>CM053977.1:17388069-18690569 GCA_028641955.1 Protonibea diacanthus | reverse complement strand
ATGCCCTGCTAAGATTTATAATGTATATAATGATTTGGTATGTTTGTTAATATGTTGGCCAAATGTGGCACGTTAAAGTCCATGACATACCTTTACTGAAGGGACAGGTTTACTTAAATGTTCATAAAATGCACGGCTCAGCAGCGTGCAGCCAAAAGGCCATAATTATCCACGTTATTGGCTTAATTAACATGGGTGATACGGCTGTAATGGAAATAATTTCCTCTGCCAGTCCCTGAGATCACTAAAGTGCCAAACTAATTCTGAGGAGTGTCTAAGCATCTATGCAGGGCAATACCAAACATTTTGCATTTACTGTATGAATCCTCATCATCAGTCACTGTCAACAGAGCATCTCTTTCAGGTGATGAAAGTCCTCGATCTGTGGTTCTCTCACACTGGGAGACGGGACCTCATAATCCCCAATATTAACAAACATGGTCCCATGAAAGAGGTTCAACAATCTGTACATGAGCTGTTACAGAAAGCTATTTTTTATGCAAATAAGCAGTATTTTTTATTTTTTTTAAACTTAACAAAACAGAAACAACTACTGTTTGATGTTGCTATCGCTGTGAACCAGCTTTGCTTGGAGACACCTGACTAAACAGAAATACTCTCATATAATTAGTCACAAAAAAAGCTTTCTTGGCTGTAAATAACAAAGATAATGTCCAGTCCAATGGCCCAAGTGCCCTGCTCCAACATAAACATCGTAATTAATGAGGCTAAGCATGGCACCATTGTCCTGATGTCATTTTGCCTATAAAAGAAACGTGAAACATTCTTTAAATCAAAATGAATTATTATCTAGGAGGTATAGTGGCTGTTTTCCAAACAAGATGGCGAGCTGGGGGACGTGGCAGCCCTTTATAGCTGGTCTCTCTCTTGTCAGATACAAGCATGGTAGTGGGATGCAGCTTTGAAATATGTTAGAATATTAAAAAAAAGGCAGGGAGGGGAAACGATGAGAACCTGGATCAAGACAGAGATGTAGAATGCATGGCAAACACACGCACACACGCACACAAAAACACAAGTACACAGTTGTCCAATGTTCCAGCTCATTTCAGCACAACATCATCTGACAACAGAGAAGCTTCAGAGGTGTCTGGTCTCACACTGGTTTCACTGCCATGAGAAACAAAATCAAAAAGCCAATTTTCTTGCAACTCTGGCCCAAAAAAGGAAAAACAAACTTTTCTCTGTGTGTGAGGAGAGAAGGAGACAGTCGGACCATAATCAAAGCAATGACCTCATACCAGGTCAGCAAAGACATGCATGGTCCATCAGCTCTAATTTGCCCCTCCTGTTTTTTTTGTGCACAATACGGCACACATAATTTTTACGTGTGCTTTTATCCAAAGAAATTCCATGAGTGCCTGTTTTCAGCAAGGGTGGCTCCAGTAGGGTTTGCGTCCACAACCCTGACAGTGTCATTAAAGCTGGAGCATTTTGTGTGCAGGGTGAGTTCGCCCTGCTTTCCTTAATTGTGTGTATTTTTGACACCGCACCGCAACTGGCATATGTGTCGGGGTGCTTTATTTCAGCTGCTTCGTCCAGACTAACAAACAGACCGTCACTGCTCTCCATCTCCAAGTCTACTTTCTGTAACTGTCTCTTGTATTCCATAACAGCCTCATTCTCTCTCTGCCATTATTTCAATTTTTATCAAACCTATCTATGACTGACAGCTCAGAGGTCAAAACCATTTGAAACTAATCTCAGACCCTTGTTAAAGACACAATCTAGTCTTGGCCTAGCTTGGAGATAGCTTTTTTGTTGTTTGTTTTTTTCTGATTGATTGGTGATTGGAGTTTGTTTTGGATGTCAAAGAGAGTTCGCTTGGACAGCTGTGACCGCCTCAGTTAACTCAGAAACACATCTGCCTGTCTGTCTGTCTGTCTGTCTGTCTATTCATCTATCTATCTAATGGGTGGAGCATACGGTCACGCTGAGCTAAACAGCAAGAGCAACACAAGAGACACAGACTTTGAACAGTGACCCATATTAGCTTTGCTGTTAAAGTCTTCTTTTTAATCAAACTTACAAACATGAGCACACGTCTTGTCCCACTAAACAAACATTCACCCGGGAAAAGTGCACTGCAGGCTAGATAGCTAATTAGCTGCTCAGCTGCAGCACATTAAACAGCATGTAAACATACCTGCGCATGCCACTTGGGTCCAGTTAGATGCCGGTGTGGTCCTTACTCTTCAATAATACTAACAGCACGCTGTCTGGCCATGAAATGGAGCTACAGCACAAGTTTGTCGATTGTACTGGTGTAACACTGGCTCTCTGGTCGAACACAGACACATCCAGCCAGAGGCGGAAAGGAACTATCTATTTATCTAGGAATTTAAATCATCATTCCAAAGATTCACATTTTCAATACAGCTTGGTGTCTCCAGCGTTAACATGGAAGTATTTGGTGCAGCCAAATGGAAATGTGATCTTTTATTCATTTGCCACCTCTCCCTTTTCAGCCACCCCTCTTCTCTCCCTGTCTTCCATCTCTCGTTAGAAAAAAAAAATAAAAAAGACCCAAAGCTTGGCACAGAGGAGAGGAGGTAGGGCTGCAGGGGTCGCAGCTGGTAGCCTGGATGAGGACCTGGCACAAGACAAGAAAGAAGAGCAGAGAAAAGAGGAGATTGGGAAAGAACGGAAAATAGGAGATGGACAGATGGAGGGTGAAATGAAATGGAGGGCTGGAGGGAGGGAGAGAAAGGGATAATGATGATGAGACTTCAGCTGGGCAGAATAGAGCTATTGGCTGGATAGAAGTGAAACTGATTGGGCTGAGAGAGTTATGGAGGGTGAAAAGAGGTAGAGAGAAAGAGAGATGGATAGAGGGGATGGGGCAGCAGATGGGTACACCCCTGTTAGTCTCCGCTGACCACTCGTTTTTCATCAAAGAAGGATTCTTAGGCAGAAAGGGGGACAAGAGATTGACAAGGTAGCAGGAGGCAAGAATCTCGCATCTTACTTTGTTATTTCTCTCTTTCTTCCTGACTTTGCTGGAACTCTTTGGAGCAGTATTTCTCTGCCCACTCTCCCCTGCTATCCCTCACGCTTTCTTCATTCTCTGCTCTTGATGTTCTACATATCATCACCTTATAGTTAAGTTCTCATGACAAGAATGTTGGCAACTAGTTGCTTTTTTAAGTGGTTACAAAGCGACATTCATTCATGTGTTTACCAGTTAGTCGCTTTCTCTGCCATTTGCTGAGAAAGGATCAGTTTATAGGAACGATACCACACGTGTCGTCGATGATCAAGCCGCATTGTGGCTCTATATTCCCTCCTGTGTTTCATTTTTTTTCATTTAATTTTTGAGCGACGGTGAGCTTCACGCATAGATTTATAGAGCTGGTGCTACATCCATGTTATATCGTTGTTTCTTGTAACTGAATCCACATGCTGCGCAATCACTGTGCATTCATTCATTCATTCCCTCACATTTGAGAAGCCCTTAGCACCCACCAATGCAAACACACGCACGCCCTGTCCTATCAGATGTACATAGTTGGCAGTCATCCCGGACATCTGTCTTTCTGTGGTCAAAATGTGCCAGACTGGACCAGCTCAGCCCAACCCAGGGTCAGCACAACAATACATCACAAACCTCTCTCTATCCTTCTCTCTCTCTCTGTGCTCCACCAGCCCTCACTCTTCCTCCATCTGTCTTTCCCAGCCGCTGTCTCCTTCTTTCTCTATCTGACTACAAATGCTGCCTTGCTCAGGGTCAGCTGAATGCACTACATCACATCTTTTCTTTTTCTGCCTCAGTCTCTCTGACTCACTTCTCTCACGCTCCCCATCTCTGTACTTTATTTTTTCTTGCTCTGCACCATCATCCCTTTCGGTTTGCCATGTGTTTCTTGCCCTCTTGTACTTTTCCTCACTCTACCTGTATTGGCTTCCCTCTACCCTCTCCTTGCTTTACTCCATCTCTCTCTCCCTCTCCTTCTGTTCTGTCTACTCGCCAGCAGAGCCCCAGGGTTAAAACATGCTGGCATCCACTAGTCTGGCAGGTGTGTGTGTGTGTGTGTGTGTGTGTGTGTGTGTGTGTGTGTGTGTGTGTGTGTGCGTGTGCGTGTGCGTGTGTCGTGTGGAGTTGCTTTATTACACAGTCGACATCTGTAGTATGTGTGTGCATTTCCTGTGTCAGTTTCCTATGAAATGTCACATAATATACGAGAGATGCCAGTTAACCAGCTGTGGACTGAACGAAGACTCTGTATGTATATGTGTGTGTGTGTGTGTGTGTCTGTGGTGTGTCAAGTATATCATCAAGTTATTATTTATTAGCATTGTGTGTGCATGTGCAACACTAGTATTCACAAATAATCGAAACAGTTTGATGCTTGAATCTTCAAGGTAATCTGTGGAGTTTTTGACCGTTAGTTACGCTATGCTTTATGAGTGTCTCTCCAACTGATCTAATGCTAATGAACAATGTGTGGATATACACAATGCAGGTTACAAATTCTTTCAAATATCAACAATGAAAATATTTTATGAAGAAGAATAAAATAAATAAATTGAGGTCAGTATTAACTCAAGTACTTTTTATTTTGTTTTTCACTCAAAAGAATTCTCTTTCAGCAGAGACCAGAACTGTGAGTAAAATCAGAAGGGTTGTTAGGAATACAAGCACAAATAGAACAATTACTGATACCATTTGCCTCCATGCCTAAATAGGTCCATGTATAATCTAGAAAATTGTTGTTTTTGTGACACTGCAACCTGAAACCTAACAGAACATGGTAGGCTATGCTCATTTACCACTTCATCCACCTGTTTTAGGTATTAGGGATGGGTTCTGTTGCTCAGGAGGTAGAGTGGGTCGTCCACTGATCAAATGATCAACGGTTCAATCCCCAGCTTCTCCATCGTGCATGTCAAAGTGTCCTCAGGCAAGATACTGAACCCCAAATTGCGCCCGAACGCCTCGCCATCAGTGTGTGAATGGTTAGCTCCTAAAACTGATGAGCAGTTGGCACCTTGCATGGCAGCTAACGCCACCAGTGTATGAACATGTGTGAATATGTAGTATAAGAGCACTTTGAGTGGTCCGAAAATAGAAACGCACTATGTAAGTGCAGTCCATTTACAAATTTTCAAGGTATCAGTGCCAGGTAGAGACATGTTACTACAGCGAATAGTATCATATAGTGTATTTGCCAAGCCCGTCCATATTAGCTACTAGCTTATCAGTTGGCAACTCACTGTAAGCAACACCGTGTGAGTAAATGTGAGCTTCAGTGTTTTTATTGACCATCAATGGCCCATTTGTGCAACATTCACTTTACGCATTATATTGCCCTTCAGCATGCATCTGATATAGAACTATTTGATTAGCTTACTCTTCCAGGTCTTTAATGTGTGTTGCTGGTATTCCAGCCGTGACAATCATAACGAACCAGACACACTCTCACTGTCACTGTGGTCATAACAGTCCAGACACAATCAAACACACATTAAATTACTTAATGGATACGAGACGCCGAACAATATAATACAGCTGTTAACGCTGTCAGTCCAACTGCTAGTCTGTAACCAACTGACTGCCTGCCAAATTGCTACTTTTACAGGTTAATGGTTAAAAGCAGACACACATGCAACTGCACACACCTTAAAAGTCTAATAACAATGATCAGATCTTAGTTTGTTTTCATCGCCATCCTGCCCTCTCCCCATTTTAACAGCTCTCTTGGAGTTGTTACTGGTGAAAAGGGATTCTGAAATGTCTTAAATGAAAACAACATAAAACCAAGCCCTGACACACAAATGCATGCACTTAATTAGACTTTGCACCCAGGTAGACACACACACACACACACACACACACACACACACACACACACGTACAGAAGATGCTTCAGGCACACACTTGCACTTCTCTGACACAGCCGCACACACACACCGTGATTAAAGACCAAGGCCATCTGGCGCTGTAAAGACAGCGAGGGGAAAGCACCGTCATGGATGCTGATGCAAGCCTTGAGACATGTCCTTTATATCCTCCTATCCTTCCTTAGTTCTTCACTTGCTGTTTGCTCAGTTGCATCCTCCATTCTTTGCCTCATTCTTCCCTCTCCCTCTGTATCTTCTTTATCTCACTTGTCCTTCCCTAATTAAACGCCACATTAAAACCAAATTATCCATATTTCCTCATGTTTGGGAATGGATGTGGGAGATAACCTGTGTACCCACCAGGTACCTCTTTTCGGCCAGCAGCACTAAACAGATGCTCGGGGAGATTGCTGCTAGCAGCTCCTGCTGTTGCTATGAGACTAATGAAAATGTGTGTGAAGCACAGCAGCTTTTCACTAAAAGTAAGTAAGAGTATTATTCATACTAAATACTATTGGGATTTTACATTTTAAACAATAGGACAATAAAGTCAGTGCAGAAAAGAGAGATTCCCAAAAGGAACGTGAAACTGCAAAGCTGTGTAAAAATCAGACTTTATGTATAGGCTTATCAAGTATATCATTATATTTACTATATGATAATAATTCTTATTATATTTACCAAGGGAATCAAGTCACTAAACCCTAAGGTGTGGAAAAAGCCTTCCACATCTTTTCTGGAAGTGACTTTAAAGGTCTAAATAGCTTTTTGGGGGAGGGGTTACATTACAATTCTAAAAAAGAAAAGTTTTTTATTTGTTTTGTTTGTTTGTTTTTTCAACTTTGGCCCCTTTGTGTTCTTTGAGGAAAATCAATGACTAGATCAAAATATCTCTCCCTCCATTTAATAAAGACCAAGCTGAGAAAATATTTTTGTTAGGCATGAAGAAGGGTTGAAAGTCAGTGAAAGTTAGGATGGCTCCCCAAGGCCAAAACTAAACTCAAGAAAAAAAAAAAAAAAAAAAAAAAAAAAAAACTTTGTGCAGTTGTTTATAACTTCTGACAACTGAATGAAATTTGTAAAATGCAGCTAAATTCATAACATAAAAAAACAATTAAAAGATAAATCTCATACTTTGCAGGTGAAAAAGCTGCAGCTCAATAAGAAAGCAGTTGCTTGATTCCTTACAAATTTAGAGAGCTGAGCATAATATATCAGTTCTCAAATGTCTGTGCTGGCCTTCAGTCTATTATAAAGTACACATTGATATACTACCACATTTATACCATAAATTATTACATTTTGGTCCCAGAATGAAAGAATTTTCCTGCACTCCATCAGTATGTTATTTCTTTGTTACTTTTGTTACCCTGACCTTATCAACTTAAATTTCTCTCTCTATCCTATATTCTATTTTTCCTCCTATTCATATAGCCACACACAGAACATCATAATGTCTTAATGTTTTTTTTGTTCTTTAAATAAAAGCTGTTCCATCTCAGCCATTTGTCCGCTAGTGACATTTGCAATTATTTTTAAGGAGCCGTTGATAAAATATATGCATACTATGCCCTCGCATAATAACAATATGGTGATGTGGTAATTTCACAGTGGAAAACAACACATTTTCAACAACAATACAAACTTTGAAGCCCATTGAGGCAGTGTACAGCAAGTTATTATGGGGAAAATGTGAAAAAAGCCACACCTTGACACTTGCTTTGTCATGTTATTTTTCTCTCCTGATTATTCATACTGAATTGTAAATTCAGTGAATACAGTTTGTTTCTCGCAAAAGTAATATTTACATAAAGACCTCTCTGCCAAATGTTTTGATGGCCGGACAGGTTGTAGAACTATGAATGAAAAGGGAAAGAGGGCAAAATGCCAAGCCACCTAAGGATTTACTGCAGCTTTATTCTGTCCCTTAGAAGAGAGAGAGACGTCATCGCCAAATTCTCACTTAACAGAGAGGGGAGAGACGATGGAAATTTTTTTTTTTTTTTAATTTTTGATAGACAGCTGAAGAGTGACAGGAATGTGGGGAGAGAGAGATGGGGAACGGCAAGCAGCAAAGGGCCGCTGGTCGGATTCGAACCTTGCGCCGCAGCTGAGCCGTCATACATGGTGCAGATGCTCTACCAACTGAGCTAATCGACACCCCAAGTGAAGAGATTTCTGACTGATATTATTAGAAAATGTTCTCATTATGTCTTTAGAAGGTGTCAGGTTTATATTGGCACTCTCATTAATTGAAAAGAAAAATAACAACTGCGTTTCAAAAACCTTTTCATCTCTACAAAGAACCTATTCAAAATGGTGTACAGTAAACAAAATAAGGGCTAGCCATATGTTCAGTTTTGATAGAAACATACTTTAAGCTAGGTACACACTAAAACTTTTAATCAACTGTTTACATTTTCATGGGGATTGACATTCTGTATTTTAATAAGAAAAATATGTACTTTGTGTAGTCTCACTGCTTGCATACTATCCATTGCATCTCCTGTCCATTTCACCCCCCTACACTGATACTCTTACTAGTCATACCTTTTTCGCCCAGAGGTGAAAATGCCATTGCAAAATTAAACCGACCTATGCTTGACTAATCTAAGGTACACTGGATTTTAATATGCTGAGCTATATGCTAATCACCAGGAATGTGAGGCTGAACACCTACTTAAATGCAAACATAGGACCCTCCATCTGTCCCTGGGGCGAGAGAGGAGGAGGTAATTTACATGATTAATTACCTATACCTAACAAGCACTGGCGGCGTTCGAGGCTCCCAGGGTTCCTCACATAGCATGTTGATGTGTGGAGTGTGTGTGTGTGTGTGTGTGTGTGTGTGTGTGTGTGTGTGTGTGTGTGTGTGTGAGAAAAGCTCTATTCCAGACTTCATAGTCTAGTCAGGTAATGATCTATAATTAATTATGCAGTCTAATTTTGCAGTCTTATCATTCTGTTAGGTATAGGAAAAGTCAGTTCCAATTCAATTTCAACTTTTTAACTTAACTCTCTAAGTAAATCATTACATGACAAACTAGAAGGCAAGATACAATGTGTGTTTCACTTCCTGTAAACATTATATTGTTTTCTAATGCATTATTTCCAGTCATGCACTGTTTGGATGACTTTCTGAAAATGTAAAGCAATTTATTTTTGTTCGTAGGCGTTTGCTCGCCTTACACACTGGAAACAAGTTAACCCACTTTTTTTATTGACCTCCGCATCACTGATAAGCTGCATATACTTTTTGATATAATTGCTGCTCTGGTGAAGTCAAAGTCGATATGGAGACCAGGGAGTGAAGTCAACGAAACCAGAGCAACTTGTCCAGTTGAGAAAAGAGCATGTAAAAGGTGAAAGTGGGCTGAAGATGAGACTTACCATCATGAGGGGTAGTGGAAGTTTTATTCAGTAGTTATGAAACATTTCACTTGAATGCCTTGCAGACAGGACAATGCCTGAGTCTTAAAGAAATTTGGTGCATAGGCCGAAAAAAGTGAAAAAAAGATTACATTTACAAAGCAGATAAAGAATCTCAGCCTCATAGAGCAGCAGTGATGCTGCAGTGTGGCTTTCTCTCTCTTTCTCACTTTGAAACTGACTGGAGACATATGGACTGGTTCATTACCTGTAATATGGTATAATAGCAGCTTCCACATGAGGCATATGTGTGTGGGCAAGTGCATGAGTGGGCAAGTGTGTCTGTATCTAAGTGCATGCAGCTGTGTATGAATGCACGTGTGAATACCCATGTGTGCACGAGTGTGTGTTCCTTCCGGCAGGATGTCTTTGTGCATGTGGGTGCGCATGTGTGTAATAGGCAACACCACAATGCCAGTGTTGTGATTAAGCAGCAATCAGAGGCTAACAGGTTTTAGATAGCAGACATCAACACGCACGCTCTCTAGTGCACACTGTCATGCATTCTCATCGAGATGAAATAACATGATGTACGCATATATGCAGTGGATTTAATTTAAGCCTCCACTAAGTCATGCTTATTCATTACACACACATATTAGGGAATGAACAGTTCTGTCTAATCAGTGAATAGAAATCAATTCTAACTCGTTCCCATTGAGGTCCGTTGAGAAAGCAGAAACATATAAATTCATATTTAGCTTGAAGCTTTATAGCAGGACCAATGATAATTTAAGGATGTTTGATAAGGAAAACTCCCAAGCCAATCCATGCTGAGACGTACTGTAGGAGCGCTGCCATTAGAGATTTACAAATTAAACGATTAGTCTGGTGCAAAGTAAACTGGTAGCATGAATCATAACAGGCACTGACTTCAGCAGAGAAATGTCAATGATTTATCTCCCTGATGCGGAGTACTTGTCTGCCATTAACATTATCAATCAAGTAAGAAATCGTGAATGTATGTCTATGTGAAATCGACATGGAAAGTGATCTTAAATGTCATTAAGTAAAGCAATAAATTCATTTTTAGCTGTAAACTCTTATTTTAACATTTATTCCATTTATACTAGGGATGCACCAATGTGATATTGGTATCGGTACCGATATTGAAGAAAATTATAGATCAGGTATCGGTGACAAAGGGCTGATCCATATCGGCCAATCTATTCAGTCTAATTCTATGCTCTGCGCTGTGAGTGACGTCATATGCAAGCAACACGCCGTGCGGAAGCCCACATTGTTTTCAAAATGGAGCGAGCGAAAAGATCAGCTATCTGGAACTTTTTCACACTACCTCAGCCAACAAACTCGACGGCTACTTGCAATACCTGCGCAGTAAATGTTCAGAGGGCCGGTGGTAAAACTTCAAGTTATAACACAACCAACTTAAACAAGCACCTACAGAAATTTCACACCAGAGAGCATGCAGAGTTCATTGAACTGAGTAAACACAACGGAGGCGGTATGAAGACCAAAAGAAAAAAGAAAAAGATACATCATGTATTAATGGCTTAGTGTATTAAAAGCATGGCAGTGCACCACTGAGAAATCTTTAGCTGCTATAGTTAGCCAGTCCCCAGTGCAGGCCAACTTAGTGCAGCTTCTGCTAGCTGCCCCCCAGCAATTGAAAGGCTGGGTGTCCAAAGAAGACATAGCACTAAGCAGCAGAACACAGTTCACCACCAACCATGTCGCTAGTTTCAGAGTAACACCACACAGAGACAACACACACACACACACACACACACACACACACACACACACACACACACACACACACACACAGAAGTCAGCAGGATGTTTGTGCTTTAAAAATAAGTCATAAATCTGCTTCTGCTCTGTTGGGTGGTATTTCAAAATATATGAAGCAACAGGCTGTTTGAAATGAAACACAAACATATCATTACTAAAAGATTACTAAAAGGTCACTCCTCTTAGCATGTGCTACACTGTCAGTAATGACTGATTTGCACCAATTAAGCTACTATAAGTAATCAATGGGCCAATTTTCACAAAATACAGTAGACAAATCTAAGGACTTGAACTGCATGGGTGTATGAAATGTCCATACTCTGCACTACTTCTTCGAGGGCCTGTATGATAAGACTGCAACATTTTGACTGACAGACAACAAGTTTAACCTCTCTCTTAGTCATTCTGCCATTTCAACAACCAGCATAATAATCACTCAAGGACGACAACCACAAATACAATGTGCTTTTGTCCAGCCGCCTGTAGAGCTTGCACCATGCTTAAATTCTCTATGAATCATCATTGACTGATACTGTAATCAACTCATCTCTCATTGTCTCACTACAATAACAAGGCAAAGGGAGAAAAGAATAAATAGCAGTCTCAAGTTGCTGTGTGGGAGACGAGATTGGAGCCATACATCATAGAAAATGCACAGGTAAGACAAACATAATGCTGTCCTGGTGCTACAAGGAGATTTATAGTCATTCTCTCTCATCTCAAGCTACAGAATATGCAAACAAGAACCTCCAAACAATGAGAAGGGGACATGTTTTAATCATAAAATATAACTTAGATGTCACCTATAATAAAGAGAATGAATGCCATTAACACAAAGTGTAGTCAGTCCACATTCTTATATAAGAATCAGAAATCAGATCCTTATGACACGGCTTCTGGCGACCTGAACAGCATGTCTGTGTAGGCACGACTCTGGCAGCGTCGGTTCATTTAAGAGCATGTACTTACAAGTAGGCGTTTTTTTTTTTTTTTTTTTTTGCCTGTGAGTGTGTATTTTAGAAACAGGGTGAGCGATGTTGCTTCCATGAGTGCATGTAAATCAGTGTGTATGTGTGTTCTTTAAGAGCATGGTGAGTGTTTGGTACAGATTTCTCAAATCCTGCCAACTGTTAAACCTTGTTTTTCTGCCAGTGCCTGCTGTCAGCTCCACCTGTGCCATGAAAAGAGACACACAGGCACATGCAGCTTTGCAGCTGTCTCACCTCAGTGCAAGCACAGGGGGAAAGGACACGCTTCAAGTGGTGATATTTTTTTTTTTTTTTTTTTAAAGACCAAGTTGGGCAAGACATGTGAAAAAGTAATTCTAGAAAGAAAGGGACAGAGGATGTACTGATCACTAAATCGGTAGTTGAATAAATGTGAATTGCAGCCAGTAGGCGGTTCAGAAGGACAGCAGAAACTTTTAGGTTAAGGTGTTTGAAGTAAACTCTCTAAGCTGGTGTTGAAAAGGACAAAATAACTTATTTGAATCACTTCCACTTGAATCCGCACTGCCCTCTCTTATCTCCCTCTCTCCTGCTTTCTGTCTTTGTCTCCATCTGCCATAGCCTATTTCTCTTTCCCTGTAAGGAGCCCTGATATGCAGATATGTTTGAGTAACTGTGAATATACAGTGAAGAAAATGCACAGGTCTGAACATTTTTCAGCACTATCTATCCTTACTTACTGACTTTCTGCCTCATTCCCTGCCTCTTCATTTCTCTTGCAACCACCACAGCACTACTATTCTCGCCTAAATATTCGTCCTCCCTATATCATGTAGGTATGAATGAAGCTGAGCTGGCATGCCCGGAAATATTCAGCAGAACAAGTCATTTATTGGCACTGGATCTTACGAGCAGTGATTAATGTGTTGTTATTCCCCAGAAGTCTTTTTAAAACAAATGATGATCTGAATTCTGTCTTGTTACAGTCTACCTCTTGTATCAGTAATAACCCAATAGTGAATTGTATGGAGGAACATGGATGGATGGAGGAGGAGGTACTGTATGGACTGACCTCTTCATTTTGACAAACAGTATATTCAATAGTTCTCTCTTTGGCAGACGCAACACATTTGAGATATAATTACACACTGCCCTTTTTTTTTAGTGTTTCCTGTTGGTCAGGTTGTACGCTGTGAGAGATACTGAACTCGTAAATTCATCTGAACCTTACAAATTTCCACCTGGAACAGAGTTTCTACAAGGCCTCAGAATTCCAAACTTCAGTTAAACCATTTTAAATCCAAATACATGGACCTCACACTGCACATTGTGTTGATTTCTACAAGACAGAAGACAGTAGTACATTGTGAACCCTTGCTCAGGATGTCATAGTAATGGGGTTTAGGAGATTTGATGTGTCTCAGACAATATATTGTTAGACTGCAACACAGTTAATGACAGAGCCTCAACTCACTGGGGGATGCAACAAAGCACTGTGATGTATGATGCGCTTAGAAATGATTAGTGCTATTACTCACTTGAATAAAGTTAAGAACACCAACTGAGTTCTCAGAAACTACAAGGTGAGAAAGTACAAAGTACCGTGTCCATCACTGAGCTTTTAATCATGACCACTAATATATAAAGTGGCTTACAGGCAGTTAGACACACCAAGAAACTTCATGCTTGCAGCATGTCAGAGCACGCACAACTTTACTGTCCACCGATTGGTTGAAAAAGAAACTAGTGTGCCTAGTAACGTTAATCCATTCGTCGACTGCATATGGAGTCTGCCGAACATCTATTTTTCGATTGGTCTTTTACGCGGTGGAATAGAACAACAAGGAAGTGTCGGACAGAGATACAAACCACACATCTCCGTCTTCAGCGGAATCTCAGGAAAACAGTGCAAAAACCACATCTATCTATCATAAACCGTTTCAGAGACATTCACAGATATGTAAAACTTCAGACTTTTTGGGCGGATCTGGCCAATCCATCCTCAGAGGGATAAACCCAAAGTGGAGGGAGCACTTCTGCTTTTAAGCATGAAGGTGCTGGATTTATGCCGCCACCACCAGTCTCTTGAATCTCCTCACTCCGACTGCGTAAACAGGAAGAGGAAGACGTCGGCGCCTGTGTAAAGATGGTATCTAGACGGGTAACTTGCTAGAAATGCTCTACAGCGAGACTAGCGGCTGGCTGACCTAATCGCTCTTCCTGCAAAGCCAATGGGGGGAAATGGGCAGCGAGCAGAGTGCCAGGCGGAACACGGGATATGAATGGGACTTAATGTATCAATACTTGCGGCTGAAAAAATGGTTCTTTCTGGGGAAACGAAATATCGATATATATCGCAGGATCGATAAAATTGCTCAGCCTTACTTAGAAACTACTTAGCCTTCATGATTGAATGTTGAATATTATATTAATATTGAATGAAACTGTGCCCAGATTCTTCACCATGATGACTCATTACCTGAATCAGGACTGTACGCTGAATAAACTAGCACAAAAGATTATATTAAAAACTGTCTGGGAGGGAAGAACATTAAGTCAGAGTGAAACAAAGAGAGAGAACATATCTGTGTGTGGTGCTGGGTGCATGTATGTTTGTGTGTGTGTGTGTGTGTGTGTGTGAGTGAGTCAGCAAGAATGTGGAGCATACTTGCTGAATAATAGTGTCCATTCCCTGGAGATTCCCTGGAGTCAAAATGGCTGACTACAGCTGACCTGTTTTGGGGTTCACTAGAGTTTAACATGGCAACAGAAAAAGACAATCCCCAGGGAAGTTGAGCAAATAAACACTGGTCAGGCTTTCATACTTGATGTCATGGCTATAAGAAAAATGAAAGAAAGAAAACTGTCGCATAGAAATGATAAAATGGGAGAAAACAGGACTGGATGACAGAAAACAATCAACAAGAACCAAACATTATTTAATGGCTTTCTGACCAGCGTTTGACTGTTGTAAAAGCCATACATGATTAGTAATACTGTGTCAACTGGGATCATATCTATTAGAGATAAATTGGTACACACTGTATTTCACACAGGAAGAATGTAATTTAGCATATAATTGTACATTAGTCCTAAGGATATCCAACTAGCCAAAATCACCTTGGCAGCAGGAATATTTCTGCAGTTACTTTTGCCAAGACAACAAAAACAAAAAATAGATCACCACTGCTCCCAGTAGGAGATCATTAAAAAGTCAATTTAAATGTTTCTTGGCAACAAGGTGCTATGAAATGAGGACTCCAGGAAAGGCGTGGACTATGTTATTGAATTTAATTTTGTTGACGTTCACCTCTACAATTTCTTATTAGTATAATATGTCGTATGTTGTAGAGACGAATGCCAACCAGGAAATTCTTGTACATCCGCCAGGTCTAAATGTGCTATAAAGGAAAAAACTGCAACTTCCAACTAGTATTTGCAAATCAGTAAGCAAACTCCAGAGCAGTATCAGTAAAGGTGATAATCATTCACTTACTGATAACAAACATTCAGTTTCTCATGTACTAGATTACACAACAAAGTGGCTGAATGAGTTAGAGGAAAGTTGAGAATGGACAAAATGTACCATTCAGGAATAGACAGCCTAGAGAGAGGAGGAGAGAGATGGATAAGATAAACAGGTAACCATGACAGCGGGTTTTTGGACATAGACTTTGTACATTTTAATCTTGTCTGTTATGAAGATCTATGCACATGCTTAATGTGGCAGCAATGAGGCAAAGACAAAGAATGAGAAAAAACATTGAAGTATCTTGGAGATTTGTTTTATAAAGTTGCACAACTTCCAGACAAGTTTCTGGAGTAAAGACTGAGTTGGTTTTGATTTTCATTTGTGAGCATGTTCAAAACACCAACTGGCAAAATTATGAAGCCATCTTTCAAGGAAGAGGCATTGTGAGAGAAGAAAGTGGGTTGTCTCAAGATACCCCTGCTGAAGACTGCTTTGAACAGACTCTACGTTTGAATCCAGTTTTGAATCATGTTTTTTTATGCTGTCGTAAGCAGTTTAAAAAAAATAAAAAAAAGTTACCAGAGTACAAAGCAAGGACACTCTCTAATATCCCCTCTCAGCTTTCCTGTGTTATCACACCTGAGTCATCCTGCTGTTTTCACAGTGTGGATATATTTATTCACAGTATATTGATGGAAACACAACAAATATGTATTCTGCCCATCATCCTTGTCTGGGAGTCTGGTCAAAACACGTCTGACAGAATGCTTTGATCTACTTGGACCAGGCAATGATGGTGTTTGTTTAATGGTATTGTCTTTCCGGATAATGTAGAAAAACAACAACCATACCAATTAAGATTATAGACAAGCTTCACTTGTCACAGTTTTCCTTGCTGCACGGCAACAGGTAACTGGACCAAGTGCACATTTAATTCAACAATTTCAAAGTATTATGACCACAGGTAGAAAGGCAGGGAACAGTTCACAGGAAGGTAACGAGTCTAACAGCTGAAGTTAACAGAGATGTCTGGAACAGTAGCTTGACAACAAACAAAAAATGCAAATAAATAGAGACAAGACACTCAAAACAAGCCAAATCTAAGGCTGACCTCAGAACTCCAAGTCAGGAGTCCATATACCATCAGCAACAGACTGAAGCCCAAGGCTAACAAAGCAGTCCTTTTTCAATACTAATATCAATGACTTAATCAATGATAGTCTTATTATTTCACTTTGTGACAACTTTGTCATCTTTCCTAGACTGAGGCTGTGCAGTAAAAATGATTACGCCACACACTTATCTATTAAACCTTTCTATAACCATAACACCACCTCTGCTGAATCGCTGATTGCCTCAACTAACTTAGACCCACTGTGCACTACCTTATCAGCACCACCTGTGTCTGTCCGCTAGGTAGTTAGAGACTAGCTGGTTAATACAGCAGACATTTAGCAGCTACAGAGCCAGATATTTTCCTAAGGGGTTCGTAGAGACCAAAACTGGAGCTGAAAAGAGAAAACGAGAGTAAATATAGGACTTAAATTTGCCAGGTGGCCAAAAATCCAATTCCAAATGAAGAACGATGTTGCTCTGTAACTGTTAGATGTGTAAATAAGCAACTGTTTTCTATCTACCTAAAATTAAGTGTGTGTACACATCTTGTTTCCGCTGCCCACATGGGGCCAAAAATATCAGTTTAACCTTAACATGACTCCTTACTAAAACAAAGCAGTTTTGGTTTCATAATAATTTTGGATAACATAATTCTGGTGGGAGATACTAAAACAAAAAGGTATATTGAATGTTGTAGTGATGATGATCCATTTCATCATTAACTTCTGAGGACCTTTTCTCCTGGAACAATGATACTGAGTCTGAACAAAAGAGTGGGAAAATGAATGATATCACCTTGACCCTACTTAGAAGACAGTCTCTTTATTTTAAAAAATGAAAATAACTCTTTAATAAACATGAAGGAGAAGGAAGGAAAGGAAAAAAAAAAGAAAAACCATATTGTACTTTTTATTAGAGGATGCAGTGAACTTTAATACTCCTACAATATGTACCATCTTAGTATGTGTGAGAGAAAGAGTGCAAAAGAATGCCAGACTTATCACCATGGTAACGGCCGGCTGCTGGAGGCTGCGATACTTCGTTCTTCCTCTGGCTAACTTCAGAACACATATTCTCACTCTGCTGATGAGGGTATTTCATTTACAACATGTGTTTATGATTATTTTTTATCCCCAATGCTTTACTCTACTTACTAAAAAAAGTCTTCCAGCTGCAGTGAAAGCTGCTTTACTCCAATAATAATACTAAGAATACTCCATTTTATGAAAATATGCATATATTACCTTCTCCTTAAAATGGGACACCAACAGAAACAAAGAATCTGACAAGTATGAACACCAGTGGAAAACATCACCTGTGTCCATGTCAAGTGTTCAGCAGTGTGATTCATACATCGTGTCTTTACATCAAGGAGAATCCAAAAGCAATGTGCTGTGTGCAGTTCACTGACATCACCTTAAAGAATTTCTTGGTAATGAAGTTACACAATCTTAATGACTTCATCTTTCATTGCCATCTATGGTCGCTGGTGTGCAAAAACTGAATAGAGCAGCTGCAATGTTGGACTTAATTATGAGAGAAAAATGACAATTCTTTGATCCTCCTTGAATGCCTCCAGTTTTAAGACACATTTACAGTACTAACAATGTCTGCTGTTTTTTCAGAGAATAATTCAAATACCCAGGACTTGAAGTGAGAGCACAGGGATAAAATTCTGTAGAATTTCATAGCCCTAAAATGTCCTATTAATCTGAAGCGCCCCCGCTCTCTCTCTTATCATCCATGGCTGTCCCTGCTGATGCCAGATGATTATTCTCCCCCCTCTAAAGTGCTGATTACAGTAAGGCACTTCACAGGACATCTCATCATCCATAAATGGAGGTCCTATTTTTAGGCTAATTTCTTGATATTTTTGTCGATTTTGTCAATTTTTCTTTTTTTTATTACTATTCCATCATAGTCCTTTTGTTCAGTTATGCTCACTTCCTGACAATGGAGTAAGCCAGCTGGGGGCGAGGGGTAATTAGAGAGAGAAAGGGAGGAAGATGACAGCAGGGTAGAAAGAGATAGGACGATCAAAATGAAAGCATGCAGAGTTGGGAGCAAGATTACAAATAAATGTAACCCATGTGTAGAAAATGTTCAACATTTAGCTGTGAAGAGTGGAGTCAAAAAAAACCCACCAAGCACACGAGTGTGCATACACACATTCAGAGGAAGTAACTGGGAACAGGTTCAATATGCAGAAAGGTAACACACACACACACACACACACACACATACATAAAATCACACCTGTGGCTCTGGCCTCTATCCACCACACCTATTTGTTTGATGATTATTGAAGCCCCTTGGTGAGAGTTAATCTGGTCAGTGAGAAGAAGAAAGACAGAGGGAGAGAAAATAAGCAAAGGAGGATTAATGGCAACTCCCTGTTGCTAACTTGCTCTTTATCTCTTATTGTTGCGCTGAGGGGAGCTCAAAGCGCACAGACATACAGTATAGCGCACGCATGCACTAATACACATCCATTCACACACACACACACACACACACCTGTCAAAGGGGACCATTGAGGATGGTAAGTGAGTCGGCTGCTGCCAAAATGGCTGCCTTTTGTTTACAAATCTCATTATCCTCTTCAGTTCACGGTGAGCACGATGAGTAATTACTCCACCAGTGTACAAGTCACACGGCTGGTGTAAAATTCACTCTCTAGTAGGGTGGATAATAGCTCTTGGTGAATACACACCACTTTATGACGAGGCCTTCGCTCACAATAGAAAGTAATGAGGGCATAAGGATCCATAATGTTCAACTGAATGCAAAAACATATGCTGAGAATAATCTTCAATGAGTGCGAGTGCCACCATTAATGTCACTTTGTGATAACGTCTTGCGAGTAAGCAAACTTTGCACAACAATGCCGAAAGAAAAAAGACAAAATAAATACATATTTATGAGTTTAATTTATCCTGAGAGGTGTATTAATGTTTGCTTCATGTGCACTTTGTTACACAAATTCACAATGGACTTGGAGTACAAACAGTTTTCTGCAGCTGCTTGGGTATAATTGCCAGCACCTGAGAGAATTTTGAGATGGGAGACTGATACTCATTCCTTTTCCCAAAATATACTTTCCCAGCTGGTCTAAAGACTCAAACTGGAAACCTTGTACAGATGTAGCCCCATTCATTTTTGATCATTTATATTCAAATAAAGCATATATTTCAATATGGGTGGCTCCCAGTGGAAAATGACCTCCTAACACTGACAGTGTACCTTGCTCTGAGCAATCAATTTGCTCAGAGAATACAAAATAGGCTGTAGTCACGCTCTTCACCTGCAAAGTAATAACTCATAATACTGCTCGGTGGATGTGGAGGTCTCAGTAAACATGACAACGATGTAAAGGCTCAAGTGTAACCTTAAGGCACACAAGCCCAGCATACGGCATAGGAGCAAAGCATTTGTAGTCAATTATGCAGTATTTGTCTGACACCCTTAACAGTAAATTTATATGCTTTGTGTAAATAAGCATCGTATCATAAACAATAACCAAAGGCTGAGCAAAAGTCAAAAAATAAATGACTACCTCAGTGTGTAAAGACAGAGTGTCACAGGTTGTGCAGTGTGGTGTGTCTGTAGACAGCTTGTGTAAAACAAAGTTAATGTAACTGTGTGTCTATGAGCCATCAGAAAAACATCAGCATATGTTAGAATAATGTGTACAGCCCAAACAGCTCATCTCCACGCTCCAGAGAAGGCATAAAGGGTTTTCTCTCCATTGATGCGTCACTGTAAAATATGATGAATTTCTTACATGTTGAAATTCCTGCATAGAGTGTTTTCATCCAAGAAAATACAGTTTTTATTACTTTTTTTTTTTTTTTTTTTACTTACTGCAGTCACTGTGTGGCTCTAATGGGTGCGAAAATGTACTTCAAGCATTGAAAACATCAAAACCTGTGAGTGTTCACAGAACGACATGCGACTTTGCCATTCCAACTGTGCTGAGATACAATATAGATGATGTTTGATGATCCTGAAAGCCAAACCAAGTTACTGATCGTTAATTTATCTCTCCACCGTTGTTGGTGAACATATCAAAAATAAATGAGTTAATGTGACGTTCATGCAATTCCATCACTGCCTTGACACCAGCTTACACAACACCAACACAAAGCATGCAAAACCTTTTTATCTGTAGCTGGTGTGTGGAAAAGTGAAATGCAAAATAAATGATTGACAGGATAAACAGGCATTGGATTTTGATCCAAGACAGTTTCACTGCCATCAGATGAAAATCTTGCTTCTCCAAAGAAATGCTTTTTAGAGGAACTGGAAACAACTTGCCGCTCAAGCTGAGTCACATGCATTTTTAAGCTGCACAGTTAAGATTTTATGGGGTGGTCATGAAAAGCAGAGATGTGCACAGACAAATTTGTTTAGACCTTGAGAGCACTTTCATTTTTTTTGATCAAAACACCACTAAACCACATAGAGACTGCTTCAATCAAAATTTAAATTGTGTTTTAGCCACGCTAGCAGTGTACGTCAAGAGATGGAAGCATCAGTCGGTCCACCACTTTGGTCCAGATTGAAATAGCTCAGCAACTCTTCGATGGACTGACAGACAGAGAATGAACTTGTGGTGATGTATTTGAAGTGGTGTACTATGAAATACAGAAGCTAAGCAATATACTGTTGTGAAGGGGGCAGCAACAAAATGTATTTTACCCAGCTACAAAAATTCAATACTAATCTAAGTCTATGCTATATTTAGAATATTTCACAGTATCGCTTTACCTTGTCATCAGACAGCGCTTTCTGACGGGAAACTAACTAAAGCATTTATATTGATCCATGTTCTCAAAGTTACCAGATTTCATTGACAAAAAAAAAAACGTAATTTTACCTCACAGAGCACAGGAGCATCTACACTGGCATCACTTTAATGCCATTTCTAGATACACACATGTACGATACAAAGACATAGGTATATTATGTAGGTGCACAGAGAAGTGAGTCGTGCTCACTGTGCTTCAGATACCCATGTAAGCTTCTGACCAACTTGTTTATTCTGGAAAACATTTCTGCCTCTGTTTTAAAGAGTCTCCTGTGGCCTTTTTTTCTCCCTTATGATGGAACTTACTGTAATAATACCAACTTCAAAAAAGAAAAGAAACTTCTTCAAAATAAGGCAACTGTGAACATGTTGCCCTGTGGTCACGTTGACATGACGAATGAAGATGAATAAGCAGATGTTTCCAGGACTACGATGACACAAAGTGTGGAAATGAACTGAGTGAAGTGAACATGCATGAGGCAGTACGTGAACATGGATGAGGCAGTACGTGAACGTGCATGAGGCAGCTGACAGAATCTACATGTCTTATTGTCATGCTGTCAGGGGAAATATTAAAAAAAGGTAGCTGCCATTGATTTGGGGATGAGGTGGAAGGGAGGGAGAGGAAGAGGATGGAGAAAAAAACGAGTCAAAGATCATCAATGTGAACAAACTCTGATGTATTTGAAACATATATGGCCTCAACATACTAAAAGTGCATGTGTGTTTTAACCTCATTATGTGTTGTCTATATACAGAATGTGTGCATTTATCTATCTCTGTGTGTGTATCGCAATGTGAATGTGTGTGTGTGTGTGTGTGTGTGTGTGTGTGTGTGTCTCTGCATGTTCCCCATGGGTGCATTCACCAACTCCCTATACTGGGTTGCATTATTGTATTGATTAATTGTCATTGATAACTGATGGCTGCAATGACTTGTTTTCTTGTTCTGTGTAGCGAGTGGAGATCTACTAGAAAATGAAATATGCCTTCAGTAATTGGTTTTAAATGGAAACGCTGACTTGGGGGGTTTGAGAAGTTTACTGCATTAGTGCGGAGGTTATTGTGTGTGCAGATGTTCCTGTGTGTCTGTGATTATTGTGTGTATGTGTGTGCGCCTGTGTGTGTGTGTGTGTGTGTGTTTGCACTGTATGTGTGTGTTCTGTATTTCTCCATCTTAGTTGGAGTTAAGACACTCATTAATTGCCTGAGGACTCCATTAGCTAGGCTGATTACCCCTGCATCAAACTGACAGGTTATGAGCATGCACATAACCAGCACACACACACACACTTACTTGCACGCACACAGCAATTCAATTGGTAAAAATAACATCACAGAAAGCTGTTTGAGTTCTGATTGAAAGCCAAATTAAATGCACTGGGATTAAACCATATGCACCACACCTGGTGGTTTATGCAAAAAAGAAAAATTAGTTCTGGGAGCTGCCAGAACTTGACACAATCAAAAAGTGAAACCGTTCCCACAGGTACCCGTGAAATGCAGAGAATGTCATTAATATCATTAATGTCTACATATGGACGGTGTCAGCTAGCATGAGGAAGAATGATAATTCTTCACCACATCTCACTGTCTCTCATGACTTCCTGAATCTTCATCTTTCCTCACCTCCCACCTTTTCACCCTCTATTCCCCCCTCGGCAGGACTTCTGGGTTTCTTTTTAAGTTCCCTCCTACACCTTCCTCACCTTAAGGATGACACGTTTCTGTTCGTGAAAAGACAGAAACGCGTTTGGGAGTTGAAAGGCTGAGGAAATTGGTAGATAGTGGTAAAAAGTGATGAAGAGGGACACACAGAAGCAAAGTAGGATGGAGGTTCAGGGAAGAAGAGGACAGAAAGTGATGGATATAAAGAGTAAGACATAGAGAATACTGCCAGTGAGATAAAAGGATTGTCTAGGTTTTACTTTTTAAGGGGAATGGCAGCAATTTTATGTGTCAGTGATCCAGTCTGAGGGTCTTTTGCCAGACAAAAATGATTCACATCTTGGTTATTTTTTTAATCACTATGTCTACAGGGCCTGGTTTGTCTAGTTATAGCTCTTACAGTAACTTCTCTACATTTCCTGTTTTCTTTTCTAAATGTTTATGTATGTTTTTTTTCTTAACAGCAGAATACAGTTCACTCAATTTTCACCTACTATTGTCAGACAGATTTAATTGTGTCAAGACTGACAAGACATTTTAAAGACCCACAGATGCCCTTTTTGTATTTGTTTTCAAAAGGGTTGTGAGCATTATTCATGTTACTCATCTGAGTGCTTCAAGCTTAACAATGTTAAACTCTGAGCAGAAACATGGTCCATCTCAGGGTGACTTTTTTTCTGCTGTGCAATCAAAAGAGCAGATGGGTTTGGCTTCTGAGTGTAAATGTGAAATATAAAAACTATTATGGTTCAATCCATCAGAATAATCTGCCTCTGAGCTTATCAGTTATCAATGTCAGCATGTGTCTGACAATTACACACTGTAAAACAATGACATTAAACTCATGCATCTACATGCTGGAAACTTGCAACAGGGTAGAGTCATGGTGGAGAGAACCGTGCCTTCATTTGACAGACAGATGACAAAAGTGTTATGCAATGTCTGTAAAATGCTCATTTCAAGTCAGGGCGGATCAACAGGAGCCTCATGCTAAAACGCCTAAATTCCAGGAATGCCATGTATCACACTCTGACATGAGTGCCATGGCTTCCAAACCGAGCAGCACATTCGCAAGAAGTTAATATACCCTATTATAATAACATTAGTGCCACACAGCCCACATACATCTTTTTTCTACTGTGTTCACATCCAGAGACACTAAAAAACAGCTGCACTGATGCTTTTTTGCTACACAGAAAAATAATCAGGAATCAATAAGGGAATCACACTGATGAGCAGAATCAGCCTCTGTATCAATAAAACCTTATCAATTCTGACCCCTACTGCTGATTTAACCTGTTGTCATTTCTACAAATACTGCAACAAATCCACCAATCCAATATGTGGATTTGTTGCAGTATTTGGAGAAACTTAAAGGTCTAGTGTCAGTGATCAAATTGTAATATTGTAGCCAGTATCCATGCAGCCTAGAAAACCAGATCAAAAAAGTGTTGGTGAAGCCTGTAATAAATGAATCAAACACATTTTTCAGCCTTGCTCCTAACCTCTCTGCTGCTCTTCTAGACTCTACAGAAGGGAGCAAGTCACAGGGGAGTAGGAAGATCCATTTTACGTTATGCTGCATTTATTTGAACCTCAGTGCCGCTGAAAAATAAAGGCGTGTTCACATATCCCTCTTTTATTTTCAAATGAAAGCTGCCATGACATTATTCTGTATAGCCACCATAAAGTAAAGTAAGTTATGAAACACAGTCCTTTTTTCTGGTGGTACTCAGGTAATGCAGTTTGTTTCAATGGTCAAACACAAGTAGGATATAAACTGACAATTGATTCACAAATCGCCTTCTGCCTGTTTGGACGTTGGAAAAGTATATGCAATTACATCTGTCAAGGACAAGACTGTCTGCATAGCACCAAACTATGCCTCAGCTGTGTTGTGAAAGAATGGCTCATGAAAAATCATATCTAAAACACAAGCACATCTCTTATTTGGAAAGCATACGGCCTAAACAAAAGCCAGGTGGGATCAACAACTCATCTCTCCACCTTCAAAGTAAAGAGAATTTAAAACAGCTGCAATTTCCCTCTTTCTTTGTCTACCCATCTGTTTCTGAAAGAAAGAGAGTGCAAGTCTTGGTTAGCTTCCTGAACCCCTCCTGCCCTTTGGAGGAAACCCTCCCTCGGTCTTGGAGAAGGAAAGAAAGAGGAAGATACTGAGAGCTGGAGATCATTAACTGCATGCTAATTTGCTATTAGATACAGCCTGAGAAATGGCAGCCAATCAGCCTGAAACCGCACTGACACCAGCTGTGTGTGTGTGTGTGTGTGTGTGTGTGTGTGTGTGTGTGTGTGTGTGTGTGTGTGTGTCTATATATATGTATGAATGAATGAATGAATGAATGAATGAATGAATGAATGTGGTAGTATGCATGAGTGTGTGAGGGAGGATGACAGAGTGTATAATGGGTGTGTGTGTGTGTGTGTGTGTGTGTGTGTGTGTCCATCTGCCAACTACTAGCTATGGATGGCTCATCAGGGATCACCATCAATCATTCACGTACAGAACAGCTCTCCCTCTCCCTCTGTTTCTCTCTCTCCCCTGTGATGCCTAACTTTTTCTCTACTGCGCAGGCCTTCTCTTTCTCTCTCACCACAGGAGTTCATCACCTGCTAATGGGCAGTGTCAGCACGACTGCCAGTGTGCAAGTGTGTGTGTGCCTGGTGGCAATGACCCAAGAGACCACGCTCACCTGTGGAGCTATTAAGCACTAGCTTGTGTGTGTGTGTGGCAGCTTTGTGCCTTTGCACTGTATGTGCAAAGAGACTTCTTACAGCTCTATATATGAGTACAGTGTGTTAAAGTTTCAAGACTGATCTTTGAAGTCAAGTCATTTGTTTATATAGAACACAAATTTGAGTAAACATGCTTTATCCTGAGACACTTGCTTCATACAAGGAAAAACTCAAGGAAAATATACCATAGAGTGCACAGTATTCATAACAACAGCTCAGCAAACTCCATCCGCTGAGAAGACTGTGAGCTACATAGAAAACATAACATTTAAAACATATATTTAAGCTAAGTAAATGCTTAAGGTTCAGACAGAAAAAATGGGGAACATTTTAACTCTGGATTTACTATAATGAACAGGGAATTAAGGTGAGGAAAGAAAGGAGAATTTGTAGGTGAAGAAGGTGATGAAGATAACGTTTTCTCCTCAGGGCAGTTCTCCTTTCATGAAAAATGTAAAAGTGCAAATGGAAGTGCAGAAATTCACACATAAATGGGGACATTGAGGGGTCGGGCAGGGAATCTTAAGAATCTACCTTTAAAATATCCAGCCTTTCCTTGAACTGAATGTAAAATTAATTAATCTCTAGACTCATTCAAGAAGGTGTGCTTTCTAAAGTATAATCACAATCAACATAAAGCAGATGATTGCAGAACACGCTCATGTTTCTCTAAGTGACGATAGTACAAAGCTGAAGTGTTTGCTGCCTTCATTCTTTTCTTTTCATGTCCTTATTCTGTTTTCTTTGATGTCAGTGTTTGTTTTGGCTTAAAATTGTGTCCAATTAACTGCACCCGCTTCAAAACAAAGTCACCAGACCACAAAAGCATTAGTCTAAATCCAACTATAATAATTACTCATAACAACACTTCCTTATTGATTCGTTGGAGGTAATTTGACTCAAGAGATGCTTTTAAGGAGAATAACAACAATCCACTGCCACACCTTGATCCCTGCTCAATCACTGCA
The DNA here is from genome assembly GCA_028641955.1 of Protonibea diacanthus. Taxonomy (NCBI): domain Eukaryota; kingdom Metazoa; phylum Chordata; class Actinopteri; family Sciaenidae; genus Protonibea; species Protonibea diacanthus. The sequence continues at coordinate 18,663,788 of CM053977.1, read as the reverse complement.
TCCTATGAAAGTGCAAAGGCAATCAAAACATGCTCAGACTCCAAATGCAAGTAAAAGCAAATAGATTGCATTGAGGTCATTTAAGCCACCCCGCAGCTGCTGTAACTGCAACCTCAGACCGGGGATTTGTTGCACCAACACAAGTGCTTTTTCGATTTTATTATCTCTGGGCCTCGGCCACTCACCTCCTCTAAAATGAGGTGAAATGAAGACTGGTTTTGAAATGCGGAGTTCTTTAACAAGACAAGTCAACGTTTTTAAACGAGACGATATGAAGAGGAGCAGCATCTCAAATTATGTCCTTTAAGACGGACTCCACTTCACCTCTGCGGGGAGCGGAGAACACGCCGTAAATGAGAAATTGCATGTGCAAACGCATACAAAGTCGTCATGAAAAAAAGTCAAGGAAAGGCAGTGAGGATGGAAGAGAAAATTAGATGGATGCAGAGAAAAAGAAAGTGTAATTTGAACTCTTCCCTCAAGGCAAGGCTGCAATTAGTAGGTTAAGCTCTTCAATTTTTCAATTCTAAGACCTATTTCTAAATACCACACACGCACGCACACACACAAACACACACACACACACACACACACACACACACACACACACAAACTCTCTCTTACTGATACGGCAAAACACAACTTCTTTAATAGTCTCTTCAACCATATACTGTACATGCTGATCAAGCTAACTACAATGAGTGCATAATAGATGGATTAATGTTTTATTAATCCTTCTGTGTGTGCGCACATGTCTTTAGTAGTGTGTTCGTATGTGTAGCAACGTGTGTTATGTTTTATTCATTGATTCACAAGAGGTGCTAAAGTGCTGAAGAGCCATGACATCCCCTCATTCCCCCAGTTACTGCAATCTATCTAACAACTGTCCACGTGTGCCACAGCAGTGCATTCCAGTCTGTCCCATGCATATTTAATATATGGGTAATGTGTGTGTGTGGATGTGCAGTACATGTATGTGTGTTTGCAAGGGAGGCAAGCTTTAAAAATAATCTGGAAAGAAACGGTGAGGAAAAAGGATTGTCTATTGTTGCAATAATGTCAACTGTATTTAATAATTCACATTAGCAAAAGTGCATTATGTTAAAACATGAATCCATAACTGCTGTGAGTGCATACATATATGCATGTGGATGTGAATTACTGTGATTGTATGGATGTGTTTAAGCTTTACATTTTTAATGGGAGGGTTCTGATTTTGGCTATGTGTATGTTAACTGTAACTGTTAACTTGAAATCAAGTTTAATTTGAGATGCAGCTTACTCTATGTGCCACTGTATGGGCTTAACGTGTTTTGATTTAAGTAAAGGATGGCCAATATCATGTTGCTTTATTGTATCTCATTAGTTGTTGCAGCAGTTTTTGGGTAAAAAAAAACAAAAAAAAAAACACGACCACAGATTTGGTGCAAAATTATTCAATTTTTCCCACATGAAAATGCATTAAAATGTTAACAACAAAATACAACATTAAGTCACCAAGACCATGGGGATCCATGGAAAAACTTGACTTTGAGCTGTGATTTTGGGATCAAAACTATTGTCAGTATACCCTGGAGAGTCATACATCCTTTGAATAAAGATGCCCTATGCTTCTAGTTTGTGGTTGTACAGTTTGTATTTATACTGAAGGGCCACATTTGTCATTTTATACAGGGAGGCTAAGTTTCAAAAAATGGCCTCACCACAGTGAAATGGCTACTATTGGGATTAACATCATTACACATAAATACAATCGGGCTCACTGAATCCACCAGTGCCTCTGCTCTGCAGTCATAGACAATTTATTCAATTAAATTACTGTTTGGAAACAGCAGTATGCAAAAATATTCAAATTCACTAGGCAAAAAAAAAAAAAAAAAAAACACATTTCATACTGCATGCAAAAACCTGCAAGGATTACCATAAAGTGGGCAATGGTCTGTTAATGGGAGACTCTTGGGTATTCATAGAACCCATTTTCATTCAGATATCTTGAGGTGAGGTCTTTGAAAATGACCATGCAAGTTTTGCCAAACTTTGGAGCATTATTTGGCAGGCTAGCATGACATTGATTGGTACCAAAGGATGTCTTCTAGTTTCATATAATACCTCTATCGTCACTCTAGCTTTAAAACTTTCAGACATCACTGCCTCTAAAAGACAGCAATGTCTGCTGAGGACATTGTCAGTGGAAGAGGCTAAGATTTGGTATGCAAGTTTCGGTGTTAAATAGTTAATAATTTTAAATAAAAGAGTGAAGCGAGCACCCAAGGAAGTCTGGTGCGTTCATGCATTATGTAGACATGTGTACCCCACTGCTGCGCCATGCATGACTGTGTATGACTGAATATTCTGAAAAAATGCACAAATCATTAAAACAATTCCTCTGAGAAATCCTCCTCTCTAATTCTGTACCCGAGCCAAATCCCCAAAATACTTCAAACATTGACTCCCTATTTCTCTGTCTCTTTATTGGCACTGTTTCAAGCAATAGAGAAAATGTTTTGGAATATATTTATGCTAATTTTCCACAGCTGGAGTCACAGGAATTACGATCAATAGGAATATGTGAAAAACCTGATAGAGAACAAGCGGGCCCATCCTGATTTTAGAAACCACTGCCAACTGTCTTACTAAAGAATTGGACTGACAAAGCACTGTGCCAAAGGGTCGGAGGAGGAAGTTTAACTGTGTGGATCCATACTGATGAGGACTGGTCATGGGGTGATTTGTTCCAGTTTAACAAGGATAAAGCTGTTTGCCCTTCTGTTTAAAAGGAAAGGCTACAGCAAAAGAAGCAATTTGCCTTCCACAACAGCTTATGTTAAGCAGGTGTGTGCACTGGTTATAAGCTGGGGAGTTTGTGCATTGGTTTTAAATGGCAATATGTTGCAGCAATGCCTGATGGGATTTGCAGTCATTTTAGCAAACTGCAACAGGCACTAGTTTTGGAGATTGATTCTACTTTTTTTGCCAACTGGTCTTGGACTGGTTTAGTGCTTGTTTTATGGGACTTGTTGATCATGCAACCTTGCATCCACACAGAAGTCAAGCTGAATGGCTTTTGAGAAAGACACCAAATCCAAAATGATTTTAAATAGGCACCACTGGCCCCAAAGAACAACAGATCCTGGAAATGTTTACTTTCCAACAAAGGACAATCACTCCAACCAGACATCAATACAAGTTTACCAGTCATTTTTTTTCTCTAACCAATTAAGAAAGACATCTGCTGTTTTAGAGGTGATCTTTGTGTTTACCACTCATGGTGTTCAGTTGCAGAGATATACAGACCAAGACCAAAAATACAAAGGACTGATTATCTGATATTATAGGACCGACTATCTGGTTATCAGTCCAGTTTACTGGTCGACTCACTGATAGCTTAAAGAGTGACATTTACAGAAATTGTCAGAGAAGTGCTAACTGAACTTGAGCATGTATAGGAGACAGTAGGAGAATAATGTTTTATGGTGTGTATGTGTGTGTGTATGAACAGTGGTTTCAAGGTTACCAAGGTTAACAGTTGCAGGGGTCATGAATGGTTAGGAAGTACTTCATTATAATCGTACTAGCTATCTGTTAGTAAGACATTGTTTACACTGCACTTCGTCTTGGCCTTGGGTCAAACTGAGAAGCCTCAGTTTACCATTAGCACCACAGAACTGTTCTCTTTTAAATGCATGAACTGCATGTCAAAGCCAGTTTAAGTGCATTTAAATGCATGACCTATTTAAATGCATATATCTACTCAACCGCTCCAAAGTATATACAGTATCTTGAAAATCCAGTGGGGGATCCAACTCTAGAAGAAGTAAACACTGCGCTATGTACAAAAAAAAACAAAAAAAAACAGCATCTGTGAAATAAACACGGGAAACTGTTGAATGAAAAATGAGCAAGTTTGTGAATACTCTACAGAACGTAAAGAATATTGCCTTTTCTCTGTCTAAAAATGTATTTAATACATTATTATTTAAATCATTTTTACCTAGTACTCAGAGTGGGTCATTGTCTTTACAATTAGGCAAGCAAAAACTAAATTAAAAGTATTCTTGAAGAGTTACAGTAACACTGATTTTTTTTTGTCAATTCAAGTAGTCAACTAGATTACATATGGCACGCACACACACACACACACACACGCATGACTCTTGATATATCCATCACTGTCGTTTGTTGTCAGAATACAGAGATGTGTGTACTGTGTGTGTGTGTGAAAGAATAAATAGACAACAGGAAGGGTCGTGACAGGTCTCTACATCACACTCTAAATAATCCCATTTACATGACATTGTGTGATGCTAAATTTGTTGATCTCACTCTTTCACACACACACACACACACACGCAGTATAATGAGATGGCTTGAAGAGTGTGGATCAAGTTGCTTTGTTGAAGCAGCTTTACAGGTGTCAGTTTACACCTAAAATAACAATAATAATGATCTTAAAATGTTTCCTTCTTATCCTGATTATTCTGTTAACATGGTCTCCCTTACAATCAACCCTAAAATGTGGTGGTATTGGTAAGAAATCCCTGCACTAGGAGTGTCACAACACTGAACATCGGATATTGATCGAAAGCTCAATTTTGGGCATCAAATGGAAAGCAAAATTAACGTTTCTCCCAGTTTTTGCAGTCAAGCTGTTGTTGAAAAGTTTGGCCATATGATGGTTATGTTTTTAAAGAACAATGATGCTTGTCAGGGTGTTGAAAAGCAATAAACTGCTGATCTAAATGAAGACTTGATAGTCTAACAATGGCACAACCATCAGATTTGAAAAATTGTGACACCCCTACTCTTCAGTTGAAAATGAAGTAGGACCAGGGCTGCAGCCACACTTAGGTCAAGGCCTGCAAATAAATGAAGTGAATCCTGTGGTTTAAAGATCTCTCTGACTCTCTAAATACTGAGGAAACCAAATTGTTGTGTTTTGACTTCTATTCCCTCTATTTCTCTTTCCTTCTCCTATTTTTGCATTCACTGTTATGTTAAACGTATGATACAGATATGGTTACAGGTGTGTAAAAACTTCATTTCATTGATCCGTCTGTGCAGTCTGAGCTGTCTTTGGGAATCGGCTACTGTATAAGTGAAGTACTGTTTACGGGAAGACAGACACATACTCTCACAATAATTGAACAATGCTGTGTGCTAATCCTTTTGACAGTAAAGGTGGGAGGTGTCATATTTCTAGTTGGCTAGCATATAGATTGCCTGTGTGTGTGTGTGTGTGTGTGTGTGTGTCTACACTTACAGTGCCGGGTATCTAGCCCTGGGCAATGACAGACATGATACATGAATCTATCGTGCACTGACCACACATGTATTGATTGTAAAACTCAATCAATGTCTCACCTAAATGATTTTGGGGGTGTGTGTGTGTGCAAAGCATGATGAGCAGCCAGATTATAATTCATTCTTCCTTTCATTTAATCCATGAACGGATCAAACTGAGCCGAGTTGATTGGAGGGATGTTTTTGTTTATTGGTACTTGTCAGTAACAGCGCTCAGGGTGTACTGCAGCATATCCGGCTCAGATGTTTCATGGTGATTAAAACAGTCGTTAACTTCATCTTTGCTTCTTTCACCTTTGCTCTACATGCATTATTAGTTCCTGTTCCTTCTTTAGTGTGCTGCTTGTAGACTCATTCTCACCATTGCTGACATTTTACATGTGTACATACGACAGTATAACTACTGGTAATAGAGTAAATATAGAAACTGTAGTAATCACATTAACTGTAACCATCACACTCACACACATACTGTATATGCTACCCAATTATACAGTACAATATGAGTGTGTAGCGTATATTAGAGTGCTTTAACCATTTTGGGAATTTCACACTTCTGTTATAATAACTGGATAAACATGACAAATATTATTTCGACTGATTAACTTCACCAATCAGCTTGGCGGAGGATTGACGGTAAGCTAATTTTGTTTTGTTTCACAGTTATTCCAGACAGGCAGAAGGACAAACTAGAGCTAGCACTAGAAGTGCTCCTTAAAATATAAGGCAATCTCTAGAATCTGCAGCATCAAAACATGACTATAAAGCTGAATACACCTCTGTTACACTAAAATGAAATTGCTTGAGAGTTTATTTTGTCCACCACCTGTAAATAACACAGAGTACAGTCATTAAGTGCCATCCACACTGCATCCGCTGAGACCAACTGCTGTGTGTGTCTTTGGCTGTGACTCATTTTCGTACAGGCACAACACACACAGTTCACTGACTGACAGTCACACTGTATCGCATCATATCAACACTTGGATAACAAAGTCATTGACATTGTCATCCCACTGTGCGGCTGTGTCTGCCTAGATGGGACAAATAGGGCTGGGTCTAGTTTTTGCTAGCTTAACAAACAACTCAGTATGTTCCCTTCCTCAGTAATAATCCTCTCCTGTACACCAGCTCCTTAAATAATGTCTAATGTTATGTTTCATACATACCGAAGGGCGTTGTTTTGATTATTTTAGACACTAAGATCTGCATTTAATAACCATGGTAACGCATAAACAGCATTTAAATAATTAATCCACAACATAACATCATTATTTTGTTCCAGTTGCTTTAAAACATGTTTTAACCACAGGACATCATATCATCGATCTGCTTGCAGACAGGGGAAAAAACAATGATATTCAAGGTTTCTAGAGGACACTGACACCAGTTTGATGTGTTGAACAATGCAGTGTCTTTTTGTCCAGGAAAACACTCACATTTTACAACATCTCAGCATATTCCCAACTTTTCTCATGTCCAATAGTCATCTAATATTCACTCTGTGCCTGCAGCAAGTTAATAATGTATGCACTGTCTTTGGCAGCCACTGCTGAAGCTTTCATACATGAATTGATTTTAAGTGTATAGTACATTAAATAGTACAACGATCTACCCCACTGATCCCTATGCAGGTTTGTCAGCGTTTCTTTTCGATTGCTTCATTTTACATGACTCGTCAGACGTGTCTGTGTTTGCCATCAGATACAATTAAAAAACACAACTGGAAATCCAGTGTCCTCTTCAGGATACTGACAAGACACAGGGAATAAGCTGTCACTGACTTTTACTGTTCCTAGTCATATACAGTATATCACCGTTCATACAGGAAAAGTTGCAGTTGAACATTACGCAGCTTCTGTAATTTAGTTCATCACTTTGTAGTGGCTTGAAAAAATCTTTCTGATGTTTCAATGTGTTAGCACATCACTTTATATAACTGTCACTATATCAAGAGAAATCCCTCAACACAGATCTGTTGTTCCGCAGATTTGTCTATCTGCATGACTCTCTGTCCTGTTGAAACAGACAACCCATCCAGATGAACAGTTCAATATTTTATCACACCGCTGTCATATCAAGAATGTACTGTTTTGTGAAATTCTACGGAGGACTCGGTGCACGAAAAAAAGTCAGCAGCTGCCCATACTTGTCAGTCTTCATAAAAAATAGATTTCAACATTGCATCACTTTGTTGTTCTCTGTAGAGTCGATGTAGATACGTTACATTTTAAAGAGCACAGCTTTTGTGACATTCTCCATACAATGATTTTCCTAAGAGATAGTAGCAAGGCATCATGCAAAGGGTTTTACAGTCTCTATGTTTCTTTGTTTGTCTCTTGTCTCTTTGTTTCAGTGAAAGATTTATACTACATTTATATTTCACATTCATGCTTTGCTTAATTTATGCAGGTATTTTGTCTGAAATGTATTGCCTGTGTTGCTTTAAGTTGAATGCCTTGTCTGCAAATCTGCGACGGCACATAACAGCCTTCATACATTATACACTGCATGTCAGATACTTCATTATAACATCACCTGTAAGTGTCCAATCCATTCGATGTGTCTCTATGCTGTAGAGACAAAAATAGCTAACATCAGCAAGATTAAGTTTCCAGAAATGTTGAAGTACAGTTGTGTAGTGAAGTTGTATGTCATACATGCTGTTAGTAAAGTCATTTGAACTATATTTCTTATAGTGAGTAGTAGTTGGGGTGAAGTGGTACTGGCTGACTTCATGGACCCAACAGTTTTGCACAGAGCACATAGAGCATTTCCTGCTAGTGACTGTGCCGTACAAATGAAATGCATTTGGACAATTGGAATGATACAAATATGACCAACGAGATGACAGGGTTGGGATGTGATGAACTGATGAATTTTGTCAAAACCTCAGTTTGTTACATGGACTCATAGGAGAGGTGTATTTTCAGAGAATAAATCTAGTGCGCATCTTGGTTAGAAAACCATGTCTGGACAGTATATGACTTGAGCCAGTGGAGGATTCTGGGGGATAGAGAGTGTATTTGTTTGTCTGGTATCCACTTCAGAACAAAGCACATAGCGCTAATATAATTTATGTAACAGCAGAGTGAGAGAAAGACAGATGAGACAAGACAGGTGAAACAGGGAAGGCACATATAGTGGCTGAGTGGCAGAGAAACATCCCATTAAAATTAAATAGCAGAGGGAGCAAAAATTAAAAGATTGGAGAAACAAAACAATGCCCTCCAGAAATCAAACAATAAATATGATCATTTTTGTCACCATCTCCATTCTGAAAGCATCATTATTAAATCTCATTAATTGGGCTGTTCATACTTACACTGCGTTTTTATTATGTAATATGGTGCCATTTGGGTGTGTATTTAAGATCAAAAAAGGAACAAGGCGCCAGAACACATTATGCATGTACTCCCACACAAACTGCAACTCCAGCTTATTATTTAGCCTGCTCTGTAGGTTGAAACATTACCACAACTTATGTAACAACTGAATGTGATTTCCTGTATCATGACTTTATCAAGCTCAAATTGTAAACACATGAAACTTTCTCTAGCAGATTGTTACCAACATACTGTACATAAAGTTGGTGCCAACAAACAAGGGAAGACCAGCTGGAAAGTGTGGGAGTGTACACTACCCCTTTCCTAAAAAAGAAGAAACAGAAAAGACCATTGCACTCGATAGCTACCGAGTGTCAGTGAGTTTAAACATGAAGCAGAAGCAAGCATTACTTGAAACGAAGAAGTGCACTCCGTTGACTTTCCCTCAATAACCTAAGAAGTTTAACAAGCATCACCCACTTCAACCTCAAAGGAATCTTTGAAGAATCTCAATTTTGCATAACCAAACAAAAAACGGATCCAAGACAAGCCCAGCGAAGGCCAGAAATGGACTCAATACTCCAGCTGTATCATTAAAGCTCTCAGACCTAGTACTGCACCCCTATAAAGTATCCGGGGCAATTACAGGAAGCTATTATTTCACGCCTATGCAGTGTAAAGTGGCAAGTGCTTCATCTAGACTTTTTGGGACCCCCTCCAGCTTTTCATTACAGCCTCTCTAGCCACTAATGGCTGCCCTGGGAGTGTTTCCCAGCTGCAGTCAAAAGTTAAAGAATTGGGACAGTGAACTCAACTTAGTTTTTCTCGTTGACTCACTGAGATATACCTGTAACAAACGATTATGAACAAGAACATGTGACAAGCATGTGATCTTGAGTGATTTATTGTCCTCCATGTCGGGCTATGTTAAATATTTAACAGGGCACATAAACTTCGGCTCACTGATCCCAGACATGCTGTAAAATGGGAACAGACAATCGTCTGCTGAAGCCAGATTGGAAATATGACATCATGTGCAATTCAATGAAGATGCACAGCAACATATACAGATCAGAAGTCCACACACAGCACTCTCCAGTTATCGTTCAGTGTATAATTAGTGCATGATTGAGACAGGAAGAAATTTCATTATCTGCATTCTGCTATTGTAATCAGAATTGCAGTAGGGGCCATCCCCTTGGCACACATGCAAATTCATGTATGCATGCATACACATACGCACACATACACATTAAAATATACATCTATATACACAAAGACAGAAAACAGCCACACCCACACATTTCGATCCAATCACCCACAACGCTTGCAAAGTACAGTACACTAGTAAGTCGATACTCACATACACACACAGAGTTATTTATGATGTACTCTCTTCCTCCTGGCACCTGGATTAAAATTTGATAGTGTGTGTTGTGTGTTGTGTGTTGTGTGTTGTGTGTGTGTGTGTGTGTGTGTGTGTCTCCTAATCAGTGTAGCCCCATAAACCTCTCAGTGTCTCAGTGGGTGTATTCTAACACCAGATGTGCTTCCCTCTTTCGTAGCCCATCAACCATTCTGTCCCTCCCCTAGTGAACTCTGGGATATTACCAGTAGATGCTTTGTTGAAATTTAATAAGGAGGACAGGGAGGAGGTTAATTACCATTTCTTAACACATTTTGGCTTCGACGGTTTAGAGTTAACAAGGAGCTGCAAGCCTTTTTTCTTTAACATCGAAAGGGATTTGATTCCCCTCGTACCCTAAATCATTCACAGCACTAGATAAAAGTTGCTTAACTCCACAAGTTCTTAATATTCATTCACAATAGCAATAATTGAGCATAAAAATAGCTGTTAACAGTGGAGGCTGTACTGGCATACAGTAGTGCAAAAGTCTCACAGAAAAAATTAATTGCTACAAAGATCCAGGCTTACCACCAAAAGAAGCCAGTGGACTGATATGCAGGGTTGATGAGGTGACAGTGGCACAGGCTGAGACAGACTTCAAGGCAACATTTCCAGCTGTGTTCCAATGGCCTGCCAAACTGAGAGCAAGCGAGCCATAGCAAACAGAGCTGCAAAAAGGGGGCTATGCCCTAGGGCCTCCTAACACCTAGACAAATTCATCTACCCCTGAGAGAAAAGTATGTGAGGAAGAGGATGGCATGGGAAAGAAAATGGGAGTCATAAGTGACTTAATCAGCAGCCTGGTGTTCTGGGATGGTTGTTGTTCAAAAATATGTGAAAGACAAACTCAGGATGTGTGTGTGTGGATCTCACACCACTGAATGCTGAAGAGAGAATCCCATATTGTACTCGCAGTTGACCAAACACTTGCAATGATGTCAGATGCAAAAGTTTTCATAAGACTAGACACACACTCTCCCAATAACACCAGGATCACAACCTTCATCACTCCTTTCAGGAGACACCTCTTCAACCACCTATCCTTTGGGAGCATCAGCTCTGAACACTGTTAAGGAAGGATGTTGCAGATGTTTTTTAAGGGCATGGCCTGTCATACAGATGGTTGTTAGTGTATTAACAGAATAAGCAGGAACATGACCAAAGACTAGATTGTGTGTTCAAGAAGATGCAGGACGAGGGCCTGCATATAATCTTCGTCGGCCAGGTTTTCTGCAGAAGGCATGAAACCAGAACCAAATCAATCATGTTGGCCAGAATCAACATGTGTGGAGCCCGGTGAATTATTGGGCCACTATTGGCTACCATAAAAATGCCACTAAAAGATCTACTGTGAGAGAAAAATCAGTGTGTCTGAGAAGCTGAAAGCTCACTAAAAAGGTACTCGCTGTGTATTCAAACAAAGCAGAAGAAACTTGCAAAAGACCTTGTACCTGCACTTCACACTACTGACAAGCCATAAACCCCTGATCCCACTGTTGAGCACCAGATGTTCAGATGATTTTCCACCCAGAGTTTTAAGGTTCCCTCTGAGACTCTTAAGATATGACTATGACACTTCATGTTCCAGGTAAAAAAAATCATCACTGCAAACACACTGAAGAGCTCCACAGGGTGATGACGTACAACTATAAAAAGATGTCCATGTGTTTGTAGATGCTGTTGTGTCTTCACTCCCTGCTAAAGATGAAACGTTGGAGGAAATAGGCTCGACGAAAAGATGAAACATGCAAAACAATAGCACGCTACTGTAAGAACAGAATGGCCAGGACAACATGGATTAAAACCAGATGTGGTGCCCTGCAGCTGTATCTTATAAAAAGAAACTATTTTTATACCTCAGTTACTCAGAGGGGAGGTAATGAATACACTCCATGAAGGTTATCAAGAGATTTCCAAGTGTCACAGCAGAGCCCAGGAATCAGCATGGTGACTCTCTACCAGATCAGAGAGACTGCAGACAAATGTGAAATATACCAGACACAGTATAGAGAGCCACTGATTGACCCCAGTCAATAAGTTGGGGATTGGCTTTTTGTCAAAGAAAGAGTTATCAAAAAAGACATTCCTACCTATTGTATTACTTTTTACATTAAGACAACATAACTCGAGGCAACATCAGTTGAGACTACCATTCGAGCAATGAAAAGAAGCTTTCACTGGTCGTGGATTATCAGACAATGGGCCACATTCATTCTCATTTGCACGAGAGAGCATTTTTATACACATCCACACCACTGAAGGATGGGTCCTCAACAGGAAGCGTGGATCACGACAGATGAAGCTCCAGAAACCGTAACATGCCAAGGTCATGAGACCAGGAGAAGGAGAAACAGAATCCACCTTAGTGCCATGGGGAAGTGACCAACCACAAGTCACTACATCAGGCAGTGTTTCAAGGGAGGCTAGAGACGAAAGGTGAATGTAAAGGTTCATAATGTTCATATTGGTTAAAAAACAAAATGGACTTGTCAAAGTGATATAATACTGCTCCCAAGTGTTAAAGAAAAACCCTGTACAGAGCAATGTAAAAAGAAAGGGCTTATGTTGAAAAGTCTGTTGCCGAGCTTAAAGAAATAGATGTAGTATTAGAGACTGCAGCAGCCATAGTGTTATCTATGTGACTTCAAGGTAAGTACATTGCTAACTAACTTCATGGTGTCCGATCCCATGTAGACCTAAATTTGCTATATCATGCTTTTTTATACTTGGATATTGTAGACAATATTAGACGACACCAGCTGTTTCTTTACACAGCAGTTGATCATCATCTAGCTTCTTCTTTATTATTCAGTAATTCTGTCTGTCATCCACTCACACCTCTATACATCTCATTTCTCTCAATCGTTCCAGCTCTGCATCATAGTAGTCCTCTCATTGTCCACTCGTCTTATCTAACACTCTCTGCTATCTGAAGGCAAATAGCATCATGCATGAATAGGCCACCTCGACCCACAACATGGCTTTTCCACTTAAGTCTCTCTCATTTTCCTCAAACCACCATGCAAGGGGTTAGAAGTGGATAGTAGTGGTTATACAAAAGACTCTCAGAACAAGGACGTATTATTACTTCTGCCAAGTTTCTCCATGCACACATATCCATACAAATGAATGGGTTTTTTTGTTTGTTTTTTTTTTCTCCTCAGCGCATAACAGTTTGTCTGTAATGCTGAATTTGGTCGACTAGCAGCTGTTGCATATCTTAATTATCTGGTAAGACTGGCTTAGAGTAGTGTGAAATTTTAGCCTGAGTCTGTGGTCTGGATTTTACTCCGTTAAATAGATTTTGTGACCGAAAATCCCAAACTGCAAAAATAGGAATAAATAAATAACAAAATAAAAGCAGAACCAACAGCAATTCATGAATTCATGAATTTACTTCCTTGTTCTTATTCAGGGCCACAAGGATTTGGAGGGTGTTCAGGCAGGGACTGGGAAGAAGATGCAAATACATCCAGGACAGCTCGCCTGTCATCTGTCACAGCTAACACAAATGGACAGAAAAGGGCTCACACTCCGAGTCTCACCTATGGGCAGTTCACTTCCTCCAGTTCACCTGACTGGCATGTCTTTAGACTAGATGAGGAATCTGGATCACCCACAAGAAGCCCCTGTGAACATGGAGAGAATATAAAACCTCACTGAGTCACAGGCCTTCTAGTTATAGTGAGAAGTGAGCTAAACCTAGATCAGCAATTGGTCGAGCCTGCTTCTGTGGTCCTGCTTGACATCCACTACATATACTATTATTATGATTCTAATTATTACTACCTTTAGTCAGTCGTGGTACCAGTGAGCCAATGAGCTTGGTTCTGCTCAAAGTTTCTGCCTGTTAAAAGGAAGGTTCTCCTCATTCTCCTCACATTCTAGACCTACTCCATATTGAGATAACTTTTGTGATTTGGCACTATTTAAATAAAACTGAAGAGAATTGAGGAGCCACATTCCTTTGTTAGAAAGCCAAGTGCGGAGCCATCAGAGCACATAACGGGTTTAGCAATTAAACAGTCAGTTAAATTTAAGTTCCCAAGGAGAGACATTTTATGTTAAATTGGTACCCGAATGCAAACATTCAAACATGCAGACTTCAAAAATGGTGGCTGCAACATGCAAATTATACTCCCATTACTGTGTAACCGGTCTACAATGATATTTAATACTATACATTGCGCAGGGTTGTGCTACTGCAGAGCCATATGTACAAGCATCTATGAGATGATGGCAAAAAAACACCTATCACTCTCGAGACTTTTTCTTCACCTCGCTCTCCTGTCATCCTCGACTTACTCTTTTAACCATCAGTGATGAAGAAGGCTAAGTACAGTCATCAGAGCCAACAGAGGAGAGGTTTGAGGCTATACAGCTGCTCCCAGTTGTCTATTTAAACATTAAATGCACACAAGGGCACATTTATACTAATATAAACTGTGGAATGGGGATGTATACTGAGGAGATAGTATGGCGCTTGTGTGTGTTTATGTGTCTGTATATTCGCATGAGAGAAAATATGTTTATGATCTAATTCTGTGTCCTTGCACTTGTGACTCTGTTCATCTGTGTGTTGCTGTACTTTAAGGGCCCCTATGCTGCTCTGAGCCCTGTGTTTAGTACAGCTGAAAACCAAGTGTAATGGATTACTGCACTACTGTCAACTGGGCCTCATTGTGTGTTTGGAGTCATGTATGTGTTTCATGCCAAAGCTCATAACTTGGAAACAAACATCCATTTACATGGAAAGCAGAGACACATAGAGTGTTCTGGGGACCAGCGGGGGCAGTGAAACAACACGGGACACATGAAAAACCTAAAAAAAAAAATTACCAATTAACACAAGACTAGTGTCCATGAACAGAGTAGTTCAGGCAGACACACACACACACACACAAATTACTGCAAGTAGTCATTAACATGCACATACAAACAGACAAAGTGGACAATGTACACACAGTAAACATACAAACAAATAATCTGGCTTACATATGTCTTTCGCTGCCTCTTTCATCCACACACATACACTGATGCATGCAGACGCAGACACACACACACACACACACATATACACACACACCATCTGTGTTCAGCCCCTAACCAGCTCTTAAGTATCCGTGTCTTTCTAGGAGCACAAGTCATTAGTTTCCAGAGACACAGCTTTAGTGTGTAAAAGAGTGTGTGTTGTGAGAGAGAACAAGCGAGAGAGAGCATTAGCAGTGTGTTACAGCGATAATGGCATTGTGTTAAGGCCATAACGGCGTCTCGGTTGCACACCCAGTCATGCTATGTGCCAGCCACTGTTGGAAACTGTATTTGGTTCTGGGACTTGGAGAAAAGCCATTACCGAATCCCCTTAGTCAAATATGGACAAGGAGCAGCACAGCAGAATGGCGGAAAATGCCCCCAAGGCTCAATTTATTGTCTCAGACACATTCAGGAATTGGTCAAAAATAAGTTGAAGCTTAAAACACAGCCCAGAGAAATGGATGGAAATAGGAGCAAGTTCATATGTATTTTGATTAAAATGTGTATGGGGGTGTAGAATTTGATTGCAATGATTTCAGGCGCTTAGTTGCAAATGCTCCCATTGCCAAAGTTAGAATGTAGTGACATAATGTTAAAGTGGTAGTTGTACTTTTGTTTTTGCTTGTTTCTTGTTTTTTTTTTTTTTTTTCCTGCAGGCATTTACTGCTGTTTACTGCACCTTCCCAGACATCTCTGGTCAATCAAATAAAGTTGCCGGGGGTGCTAAATGTTATCCCTTGGAGGAGCAACTGAGGTCCCAACCTGGGTCGTCCAGCAAATACACTGAACTGGTTTCAACTTTTGCTCCAGTGTCATCTTGCAGAGCAGTGGCCAATCAAAGCTGATAGTTGAACTAACTTGATTTCATCTAAGGATCTATAGAGGACTGTAACTTCATATATTTTCTTTTCTGTAATCTGATTGTGTCAGCGATAGCCTTTGTTTCGGTCCACTAAGTCTCTAACCTGTCTGTCATTTACTTCTTTCTCACCTGTCAAATCAGGAATAATGACAACCATTCTGACAGTCTGAGTCAAATCCCATCCTCCTTGGATGCGTTATCAAATGCCAGTGCACTTTGATCTCACTCTTTATCTGCCTTCAGACTTCTTCCAACTGTCTCCTGTCGAACTCTTGGTAAGTCTGCCTGTCTGTTTAGGCTTCCCGCCCCCAGACACACATACTTTTCCTCCTGACATACAGAAGACATCTAAAGGTGATTTTTCTTTCAATTATGTTGACATATGGGCCTAAGAAGATAGCAGCAACGACAAAAAAATGACACACAAAAAACAGAGTCTAAATGTCCAACTTACAAACTCTTTGGGGGATTTGTAGGCATTGGAGAACCAGAAAAAAGAAATGTGATTTTGTTTGACAAACTTAGAGGTAACAAATGATAAATGTGTCCCAAGACTGGAGCCAGGGCATAACATATACTCTGCACAAAGGATGGGGACCACAAAGCTAATATTTCTTACTCACTGTTACTGCATTGTCCTGCTGGTTGTTGTTTACTTGAGTGTGTGAGGCTGTGTCGATATGACAGAGACACAGAGCCAAAGAGAATTAAAAGACGTACTGTAGCAGTTATCCACTTCCCAGCCTTTCTTACTATTTGGGTGCAGGTTTTGTCCAAATATGGGTTGGCACAGGTCTTGCCTGCAATTTGAATTATACATTTGGCATGTTTCATATTTCCAATCTTTGCTTCAATGTTAATAACCTCTTCTGGCTTCATATTAAATGTTTCAACCTTGGCTGTTCACACTTTAATTGTTCAAAATGTAATAATTATCTTTAAAGCAGCAGTGAGCTGGAGTGTGTGTTTGTGCCCGGGCCTTTGCCTTCCTGATCTCTTCAATCACTAAATAATGTGAAGGACAGCTTGTCATATTTTTCCTTCCTGCTGTCTTTGATTATATTTCACCTTTTTTTCACTCCCTTCATCCTTTCTCTGTTTGGACAGGTCTCATGTGACGGGTTTAATCAACTGGAGCCTGATTTAAATAAAGAGCGTGTGTTTGGTTTGTGTGGTGGGTATGTGTGTGCTGGTTCATTAAAAGAGAAAGTGCATGACTTTCTGAAAGTATATTACCTTGATGAAACTCTGACGTGTGAGGTTGTGTGATTTGCAGTTTATGACCTGTGTGCATGCGTGCGTGTGTGCGTGCGTGCATTTGTATGCATGTCAAACAAAACTGGTTTGTATGCACAGGTTTGTGAGATATTGGATATTTATATGAGGAAAAAAATATATAATTTTATCTACCTAAAAGATAGATCAACAGCTCCTACATGTATCCTCAGATTCATGCATGCATGCATACTGTGTTTGAGCTCTGACCATATCTCTCTGTTAAATGTAAGGGTAAAATAACAAACATAAAAACTTTTTCCTGTTCTTAGCCATTGACAGTCTAGCTGCAGGCACATTTTGTAGCAGACTCTCTTTCAGTTGAATAACAGAGAAGGAAAGAAAGAAAAACATGAAGCTTAAAATGAAGTACAAAACAGGGTGTTCATGTGGATTTGTGTGTTTATGGGTGGGGTGTAACTGGGGGCTCAATATGCAAAAAAAAGTCAAATACAATTGAACAATCTCAACCTGCTGTCACAAATAACTGTATCACTATCTAGGCTATCTAGTCAACAAAACCATCCTAACATCCTAGACAGCCCAATTCTACAATCCCCACAGAAGAGGAGTGAGAAGGGAACAGAGACCAGAGGGAGAAAAAATATTATACTGGTGCTCAACTATATTTGTGTCTTTATGTGAATTCACAAAACTTCAAAGAGGAGTTCAGAGACACAGAAAATATCGATACTAGAGACAGATTTCTGTGACAGTTACCAGTTCATCATGTTTAATTAGATTACGGTTTCCTTTAAAATACACTGTGGTATAAAGGTAGTACAGACACAAGATGAATGTCCTTGATACCAGTGTCCAGTTCAATCAGAATTTCAGCTTCTCAAATGTGAGAATTTACTGCTTTTCCTTGTCTTATATTATAATAAACTGAATGGACTGATTGCAAAGCAGACATTTTGACAAAATGTCAAAGCTTGTCAAAGCAGGAAAAATACCAGTGAACTAAAAACATTAACAACGGCTCTATTAAGTGTCCCAGTAACTGTGACAGTAAACCAGAAAACACAACAGCAGGACTTCTACTAAGTGGAATGCAGCACTCAATAATACAACAAGTGATATGATATGTCTAAATATCAGCTGTGCATCCAGTCCATGTTGGATTATCAAGGATCAAGTATTGGTGAAACAGCAAAATTGTCAGCTTGCGCTATAGGAAATTATGATGGTGATATTTTACTGTTTACTGATATAGACTAAACAATTAACTGAGATAATAATCTATATTATATATATTTACACTAAAACATCATATTAGGTCAGTCTGTACATCCTCCAGAGTGTCTCAAGAAGGGTAGATATCTTTAGCTCAAGTATAAATATTAAAAAACATACCCATGTCAGGATCACCACACAATGGCTACAGTGTAAAACATTTACTGTGTTAGCAAAACATTTTTGTATAATGCCAAAAAACAGATTAAGTTCCAGTCCATTTGGTAGTAGTTGATACACTGATACAACTATCGTTTTTATAATATTCATCACTATACCGGTTGTTACCACTTTTGTGGCAAAAAGGGATACAGCCATTATGAGTTTAATTTAAATCATAGGGATGAAAAGAAAAAATAATCTAATTAAGGTTGTAAAACCATTTGTCAACCATTCGTCCTTTCTGTACATGGGCGAGGAGACACCAGAGAGCAACACCCTCTACACATTATTATGTAAGACATGGAACAGAGAAAAGTGACGAATAATAATATAAGATAGGTGGAGAAGCAATAAATGCAAGGGAGGAAAGAATTCAAACCCACACATTAACCTCTGTAAGAAATGGGTGGGTTACTACACAGGGCACTGGGATGTTACTGTCATATTAAAAATGCTATCTGTAGATTTCCCTCATTTATAAATCACTGTGAAATTACGACAAGTGACACATTAAAGTGGTGGCAAAGTGTCTGTGTTTGCCGCTCTCGCCCTGAAGATTCTTTAATTCATTTGGGAGTTTTCTGGATAGAATTTCTCGTTTTCTCCCTGTGCCTATGACTGGTAATATCTACATCAGATGCAATTCTAAAAAAATCACCTTGAAGGTTTTCAGCAATTCAGTAACAAATTAATATATTCAAAGAAACCTTTCTTCAGACACTTTAGCTATGTAAGATCAACAAAGACGGTAAAAGAGCTAAGGTTCCAAAAGAAAAGGGGGGATGGATAAGCCAGAGGAGTGAAGAGGAAAAGAAGCTAATCCTTGTTGAAAGATTCAAACATGCACATTATCTTCCATATTGTAAGGGTGAACAGCCACAACTCTGAGATTAGCACCCCGTCACATAAATACACAACAATCAGATGACGAGAGAGAGTGAATATGAAAGGAAATGATGAAAATGTCAAAGGCAACAGCAGTGAAAGTGGAAGTTAATTCTAGGAGATGGAGCTAAAGCCATATATTAGCCTTTCGAGTAGAAGGGTGAGTGAGCAGAGACAGGCAATGAATAGGAATCACAATAATTGTGCAATTGTGTTAGTACATATGAACTGAGAGATGCACTTGGAGCAAGGATGAGTATTCGGAAGAAAGAAACGCTTGCTGGTGACGGTGTCAGAGGTTAGTTACACAAAAATCTCTCTGAACAGAGCTACTCCAAAGGTGGCCACAATCTTATTTGTACAATCAGTGTTGGAAGTGATATGTGGCCAACAGCAACAACAAAGGTTCATCCAAAATCAGATGGAGCAAGAGCTGTGGATTTTCAGATAATAATCATCATGTATAAAGTACTCCCCTAATGTTAAAGTATGCTTTGGACAGTTCATCTGAAAACACAAGCAATTTGAAAGCCACCTTGTACTGTAGTTTTAAATTTTATAGACTACATAATTTGTGAATTATTGGAAAATGAATCCAGAATGAAAATAACCATTAGGCCTAGCTGCAGTCCAAATGTACCTAGTCTTTATCTTCCATCTTCCTTACTTGCTTGCTACTCTTTCCACATTGAGGCAGGCCATTTTGCAGTTTTCCTACACACGCCAACATGTGTAGGATGCAGAAAATTGCTGACTGAATTGTGTCATCATCTTAGAAGAGAGAGACAATAAGAGCAGAGCGTTCAGATGAAACAGATTTCAAGCGGAGTTGTTGTAATAATAAGCAAACAAGAGGTCAAAGGAGCTGCGCTGCTATAAATTATTTTGACTGCAGCTCATTTTCTGCGTCAGGGCCCATTATCACATTAAGGTGCAAAGAGTGATTTCAGATGAAGTAGTTTGTGAGACGGCAGTTATTTTCTAAATGCAAACAATAGGTCAGGAGGGGGAAGTGTTTAATAACGTCACTCCTTCCACGCAGAGATATATCAAAAGTAATGAAAGCAAAAGGCAACAACATGAAGTGCTGTGATTCTGTGAAACATAGCAAGTGATTTAGGAAGCATAAAATGGAAAGTGGTGTGTGTCTGTGTGTGGTGGCTGTGAGTGGATGAGGAATTTGAGAGAGATGAGAGGATCAAACAGAAAACTGGAGAGAAAAAAGAGGGAGAGATTTCTGGTCAGCTGCTGTCATGAGATGCTGCCTAAAGGGGATTATAGGAAGTTTGACAACAAAGTGTGCCTTAAGACCAGAGTGTAGGGATAAAACACAGCCGCTTAATTGGGCAGACAGACAGCGAGCTTGGCAGACAGAAACACATATTCATCTAAAAAATACACAACACACACACACACACACTGACGTGGATATGGCATCTTAAAATGCAGCTACTGCTGCTGTTAAAGCAGTTTTTTTCTCAATTCATCTGAAAAAGTAACACGTTAAGCTGACATTCAGCTGACTTTTCAGTAAAAGACACTGACAAGGGCTGTGAAATCACTGAGCACAGTTTTTCAGAAGACTAAACATCTAATTTGAAGGAGCTGCAGCAACATTTCAAGTATCAGACACGCACACAGAAACACACCGCAACTTTCTCCTTTGAAGAAATAAATTCAAAAGATTATTGCATACGAATGGCCAAGCAGGCACCATGTCTACTATGTCTATGTATAAGACAAACCATAGATTCTTATCAATGCAGAGAGGACAAGGTGTTCTTTGTGATTTGAAGTGATCAATAGTGCTCTCCTTCAGTCGACTGATAAAAGCTAGGACAATTATTCTTTCGAGTGATTGCTTCTTATTATAACTCCATTCATTTCTCTCTCTGCTTTTTTCCTCCACCTGTTCTCCCCACTACCTTCCTTACCCCATCATACTGCTTTTTTTATGTCAAGTCTTTCTTCACCCTTCCTTTTCTCTAAGCTAGGCAGCCACCTCTTTCTTCTAGGATTCTTCAAATCTGGATGCAATCATTTTTTTCATCCCTCTCTCCCCCCTCCTCTCTCTCATCCTCTCCTCTCCTCCCCCTTCATTACCCCTGGATCCCCCATCTGTCTTATTTAGGACTCTCCCCAATGTGGTGTTCACATTGTGTTTGTTAACAGTAGAAAGTATACCTGATGTTCACTGTTGTCAACAGTAGAGCAGTGGTAAATCCATCAGTGTTGCTGCACAGTGGCACCTACTGTATCCGCAGACACAAAGATGACTTGTCGAAATTCTCTTTGTTTGGCTTTTTTCTGTGGCAAAGACGAGCCGATTTTCAATTTTGTCTTGGCACTGCTCTGCATTTAAAGTTAAGGAAAAAGTGAGCCAGAGGCCTCTGATGGTATGACTGCAACAAACAAATTCCACCTATATCAAATATTTTCTTCCTTCTAAAATATAAGCTGAAATAAACATTTTGACAGGAAATATTGAAGCTGCAAGATGCTATCTAATGAAAAACGAATGACCCGGTCAGTCTTCTTGTTTATCAAAATAAACAGTTTGTTATTGCCGTTAAATGACATTCAAGCAGCATACTGTGGACATCCTCCCACTAGACTTCCTCCTTCGTAACTCCTCATCTTGTCTTTCCTGCCTAAACTTATCCTCTTCTTCTTACTGATGATCTCTCTATTATTTCTGACTCTTTCTGCCTCACTCCATCTCATACGGTCACCTTTTCTCCTCCTTAATTCTGGCCATCTTCCCTCTCCCCCTTTGCTCATACTGGCAGAGCAGTGCAGAGGTTTCTTAGATGTTTCAAGCTCTTATATAAGACTGCAGCTCAACCTGACTCTGCATACTGTACAACTTCCAGTGTGCATTTGTGCAACAGCTGATTTGAATGTACTACCATTACACAACAACTTAATAGTAAGTTTGGATTGTTGCATAAAATGATTGCTCTTAAAAGCTACAATTTAAGCATCTTTTCAAGAGCTAAGCCATTGTAATATATGATTACAGATCCCCGTTGATTTAAAGTTATAATCCTTAAGGTTTTCATTTCATCATCAATAGTAATTCATTGTAAAATGAAAACAAAACAACAGCTAACTCTGGGCATTTGAGATGAAGCATTATTGTTTCTCCTTGTCTCCTTTCCTGTGCTGATATAGTACTTATTTTATACATTGTGTTTATTGACATTCAGCTGTAAGAACTGATGAAGCAGTACATCTTGTTTCACAGTACATGTGATCTCATTTCATGAAAATACTGAATGATGGACAAGAAGTTGATTTTCAGTTGTTTAAAACTTTTTTTTTAAAGTACAGAAATAAACATCTATGAAATAATACATGGAGTACAGTTGCATCCATCATTGCAGTAGATGACTAACTATTGTCTTATAAGAGACACATCCGATCAAACAATCTAAATATAACTTTGTGGGCTGCACACACATTGCCTTCAGGCTGGAAACCTTTCTGGTCACAACTTTGTATTTTCCTATTGTTGTAGTCTGCATATATATGTCTGAGATTGCCGGTTAATGGAGATAGGCCTTTAGCACAGGGAAATAGATTTATGGCCAACACTCTGTCAGCGTGATCTATAGTCCCATTCAGAGCTATCTTAAATGAGTGTCACAATAAAACATAAAAGACTTTGCCCTTTTTCATCCTTGGCAAAGGCATTAGCCTAGAGTATTGTTGTACATATAAATTCACACACTGTATATATCACTAGATAATGTATGTACAATATTGTGAGAGAGATTGTCTGATTGAAAAAGTCCGTTCAGAGAACGTGGACTATCTGTTGCATAATGTGCTGCAGTAGAATCTGAAAACGGTTCACTTGAGGCGAGGCTTAGAGACATTCACATAGAAACAGAAAAATGTGAAGTTATGGTGTAGTTACTGTCAGATGAGGGTGTTCAATGACTGCAGCGGTGAACTCTTTGTGTTTTCTCCAACAAAATACACTTGAAATGATACTAAGCAATCACTTAGTGAAGGCAGAGAGACGCAGCAAGAGAGTCTATGCAACTACATCTACGCGTTTAAGTTTTATGTTAATTTGAGCCTTTTAGTAAATATTTGATGACAAGCTGTGTTAGAAGTCAAGAGTTTGCTGCCTGTGTGCAACAGCAAGTGGGAGATCAAGTGAACACAGTAAGAAGGAATAATCATTCTGAACGCAGCTCACATCCACACAGATCATGACATGGCAGGCATTAATGATTCAGAGGGAGAGGGATGAAAAGAGTAAAGGAGGAAGATAGAGAGAAAGGATGCCAGGTGGGAGGGAAAGGAGGAGACAACTGGGAGAGTGGGTGGGTGGAGGGGGGTACAGAGAGCGGAGGTAAGGAAGGGAAAGATGAACAAGCAGAGGGGAGAGGCTGATAGGGAATAAAGTGGCAGAGGAAAAGAGGAAGCCATGGAGATTTTTCTTCGTCTTCTTCTTAGCTCAGAGCCATTTTGGTTGGTTCACTCCTTCCTTGTGCTATATTTTAGGAAAGTGTGACGAGATGGAATTTAAGAGGAGGAGTTTGACAATACAGCAATGTGAACATCAACTCTCTCAATTTAACACCTCATTTTCCAATATTTTCTGATGCTGTGCCTTTATTTTAGGCATTTGGAACAATTGTGGTCATTTTTATTGAGGGTGCTGAAATCGGTCGAATACGGGAGAAGACTGCAAAGAAGACAGACAGACAGACAGACTAGTTTTCAAGTCAAACTTAGATTCATTAAACTCGGCCTGAAAATAATACACTGAAAAAGGCTGAACCACACTGGCATACAGACAAGGTGGCAAGGGCCTTCTGCCAACCCTGTCAACCCGATTACACACACACTACGCTACACTCACATACAACGACACACACACACTTCTGATGTTTGCTTAGTCCAGAGGGCACGCACACATACACACAACCACACACACTGGCACAGCATCAAGGTGGCATGGCAAGGCACTGCTAGTGGCCTTGTCAACTCAAGTAACCTCCCACAGGAAACACACAGACACACAGCCCCAAAAGCACAGATCATGTGCAAGAGAGAGAGAGAAAGAAAAAAGAAGCAGAGTAAATTTGGTGGAAATACAGGCATACAGAGACAGAGGAAGTAAAAGAGGAGGAGAAAAGGGGAGAGGGGAGACAGAGACAACAGCAAGAGCCACAAAGCGAGAGGACGAGCAAGGGAGAAAGACAGCAAAGAGATTGGTAGAGTGAGCAATATAGCAACAGATGGACAAAGAGGAATATAGAGAGACAGACAGAAAAGAGATTGGTGGAGAGAGAGAGAGAGAGAGAGAGAGAGAGAGAGAGAGCGAGAGCGAGAGCGAGAGCGAGATGATGGTGGACCAAAAAGACCATCTGCTATTATTGGGATTCTCCAGGCAGACCTTTGTATGATACTGAGTGTGTGTATGTGTGTGCGCGTGTCTGTGGGTGGGTGAATCAGTCTCTCACTGTCTCTGCATGTACACGTGTGGGTGTACTGTATGCTAACAATCATGTGTTTGTCACGCTCTCTGTATGAGTCTCACTCACACATAGACACACACCCTCACGCGCACACACACACACACACACACACACACACACACACACACACCACAGATTCATCCAGGTTCATGACATAGGGTACATCAGTACTTGTAAGACTCTGCCTCCGTCCGAACTATCACACGTCTGACCTTGATGATAATGAGTCTGGCCTGTCTGATCTCATCGGTTTATTTTTGATTAGCCTGAAACTTGTCTTTCTAATTAGGATGTTATTAAAGGCATGTAAACTGACTTGATACTGTACAGTACATGGTAAGTAAAATGAATCCCAAAAGCTCAAAAGGAATACTGTTTTGTACAAATCTTCATATTTATCTGTAGGGCTGGGACCAATGCTCCTCATCTCATTATACAACATTAATATGCACAAACTCTGTTGCCAGAAAATTAGCTATATTACTTTAAAGACATTTCATGTGGAATTCTGAAACCAGGCAATTATTGCAACATTAATTCTGGGACATTTGTTTGACAACCTTAATGAAATGACAGGAGATCTTAATTGCTTTACAACACAATATAGGAACAGAGTGTTGTCCTCAAGGCACAAACAGAGCCAAAGCTTTAAAGGTCTCTGTTAATGGCAGATGGCTGAACAAGTGGAAGACGAGCAATAACATAATTGCCATCATGTGAGAGCCCCTAAATAAAGCCAAAGATTAAAGCAATAGACCTACATGTCAGAGACAAGCCTCAAACCGGCAATATGGTTCATGGAAATATTTGCAATAATCATAGAGGTGAAAGCTAGCACACTGTGATTGAGTGGTCATGATAACAAAGTTAAATATCACAGACAGTGAACAAATAACTGGGCAACACTGCCCAGAATGGGTGGAGAGACAGTGGAGAGCTAGTCAAGTCCACTGGGGATCAGTAAGTCCCAAATCCTTTTCTTGTTGATGGGCAACTGAAGGCATTCAGTCAGTCTTGTGGCCTGTTAGTAATTGGTATCGCATTAGAGCTTTGTGACAAGCCTAGGCCAAACAACAAAACATGTTAACGGTACTGTGGTGTGAAAAATGTAACTCTGATAAAGTTATCTAGACTTGATGTTCACCATGTTAGATTCACCTTTAGCGAAGGTCGATTTTCACACTAGACAGACATGAATGAAAAACCAACAGACAGTTACAATAGTGTTAAAATTATCAGCAACATTGTAAATTATCTGTAATTCATGAAAGATCTTTAAATGTATGTATTGATAAAACATCATGCTAATGCTAATGAGTTTAAAAATCTTAATAACTGGATAACAACCAAATTGCGTCAATAATTCTGATGTTACTTCTGAAGATTTCTCAGAATTGTCTGCCTCATGGTTTTCATTTTCAACACCGATCCATATATTTTTATATCTTACATTTTTGCCTTTTAGTCCCACCTCACCTTTTAAAGTTCTTTGACTCTTTAAATCTTCATCTCTCAGCAGTAGACGCATTGAACTATGACCTTTCCCATGAGGGGTCACTGATTTTAAGCAATGGACTTTAATTGCCACAGTGATTGCTTAATCGCTTGCCAAGTAGATGTCCTGCCTCCATGCTCATTGAATAAAATCAATACAGTATATTTAGAAATAGTCAACGTTGTCAACTTACATGCTTGTTCTTGGTAGCAATGCACTGTGGGCTACATTCACTCAAACACAAGGACCCTAAAGAGCTCATAAACTGTATTGACCAGTCATTACTAAACATCTAAACACAGCATCAGCAGGGCACAACTAGGGTGTTCCTGTTCAAACACTCAAATAATAATAAGAAAATGTAATGCCTTGACTTTCAGATTCAACTGGCCAACTGATCGGTGACAAACACAAGCCACGTTCTAAAAATAGGTACCTCTAGTTTTTCACATTAATGATACAGATGAGGCCTTCAGAGTGCAAGACTGCTCTGTAAGCTCAATCGATCTGCCTTTATTGGCTATTGATTAGCAGTGCTGCACCCACACTCTTGAAGTGAACTGTTGAAGAAGCCATAATGGCTTACACAGGAGGATGATAAGCCATGCCCAGGGGAACAACTTACTGGGGGACGTTAGCAATAAGGAAGGCCGTCTAACCAGCGATTAGGAAGTCACTCTAGAGCTTCAGTTTTTGCCCCCTGCCTTGTAATGTGCTTCTTGATAACCACAAACCGAAGCTGGATTGGAGTTTTTTTTTTTTTTTCATTTCCTAAAGTACATTTCAGTTCAATGTGTCGTCATGAAAACATTTTGAAACGCTTGCCTCCCTCTATTATCAAATTCAGCATGTACTTTTTCAGTGTATTAGAACCAAAATGAGCACAGGCTTTTTTTCTGATGGGTACCCACTTGACAAAAGGTATTAGCATGATTTAAAGTGTGTGGGTCTCAGGAGAGGATTAATTTACTCAATTCCATTCCCCAGACTGAGAAAAAGAGAAAGTTTTAAGCGCTTCAGTTCAAATGTAGAATGAGATTAAATTCCTTGTGATGGTGACTTATTGGGTTTTTGTTATTTATTTCTATGATGCAACATAGCTCTAGAGCCACTTTCCAAAGGGGGAAATAAGTAAAATTCACTTATACTGAGTCTATAATAAAATTGCTGTTATTGTCTGAGGTCTGTAACACAATGCAGTAACTTGGATAAACATTAAAAGCCTATTATACATCACCCAGTGAAAACAAAACTCTTGTTCAATTTGTGATAACTAAAAAGTTATGCACATTAATATGCTCAGTTTGATTCAGAACTCATAGTGTACACGCCAAAGTGTATACTGCACAAAAAAAACTATGCTTTTGCTTTTGGTAAAACCTCTTCATCGTGCAGTACAGAATGTGTAGTTCAAATTAAATGCAGAAATTGTGTAACCATAGAAAAGAAATGTTAACTGAGACTTAACTGTGGTAAATGAAAACAGAGCTGACAGACTGTAGAAAAATCTTTCAAACCAAGTTTGCACTAAAATAAACCAGACAGACACATATGGGACCATGATGGTTACAACACTCCCTGTTTAGAAATTAAGTCAAGTAACATCTGATAAAGGTTTGTTCCTTTTAGAAGAGATTTTGTTGTCAGATAAAAGCAAAAGTACAACAGAGGAGGAGGAAAACATGAGTGTTCATTTAGGGACCAAAGCAGTTTTTGGTACAGACAGCTGGAGGCAATAACACTGCATTTGAGACCAGGTGAGATGACAGATCAATTGAGCAATTTTCACTTCAGTGACACACAGTTGATTTAAATAATGTGCAACATTATTGATCCTTCTCAGGGTCAGCTGCAGATCAGCACCCCTGCAGCTGCTGTAAGGAATCAGTGTTTTAGTCTTCAGGATTGTGGAAAGGTCTGTGATCCTTTCCTCAGTCAAAAGGTCAAAGTCTTAAAGGTGAGGAGGAGAAAAACGTGGACGCTTCATTGGATTTGTCCTCATTTTCTATAAAACCTGATAGCAGCATTAAAAGTTGTAAGATATTGATATTATTGAGGGTTGTTTTCGTTTTGTTAATAGGTAGGACAAAGGGTTGTAGGTGCAGTTCTCAGTTTCACCAAATACAGTAACTAGAATTCAGAAAAGATGAGATGGGTTAATGGAGATTTTAGAAGTGATCCAGTACAGCTGTAATCAAAGATACAGGTGAATATAGATATTCCTCTATATGAAACCAAGGTGGTGCATACTCTGGAGGTAAAGACCATTGTGCTAAATGTCAGAGACAAAATGAGTAAGAGAAAGACATTAGGCAGCCTTAGATCAATCGTGATCCACCCTTCTTTGATGTTTAGTTACTTTAGTTACTCCAGGTCACCCCCCTCCTGAAATGGTGACTAAATATAGTTAATGGAAAAGTCTCACAGCAATATGAGCAATTTACTTTATATCCTGAGAGCTTTGCAAATGAACTGATTATAGAGAAGAGAAAGAGAACAGATTTCTCAGGATGAATTACTATCTTCCATCTGCATAAAGCATCAACTCAGAGCCAATATATACTCCAGGTACTCAAGTTTGAATCCAGTCTGATAGCTTCAGCAAGAGGTTCAAGTGCAATCATGAACAGAGCTGGTGAGAGCGTGTCTCCCAATCTTGTGTCCCTTATATTTGAAAGTAGGAGGACATAAGCCCATTGGTGATGGCAGCTGCTGTAGGAGATGTATATGGCAACCTAATCCTCCACCTTCTCCACATTCAGGGATAGGGAGGCAGTGATGTTAACTAGCATGCCACACAATATTTATTATGACCATTCAAATTCAATAATTCTATTTTTGCTAGCACTGCATTGCTTTTATATATGTTTACGTAAAGGTAATAAGGACATTGCTAGAGTTATCTCTACAGCAGGAAATGATTTGAAATGTTAGACTTCTGTTAGATTTCTTTTTCCTTTTTTTGTATTCTTTAACTTAGTTCATTTTATCAAATTTTCCTCAGACATATTTCATTCATAACTGGTTTCTCCGATTTGTACCTTGAGCCTAAGTCTTGACTTTCTTGCAGTTTTTTCTATCTTTTCAAATGTTGAATAATGGATAATAAAACCTCTGATTTCTAAGCTTTAATTGCTTCCCACTGCATTTCAGGAGAAGACTGTGGGAGCATCAATGTCCTTGTAAAATAAAACATGTTCTTTTTACTGCAAGCGAAACTTCTGATCTTCTAGAAGACTACATTTTCAGTCTCCATCTGGGTGATTAATTCCGCAGGCAATAAGTTGACAGCTGCATCAGCATGATGAGAAAAAAAAGATATATTCATATTTGATGAAGAAATATTAAGCATGAATAAATAATGAACTAGTAACTAAGTAATCACTTAGATATAAGGAAGTAATCAATCCTACTAGATATAGTGAGACTAACAACAACAGTGAGACTAACTAGTCTCCATGTATCAGACTTGCTGTAGGTCAGCACAAATACCATTAATATCACAGAATGATCACTTAGAATGACAGGAAGGCAAGCTTCAGTATAATATATTTTCTGGCACCTGATTAAAATTTCCTCTAGCAACTATAGGGTAATTGCGACCATCTGCCATTTCCTGCAGTCTGAGTTCTAATTCGATAAAGAAAGATGAATCTTCTATATGACATGCATATTGTGAAACTAAACTAGAATGGAGCATTATGATTTATTAAATTTGTATTTGTTTCTGTTAGTATTGTATGCCAATGTAACTGTATCGAATACCACATGCTTGTCACATGCTGTTGGGATGATTCTTCAACTGGTTTACCTTAAGCCTTGATATTTGGTGTGACTCTTGCTAGGATCTGAAAGTTTTCTATTTGGTGACTGCCTCGTAACCAACAGAGGGCCAATCATGCACGATTATTTTCGTTCCTGGAAACCTGTAACAAACAGTGAGTCATTCTCTCCTTTGAGAAATGTTCCCCTGACTTCTGCGTGAAGGTATGGTCTCCTACATTGTACATTGTGTTTCATTACTCTTCAGCCTGTCAGTGTTTTGTGTATTTTCTGTCTTTCTGAGTATGTTTAACCAGGATTCAGAAAAAATACCTGAATCTCTGGACAAATAATTAAAAAATTGCCACTGGGATGTTTAAATTGTTTATCAACCTTGAATTGCATGTACCAATGTGCCAAGATAACAACACCCCTGTGGCATTGAAAACCACGCCCTATCCATGTCAAGCATAGAGACATCATTATCAGTAAGGTGGGTCTCCAGTAGAAATGCTACATCTGATTTCCTTGAGCTTAGCAATTTCAATACTTTTTCGCTCCTTGCAATAAACCTTAGTGCCTTAAATTTTGTTGTACTCGGGTATTCACACAATCTCCCATGAAATACAGCAAACTAAAACAAAAACCAAAAAACATGCCAGCCCTAGGTGAGGAACCCTCCCCCTGATATCCCAAAATATGATCAGTGAAACTTTCCCAGCTCAACACACAGCTGTCCATAAAATGTCCATTCAATAGCCTTAGAGTCTATGTAATTTGTTTGTTAGCCAATATACTGTATTTATATTCAAAATAAAGAAGTAGTTAAAATTCAAAACTAAAGTTACCCCAGTCAATACCTATATATGTTATAGCAATGCATTACAGTGCTCTCATTAGGCCTGAAAATCCACATTTAGAGTACATTGTACATTTCAAGTCACTTCAAGGAAACAAATGTCATTACCTCTCCATGAGGATATCACAGAGAAAACCAGATCCCACATTTGTGGACCTCACTGTTGCACTCTTTGAACTTTGGCGCCTTGGTTAAGTCCTGAAATATGTGTATATGATGCTCTTTTCCAGAGAAGCACTTTATTCTCTCTGGTTCTTAGTCACAGGAAGATTCAGGCATTCTGGCATTTTCATCATTTTGTAACTTTTGGATCCACAGAAAGTTGGAGAAGACCTTTAAGACCCCAACAGCTAAATCGTGCCTTTCTGACATGTATAATGAAAAAAAAGAAAAATAACCAAAAACACAACTTGAAAAGACAATCAAATCAACCAGGTGAACAGCTGCCAACAAAGGCCATTTCTTTTGTCTAATACAATAGAAAGTTTCAATGTTTCTGTTGCACTTTGACTTGGAATTTTAATACATTTGACTTCGCTGAATATTTCATCTTTCCATATGCTCTATGTATTTCCCAGGGAATGAGTTCGACCTTATTAAAAAAGAAAAGGAAAAGAACAGTGCCAAGAAGCTGTGAGGCAGACGAATCAACCCCCTACCTCAGAAAAAAGGAGTGTTCAAATCACAAACATGGGCTTTTCATTATAGCAGCCACCAACGGTTCGCACTTAATTTCTGCATAAATGTGAATGTGTGGGTGACACTCATTTATTCCAACCTGGCCACATTGCCTGTAGCCAGACAGAAGTTTAAACAGAGAAAGATGAGGTATAATTAACTTGACAATGATAATCAGACCTTGCCAAGTTTGCACACTCCTCATTCTCACACACATACAGACATAGAGCTGTTATCCCTGACTCAAATCTTATCCACCTGTGTTTTTTCCACTCAAGAACACATTGCTCTCCCAATCTCAATTTCACTCTCCTGATCACCCTGTAAGTCTATTAACCCACTCATGTGCCCGTTCATATTGAGAACCCACTGGCACCACACACGGATACACATAAATGCACCACATATGCTACAAAATTGTCTCAAAGCAGTGGCATGCCAGTGATAAGGCAGCGAGGCATAACACTCAGAAACCATGATCAACAATAACACCTCTGCAACGTTTAGAGCAGCATTTGCAAACCCTCATACATATGCATGGGCTGATTACCACTTTCCCTTTAGGTAAACATGCAGCCCCAGTGTGACACACTGCAGATGCAGAAACACATAGACACATCAGACACTTCCATACAGAAAAACTACAGAAAAAGGACAAAAATTAAAACGATATCAGTATCTGGGTCTCTAAAAGAAAGAGAAGTAAATGCCGCATGGCTCAACTCCACTATCACTGTGGTGGATCAGAATGATAAATGTCCTTTGAGGCACAATCTATGCCCTTCATGAATGAATGACGAGACAAATTAATAAACAAATCAATAATTAATGGTCCTGGTATAAAGAATATGTCATGTAGACGAATTTTAAAAAAGTGTATAACATCCAACTGACAAGAACACCTTTCTCCTCCGTCCTCCAGCCTCTGACCTAGAAATCGATCAAGGTCCAACATCATCAAGAATGTTCAAAATGGGATGTGTAAGGATGTGGCTTACAGGAGACACAGGAAGAGGTTAAGGGAGGCATCCATTTTAGAGCAAGGAAACAATTGTGCAGACATCCTCCGCTGGAAGTCAATTCCTACATCTAATCTGTCTATTGACTGGTCACTGCAGCTGACCTGATGGGACTGTACTGTGGAAATAATCACTGTAACTGTAACACTACAAATTGTTATTCACCCACAGCAGCTCTATACCACTTTAAAGGGACAATATGTTTCTTATTTTTACATCAAAGAATAATAATAAGGAAATTAAAAAAAAATATTGTAGCTTTTACATAGAAATGATTATTATAAACCACAGACAAAGTCAAATGGTCATCATGAGAGCATGGCTTAACTTGACTGCGTGAGGATTTCTCACTTTGCAAAAACATCTTGCTATCATTCTGCCATCCTTGCATCCCTCCCCCTTGTCTGCAAGTGAGGGAAGCAAGAGAGTGGTTGTGGGGATACAGACTTTACTACTTCTGCTTCATGCACCTCTGCACACTCACACAGACACACACATAAACACATATAAACAAAACCATAATCTTCGACACACATAACTGCACCTAACTGCCCAAATGCACAAACAAATAAAGCCACCTTCTGTTTCCCATACACACAAAGAGCCTACCCTCCATTCATATGCAGACAGAACCTTCGCCATCATCCCCCACTGTTATTTTCAAGTAAGTTTACAGGGCTCATAAACAGGTTTTATATAGTCAATATGGCTGACTGTGTCTGGTACACTGTGTCCTCTACTCACAACTCCAGATTGTCAATATGACAGTAAAAATCTCTGTAAACACCCTCTCCTCATGCCACTCTGAATCAGGTTTAACTGCAGAGTACACCTTAGGAGTGTCCAGCCAAGGTGCTTCATTCATCTGTTGTGACAGTGGTAGGCAAACAAGCTAAGCCACAAATATAGCTGATCATTTTTGGAATAAACCATGTATAGTTTTAGGTATTTATGTATTTGGAGGTTGACAAAATATATACAAATATCCAAAAAAAAGAAATCAGCAGCTTTATCCTTAAACGCACACTCACTTCATCTCTCTCCCTCTCTTCTTGTAGACTCGATTTTAAACAACAGCTCTGAATGGGAACTTTTAACTTATAATTGCCTCAACTGCCCTGTCCAGACACAAATTCAGACTAAGACCCACACAAACACACAAATGCACACAGCTTCCCATGCTGGTCTTCAAGTGGTCCCTGAGGAGAATCCACTGTTAGTAGATAATTGGTTTCCAACCTTCACAATACTACTGCCCCCACCCCCCTCCCTCCCGTTCTTTTTTTCTCTAACAGTCTGGCAGTCTTGGCCTCTCTTAGTCGCTCTCTTTATACATGTCTGGCTCTGCACTTTGTAGCACTACACATACAATTAGCACATACACTAACTGTATACCCTGGTTTTAGTTTTTGTGTAAACACAGACATAAAACATGATTTTTGTACAGTTTTCTTTTGTAAAATAGGTTATTTACATTTACAACCTTGACAATATTTACCTGCTTTGTCATTAGTGATCACTTAACATTCATGCTAATAAAGCAGAGTGACTTGAGGAAAAGAGAGTTAGAGCCTTGATGGTCCATCTGTTCTGCCCCTGTAGCCCTGGCCCAGTTTCTTTCTGTGTCTTAACAGCATGGAAGCAGGAAAGAGCGAATCAGCTGAGCTAGAGTTCATACACAGTTCTCCTTTCAGCGAGCTGACTTAAAACCTACACATGGCTACATGAAAATGTGTTGTGGTAACGTGACATAACAATGCTAAAATGTCAGCACAAACCCATGAAAACGTGCCTTCAGGTGAATTTATCCATGGTGAACACACACACACACACACACACACACACACACACACACACACTTAGGAGTTACTCAGTGGTATCATCAATTACTCAGTCACCTGCTTCAGCAGGCAAAAATGTCTGGCTCGCAACTCTAAATATGGCATCTAGTTTCCAACATCCCATATGGGTCAGTTACCATGACAACCACTGCATGCCTGTCCAAGCAGCCTAATATTTACTCAGCAAATACATGTTTGCTGTCTGCCTCTGCGGTAGGCAATGATACTGGCCCACCTGGTGTTTTCTATATAACAGACTCAATCTATAATACATGAGGTAAATACAAGCTTTCACAGAATCAGGGTCATGTGGCTGGTTCGACTGATTTTAAATCTCATCTCCCCCCCCCCGTCATCATTATCATTATTCTAGTGGTAAGGTACGCAACGTTTAACTACCAATTATCCGAAAGGAGCCAGTTTCTATGCAACCATTTCATAATACTCTCAAAATAAAAGTCTGTGGACATGTGTGCTTAAAGCTGAGCCGTACTGTAATTATGGCTGTGGAGCTGTTTCAAACCATAACTCTCTACATGATTTGCCTCACTTTCATTTAATATCTGCTATCAAATGTCCATATGTTCTCATTAAAACAAATGATCTTCAGATAAATAACGTAAAATCTTCAGCTCTTCGGATAAATAAGGTAACCAGGGTTGAAAAGATTGTAGACAGGTTTGTCCTTATCTTCATTCTTTGTCACACCGGGTGTCAAAGCTCTCTGAATTAAGGGATAATTATTGGTTTATATGGATAAGCATTGGTTTGCTACAATTAGTCGCTGTTTGATTGTTTATTAGGATTAGACGACTGGATGAATATAGTGGTTATCAGCAGTTGGCTCAGCTGATCCCCAGTTGTTGTTGATGATTGGTGATTTCTGTCTTTTGTTTTGCTAATTTAATGATCTCCCTCTGAATGATAAGTGAAACAGGCTTCTATTCAGTGACACAGCACACACACTGAGCAAAACAGTTCTAGAGCCAGAATATTTTGGGTGGATTACAATTTCATTTCGAGTTCATGCTTGCTGGAACAGAGCACGGACAAACCAAGATGGTTTGGATGAGTTTTATTCTGTTTCTGTCTGTCTGTCTGTCTGTCTGTGAATGAAGTATTTGTGTTGAATGAAATGTTGTGATGAGCTAACAAGGCAGTTAAACTAATCTTAAGTTGGTGAAAGAATGAAACTTGAGTTCACAGCGTGTACAGTTGTGTTTTTCTCTGTTTAATTAAGAAGGTCTCGACATTTTGTTACTACATTTTGTTTTTATTGGAATGGAGTGAACTAGCCATGCAGACATATCTATCTCCCAGTTGAAATTCCAGGGTAAAGGGGGTATTGGATGTGGGGGCACACACTTAACAGCAATCTACAACGATGTCTACCTCCTTAACATATTATGTAGACTATACTCTGGCTATGGTGGCTTCAAAGACACCACATGGGGCCCACAAAAACTTTAACTGGTCAGCATGGGCTGCTTTTCTCTCCTATAAATTTCGGGTGTTGTTTAGACTATTTTCACCTTTTCAGCATTGAGCAGAGCTATTTTTA
Organism: Protonibea diacanthus; assembly: GCA_028641955.1. Lineage (NCBI taxonomy): Eukaryota > Metazoa > Chordata > Actinopteri > Sciaenidae > Protonibea > Protonibea diacanthus. The sequence continues at coordinate 18,627,586 of CM053977.1, read as the reverse complement.
CAACAAACCACGCTAACTGTTCTACAGTGGATGAAACAACGTAAACACAGCCACTGCACAAAATAATCCCATATTTAGTCATGAAACAAGGTCCTTCCCACAATCCTAAGCATGTAAACAGAAAGTAAACACAGTTACTGTGGAGAATATAATTAAAGAATGATGTGGCCTAATCATTTTACATCTGTCTAGTGTTGTGGTGGTGCGATGGATGAGAGAAATTTGATGTTTAAAGTTCCCATGAAACAAAAAGAAAAACAGAACACTATTTGTTTCCACATATTTTGGTGTTTCTGATTAAAACAGGCAGATCGGTTGAGACTTGTCGCAGATATTGATTAGTGTTTACAGTAGCCAATAGCGCTGAGAGTGCGTTACACCCTCACTGCTATGGAACTGCAGACAGCATTTTAATCTACTGTCAGCATCTACCTCCCACTGAACACAGTTGGACTCGGGACCGAACACAGCCTCAGAGCAGTGGCCAGTTTGGCAGGGAACACTCTAGCCTACCAAGGTGGTTTTCATGCAGGTTTAGCTCCTGGCATCACAGGGCTGAGTCAGGAAGGTCTGTAAATCACCTCTGTAGTGTACTGTTATTCCCTGTTGGTCTCAGATGTTGTGCTGGAACCTGGTCCAGTACAGTAAGGCTTCTGACCCAGTTCTGTTGCCTGCTAATGGCAGATTCAGTGAGCAGCCATTTATTACAATAGATAATTTTAGAATATATTCTGTACAAAATATGATGTTTCACCAAAATCAATAAATAAAGTAAGAAAGTTGTGCTTTTGTACAGTTATCAGTGAGATCCATAGATGCATGCCGCAGCCCTCAAAATCACTCAGATTGTGTAAAGCATAAATCATGCTGCTCTTGCAGCATCATAATCAGAAAATGTTCCATTGGACGCAGAATTAACACATTCCCTAAGGATGAGTCGTCAACAACTTTTTATGGTTAATCAGGAATGATCAGAAATGATCAAGAAAGTTAACATCCATGTTGTAATAAACTGGAACTATCCTGCTTCATTTACATCGTGAGGACTAAACGTAAGAGGAAGAAAAAAAGTTTTGTCATGTCAGTGCATCAATGCACAATTCAAAAGTCGCAATCTGCTTTACACCAGTGAAATACGGGATCAGAGAGAGAAGGAGGACGAAGGACTGGCAGAGAGCAGTAGGACAAAGAAGACAGGTGAACACGTTCCAAGAAGGAATGAAGATAAAACTGCCTCCTTTTACAAGCACTAGATGGTACTATAAAATCTTACCTTGCACTAAGCACACATAAACATCACACATACACACGCAGGTCAGTCCATAAAGCCTCGCAATTCCTTCAATCCTTGTTCAAGCCGTTTGTAATTTCTGTCCTGTTTGCCATGGAGGCAACAGGGGAGGCTGTTATCTGCTACACTCTCTGCCCCAGTCAACTCCTCCACCCACTGCTCCAACCCACCATGTCCCAAGAGTGTGGTGGAGCTGTAGCATGAAGCAACTGAGGCAAAACAACACACATGCTCTGTGTCTAACATTAGCCCCTGTTTCCAGCTCACCCTCTCATTAGGGACAGCTCACCACCTTGAGCATTGTCTGTTTAGCCAACTGTTGCACGTGCATGCTGTACACAGGTAGTGTACTGGCCAAATGCTGCCATAGGAGAGCAAAACAGACTATAATACACAAGCAGAAGTGTGCAGCAGACATGAGGGTTAGTGGACATGATACCTGAGCACAGATAATAAATGTTCTGAAACATCACGTTCTGAAGGATCACAGAGAGACAGAATGAAAGATCCCGGTCCCTTTTAATCTATTGACATTGTGATTGAGTAAAGGATTGAATGACTGAATACCTGAATAAATGAATAAGTGAATGAATTAATATCAACAACAGTTGCTGTTTGATTGACACCCAGCCTTTTATCAGATCACTAGCAAGAAAACATTAACAAGCATCTTTGGTCTATCCACCTAATTAATTTGGTAATGTGTATCTTTTTATTTTTGTATCTCTTTTATTGCAAGTGTGCAGTGATTGTTGATTTTTAACTAATTGACTTGTTTTAACTAAACCTTTCTGTCATCACCATCAGTGGATGTGTGTTGTGTGTTATCCAGAACTGTTTTCATATTCACAATTGCCTTCTGGAGACAGTTGTGTGCTGGATGTGTTTAGCTCCTCTTCGTGTTGAGAATCAGAATAAAGACAAGAGACAATATTTTGTTCAATTCAATAGACTTAAAGATGAAAATTCAGTGATTTCTGATTCTGAGCTATTTAATTATAATGACCTGATAAATGAAACTTCAAAAATACATGACAGGTTCATTCAATTACAAGAACAATTTTCAAGGTATTCCATAAATAGATTTTATAGAAATTTTATAGATAGAAACACCAGCTGCTATGATAAAACAGAAAGAAACAGATCTGTATCTACCAATGCCAGTCAAAATCTGTGGTATAAAATGCGATCAGGACATCCCTAAGTAAAAGAGATGCACTGAACACAAGCCCTGTATTTACAGAATAAATAGTGAAGCTCTCAGCAGCTGTGGTTGGAATAGTAATCCATTGTAAGGGACTGAGATTGACATATCAGTAGATATAAAGACAACGTGCAGAAGCACACAAAACACACTCACGCATGAGATAAAGGATCAGTGCTAAATTGCTATAGTTACAGTTGACTGTATTGGATTACCAGCAACCGTCTCCATCAAAGGCCTAATGTCATGGGAACCAAATGAAAGAAACAGTATTGATGCAACACATAAGAAATGCAATGATCTGTCTGGTTCAGAGGCAGACAGCCTCCTTTTAACTGCGTGTGCATCTATTAGCTGGTTCTGAGGTGTATGTTCAAATTATACCTGATGGAGAGCTTATAGGTGGATTTGAGGAGTGTTTTCAGTGGTCTAAATGTGTGTAGTTGCAATAGTGTGACGGCATGTGCGTGCACATTCACAGATAGAAATTCAATGACAATTGGTATTTGCTTTGTTTGTAGGCGAGGGGGTGGAATAAGACAGATACTGCTGTGTGCACAAAACAAAGAGAGAAAGAGAAAGGAAGGCAGATGGAGGTCAGAATTGACAGAAGTGGTGAGAGAAGGAGAGAAATATTGATAGATTGAGTGAGGAAAAGGGGGGAGAGAGATACTAGGGAGAAGGATAAAGTCATTAGGAAGCAACTATACCAAGAAGCTCCAGGTCAATAGGTCAACACTTAGCTGCAAGTGTCAAGTAGTAGGCCATCACCACCTGCACCTTCACGGGTAATTGATCTGCGTGTGTGTGCGTATGGCTGTGTGTGTGTTTAAGTGTGTAAAATGAGGCAATTTAGTTTCCATTGCTGCCCTTTCCTCCGTCATTTATTTTAAATGGCTAGTGAGAATATTTAGCCAGTGGACATCCAGCACTCAAGGGAGACGAACGCAAATTTGAACACCTTGATGGTGGAAGATAGAGCAGGAGGAAGAGGTGGAGAGGAACATTTCATAATGGGTGGGAAGAAGGAGCGCATAGGAGGAAAAGTGGAATGGGGGGTTAGATAGAATTACGAATTATACTTGACAGTCAAAAAAGGAGGATATGGGAGGAGAAAAAGAGAGAGAGAAATGAACAGGGTGAGGGTGAGAAGAGAAAGGGGAAGGGGGTAAGAGAAACAAGGGATTGATACCGAGAGCGAGAGAGAGAGAGAGCGAGAGAGAGAGAAAGAAAGAAAGAAAGAAAGAGAGAGAAAGAAAGAGAAAGAGAGAGAGAGAGAGAGAGAGAGAGAGAGAGAGAAAGAAAGAAAGAAAGAAAGAAAGAAAGAAAGAAAGAAAGAAAGAAAGAAAGAAAGAGAGAGAAAGAAAGAGAAAGAGAGAGAGAGAGAGAGAGAGAGAAAGAAAGAAAGAAAGAAAGAGAGAGAAAGAAAGAGAAAGAGAGAGAGAGAGAGAGAGAGAGAGAGAGAGAGAGCGAGAGCGAGAGAGAGAGAGAGAGAAAGAAAGAAAGAAAGAAAGAGAGAGAGAGAAAGAAAGAGAAAGAGAGAGAAAGAGAGAGAGAGAGAGAGAGAGAGAGAGAGAGAGAGAGAGAGAGAGAACAAAAACATTTGACGCTTTTAGAGCCCACATTTACGTCCATCATATGACAACTATTGATTTTCCATTGACTCTAATGGATGTTTTGGCCCCTATATAATCATCTATAGCTATTAAACCATTAGCTACTGGGAAACACACACACATATACCCACCAGCACTGAAACTCCACTCGATAGGGAGCGGAATAACTTCCTTTTTTTGTTTGTTTGTTTTTGTGCATAACCATGTACTTGTAAATATCTAAACACAGCAAATACTCACACAGATACACTGGTGCATCCATATGCACTTCCTCTTTTCCCTACACATACACACTCATCCATTTTGCTCTTGTCAAGTGTAATAGAAGACATGGGGAAAGACAACAGGATAATAGGATTATTATTCTCCTCTAATCTCCATGAGTCAGCACCACACAGTTTGTGTACTGGTCCTAGCTGTGTCTATGTACAATTAACTAGTGTCAGTGGATGTTTCTGTGTACACATGCCTGTGTATTTAGTGATTATACTAATTTATCCACCTTGAAAGAATGTGGAACGTTAAACAGAATAAAACAATAGGAGCATTTTTCTGTCCTCAGCTTTAATAATGGATGTTTGTCCCCATGAGAAGTTGGAAATAACTGTAATGAACGATTATTATCTTCATCAATGTGATACAAATAGGCCTACTAGTTTACAGTATACAGGGCATGTTCTCTTGTTCTCGCTAGTTTGATTAATCTGATGTGTGTCAAGGAGGCTGTACTTGAGACATTATTAGTAACCATTTCATTTATTTCAATTGCACTAAAACAATTTGGCATTAGCCAAGTTGTCATGAATCAGTGCCATTTCATTCCAAGAAAAGACAGATCTTCTTCAGCTAAGGGACTACTGAAATCTTAATGAATTAGTACCATTTTAGTTGAGGGAATAATAGGTGCGGCTTTGGCAAAGGGAACACTCAAGTCCGAACAAATTAGTCCCATTTTATCATGAGGAAACTGTAGCTAGGGGACCATTGGGGTCCTAATGAGTTGCACTGTTTTATCTTGAGCAAACCCTCAATTTAAGATTTAACCAAGGGACTGCTGAACTCATTACAAATTAGTACTATCCTGAGAAAACCCAGGTTTACTTCAGCCAAGGGACTATTGACTTCCTGAATAATTAGTCTCACTTTACTTGGCGCAAACCCAAACCAAACCAAAGGGGCTATTGCAAGGTCAAAAGAAGTTACTAATATTTATAGGGAGAAACAACTTGTGCTGGTGGAGTATGATATGTATGAGTCAGCATACCAGAGTTGGCGTTGAGAATGAGTCACAATGGATAATATTTTTATTAATAGAGCTGGTGTAGGAGGCGGTTGGTCACATACATATGCACACATGCATATACAGCAGTGCAAACACAATTCAGAAGTATCTGATTGCCGTATCAACGCTCAGTATTATTAATAATTTGTTATATTTTACATAATTGGGTACTTGTATCAAAGCTCCTACTGCATGTAGAACAGCGATGACTAAACACTGCAGTGGCACAATGTATTTAAATTCTGCACGGCGGAGAACATACATTGAGAAACTGAGTTACAAATGTCATTCCGACAGAAATGCAATAGTGCTCGAAAACTGCAATGAAGTACGCGACACGAACACTGAATGCTGCTTCCGCATTTTACTCAAGGACACACTGACTTTTAACCAGGACATACTGTACTCCAGACTAATGTGCTATCTTCAGGGTTGGGGAAAAAAAAAAACCCAGCTATGCGATCTCTCTAGCAATGATGAATAGAACAGAAGGTAAGAAGCCAAGGGTTGTTCATGGCATTAGCCTGGAGAGGACATAGAGAGGACATACACTGCACACTTTGTAGGAACTGCTAGCTCTACCCCTGTCTGCTAAACCAACTCAAACCAGCCCAAAAAATGTCAAGATCATATCAATATCAATAATCAGTATCGCTCAAAATAAGTTAAGACCATGCAAAGAGAAAGCCATCAACAACATGCAGAAACGCTGCCGACATCTCTGGGCCCGAGCTCGTCTGAGATGGACTGACGGAAGTGGAAAAGTGTGCAGCTGTCTGATGAGTCAAGTTCAAATTGTTTTCGGAAATGATGGATGTCGTGTCCTCTGGGCCAAATTTAGATTTTACACAGCTTGCTTTTGGGTCAGATTCCTTGTTTGTGTACACACACACTTGGGTAATCAAGCTGATTCTGATATTACGCAGCTGTTTCCAGAAGCTGGGTGACACTACTCGAGACGAATAAACTCAACCCTATGTGAAAAATCAGTAGAGTGCTCCTTTAAATGAAACTGGATTACGAATCTGACCAGTCATTAAAAAGCAGCTTTTGGTATTTGACACTTTTGATAGCCACGTTTTTGTTGGACACCCATTCGATGCTAATGAGAGGTCTCTAGAATATACATGCACACAAGAGATTTCCATCTGTGCCTTTCCTTCAGCAAATGAACAAATATAGGACACTCTCAGCAGCACATCAGTTTCGCCTGTCTCTATATCTATTATTTGGATATCTTGTCTATTATTCAGACCCCTCACTCATTCCTCTATCTCCCCAACTCTCTCACTCTCTAGCTACAACCCCTCTCACTCCTCTCTTTCACACGTTCCGTATCTCCTCGTCTTTTTTTCTATCGCACTCTCCCATTCTCTCTCTTATGTGCTCTCCGTTATCTTGTGTAAAGTAGATAAGCATCGGCTTCCAGCAGCAGGAGGAGAAGGGAGAATAATACACAACATGTTCATGAGAGGTGGAGGGTAGCAGCCGAAGTCAAGGTCGAACTGCCTATGGTGTCTCTGTGTGTGTGTGCGTGTGCGCGTGATTTACAACCCCATCTCCTGTCTTTATCTGTATCCTTATCCAAACCTTGGCACCATTTCCTCAGAGAGTAGACACAATATAAAGTGTTCACACACTCACATACACACACTTGTCTGAGGCAGTGGTAGATCATGAGCTGGTGAATACAGGATGATGCAGAGCAGCCCGACTGACATGAATCACACTCACTCGTCTTTTCTTAGCCATCCCCTCTCCTATACATCTTTCTTCTCGCACTCGTCTTCCTTCTCATCCCTTTGCTCCTCCTCGCCCCGTTCTCCTTCACTCTCTCTCCTGCTTTCCACTCCTCTTCCAACCTCTTCCCTGCGTTCCTTCTCTTGTTTATCTTCATTCATCCTTTCCTCTCTTCTGTTGATTGATCTGTTCCCTCTCACGGTCCCTCTATTCCCTCATACTCTGCGCTGACTAATAACTTCCTTTTACTTATTTAAGAGGCAGGTAATGCATTGCATACTTTAATGTATTTTTATGTGTTGGGAGAACTGAATATGTTATAGCCGAATGGCCATCAACTGATTGGACATAACTTTCTCGCTTGGCACAGTACTGTAGCTGCCATTTTTTTTTCTCGTCCTGGTTAGTCTTCTTTTTTTTACTTATTTCTAGTGTTATATTGTGTTGTGCAGTCACCGTTGCTCAAAATTCAAAGTTGAGCTAGGTAAATATAAAAGACACAAAACACACAAACAGCATCCACGGCTTCACAGCGCTGTCCATGTCTGAGTTAGATGCTGTTGCAGAACACATATGCGCACACACACACACAGCTTATATGAAATTCACTGTTTACAATAGGAAAAAACAAACAATTATCAGACCCCTGTGGTCTACAGACAAAGCTTTACTGATAAACACTTTACCTGCTTTGTCCTAACCAATGAATCACTCACAATGCGTGTGACTTGTGCCTGATAAATCATCACAAATGCTATATGTTCCATTCATATCCATCAGTTTATCACCTCTACAACACCTGATTTGAGTTAGCTAATCAGCAGCAGCAGGTAGCACACCTCAACCATGCACAGAGATTAGCAAAGCATTTACATTTACATTTACTGACAACTCAGCCCCACAAACTGCAGCACAGCCCATTAAACATCAACCAGACTTAAATATTAACACAGTCTTACCTTGAATGGACAGCTCCTGTTGCTCTCCTCCGTGCAGAAACGTCCAAATATTAAATTACTTCTTCAGGCTACACGGGTGGAGCTAGCTAGCCTAAATGCTAGCCTGACTGTTAGCTCCTGAACTGCAAACTAACTTTGACTCCACTGAGTTTTTTTTTTTTTTCTTTCTCCAACTTGTCCCCAAGGTCCGTCTTTCCCCCACCCACCTCAGTATTGTCATTTTACTGGTGGGTTTCTTCATTCCTCCTGCTTTGCAACAAATTTGTCAATAGCCTGCGTCCACCAACTCACACTCAGTTAAAGTTAGCACACCATCTGAAATCTTTACAGCAACAGGGACTCTTGCTAATTACTCTGTCGGTGCAGCTGTGCTATCCAGGGTAGAGTAAAAGTACACGGGTAATAATAAAGTAGCACGCATAATTAAATGGCTAGAAAATAATACGAACATTAAACACATTTTGAGCATTTTTTTTTTTTCCTTTTTTGTTTATTAATTTATTTATACAAGCTTCCACTGAGACTGTACAAATTTCAAATATAAAGTTGAGCAGTAATTTGAACTGCGTCATTTTTAAGCCAATGGGAGCAAATACCTGTCAAACAGAAGGGTGAACAGAAATCCATGTTATGTTATGATAAACTCCCGTTTGTCACTTATTTCATTACCTTTGCAAGCAATATATTATTATAAATTGGAGTGTTCGGATTATACTGTATGACAGTACTTTAAAATGATAACTTAGGTATTGTTGAAGTGGAGCTCTTACAGTGGCACAGGCAGAAAAACATTAGAATACACTATCTTTGAAATTTCTCAATTTGAAATGTGAAGTCGAATCTTTGGACCCAAACAGCCTATCTACGGTGTAATATAGTGAGCACGGTATTGTATTGTATTACAGTGTAATACAACTTTCCCATTTGGAAAGTTGGTTAGTGCTAAAGAAAAAGGCTAACTGATGGCAAGGTAAATCACTTAAAATATTATGATACATCATACAGTGAAATGGATAACCTTAGGATCTTTTTAATGTGGCTGAAATATGTTTTTCTGTTGACCTTGTCTACCGCAGTGCAACTCCGCTTATGTGATCACAGTCTACTGTAGGTAATACACTGACTATGCATAAGTACAGTACCTCATACAGCCCCACTTCAAAATACCCAAACTATCTCTTGTTAACTACTCTATCAGAGCAGCTGAGCTATACAGAGTGAAAGTATGGGCGTGTGGAGCCCAAAATAGCCTACAGAATACAGTGGATGAATCTGAAAAGAAAAAAAAATTGAAACATTCAACACGTTTTAAGCGTTTCCCCACTTTTGGGATAGAAAGATTGAATGTTAAATCTTTTTTTTTTTTTTTTTTTTAAATGCAGCTGCCCTACTTTAGCTCTCGATTACGTGACATTTATTCAGACCGTGGAAATTTCAATCACTCATAAAGAGTAAATCCCTTCAAGTGTTACATCTTATAGGCACTTCACTACACAAATATACTGCACTCATGACAGCAAGACTTCAAACTCTTAATATTCAAACAAACGTATCTAGAAATGTCACCCGACTAAGAGCAAAGTAGCGTTTTTTTTTGTTTTGGTTTTTTTCCCTTTTCCCTTCCGGAGGCTCTGCTCATTACTTCTGCACACTACATCCTAAGTGCTCGATAAAGTTTTATAGAAAAATCAGTGTGCCAATATCACAATAGGTTAAAAAAAGTATGACACTATTTATCTCTCTTTTGCAGGCGTTCAGTTGATGACCCAAAGCTATGTCCCCATGGTTCAGAGGCATTGCAGTGCCTTTGTATGTGTGTGTGTGTGTGTGAGGTGAACACTACTGAGGTGGAAAAAAAAAAAAAAAACATGAATGCTTTTCACCAACGGAAAAAACGGAAAATGTCATGGGTGTGCAGCTATGTTTTGTGCCTATGTGTAAGTGACTGTGTGAATGCGTGCATCCATGCCTGGCTGTTTTTGTACACAGTGTGCGTAGAAACCTCACTGCATGTTTTCTCACCTTATGCAACTCTGTGTCTTTGACCACACACGCGCACACACACACAGTATCGGGGAACTACTTATTCAGTGATAAAAGGCGAGCCAGAGGGAACCCAGTAATTGAACTCCAGTGAGCGAAGCTTGGAAGCACCGTGCCGTATCCAGCGTAATAAGAAAAAAGTTATTATTCACCTCAAAGACACACACATACATATACACACACTCATATATATTGGAGTGCATACAAAAAGACTTTGGCAAGAACAACAACATACCATACACACAACAAAACTCACAGGCCCGGAGTCTGTAGGTTTATACTTTCCCACTGAACCAAGTTTGAAGGATGATGAAGATCAGAGTATAGAGCTGTTGCATAAGCAAATAAACTTTGAAATTATTGACTTTCACACTCTCTACCTCCTGCTGTTCCACTGAATAAATCAGAGCTCTCTCTCTCACTCTCACTCTCTTTGGATGTATTCAGTACGTTCGCAGGAAGGAATCCACAATGTGTTGAGCTATCAGCTGGGCTGCAGTACTGCAGTGTGCGCACACACGCACGCACGAGCACATCACACACACTCACAGGCACACACACACAAAGTAAGACAGCATTCAAGGGCTCGCTCAGACTTCGAATGTATACATGTGCAGCAGGCTCATGTGGTGAATGAATATGCAAACTGTTACTGCAGAGTCACATTTTGAATAAATCGCACAGATAAGAAACTGAAAAGCAGAATAATTGCTAGACTTACTCTCACCAAGTACAAAATATTACCAGGCACTGTTGTTGTACATATTTGCATATGGTCATAGTTTAGGTTCAGTTTCTTGTCAAGAGTTTACCTTTTAGTTCTTTTTTCTCCCTTCTATTCTTTTCCTCCTGTTTGCTTGTGCTGTTCGTTCTTTCTGGTCTGTCTACCTAGACTTAATAAACACAATCAGTGCAGACACAAACTGGCTTTTCAAAACTTCTGTGTAAATCATAGTGTGCATCATGGAATAATCAAAGTGACCTATAAAGATATTTAAATTAAAAAAACATTTTTTTTAGCCATAAAGATAATTGATTTTTGTTTTTTTACAGCTGAAGCATTGATCCGTAAAAATCTCTCACTTGGGTCAATGTGCTGCTCTTAAATCCTAGTGTCTGAAATAATGGATGAACACACCTGAAATGACCCAACAAAGTAAGAATTGCAAGCAAGTCTCCAAGCCCAAGAGTCCAAGAGTTTTTTTTTTGTTTTGTTTTGTTTTTAAGTTTCTTGCTTTTATTCTGTATATTTGTGGTGGCATTGTATATTTTTCCTCTGATTTTTTTTTAAATAATAAATGTTATTACTTGCTTTTTCAGTCTGAGCTTTTAGTCATCTAACAACTTCTCTCTGATGCTGCGCGTTGCTATTTCCTTAGTCACCCATGAGAAAATCAATTTTAGTTCTACTCTGCACCATCTCATCTTAATTGCACAGTGGATGTGAAAAATATATCTTCTATCAATACGAGCAAGTCTCCAGAAATGTCAAGACAGGAAAGTGGGGAAAAAAAGAAGGATGAGTGAAAGAGGAGAACGAAGGCAGGAAGAGAGAATTCTTTCAAAGAGAGGAGTACTTTTTTTTTTTTTTTAATCTACAGCCTTTCTGCTCCCAATGCATTCCCAGGGAACCCTGAAGCCAAGCACCCAACACACGTGTGTACCAGCGCGCACACACACACACTGACATGAAACATGCCGGTTGCATGAAAATATAATCTTCTTCCCAAAATTCAATCATCCATACTCCTCTTTAATCTCGATTCACCCCACACACCAATACATAACAACCACACCTGATTATCTGTAGACTTATCGACCCTTTGTTACGGAGACCCCCAAGATCTATTCCCCAAGATTGGTTTTGTGTGTGTGTGTGTGTGTGTGTGTGTGTGTGTGTGTGTCAGTACAATAATAAGCGAGGCAGTTACCTGTTCACACTACCTACTGTTTATGTTTACTCTCATCATGGATGGCATCCCAAGCCTTCATCACTGCACTGTGTACTGTCCTTATGAATCAAAGCCCCATGTACAGAAGGTCAACAAGTACCTCTCTCTCTCTCTCTCTCTCTCTCTCTCCTGCAGTGTTGAGGAGACAGAGTTAAGACTTGCACCTGTGGTTGAAAAAATATAATAAGATTTATAGTAAGACCTACATAAACACTGCAACATTTTGAAATGTATTTAAAGATTTTTTGTTTTGGATGCATGTGCGGTAAATGTATAGAGATCAAATGGGCAGCGCAGGTACAGGTAGCTGACAGACTTCATGGTGGTTGTATTCCATTGGACGCCCTTCAGCTCACAGATCTAGCTACTGTGCACACATTGGTCTATTTGGCCCTATGTTTCTGTCTTTTTCCTTTCTGTCCATTATGAGTCCTGTGTCATGAGTCTGTTGGTTACAGGATGTGTAGTTTTCATGGTGGTTTATCAACCTGGACTATTAAATGCTCATCTAATCAGAGAGATTGCATTCCTAACTCGATCTCTCTCTCTGTCTACAAACACACACATGGATTCGTACACGTAATCATGCACACACACCTATCCATTTAGGCCAGGAAAGATATGATGACATAGTCGTATATCAATAGGACATTAAAATTAATTAATTGTGGGTGTGGGTGTGTGCGAGAGAGAGTGAGACAGACTGACTGTGAGTGAAAGCCCTCTTGATTAGGATTCACAGTGTAACAGGTTCTCAATCAATATGCAGTGGGACACTTAACATGGAGGGAGCTGGAAGTATGACATCAATTGCTGCTTAAATGTCAGGAAAAGCAGCATCAAACAATATAATTATTGGATGAGATAATGGTGTTGTGAGGCTAATCATGAGCTCAAGGGCAGAACCAGCATTGGTGTGAATGTGATGATGGAGAATGTGTTCAATCAATCAGTGGTCACAAATATATACAATACTCAGTCTGAATTACACAAATACTAGTTTGGGACTGGTTATTTACAAAATGTAATCAAATACAGATACTACACAAGTTTAAATGTCAGTGGTCAGTATAACAAACCATGATACAACATGCAGACAATGCTTTTTACTGGAATATGTATTTCTGCTCTTTTGCCTGAGACTAGGTGCATAACCCAGATCGGGTAAGTCACCACCGATGGCACAGATGTGAAATTAATATTAATATCAACTGCCCTGTGTAACTCTAGGAGGTTCCTGTCACAACCTTTGACATTAAAACCAAGATCTGGAAGGTTGGAAGTAAGTTCGTATTCATTTTTATAAGCGAAGAATATGTTTTAAACATTAGAAAAGTAAGATTTAAATTTGAGTACATAGTTTCTGTACTTGCTGTTTGCAGTCTAACATTTGCAGTATTAGAAATCAATGTCTTTAAAGCTTTGAAACGTCTCATTTCAGAGATTTACATCTTCTCTTTCAGCTTAGCATTATCGTACTTCTGACAGGGAAAACTATAATATCTGAACCACCAACAGACTAGTCTAATAGACAGTGAGCCAATCAGCTAACAGGGTTAGGATCCATCTCCATCAGTCACACTGGACATTAATAAACATAACATGGTTAAGCAATACAAACCCAAGGCAACCTCTATGGCCTGAATTTGCTTATTGATCCTCAGAGCTAAAGTAGAGCATGCCCAGCAGGTTTTTATGAACTTCTCCAGTAGGTGGTCTTGCCCATCCTTACCTCCCTTTTAAGCTCTTTCTTTACCATCCTCAGTTCTTCTCTGTCCCCAGAGCTGAAATCCTTCTTTTGATTCAGCAGGTCACCCAGGGTTTGTTGTTGGAACATCATACCCTCCTGGTAGGCACAGTGTTGTCTGTACAGAAGTTGATATAGTCTGTGATAAAGGTGGTCAAACTGCCAATGTCCTCCTCATGTGGTCTGCAGAGTACTAGTCGGTGGTTTTAAAACAGTCTCTCTGTGCTTCACTGGCCTCTTCAGTCTATTTCCGTACATACCTTTCGGTTAGGGGTTGTTTATTCACCTGCTTATTCACCAAACTGGTGAGGTTGTGTGTTGCCACTGATGGTGGAACGCCCATTTAATAGTCACATTTAGGAATTAGAAAACAGTAGAGCGAAACCTTTTTGTCTGTGGACATTTAACAGATTATCTATAGGGTAAGCTTAACATAACAGTTCATGGACATATCCTAACCAAGATGTTTTTGTGCCTAAACCTAACCAAACCTAATCCACAGTGTAATGTCAGAAATATGTAACTGAATTGAAATGTTACAAATAATATAATAATAATAATATAATTTGAATAATTTAAAAACAATTCTCTTTTTTCTGTGACGTGAAAGCATTTAAAAATGTGTCTTAGCTTAGAATTTACACTGCCATGAGCACATCAAGAAAGCTAAGTGTCACTGTGAATAGTGAGTGTGAAAGGCTAAGTCATGACTCCACACGCTTGAATAAAGCTTTGGACCCACTCATCATTTACTACAAGGATGTTAAGGATGAATTCATGAATGTATAGATCTGGAATTTTCTCAATCAGTGACAGTACCAGAGCAAGACAACACATGATACAGTGTTCATGGTGAAATCAATAGAAGAGAGCTCAATGCTGACAGCACAAAGAGCCGGGAATAAAAAGGGATGAGTTGAAAATTAAATCAATGGTCAGATTTTTGGATGGGTGGCTGGATGATTGCAGGGATTCACAAGCTAAGAGACAAACTGACAGAATGATTGAAAAGGACATTTATGACACAGGAAACATAAAAAGATTGAGCTATTTGGAGAAAAGGGGATTTTTGAAATATCTGGCGTGTGGCAGCTCCACAAATTCACTCAGAAGTCTGACTGTTCACTGTTCGATCGAGCAGGTTATTTAAAAAGAAAGAGAGACTAATAGTCAACAACAAAACTTTTTCTGGCTGGATACAACAAAGATTACAAAGATCAAGAAGAATTCCAAAAATCGTGCTTATCCTTGAAGCTCTGTCTGCCGTCCAGAACAAACTGCTCCACTGCCATCCTTTGATCTCTCCTCATCTGTGAGTCAGAGAGGATACCTGAATCAGTAACCACAGTGCAAACACAATGGACACTGTGTGTCAGCTGAGGTCCTCTCCTATCTAGGTGACAAATGGCTGTATTTATGTATCTTTATGCAGTTTTTATCCAAAGTACTTAAAAATTTGACTCTCATTCATATATTCAAACTAACCATGCAATGTGCACAGCGCCGGATTGACCATCACTAGCAATTTGGGGTTCGGTGGCGTGAACTGCCAACCCTGTGATCGTGAACACCCTACACTCAAGGTCCTGAGCCACAGCCAAGTCAAGTATTCTTAAACTTAAAGGAAAAACAAACAATCAGACAAACGAAAAAACAGAAAAAGAAATATTGCAACTTTAGCAAAAGATTTTAGCTTTAGCTGCCATCCAGCAGAACCTAGAGATGACTGAGCAGTTTAGCGCTGTCAGCACTGAGAGAAGTGTAGAAAAATGATAGCCCATATGGTCAGTTTCAGAAAGCAGCGCTCAAAGCAAAATAAAATGGACTGTAAAGTCACCTTCGAAAGTACTTCTAAAAGAAGTCAAGTGCATAATGTGAAAAATACTGTGTGTGTGTATGTGTGTGTATCTTGACATCTCTTGCTGTGTCAGGGGCCTCTGCTCTGATCCCTCTCCTCCTCCTTCGAGGGAGTGAGGGATGGATCACTCCTTCTTCAAAGTCTCTCTTTCATCTCTACCCCATCACACCATCCTCTGGGGGAGGGCGAAGGGGAGCGGCACAAGCAGACAGGACCGGCTTTTTATACATCCATCTCCTCCCTTGTTCCTCTCCTCCTTTTCCTTCCCCTTTCCTCTGCATGTTTCCGGCACACTGTTAGCCCTATTCGACCTAAAAACTTTTGTATTTTTACTTAAGTTTTCTGTGGTTTCCCCCCCCCTCCCCCCAGACACACACTTTAGCCATTTGCATTAACTTTGCTTTCCTCTCTTCCCGCAGTGCCACCCTTTTCATTTCCCTCTCATTACATCCAATAGTCTTACAGAACAGAGGCAGCCCTAAGCTTGGGGGGAAAAAAGGTACAATGTCGTTACTTATGTGCTGTATCATTTTTCAACACGATTGGCTGCTATAATTACTTTTATAATCTTCCAACAGCCATTTAGCATTCCTCCAAGTATGTACTGCATTCAGGGTTTTGGCAGTCTTTTAGTGACAGCACCTATTTCATCCGTCACGTCGCGGGCATCTTGCAGACATAAGCACATATACTGTATGTTTTTGTGAATGACCACCAGACTGGGTTAAATTACCCCTATTTTGCTCTACTTTAGTCTCAGGCTGAAAGAGATATCTGAGGCTCCCTGTTCTAAAATGGCACAGTGTGGACAACAAAGTGTGGGTGGCAGGCTATTTTCTAGTGTCTCCTCACTTCACAATTGAGCTGTATGCTTTCAGAGGCTCACCAACCCCTGCCACATGCTCCTCCCTCCCTCACTTTCCTCCCTCACCATCCCTGGGGACGGACTAAATTTACTGCTTTTGGTTCCCAGGAGTTTGTGAAATGCTGTTCCAACAGACTAACACAACCTCAGGGATGGTTAACACTCAACTCTGGGATTTACACTCTGCATGATCACTTTGTCGCTTTATCCCACACAGACACACAGGCACACACACGCGCACTCTCACGCACACACACACAGGCTGCGTGATGGTGCCAGTCTCATTGCTTTCCAAAGGGATTTGACTGGGATTAGTGTGTAAAAGCCAGTATCCACTTGATAATGGTGTATGCTTGTTTATGGGTCTAGTCTTCTTACAGTGTGTCAGAGAGTGTGTGTGATGTGCTTTTGTGTCCCTTTTTATTTTGGACACTGGTCAAAAAGGGCACTTAATTATCTGCAAGCTGCCTTTCATCCCACGGATATCTCATTTAAATCTCTCTTTGAGTCTCGCTACTCCGATATATTGATGTTGTTTTTTTTTCTTTCCTAGGCTAAATGCCTGTCACATTTTTCTCTGTCTATGGTTCTCACTTAACCCAATTCTGATTTCCCCTCGTCTCTCTCCTCTAACTCACAGCAGACTATTAGATTTAAAGGGCAATAAACGCAGCAAGTTACTGGTCTTTCTTTTGGCTAATTAATCAGCATTCACACATTTTTCCGTAAATTTCATGTCACTCGGCTACTTTTCTTACATTATCTGAAGCACTTAAAACACAGTTCTACAATTCACGTCTATTCTTTATAGAACTGAATCAAACTAATTTAAGTTAGCACAAGTTGAGCTATTAATTTAATGGTAATATTTCTAAAACCTTAGCAGAAAATTCACCCTCCGCAATCCTCCTGTGGAATTTATTCAGAAAGAACTATGAACTGTAAACGATAAAGTACTTTAAGCAGAGTTTTTGCTGTACAACAATTTGTCAGTGTGAAATAATCTTGATGGCTAAAAGCTCCATGGGTGGAACCAAAGAAAATCTGGTTATGGTTTATACTGTATAATACTGACACTAGCCAGACAGGAATATAATCTGGGCTTTGGCCTTGCACATTATCTTTGTTTTCCATTTAACCTGGGTGAGCATTGAGAAAAAAAATATATAAACAGTAGGCCTACTTTTTGTATTTATCTTTTGCATGACCTGTTGCAGCTTAAGAATAGCTTTACATTTGGGGAAATATGTTTATTCTTGCAGATAGTTAGATTAGAAGGTTGGTACCACTTCCATGTGTGTCTGTTAAATATGAAGCTAAGCTTAGGAAATGGTACCTTAGCTTTGAATGAAGACAAGCAGGGAAATACTGCTCGCCTGGTTCTGTCCAAAGGTACAAGAATAAAATAAAGACTTTTTTTAAAAATAGACAGTGAGCTGGTGAGATGGACAGGAAATGCAGGGGAGATGACATGCAGCAAAAAGCAGAACTGAACCTGGGCATCTGTGGAGAGGACTCAGCCTTGATACATAGGGCACGTGCTCTTCCAGGTGAGCTGACAGGGCACCCCAGGAAAGGAATCTGCTTGCCAGAACCTATAGTTCAATATGGACCTATTCCTATCCCTATTCCATTTACTAGAACAAGAAACACTGTTTGTGTGTTTAATCAGTGATGCTGATTTCCTAAATTAGGACTGGATAGCTTAATTGGAGCTACTTTCTCTTTTCTCAGGAAGTTAGCTCCAATTAGGCAATCCAATGCTCCTCTTCAAAACTGGGATGAAAAGGGCAGACTCTCTGACTGAGGCACTGACTGACTGTCATTGATATGATTTTAATTAGCTGAAGAGAGCTGTTAGATGAGTACTCACCTATACAGAGACTTTGTGCTGGAAGTGGCTGGAGAATGCTCATCACTGAGAGGACCTGCGTCCTGCAGGGGGCTGGTTTTGAGTCTTCACCA
Source organism: Protonibea diacanthus (assembly GCA_028641955.1). Taxonomy (NCBI): domain Eukaryota; kingdom Metazoa; phylum Chordata; class Actinopteri; family Sciaenidae; genus Protonibea; species Protonibea diacanthus. The sequence goes on along the minus strand of CM053977.1, from coordinate 18,609,064 downwards.
TGCTGCTCTTTCCCTACAGCCACTACAGTGGCTGCCAACAATGACAGACGAGTTGCAGTGGCATTAAGTGCTGTATATGTGAAGGAAAATTAATGTGAAAATGCAATGCCACGGCTACCATTACCTACAGGCAGTAGCATGTCCCCTTCTACAGGAGCGGGCAGCTTCATTAAATGGGCTGCACTAATGCTCGCTCGTTCACCAAACATTCACGCTTACTGAAAGCTGTTTATTACTCGAATCCATCGCCTAAAAAACTTCCTATATCAGGGGATTAGGTTCCCTCTTTCCACAATGATTAGTTAGTTTAGATGCTCTGAAGTGTTTGACAGACTTAATTACTTGCCATTTAGGTTCCAGTTGTTATACTAGGAAAGCTGAAGGGTTGGAACAGCCTATTATTGTTAATACTGTACGCCACACAGCTGTTGTTTAAAATCATGTGCTCTTGACACACTACCTAACAGTAGGATAAATGATAAGACGATATGTTTTTTTTTTTTTTTTTTTTGAAGCAGCTGTGTTGTTTGGTTTCCAACATTTGGCAGCAGCCAAATAAGTCTAACAACCCAACGATGACAGCCCTGCACGTCCCTGACCTGGATACAAGAGTCAATGCTCTCTTTGGAAGCAAAATGAAAAATAATTCTGTACAAGTGCAACACAAGTAATCCCGGGGATTTAAAAGCCTGCAACTAGCTATGATTGAAATTGCTGGTAAAGGCTGCGCACAGTGTCATAAACTCCACGCAACCACAATAATCATGAGAGCGCATTAAATGAACTGTTAGCCTCTTCATTAACATAACAAGTTCCAGTGCATTGCTGCCTGTATGCTCATTTTTAGAAACTGGCAGTAAATTGGCCACTAGAATCTTGTCACACTCACATAAACATCTTTCCATTCCCCCCAAAAATAGTACATTTTGATGAATACATTGCAGTTTGTTCCCTCCATTGAGATCCTGCCTTGCCAACATGGCTCTACATCAGTCCAATATAAAGAATTATTCTCCGTTGCCTGTCATGGCGTAATTGACAGGTGATATTGTCTCACATATGGAGCCAAATAACTGAATCTCATTACGAGTTGTCAAAACACACGCATGGTAGATGGAAAAGTCGACCTGATATTGTGAATTCTGACCGAGCTGTCATTTTAGAGATTCCAGGTTTCTGCAGGACAACACTGAAAAGCAAATCTCATTCATACCTTGGAGCACCTTGCAATGGAGAGATGCTGCCTTTTATGAATCCTGCCAATTTACCCTCACACTACCACAAGTTATTTTCATTTCCGCTATGATGTCTTGCCAAGGCACATAGTGTCTGTCTGCCTCTTTCATTGTCGGGGATTGTGCTTTCCACAGGTATGCCAAAGCCAAGGGCCGTGCTTTAAATTCATTATCAGCTGTCTTAAAGATGAGAAGCCAATCTGTCTGAGAGGTGTCTGGAAGACTCCGTAACGGCGTCATGACAGAATGAGCTGTAGTGAAATGCCAACACACTCCCTGGAGTGTGCTCCGTGTGTTTATGTGTGTTTATGAGTATGAGACAGAGACTGCAGTATGAATAAGGGGCAAGTGCTTATTGTGTGACAATGCATATGTGTGTGTGTGTGTGTGTGTGTGTGTGTGTGTGTGTGTAAGATGGGTTTTTAATGCCAATGTTATGGCTTTAGCAATGCAGAGAAAAGCAATATTTGGCTGCCAGTAAACAACAGAATTGAATAAAATGAGGTAGCTAAGCACTAGATTACAGCAATTGTACTTTCTGTCAAATTCACACACTCATTAATACAGACTGTATGTGAAAAAGGCTTCCCCATTATGCTTTGCAAAGGTGCTTCTATTTCGAAAGCAGTCATGCCATAATTAATGATTTATTATTAATTCAATTTGATTAAGTTAGCCTCTTACCTCTCATAGGATGGTGTTTTTTTATTTTTATCTCTGACTATACATAGTTAGTGTTTGTCAGATCATAGAGTGGATATAATGAACATTTGCTGCATTAACAATTACTCAACTACTTGTGTGTAAAAGGTTTGCTTGTTTTAAGCATTTAATGAACATGTCTTAAAGATAGTTCGATTTCTCAGGAGTTGGCGGAGACCAAAACAGAGCCAAAAAAGAGTTAATATTGAAATTACATTTATCAAGTGGGCAGAAACATGACTAAATATGAATGATAATGTTGCTCCGTGTCTGGTGAGAGTAAAACCGTTTGCAAACAAGTTCTTGATAACAGCTTAATAAGTTATAACATGTCAGTGTAGTGTTCAGCTTGTTTCTGCTCCTCTAAGGGGTAAATTATTCTAATTTCATTATAAGATATCTATTTTTAGAGACTAGGTATATCTGTATTCTTGTCTTTGTGCTGCTGTAACCCCCTAATGTCCCAATAAAGGATCATCTTAAATAATTTTTACTGTGGTTGTACGTCAAATCATTTTCAGGTTAATTCAACTATAACTATAGTGAAATGTATCTCCTCTGAGCCCCTACTATACATTCATAACTAAATAAGTAATAATAATACTAATAGTTAATGAATGATAACAATTGTATAATAGCAACAATAATAGCAAGAAGGAATAAATAGTCATCGGCAGTGTCCTTATTTAGGATCCTAGTGGCCTGAGGGTAGAAGCTCTTCCTGAGCCTATCAGGCTTGCTGGCCTGGTGTATATGGAACCTTGTTATAACAGACTGAGCCAGGTACAGGGTTGAATATTGTTGTGAACACCTACACTAGTTGGTAAGTTTGACCTCCTGCCCACTGATACCATCTGATCCTGCTGCCTTCCTGGTATTCACACACACTTGAAAGGCCTCCTGACGTCGTGCTCAGAAAGAGCGATAAATGTAGAAGCTGCTCGCTTCCATCAAGTAACCTCTGCTTCCACCGTCTTTACTTATTGGCTGCTGATGGCCTCAGAGTGAGCACAAAAGTTCTTTAGCTCACCTGCTAGAGACGCATCGACACTTGACAAGGAGGAGGTGTGCTTGTAATTTCTTTCTTACATGCTCTGGAGGGCTCTAGTTTTGCCCTCATGGAATTGAAGTTCCACTTTTTGCCTGGAGATCGCAAACACGGTCTTTTTTTAAGGTTTAAGATTGCCATCGGAAGTGAGGGGCCTCCTTGAAGTTTCTCTGGCCTTACAGTGACTCTTGTTTGATTTATTCAATTGAGTGTGTATGTATTTTGAAGTCATTGTAATGTGACGGAAACCATTTATTTACTTTGAAAGTTGGTTTCTTTTGCTGTTCTTTCACAATAACCTCGGCAGGAAATGTTGTAGACTTTTATCGTGGAGGATTGTCCTACATCATGATGGCCAACTTAATGATGCTAAGATCTGGTATTTACTTTTGGATCCTGGTCTCCCTCCTCAAATTCAAAATGGCATGCTATATACACAAACTATAATTTACACATTCCTGCTTTCGTTTTCACACAATTTATCTTCAAGCAAATTCCCCCCTTCTATCGCTGCTCACAGCTTACCTCGGCTTACCCTCTTTCCCTCATTTTAACCTTCCATCCCTCTGCATGCAGTCACTCATTAGTCTTTCAGCAGGGTAGCCAAAAGAGAAAGACGGTGAGAGAGAGAGGGAGAAGACGAAATGACAACTGGCTGACAAAATGACATTCACCAGGGACAAAGGGAGAGAGAGATACATAGGGACTGAGATGAGTAGGGAACGACAGGCATGGTGTAATAGGAGATTGACAGGGTGCAGAGGGAGGAGAGGAATATTGGGTAAAAGAGTGAAGGCTGGAGAGGAAGAGGGGCGAGAGATAACGAAACAGAGGCAGAGTCTTGTCACCTAAGTAGTGTTTTTATTTTGCTGTGTGTGCAGGGATACAAACAGCGTTATGACACAGTAACAATGCCCTGACAACAGCATTTCACAGCATGATAGCTGTGTGTCTGCTTCATACTGTGTGTACATGTATGCCTCTCTCACTTCCATGACTACTCACTGAACAGACAATTTTAGCATCATTATTGTAAGATTTTCCGGAGGATACTAGTCTGCATCAGGTTTTTTAAGGGAGAGAATATTAAATAATGAATTATGAACTGCAGTAGTCTGATTGATAAATTTGGAAGTGCTAATTAAGACACCGACTGTCACCACGTGTTCCATTATTTCATCAAAAATTTTGTTGAGTGAGTCTACATCACTGAAAAAAGGGGTGGGTATGGTAATACTGGAATCTAAAAAACTGCAATCAGATTATACAAAATTATGGTTAAGGTTTGACGGTAAAAAAAAAAAAAAAAAAAGTTTGGCTGTGTACTTGAAAACTTCATGGGAGATAGACTCCCAAGGTGCATTTTGGAAAAAAAACATCCAATCATTGAGTTTAAAGTTACCCTATGTAACTGTATGCCAATATAACAATACTGAGTCAAGTTTGGTTCACTGGGGTCAAGTGGGGTTCAATTCAGCAACTAGGGTGCTGTACTGTATTTGTATACAGCTGACGATGAAACATTTAGAACTTGCGAGCCTTCTGATTTCCACCTCTGACTGACCAAGCGATGAACCGAGGTTCATGGTCATTGTGGTATTAAAAGCTGGTAACCATTCCAAAATGAGAGATAAAACATGTTTACTCAGAAGTAATGCTGAAATAATTGAAATTGTTGAAGCGGGGACTCATAACATAATCCTATATGATTGAAAAAATACAGTGTTTCTGTGTTAAGCAACATTGAAGATATTTGAAAAGAAGAAGAAAACAAACAAACAAACAAACAAACAAACAAATAAAAATGGTAATACAGAAAGGAGAAAACCCTTTCTGGCCCTTTCACTTTACAACTATAGGCATGTGATGAAAGATTGGCATCAGTGGAAGAAGGCATATTTCAATTGATGTGGTGAGCCTGATGAAATTACGATCCTACATGACTGGCGACATTGAGACAAGTGCTTATGGAAGTTAACAAGCTGCTGAATTCAACACTGGTCTCTGTCCAAACAGCGACCTGCAATGTATGCAATGTCAATGCTAAGTGGCAAGGTTGCATTAACAACAGATTTTGCTTACAACCAATATAAAAAGGCATCATGTATTAGGAGGATTGTTTTAATAAAATATATATTTTTGGAGATTTTTTTTCTTTCAGGGCTCTTAGATTATCAAGCATACCTTTCCTAACTGTTCTCCAGTAAAGGTCAGTTTTATGTTGCAGTAGTCTGTACTACAGTTGCTGTCAAAATACTACTCAAATACTATTAACACAGTCAGTTACTAACAGACCATGGAACTGCAAAACAACTAATCAAAACTTCCATTTACGATGTACATCCAATGGTCTAGCATCGAGTTGCTCACCATGCAGGTAAATAACCAACCATTTTGACTCAGTCAGTCAAGCATAAATCAACATCTTACCAAACCTGCGTCAAGCGACTTCTTTTATTTTGCTTGTAATGCACAATATATGTCATCTTTGGTGGGAAAGTGTTATGTTGAGTGCTATAATCAGTAATGAAATGTGATAAAATACTTTAACAAGCCTGTACTTTATACTAAGCACAATGACGTGCTTTCTTGAATGCCCCCATTGTATTTATAATAAGGTCATTGTTTCACATCCTCCCCATTATATGATGTTACTTAATTGCCTTGCAGGGAAATTCATTTTCCCTCTGCCTTGTCTGCATGGAGGTCAGAGGTCAGTGTCATTTCCCAAACAGCGTCACTGCAGCTGGCAGTGATTCAATGTCATACGTTAGGACATTTAAGAAAGGTGGATGGTTGCTGGCTTAAAGCTGACTTGGTGGGGAGGCAATTTCTGGATCACTACACCAAGACTAAAGTCAGTAACGTTTCTCTCAAGGTTTCATACGAGGGAGTTTTTGTGAAGAAAAGCACAAATGTGCTCCGAAGTCACTGCTAACGAAGCACCGCTGCGGCTGCAGATTCAGCTCTGCAGAACAATTCTCTGTTCTGTTGCATATGCTATCTTGTATTTATCTTGTCCAACTGATATAAAAGCCCCAGTGCACTGAGCAATTACTATAATAATGAGGAGCTGTTTACAAATGTCTGTTCCACTCTATTGTTAAAGAATTTCAAGGTTACAGTTTTATAATGTAGCCATTCCTTTTTCAGAAACTCCCAAGGTTAGGAGGCATTTTTCTGGTTAGTCAACTGAATTTCCTGGACTGTCAATGAGCCCGAGGTTAGACAATCAGAGATGGAATCCGATGGAGTAATGTAGCTACTGATAACACATATTCACACAAACACACACACACACACACACATGCAAAGTGGCCACATTCTAACTGCAGAGGGCATACACACACAAACACACTACAGACTATCAGATCTGTTTCCTTTGCTAATGCGGGGTGTGTGAGGAAGGTGGGAATATACACTTTACTCTCTTTCACCCTCAGGTGGAGAGGACACACTTATTACTTAGCTTTCTTGTATAGACACATACACACAAACACGCACACACACGGGCAGCCACACTTAAGACTTAAAATGGAGCGAGAGGAGAGTAGAGAGAGACCCTGTAATGTCAGGTTTCTTTGCTGAGAAGATGAAAGAGGGGAGATCAAACAAGCGGTGGTACGTGATACAGGAAATGTCACCCCTCCCCAGACGCACACACACACACACAGACAGACACACACACACAGACAGACGCACACACACACAGTCAGGGACTGATGATGGAGCATGTGTGGAACCACTTGAGAGCAAGTGCCAGCATGTTTGTATGTGTGTATGTGTGCACATTTTTGAGCGTGTGTAATTTACCCAGAGTATAATGCCATCCATGTTGTCTTTGGAGTAATTAATCACCAGCAGCTCAGAGGAGATAAACAGCACAGCATCAGCAGTCTTATTTTTTTTTCTGATGTATATATCTATCAGGAGCCTGTATGGGGACCTAAAACAAGGTCACAGCAATATTAAAATTAGTTCTTTAAGTATAATGAACATCCATAATAAACATAAACTACTGAAACCTTGAGAAATGTGACCCACTCTAATGCAAAGTATAAATATGAACCCTGTATAACCTTATCCTGTTGTGCACTGTTTTCCAAATCATGGATCAGAACCAGAAGGGGGATCCTGTAAAATTCGCTTTTGATGTCACGAAGCTTGTGTCACGGTACCAGTTAGCACTGGAGATTTTTAAATTTAGGGAAATGAACACTCAGCCTTGCAGCTACTCTTACCAGCTCCTGACAGGCTGAGGCAAGTGGTTTCAGTCAGATGTTGAACAGGTGTAAATGCAACTGTCTCAAGCCACAAATGTAATCTTTACTCCTCCCAAGTGTAATTATGTCAGTAAGTGATCTGTGGAAGTAGCCACTAACAGGGCCCGTCCCTTGTGATGATGGCAGCTTATGTGACACTGAAATGAGCCCTCCAAAGATCTGTGTGGGTGAGGGAACTGTGCCATCCACGTGTGTGTGTGTGAGTTTATGAATACCTTTTATATAGAGAGCCAGCTAAACTGTTATTGTTGTAGCCAAACACAATTTATATTCCCTCTTGTGTTGTTGGCAGTTACCAAGCAGCTTCTGGTGCATTACCACCAACCTTTTAGGCTGGAGTGTGGTTTATCCTGAGCTCAGGAAAACCAAGACAGACTGCAGTCAGATTTGTAATGTGGACACACACACTGTATGTAGTACATATGTTAAAATATATGAAATAATATATATTAAACCGTTAAGTGTAAATGGGGGCTATGATGATTAATAAATGTAGTACACCTGTCTTGTGCAGTGAATGTAACCCACCCATCCTGTTGCTGTATCTTACCCAAAGGCTTTGTTAAGCAAATGTCACCCGCCTACTTTATTTGATGTGTGAATCACATCTGCTTTGTTTCTTGAATATTACCCGTCTGCTTTGTTTGGTGAATGTTGGGAATCTAGACATGCCCATCACCATGCAAAGTCCACTGGGTAATCACAAGATCACACATGATGAATGGCCTGGGGTTGGGAGTGGTGCAGGAGGGGTGTCGGGGTTCTACCTCGAGCCACTATAATCCCCTTTAATATGACTCTTCACATCAACATACGGTGAGGTTAACCACCATGGTAATACACACACACACACACACACACAGACACTCTCTCAAGGTCAGATGAACTCACAGCATCACACAGACACTCACTGCTCATTATATATCTTCCATTCATTGTGTGTACATGTGTGTGTGCATATGGGTTAGTGTGTGTGTGTTCAAATTGGATTGGCCTGACAGGACTCCATTTACAGGGTCAAGCAAACCCGTTCAGCATATTCAATTTGTTTTCCCTGCTGATAGACCGAGAGACAGCGAGAAGTATGGCAGGCAAGAAGTGGGAAGTCTAGACTTTTTCTTTCTTCTGGAATGAGCTCAGAGCAATTGATGTATCATTACACCAAAGATGGTCTGCTGTGAATAGTATTCATTGGAACTACTTTCTACAAAGAAACCTGACAAAAACGGGGTCTTCTATAGACTGTCCAGAGTAGCATGGACACGCACGAAAAGTCTTATTTTTAAAATTTAAAATATAGTCAAGAAATCTCAAAACATAGACAACTGCAACCAAAACTATGGTTACGTACCACCAAAGCTACAGAGAGAGTGGATATCAACTTAGTAGATTAGTATAGTAATAAGCTAATAAGAATTGAGTCAAGAAAAAAAAAAAGCTTCACAGATATAACCTGTCTAAGCACAGAGGAGTAAGACATTACAAATGTGAAACTCAGCGGTACCCTTTCCGAGGCTGATGCTGATCCGTGTCATTTGAAAGTAGAGTCAGCAAAGTATGACAAATGAGCATTCAATGGCAGCGGAGTCACAGCGGTTTGAAAAGGTCGCCCCGTCTCTTCTACCTCAAGTACAAGGCTCTGCTCAGCTCGTCTCCTGCTTGTGAATTCTTTATCATCTGTCATTTGAATACCAAAGTGCCCCTCGTGTTCTATAACTTCTGCCCCAGACGTAAAAGACATAAGATTGTCGTTCACTCCGACTTAACAAGGCTAGCTCATCGCGTAACCAGGCAAAACGTGAAATGGAAGCCGCTGATGCCGTGAGCTCATTTGTTCAAATCAACAGCAGGTTGTATTGACCTTTGATTATGCATCTGTGCTGAACATCAATGCTCTACTTGCTCACTAGAGCATGTGTTTGCATGAGCATGAGTGAGAGATAGGTTGCCGGTGTTACATCTAATTACTCGGTGGGGTAGAGCTTAGCTCACCCACTCAGAACACACACACACACACACAGACATTCACACAGTTTGGCGATATCCTTGTCAGGCCATTCCATTGAATTCATTCATTGTGGACAACCTCACCCAAATCCTTACCCTAACCTTAACCATAAGCGGAAGTCTTAGAGATAGCATTAACTGCTGTTCAGTTTAGGTGAGCTGGTTTCAGCCTCCTTGTATTGGGCAATACTGGCTCACTGTTGAGGGACATTTGATGGAACTGAGGCATCCTTCACAAAATTTGTGTCACCTGGCCATGAAAAGTGGCAAGGACTATTTCCTACAGATTATGACACAAACCTAGACGTCATGTTTTCATGACAGTCCAGTTTCCTCTGCTGACACTGAAATAAAACACTATTTCCTTTGTTCCTAAGAAGGCCGACATGATTCATAGAATATTTTTCAGATGCACATTTAGTTGTATGTTGCAGTTTTCGCTCTGATACGGGCTCATCAACCGGACCTTCCAGACGTAGAGTTTTAATATAATCAATTGAAACCCACACAAGGTTGACCTCTAAAACATTTAGCTGTGCCTCAGTTGATGTAGGTGTACATATAATTTATATTTTTAATTCACTTGGATACCTTGTTGTATATACAAGTTATATGCAGAAGAAAAACAGCAATGCCTAGACTTTTTTCTTTTCTTTTTCTTTTTTTTTTTACAGTAATTTTAAAGAACATAGTAGTAAATCCTCAGCTTAACATTGTGCCAATAAAACCCTGCAGTGAATCCATTGCTCATGAAAACCTTATCAAGAAAACACCCCTGCCTGTTTAGCAGTATTGTTCACTTCTCTTTAGACTACGTTGACATTATTACATTTCTTTTTCATTACGCCCCTGTAGGAGGCTGTGGCGCTGCATCCAATTAACTGTCATTTCTGATTACTTATTACAATCGCTGTATAATTTTGCTATTTTTGTCCCCCTTTATTAGCTGTCATTTGTATTTATGTCTTTGAAGGAGCGCCATGTTGACAAATACATAGGCCAGAGTTAAAATAAAGACATGGCTGTATTAACATTACATCACAGCTGGCAGCCACTCTTACCAGCCATCCATCACTTGACATTGAGAGAGGGAGAGTGGGGGAAAAGAAAGGATGGAGAAAAGAAAGAGGGAGAGTTTATTGCTGTGTTTTATTAATTCTTGAGGCTGGTGGCTAAAAGGATTGCAGTGGTTAAAAAAAAAAAAAAAGAAACAACTGAGAAGTGACTGTGTGATGAGGTAGATTTATTCAAATGTAAATAGGCAGGCTTGGCCCAGTGGCAAGGACTTCTGGTAAGGGGGAAGAAGAGGGGAGGAGGGAGGTAAAGGAGCGATAGGAGAAGGGGGTGGGGCGGTTAAGGGAGGGAAGGAGAGGGAAGGAGGGTGATAAACAAAGGGAAGATGTAGAAGAAGAAGACGAGATGTGGGGGTGACAAGGGGAGAGGGAGACAGAAGGGCTGACATTGAGAGAATGGAGAAATCAATGAAGGAAAGAAGGGATGGGGACAGTACGAGCAGAACTGAGGGAGGATAAGTGAGGACATAGGTAGGGGGAAGGGAGGAACGAGAGAGGCTGACAGTGTGAAACAGGCAAATGTTGCACTGGTGAGAAGAACAACTGGAGAACAGAGAAAGCAAGAGATGCAAAGCTTTTGGCTATTCTGTATCTTCAAGTTAGACGAAAAGGGATAAAACATGTCTATGTGGGGGGACAGGAGGAAACAATGAGGTAAGGACTGAAGGAGTGAGCTGTAAAGCTTCACCTGTCAAAGATAATGAGGAGAAAAGAGGGCCACAGCAAGGTGGGAAAAGGGAGAAGAAAGAAACTAAAAGGAGGCAAGAAGTAGAAGAAATAGTAGTAAGAATGTAAAATCCAAAGCATGACCCTACACAAGCATGTAGAAGTTGAGAAATTAAGCAAAACTTGAGCTAGCTTGACGGAGTTAATGCAAAGACAAAAGAAGTCACGGAAGAAGAAGAGGTGGGAAATAAAAGAGGGAGGAAAAGGCAGCCAGGAAGGAGTCGACAATGTCTAAACAAACCAGGGGAAAAAGACTGAAAACAGAAAAACATCAGGATTGACATACAGACATCAATTTACCTCTAGCAGTATGAAAATAGGCCTCATGTCTTCAGACACTAAATCCCAGTCTAGTAGAAAATGGGATTATCGTGATCATCATTAATAAGCAAAATGCCAGGAATCGTAAGCCTGCCTCTATCTAATAAATCCTTGCTGATCCACACAGGACCATAATTAATACAGACGGCAGGGGGTAGGAGGTTAGTGTCGACCGAGCATGACTTAATAAGGAGGGAGTGAAGGAGGTGTGAAAACCCCCTAAATCCAAATTGTGTCTTTTCCATTTTTGGGAAATTAAAAGTTTACAAGGCATTGAGTGAAAAGTATAACCCTGTGGAATTGATTAACTGTACATACGGCCATTTAAAAAAAGAAGTATACGTGGGTGAATTGGAAAATTAAACTTTCTGGATTTTTTTTTTTTTTTTTATGCTCCGTGACAAGAAAATTTCTTGAGGTCCAAGGGAATAGCAACTTGTTTTCTGCACAGCGGACTGGGATGAACCAGAGCGTGGAACAGGGCCATCTCAAAATGTTAATTGCCCAAAACCAAAGTGGTGGGGAAAAAAAAAACAGCACAGCTTGCAAATTATTCCTCTTGGCAACATCGATGGAAAAATAATTGTATTTTGTGTATGTGTGTGCATATGTTTGGAGGGTTCTAATTGTGTATGCCCAAGTGCATGAGAATTAAGAAAAGTAATTTGTGTTAACTGGCATTTGATGCCATTTAGAGGACCATGCTGCTGGTTTTTGCATTTTTAGCCTTTTGACTACAAATAGAATGTTTTGTATTTAAATTGTTGCCAACCACCTGTGTAACAGATTTCTAACTTTCATTTCGTTTTAGCATTGAGTAATAATCAACCAGCAGAGACGCAGAATGTCACTGAGAGAGGTAAATTTATATTTTGGCCAATTACATGTGTTTAGTTCTACATATTTGTCAAAGCTTCATGGCTGTCATTTGGTAAAGAAGTTCAAAGTAGGTACAGGTTGAAAAGTGAGAGTCGAACGGTTCTGAATTGATGAACTATATGCTGAAATGAATGAATTTTGTGAATTTGTTCATCATTTAAAAACATGGTTTTGTGTGTTTTATCTTGCACGGTCCTTTAAATATTTATCCCTACAAATGCCAGTAAATAACTTGATTTTAAGGTGCAAAGCCTTCATGATCACTACATATTAAGTAAAAGCACTGTGCTCTACAGTACAGAGACTTTTGCAGCTTTTACAGCTGAGAGTTTTAAAAAGGACTCAAATAAATCTCATGAAGAAGAAGAAGAAGAAGAAAAAAAAAAAACCTCACCAGTACTGTTAACCTTGACACAGCTTTAATGACAACAGCTACACTATTTGTAAGTTGTGAGCCCAGATCAGTTGAAAGTAAGATAAAAGATGGAACAGAGCACAAAAGGTCAAGGTGAGCATTTTATCAGAGCTGCGTGGAAACACTAGAAAGTACTCATTGAGCTTGTGGATCCCCAGTTTTATAGGCACAGAGTACAAAGGCCAGTACATCTTTAAACATGCCAGGATACAGAATGGAGCTTCGGCCTTTGTAGTTTATCTTCATGCATGTTTTCATGACTGCTGCAGGGGTTAGTACAGCAGCTGAAAAACCAAAGTCCCGCTTCTCTTCTGCTTTTTTTTTTTTTGTCTTTTTATGTAACTTTTGGGGAAAATACAGATTTGAAATGTGAAAGCAGTTTAGAAAATACTCACATTTCCAGCAGTCTACACTGCTAGGTAGCATAATTTATCATAACCACTAAGAATGTTCCAGGATCATACCCACTTTCAGTCAGCATTTGGTATGCAAACCTCTAAATCCCCTCTAATGCACATTAATCTGTAGTGTTCTATAAGCTGTGCAGAGTTGATTCTGTAGTTGTCCTACCCATCTGTGGGTCAGTATTTATTGCAAAATCTGCACCTCCTATGTGTGTAACGTTTATTTTATGATTATTCTTACTCACTAAAGTCAAGCAGCAGAAGTTAAGTGACAATGTGCAAACACTACTGGCCCATTTTTTGGGGTGAGCTAAATATGCAAGAGTAGCCTACATGTCCCTGTTTATAACGGCGCTGGATGGGGAAAAAAATGGAGCATAAATTAATCCACTTCTTCAGCCACTTCTCCAGGCACCACTACACCGCTGGGCATACCTATCTGCTGAGTGTACAAAAGGTGACTGCTAAGAGTGAATCTTTGCACTTTGCCTGAGACAGCTCTCCGTGACTGTTAAAGGTAGTTGTGCCTTCAAGTGTGAGAATAAAGCCAAAAAGACATCTCTCTCTCTCGCTCGCTCTCTCTTTTGTCTTTATTACAGAAATCATCACACTTTTATTATATTTTGTCTCAAAGGAAACCAATTCCTTCGTGAGTATTGCTTTGACAGTGACCGTAAAGTCAGTAAAAACCCAAAGTCTTATATTCTTAAATGCTTAAAATGACAAGTAACCTGGTACAAGTCAATAATGTAAGACCCAGAGCCAGTTCGTCCTGACAATATTATTGTAAAAAGGAGAGCTCTTTGAGAACGGGAATTAAAAGCACACTGGGAGAGTTAAAGAGATTTTTTTTTTTCACTTAACCATAAGAGGTTATTATCTCAAGGAAAAAAAATAAGGTCAGGGAGAGCTTGTAAAACTAAAATTTGGTTATGATCTACTGTGGTGGTCCTGGCAGAAGTCCCCAAACATGCATATATCTTGTAACTATTAGTAGTAGACAATCCAGCCACTGGAGTCTATTCTTTATTCTAACAAGAAGTCGCTCTGGGGGTCACATAGGACTATTTGCTTCTTTATCACTGGTGGGAGTAGTCTTAATGTTTTATCACAATACCCCTGACACAATTTCTAATATACCTGCGCCCACCTGCGTGCACACACACATGTACACACACACACATATACACAGGCACATGCACGCACTCACCTCTACCGGCCCACCAGGCTCGCTGAGAGCCTTGATTAAAATTTCCTCCATGTTCTGCTTCACTTGGTGGCATGGTGAATGATGTGTGTCCACACGCAGATGGAGCTCTCTCTTAGAGACACACACATACACGCAGACACCGACACACACACACACACACCTGTCAGAAATCTTCAGGTGTGTCAAATTCCTCATCTGCATGAGAAAATGGGAAAACACTACCAATAAAAAAATGCCTTCCCTCTCGTCCACTCAACTGTAGAGGGACTATGGAAATCAGTTTCTCTCTTCACAGGCCAGGTGAACGGATAAAAGAAAAACGACTTTTGTCTTCTGCATGTATGTATGAGGTCAGGGAGGCATCACGGTTGGCTTGAAGCGTGGCCATGAAAAATATTCTTTAAATTCCTGTTGAATAAAAGTATCAAAAATGTATGCGCGATATTAAAATTACATATAGGTAATAGAAAAACATATGACATTGATTAAAAGAGGCATTTTGTTGTTGCCACAGAGTCAAACCTCAGCATGTCACTGATAAAAATCACCCTTCTACAGTAAACATTACTGGGTGAATGTCATTACTCAACACACAAGACAGTTCCCCCAAGGGCTTTCTATACTATAAAGTGTATATGGTGCAGCTGGTTCTGAGCTATTTAGATCTTTCAGTGGATTTAATTCACCGGGAACTCCCTAGCAACCCAAATTAAATGCCTAAAAATGTCACACTAAGTTGTTGGTGGTCATGCAAGAGAGGCTGTGCTGATGGACTGCGAAAATTGCATTGGCGGGGAGGGGAAACTGCTGATTATGAGTTCATTAAATGAAAATTTAACTAGTCAAATGAAATAACTATTTGAGAGCCACCAATCTCACTTTTACAATTAATTATCTGTGCCCTTTCCTTTGGTGGGAAAATGAGAAGAGGCTCTATAGAAGTGGAATCAGCAGATCAGACACCCTGAGCTGGATTTTAATAGAATTTATTGACAATGAAAAAGAAAGAAGAAGAAGAAGAAGAAGAAGAAGAAGAAGAATGATTGGCTGAAGGGGAGACTGAGAGGTTACGGATCAGTTTCTCTTGCACTCTGTCTGTGTGTGCACATATCTGTCTCTCTATCCGTCTCTGTCTACCTCCCCATAGGGAATGTTTCATTTGGAATTAATGGCAACCGCTTCACTGCCCATGTTACATTTGCGTTGTATTACGTTAGGGGGGGGGGATTCATTCATTTTCCAAACGTGTACAGTCTCAGCTCGCTTCAGCAAGGATGGTACAACATTTAAGTCTAAATAAAACTGGGAACGCAGTTACAGTGTATGATTAACACACTGACGTTAGACTGTAATATTCTCCCACAGCTAGAAGAAGAGGTGCAGTCACTGCAGTAGATTCAATACAATCCAATAGGCAACGCAACTCATAACATGTAGCGAAAGAGACTGCAGTCAGATAACATTTCTATTAATGGATCTCCTCTACTATGCCTTCTTCCTTCTCTGCCTCTGTCTGTTGTTACTAAGGGCAAGAATTAAACCACCCTCATCCCTCTGCTGTCCTTTCAGTCTGCTTTTTGTCTCTGAGATTATTACTATTCACGTCACACCCAGTAGCTTCTGCATGCCTCTGATCTTTTTGCGGTGATTCCTTTCGAGTTAACATTTTTTTCTGTGTTACTTTCTTTCTCCTTTTGTTCCTTCGAGTCACAGTTTTAACACCTTCACCCACCCCTAATCCGTTTTGACCTTTATACTCTTGATATAGTCATGTCTGTTCTTCACAGTGCCAGCGATACGTTATAGTTTGGTATAGCTTACACTTAAAATAGAGCAATTTTGTTCAGCAAGCCAAAGATATATTAAAAACATGTTTACATTTATAGGTCGGCATTTGCATTTAAGATGTTGGCTCTGACGCTCAAGTTAAGATTTTCTATCATTCTGTGGAGACTAAATGTAAACATGTTAAGATGCTGCTTTATTAGGCTAATTAAATATTAATCAACAACAAAATTGCCTCCACTGGAGGAGGTTTTATTTTGAATTCTTTGCGTACATTTCCTGTCCTCACACTGGAGCTGGCCTGAGCTCCCATCGGATGCGACTCCACGGAGGTGCTCTGCTGCCAGACCCCTCTCCAAAAATATAATCAATAAATCTAAAATGACCCTCTTGCCTTTTTGAAGTTCATTATAATTCACTTCATCATATCCTCCTTCCATTATATGTCATGTCCTCTCCCTATCATGTAGAGATGAGACTACTGAAGTAAGATGTCATCTTGTAATATATATTGCTACAGTAAACTATTATGTTCTCACTATCCTTCCTTTCCTCATACTACTGTTGGGACCACGGGGACTCCACGTATGAATTTTGTTCATTGTGTGAATTGGAATGGACTTTTATTGTGAAATACAATAGGTCACAGGTCACGCCCCAGGTTACAGGTCACTTCGTGTTACAGTAACCCGACCCCCTGACCTGGTCAAAAACAAAACCTCAGGTTGCCCGTTGTTCTCGCTCTCTTTCGAGCCCTCTTTCCGCTCTCCACCGCTCTAAACGGAGTTTCACACATTGATTCAGAGAGCACACGGAGCGACTGGCCTCCTTCAACAACGGACACTGCAGAGCAAAGACACTTCACTGGACCAGATCTTTTCCTGCCTGGCTCACAGGATCATTGGACCCAAACGGCAAATCAACGCAACTCTTTCTTTATGGCCCGGTAACGTACTGGGCATTTAGCTTTACATAGCTTAACATGGCTAAGCACGGAACTGTTAGCTTTGTTACTCTGTATGTCTAGTTACATATGTGTTTTTATTCTGTTCATGTTGTGATCTGTGCCATCATATTTAAGAAGATCGGTAGAGCTGTATTTTATCAGTAAAAGGACCTGTGCCATGGTAGATGAACCACTGTTCAACTGCTGTGTAATAACATACAGTCACTGTGCTCAGGTGTGGTTGTTCAAATCTGCCGCCTCACACCCTCCTTTGTCTCTGGTCAGACTTTTATTCTTTGATGTAGATTGGGCCGTCTTGTTTATCCATGCATTTATTATCTTCTTAACAAATAAGTTTGTGTATACACATGCTAGTTTCTTGAATGAAGCCAACCTCTTCTATGCTGAACTCCAATCCTTCCACTAATCGTTGACTCTAACTGTTACTCCTTTTCATCAGAATTACAACAGTTTAGTGTATTTAATTAGACTGAAATCGATCAATGATTTGGCTGTCATTTCCCTTTAAGGGCGGTGCCCCGAGGTACTTAATTATTAAATTAAAGTCATTATTTATTCTTATCTTTTAAGCTTGATAACCAAAGCTAATTGATCGCACCTTCGTAGTTTGGTGCTTCTTTTAACCATTTGGAATTGCCAACACTACCCATTCCAACTTATTCTCTCACTTCATCTCTTTGTCTCCTCCTTTCCTCTTTTGTGTGTTTGTGCGGAGGTGGAGGTCAAGGCTCTTTGTTCGCAAGGTTTATTTTTTGCTGGCGAGATAAAAACCACTGTTTATTTCTGAACCTTTAAGTATGCGTGATGCTAGCGTTCAGCAGCCCACGTACTGTACTGTGCTGAAATTATGCACACGACTGCGCTTGATTTCAATTAATGCCCAAGCCAGAGTAAGTAAGACGATAGTAAAAGTGGAAGAAATCCAGCTCAAATTCTCAACGAGAAGAAAATAAACGGAGCTTAGCGAAAACTGTGTGGGTGCCCTTGAGCAATACACTTAACTCTCCCCAACTGTTTAGGGGCCAACAAGTAAAGGACTACTGTTGTGTTGGGCTGCTTCAAGGTGAGTGGGTGTTTGGCTGTATGAATTTGAAGCAGTGCTGCTTAAAAATGCTGGAATACTTAGCTGCTCCCTTGCTCTCCCTTGATAATCAAGTTTAGAAACTCAAGCATCCGCAGTATAAAAAGAATATGTTTTTATCTTTCTTTCTCTGTTTTACCAAATCATATAAAATCATGCCAAACCAATACATGCTGGTCTGGAAGATGCACACTGTGTAGCGCTACCCATCAATAAGAGGCATGTGCTAATGATAGATGGAGGTTTCTGCCAGGTGGGATGACATGTGACCTTAATGAAGATGGAGGTTGAGCGTTTGGAAAAACAACCGTTTCATTACTGTTGTCATTACTCCCCACTTTGTTACCCTCCGATGAGCATTTAGACACATACATAGACCCTTGTTTGAGATAGATTTACCTTAACAGAAGCTGCCACTTAAAACATGCGCACACACACACACGCACACACACAGTGTGAGTCACAGATTACAGCATTACTGAGGCGTATAAAAACACATCTCTATCCTCCCACCCGGCTAGCTGGCACACTGTTACACATCACAGGAGCCCATGTCGAAGCCACAGAAAGGCCTCAAGCTTCCTCGTAGCGGTTGAATTGTGTATGTTTGCTGCTTACTGATGCTTTACCTGTTTTCATCACTCGCGCAACAGCTATCAATGCTCATCTCAGTGTGCAACCTGTGCTCTCTGCGTGCGAGACTGTAATTGCACTCAAAATGGGTTCTAGTGTTGGACCACCTTGTCAGGGGCTCCAGCCACCAAACCTCAATAAAGTTCATCTGGACTGCCTTCTTCTCTTTTAGCACGATGTGGCTTGAATGTTATTTTAGCATCAACCCCGCTGAGAAACACTTCAGTGAAGAAAACAGCTGTGAGTGCAGGTTCAATCCAGAGGATTCAGATTCAAGCTCATGTTTTGGCAAGAATCCACCACGATAAACTGTCCTTGGGCACAGCATAGAGCCCGTTCCAGCTCCTGGGTGCTACTCTGTAGTTGATCTTGACCTTTCACTTCCTTGCAGATGACTGCAAGACGGGGGGAAAAAAAAGGATAAATTAACTGTGGGATATAATAAGAATCACATTCGTTAGATAGTCTACATGTATGGTGTAAGTGCAGAACAGACCCTTAACAAATTATAAAAATCATAATCCCCATCAGCAAATTCAGTACCAATAAAGCATGCACATGTTATCCTATCTATGCACAGGTGTTGCTGTTTTATAGATACAACTTTTTTTTACTGCACCCAGTGCACTGTGAATTTTCACGGCATCTGAGGATTTTTATTTCTTTTTTACTGGCATCTTTTTTTAAACTTTTCAAGGGTATGTGCGGAACAGTTTGATAAATAGAGGTACACACCATTTTCAAAAAGCTTAGTGAATGGCCACAAAATTGTCCAAGGTGAGGTGGCATTCCTTCTTGTTTCATTTTCCAGCTCTATTTGTGGTGATGACATTCAGGATTTGAGCAGAGGATTTTGTAGTTATGCGAACAAATGATGCCAAGGTGTAAAGGGTTTTTTTTTTTTTTTCCTGACAGCTGTAAAAAAACAAAACAAAACAAAACAAAAGAGAACACATGCCTACGCACACATACAAAAAAAGAAAATGATGTAATACTGCAGTTTGGATCAAGCTATTATGTAATCATAGACTCTGCAGACAGTGGCTCCAAGTCCAAGTTAAGCAAGGTCCTGAGACAGTTGGGACAGATATTTCAAGGTCATGCCAATCTATGAGTTATACAACTCACTAAGTGTCAGAAAAAAATAGGTGGTGAAACAGAATTTCAGATGAATTAAAGCCCCAGAAAATTCTCTGTCAGACAGAAAAATATCTTTGAACCTGAGCTTTCAAAAAGCGTCACAGAGGAGTGTTTGGGGTGACCAAAAGCTCATAAAGGAACACACATGACTATTGGAAGTTAATACCACTACTCGGAAAATGGCAGTGAGCTGAACTTACTTCTGACTGTCTTTGATTTTTTGGTGTTTTGTTTCATTTTATTTTTATTAATGTACTGCCAATGACACAATACATTTAAAACACATGTAGTGTATTAATGTAACGTACAGTAAATGTTTCTTATCTTCACATGGTCAAAATCAATGTGGTTATATTTGGACCAATATGGTAATCAGTGGTTCCTGATGGTGGCTGGACTAAATGTGGCAACATCCATAAATGATGCAGAACTTAAATTTGGCTCACGTTAGCCAACATGATTCGCCTGCAGATAAAACTATGTTTAATAGCTCATAGACCTTTCAGCCCACCCCGCTGACAGACTAGCTACCCCACAGCTTCCATGTTGTCAGTGATTAGCACTGGTTGTGTTTGTTGCCAGCTACGATGGCTGGCTACTATGGAGTCCAACAGAGACAGACATCTGGAGCTAGGTCATCAGGGCAAGATGGCAGTATGGGTCAGGATTGCAGGGGCAATGGCCTGGAACGCAGACCTCAGAAGGAAGAGTGTATTTGGCCAAGTGTGTTGATGCCACCCTCTCATTTCACCACTGCCCACCCATAGATACCCAGCACCAGAACAAGAGGTGAATTCCAGAGGTCCATCATGTGGAGATTGCTCATTACTGTTTCCATCAAAACATCACTTGAGCTAAGTGAAGCTAATTGGCACTCAGGCCTTTTAATGGGTGGTTAGTATCCTTTGGGTGTGTTTTAGTATGAGACAGAAAAAAGAGAGAAGTGCAAGTGAAAGAATGAGCAAGAGAAACAGACAGAGAATGATAATGACAAATTTACAACACCTACTGCAGAGAAGAACTGTACGTTTACTGCCCACAAATGGCCCATCCGCCATTTACACCTCACCACATAAACTTCAGGCGCCACATTAAGACATCTGAACTCGCTTCTGGGAAGCTATATCTTAGACCGTCTTCCAGGAAGTCTTGATGCATTGAAAACAACACAGACACTTTCTGGTAGGCCAACCTGAAGATCACTCAGAGCATTATCCCCAAATTCCACTACAGCCACAAAGGAAATGCTCACTGTGAAATCCATAAAAGCCGATGCACTGCCCATTGCACCGTGTCCAATGGAAGCTCAGACGTTGCCAGGTTTAAATTCCCGATGGTTGACACAGATGTTCT
Organism: Protonibea diacanthus; assembly: GCA_028641955.1. Lineage (NCBI taxonomy): Eukaryota > Metazoa > Chordata > Actinopteri > Sciaenidae > Protonibea > Protonibea diacanthus. The sequence continues at coordinate 18,587,802 of CM053977.1, read as the reverse complement.
TCTTCATGTAGTGCATTTAATTAGGGTGAAACTAGAAAGCGCTTAGAGAACACAAACCTCAGTAAACACTGAATAGTTCTCCAAGTTGGTGTCACGCCGAAAAATATTCAGCGAATTTGGATTTTTATAGGAAAGTATAGAATTTTTTTCCCTGAAAACATTTCCCTGAAATAATTACTGCTAAAAGTTAATGATGGTTAAAATCCAAAATCTATGTCAGCATTATTCAAAGGGGCAGCAGACTGTTCAGAAAACCATTTTTTGACACACTGTGCTCACAGACAGAAACACTGACAAAGGTTATGTGGAAACATTAACTCTTTGGCATAAATAATTAAGTTGATATTGGTTGCTCTCAAGTGCTCACATAATCAATATCAGCCCATGGAAGATGTAAGGTTTAATTAAAAAAACATTTTCATTGTTATTAACTAGTTTCCAAAATTGTATAATTATGCCTGTCTGTAGACTGTGGAGATATTGAAGTCTGTTTGAGTTGAGCTTTTGCTTACATTTGCTCACTCTGGGAAGTATTCCCTCATTAAATTGAGGAGGACACTCAAAACCTAAATGGGGCCCATATGGAATGAGACATTACAGGGCTGTTATTTGCTTAAAACAGGCCCATAATGAAATACTTTACTCTTTATCCTGGGAACACCTCGACTACGGTAGTCCTTAATAAATAAACTACTTGTGATATACTTGAATTGCCATTCTAGACACAAAAAGAGCCTCCAAGGAGGAAATACCTCTCTCAACTTATGTTAAAGCCATCTCTGGTAGTTTGCATTTGACATCTGCAGGTCAAACAAGGAGAAAGGGAATAGAGGAGGGAGCACACAGAGTAGAGTGAGAAAGACTGGGACAGAGGGAGGGGAGGAGATTAGACAGCTTAAGGCCTCAAGACTGGAGGCTGAGGAGGTGAGGTCGTATCAAGAGTTGCAGGGCCAGAGAGGGTATGGGAGACAAAAAAAAAAACATGGGGAGGGAGAGAGAGAGAGAGAGAGAGAGAGAGAGAGAGAGAGAGAGAGAGAGGGAGTGAGAGGGCGGGGAGGATTGTGAACAGGAATCCATTATGGCATCCAGTAAGCTCACTCTCTTCACTCCTGCCTCCTGGACTCAATACAAAGACACACTCCCATATTGTAACTTTCCCTGAGGATTCAGTAGACCAATTCTCTGTATTGATTTTGATGGAGACCTGAGCAGCTGCCGAGAAAGACTCACTTCAGACCAAGTGGACCTGAGCTTTAACACGAAGAGACACGCCGAGCCATGCCGTGTGTGTGTGTGTGTGTGTGTGTGTCTATGCGTCAAGAAAAAGAGAAAAGGGAAGAAAAGGCCTATCGCTCGCGTCTGTCTCAGTGCGTGCCAGTACATTTTGAGTGCATTTTTCCTCAAGTCACATGTCGACAATTGTATTAAAGTAGAAGTGGGACCCAGTGGTGTCTCTGTGTTAAGCGAAGTCAGTGCCATTTAAACAGGCAGATGTGACATTTGATACAGGGGGAATAGGCTGTGTGTGTGTAAGGCGGGCGGGCACAAGTAGGCAAACAGATACAGACTTGCAAGAATACTGCGGCACATACAGCCGACAGGAGTATTTGCACATTTACAAATGTGATATTTGAGCTGAGGGTGACGAATAAATGGAAGCAGTTATAAGTAAAATGTTCCACCGCGGAGGCAGCACATGAAGAACTGCCATTCAATCCAGATTTGTAATGGATCGGCATCTATTTTCAGATGCTTAAAACAAAGAAGAGACAAAAGCATTACAGTAACAGTTGAAGAGCGCAGCATTACTTTCCACAGTCGCGATGTGCTCAGACACGCAAGGTTACAAACTAATGGGCTGGTAAATAATGCAGATGCAGAGCGTGTTCTTTGCTTTTCATGGCTTACGCCCAGAATTTGTGTGGTCAAGTTCAACTCTCGCAAAGCATTTCCAGGGAGGACAAAATTGAGGTAGTGCAAAGTTTCTTTAGGGGTCACTGTGCCTCAGGAGGTATACTGGGTTGTCCATTTATTGCATGGTTGGCGGTTTCATCCTAGGATTAAAATTAATTCAAATCGAAGACAAACTGTACATTATCAAAAGATTTTGACAAACAGACTGATTCAGCATGGTCTCACCTTGGGTCACCCGTATTGACGCAAAACCCTTGTGGTCCGCCTTGGAGATAACACATGCAGTGAGGACGGAAAAGTATATACTTTCAAAAGTTTTCAAGCTGCTGGAGACAGAAGATAAAATCTGCATGGGTGTACTGGCCCTTGTACTTTCCTCCTCAGGGCCCAGCTGAGTCACACAGCACTAACCCTGAGATTTCAACAAATTTGCTGCTTGGCAAAACACTGCAGCTTACTGTCTCTCTAAGGGCAAGACTGTCTCTTTCCCCCATATGCCAAAATGATAGTGCCGAAATTGATTCATGTCTGCTTCAACACGTATCTTCACACGCGGACACACTCCCCTGACCTTTCCTCTAGACTGTCGTGTGCATTGTTTCTAACAAACAAGGTTAGACACTTAAAAATCAGCCACAAAGTCATGACTGCTAAAAGACAAAGAGAATAGATACTACTTACTTACATAATGATGATGTGAGTCATCCGCACGCATTCGGTTTTGGCGTAAGTGAAATTTCATTACATCACTCACACACACGGTTGCACACACACACTCACACACGTACTCATTGGAGTGCCATATGGTGGCACAGTGAAGTCAGTGCTTACGGTGAGTTACATCAGACAGGTAAGCCAAACCAGCGAGCCAGCTGGACTGAAAACAAACACTGACTTCATATTGTGGATCTCTGCCAAACGATAAACTGAATTATACAATGAGTAATTTCAGCCCAGGAATCGAATGGATTAAACAGCCACCATTTAAGAAACAGCGGAGACATTCAAACCGCGCTCGGTCATGTTTGGAAATATTTGAACCATGTAGCATGTAGACCAACATGAAGAGGTATCAGTGCAGCACCGAAAACCAAAACTACTTTGAGCGCCTCTTGAATCAAGTGCAACACATTTGAACACAGGGGCATAATTGTAGCAAATGGTGGGAAGAAACATCAGTAATTATTGTGATAATCAGTACTGGGTTATAAAAGCCAATGACTGTTGTTGTCTCACTGTGTCATATGTGACATTTGTTCCTTCCACACTTGAGACTTGAATCGGGGCCATAAAAGAAAATAGTATCCTTACTCTATTTTCAAACTCAAAACCTATATAGTGACTTTATATGACCCCTAAAGTGGTTCACCAACTTTTCAATGTCCTTCCCTAATATTCCTCGGCATGGTTCCATAATGATATCTATTTTCTTTTTCTTTTCAACACCTGACCTGGCTACGTTCCCTTAGCAGATCAAAACACTCAGCTTTCCTCATCTCCTCTTCTGCTTCTTTTTTGCACATTGTAGGACGTTTTCCAGCAACCTTTACTCGTCCTGTCACACTGCAGAGCTTCCAGTTGCAAAAAACAACTGGCCTGACTCTGGCAATGACACTATTTCAGTCCAATAAACTTGCAATATGAGGCCATTGTTAGACATGACAAATGATAAGTAGGAGAGCAGTTGTATTAATATAACATTAAAGACAATATGCTAAACTGAAGTGGAGCAGCTGGTAGTCATTAGGCATTTTAATCATTCTAAAAGATGGTTTGGTAAAAAGGAATTTTATGTCAGCTTAAAATAATAACACACTCACTCACAATCATTTAATAAACCAGCTCAGTGAGCATAGAATGAATCTAGTAATCAATGTGGTATGGAATCAGTTTATGTGCTGTGTGAGCAAGCCCATACTGTAGACCACGTTTTGCCTGTCCTCTAAGCACCAAAGGGAGACACAGCTTAGACTAGAGCTGAAGGCCAGTCTCCCCGGGGTGGGGGGTGTGTGGAAGGTGACGAGTTTACACAAAAGTTACAGGTCTAGAACTTGGCTCAGAATCAAAGTAATTGATGATGGTTGTGTGTACACCCATGGGTACGCCCCAAAGTAGACCTGCTAACAGCTAACTCGACATACATTTGATGGTGTCAGTTTGACATACAGGATAAAAATCAGGGCTCAAGTTGTTATCACTATTTTTAAGATTCAGGAATGGCTAGCTTTTTTTTTTGACCGCACCTTTGTAGATTTGTGCAGCCCACATTAATTATTGACTAATGTATGTTAGCTCATGGAAAAACTGATCCAAAATAACAATTGCTCAATTTTTTGATGGATTATAAAAAAATGTATATATTTTATGTAGACACATTAGCGATGAAAATGAATGAACGAGCATTAAAATAATTACAAAACCGCGGCCAACTTGTGTGTCACGTTTCAAACCGGCAGCCTTTGAAACAAGCGAGCGGGAGTGATTTGACAGGTGAAGGCAGTCATTCATTTTCTGAGACACCCTGCATTGATCATGACAGCCAATGGATGTCCACCTTCACCTCTGGGACAACCAATCATATGTTCTCACCTGAGTCACAAAGGGGGGGCAATGGGCTTCTAAAGAGCCAGGCATCAATAAAGTCATGAGGGGGGCCTCTGGGTAAATGAGTTTACTGGTGATTAATGAGATAGCTTCTTAATGGGACACTGACACACTATTGGCTGAACGTCAGACGAGAAGCCACCAATCACAGTGCAGGATTGTGGGCACTCAGTCTCATCCGCTCCCCCAATAAGACACGACGGGTGAGTCAGAAAGATAGAGTAGGGGGTGGGGGGGGGATAGAGAGAACAAAACTGAGGCTTTTAGAGAGAAAATAAGAGGAAAGAAGACGATGAAACAAAGAGAGCTTGAGTGTGGTACCAAATTATAGTGAGCAATGCAGGAAACAGGACAATTCAGATGCACACAAGCTGATGAGAGACATCCTCCCAACTCGTTCACTTTGTCTCTCAATTACACACACGCACACACATACCAACACACGTACACACAGTAGTCTTGACAGCTGGATGAGATTCTGAATATCAACATCTGCATTCTTCTTCCTACATTTCCTTCACAGCTCTTCCTGTGCTGTGCTGTGTATGTGTGTGTATTTACAATATGTAAACATTCTTTGTTGAATATGCAAGAAATCCAGAGTTCATACACACGGTCTTTGTGTATTTGCGTATGTGCATGTTTCTATTCACGTGTGTATAAATCTACAGTTTGCGTGTGGCGTATACATACAGTATTGTGTGTATGTGTGTGTGTGTGTGTGTGTGTGTGTGTGTAGTTCCACTGTAACTGGCTGTGGTGTTTTATTCCATTTGAAGCTGTTTATGCTGCCTGGTTAAAGTTTGATGAGACCTCTGCTAGTAAATGAACACAGTTAGGAATTTGGAGAGAGACGCATTGCGGAAAATACATCAAGTATGTGTGTGTGCGTGAGTGTGTGTGTGTTTGTGTGTGTATGTGTCTCCCATGCTGTCAAAATTTGCTCCGACCAAAATCACCACTGAGTGCAGTTTTTTTTTTTTGGAGTCAAATGAGAGCGCGTGTGTTATGTGCAGTCATGGTTGTTTGTGATCCGTGTGTGCACGCATGTGCTTTATATGAACCTTCATGGTGTTTGTGTGTCGATTGCGGAAATGAAAGTGTGTGAGATTGGCATGTAATTATCAGAGTGTCAGCTCAGTGATACTCTGCTGGGTCATTCATCCTCTGACTGTCATCGGCCCACACCCTCTAGGACTGCACTATCCTGAGAGTTAGTGTAAGCGCGTGTGTGTGTGAGGGAGGGAGAGAGAGAGAGAGAGAGAGAGAGAGAGAGAGAGAGAGAGAGAGATGCATGCCTCCACTCTAAAATTCCAAGTGAGGGAGAAAAAGTGCAGAAATCCTTGAGGAAAAAAAACCCATCATCGGTGAAGTCCAGCATTACTTCAAAGCTGTCTGCTTCCACCATGCTGGGGTGAAAAGTAACATTCGCTGTAGTTGCTCTTAACTTGCATTAGGACTTAAATTTGACAAAGTCTGTGAAGTCACATCACACTGAAATAGATATGATGAAAAATCCCAAGGCAAACTAGACACTGGCATAAAATACAGATCAATTTTGGTTACATAAAAGCATACAGCTCTGTTTCTCTTTCTTAGAAAGGCTATTTTTATATATTGCCTAAAAATGATGATGTACAAAGTCAAAAAGGTAAAAAGCCCATAAAGAGAAGGGTAGCCTCGTCTATTTAAGGTAAACTTTGTCCTTAGTCCCAGTCCTTCCTTCCATGTTTATCATTGTCAATAAAGGGGAGTTTTTAAGGGGTTTTAAGTACACTGGCTAAGACCGTCCCCATAAATTGTAAAACTAAAGTGGATGAAACTGGATGTAACCCAAACCTCCCAACATTTTAGACAAATGAAACGAAAAATGGCTGCCAGAATGAATACTGCCTTATTAGTATTTTGATGCAGTGCTTCCACTTCCAAGAGCTTCCATTATTACTACTCTATTCCTAAAAGCAATCATTATTGCTGTTATAATCAGGTCAAAAGGACATACAGTCAAATTCAATGGTGATCAATATTAGTTATGCGGTTTCATTGCTGAGGCTCTGCCCACAAAGAATGTTTCTCCACATTTATAAGTGCTTTAAGTGCATTCGCAGAAGACACACAACCCTGCTATTCCTTCTCATATCATTCTCTCGTTCTTAATCTCATTCTGTCAAATATTCAGTATGGAAGTGCAGTTCAAAAAGATGTGATTCCTGCGTTAGTTGCTTTATTCAAGCTCTATGAGTGACTTTTACTTTGTGTCTGATGTTCTCGTTCTGGCAAACTTTATTTTAAGTATCTTACTGTGCTAAGAAATCAAGCCACAATCATTACCACATTAGAAAATTCAGAAAACGTAATTGACGGTCATGAATTTCATGTCGCCAAAAACCTTGAAAACATCTGATCCTGCAGTCTGTCTAATAATAAAAACCTGTGCTATTGCTGTTCAGCGCAATTCTACATAAAGCACCCGTCAGCAACTCAACCGTCTCTAATTGTCAATAGTGAGAAGGCAACGTTGTCATACAGCTGCATTAATTATTAAAGCACATCGGGAAGCATTAGATAGAATCAGCTCTTCTGTTGCTGACAGATGTGCGATAATGACAGAGCAATCATGACGAGTATGACTGCTGAATTGTGCATTTAACCATGTAGCAAACAATTAGATGATCAGCAAAAAATGCTGAAGAAAAAGAAGAAGAAGTAAATTGTTGGTAATTCCATCAAATTCCTAAATAAATCTTCACTCCTTTTGTTTAATGTCTTCTATTTTGACGCAAATACTTACTAATTGTCCAAAAAGAATGTAATACCCATAATAATAATTCACATATAGAGTACGGAGAAATAGAATAAGACATGTTTGAAGGAAGAGGTCACCATGACTGTTGTGCTCAGTGCAATATACCTTTCATGCACCGAACAATCAACCAGCTTGTGTGCTATCGGGCTTTGTGAACCATGAAGAATAAGTAATTACATAAACCTAAACAGAATCAGATCTTTATTGTTGGCTCTGAAGCATCCCCGCGGTCACATTGGAAAGACGGATGTGTTTATTGATGTGTCAAACAAGTGTTATTAGATCAGACCCATCAGGCATCATGAAAAATAAATACCATGCAATTAACGGCTCGCTAATACCAACGCCATGGCAACGTATCTGGGGCTTCCTAGCAGCTAAGCTTGTGTTCATCTTTAAGTGAATGCACTGTCACACCCTGTAGACAATCAAGCAGAATTAATATGAGATTAAAAAAAAATCTCCATTTCCTACAAACTACAGTGGTGATACAGATATTGCTGAATATCTCCATTAGCATATGTAAAAAGAAAAAAAAAAGCATTTCATCAACAAATATGCCACCGTGGTTGTTCAACAATAGTGCACAATTATGCAAAAATGAAAAGCAATCAGATTTACTTCTTATACATCATCATTTTTTTTTTTTTTTTTTGAGCTGATGCATTAATCGGTGTTTCCGACATCTATTAGTCACACAAAGCAAGATTGCGATCATGCTTGATGAACAGTAAAGCACAAGTAAGCAAAAAAAAAAAATCAGCAAAGAAAGAATCAGTTATTTAACTTTCTGGTGCTGCAGCCTGATAAGTGAATACAGGCAACTGCTGGGTTTCTCCACGTTAATAAAACAGCTGGTTCTCTGGTTATTTATATGAGTTGCGCTTAAAGTTGCACACCATTCCCTAACCTAGCCAAGTATTTATTGTAACCATGGCAACAAAGGTCCCCTAACCTCAACATGTAGTTATGTAAACCATGATTGTTCCTTAAACCGTAACAAACCTATAAATTTATTGATTTCTCGACAGTGATTTCTAATAGTTAGTTGAAAGATTACGTAATTCTGCTGAATGGGACATCGTGGTCCACATACAGCCCAGTTTGACCTCAAGTGGACTAGACCAGTAAAACCATTGCATAACCACCTATAAATAAGAACACTAAATCATTCCCTTTCTTTTAGTTTAAAGACATATATACATAATATTATAAAATAGCAAGAAAAAACAAGAACATGTGAAACAATGTCTCACATGTTTTTCCACATTCAGTCCACTGTTATTACATGTGCAAAACCATTTACAGATCAATGTGGGTCTTCAAAGAAAGGTAAAAAGTTTAGTTACGTGTTTTGGAACTCAACGACAGTGTAGCATTTTACCTCTTTCTTTGTTGACTGGACCAATCAAGAATAACAGTGCATTTCATTAAAAATTTGGAATGAATCACCTCTCTGCAATCATGACACTAAGCAAAACGGGCTGCATGTTTGACAACATACATTTTTATTCCTCCCATTTCTTGTTCTTCTCTAACTCTGTCAAGGCGTAGCAGGAAAAAAAAAAAAAAAAACTGCCACGCTGATCACCTTAATCTCTCTTTTGGCTGGAAAAGTCTGCCTCTTGATGTTTTTACTCCAGATGCTTCCGTCTCAGACATATGCAGCCATTAAATGAGATCACAGAATTGTGCGTAGATGTAATTTGTCTGTTGCTTCATGTGAACTGTTGCTCTTAAAGTGCCGGGTATACAACATCTGCAGGAAAAGACGCTAATTTACGGTGGAATTCAAAGATCAGTTCGAGCTCCTAATACATTTTTACAAATGAGCTGCCTGCTGGTATGTCACAGAGGTCATGAATGCACAAAGCTCCCTCAGCTTTACATTACAAGTAATGAATGTGTTAAGATGGAGAAAAAATAGGAGTGAGACATTGATTTCTGAATCTGCAGCCTTCACTGTACAGCTTGACTGCAATTGGAAACAACCTTAAGGTGTTTTTTTTTTTTTAAAAAAAGAAAGAACTAGAGGAAAGGCACTCTGACTGGCTGTGCTGAGAAAACTAGCAAATTTAACAACTGCTCAATTACCTCTGCTTTAGCAATATTAACACTTCCGGAAAAAGCTGCAAATTGTCTTCGCCGTGGTCTCATTTGTTTGGAGTAATTATACCAAGGTATCACAGTTAATTAGACAATGCAATGTTCACGAATGCTTGCGAAAATCTGGTGAATGCTCCCTGTGGTGCTACATTTCTGGCATCCACAATACATTACTGACGATTTGCCTTAGTCTCCCGGCGTGCTTGATTGTTCTGCAGACATGAGAGATGATGTCAGCTGTATATTACATGCAATACATTACAAATTCACTAAATAAACAGAGAGAAATTTGAAACATATTGGCAGCAACAATTTCCTAGCAGCACAAGCAGCATTATGAATATACCCTGCACGTTCGTACACTCATAATACGGTTGAAGGCCAGTGTCTACCAAAGCCCACAATAAATATATACTGTATATCCTGTACTGTATATCACACACAGCCCTTTCACATAACACAGGCAGTGAATATAGTGGATATTCTTATGATGGAGGCTTTTTGCCTTCTGACTGCTCAGTGCTTCCTGTTGGCCAGATCGTTTTGGTTTACTTTGTACACTGTGATCTGCTTGTTGAGTCTGTTAATCCCGTTCTCCCTGTGCTCCAGGAATCCAGTTCATCGCTTCCCTGCCACGTCCAGCACTGACCTGTCCCTGCACCTGCACCAGAAGATTCTGTCCAATCCAGCCCTCGACCATTCAAAGCCACGCCACCTGCCCACACCAGTTTGTGGTGAATTTTGGGTCTGAAGACGTTCATTACAGCAAATATTGATTGGCTATGCTTGAGAATCTACTCAGTGGCCATGTCAGTATAAAGGCCTCAAAGACAGAAGAAATGGAAAGAAGAACAAAGAAACTAAGACCAGACAGAGAGTGTATATATTTTTGAGTTTTTTGAGTTTGAGTTAAGTTTCATGCATGCAGGGCTACAAAGACAATTCAAGTCAAAAAATGTTTTCTTAGAATAGTTTTAGATTTTTTTTTCTAAAGAAATCTTAGTACATTTTTAGCCGCACATTTTCAAGCGTAAAGGGTATACATTTCCTTGAAGTACAAGCAATCAAGCATTTACTTGTTTCCATTTTAAGAGGCATGGTCTAAGTCAAGGATTTTCAGCCTGACAATCTGATGACTGCAACGCCAAATATCCCACCACCACACTTTACAATTGTGTGATCATGCTGCCTCTATGTCCACAGCTTTTCAGCCCCTTGCAAATATCAGCATGAACACGATAGGATGAAGGGTGAGTGTCAGTTGTCATTCCTGTTATCTCTTTGTTTCAATTTTGGGAATAGTAACACTCTATGTCTTGCAACTACAGTTCCCACAATGCTTTGTCAGACATAAACAGACTGGAACATGCAACTTGAGGCATGCTAGCCTATATTTGTGTATAGTCTGTTCAAATTGGCATCGTTAAAAATATCCTGAATTTGCTATTTCATGTTTCCTGTACAGATAACTATCACTGTGTTTGATACTGAAGAAAACTTAAAGACACGATGATTTTGATGACAAATTCTGCAGTTATAAGGAGATCCCTCCTTCTAATCTAATCTCTTCCCCCCATCTCCTGCCTTTGTTCCTTCATCGTTTCTTTTCCTCTCTCTTCATTTACTATAAAAGGACAGTGGAAAATACAAAATCCTCGATGGCCTTCGATGTACTTGGTCAGATCTGGCCTTCCACTCTGGAAGGGAAGCTGGGAAGGGAGAAAGTGAGGGGAGTTATTACGCTAGACTCTTCGGAGAAGGCGAGCTATGAACTCCACCAGCCTCAAACTGTTCTGCTGCCTCTTTCTTTATCTGCTTTCTGTTTCACTCCGTTCTTTCTCTTGTTCAGCAACCCTCTCATCCAGGCTGCATAATCGATAAAGGAGTTCTTACTGGAGATCTTATTGACGTACTGAGACTCACTCTGCTCATCAATAGAAACAATGATCACTATGAGAGAGGGAGACTGCAAGAGCGAAACTGAGAAAAGACATTCCCCACAGTCATCATGTTTTCTTCACTAATTTCTATACTTGGTTTTGTAAAATAGCTGAAATTTAACTAACTGCCTGCCCTGCCCTGAGTTACATTAAAATACACTACTGACTGAACAATGTTATGCCAAGGCCAGAATAGAAGTTTCTAATTGGCTGCAATAGTCAGAAGAGGCAAATAAAGTGTGCTCATTATGTGTCTCTGACGCTGGACTAATGGAGATGGTGTAGAAAGACATCCAAAGAACCCCATAACATTAAGTCAGTGAGAGAAATCAAATGGATAGAAATGTTATATAATCCTAATTAAGCAGATTGATAATTCTGCCATAGGACCTATCCTGGCAGCAAAGGCTGCATGGGCCTTAAAGGGACAGTTTAAGGCTACTACAGTACCATTTACTCTCCAACAAACAGGATATATACAACATTATACAACAAGCTCACACATTCACACATTTCCCTGTTAACTCAGTGATTAACGTTATGTAACATCCTAATGCTATTTCAGGGCATCTACCAAGACCTGCACATTTGGATCTGTCAAATAAGTGAATGTGCCACCCCAAAATATTAAGATATGACTGGATGATGGTCACGTTTTATCACCAAGTCCAAACTGGGTATTCACTAAAACAAAAAATCTAATCGCAGTGATATAAAATACAGCAAATGCAGCTATGTTCCATTTTATTGCAAGGAGAAAGTAATGGCTTTAAAACATTAGGCAATCTGTCATGAAATGAAAAGGGGCTTGCATCACCTGCTCTTCATTTCAACTTATTAAAAAGGGAATTTTCATCATTACTTTGGTGTCACTTTGTTTGCATATTGGAGCACCTTGGCTGCCCAATTCCGAATCAATTCAGCATGCACTAAAACAAATACCCCATGAAACGCCAACAGAATTTCCATTTATACACACAAATACGCCGTCTTGATTCAATGTTTCACAGCCTGAAAGATTAAGTTGGAAATTCATTTCACTCAAAGGAACATGAGATGCTCCCCTCCTTAGTTAATGACTGCTGCGTTGCTTCTGTACAAGTCACTAGCCCTGAACATCTTCCCAGCGGAGCTCCTATCATCAGTGGTGTAATATGCGCACGTTCAGCTTCATTTCGATCCAATAAAACTAAGCATGTAACATACAGTGAGAAGACGGGGCTCCAAAGGGGAGAAAATGAAAAGTGAAAATATTTATTCGGGCCTCTTATTTGGAGAAATTATGCACATACAGAGCAAACGATAAATGGCGGTGACTGGTATATGCACGTATGTATAGGAAATATGGTTCAAGCCTTTTTAGTGCAGCTTGAGGAGGAGTATTGTACTTGAAATGTTATTACACTCACCGTACATTCATCTCTACAGGTAAGAGTAGAAGCTGTAAAGATTACTGTAATTTTCTCCAATGGACCAATGTTCTTCATGTTAATGTACTTACATAAGTCATATACATAATAGAATACTGAGGATTTTTACACAAACGTGCACAGTTCTGCATGTTTGTAAGGAGAAGTTTAACCGAGAGCCCCTTCCCCAATGTCTGGTGTAGAAAGAGACATCAATACTGAGAGTCAAGGTGCTGAGTGCCACATCACACAGACACACACAAACACTCACACATGATCCAGATTTGTACACAGTGTAGCGAGCTGTCACCAGCAGACTGTAAATAATAGGCTGAAGATGAAACCGTTTCCAAACAAAAACCGCATGGCTCTTTGTGTGCCTGTGTGTGTTTGTGTACTATACATCAGAATACCCTGTAGAGGCCGAGGCATTTGCCCAGTCCACTGCTCTTTCTTCCAGTCTGGCAGGCAGACAAGGGGAAGTGAAAGAGATAAGTTGAAAGGAGAAGTTCCTGGAGTCAGCGTACAGGCAGGATATGGTCTGATTGAGATAGACACTGACCGATTGCTATTTGGACCCCGCTTACATCATCACGTCAGTCTCTGTCTCCACCAGGTCTAGGGTCAATTCCATCAATTTAAAATGAAAATGTGCAACTGGGAGCTGATTACATTTGTAAATAGTTTGCCAGAGTGACTTTATAGAGCGCTGACCACTGATTAACAGGTCACTACAACTGAGAAAAACAGGAATCTGCAGGATGATCATTGAGATCAGATGGTTAGGACTAGGTTACTATAGCGTGTGTATATACAGAACTAACCCTGTTCAGTGTGTGTGTGTGTTTGCATGACAGCTTTATAACTCTTATAACTCTTAACTCTCTTTATAACCTGATGTATAGTCTGATGTGCAGTACTGCATGCTCTCTGGCCTTCATTCCCAGTTTTATGAAAGACAAAGCATTCAACCACATCCTGTGGCCTTCCTCTGTGAATTGAGTTGCTCGGTCACCATGGAGATTGTTTAGTTGTTATCACATGAGCTAAGTCTGGAGTTTTTATGTCGACCGGGAGTCAGCTGGAGAAAGATCAAGGGCGTTCCCTTCCAAAGCTGAAAACCATCCTTGAACTGAGACAGAGATTAGGATACAGCATCTCCATGACAACGGAGCAACTTCATCTGCTCAGGAAGTCCATGAGATGTGGCTGTGGACCTCATATGTTGAGATTTTTTTAAATATGATTTAACATATTTTCTAAATGTACAGAATATGCAGAGGTGCACCATTATTATGCATGACTTTTTGTGACTCAGTAACTAAAGCTAATGAAAGCCTTGTGTAGGATGTTATCCTGCAAGTATACTATCTATAGTCATATATTAATGTGTGAGAGCTTCTTAAGTGTTTGTGCCAATTACTCTCCGTATTTACTGTGAATCACCGATTCATGATTCAGACACTATTCACACATTTAATGGGCATTTGTTGAAGTGTGAATAATTTACAGTAATGAATCACTTGAGCTTAACTTACCACACAAGTCAGTTTTTAGGCTGCTTGTTGTGTCATGATGATAATAATGCCCCCAGCTTTGGTAATAAGTTTATATACCTCACAATAAAACACCTAATTTATGTATTACTGCAGTAATGCTAGTACTAGTACTGCACTCTGCAGCATCATCTTGAACAGGGATGTAATGGTAAATACAGAGGTGTGTTTCACAGATTAATACAACTGATCCAATAATGAATAACCTGTTAGCCTCATTTTTAGCTCTTTAAAGCTCCTTCATATCCACTGTTGGCCACAGAGCTGCACAAAGTCAATAACATTTTGACTCACACATTTATGTCAGGAATATATTTCTGTATTGACATGATTACTATCACAATTGTGTTTGCATCTGAATTCGGAGAGTGACTCACTGCAGGATAAGGATACAGTCCTGTATATCATATTATGATAGAAAATCTAGACATTTTATGCGACACCATTTGTATGAGATCTAAATGAGTGTGTGTGACTGGCAGGTATTGCTACTGTAAGATAAGTATTGACAGGACAGGCAACTGTGGTGTGTTACCACCTTAACAATGGAAAGAATCAGGATGAGTAACTGAGCCCACGGGTGCTGTGTGCTCAGGGATGGGTGAAAGACTATAATCTGGTACTCACTCACACACACACACACACACACACACACACATACACGCCACAGAGTATGAGCGAGTATGCGCGCGCACACACACGCACACACACACAGAAACACAGGTGTGCACACAGTAGTCAAGTGCATACACAAACACACATATACAAGCAAGTATACATTATGCAAACATGCACACACTTTTGTAAAAAAAACAAAACATGCAGGTCGCACATTTTGCAAAGAAATTAGCTTAAAAAAAACCCTCCGTAGCTCACTCTTCATCCCTGCTTCACATCAGCAGCTCTAGGCTACATTAGCCGCTATTAGCATGATACACACAAATGTCCAAACTAACTGGCGGGTTTTGACAAGCAATAACTATGCATGGAACAAAAAAGATCATATCTCTGATTCTGATGTGACTTAACCTCTAAGCAGTTCTTGAAAGTCTTTAGTTACCGGGCAGATTTATTGGCTAAATCTGGTCCATCCATTGGTGTAAAAACTGTTTTGTAGCAGTTTGTTCAGTGTCGGAGTTCTGAGGCTGACACTAATACAGATATTTGAGACATATTTGAGATACTGACTAACTTGTCAGTACTTGTGAAAGATATTTTTGGTCTTCCTGCGCTACAATCTTTTGTTACTCATCAGTTAACAATCTGTGAAAGCCTGTCATCCAGTAATATCAGCCGTGACAATGTATTATTCACATTCTTTTGTTATTCAGATTTTTCACACAAGTAAAAATTTTGTCTCAAGTTTACTTTTTGTAAACAACCTCATGCTTACATAATTATTTTTAAAAATTCCATTAAATCCAAAAAGATCTCAACCTAAAAATGTCTTTTTGATTTCAGCCAGGACTGGAGTAAGATGACTGGTCCTCTCAATTCAACATCTTTCCTGCATTTATTGAGAAGAGCCTTGTGCCTGGGAATCAAGTGTTGCAGGTGGGGATGCATTTTTGTTTGGGATGTATAAAAGAAGAAGTGGGTATTCAGCAGCAATACTCATCATGGCTCAATAGACAAGGAGAAGAAAGCTACCAACAACAATTCAGACATCAACTGTAGGTAAACAAAATAAAAAGACATCACATCTCTCTGAAAGCATGCTTTGATTGACAGGTGCTGGAAATTGCAAAAATCTACCAAGCTGTGTAGACACATAAAAGTACCCTGCTCGCTCTTAATTTTCATCTCTCTCTTCCTTTTCCTCCTCCTTCCCCGTTTCTCCAAAAAAAAAACATATGGTTGTGTGAAGGAGTGTGTGGGAGGAGTGCCTTGCTACCGTTTTCACAGGGAGATGGCAAGAGGCACTGTGAACCAGGCCAGAGAGTAGGAGGGATGGAGAGATGGAAGATCGAGATAGTAATGGAGGGACAGAGCAAGATGAGAAACAGGAATGTGAGTTTGGTGATTGATTTTAATTCAGCCAAGCTTCATTGCATGCCTCCCCGATCCCAAACTTCTAGGAGAGTGCCTACTTCCTGCCAGTATAGCCACTTCAGGATTCAGAGCCACATCCTTATTTTGCCCCTGAAATAGCACCCCACTGACAGTGTTGAGACAGTTTTCACAAATAAATGGATCCCTTTGTCACAAAATGCTTGAAATTATATTGACAATGTGGGAAAAAAACACAACATTGGGGCCTGGGTTTCTATATTCTGTGACAAAACAGGACAAAACTCCTGGCTTGATAAGCTATAGCAACCGGAAATAAAGGCATGCTGACACGCAGTTTGCACAGCTAATTAAAAAGAAAGCATTTTATTATAAATGTACTCACCTCCTTATGAACTACAGCAGAAGGAGTCTGAATTAATGTGTCTTCTAAAACAACTCCTTGTAGTAGAAGACCTTAGTCAGCAGCCGAGTTACACTGTTCCCTCTTGTCCCTTTTTACACCACAGACTCAGCTGTCTTAAAACGGGGGAAGGCCAGGGAGGATGCAGCATCTGCCACGTCAACTTACGTTCCCTAATGAACGTCAAGTTGGACCACATTCTGGTGTCAGTACAAAGTAGTTCACCACATCAAAATGAATAATATCTTTTTCTTAGCATTTGTTTTTAACGTGCATGTCCTACTTCGGAATTAGCAGTGAGACACGGATTCTCAGTATGAGGCCCGGGTTGTTCTAGAAATGTTCCAATCACATCTACCTGTGCTGCAGAGGAAACTTTTAGAAACTGGCTCCCTGCATGTTACTGACATTTATTAACAATTAGACACAGTTTTACCACCATGTATGTGATCTAGATAAGCAGCTGCCATGTAGGCCAACAGAAAACTTGGCATGTGTATTTACACAGATCACTAACCATCCAACCTTGGAACCTTGGAACTTGGCCCTGCTTGTGCCTCTTGATCATTTCATTTTAAATAATGGAAGACTGGTCTTTCATTTCAAATATCTGTTTGTGTAACGTTTAACAAACAATTCCCATAAGCTTCAGTGGGTTGAATATCACCAGCTCAATAGAGTGAGGTGAGTCAGATTGAAGGGGCTAGTTCAGGCATGAAACAATAGCAGGTCAGAGACAGCAACGTGGTACTTTTAGCAAAAACAGCTAGAAGCAACATTATGTAACTTTTCTACTGTAAATTAATAGATTTTTGATGCTACAGACTTCAAGTAAATGGGTATGTTACATAACACTATGTAACTTTGTGCTCAGGGTATGATCACCACAAGTATGACTGACACTAAGTTGCACCCCAACCCAAACTACTTCACTTGTTTTACTGGAACTGGATTATATTTTCTGGAGAAAATGTTTTCTGCATGGTTTCTCTTCTGATGCCTCCAGATGCTCCGCATCAACTCTCGGTGAGTTTTCCTAATGAACAATAAACTGCTATGAACTATAGCTGCTGTTACCTAATGTTAGCTCAGTTTGTTAGTCGAGCTGCCTGGACTGTGAGCTCAGTCTGTTGCTCAAAGCACCAGGTGAGTATTAGTGATTGTGCAACTGGTGTTTTGGCCCACCGGGAAAAGGAGGTTTTCAGACCCGGGATGGGGAGCAGACCCAGTGTCATGCCAGAACCGGAGCAGAACAAGCAGACAATGTAACTGGTCTCAGCAGCTTCTAGTTCTAACATTACATTATTATAGAATGTGGACAATAAACACTAACATTTAACCATCCTAGCTTAGATGCTCCTCCTAGAGTCAATATTGTGAATAGAAGTTACTGGATGCGTTTCTTAGATGAAGTGAGCAGAATATTAACCAGAATGGAGGATTGAAGGCAAGACCAAGATGACAGATAGTACTAGATTCATTACTTCAGTGTTTCTGCTTGATGTTTTTGTACTTCTTGTAAAGATATACTTCATAATCTAGAGCCCAAAGGCACAGGAAGATATACAAGTCCTGGAGCTATTTGTACAGAGGCAGAAATATGATATTTAAAATACAAACATTCTTAGCTGTATTGACTGTGGCTCTCCAGAGTACGTAATATCAGTGGTTGGATTCCCTAATAGAAATGAAGTTTTCTTATATTAAAAACAAAACAAAAATACACATTGAACAACATGCCTCTTTAGGTCTTCCCCATGTTGCATGTCAGGAACAGTAATAAATTCAGAAAACACTGCTTGAGGCTTATTGGAATTAAAAGGCATAAGCAGGTTTGTCCTTGAGGAACTGGAGGGGAGCGAAGAGAAACAGCAGAGGAGGGAGATGAAAGACTGTCAAGGTATGTGCACGATGTGCATGTGTTTATGAGCATGTGTGCATTTGTCAGAGACGTTAGATTCTCCGAGCATGGAGTTAAATAATCACTATCATAGAGATAGCGAGAGATGGGAAGAGAGGGAACACTAGAGGGTGGGAGTGTTGAAGGAGAGAAAACGCCTCAGGCTAATCTTTGAATCTTCCTCCAACAAAAAAGAAAAAAAAGAGAGAATATATGAGATGTCAAAGTGTGTGTGAGTGCGTTATACTTGTTTGTGTGTGTGTGTGTGTGTGCACCAGTCATCAGTGATTTGGGTTGTCATGTCTTATCCAAATAATTCATTTGATCAAACAAAATTTTTTCCCCAGTCTTTCCTCAAAAGCACTTTAAATGGAAGACCTCAACAAAGCGAAGAGAACGAATGAGGTCAAAGGAACAGGGATTATCTGTTATGCTAAGCAAATGATTAAAAATGTTTAGAATGATTAAAAAATACCAACATATAATAAGAAAACATAAAGCTCACAGGATTTGTTGACTTCTTCATCCCATGCAACCTTGAAGTCAATCACACTACATTTGCCCTTTCACTTCTGATAGACAAAAGACATCATTTACATCACCACAACAGGTCTTATAAAGCAAAAAGAACCACTATAAGCTAGAAGCTAGAAACCCTATAGAAATACAACAGTGACACTGTTGGACATTCATTGAAGAAGGGAGAGAGAACACGAGGAGACAGACGTGTTGCTTTTTGTACTCTTACTAAATACTGTGTCTGCTAAACAGCCATGCCAGTGAAGCATTAGAAGTGAATTAAGAGGAGCGAGAAAAGCAGAATATGTCTCTTTGTTGGAGGGCAGCAATGACAGATTGGTAATGCACAGAAATAGACTACCGCCTTCGAAACAGAGAGAGAGGGGGGAGCAAGGAGGAAAGACAGAGACTGGCTATCTCAGAAGAAAGAGAGTGAGGGAGAGAGACAGAGAGAGAGAGAGGGGATGGCGAGAAGTGATGAAGACAGTGATTTAGAGTGAGAAAAATAGATTTACGGAATGGCAAGCGGCCATGGGAGAGGAATGTGGGGAAGGAAGCTGGCACCGAAGAAAGATAAGTAAAGGACGAATAAGGGGGAAAGGAAGAAGGAGGGGATTGATTTACAGGCGGAGAG
Source organism: Protonibea diacanthus (assembly GCA_028641955.1). Classification (NCBI taxonomy): domain Eukaryota; kingdom Metazoa; phylum Chordata; class Actinopteri; family Sciaenidae; genus Protonibea; species Protonibea diacanthus. The sequence goes on along the minus strand of CM053977.1, from coordinate 18,568,001 downwards.
CAGGATTTGAAATATGAACGAGAGAAAGAGCGGAAAGAGGGAGAAATTAGGAAATAGGTGGGATGCAGAAAAGGAAAGATGGCGACAAAGAGAGAAAGGCTGGGTTAAGGGTGCCAGCGAAGGAAGGAGGGAGAGAGATGGAGAACAACTGTGCGCCGCTGACATATCGATCCATATAGTGACCACCCTCCCACTCGTTCCTCCAGCCCCCAGCATGGATTACTGTTACAGGCCTCAAACCACATAGGTCACTGGTCACACGACACACATAGACATACACACAGACAAGCACATACTAAAAAGAACACGACGGCTATTCTAACTACTGCAGTGCTGACAGGAAATATGTTAGATATACTTGTTTGGGGAGTTCAATCCAAACAAGAAGCAAAGACACACACGCGCACGCACACACACACACACACACACACAGATTCCTAGGGGCAGTGGGACACGACTCTTTGTGTTCATTGATCCAGAGCAAGAAAAGTCAGACCACTCAAGCTGTGACAGAATCCTGGCTCACACACACTTGCACCTACACGCACATACTTGGCCTTTTCATCACTCGTGCGTGTGGCATGTGCAGGGTGGGGGTCGGAAGAAAAATATATAGCGGGAAGGTGGCAGAAAAGAAAAAAAAAGAAGAGAAGAGAAGGGGTGGAAGAGAAGGTGGAGATAGGTGAAGTAGACTATAGAGAAAGGAGGGAAAAAAACAGTGAAGGATGGAGGGAGTGAGGGATGTGAGACGGAGAGGGAGAATGGACAGAAAAATAAATGAGAGAAAGGAAAGAGAGAGCCGGCTGACATATTTACAGGACAAGACAAAATAGTCTGTCTCTTCTAAATGCATGCCAGATTAAAGTGGGACCTTCTCTGTGTGTGTGTGTGGTGTGTGTGTGTGTGTGCCGTCTAACCAGACAGCAATCCCTGCTCAAGGCCAAACCTATATAGATCATATCCCAATCAACATATTATTGCCTTCAGCTGGAGATGGAGGAAGAGAGGGAGAGAGTTTAAGTGCACACACACTCTCTCTGTCTCTCTCTCTCCCCTCCAATTCACTTCTCATCTGTCCCACTCTCTCTCTATCTATCTATCTCTCTCTATCTTCTCTGTTTTTATATTTTTTGTGGCCCCCTCATACATTTGCCTCTTTTTAACGCACTTTAAACCTGAACTTTTTTTTAATGAGTCCCTCAAATTCAACCCGTCTAACTAAACTACAACAATGGGCGATGAAAAATGACTTCAGCCAGCAACATGTCTCAAACAAGTTTGGACAGGGTCATGTTTACCACACAGACGTGTGGATTTCAGCCGCTCAACTGTTTGGGATCTCCTTTGTCATCCTTTACATTCCATAATGCGCTAAACATTTTCAATAGGTGACAAGTCTGCGGACTGCAAGCAGGCTAGAATAGCACAGCATGGAGCCATGCTGTTTGAATACCTGCAGAATGTCAAATGTCAAACCAGCTTTGTCTTGCTGAAAGAGACGTAGTCTCTTGGCAGCATATGTCGCTCTAAAATCTGTGTATATATAATGTGCAGGTTACCCATCATGCCATGTGCACTAATGCACCCCCATACTATCGCGGATGCTGGCTTTTGAACTGTGTGCTTATAACAAGCCGCTCCTCTTTAGCCCGGAGGACATGGCAAACAGAATTTCAGATCTTGACTCTTCAGTTTCTTTTTGCATGGTAGTTTTTCAACTTGCATTTGTGGATGCAGTGCAGCGACGAACTGTGTTCAGAGTTTTGAAAGTGTTCCTCAGCCCAGAGTCGTGTCTGTTTTTGATGCAGTGCTGTCAGAGGGGCCTGAAGATCACGGCCATCCATTATTGGGTTTTCAATAATGTTTCTTTTTGATTCTCCGAATCTTTTAATGACATAAGACAACGAAATCCCCAGATTCTATGCAATTTTACGTTCAGAAACATTATTCTTAAATTGTTATTTGCCAGTGCAGTCCATTTCCCTTCAGACACTCCCCTTTTTCTTTATGCTTCTTGCACAATTTTGTGTGCAGTCACACTGCCTTAAAGTGCGCATGCTGCATATTTCAACTGACATAGAAGTTTTTGGCATTGCTTTGCTCTCGGTTTTCTATATTTTTTTATGAATTATTTAGCATATCAGACAGTTTCAAAATAAGTGTAAATAAAGTGCAAAATAAAACCCCACCACCATGTGAAAAATTGGGCCTTAAAGGCAGCAGACACAGCAAATGAATTTTCGAGCCCATACAACACCAGCGGCATCTTGACAAAGGCTGATATGCTCAGATGCATTAGGATCCACCGCTGCTCTGTTTCCCAACATTGATGCGTGTTACCTCTCCAGGAAAACAATTTATCACATTCACTCTTTGGATTGGCCAACTTAAGAAATATCATTTTCTTTTCATTCTTCTTTGTTCTTCTCTAATTTCATCAGATTTGCTTCTCCCCCCCCCCCCCATGTCTGTCCGCTTCGTCCTTGCCATCTCATCTCTTCTTCCCCCGTCTCCTTCCTGCCCTCATAAATGTTTCCTTTAAGCAGAATGGCAGCTGCTTTCAATTTAGATTCCAATTTGAAAATAATTGTTAACATTACATGCTGTGATCACCAAACCATTAAATAGCACTAATTCATAGAGTATGTATACATTTGATAGGCAAACAAACCCTAAAAACAAAGCGTCTCAACGGTTTCATGCCATATGTTTATGCTGTTGTTCATGTTGAACACACATTTTTATTACATTTTAAATGAGTGATATTTCAACAAATGGTTACAGTTTGTGCCTTTGGCTCTTGAACTCACCGACCTCATACATACAATATAACAGCTAATGTGACGTTAATGCTCAACATGTACTTTTCTATTCTTCTTCTTTATCTATACTCTTTTCTACCCTACTGCACTCTTTATTGTTATTTTATTGTCATATACAGTGCATGTCATAGAGAAAGGAAATGGTGTGAGAATGCAAAAATAAACTGACAGTGACGAAAAGAAAAAATAGTGACATATTGGTTGTCACAGTCCTGCAGCAATGATGTCAGGTTTTAATGTGGCTGAAACATCATTACACAAACACAAAGTTTTAAAGACCGCGTTTACTAAATGATAATTGCTTCGTTCTAACCAAAAGTTAGCCTCCAAAGAACATGTGCTGTCGTGCTTGAACAGTGTACAGCACTGGTCCTGCCAAACCTCTCTCTCTCTCTCTCTCTCTCTCTCTTTCTCTCTGTCTCGCCCCCTCTGGTGAGACCAGCTGTCTCATAGCAACAGGATGACACTGTTCCTGACTGCCCGACCACCTCCACACACACACACACACACACACGCACATATATATACATTGACACATATGCATATACTTAATGTATATCCCACAGGAATTTGTTCCTGTTTCATGGTTTTGCAGCACTCCCTCTGAGCCTGCAATGTTTTCTTGCTTTCTCCTCTAAACCTACACCGCCGATTCTTGATTCTTCTCCATTTCTTTAATTCATTCTTTTTTTCATATTATGATGAGAAAAGCTAGCGTTGTAAGAAGATTCTGCTTGTGTTCACTTGAGTACAATGAATCTTGCTGCATCAGTCTGATATCATATTCAAAACATGTGCATGTACTGCGTTTTCACACACGTATTACTCTTATTGCAGTAAAGTAATGTACCGTTCATGTGTGAGGTGAGTTAGAGTTTCCATGTTTATTTGTGTGTGTGCGTTTTGAGGTTTTAATGGACATGTGTGTTGGCTAGTTAGCATGCTTACCTCCATAAACAGAATGGTGTATGTGTCTTCATGCGTGTGCATGTGTGCACTTTCTACTGTAGAAAGACAGATCGATACACACAGCAAAAATCTTCAACCGATACAAGCAGGGAAGAGTAGTCCAACACTTGCTGTTATTTTGTTCTAAGGGGCAAACCCCCTCCACTTTTATTCCCAGACCTCAGCGTCTGAGAGGTGAGTAAAGCATGCCGCAATGATGAATTCCCCTTCATGACTGCGAAGGTTAAAAAAAGAATGTCTTTAGGCTTTTTCAAAGGAGCCTATCCCTTTCTTGTGGCATCGCTTTCAAATGGCAGGAGGATGGCCTCTTCTTGGTGAAATTACAAAGTAATAATAATAATAATGCCCTTGAAAAGAATATGGCAGAAGTGTAGGGATGCAATACGCACACATGCAAACTGAAAGTCAAACACACACTGAAGACACGCACACATCAAACCTAAACAATACTGACGCTCTCTGAACCCTTTTTTCATGTCTGAGGAAAAATCAATACAGACAAAAAGTATGCAAGAGGGAAAGAAAGTAAGGAAAGAAAGAAAGAAAGAAAGAAAAACTGAAGAGGTGCCCATCAAAAGGAATAGTAGAGTATCTATTAGACATCAAAGCCATTTCGCTCTCTTTTTTCCACTTCTCTCTGTTTGCCTCCAATAAACAGAATAAGTTTGAAACTGGCAATGAAAGAACTAAAATGTCAGGAAATGTGGCGGAGATTCATGGTGGAAGAAGGACACATGGGGGTGTGATTCCAACTCTGATGGATCATTTCTCCGGTGTGTTAAATCTAACATGGCCACGAGTAGCAGACATGCGTTTTGTAGCTCAGAAGTCATGCACACACACGCACTCAACCATACATGCTCTCGGCCTTTTACAGAACGCTTAGCTTTAATTAAAGATTGTAAATTAGGAGTTAGTTTAATTCTCTCTATGGGCACCTCTTGAGCTATGTGTCACTTTTTCTGAAAAGAGCACCACATTTCCTAATAAATTCTGCATAGAAAATGTGCTATGCCTCATGCCATCAGTTTTTTTTTTTTTTTTTTTTTTGTCTTTTTACAGTCCAGCCTGGTAGAAAATTGTCATCATTATCCAGATTTGGGATGCAATGTAATGAGGATGATATGGAAATGGAAAATGACACTTTGCTTATGTGCAAAATCCATAAGCTCCATCTGACGCTCCCACACTCATGTCTGTGTGACGGTTGGTAATTGGGAGAAAACTGGGAGAAATACATATATATATATATATATATATATATATATATATTATATATATATACTATATATATATATATGTATTTCTCCCTAATTGTGTCAATATCTTGTGTTGAGTTTGCCAGTTTGTCAGCACAATCACTGATGGAGTCCGTCTCAACATGCATCAGGAAGTATTGTTCAATTGTAAATCTTGATAGAGCTTGATTATCATGCTGCTGAGAGGAAAAATCACCTTGTTAAAGTGCCTTGTGGAGAAATCGGGGTGACTTTGTGACAAAGCGGTGAGCTGCAGTGCTGCACTCAAAGATGGCCGGCGGAGATTTTGATTTCGAGCATGTGGTCTTAACAGGATTCACATTTGTTTGCAGCCTGCTGGGATGGGATGGAAGAGGTAGAAAGGATAGAAAAAGCTCGCCCATACAAACAGAACAAACAACTGACATCAAACCGATCAGATACAGGCATATGCCCTACAAATCCACTAACACACACACACACACACACACACTGTCACGCACACAAGCATCAAAAGCAGGTATAAGAACAAGATCAAGAGAATCTCACATTAAAAAAAAAAAAAGATATAACATCAACAACACAGTATCAAAAATAAATTTCTTTCATGTCAGAAGAAAGAGAAATAAGTTATTTTCACAATGCACTTTCAATTTCAAGAATGAAAGGTGCATGTCTTCTTTATTAGTCGAACAATATGTCGAGTTATTTCAGAACAAATGAGTGCAAAAGTAATAAGTTCAAGCAACAATACTTAGACAGACTAGTTTGTTTTGTGTCGGCACTTGATCTATGGCGGAGATTATTCTCAACTCTCTGGCTACATGCACATACTGCTCACGCACAGTACAATGACATAATGGGAGCATCATGAATGTGGCTGCTGCTTTGAGGGTCATGGAGAGTCAAACATGGGGGCTTCCTTAGGCGGCCGTTGCATCATTGCATCTCATCTTTTCACAAAGGAACAATGAGAAGACCAGTGTGACTGCAAAGATAGTTAGAGTGGTTATGGGATAACAATGCTGAACTTTCTTCTGTTTTGATTACTTTTGGACATTTTACACCTGTAGAATAAATGGCATAAACATAAATGACAGTCGATATCTTAACCATATTTGAGCCCTCGCACCCCTAACACAATTGTCATAACCAAATAGTTTTTGTTCCTAACATTTCCAAACCTCGTAAACCAAACCTTATAGAGGCACCAGAAGCTGCTGACGATGTCCTGCTAGGAAACCTTACTTGCTGCTCCTTGCTGCTTTATTGCACTTTACTCCTCAACATTTCCAGAAGAAATATAGCACATCTTAGTCAGTTATATTTAACTGTAACAGCTATAGTTAGGGGTTGAGGATTAAGATTTTATGCACAAAAACATGATAAACAGGCAAAATTGTATTCACATTTAAACTACTCAGCAGTTTTTCTATTTTTCTAATGCTAGATATTTTACTGAGTAACATTTTGAATACCCAGGAATTGTATTTGTAATGAATTACTTTTTTTGCATTCGCTACATTGCATTGCATTGATTATATTAGTAAAGGATGGATCCATCCTCCACTGCTGTTCATAGCTCACTTTCACTAAACTCCACTGACATTCATCTGTCCACATTTAGGTATTGCAGCCTCAAATGATCTCTGGATTGTAGTAGGAGTAGAAAACCTTAACCCTAGACTACTGTTTGCCAGCGTATGTACAAGCTAATCGATGTTGTTATTTGACTGTGGTGGGATGTGTGTGGGGGATGTAATTAGATGTTTACAGCTATATATATATATATATATATATATATATATATATATATATATATATAAAACAAATGTAGGAGGAAGTGTCTATAATGTGATTTCATAGTATTTCACATGTTTTCATGTCATGTATAATTTAAATTCATCCAAACACCAAATATGCTAATGTGTTTGGTGTTTGGATGAGTAAATGTACATATTTTGTACGTGGTTATCTTAACAGAAAACAGAAAGACTTATGTAAAACGAGGTGTAAACGCACACAGCTCTGGCTACAGTAAGATTCGATGGGATGTAATGCCACGCCACTCTGTGGGTGGTCATATCTCAGCCAGGAGTGTGTGCGCTCAGTACTCTGCGTTTTCATTTGTGAGAGAGTCCTGCCTTCCGGGTAGAACCCTCACTCTGAAGTTTGCCAGCCACTCACTGAACAACTCCTGCACAATCTGTTCCCATCAGTCATCATTCCTTTCCCTCATCCGCAGTGAGGAAAGTGTAACTGTGTTCATTATTTCTCTTTCCTCCCTCAAAAGTGTGATGAAACACGATTCTGTCCATTTCACATTAAGATTTATTCCGGGCCACAAAATCATATCTCTGTGACCTACACCTGCCATGTTTGTTATATCTGATGGTGCCTCCATTCAACCTGTTTCCTGATAAACACGTGCAAAAATGAAGCCCAGTCATGGTGAAAGAATGCAAACGTCATAGATGCAAATAAATAGCAGCTGAATGCAAAGGTAATGATCAGACCAATCATTATCCAAATCACATATATGTGTAGCATTTTCATAACAGTAATAAATAGGGCATCAAGCTAGATACGAAACATATGTTTATGCTACTCAGTCTATAGTATTTCTGCCAATTTGCTTGATGGAATCGGGCTTAAATTTGGCAAGCAGCCCTGCAAGATGTTATAAATCTCCAGGGTTTGGGGTCTAGAGTTGCTGATAGCTGTCATTGTTGTGGTAACAGCTTGTACTCTAGAGGCTGTTTTCACTGTTTTGTACTTCACTTTTTTACTTGAGCCCTCTTGTTCTCAAACTCAGCCCTGCCTTTCTCTCTGCTTTATCTAAACCTTGTACACTGCGATTTTCCTCTTCCTCACCCCTCTCCCCTCCTCTCTCTCTGTCCTCTGTCTATTGCTGCATTATCATCACTCTCCATCTGTAGCTCTCTGAGGCGAAACACGGCCCTCTGTCCTCCTTTCGATCACTCCATCTCTTTCTATCCTTCACTCTCTCACTTTAAATGATGGGGACAGGTGGTGACGATGACCATGTCCCATTCGGCTTCATTTCTCTTACACATGCACTTACTGCTTTCTAAGGATTTTCTTTTCTTTTTTGCTCTCTATTATGACTATCTATGTTTCAATTTATTCCCCCTCTGTGCCCCCCTTTTATTTGGAATGAACATGAGCTAAATAAGATATAAATTCCTTAAATGCATTTAAGATTCAACAACCCTAATGTCATCTTATGACATATGGATGAGGGTGCATAAATATCAATCTGTATGCACATTTTCAGCAAAATCACTAAAGCAATTCAGTCAGGAGATTGGTGCAATGCACTAGCAGGATGAGGTGTGTTTATAGTCACTTTCACAGGGTGGGAATATTATAAAGGAAGTGACATCTGCATTTTAGCAAAGGAAAGAGAAATCCAATTTAAATGTGTACACAACAGGCATATTTTAATGTCAGGTGTGAATGTAATCCAAGTGAATTAAAGAAGAAGCGTGGTGTGGAAAGCATGTTAATGCGAGCTAGAACGAGGACTAACCTCACAGTCTGGTTGTCTGACTCACCCACACACACACACACACACACACGCGCAACTAAAATAATTTTATCCGCCATTTTTTTGTTTTCCAGCCTCTCTCTCTCTCTCTCTCTCTCTCTCTCTCTCTCAATTAAAGTCAATTATAGATTGCTGGCATGAAATACTCCATGCCACAAATTACTGCCAAAGCAAAAAAAAAACAACAAAAAAACGACAGATGATTAAGCCAGATAGGCAGCAGCCATGACAGTGTCACATTAATAACAACATGGTTAAAGAATGCTAGACTAAGTGATCATTTAATCAGTTACTCCACGTCCAACAATATCTTATCATTAGCCAGACTTTGGAATTGATACTTTGACCTTTGTCAATGCTAAACATCTGTACACATACAAACATTAACAACTTGACAGCCAGGTTGATGGCTACCTGTCATAAGTGCTGCCACAGTTTCGTGAAATTGTGTGAGCAAGATATCAGCAGAGAAAGCTGTGTTCATATAAATGATGACACAATTACATATTATGAAACTGATATGTAACTGTGAAACATGTTGCTAATGCTGCCATATGTTTGCTTTCAATCTTATCAACTGAACTCTCTGAACACTCCTGTCAATTTACTGTAACTAAGAATTTACAAAGAGATGTTTTTCAATTATTTTCATTAAAACACAGCGCTCCAAACCCTCACTTTCTCTCCACCTCCCTTGTTTGTCCCTCCACGTTTCCTAGAGCCTATTTCATGCCCCTGAAATCTGCCGCCTGCCGCCTCGCTGGCATATAGCGCCCCTCATCCCGCTCCATATTGCTCCGTCGTTCCACTCCATCCATCCCTCCATCTCTCCTCTTTTCCTCCTCCTCCTCTCCTCGCCACTCTTGCTTCATTTGGCTCATGATGAGGTGTCACCGTTCTGCCCTTGAGTAGGCGAGAATCCCCTCTGACAAAAAAAAAAAAAAAAAAAAAAGTGTTTGTGTGCGCATGTGGATGCTAGCGTGTGTGTAATATGATTGCCTGTTCCTGTGTGGTGCTGGTATATATGCGTGTGTGTGCTCAGTGTGCGTGTGTGGCCTGTAGAAGTGACAGACGTCAGGATTGTGCTGTCACAGCAGGAGAAGAGATGATTTACTTGTCAGGGGGCTGAGGGACAGGAAGGCAGATAGAGCGTACAGATAAATGCACTGTGCTGCCAGTGGGATAAGGTAAAGATGCTAAGCTATACTGCTGGGACATATACAGTACAACTTGAAGGACCACTGATGCAGAGTGAACAAGGGCACATGTTGCCTGTTACAGTGCACGTTTGTTTCAAATCATGATTCACATCACGTCGTCTCCCTGGCTCTGTGGTATTTCTGACTATGTTCTACTCTCCACCCTGGAGGCATAGACACTCTAGAAGATCATGTGGTATGATACTTGGCTTAAAGTTCTCACTGCATAATGTTAAAGCTAACAAGACTAGATTAAACATGAATTAAATATCTTAACCTAAACATATCTACAGTTGGCTGATCAATCTGAATTTGTACTGTACTATAATAAAAAGAAACAGAACTGTGTACCGGTCTGGACTAAACTGGACTGGACTGGCTTGGTTACCTTATTGACAGTGAAAAAATGGTTAATTATCATCAAGGCAAAATATTCCTCCCACTCTAATATTGCCTCCGACTGCAATGTCGAGCTGTGTTCACGTTATGTGGGAGCAGAGGCTGATAGACGGGACAAGATGGCGGATGAAAAGATGAATATTATCCTGTCATTCCAGTGTCACTTCTTCAGTCTCTGTAAATGATAGCCATGCTGGGCCACATGATAGCTGGCTTGCTGCAGGGAAATGACAAACTAAATGTTATCAGGGAATAAAGGTTATGTCACGTGTAAACTGGATACTGAGACGATGGTACGACAATCCCCATTCTCTGATGTGAATGTCATGCGTTATAATTCCATCATGTCATTAACTTGGGAGAACCTTGTGGACATTTTCTTCAAGATCCGTGTTTTTCATTGTCACTACACAAGAATGGAAAATTACCATGTTTTCATTTGGTTTAGAGAAAGCCCCTAAAACACAATGTTATGCAACCTTTACTTTATTTGAAGAATAGTTTAGGGACAGTCTATATGAAAGACCAGGAAGGCAAATTTGCTCCTGCAGTAAAAACAACGCTCGCTTACTTTCATAATCCATGTAAAACAAATTGCTAAATCAGCCTCTGTGTTTGTATTAAAGGAACAATAAATAGGCATTGATTTGTGTAACTGACAAAAACACAGGTGATCATTAGCCTGTCATAGCAGGACCAGGTAATAATTACCAGATCATGATTACCTTGTCATTGTAGCATAATTCAATTTTAAATTATAATGTTGTTGACAAATTGAGTCATATAGTAATAATCTCCAAAATGATCTTGGCAATTTGGGAAGAATTAAACGACTGAGATTAATAATGGATGCGAGTCCCTGTTTAGCCCCACGGAGCAAAGCAGTCTATTAACTTGTCATTGCTGGACAGGGGGACATAGCCTGCGGCAGTGCACATAATGACAAATGTAAAAGTCCCTTCATGGTGGGATACACCTCATATTAAAATATAAAACTCTATATGTAGTGAGAGGGCTTGTGGCTGGGATTTAGGCTGCAAATGAAATGAAACCAAATCATTTCAATCTTGTGGACAGGGACAAAATGATCACCTTGTCTCTAAAGGACTTAAAGGAGAAGCAGGAGGAAAGGCACATGCAGATGAAACCCAAAGTGACAAATGCACACATTCCTAGTCTGCAGCTGAAATGCTCAATAAGTTAAGGACATCTACAGTATATAAAATGTATACATGTATACGCTTAATACATATTGCTTGAAGTTGAGTAATATTATCAATGATTTATGCAGCATGTCACTGGCGGGCCAGCTGTTTTGACTGTCAATGCCAGAATCAGAGCAATAGATTGTACTGTTGTTAAATCAGGGCCAAGCAATCATCCAATTTGACACATCAAGGATGACTGTTGCCATGAGCCTTGATCACTATGCTAATTTCTATGCTAAAATGAAATTTATGCCACAATCCATTGCAGGCTGTCTGGATCAGCGCACAAATACTGCTCCTCGTGAAACAATTTCAACAAATTTAGAAAATCACATCGTGGTTAAAAATATTACACCCACTGGTGAGCAACAAGGAATGTAACATTTATCCATCAGAATCCGTTGTTACAGCGTATCAGTATCAACACATCTACAGCCATATTGATTTTAGCAGATACAGTGAAGGCTTGTTTTTAGTCAAGCTAGCAGGGATGGCTCTAGGGAAGGCAGTGTCGGTCGCTCAGTCCATTTTGGTCCAGAAATGTCTCAACTATTGGCTGGATTGTTCAGAAAGTCCGTACAGACATCCATGGTCCCCATGGGACGAATGCTCCTGACTTTGGTGAACCCCTGACTTTTCCTGTAGCAACACCAGCAGGTTGACATTTTTGGCTTTTTAATGTCTTTATAACTGGATGGACTGCCATTAAATTTGGTATCCGCAGGGCTCAGGGGAGGAGTGAATAAATGAATTGGCACTTTGGTAATCTGGTAACTTTGGTGCATGACTAACATGCACAGGATCACACATATAGTGACAGATGCATATACACATATACATAAAGACTTTCCATCCTGTGTTGCCATGTTGGTGTTAGCATTAGCTGTGCCTGGTACTGCCTAAAATATCTAGACAGTAAATGCTTAGTCCTGTTACAACCTACTTGGAGAGCGGTTTAGAAGAAATGCACCATACATACAGCATACAGCACTTGCACCTGTAACATGATGGAGTGATGTGCATAGTGTGCATTGTACCATGAGTGTATACTGTATCTGGATTTCAACTGAATAAGTTGCAGCTGAATGTTGGAGGTTCCAAATGGCAGAAAGACTTGTGTAACTATGTGAAACTACTGTTCTGTATGATCTTCACCCAACCCAGAACACCAAAGAATTTAATGAAACAAAACTAGTGTTGCTGCGCCGTGCTTTCTCTGTTTGGAGTTGTTCTCTCACTGCTGTAAGCACAGCGACAGCTTGTATTTTCTCCCTAAAGTTTGGATTCATTCAGCTATAAGAGAGATGGCTGTAATTGTACATCAAAATCTTGCTTACTGCAGCTGTAACTATAGGCCAACTTCATCCGCGTTTCCTCAAAACGCCAAGCTAAAATGACAGATTTGGGTAACTGGTTTATTAAAAGCAATAATATGCATACCTCCAGTTGGCATTCAGCAGAGATTTTACCCAGACCTAGGAAGGAAACTGGAAGCAGTTTATTATTATTATTATTTTGCTTTTGCTGGGACAGGGAATGAAGAAATGCCTCTTAAAGGACCGGTGCTGAGCCCACCCACATAAACACACTGTTTGTGTTTGTGAACTGGAGAAACTAGCATACTGAGTGACAGCAGTGAAAGTCGAAACAGGACTGAGGCAAAGATAACAAGTAGAAAAGTCATGTGAAAATATGGCAAATGGAAGAGCCATGACACTGGCTGCATTATGTAGGCTCTAATTTGCTGCAGAGGAAGTATAGCTCTATATGATTTGCATTTGAATTACCGTCTGTACGCAGAGACACACACATTTGCTCGCTCTCACGCACGCAGGCGTCAAGATGACTGCAGTGCAAGGGGGACCATGTAACTGCAAGAGTGAGAACATGAAGCGGACAAAGTATTTCCTCACGTCAGGGTGAAACATCAACATGGGAAATAAAAGTCACACATACATAGAAGCACACATGCACACACACATTCACATACCCCGAGGCTTACAGAGGAAAAGTTGAGTGGCAGGTAGTGACGTGAAGCATCAGTCACTGTTAAGACTGGGGATATGTGGGGGTTTTGTGTGTGTGTGTGTGTGTGTGATTACTGCCATGAGTGGCGATCTAGGGCCAAGGTGCACAGTAAATATGCCTGAGGCAAACATGTGTTTGTGTCCATATCTGTATGTGAACGCAGAGGGTTATATGTTAATGCATCCACACATTTCTCCCCACAAGCTATTATTAGCAGTAAGTGATGGTTTGCAGGACTGTGTGTGTGTGTATATGTGTAATTATTACAATGTGATGTGGACCCTGGAGCCTCCCCAGGGCCAAGTTCAACACCATCATGCTCTCCCTCCACTTACAAAAAACCTCTGCAGTCCACTCTGCCTTCACTTCACCAGGTACACATCCACTGTGAACCAGTGCATCCCCATACACACCTTTCCTGTCTATAATTTCTTTCCTGAGGGTTGAAAAAGGCCTCTATATCAGTAATTGTGACTCTGAGGACGCTTCCTGTGTCTCCAAAACATCTTGGATGCTTGAGTAAATTCTGCTTGAATGTAGTCAGTGTTCACCGTGTAATTTCATGCAAACTGTGTTTAGCTTCCAACACCATTAACTTGCGGAGCACACAACTTCACTGGCAGCACTTACTGGTTTCTCTAAAACATTGGCTTGGCAGTGCCAGTATTTCTTAAAAATAATTTAATTTGCCCCATTCAGCCTGCAGCTCATTAACCTTCGCTTTGACCCCAAATCTTTTGAATGATTTACTAATAATGGTAATAGATGGCGTGTATGTTAGTGGTCTGCACAGGCCTGTTTTTTCAGCATCACACTCACCTACATCTGCTGCTTTATACTTACAACACCTATAGGCGCATCTGCCTGCCTAAAATTTTCATGGCACCCATCTGGTCCATAATCCATTCTTCCCAGCCTGCCTGTTTGCCGGCAACCAGAAAATGTAAAGAGAGCTTATAATAACATGAATTATTAGATGATGTTAACATAACATGCTGTTATAAACTTAATCAGTTGATGTCAGATATTATTTGGAGGTATTTGTATTGTTAGTGGTCGCTTGCATGGCATCCAGACCATAGGCTATCCAGTCCACATAACAACATGATTATCTAGGTCTCAAAGGCCCTGGGGACCTCCACAGGTGAAACAATATGTGGGTGTCAAAATGCTCTCCTCTGTACAAGCTAGTGTTGATGTTCAACATCAGAATGGACATATAATTCATAGCTGTAGTTGAAAATGACCACCAACCACCAAAACTCGCAGTCCTTTCTAGAGTTAATAGTAGCTAAACTAATGAAACACAGATACCACAAATAAAACATTCAGCGTACCCCCAACACATACTCACAGACTCACATTTGACAATATAGTCAGTGGCCTCAGGCAAAATCCAAGAAATGAATTCCATGGATGCACAGGTTCTAAAACCATAAAGAAATAATTGAAAATGCTCTTTGTGAGATTGCACTAATTGTTTGCGTTGACTGACAGATGAGAGGAAATTAATGTATGACAGCAATTAACTGCTATACAGCAGTAAAATACCTTCATTCTGGCTTTTTATGTGTGTTTGTCAAAGATCTGAAAATGGCGTATTGTTGATATATCTATGTACATGTTTCTCTGTCACCAACCTTAACAAGATTTTTGGGACATTTTAGGAAGTATACCTGTTTTCTGCCTCAGAGTTGGAGGAAAAGATGGACCTTGCGCTTCCAGTAAACAGAGACTGTACAGCAGGATGAGGAAATGTTAAGGTTTGGAATAAATAAAACACTAGCCTTCACGGAAGAGAAAATGATCTTGTAAATTAACATGCTACCAACCACCAACCACCAACCACCATACTAAACAAAAATACATCCATCACCAATCGCCTGGGTTTTGTTCAAATTGACAACATAACAAGGACTTCTTAGACTGACTTAGGTCAGTAAACATATCCAATTAATTTCGAGTAACTCTCCAGTGGCATCAGGCAGTGAAGTTGCAAATTGCAACCAACTGAATACTACTCGCCTCACCCTCACCTTCCAGATATGTTTGAAAAACTACTCTTTTCAGGTGATAACACACTTATGAATGCACACTGATGAATATTATATTCAACTTCTGCCTTAATCTGCCAATAGATACCCCTAAATCTTTCATACTGGACCATTGAGGCACCGCACATACAAACGAAACATGCAAGCGTACATATGACATATAGTGGAATTGTTAGAGCCCTAACTATTGCACTCTTTCTAGACTCTGTGCCAAGCTGAGCTAAACAAATCACAGAAACAGCTCTGCAGAGAACACACAGAGAGGACATTATTCTCAAACTTCTCCTCTAATTCCCATAAAGAAAACAAATAAATGTATTTCCCAAAATCTTTGTGTATATTCCTTAAATCAAATGTTGCACAGCTGGTTAAGTTTACCTTCAGCTTCTTCATTATGTTGAGTGGTGGGGAGCTCATACACAGACAGAAATCCACACACACACAGGGGTGAGGGGTTCCACAGTGTGAATTACTTCAGTTTGTTGCTCAGCAAACATAACAAATTTGCTATCACACACATGAATGTATGCACATACACACAGTCTAAATACTATAAGTTAACCTTTAGAAGGCCAACAGTAGCCCGCTAGCTATTAGACCTTTAAACAATGCTACTTGAGCTGCACACACACACACACAAAAACACACATGCAAACAAACACATTAATACTGTATAGCAAGTAAGTGTAAGTGTATAGCAAGTTTTTCTCATCAAATACAAACGAACACGCGCACGTCCACGCACGCACACACACACACACACACACACACACACACAAACTACTGAGTAATGAAAGTGGATTTTCTGCAAGTAACAGCTAATTACCTGTAAAATGGACTGATGTGGACAAAAAAGGTGACTGACTACTGGAATTGGTAATGTACTAATGCTCCAGGCTGTGTGTGTGCATGCGGGCGTGCGTGCATGTGTGTGTGTGAGAGACAGAGACAGAGTGAATCAAATGGTTGAAAGAGTAAGGAAAAGTAGAAGAAAGCCTAGAGGAAATAGAGACTTTAGTTTTACGTTGGGAACAGCAAGTTGAAGATTCTGAATTATAATTTGATTAATATAAATGCTTTTCTATGGGAAGGGAGGAATGTTCATTGGTCTGACTGAGATGTTGTTACATTTCACCTGAAATGAAAATGTAAAAAATGTAATGGCTGTAAATGCCAATGAATGTCATAAGACATGATCTTGGTCTAAGGTGGTATATTGAATCATTTTTAGTTGTTTTTTTTCTTTTCTACACTTTATTTGCATATTAGATGATCCCATGTGTTTTCCCATTCCAAATGTTGAGAAACTGCCAGGTAGTAAAACTCACTCATGTGGCTGCCTATCGGTACGCAACTGTAGACTCATTTGGCACCCTGGAGGCTTTGTTATTAATGTGACAAACAAAAACACGCACACATTAAAGCTAATACATCATATCCTATGTGCCACCGTTTTTTAAAAATGGAGTGAGCACACATGCAGATGTTTGGGAAGGCTCCACTATAACGGGAATGAAGTCTGTTTGGCTTGGAGTAACGCGCCCACTTTTCAATTTGTGCAGCTGTTACACTGGCAGCTTCAACAAACTTAACTGTCACCAAAAGATAATGTATCTCACACCGCAGCACATTAAGTCATCAGGTCGAACGTGGTTTATGCTTGTGCTTGTAACATGGTAAAACTGAACTGGTGCCTGCAAATACACAGATGAGGAATTGTGCTTGCCTGAAGGTTAGAGAGGCAGGCTTGGGGGCTGGCTGGCTTAAATGAATGAGTAATGTTCTCCCATCCCTCAGCAGCTACTGTTGAAGTGCCCTTGGAAGAGGCACTGAACCCCCAATTGCTCCAATTGAGCTGCTCAGTGGCCAGAAATGCAAAACTGTGGCTGCACTGGGTGGTTACCAAATGGGGTTGTGTGAAAGAGTGCAACCAGGGTGGGAAAGTAGCCACCATGCAAATGCTGGTTCATTCTGGCGGTGGCTTGTTCAATAAGGTGGTTTACTTTGCCAGCCACTTTGGCAGGTAACTAAGCATCATTTGGAGTTCTGCTCTATTCTGAAAAACTAGCTGGCTTATGAATTAGTATCTGATAAATATGTCTAGACTAGCAGACGTAGCCAGCTAGCCATTTTCAGTTGTCTATAAAAATAATTTAAGTGTCTTATATGTTGTGAATCATAGTGGCCAGTAAAGTGCTACTTGCGTCTTGCCATGACATGCTGATGCCATTAGGTATGAATTTCTTCTTTTTGAACTTGCCTGGTTACATTAGGGTTAAATTCTAATTTTGATCTAGCACTACCCAAATTAAACTATTCATTGCTTTTTGCAATACCTGTTCCTGTTACAAATCGAGAGCCTCTGATCTAGAGGGTCAAATTCAGTCTGACTGCCTTTATTATACTGCATATAATTTATGGTGCAGCTATTACTAAAGATCAATAGCACTTAAACTGCTCCATTGATATTGAAACCTGCACTGATTTACAAGCAGATGGGTCTTTGGTCAAATCCAGACGCGCGCGCACACACACATGCACACACACAAACACAAACACACACATACCACTTGTATATTTGATATAATGCAGTGACTTCCCAATGTCCCAATGCTGTCCTTGCTTGCTGTTCATTTCCTGTGATTGCTCTTTGAGGCACACACAGACACACACACACACACAAAGAAAAAAAAAATCTGGCTTTTCATTAGATTGGATTGCTGTGTGTGTTTGTTTGTCTCCAGTTTACTTTCAAAGTTTGAAAAGCCAGCTGGCCAGCAAACCTGTATGCACTCAC
Organism: Protonibea diacanthus; assembly: GCA_028641955.1. Classification (NCBI taxonomy): domain Eukaryota; kingdom Metazoa; phylum Chordata; class Actinopteri; family Sciaenidae; genus Protonibea; species Protonibea diacanthus. Next base: position 18,549,716 of record CM053977.1, on the reverse strand, counting down.
ACACACACACACACACACACACACACACACACACACACACACACTCAGTTTTGTTATACTTGAGAGGACACTGTATCGATTTACATAAATACCTAAATATAGGCTATTTAAAAATACAGTGGGTTGTGAAAGATCAGTCCACGCAAGTATACACACATTTGCGACCTTCACTGCAATTAGAGCACACAGCAAGAGTGTGTTTGTGTGTGTGTGTGTGTGTGTGTGTGTGTGTGTGTGTGTGTGTGAGTTTGAGTGCCAGCTACCAGTGCACTAGGACTCAGGGATTGTCAGCACTGCCAAGGATATGACACCAGCTCTGCAGAAAACAACCAGCAGATGGATGGATAGATGGACTGGTAGAAGCGGACAGAAATTCTTTAAAGTCAACTGGCAGTGCGATGGACTAACACTGCCAGGGTTGCGATTTAATTGGTGACCACCCGGTGCTGTCACCTGAGGGGTAAAAGGTGATTCTTTGGGCCCACAGCGGGAGATTTTGCACAGTCAGGTTAATTACTCCCTTATTCAGAAGAAGTGGCAATGGTGATATTTTTTGAATTTGGAACAATAACCCGAAACTTCAATGCAATCACTCAAACTATGAAGTGCTTTTATTATATGTTCAAGGACTTGGTGTTCTTCTGGTAATTCTGGCTGATCATGAATCTGCGCACATTGCAGAGATTCTGGAAACAGTCATAGAATTGGATATTTCCCGAGAGGGGGAATTCTTTTATTTTTCAATTTTTCCATTTTTTCCCCAGTTTTTACACACATTTTACACAAAATACAACCACACAGACACACACACAAAGGATTCATAGATATGTAATTGTGAAGAGATGGGCAGCCTGGGAACAGTTAGGGTTTCCTTGCTCAGGGGCACCTCTCCAGCTACTGGTCCAGGACTGTACTTTGGTCCATGCTGGACTTGAACCAGCTAGCCTCTGCTTAGAATTGGTTTATGTACGAGTATATTTGGAGACATGTGAAGCTTGCCCCAAACATTGCTTGAGTGATATTTCCTAAATTTCTGCTATGAACTTGGTGAGCACAAAGTTAGCATTGCCTGTAGTCAAAGTGGGCACAATGATGAGAACGGGAACCTTGACTGAAAGATACCAGAATTTGACTTTAACATATCATTATCTTGGAGTTCTGAGGTTTTGTCTCAAAGTGCAGTTTTGAGCTATTAAACATCAGAGATATAACATCCGAGCTAGTACTATATTCTGTTCAACGTGTCAAGGTTCTTTGAATTACAGCTCACAAGCATAAATAGCTTTCAAAGAAGACAAATGGGTGGATAACTCAGCTTTGATAAGTCAGAGCCACGTTTTAAGCTCATGATATATGATTCATGGATAGAAAAGTTATGTCGCACTAAATGTGAGATATTTTCTTTCCGCATACTGCATACTTATTTGTCTGCGTGTTACACTCTCTGCCACAGTATGTAACAATTACAACTTCAAACACCTGGAAGAAATGCAATAAATGCCACAAATAGCTCGTACTAAACACGACATCGGAAAAGAGCAGCCGGCTCACATATGTGACATAAACGGCAACGCTCACACTGTTGTGCAGGTCAAGTTCACTGGCAGTTTTCAACAGTTTTTAAATCAGAATGTCAATTTCCATCTATGGAATCTGCACCCATCCAGCTGAGTCAAAGTCAATTTGGAGCACTGCATCAGTATCGAGGTCCCCTTCTCAGTGTGATCACATAAAATGCTACTTGAAATGTCAAACCCCTGGGGAGTCTCATCGATTTCCTGATTTATCCAACCGCTGGTTATCAGAAACAGGAGCAGCACATAGAAAATGGACATTTCCATCCGCAATTTAATTAACTGATGACAAGTATGACATTAGACAGTATGCATGAGGCACTTAATGTTTGTAGTGACAGTGATCTGCCTCTTCCACAGTATGCTTTCTCTGTCCATAACAATGGCTCCAAAGTTAACACTAACCAGGTTTTGGATTGCTCCAAGTCACAATATACACATGCACACACACAAATACAATCACACCTAAACACCGGAACATCCAAACGGCTTATAGAGATTGAATTTAGGAGTAAAATTTGATGAATGAATGCTGGAGAAGTGAGTTACTAGAAGGAACAGGTGCTGAACGCTCCCTTGGTACACCTGCTTCCAAATGGATTTTTCAATGTTTTCACATTCATTTAAGTACAGGATCATCTTAACCAGAGCCACACACACACACACACACACACACACACACACACACACACACACACACAGACCCAAACATCTTTACCTGCACTTTATATGACCTATAGGTTAAGTTCTCAGAGCATCACACACCTATGCTGAATTTACCTACTCATCTCCCTGGTGACATGAGAAAGTCACGCATATTGGGTTGGGGAGGTGGGTGCAAAAAGAGAGTGAAGAGGTGTATGCAGTGACCCATATCCTCCACCTTCCACGCACACACTCGTAAATACGTGCACGGGCACGTAGCCTATACACACAGGCACACAGGTCGAGCATTTATTTTTATCTGGACAGTTTGGAATCATACAGACACTTCTCATTTGTAAGGGTGTAATACACTGATCTGGGTAATTAACATGAAGTTAGAATAATTTGAGAGACTGACAGAGAGAGAGAGGGGGAGAGAGAGAGAGGGAGAGAGAGAGAGAGAGAGAGAGAGAGAGGTAATAACCGGGCAACGTCGTCATGAGTCCCTTCGCTCTCTAAAGATGCCGCCCCGTCGGGCAAATCCGTCCCGTCTATCGAGCGTCCCACCGACGCCCACAACAGCTCCCTGCAACAACTCTGTGCAAGCAAAGCATATTGAAATTCACCCCACGAATACTGACATACACACTCCTTCTCTCCCTCTCTCTCCTCTCTCTTTATTCCGTAACCATCCTGCTGTAGAAAGAGTGTGGATTTGTGCGTTTGTGTGAGAAACGGAGCGGGAGAGATGTACTCTTGAGTGTTGAGTCCTCAGACAGTGGCAAACCCCGTTTTTTTTATTGCACCTCAAGACGATCAGCACCCCACCAGCTCCCATCCTAAAGCCATTGGGTCACTATAACCCGAACAGCCACCCGTCATTCAACCTGTCACCCAGTATATCAGCTTTACCCATCATCGTCGTCATCATCATCATCATCATCATCAGTCACTCTGCTGCGGATTAATCCAACCAGCCATCCGGTCATAATAATCATCCGACCAGCCGCCTATCATACCCAATCACCCAGCAGGCCACCCAGTCGTCTATCCATTAATCCGAGCACCCAGCGGACGGAGGATCGCAACTCTCTTCGAGGCGAACAAGTGCGCGCCGCTCGGCTGCGAGCGTCTTACCTTGAGCGCTTCTATATCCAAAGACGTCGACCGGTCCATGATAGAGAAGTGAAGTACTGCAAATCAGTCACGAAAATAGAAGTCCCACAGGCGAAGAAGAGGGGGAGAGATTGAAAACCGGAGAGCAAAAGAAAGTTGTAATGCTCTCTAGAGTCCCAAACTCAGCTGCAACATCCCCTGTTTATTGTAGGGAGAAGGTTATTAATATTCCACCACGGCGACGGATTTTCTCAGTTTCATTCCTCCCGGTGGGTCGCTTGGTAAAATCAGGACTCCATACCGTGGAAGTCCCCCCCACCTCCGATCCCCGGTTTGTCCGTGCTGGGGATGGAGGAAACAGAATATATATAGATAGAGAGAATAAATTAGCCGTGCGTAATGTTTTAAGCTGCGGCTTTTGCGCACTTGACCAACCTTATTCTTTTTTGGGGGGTTGTTACATCTGACTAAGAAATATTCCCCCCACTGCAGGAATGAAGCCGAAAGACTCTCCTGTCAGTCGGTCAGCGGATAAATGCCGTTATATCCCGTTGAATCCCAGCAAATGTGAGTGTGATGTTGTGGGTCGTGCTGTGGTCGGCAACTGGAGAGAAGGAGTCCGGATCAGACAGATGATATTCTGCCTTGCCTGGGCGACTTCCATGCGGCAAACCGCCAGAGATATCAGCTCTCTCCCTGAAAGAAAAGGGAAAGAGGAGAGAGAGAGAGAGAGAGAGAGAGAGAGAGAGAGAGAGAGAGAGAGCTGTCTCTTATACACAACCTGGTGGGAGCGATGCTGAAGAGAGGAGATGAGGAGAGCTGCGAGAGTTGAGACGAGAGGGGAGAAGGAAGGAAGGTTTATGCTGTATATTATTCCAATGACTGACGCACCAGTGTGTGTGTGTGTGTGTGTGTGTGTGAGTGTGTAAGTGTGTGTGTGTGTGGGTGTGTGTGCGTATTTATGTTTGTGTGTGACAGAGAGAGGGGGAGACGAGAGGGAAAGGCTCGTTCTAATCAAGTAGATGAAAATGCTGCTTTGCCACTGAAGACAAGAAAGAGATTTAAATGCAGAGGCTGTTGGAGGGCTGTTGCAGAAAGTCTGGGATTTGCTCTGTGTGTACGTGTGTGTGCGCGTGTGTGTGTAGGTGTGCCTGTGTGTGTAGCCTACACAAACATAATCTAGGGAACTGATAGAGTATGTCTCTATATGAATATTACAGAAGTATAACCACATTGTGGCTGTGGGGAGAGAATATGGAAATACATATTTGATATAGATTTATTTGAATAATGTGAAAGCGAACCCACATTTAGCAAGTCTTATCGTTAACTTTGTTAACTATTATGTGTCTCTGTCTGATGCTGCTGTAAGGATTTCATACATGTGACTGTGAACACATGGAAACAGAGGTTTAGTAGCTTCTTGCAGGTCCTTTTCTTGGAAAAGTTCAGGTTGTGTCCAAGCATGGACGGAGCTTTCTTGACTAAGAGTTTAACTCTGGGCAGAGAAACAACATGATTCCATTGCTGTATTACACAATATATATTTAATCTTCAAGCCTTCAGGGTTTGTGTATTATTATTTGTTTTACTGAGTGACTTACCATTTCTTTCTTTCTTTCTTTCTTTCGTTCTTTCGTTCTTTCTTTCTTTCTTTCTTCATGCTATGGTGCAAATTGTCCTCATCCTTCTCCTGCATAATAAGGTGTCGCCGCCTGCCGACCACCAAGGCTTTTTTTTTATTATCTGTCACACACCTTTTGAATAAGGAGAGGGGCAGAGGAGAGGAGAGGAGAGGAGAGGAGAGGAGAGGAGATTCAGGAGAAAGGTGTGGTACCAAAGGAGGAGAGAAAAGGAAAGGAGATTAGTAGTGTCAAATGAAGAAAAGAGGATCAGTGGGGACAGAGGGGTACAGTATGGAGAGTGGAGGATAAAAGGAGTTGGGAGAGGAGAGGAAGAAGAGAGACAGGCTAAGGTGACAGGAGAAGCACTGTTTGTGTCGACCTCTACAGTGTTATTCTCCGTTAGTAACAAGTTCTGGACTACAATCTAAGGCAGATTGCTCTCTTTAAGGTCTATGGTACACACCGTACAGTATATTCACAAAATACAAAATATATGAGAAAACACATATGTGGAGGGCATATTTGTGTTGTCCTTGAGTCACTGGGTACTATTTTAAGACAGAATATGGGTTCTACTTTTTTTGTGCGTGTTAAATTTAATTGCAAACTGCGGCATACAAATCTGCAGACCTCTGCTATCTTTGGCAGTTACATTTTACTCAAAGACGTTTTTACTACTGTCCTCCTAACCTGTAGTAATGGATATGATGACTGCAGGCAAGGCAAGACAGGTAGGATATGCTGAATAATGTTCTCTCATAGACTCAGGCCTCCTCTGCCAGCCAAGCGGAAAACACCTCACCATGCTGTAACAAGAATGGATGTGATTATCACCTCACCAGATCATAGTCTGCTGAGGATTTAAACCACAACAATTATTATCCACTTTCTAATTTATCAATATCTGTGAGGGTGCAAACTCAAATGTGTGTAACTGCATCACTGGTTCCCTTTTATTACCAAAAGCAGTGTATATCGGTCTAAAAAAAACAGGATATTCAACAGCTAATGGATGCGTGTCTGTGAATTAGACTGGGTATCAGACCATTTCTTTAGTTTCAACATTACTCTGTTGATCCACAACCTCTATGACTTCTCCAAGATGGCATCACGCTTGGTTGCATGAAGATTTCTGCTGCGACTTTAGAGCCTCAATTTCAAGGACCATTTCAAGTCCTTTCCACTTTATACTATTGTGACGTCTTATGAGCTTCAACTGCAGCAGGCTCGTGTTCAATTTAATAAATTTGCCTGCACGCACGCATTCACACATTTGTGCTATGCAAAGCTCAGATACTTCGTGAACACATTCACACCAGGAAACACACACACACACACACACACACACACACACACACACACAGCTATAGGCCTATTGAATAGCACACTAGAGAACACAGAGGAACATTTGTTGAGGGAGTCGGTCAGAGATAACGAACATCATATTAATGAATGCCTCACTCATTCTCTCCGCTCCTCCCTCTCTGTTTGTCTGACTATCTGCTGCTTTTCTTCCCTCGCTCTCTCCATGCACGCCTCTCTCTCTTCTCATTCCTTTCTCTGTCTCTCTCTCACTGCTTCACCTCTAATCCCTCTCCATCCCAACACCTTTCTTGCTCTCTCTCTCTCTCTCTGTTTTTCTTTTGATGTTGCACTCCCTCTCTCAACCTCTTTCTCTCTCTCTCTCTCACTTGAGCTCTTTTGTTATTTTCTGCTCCTCTGTAACTCGGGGACCCCTACAACCTCCACCTCTCCACCATCATCTCTCTTTCTTTTCTATAAACTTTGCGCTGTCGGGCAATTAATCATCAGGACTCGTTATTTTTTTATAAGGAAGCTGCTGATATCGGATGCAGGCACCCAGTTCTGTGCCAGTTGGAAATGACATCACCCATCTTACTCCCCCCTCTCTCTCCCTCAGCCTTCAATCCTCCCCCTGCGTTTTAAAACACCATAAACAGTTTTTCTCTCCCTCTGTACTGTCTCTTATTTAGTTGGCTTTATATCTCTGCTGCTTCCCCAGAAACGCAAATGTACAGAATCCCTCGGACTTACTTCAGTGACTTTATTGCCACAACTCAATCAAAAACAGAAATAGCTATAAGCACTACACTTAATGTCACATACGCTGATTTATCACATGTGAAACATCATTTCCGAGATATTTTTCAGATGGTTTCCACATTTCACAAATGCTGTTCTTTTTCTAAGCATCTTATTTCTTAAGAGCGATATACTAAAGTTTCCATCCTGACTATGTAGTGTGTAATTTTACCTGCCCTTAACAACCATGATGCAGCTGTGCAGTGGTGGCAACTGACTTTAACAGGCTTCTCTGTCTCTCTCTCTCTCTCTCTCTCTGTCCCTCTGCTCTCTCCCTCTTACACCGCTCTCATGGGCAGATAGGAGCTTTATTCTTCTGCTCAAATGCAAAGTGCAGCTGTTTGCTTTGCTAGCTGCAGAGAGAGAGAGAGAGAGAGAGAGAGCAAACCTATGGGGAGGTCACATTATGATTATTGCCATGCAGCACAAAGTTTTAGAGCAACTTGCAAGAAACTTGTTAGCATTAACTACTAAGTAGATGCATATAAAAATTCAGAGGGGAAGTTAGAGATTGCTTTGCTTGCTAGGATGGAAGGATGAGGGGACATCGAGGGTCTCCACAGGAAAGTTTTTTTTTTCTCATTTATACCAAATATTTATACAAATACAGATTATCTTCTTCATCAGTTAACTGAGAAAAAACTCTGATCTGATTTATCAATCATGTTTTCATTAAGGATTATTTTCTCAGTATCATTAGCTGTAGCCTTAACATAACTGTCCCTAAGACAAAATGTTTACCAGATGAAGTCCACATTACTGCTTGTGCGACCTATCCATGAAAAAGTTCAGGAACTTCAGTTCTATGTAATTCAAGTAAATTCCATGGGAATCATTTCATAAATTCTTCAACAAAACCCAGCAAGACTGGGACAGTTTCCATGACTGAGCTGCCACAGAGCGAATGAACTGTTTAACAAGACTGCAACACACAGTAATTGTTTCACGGTGCATTGGCTTTAATATTCCAACATGCGTTTCATATCGGCAGTGTATGTGTGTGTTTGAAATAGACTTCCTTCTTTCATTCATAATCAGTCACTTCATCCATCCTCTGGGTAATTTAGGATTTTTGTTTTTTTTTATCTGGGTGTTTATCTTTTTAATGTCATTCAATTTCATTTTAAAAGTATTGCTTTCACTGCCATTTAGCGGAAGATTCTAGAGCACTGGTTTCTTCCAGCAGGTCATTAGACCTTGCACAAGCCACTTATACGTCTATTACTGGGCCATTACCACCCCATCCCCCTGCTGGAGGGATCCATTCTCTCAGCCTGTTTTGCTGTGACATATCGGCATATCAACACACGTATTACTATCTGCTGTGATATCTACCTCAGTATCCAATGACACTGATTTTGTAACCAGTGTTAACTAACAATATTTTTTATTTTCATTCTTGTATTGTATTGCATTTATTTCAATTTATGCTTGTGCATACTGAATGAGTTGTGACTTATTTTTATTTTCTAAATGTAAGATGAACAGGACTTTTAGTGCATTTTCAAGACTATTTACCTCCTGAAAGTAATATTATGTCGCTAAGAGCCAAACTGAGTCAATAGAGGGTGTATCACCTGAGTAGGCATGCAATCTAAAAGACAGACAGAAAGCTTTTTTGCACTACAGAGAGTGAATGCAACAAAGTAAACTAGATTAGAGACTTCCACTCTCTTGCCTCTGGGTAAGAGCCAGTACACAAGTGGCCGGAAAAGTAGAAAGCCTACTTACAGGCGTAATGGTATTTTTTATTTATTTATTTTTTTGCTCATAGAGTGTTAAGGTAATGAAGCTGTAGTTTCTTTTAGAGTTGCATTGGACTGCATTATATTGAAAGGTGTATAGCATCTGCATGCTCATCAGTTACAGTATGACAAGCAAACAAACAACCCCCCAAAACATAGTTACCATTGCTCTGACGATTAAAAACTTTTAGACCAGTAATGTTTAATTCAAGGCTAATGCACTGCATTACATTAGTCACAAAGTGCTTAGGTGTAATTTCATCTGGAGACAGGGAGACATGCCACTGAGAATGATCACATAAAGCATTTGCCCTCCCCCAATTAACTCTACCAAGCATCTGTGACAATCTCAGCCCCTCAAAACATACAAGAGAGGGAAACGGAGAGAAAGATTCTGCGTTACTTGGTCCAGGTGTCACATTTGCTGAGACAAATAGTAAGCCCAGTTGCTGACCAGTAAGACAGGGGGAAATCTTTACTGAGCCATCTCACTCATTTAAAGTATTCTAAGACTGAAACACATTCCCAATGGAGAAATAACAAAATAAAGTCAACTAAAAAATGACAGCATGTGGAGGTATGTATATATACATATATACAGTCCAGAAAGATGGTTTAAATAATAATAATAAAAAGATTTAGTCAGGCAACAGTGAGTTCAAATTATGTCATGCCAATGTTAGATATTACATTAATCATCAGTCACAAAGGATATTTCATTGATGTCCATTACGTTTTCTTTTTTTGTTTGCTTTCATTTTTTTTTTTTTTTTTTTTTACTACTGCAATAATTGCCAATACACTTTTTACTTTAGGACGTGCCATAGTGTTAGGCTACATACAGCAATACGCAATGTATTATAATTAAAAAGTCTATTTGTTAGGACCAAGCAGACCAAGCCGTGTGTTGGTGAAGTTCTGTCAGTCTAAAAAACTACAAAACCCAGAGACTTCCGCGTTTCAAATCTCTTCCCGTTGATTGGTCGACTCAGAGTCCAGTCTCTTGTCGGAGACGTGTCGCGCAGTCAGGGCATCCTTCCGTCATGGCGTCTGTTTGGGCTAAATCCTTCGTCAACCTGCCGGTCCTGTGTGTTTTCCTCCTCGTGTTGCTATGTCTGCCGCCCGGGGGAGGACAGAAGAAGAAGGAGGTAAGGCTATAACCGCTTAAATGTATTTTTCAGTGAATATTGTGGTGCTGTTTCCTGGACTGAGGCTGTAAATCGAATCTGCCGGTGTGCGTTAAGCTGGTGACGTTCAGTGAGAATATACAGGAAGTGAGTCGGAAAGACCCTCTGGTTATCTACTCTTCAGGGAATATTAAACGCCACTAATGTGACGTAAATGTAAGACACGCAACATAGTTTTCTTTTTTTACGCTGACTCTTTCCTCTGCATAATATGACATAAGTAAGTAGGCATAGTAAGCTAATGTAGCTAGGCTAATCTGTACAGTACTGCTTTGATTTGATTCAAAGAGCACGACTGATGTATCCTACACGTATACACGGACAGCCTGATGATTATAATACGCTAAATTAAGCGTATTATAATCATCAGGCTGTCCGTAATTACTCCGTTAACAGCGCTGCATTGTCACAATAGTTTTTTTTAATTTATTTATTTTGAAAATCGTAAGTGCAGGAAGTGCTGTGCTTTGCCGTAGCTTAACCGTGAGGTTGCTAGCACGATGCTAGCGAAAAATCTCAAAATAACCAAAATATATGGCTGCACGTTGCAACTGCATTAAGATATTGTCACACACCGGCACAGCCTTTCAGTACAGTTGGTTTAGTGTGTGTGGTTATTTCACTGAAGTCACAGCAGGTCTGTTTCACCTGAAACGGAAGTGAGCAGGAAGCGCTTGTCATATGTGACTAGACCAGAAAGAGCTGTTTGCCTACATACCGTGTATGTGATGAGTGGACTTAATTGACTTAAACATATGCTGTAAGTGACATTAAATATTTGCTCTTGATGATAGTAGTGAAACACACACATATATATGGGGCCCTGGGAGTTGATCTTCACTGTTTTACAGCAACATGAGTGTATAATATTGCGTGGGAGGCCTAAAATAATTAAAATACTTATTTATACTTATACTACTACTATTATAATACTTATTCTTACCAATAATTAACAAACAAATACTACTACAAATGCTGACAAATATTGTAATATGCATTTGTATGTGAAAGTTAATTTTTGACCTTTGGTTGGTTTGACAAAATAATACTGAGATCCACTTCATCTATCTCATGTAGACTGTGAGATTAGTTTGTCAGCCTACATTATTCATGGCCCCTGTCCTGTTAGATTACAGTTCACCTGCAGATAACTACAGCTGAAAAGCTTGCATATCAAGTATCACATTTTATCTGTGTGGTTCATGTTTTTGGTGCCCTTACTGGCAGCTAACATCAGCATCATCCGTGATGTGAAGTAACACGGTCCCGACACACCTCTCTCCCGTATCACTCATGGCAGCACTGTTTAGCAGCGATTCAGACCAAAAACTGCCCTGTGATAAAACAAAACAGTGTTAATGGAGGCATGTTTTTTTTTTTTTTTTTTTTTTTTGTTAGTGGTGAGATAATTAAATAATTTAGGTTTAAGTCCATTAGGTTGATATCTAGGGCACCATTTTTGATGATAATTGATATGCCAATACTTTACAACCACCGCCTAATTACAGAGAACATCAACATAATCTTTATTGTAGCGGAGCACATTATGATGCCGCCTAACTCTTACCATGATAGTCCACTGGCAGATGCAAAAATACTGGAAAATAAAACATGCCATTTATTTTTATGTAACACTGTAAAACAACTACTTTAACAGCCTTGGATGATGCTCTCCCTTAGACAGTCCTGACAATAGCTACAACCAGGGCAAATATGACCTATTTCACAAGTTGCAAAATGAGTAAATAAATGTAATTTCTGTCCACAGGGATGGTGTGAAAGTAAGTGCATTGTACAGCTGTACAGCAATTAAAGCCAAGTGAACACATAAATAGACAGTGTGCTCTTTTTCACACTGTTGACTAAATGAGCCTAAAATAGTAGGCTACATATTCTTTACAGACTGGTTGTGTGTTTACTGTTGCCTACAAAAATATATCAACTGAATTAATTCATTCAAAAATAGGAGCCCATTAGGTACCTCTAAAATTCTTAAAATAGTAAACTTGAAACTAGGCTTAATCTGCACTGCACTTTTCTGTGAGCTACAAACAAACCTGCAGCAGCCAGGTGATGTGCAAACAAACCAAAGGGCACAAGATCTAGTGAAAATGTAGCCTTTCTGTTTAAGTCCAACAAACAAGGGTGACTGTTCTTCCAGGATGACTGACGCATATGTCAGTCAAGTGTGAGAGGTATAAGACTCCTCTTTTTGTCTATGACATGGAAGACAGTGCTGAACTGCCTCACTGCTTGTGCTGGGCGCACTGAGGAACCTGGTTGGAATTTCAGCACTCTCAAGGCTTGAGGCTTGAGGGTTGTCTTTGGCCCCCAGGCCAAAGATATATCTTTATGTCATACCTCTTTTACACTAGATTTTGGTGTTTGTGCTGCGTGCACCCCCTCACTGAATCTGGATCACCTTATTGGCCTGTCTTATCGGCAGAAATGGCTGATGCCGATGTTTAATTTTAAAGCCTACCAGCGACATGTGCTGATATCATCCCTAATCCAGGTCTCATATCATCATTGTTTAGTGGGCAGCCTTAAGTTGATTTAAAATGTTGTCATGGGCCAAGCACAAGTCACAATGCTGCTGTAACTTTACTCTTGCAGCACATCATCTCCACCTTTGTTCTCAGCTGGCTTAGCATATAAATAGAAAATTGATTGAGTAGACAAATTGCGGAATAAATAAATGAAGGAATGCATGAACTAATACATGACAGGTGAACAAATATTTGGACAAATGAAAAATAAATTAATATGTCAACAAATGCACGAAGAAAGAGCTGACTGAGTCGAAGAATAAACTGATGAATACATGGACAGATTAACCACTGATGGAAAGGCATTTGAATGAGAGAGAGAGAATGTTATGAATAATTGAGACTGACATATTTACTCCCAAGTTCGCTGTGAACACTTACACATTTATTCTAACACTACTGTGATGGCTTGCAAAGTGTACGTGTAATGAGTGTGTCACAACCACTGGAGTGATGATATGAGATTATCAGCACATATTTATCACTTCCTGCAACGCTAACATTTAGGAAAGGTGACTTTTTCATACAGTAGTATCTTTAGCCGCATTCATTTTCTCACTACTATATCAGCGAATCATACAGTAGAGACAGTTCGAATGGAAGTTCACATGAATCTCTTTATTAATGAAGATGAAACATACAGCCAACAGTTCAATCACGAAAGACAAGGGAATAAGGCAGAGACGATGTTTATCATAACAGATGATATTTGGTGATTGAGTCTTGGCAAAAGTTTGAGATTCTTAGACTCGAGGAGCAGCGAAATCTCCCCATGGAGTGCAGACACTGCTGGTGGAGGCTGACGGCGGATGAAATAGTGAAGCTAATGAATCCGCGACGACTGTGAAGAGATGGAGAGGTGGATGGCGCGTGCACAACCGCAGTGTGAATGCACCAAAGATGGAGAGAGCTAATCATACTTTTTAAAAGACAGCAGCGAAATGATAGGATAACAATGCATGTGTGTCACTGCGCTATTGGATAGATGTAACCAGCTGACGAGAACAGCTGATAACATGATACCCAGCATGCAAATTAGTGTAAGCATGCGGTGGGAAGGATAAATGGCAGGGTAGAAAGAGAAACTGACTTCAGGCCTAAGCATGCAAAAAAATGATCGGCTCATGTATGTCACTGAATAATATCTCAGTCACTGTCATTTTGATGATAACTGTCAGTCAAAAGTTTGAGTTCAAAGCTACAGCAGTGTGCGGATAAATAAAAATCTTCAGCAGTTGTGATTAGAAGTTTAAAGCTTCAGTTTTATAGTTATTAATGAATACTGCCTAAATTCCTATTTTTAAAGTTTTTTTTTTTTTTTACCCTGGGACAGTGTGCTGACATCAGTGCTTATTTTCAGCAATGCCTTGCTTCACATTCACAAAATTACACCAGGGAACTGCCCATAATAGCCACAGTCTGCTGTTAGGCACTGACCGACTCAAGGACACCTCCACAATATCTAATGAGTGACAGAAAGACTATTTCTCAATCACTTACCCAGCTGAAATGTATCCAGCTATTATCAGTTTACTCCTCTGCCATTGACATTGCCACTATCTTTAAATATCTTTTGACTTCAATATTTTGTCCACCAACATTTAGCTTTGGTCCACCCTGTCTGGAAGATCTGAGTGTGACTCTGTACCAGGTAGCAGACAGGAGCTATAGCCACACATACACACACGCGCACACACACACACACACACACACACACACAGACAGACATACTTCCAATGAGCCACAGGAGAGATATTGAGGGGTTATAATGTGAGAAATGTTCTTTCCCAGTTGCCTGCCTGAGGCCATGGCAGAGGAGGCGGAGGAAGATCTTATTTAGCTGGAAATGGACAAAATGGTGAAGCAGCATTTTGTATTCATCTCACCAACTTCTGCTCTCCCTCACAGCTCTTCGTCCTGCCCTGGTCACCAAGCTGTAAACTGTAAGGCTGGGTAGGGCTAAAGGTTCAGTTAATTAAGGCTGTAATTCATCATTCACATGTTTACTTTAATATTTACACCTCTAGTCAGTATTCAAAGCATTATTTTTTGTTTGTCCTTGTCCCCTTTTTCTCCCCTGATCCTCTAGTTACTTGCTCCTTATGGTTACAATAACAGCTGCATAGCAGACTCGATAATGTCTTTATTTAGCTGCTGCACTAAATGCATTTTAATCTGTCTAGTCTACAGTTGCAGTGTGCAGAGCAGCAGAGAAAGGCCTGAGTGCACAAGAGAATTTTGACATTAAAATATTTGGCTTCAGGGTTGGTTTGGATGCTGGAGTTGCAGTCGCTTGGCATTTGGATTTAGCTCTGTTGACTTGTTTTATAGTGTTACTGATCATCTAACCGATAGGAACCTAACTTTTATCTACTCCCATTTTTTTTTTCTTGGAGTGAACTTTAAGACCAACATCTATCAAACAAGGAGATAGCCCTCAGTGGCTAATTTAACATTGTCAGCATGTGCTTCACAGTAAAAGCCTTTCAGTTAATTTAGGCCTTACAATTGCTTTTATAAACCCTTTTTTAGTTATGCAATATAAACTGACTCCATAATGTTTATTCACAATGTCTTTTTTTATATACCAAAATCAGATGAGACCAAAACACTGCTGGGAATCTTAATGAAATCTAGCAAAGATATGAAGTAAAGATGCACTGCCATAAGTCCTCTACAGGAAGGAGCAGTTTTGAATTTGCATTAACAGTTTATGATAAGTGGGCGGGTGGATCAGAAGACAACAGCCAAGCAAATTACCCAGACATGCACAGTGAAGCTGGATATACCTGTGTGTGAAAGACTTACATGGTACCTTTATGGCAATTGTGTGTTTAGGCTCAGAAGCTACTCTGTAAGCCGCACTGTAGGTGATGAGTGCCTTCTCAGAAATGTAACTACAGACCGTGAATGAAAGAACTTAATATGGCGACTGCATGGAATATTTCTACCATCCCCTGTGTCGCAAGGTACATGAAACAGTGCAAATGCTTTGTATGCAATATAATTAAAGGTTGATAAGGCCTGATCGCACACATTAAACGTTTAACGAGGGGTCAAATCAAATGCCAAACTATAAATCTAAACCTTCATCATAGTTATGTGTGTCAGATCTCTTCTTAACCTGTTTGATCTAAGCATTGATACTGCTTCAGTATTTTAAATATCTTTTTTTTTTTTTTTTTTTTTTTTTTTAGTCTGCATGAAATCACATCTTTGGCAATTCATTTGACTGACAGATGAGGATGAGTACAGTCACACTTTGGCTCTGCTTAGAGGGCAGAGTGTGTTGGCTTGGTAATCTTGCTTCATGAGTTTCCTGTGAAATTTCAGATGGGCACAGTACAGCACAACACTTTGCAGCAAAAGTGTGTTGTATCACACTGATGGAAAATGCTATTACTGTCAGAGCCAGACCCCAAGAGCACTGATAGCAGTGGGTTTTGGCCACTGTTATTTATGCCCAAGACAGTTATGAACGCACAGGACATTTTCCTTTTCCTTATTTCCCTATTTCTTCCCCTTAGAGTTAATCAGCATGTGCGATAAAGATACACATGGAGAGTCCGGTAGAGAGAAGGAGGAGGTAAGGAGGAAGTTAAGCATCAAGATTGTGTGACGTGGGGGAAGAAATAAATAAATGAAAAGGAAAAAAAAAAAGAAGTTAGGGCAGCAGTGGTGGACCCCTGCCTTTTTAAATCCTGCTATATGCCCCTCAGGGATTGGAAGAAATAGTCATGGAGAGAGAAAGAATATTTATATCACTTCAATACTCCCTCGTTCATCACCCCAGCTCTGCTAGATATTATATCTAGCTTGTGTTGTGTTTCTGTCTTAAGGCTGACTACAGCACAAAGAAAGGACCAATGTAAGCACTTCCTATACCTAGGCATATGGAGTCAGGGGAGGTGGAGAGAGCGAAAAAAAAAAAAGTCCAAGGCAGCGAGTATTAGGCAAGGAGAATTATATATCTAGAGAGTTATATATCTACAGAGAGATAGAGATTGCAACGTAGCGGGCTTGCCACCACACCCAGGGACCAGTCTAATAAGTGAATCAGAATAATAAGAGCATGCTACCTCTGCACACAGAGGCACAATAAACTACTGGGTAGGCCCTTCAGGGCATAACCCAAGCCACTTGCTGAGTTTAGACTGGGGCTTATGAAGCTAAACACTGTGTAAGCACTATTGACTCTTGGTTTTCTGTCTGACCTGTTCATCTGAGGAAAAAACATGGCTCACAGTTTACGCATTCTGTACTGTGTCTTTCGACCTATAGATTTTCTAGTACAGGCCTGTACACTGTGAGAAAAGACAGCTTTTCCTCTACCAATTATAATTAATTAATGAATATTAAGCTTTTTACATGCTTAACTCTGTATGTTGTATTAGATTTATCCAAAGGGGAAATGAAAAGAGTTTTACTCGTGGCATATGGTAAGTGTACACTCAGGTCATTTTCTCCATAATATCTTAATCCTTACAAGAAGGACCTGTTGCTCTAAGAAGTATCCATGTAAAAAAGGGGGGAATCGAACTTGGGATGTCACACTTACATGGTATGTGTACTACACGGCGTGGGGATGCCTTATCATTGATAACGATGTTAATCCATTCTAATGTTTTAAGAGTCCTTTAACTACTCCCAACTTTCTGCAAACCTGGTAGCTGGTTTTAGGAAAACCAAAATAGAGTGGCTTTGTTTTCCCTGGTCTCTTGTCCTTGGGGAGGCCTATTTTGACGAATGCATCATAAATGACACCATAAGAATACTCTGTCTGTGATGGATTTCCGTTAGAATTGAGCAAGTACACTGATGGCTCTGAAAATTTGAAAATAGAGAGACTAAACAAGCAGAGCAGAACAGAGCTGAAACGACGGCTGGAGCCACCTCAGTACCCCATGCTTCTGCTGTCCATCTCTCAACATGAGGTAGATGAGTTGCAAAGTTTGATTGCAACAGGAAGAAAGGATTTCCTGTGGCGACCCGTGCATCATGATGGTAACAGTCGGCTGCTGACGGTGATCCTGTACATGAGCAGCACTTTGTTGAGAAGGTGCAACTCGTTGTTAATGATGCTCTGCAGTTCGCACAGCATCCTCCTCACTGACACCACCACTGAGGGCTTGGTGCTGAGCTTTGATACTTTTACTGCAAAAAAATGCTATTTCATTGGGATACCTAATGAGTAAATCGTATCAGTGTCAATGAGCCAGTAAGCATGCAGCATGCTTGTTCCAAGATTGGCTGTAGAATATGATGCATCATAGAGGCATGCAGAACCCCCTGCCCAGATATTACATCACTATGTTGCACTCAGAGGCGGCTGCTGTGCATTAGCTAGCACTGTAGTGATACATGTGGTCTGGCTATGCCAGGCTAGATAGCCAGTGCAACTAACAGGTATTGACGGTAACCAGCCCTGCTACCACCAAAAAATCAAACTCCACCCCAGAACTGAACCAGTCTTCTTAATGAGATTGTTGATTCTGTTGGTGTTGACTGCCCTCACTCTGTCAGCACACAACAGCAAAGAAAATTGCACTGGCTACCACAGAGCGGTATCTTCACTGAATGACTGGAGCCCCTGCAGAATGTAGATTCGGCTCTGGCGCTCCTTGCGCACAGCATCTGTGTTCTCGGCTCATTCCAGCTTGTTGTCCAGCTGTACACTAGTCCTGCACAGTGTTCACATCAAACAGTCCACAACCCAGGACACCAGGGGAGCATTCACCTGCATTGCGTTAGATTGCTCGCCAGCAGCACAGGCCAGATGATGATGAATGCACTTGAGAAAACAAAACGTCCAGGTGAGAATAGACACAGTGATGCCCAAAGAGGACAGCATCTTCACTCCCACGTATTGGCTGTGTCATGTTTGTGTTAAGACCGTTCCTCTCTGACTGAATCTATCATAGTGTGAATGTTATTGCTCAGACAGTTGGCTTTACCAACTGCATGATCAACAACCACTCCGTATAAATGAGTGCCTGTTATCATGCTGCGTAGGGGACATGGATTTTAGTTTCAATATTGTCTCATGCTGAGTAGGTGCTGTTGGGAGGTAAGAACTTGTTTATTATGCGTTTACTGCGTGCGTGCGTTAGTCATCCTTCCAATGCCAGGCATCACACTGGGTTTGATCTAGACTTAGTGCTACCAAATAGCACTGAGTTTATAGTTTCTGCGCGTTTGCTTCACTCCAGCCGTTTACACCATCAACAGTCTCACAGAGATGACAAATTCTTATTTTCATTGCTTCTCTTTTTTTGTTTTTCATCTTCTTTATCACTTTTTTATTTCTACCTTTATTTCTATCTTCTATCAAATCCAATGGATCCTTACCTTTGGTTTTAAAATTTCATGCTTGCATGCCAATGCTCAGTCTCAGGTGATTCTATCTCTCCCCTCTTTTTTCTTATGAAAATAAATGTGAATGTTTCAGAGGTTCAAGAGAGAGATGAATATTGTATTCAACCCACTTTCCCTTGTGTGTTGCCAATACAGCCCAAACTGCAGCTAAAAAGCAACCATAATGGTGCCATATTTTGCGCAGTGAAATGTTGCAATGTTCTCCCAGTGAATCCAGGGGTGATTTGTTTGGATCTTGCTCATTAACCGTAGTCATCTGAATTATTGATGCAGTGGTGTCAGGCCTGCTTTCCCAGTGACTGATGGCCTGTGTTCCCAAGTCATTTTCCCCCTCTGTTATTCCTCCCTCTCCTCCTCCTTTTTTCCTCCCCTTTCCAACACTTCTATAACAAATTTTTTGAGTGGTTTCCCTCTTTCCATCCCCTTATCCACCCTTTTCCCCTCCCCTGTCACCTCCCCTGTGTCTTTTTCCTTCAACCACCCGTCTCAGGGCGCCCCTTTGACATTTCTATAATTATGTTGTGTCATGAAATGATTTCTCTCTTTTCTTTTGCTTCATTCCCTGCTTTCCTCCTCCATCAAGTCCTTACCTTGTCCTCTTTGCTTTCTTCTTCCCTCCCTTTGTCACTCCTTCCTAACTCTTTTTGCCATTTTCTTGACATTTCCGAAGCTAATTTCTGGGCCAAACCTGTTAAATCTGAGAGGAGTGCAGGGTGTTTTCTTGTTGTTGTGAACATGAATTTCTCAGTGCCGTCAGAGGTAAAGGCTCTTGCTCCTTCAGAAATATCTTTCTTGTTTTTGCTTAGTTTGCCATTGAGTCAGCCATTCAATGAACCAGGTAGTCACTTACTTACTTAATAACCCATTAAGTTATTTATGTAGTTAGTCACTCAGTCATTTAGTCTGACAAGGTCACTTGCATACTAATTAGCTACAACAACAGGTAATAATATTGGTCAGTTGATTACTTTGTAATTTGCATTCATTCAGTCACTCAAACAGACTCAGTCACTCACTCAGTGTTGACTTGTCAGTCTTTTCATCAGCTTGTGCACCACTCAACCAAAGCGTCAGGAAGTCATGCTCTCAGTGATCAGTGATTGTTCATTCATGGAGTTAGTTAGGACTAGGGAACAAATTCTGGGAATTTTCAAAGTTGGTAACTTTCCATGGGAATCAATGGGATTTTATGGGAATAAACTGGGAATTTACAAGCCCTTAACAGGGAATTTTAGTATAATCTTGACTAAAGTAACTAGATTTCATGCAAGTACACTTGAATATCTATGCTCTTCCTAAATCACATGCACATAGCATACTACTTACTGCAGGGCTATTGATGCTCCACCCTCTGCATGTACTGTGCATTCCTCCATCACATGCACAGATGATTTCTAGAGCCCTTGACTACATTTTTGAGCCCAGAGCACAAGACTATTGAAGCCACATATTTGAGCCTGTGAACTACATAAAGTGAAGTACGTTTTGATGACATAATGGGGTAAATATAGTTGATGTATGGTATTAATGCTTAACTTGCCAATAGCACATGAAAATGTATTCATACATTAAGCTAGCTGATAAGTTAGATGCTAAATAAGCTGTAGCTAGCATCATTTCATTGAGCATTTATGATATCTTGTCTTGATGCTAGCTTAGCCCCAATTACTAAATTACCCCCATCAATTCTCATAAATTTCCATCATTCCCATGGGAAATTTCCAATTTGGAATATTGTTAAAATTCCCCAGCTTAACTTCACATCAAAAGTTTCTGGAAATTTACCGAAAATTTACTGGAAACTGTCGACCCCTTTGCAACCTTAGTTAGGACCTTCAGCTACAATCTTCACATCAATGAGTTGAATTTATGACCGTGGAAGTCATCACCTGATCAACTGATGCAGTGATAGTAAGACGTTTGGTTGGACAGTCTGCTAATGTCCAACATCTCTGATCATTCATTTCTGCCTTTCTTCATCACTCCTTATCTCCAGAGGGAAATGTCTTTGTCACTTCTCGTCCCTCGTCATGCCATTTTCCATTTTCTTTCTTTATCCCTTAACTCCCCCCCTCGTCCTCCATGCATCTACTCCCTTCCCTCTTTGCTCCCCAATGCTGTCCCCCTCCAGTGACAGGCCTTGCTGTATAGCTGATATGAGGTAGCATATTATCCGTGTGTCTGCCTGTGTGTCTGTGCGTGTGTGTCTGTGTGTCTGTGTGTCTGTGAGCGAGTGTCTAAGAATGAGTGTTTGTGTCTGTCTGGCTCGTGGCTGATAAGACGTCTCACTCTTATCCTTCCAGACAGACCTGTGTTGCTGTGACAGTTCGCAGGCCACACACAAACTCGCATACTACACACAGCAATGCATACGAATACATAAGTATACATCTTAACACATATATGCGCATGCATACGCACAGAAGGACTATGACTGTGTATGCACTAAGTACTATGTACTAAGTTGTTTGATTGAAAGCCTTATAGTGAAGCTTTTCCTAACACTGTGCATGTGCAGCTATGCGTGTCTGTGTGCGTGTACATGTTGCCTGTCACAGATATCTGATGATTCTCTATTATTAAACTCTTAGTCTTTCTGCTTCACTGGCAGAAAGCCTGTTAACACTCTGCACGGGGCTAAAGACTGTGAATGTGTGTGTGTGTGTGTTTTGTGTTTCTCTGCATGGCAGAGAGGCTGTCATAAGACTGCCTTATTGGAAACACTTGTTATGAGAGGGTAACTGCAGATGTAAGAGGACGTAAGCAGGGTTCTTGCTTACCTTGTTTGAATCAGGGACAGTGCTTATGACCACAGTGCGTCCTTGTTAGGTAACTCTACACATAGAATTAATCGAGCCGGTTATGAATTATTGAATTATGTTAACATAGCCTTTTGAAAGCATTTATTTGTCCAGGGAATGTCAAGTAATCAGCATGGTCTCCTGCTTCTCATCTCGCTCAGTCAAACACAGTCAAACCTGGGAGACTTTCCACCATTGAGCAGGAGGAGGAGGGTGTGGTGGGATGTCTAACCTTCAGGCTTCGTTGCTTATTAAGATAGAAAATATCACTTGAACATGAATGTCCCGGAAGAAAAAGTTAGAAAAGTTCTCATCCTCCTCCACCTGGTTGCATTGAGATTTATTAAGGATTATAATTCTGTTTATCTTTCCTGTCTAACTGACAATTTTTGGATTTATAGCCCCGAAATAAGTTATTAAACACACACACTCACACGCATGGAGCGATACGGTAATGTAACATGATGAACTGAAGCAGTTTAGCATAAAGCTGTAGCCAGTAGAAATGCTAAATGCCATTTTGTGTCAGACCTAGTCTCTTCCTCTCTCCTTTTCAATTTCTCACTTTCTCTCCCACTCGTTTTCTCCACCACTCTTTTGGAAAATAACTCGATTTCATTGGAGTGACAGTAACCGCAACGGACAGTACAGCATTAGTGATTTTACACAAGGGAATGGTTTTGTGTGGCATTTTAAGGCTGTTGGTGAGATTTGTTAGCATTTTGATGTCTGTTGTATATTTGTGTGACATGACCAAGCCTCCTTTCTCATAAATCCTGGGTGCTTGAATGTTTTGCCCTCATTGTTCTCCGTGAAGTTTGCTTGAAATGATGTCAAGTAGTCCCGGTGTGTTTTGTGAGCGAGCACTGTGTCGGACTCCATCTAAAAATAGTGTTTGAAATGCTACACTGCTTGTCGGCAACTAGTGATATGGTAACTTAGGAATCAATTGAAAACTCAACTCCTGGCACGTTATCCTGGTGTTCTTCATCATTGTTTTGGGTAACAGGTGAACCAGCTTTTAAAGTGACACATTTCATTTGTAAAAAAAAAAAAAAATTTATTGGTGAGCCTCAACTTCTCTGGGACCACTCAGATGTCACACCTGTGGGCACCTATCGACATCGCTCCATTTAAACACATTGGGTAAAAGCCAGCGCTTCACCTACCAGCCTGAGTTTCTCTTTGCTGAATTTACTCATCCCGACAGACTCTGGCACAGCAAGAGCTTAGCCCTGTAATGACTGGATGCCAGTTATTTCAGACTGTGAGTCTCATACGGTGATGAAATCAGCAGCTTTGCTATCACTGTAAACTCTTCAGCGTCATCAACAGATAAACACAGGCACACAACTCACATCATCACAGTGAGAATGCTTAAAGTATCAAATTGGTTGTCAAATTTGTTTCTGAACACTTCTGAAAAGTTCATCATCACCTCACTTGGTTAAGTCACGGAAGGACGTGAATCATTTTGTGTTGCTGTACAGTAAATCAAATAAATGGATGAATAATTTCAAATACTGACATTATCTGTCTTCATGCTTTGGGTGCTTTCATTCAAGTAAAGTCATGACCTATCATTTAAAGTCAAAGTCAAGTTGCAATGCTGTTTTGATTTAGTAAATTAAATCATCAGAGAAGTAACTTTAGAGAAGTAACAGTCTTCTACTGTATTATTTTAGGGGTTTTTGAGGACTGTGGCAGCTCTGTTGCATATTCTTTATTTTCTATTAGAGACATATTGCGTTTCCTTTGTTTCCTGTAGAAACCTGGCAGACACATTTTGAATCCCACGAAGAAAAAGAAAAATGTTTTTTTTTCCCCAGAGGAACATAGGTAGAAATAAACGTGTTAACGAGTAAGAGAAGAAGGCTCTTTGAACTATGGCTGGCGGATCATGTCTTGAGAAACTTGATTTGTGATGATTGTTGCAACCCTTGTTTCAACTGAGCAACCGGTGGTCACTCTCTTTCCCAGCTGTTCAGATTATTGACCTGCCAATTAGTCTCACCGGCCGAGCTCGAGGCACGATATGATTAGTGCAACTAGCTCACCATCTCCCTTGTGAGACTGACAACACTTTGCAGTTGGCTGAAAGACAGCTGTAGCTTGCCGGGCTAGAAGAAGTTACATTACTGCTATCACAGCCCATACGGCTGCATTCACAGTACTTGGACAGAGGTTAAAGCTTTAATGCATGCATTTCTTTCCAGGCAATAAAACAAGAAATGTTCTGGACAGCAGCTTTTCTCTAGTGGCTTTATTGCGGGCTCATTCTCAAATGAGCTCTTTAGTGTGTACGGCAGCCCATTCAAGTCTAACTGCTTATCAAACTGAGGTTGTGTTGTGATAAAATGACAGTGCAAGTGTCTAGTGGTCAAGATATCTAAAGGATGTCATGTTCTACACTGTAGAACATGACATCCTACAGAATCTACAGTGTCTCCCCAGTATGTATGCCAGGCAACAGTGTTCATATTATCCTTTATGTCCATTTTTCCCATGTATTTTTCATAAAAAAAGAACTTTATGCTTGTCAGCCCTACATTTTTATTTTCCACTCTATGGGAAATATTTGAGTAATCAGTGTTTCCTTTGCATACTGAAGTTAGTAATACTTGGTCGCTGTGGGGGAGAGAAGAACTCAGCTGTGTGAGTCTTTGAGCTAATCTAGCATTTTGCATCAAACCAGAAGACACCAACCAAAGTTTGCATGAATTAAAACCACATATGCAAGTGAGTTTATTTTTTTATACTTATATAGTGTATTAACTTTTCAGGAAAAAAAAAAAAAACATTACAAAGAGCAGATTAAAGGACATTAAAAGAAAGGAAACCGACAGAGAGACAGTCAAACATGGACACATATAAAGTAAGATAAATAATCATGATTTTGCTCTTCCATAAACAAAATCTTTTATAGTCTTGAAATTGCACCTGTACTCATGATGTCCCTTTACACCCAGTGTTGTAACATGGGATATGTGTATATGAATGTAGAACCTGGAGGCAAGGGACCACGATTTTGGCATCGGAGACATTCTGGTTCCTGTTTGTAGTCCAAGTAGTATTGACTGATTACCTCTGAGCAAGCTTTGGTTGCATATAATCCATGTGGAGATCAAAAGAGGCAGAACACTTTGGTTGAAATACAGTCTGGAAAACCTATCGGCTGTCATCTGATGACGATTTAGCTTTTTATATACCTGTTCATTGAGATTTGCCAGAATGTGTCTTTCTCGTTATTATATAATTTCAGTCAAGTTGCTAATCGGACTGCAGAGAAAGTTTTGGCCCGGATATTCAGAAACTATAAATCTACTGGCTACACCAGAAAAAAAAACATTGGCTATTGCCCCCAGAGGCAAATCATCGTCAGACAATACCCAACGGGATCTGACCTATTGTTAATAAGAAATGGCTAATCCCACAAACTGCAGTCAGTCTGTTTATTTACCTGGGGTAAATTTCTATTTCAGGGTAACCCATGTGGGTAATAATTGTTTTCCTTTGCACAATTAAATCAGGTATACTTGTGATATTTTTGGAGATATTTCTCAGAAGTGCATTCAAAATCTGCTATTCTTCCATGTGTAATAGGTCTAGTGAGACTGAATGCTCACCTAAGCAGAAGTGAATAACAAATGTGAATGGCTTATAAGGCTAATTAGGAGCACATTAAGCTCACCGTTATTAGGTACTAATACTAGTGTAAGGTTCCAAAGGCTAATGAGGAAGCATAGTAGGCCAATTACACTTGTATTTCTAAAATGCTTTTAAGTATGTGCATTGTGCGCTTGGCCATGACTTTGACCATTAAAAATAATCACTGCGGACAATTTGGCACAGTCTGCATGCCAGACAGATGCATAATGTTCAAAGACTTAGAGAGAGAGGAGCAAATGGAGGGTTCAGACCTAAAGGTCACACAGTAATGACACACAGCACACCTGGGAAAAAGAGAAAAGGAAGGCGACTGACCTGGTAGTCTGACAGGCTTGCACCTCAGTGATCTTTAGTCAGTCCAAACTCCTCACTTCCACACTCCCTCTGTCTTTTGCTTTACATATGAGCCAGCTGTTGCCACCTTTGTGTATCTCTCTCTGCCTCCTCTCACCTTAAACTTCAATTTTTTAACACCAATTATTGTTGTTACAGTACTGTAGATAACACTAGAGAATGCAGGTCAGTCCACCCTTTGTACCCTTTGTGGAAATAAGGATGTGACAGTATGGATTTTTTTTTTGACTTTCGCTTTTGATTGGACAGCGCTCCCCAGCGGGGAGTATTTAACAAGAACATAGCTTGACTGAAAAGTGACTTTGCTGTTTGGTTCTTGACGGGCATAAGTTGCTGTTTAGTCACGATCAGACGGGAAAAAAATGATTAGCATTGTAATAAACTCAACTCCTCGGCGTGTGTTAAATTACTGCAGTACTGAGGTAATACTTGCCCAAGTCTTACTTCAAAACTTATATTTCATTCATCACTTCAGAAAGTAATTTTTCAATTTTCTGTCAAGTCTAAAGTTTCAACTCTCTCAAGTATCAAGTCTCTTTATTGAATTGTATCTAATTGGTAAATGGAAGTGGACAGTACAGCATATTACTGGGAAAAGTGCTGCTAGATCTAGTATTATATTTAGGAGAAACTATACTATATAACGTAATAGATTTATAGATATAGTGAAGCTCAGCGCAGAGAGGGAGAAGTGTCTGCTTCCTCTTCTTTTCCGTCTTTCTGCTTGCATCTGTCCATTTTATTTTTACCATGTTGAACTGGGCTTAGTGTGAACTATACTATACGAACTATAATACACTATAATAAAACTATAATATATACTTTCCTCCCTATCTCCTCCCTCAAAATGGACAGTTTTTTTCCTAATATGCCCATATCAGTCTCTCCACCTCATCTCCATTTCTCATTTTTAGGGTGTCATATGCTAATGATACCCTTTATTTGCTTAAAACCACACACTCACACACAGTTTTTGACATCCTTCCTGAGTATCAGTTTCTTTCTAATTTGAAGGTGGAAATGGATTAAGAAGGAGGATGTGGCTGCACACATCAAGCTGTGCCACTTTTTCTGGCTTCTCTCTTTTAATTAAACCTTAAGACCACCCAGAGCTGACCTGCGCTACCAAAATCACCAAGTGAGCTGAATGCAAAGCTTGTACTCTTTGTGCCTGAATCATTTGATTACATGACACACACAAAACACACAAATAAATGCTTGAAGCTGAACACTTCGCACAGGGAGATGAACACTCTGCACACATCCACAGCGAGAGTTTGACCCCAAACATGCAGAGTCTTAAGTTTATGTGATTACTCCAACACTCACATCTAATTCTGCCCAGAATGGCAAGTTGCTTGAAGTTTTTTTTTCACTTCAGAGTAAGAGGGATAGTGAGCTGAAGTAAAGATAATAAGGTACGGGAAGACTTGATGGTAACATGTCCCCTGCATCCTGATGAATTAGCCATGTGTCAGGGAGATGTAGGAGCCCACATAATCGCTTTGTGTTCCTTTCAAATTTAAGAGCTCTTTGCTGCAACCATCACATCTCTAGGGCTCCATTTCATTCTTTCTTTTTTTCTTCTTTCCACTAGTTTTCAAACTCGCTCCATTTTTCTCTATTTCTAAAGTTGATTTTCGTTGTTTTGTTCTTCTACCAAGGACATTGGCTAGGCTGTGGGTGCTTTCTAAAGTGTGATTGTTAGTTTTGATCTGAATTAGAAAGGTAGCCCTCAACTTACCACATCAAATAACATTTTCTTCTGGGATTAAAATCAGTTATTTATCTCATACATGTATCCATTACATGAGCCATGTGGAGTCCATGGCCTGCCTAAATTCTTGCCTTTGCATCCCCGGTACTTGCCTCTCATGCATATGTCTTCCTACCTCGCTTCTCAGGGAATATAAATTACTTTTATTTATTTATTATTAAATTTTCACCTGATGTTGACTGCTATAAGCCCCCCTCCCCCCCAAACAAATGTAAATCCTCGAGGAAACTAATTTACACACAGATTTGTTTTTCCAGATAATCATGCGCTCCCTTTATAACATGCTTCTGGCTACTACAAAGAAAAAAAGTAAGGGAATCATTTTGCTTCTTTGTCTGTTTGTTTTGGGGTTATTAAAGAAATGTACCAGCGATGCTTGTGCAGTCGTTGGTGCAATCGTTATATGTATATAGGCTCTGAGGCTTTAAACACAGCGTGTATTGTGTTGATCAGCCCTCACTTACAAAGGCATGAATACCTGTCCACATGAGGGCATTTAGAAACACGGTTGAAGTTCTAGTACGGGTATTGATATGGAGCTTGAAGGGAATTAAAGAAATTAAAGTCATGAATTGTCACACACTGAAATAATCTTTTCACCGGCAAAAACTAACAACCCAGTGTTGATATGGTTAGTTACCAATTTGCAGTCATAATCGTGTTTAGTTGTGTATGATATTGCTAGTATAAAAATATTGTTAGGTACATTTGCAATTCCCAGCCTGATACAGTAACATTAGCTGTGTGTCACCACATTCTACTCTTTTTAATCTCCATCTCTTGTCTGTCTTTTTTTCTTTCTGCTTTCTGTCTCTCTCTCTTTGTCTCTCTCCCTTTTTTATTTTTATTAGCCCGGGTGATTTCCTCCATTCTTCATCCCTCCTCACCTTCTGTTTTCTTTTTTTTTATTTACCTTCCTCTACTCCCCCCATCCCTCCATCTCTGGGCTTTATTGCGGGGGAGCAGTATAGTGACCATATGCTCCCCGAATGCTTACGTTGACTCCCTATTGTTTTTACAGTAGGACTGGCCCCTTGCCCTGTGTGTCCACCCCCAGTTTTTTATTGGGATGCCTTTATAACAAGATCAACTGCACAGATGCCCCATAAACCCAATTGGAGCTCTGCTCCGCTTCCCTAGAGAAATGATATCTACAAAGACAGGGAAAAGAAATATAAAAGGGGAAAGATGGGGTGAGTAGAGGTCAGGCAGAGTGACTAAACAATTAGCCTTGGCATTCTTCTGCTATAATGTGACTAGGGATGGGTATTGTTCAAAATGTTTCGATACAGGTACCCATACCTTGACTTTGATACCGGTTCCTGAATGATACTTATTATTTCAAAGAGACCGGGGAGCAGCAAAAAACAAAAGTTTGCTCTGTGCACTTTACACAACCTTGAAAACTGGACTTAATAATGAAACTAATGTAATATCGATACAATATTGGACTTCTGAAAATCTAAACAACTGTCAAAAGGAACAATATCGAAGAAATATGATGAAGGGAATGACTGGAATGAGGTGTGGTCTGCCTTTGTAGGACCATGTTTGTGGTAGGGCTTTCCCTTTTGAACGAAATGACCCACCACACACACACACACACACACACACACACACACACACACACACACACACACACAGCTGTACAACATTCTAACTATATGACACCACATGGAAAAAACATTAAGACTAACATTAATAATACTAAAGGCTATGACACTTCTCTTATCACACCAAATGGGCTGCCTATCCTTGCTTATAAATCTTGCTATCTTATCGTTGATGGCATTCCTACAAGCTTCTGGCAAGGGGCCTGCTGAAGCTAAGTGTACCGAACAGTAGGCGGTCAAATGAGGTTGTACTTGCTCCAGGTTATCATCCCCGCAGAAAGGATGTGTTGGTTCTTCCATTCCGAAGGGCAATGTGGTCAACGGGCTGACTTTACTGACTCACTTCCTCAATAACTTCTACATAGCTCAGCCCAAACAAATAGACATGACCAATAAAACCTTAATTAGGAATTCAAAATTCCATTAGCGAGTAATCCTAGAGATAGATAGAACCAAAAAAAAAAGTCATTTTATATGATATCTTAACTTATATCCTAAACTGCTCTTTACTGCAGATAATTTTAAAGTTTTAATTTAATTTGTGGTCTTAATTGAGGTGTCTTACGGCATGATGTGTTGTTATCGTCGTGTGAATTCAACTTATCCACCCACACCTAATGCATATTGTGTTTTCACATTTTATTTAAGCTTCAAAATTAGCCTCGTATCTTCTTCCCAACTGGCATTTAAAACATCTGAAAAAAGTTTAAAAGTGAACTTGATGAATCCCGCAGACACTCTGAACCAACAAACACAAAAGAATTAGACAGGCGCCCCAGGGAACGGAAACGATAGAAGATTTAAAATGTCACGCCATGTGCCTGCAAGGTTTAGAGAGAAGCTGTAATCTGTAAAGAAAAAAAAAAAAGGCAGACAAATCTTTAGATATTCCATAAGCATCACGTAGAGAGACACGACCGCTGGCACTAAATAGGTCTAAGATATAAACTAAAATACAATCACTTGAGGGTGATGGATGTAAAGGCACGTGGACAAAGGCAGGAGAAATAAATAATGTTCAAATAATTGTTATTAGGCGGATAAGCTGACAAATCCCCTCCCCCAACCCTTCCACTTACAAATCACGGTATTTCTGGGAATTGTAGATTGAGGGCTGACAGATATGAAGCTGGCAGTATTGCAGTATGTTGGTTTGAGAGTGAATTCAATGCAGGTGAGAGATAGTACTGACAAACTGACTCAAACAGACACACAATGTCAGTGTCATTGTATATGTGTTTACATCGCACCTTATTAATTGTGATCCCTCCCATTGCCTCCAATGTTTGTGTGAGGTCTGCCAGCAAACAAACAAACGAATGCAAAAAGCATTTGTCTTCACTGTTACTCATTCTGTTCCTCTGCTTACTTGTCCATCTCCATCACTGCAGTCTGTCATTTTCACGTCCCCTCCGTCTCCTGACCCTCTTCTTCTGCTTCATTTATTTCCCCCTCCCTGTTTATCGCTATATGTAACTGCTGTTCTCCCACCAATGTATTTATACTCCATTCTTTGTTTAACCTCTCTCTCTTACCTTCTTCCCCTCTTTTGTTCGTTAAATCATTCCCCTCTCTCAAAAAATAATAAATGATATAAAAAAAAACATCCATCTTCTGACTAATGTTGCCTTTCCTTCCCTTCTCATTTGTTCTGCCCTCCTGAGTTCCCTTTGTGCACATATATGTGTGTGCAAATGTGTTTTAAGTATTTTCAATTTGACTCAACCCAGAAAGTCCCCAAGTCATCATCAGGACACTAGGTTCGCCTGCAATTGACTTGCAAGTTTTTGTTGGTTTTTACAAAGGGCAGTGTAGTGTGTGTGTGTGAGAGAGAGAGAGAGAGAGGGTGAGAGATGAGTCTTTGTTCCTTGTTATACGAAGCCAATTCCAGTAATCCCCCCTTTCAATGGGAGAATTGGAGGAAACTGTATAGCAGCTTGATGGCCAAAGCCGAGACCCATTCACTTATAATAGACCTCTGTTTAGACCACTCTGAGCAAGGGATTTTGGATTGAACAAATAGCCTTCTGTTGGCTTTTCACGAGGATGGTTGGGTGGTTCGCAGATCAAACCCCTGGCTGGCTCGGGAAATCTTGACTGTCCTCATCCAGTAAGTTCAAGACAAAATTTGTACCCTGTTGGTGTGGGTGGGTGAACACTAATCTCACTGCAGCTAAAGATGTGACAACTTCTCAACTCTGAAAATACACTGAGATGTGGAAGATTGACTGAGATTGACAGAACCATAGGCGGTTTTTAAATATGCTACATATGTAGCATACAGGAAAGTTCACAGTTAATTTTTACAAACACCCTCTTTGGTGGGAGGCAGTTTGCCCTCATCACCATGTAATATCCTCAGTACTTTCTGACTTGAACTGCTCTCTTCTTGAGGTGGCTCTTAAGGACTGAGAAATAAGTGACTGCTTGCACTCCATTGCACTTGAAAGGACAAAGAATTTCACCTGTGACTTTTTATTTTATACATGCAGTGAAAGTAAGGAATTCAAATGGCATGACAGAGATTTACCCTTGGTTGGTTTCTCTTAAGTGAGGACCGCATAGTTTGAACTGATGGGTCAATAACTCCAATTCAAAACAACTCGAATTTTGAGAGTTGACTAGCTCAGGCATGCTGCCTTACTGCCATGGACTAGATCATCTTTGTACAACTACACGAAATCCCTTTTAATTCTAAGTTGTTATTCTCTCTTTCCTTTGACGCACTTTAACAACTGAGTTTTAAAGGTCAGCTCATTGCAGCCTTGCTTGCTTTGATGGCTTTTGAGGTTTTATGTAGTTAATTTATTCTGCGTAGAAGTGGTGAAAACATTTTGTTTTAGAAGGACACCGCTTGAATGCAGGCAAATGAGTAGAACTTTAAGCTCTAACCTTCAGTGCTGATGGTCACAATCAAAGTGCATGTGCCTCAGCTCTGTAAATCTCATTCACATGCCGCTGAGTAAATATCATTTTCATGATAGAAAGTGAAAAAGGATAAAGTAAAGGACATGATGTGGGTGGATCAGGAAGTGAAAGTTTATCTGCTATGGCTGCAGTGCCGGTCAGTTTTATACTTATTTGACTAATTATTTGATTGAGCAACTCAGCTCATCAACTAACAAATCACAAAACGGATTCACCGCTTGACTGACATCAACTCACCAATTTACTGCTGAGCTGATTGTCTAGCTAAATAAATAATCAACTGACTGACCGGTTAGCCAACTGGCTGAGGGTCTGACGATTTGTCTCAGTTTTTGGGCTGACTGGCAGAGTGACTGTTTGATTGAATAACTGGCTGGCTGATAAACTAACTGTCTTCTATCATGCCCTCCATAACCTCCTGCTGTGTGGTCATCAGAGCATGAGTAAGTTCAGGCTTTTACACTCCATGTGTCATCCTCTTCCTGTCTCATTTCTCTCCCTTTCATTATTTCCTTTCCTCTCACTTCTCGCAGCCCTGTTCGAGATCCTTATGTGTCAGTTTGCTGATGCTCTGCTAGCGATAAAGTTTCTCTTTGAAAGTAATTTTATTTTGTTTGGCCTTTTATCCTTTATTTAGTCACCATATCCGGTTCTCAGCTTAACATAGTGACTGCTGCAGCTATAGAAACGACTGGGAATATCTGAAAAGGAGAAAATAGGAAAATGGAGGAGAGAAATTCACTTGAATGCGAGGAAAAAAGGAAATGGGAAAATGAGGCAAATATTTAGACCGCAGTTCGGTGCTGCTTGATACAGTCTGAAAGGAAAAGAGAGCGAGGTTATGACATTCATAGGGCGAGTAACTCAAAAATCAGATGGGTAAAGTCGGATATCTGCAAAGCATTTGTGCATCTTACTCACACACACATAAGCACATCCACACACACCCTTGATGTGATTCATTTTAATGCCCTCTGTGCTCAGTGGGGTGGAAAATAAATGTTTTTAATGGTCCTAGGCTGCGTGGAGTGCTTATGTATTGTACATGTTTGTGTGTGTGGGTCAGGTAAAGTAGAGAGCCATATCACTGATGTGTGGGAGTCACTTGAAGGTCTAACATAAGGTATTTAAATAGCTCTGTGCCTGCATTTCTTAGAAGAGTTTTTTTTAACTACTTTGTTGTTTAGAGGCATCATTTTATCTTAATGCAGACATTCATGATTACTGCGAACTGTCTGTATTTACCTCAGTTGAAGAGTGAACCAGGCTTTTTATATGAGGCAGTCTTTTATTATTAGTGGCAGGTCTTTTTATTTCTAATGCCCCTTTTCCCTACCAGTTTTATGAGGTCAGATTTTACTAAGATGTTTTCTTCCTTTTTCCGTTTGCTGTGTTAATTTGCTGTTTCCGAACCCGACGCTTTCTTCAACCCGTTGTAGTGGTTAATTAAACATAATGCCGTATTTAGACAGCATCTATAACACCACTGCAACAACCTACTCAGGCTACATTCACTACTCAGTTTGTCAGCGTTTCTGTTGTTAACAACAATACTACTCACACACTAATCAGTGGCAATTAGTGGTATCACCGCTTCTGTGAAGTAACATATCAATGACGCTAATCGTACTCTACAGTAGAGCCCTTTTTTACACTTACAACATATGGTAATTGGTAACATGGTAATACAAACTCTTATGCAGTTTTAGAACATATGTAGTATAATGCTATTTAAAGCCCAAAACTTAGATGGATGATGTGTTTAGTGGCTAATTTTCAGTTTCCCTCCCTGCCCCTTCATTTTTTCACTAACTTTATTGTTTCTGACAAATTATTTTAAACATTGTTTGTAGCCTGTGCTCCAAAACATGCACTATACAATAGCATGTTTTCTCTCTTTCACCTTTATCATCTCCTAGACTTCCATTGTACTTGTTTTCAGCACTATTGTTTGTTTGAGTGTGTGCGTGCATGCAGAACTCAAGTAAGGCAGTGCATCATTACTGCCAGCGCGATTGGCATCCAGGACTGACAGCTCTCCTTTTGGGGCCCAATGCACACGGGCAAAAAACAAGGTAGATAAATTGAAGACCAAAAAAAAAAAGCAAAGGTGTACAAATAGTTCTTTGTAGCTCCTCTGGATGCGCACGCCCATGTCTATGCCTACAGTATGTGTGTTGTATTCCTTTGTCTTAGTGAATCTCCTCCCTCTTTCTACATGGACCATTAGTGCAGGAATGTGCGTTGTCTGAAGTGAACAAGCAGCAGCAACACATACCATAGTCCTCACTTTACATTTTCTATCTTCTTCCTCTTTTTGTTGGTCTTTGCAGATCGTGTCTCTGGGTAGTTTACAACTCTTCTCTGTATCTGCAGCCAAGCCTATGATAGACAGAGAGAGAGAGACAGAGACAGAGTGAGAGAGACAGAGAGAGAGACAGAGACAGAGAGACTGATTATCAGTAGGAGTAAGGCACAATGCTTAATTATTTAGACACTGTCTACATGATCCAATACTAGTGAACTACTGGATAGAAAGAGGGATGGAGAGGGAGAGACAGAGAGTTACTGTACATCGAGTGGCCTAGAATGCTGACACCTTACAGTTGGTAACAAAAGTTATTTGCAAATTGACAAAATCTTGAAAGATTGCAACCACAGAAAACCTACCACTCCCCCCTGCTGCACTTCAGCACTGCATCAAATGCCTCTCTGCCCAAACGAGACTTGCATGCCTACGTTTGGCTAGCAACTGAGAGTTGGAAGTATGATGCATGAGGTACCTTAGTTGAGAAAGTCAGCACAGTCAGCTGTCTCGGTTGGCTATATATATATATATATATATATAAATTTAATACTACATTAAGAAGTAAACAATAATATGGGCGCAGCTTTGTATGTCAGACATGTGGCATGTTGTCATTTAAGCACATTTAAGAACACGCGCCAATAAAATGCTTCAACAAATCTGATATGTTTCTACATGTGTACCCCAGCAACATGCCTTGACTATCTGTTTCACGAGTGTCGATCCTTCTTATGTTACCCGTTCCGATTTACAGTAAGAAATGGGTTAAGAAGAAAAACAAAAAAACAATGTTTATCTGATTCTGTATGCGTTTAAAGATGCAGAGATGGGGGACAAAAGTCTTTAATGAAAAATGCATGACAAACCCTCAGCACAAATTTAGTGCCGTCTAGTTCAGTTTTATGTTGCAAATTGAAATATGGCTCACGCACAGACGTATCGCTGTTCAGTTTGATCAGCAGAGGTCGGAAAACAAGCGTTTCATCAGCAGTCTCAGGATTTCATCACTCATCAGTTCAGAGCTCAAATTTGGCAAAGATGATGCTGGTAGGAACTAAACAGTGTCCTGCTGAGAACTTACACTGACACAGTCTTACAGCAGATTTACAGCCAAACACACACGCGGCACAAGGAGACTCATGCATACACACACACTGTATCATTACCGCATCCCATCCTATGACTTTGTCATTATAAGTGTTTCAGCTTTTACAACCCTCGCAAAAGCACTGGCTGGTGTGTTTGTGTAC
This sequence comes from Protonibea diacanthus, assembly GCA_028641955.1. NCBI lineage: Eukaryota > Metazoa > Chordata > Actinopteri > Sciaenidae > Protonibea > Protonibea diacanthus. The sequence goes on along the minus strand of CM053977.1, from coordinate 18,514,097 downwards.
ACGTGCATACTGTGTATTATTTACCTTTAGCGTGGCTTTCTGACTCTGACTCTGTTGTGACCTTTTAGCTAAGCCGGACCGGATTTAATCAACAGCAGACTCCTATAATTCGCACACAAACACAAACAAGAACTCTGGCTTTTTTGTGCATGCACACACACCTAGACTGCCAAGTCAGGGCTCCTTTTTCTGTAAATAATGGTTAGGGTTGCTGTATTCCACATTCTTTGTTTGCATCCCATTAGTCAGAACAGGCCAAGTGTCAGACCTATTAAAATTTAGATTTAGCAACTGGCATCCAGCAGCACCTTGCCGCGTATCAGTGTTGGACTATCAAAGCAGCCAGTATATAATGTAAGGCTCTGTCCGGGGAATAGCTGGAATGTCATAGAACTTAAAAGACTGTTGTCTCACAGCTTTCAGCTTGTTTCTTGATCCGCAGACTGGTTGCAACTTTAAAATTTTAATTTTCCAAATTCAAGATTTGTCAAAAAACTGTTAATCCACTTCAGCAGACAAAAATACACAGGATCAATCAGGATTGGCAGAAGATAGAGCTTTTATTATCTTTACAGACAACAAGAGCCCGGGTTCCCACGGGAAAAAAACAAACTCACTAACTTTGGCTTCTCTTATATACTGTATGCCTTTCTCCAATGTCCCCATGTCTGTCTATGTCTATGTCCAATCTATCATTACTCAACATCTGATAAGACCAATTACTGAATTTGCTGACTCTGGTTTTTATCTTGCACCTGTGTGCCTGCTTCCAGAGATGTCTATGTCCAGCCTATCACTACGTAGCTACTGATAAGAGCCAATTATTGAATCCACTGATGGTGCTTTGAAGTTACATTGTTTTGTTTGACTGGGGCTTTGAAGTTACATTGTTTTGTTTGACTGGGGCTTTGAAGTTATATTGTTTTGTTTGACTGGGGCTTTGAAGTTACATAGTTTTGTTTAAAGTCACTCTTATGACTCTACTGCTACGGCATCATTGCGTTACAGAACCTTCCAATTATGTTTTCTAAAAAGTTTGATATGTCTCACACTGTTACAAGTTACATGGTTTTACGTTTCACATTAAATCATACTAGTAATCAAGTGCTCACTACTTCACTAAACTTTGTGCTCTTACACTCATATATGTAAAAAAAAAAAAAAAAAAAACATGTTTACTACATGGTGCATTCTATCTAGCATACAGCATTTTGTGTGATTATATGCATTTTAGCTTTTCAAAAATCATATTACTTTAATCATACTTCACCTCAAAGAGGGGCTCTGCTTCAGTGATTAGACAATGATTAAAATGTTTCCAGTTATCAGCAAATGTTTTAGCGTTAGCATGACTATTAGCATAATGATTAGCACAGTGCTTCAGAGTTTATATTGTGTTATATATGTTTCTTTAAAGCTTAAAGCAGATCTCATTAAATCAAAGAAAACCCATTAAATCAGGGGAAACCATCTAGAAATCATGTTAAATCAGGGAAAACCAACTAACTTCTTAGAGTTTTGCATATTACACACTCAGAAGATCTATCAGTGTGCACAAAATTTTATACTACAAGACATTTCCTGTTTTTTAGGCATGAAAAGTTAAAGATTATGATGATGATTCTGTGGTGAAGCTGCCTGATATCAGGGGATTGTACAAATGGGTCATTTTCATAGGAGTGAACCAGAATGTCTTTGCAACGTTTATATACTGTCACTTGACTATAAATGGTCTTTTTCCCCCTATGAAAGTAGCAGTGGTAGTAGAAGTATTTCAATCTTTTACCTAAGTGAAAGTTTTAATACCACAGTGAAAATACTTGATTACAAGTTAAAGTCCTGCATTCAGAAATGCAGAAAAGAAAATGGACTGGAGAGTAGCAGCAAAATCTACTTAAGGTATCAAAAGTATATCACTCATCATTGTGTCATTTATTTTATGTATTATTTATGCGTAAGCAGTATAGTAATATTTCAAGCTGGTACTAAATTTACATACATCTAACAATATGTTTGTGATATTTTGTAAGGTGTCTGTTTTTATGCAAAACCGCAGTCTGAAAAGTAACTACATTTGTCATTGAAATATAGTAAAAAGAGACAATATTAATATAATGTTTCCCTCGTCTTAAAGTAGAAATAGAAATACCCAAGTACAGTACTCGAGTAAAAATGCCTTGTTACATTCTGCTTCTGAAAATATGGTGTTTTTAACATTTTAAAGAGTTGTTTTTATTTGTCATCTGCTGTTCCTCACAGGAAATGCTTCTGTTTGAAACTGAAAATCCTAATGGGATGCATTGTCCTCTCTGCCCTTTTCCTTGTCTGTGTGTTCAGAATCTGCTGTCAGAGAAGGTTGAGCAGATGATGGAGTGGTCCTCTCGGCGTTCGGTCGTCCGGATGAACGGGGACAAGTTCCGTCGCTTCGTCAAGGCCCCACCCAGGAACTACTCTGTCATCGTCATGTTCACTGCCCTGCAGCCTCAGAGGCAGTGTTCTGTCTGCAGGTATGTACACACACACAGACACACTCCAGACCAGTGCAACTGGTGTAGGCTCAGCTCCAAGCTGAACAGCGAATCCTCTGTCCTTTCCCTACTGTTGCTTGGGATTCTCATGTTCTCCTGTAAGTTCACTTGGTGCACTGAAGTTCTCACACACTGAAAGAGTCTGTGAGCTCTCAAGTCACACGCTCACACACAAACAGGCACACACCAGCACGAATGTCCTAGAACTTATCTGATATTTCACGTACCCTCCTTCCACATAGACTTGCCCACCTTGGGATACACAGAAAACAGCATTATATAACAAGAACCTGTGGGTCACGTTGACATTTGGATCAAAGGGACAACAGCCAGCCGTACTACCAAAGGGGAATGAATAAATTCCGTAGAACAAGGCCAACAAGACCTACTTACCCACTTGCGTGCTCAAAGCATTTCATGCATGAGGAGATTTTCCAAAAATCTCAACAGCTAGCTTTAATTTTTATCTACAAAATCAGACCAGCACCTTGTTTGTGGCCGAATCGTGTGCGACATGGCAAGCACTACCACAAAATGTTCATTATTGATTGTCATAAATCTTAAAAGAAGTTTTAGTTTAATTTTAAGTGTAGAACTGAAATTAATTTCCACTTGAATATAACAGCTGTAATTCTCTGACAACCCTATTCTGTTAGCACCATGGACAGCTCTGCACACAACACTGGTTTTCAAAAGAGAGGCGACTCTCGGCGCTGTCCATGGCTCTGAAAACTACTTTGGAATAGTCAGAGGGACCAGTTGGTTATTACCAGAATATTAAATTTACAACACTGTTTTCTCTCTGATCTCAATGAAACCGACCTTACAAACATTAGACTACTGTGAAGACTACTGCAGCATGATGAGTAGAAGGACCGAAAGGAATAAATACAAATATTGCTGTCATTCAGATGTACTCATGTAGTACTCATATGTTTTTATTGTAGAGTACACATTGTACACATATGTGATATGTTGATATTTGCTTTTGTCTCCTTTTTTTTTAATTTACTTATTGATAAGTTGATATTTACGCATTTGTAAAACGCTTTGTAGCTGAGTCACATATGTCTCTCTGAGTATTATTATTTGGTAAACCCAGGGTTGAGTTTTCTGTATCGAAGAAATGTGGAAACCAGGCGAGTGTTTAGGTGTGGGGAAATCGTTGCCCAGTTGGCATTCCTCACATTATAATGCATCGTATATGTTCTGCAGTCTGTCGTTGAGGAGTTCATGACTGCCCGATGTTGTCTGATAAATTTGAACTTTTTTTTGTCAAACCAGGTAGTTGACCCATGTCCTGGTGTCTTCGGGACATCCAGCTAGTTGATGAAATCAATAATGACCTTCTCTAACCCGACCCTGCTATTCTAATCAGCCTCCTTCAGTCTCCTACTTCATCAGTCACTTGATTAGATAACTTATTTATCACGCCCCACAGAATCCTCTCTCTCTTTCTCTCTTCATAAAAAAATATCCTTTTCATTATTATCACAGTTTTAGAACCACACACATAAAAGCCTCTTTTTGTTTCTCTTTGGCTCTTCGCTCATTGACGTACATGAATCATGGTCACATGCACATACTCTTGTATATGGAGGACAGAGCTGTCCCTACCAATATTTGAAAGAGAGGCAAGCTGCTGCTGCTGCTCTACACTCCCCCTGTGCTGATTTTGATTCAGAATTCATTAATTCCAAAAAATATTGTGTACTCCGCTAGTGCTACTTTCTTATGTGAGTGTTCTGATTAATAAATTGATTTTGACACACTAGGACTGGGGTCCACATTGTGTTTTTCTCTCTTACTGCCAAGTACTTCATCACCGTGCCCTGCCAGTGCTTGTCTGCCAGAAACACATTATGGACGCTAGAGGTGGACATTTCACTCCACCTTTACTGGTCCTTGTAGCCTATTCTCCCCCTTTTTAATGATGTTGAGTAGTGCGAGCTTTTCAGGTGATTTCATTATTGTGTGTTGTATTAATGTAATATGCAGCTTCCAGTCATTTTAGAGGCTCTGGAAACCCAAATCCACAAAAGCCTAACTTTATCATGTAAACATTAATAGTAAGCATCTAAAAAAGAAGACATTTGTTTCAATCCAAAATCTATGATCCTAAATATTGTCATTTAACTTAACTTTCCTGATATTGGTCTGAATTATGCGTGGTTACGCTCTGACATTTATTACGCAATTACGCTGCATTTAATGGAAAAAATAAGCTGTCAAAAAAAGAAATATTCTTACACCTGTGTTCTTTATTAAAAAGCAAAATACAACCATACACCTTCTGAATTAAAGTTTCTCTCTTTTACACGACAGAAACAAAATGAAACTCACCAAATCATCTTGGTTCGTCTTTCCACTATTTCACTATCAACACAATCACCAACCCTGGTTCGGTCTATATAAATCCTCATTTCAAGCAAAGCAGGAAACTAGACTACTTATGTTCATTAACTTGCCAGATGCATTAATTAATGTCAGCCTGCTCTTATTCACCCATATGCTATTACTTTTTATTCCTTTTCTTTTTCTTTTCTCCTCTTTTGTTTGTTTCTGTCTCTCCCTTTTTCCATCTCCCCAGGCTTTCTCTTATTAACGTTAGACAACAACTCAACGATAGCATCACATCATTAGCAATGGAGAGAGAGAGAGAGATGGATGTTGGCGGTGACCCGAGTGTCTTTGTAAAGAGGACTATCAGGGAGTGAAAAAGATGGCTAATCACTGGGGTCCTCACTCCCACATCACTCTTAAGCTTTGTCCCAGTTCTGTACTACGTAGTGATTCAAAATGGGCTTTTAACTATTAATATTAATTGCTCTCCCATTAGAAAAGAGACTAAATGAGTATGATGTCTTCATACTGTATTTACTCAATTTCATCATTGATCACTGGTATTTTCAGACAATGCTCCATGGTGTTTAAATGGTCAAGGTACTCAGGGCTGGAAAGAACTGACTGACAGTGCAACAGTTGAGATGCAGCTCAGACTTGACCCTTGACCAAGAGCAGAAATAGAATTTTATGCTGTATGAAACTTAAAAAACTTGTACAGATAGAGACTGTACTTATGTCTTTGCTTTGGTTACTAGGTTACATTTAGCAGTTTTCTGAGGGGCCAAAATTGATTAAGTATCATTGTTGCTTAGTAACTGCTAACAAGAAAACTAGAGTTGGCTTTATAGGATAGAAACCAAGGTAACACCTAAGGTTGTCAACTTCAACTGGCTATTTATGTATTTTCAAGAAAAAGGGATCAATCTTCCCTTCTCCTTTTGCTCATTTCACTTTTATTATTTTACTTTGTCAGAGTGACTAATTAGCGGAGACAGTGTAGTCACTTCTTGAGCATAGTTTTGTTGTTTTCATTTTAAAGATTTTTTTTTTTGCTGAGGTCCATCTTAATATTAATATTTACTTCAATGCCATTTTTTTTCTAGAAAGTGTTTAATAATTTTGCTCAATTGTAGAACGCTAAAATTATCTTCATAGGGAAATATGTACAAATACACACAAGCAGACAATGCATTTGGATATAAACTCAGATGAAAAGAATATTATCATTGATCTGGCCAGACTTTAAAAGGTAAGCAATTAAAGACATTTTTTGTAATTTTAAATAATTTCCTAGCTTATTGTGCTGGTCAAATTTTTGTTGCCATAGTGATGGTGCCATCATCACATCATCTTTTAAGGACACAAACCGGGTGATCAATTGAGTCCAGTTTGGTTCAGATAGGAATGAGCAACTGAAAGTGAAAAGTATTGTATTGTACTGTGTAAATGCTTAATGCTTAATTGATGAAAGTGCCTGACATGCAAATCTTATTTTCATTTGGGCAGTCAAATTCAACAAAAATGTTAGTTAAATGTTTGAATAGTCAGATAATGTTTAATTAATATACTTTGGATAATGTGTTACTTCACTGCTATAAGGCACCCAGGTTTAATATGATTACATTTCCTAATAAAAACAGAAACTCAGTCTTGTAATTAAAATATTTAATCATTAGGACAGTTGTCAGAAACAACAATAACAATGAATAAATAAATTACATGAACTATCAGGACAATGAAAATCACGCCTCAGTGATGTCCCCTTGACAACTCCAGCACAGTGGTGTTCACAGACTGAGATGAGCACTGTAATCCCTGACAGTCTGCTGGCCCGAGTTTCAACTTCATCTCTGCTGACTTTTGACAAAAAAAAAAAAGACACTTCAAAGGGACCGTCCTAATATTAGCTGCAAAGATAACAATGTAACATCACTGCACATAACGCATCATGACAGACAATTTCCCACTAATTAAAGCCAACACAAGAAGCGGTTGACATTAGACACAATGTCCAAGTGAAGCTGAGAAGCGGGAAAGAGACATGTAGCTAAAGTCAGAAACAAAGGAAGGAGAGGATGATAAAAGAGACACTTGGCATTTAAGTGTTTACCTTGTCATGTAGGAGGGTGAGGCGATAGACTGGACTGACCGTGGCTGGTTAAAATAGCACATTCAATAGGCTAAGCTTGAAGGAATTCAGAAATCAAATAAGAAGTAAGGTTTGGAAGAGAGTGAAATGAAAAGGCAGTATCTTCACGTATCATGAAGACTATTATAAGATGTAGAGAAGGACAGCGCCGAGTGTACAATTTTCTCTACCTGGTGTTTTTGAGGTCTCTAATTCCATTTTTCTTTTTTCTTTTTTTCTTGTCCTCATTTTGTATAATCCCAATTTCTTCTTCATGAATAAATTCACTAATTTCATCCTTTGTCTAGTGCCTATACCCAAAGCTAGTCAGAATCAAAATAATACTTCCCGGAGGATAAAGAGCAGGTTAGCAAATGGAAAAAACTGAAAAGTCAAAGTAAACATGCTTGGACGGAGAGTGAAATTATTTGATAACAGTGTAAACAAAGTCTTCTTGACCCTTTTTCTCTTTTGACGGCCTCAGTATTTCTTCCTCTGTGGTGGCAATTCTTATATCTTATATGCAGGTTAGAAAAACATGAAACAAGCAAGAATGGTGTGCGATGATGTTCAGTGTTGCCTTGTGAGGGGGACCAGTTCAAAGCAGGACTTGTTAGGATTTTAAATAAGCTGATATGCTAATGCTTGTTTAGAGTTATTGTCTTGCTGGAAAATCCAATCCTCTTCTGCACAATTGTGGCAGCATAGCTCTTAAATTATGTTTCATTATATTTTTAGACCTGGAATTGAGTATGTGTTTTTTTTTTTTACTGTTTTCTTGATTTTTGTTCCTGGTCTATCTATCTATCCTGTCTTATAGGCAGGCAAATGAAGAGTACCAGGTCCTGGCCAACTCGTGGCGTTACTCATCTGCATTTTCCAACAAGCTCTTCTTCACAGTCGTGGACTACGATGAGGGGGCTGATGTTTTCCAACAGGTAACTAGTTATTTAATGTATTAGCAATATCAAATGTTTTTTTTTTTTTTCCCTAAACCTGTCGCAAGTTGCACCTTTTATCCTTTCTTCTTCTTCCCTTCCTTCCTAGTCCCTCTGCTTGCACACAACACCCATTTTTTTTTTCTCACTAGCATTATATGTGTTTAATGAAACACATTCTCATAGCAGAATGAAATCCACAGACACAACACAATGGAAAGACTGAACACCAACAGTTAATTACCATTGTGTTGCTGTAGGAATACTTTTATCATAGGACCTACCAGAACACTGAAGGTAATTCGCCTCGGTTAATTAATATCTGCAAACCGTAGGTAGTAAAGCTCCCTTTGCTTGTTGCAGAAAAGATAAATAACACAGTTTAAAAGAAAAGTGCCATCGTGAAGCAAATACTATGGGTTCATATCAGTCACTTGCAAATGTGGCTTCTGTCTCCGTTCATCAATCTCTTTTCCTATGCCCTGCAGTCTTTCACAACCTCTGCTCCTTGCGTCCCTCCCTCCTTGCCTTTTTGACCCTTCCTTCATTTATATCATTTTCACCTTCAACCTTTTGTCCTCCTCCCATTGCTCTTCCCTCTGCTGTCATTTATTCTTTCCTTAATCCTCCCTTCGTTCCATACACCCACCAGCTGATTTACATTTCAAAGAGGTTGCCCCAGAACTTCAACTGTAGTTCAGCAAATAACCAAAACGAAAAGAAAACGTCAGAGAGAAAGGCAAAAGACCTGTACATTTAAATCAATGACAGGTGAACCGTAATTGTGAGCAGGTCTGCTGTACAATAAACAAAAAAAAATCTAGATTATTTCCCTGTTAATTGGACTAAACTATAGACGTGATGCACTATGATGAAAAAGGACTGATGACTCAATTAAAGCCTGCCTAACTATAATACTTGACTGTTCCTTTAAACTGTGGTAAATGTCATCAAACGGTATCCCATTCATCATTTACTTGTGCACTTCTAAGGAAGGACAAACAGACTCAAATTACAGGCTCTGCTGTGCTTTGATGACGTCTTCTAGAGTTTTTTGGACTGGGAGGCACAGTGGTTGTCACTTTGGCACTGTGGCTATACATACATATATTTATGTCATATCCTACCAGTGAAACCAAAATGGAGACAATGGCCAGACTCTTCCACAAAACAGAAACAAAAATAAATGCTTTAAAAAATGTATGTCTGGTATCAAAGTATGATTCACTTTAGAGATTTTTGTAACTACAAAATGTGGATCCTTTTCTCCATTGTGGATTCTGTGATATCGTGAATATAATCACTCTCTCTCAACTCAAGTAATACTCTCAACCAGCTGCTGTCTGCAAGCACCTTTACCTAAATAACTGCTAACCCTAAATACATTAAAAGACACGAATACAGATTTCAATTCCCCGTTGTCCTTTTTTATTCTACACTTTATACTCTTAAAGCTTTAAATAGCTGTGCTCAGTTAGAAATAGCTTGGTTTTGATTCCTTACCCTTTTTATCTTGCTTTATTTTAAACTGATTAGTCCAGTGAAGATGACATTAAAACATGCTCCTAAAGTCTTTAATATGTCTTCTTTTCTTTTTCTTCATTAGAATTGCATTTTGGCTAGCCATTGCTGCTTTAATTGTCCTTTCTTACTGACGTTTTTTTTTTTCTTTAAAGGTTTTTGCTTTTTAAAACTCTGTCTACACCCATTATCCGTGCATGAATGCATGTTTTCAGATTGTTATTCAAGGACTTATATATGTGTATATAATTTGTATGCAGACGTATGTATGCATGCGCATGTTCCTCTAATCCACCATTCAAGATTATCAAGAAAGAAAGAAATATTTAGCTACTCATGTAACAGATACATATTTGCAAAACTACTCTACTCTCATTTCTGTCTCCCTTCTCTCTTTCCTTCCTTTCCCCATCCTTGGCATTTTTCTTCATGTGTCTTGGGAAAACAGGAGATCATAAACCAGTTGACTTCATTGTTGTTGATAATTATAGGGAGTCCTGGGATTTGGAGTTAAATAGGTGTGAAACGTAGAGAGAGAGAGGGAGGGAGGGAGGGAGCGAGGAAGGAAGACAGTTCTAGCAGTGTCTTTATTTAGCTGTCTGTGTGTGTGTGTGCTTAAGAGGAAAGGCAGAGTAATGCATTTGTACAGAATGATATATTTATGCAGAGATAGAATTATTGGAGACGTTATCGCTATTCATTTATAAGCTGTGATAGCAAACACACACCCACTTGTCATCGGATCAGTACAGATATGCATACACACAGAGAAGCATAGAAGTACTATACACTGATGCAGTTTCTAAAATCTGTTGATCTTTGACAGTTTTTTTTGACACTGACACTTCATTATCTGCCCATACAGATTCAAGACCCAAAATTTACATTTTCCTACAAAGTACAGCTCCATACTGCAACTTAAAAGCCAGTCAGATTTCGGTAGAGTAACTGGATAACTCTTGATGATAAAATACCCCCATGTCACATAATACTACATATTAACATAATATGTATATATAAATAAAATATCTGTGAGGATTGTTAATCTGGAAATGTTATGACTAGAAGGTGTGGACAGGATATGGACATTCAAGTTGAAATGCAGTATTGAGCAAACCACAGCAGTTTAGAGGCGTGGTGCACCTGCAAAATAACACTGATAAAGAAGCAAGGTGAGCGTTTGCAGCTTTGCTCTGTCAGTAAAAACACGTTACTGAAACTGCTGGCTAATATTCACTTGTTTGTCTCACTCACAGTGCTGCGTGTGTTTTGGGAATAGGTTCCTACAGTAATGTAATGTTGAAATACAAAATGTGTCAATATTTATGTTACAACAATGATTACAGCCTCATATATTGTTGTGTTAATGATGAACCTCTGATAGGCAGGCATCAAGGGAATTACATTACTCCCAATAAATGGTATTGATATAATTTCCAAGGCTTTTTGAAGCAGTTATTTAATGTGTTTACATGAATAAAATTTAATTCTCTTTGAATTCTTATGAATTCAAAGAGAATTAATGAATGAATTAATGATATGTTGCTTAGTACATTTGACACATCAGAGATGACATTAACCTGATATCCCCTCACCCTTATTTTCCTCTCTCTCTAGCTGAACATGAACAGTGCTCCAACCTTCATGCATTTCCCAGCAAAGGGAAAGCCAAAGAGGGCTGATACATTTGACCTGCAAAGGATTGGCTTTGCTTCGGAGCAGCTGGCCAAGTGGATTGCAGACCGCACAGATGTTCAGGTAATACATATACAGACATTGACAGCATGTACTCTTGTAAATAATAAATAAAAATACAGTTGATACCACCTCACGTACGTGGTTGTTTCAGCTGAATATTCTACTAATTGAGAAAATCTCAGAAAGACAATTCAGTGTGGTGTTTTTGTTCTTCAGTGGTGCATTATGAGGTGATCTTGCATAAATACAAACAGTGCTTCATCAGATCAGTTACAATATTGCTTAGAGGTGGTCAGAGACATACCTTTTTAAAGTGGTCTTGGTATGGTGGTATGGTGATTGACAGCTTTCATATGGGCCAATTTACACAAATCTTTTTATGGCTCCAGGGGGAGCTGCATGAAGTCTGATTAACTGCCTCAAAGGACGTCACTTCAGAAAACAGTGGTTAGGTCTGAAGACTACTAAGAGTGTGGAGCTAGAAAGCAGTGAGCTTACCAGACCTCTGAAGCTCTCTCCTCATCTCTGCTTGAGGCTAGCAGCTCAAGGCTACATTAGCTGCTTCCAGTATAACACACCTAATACCCTGACAGAACTGCAGGCGGTCGAACTGCTTGTTGCTTGTCTTGGTAAAAAAGAATGATATTTCAGGTTTTGTTGCAACATGTCTAGTCTTTGCATGTGCAAAAATGCAATGTCAACCATATCACAGCTTCTTAAGCTTAAAGGACCAGAGTCGTACATGTGCAGGTGGGTCCTTGAAGGCACTTCAGTTATTGGCGCCGGAGAGATCAAACCTTCAACCATTGGACTACTATTTTTTTTTTTTCTTTCCTGAGCAACCTGTCAGCCAAGTACTGGCAGACATACTCCAAGCATCCTGCTGACATCCTGTTGATGGATGTGGATTCAAAAGGCTGCCTTTCAAAGAAGGCGAAGGGGAGCACTTACACTAAGTGCAAGCTTTCAGGCCCTTCAGTGTGACTTTACTGCATGAATAAAGAACAGAAAAATAAAAATGAAAGCACAGATAAACGATCAAAAAAAAAAAAAAAAAAAAAAACAGAAAAAATTAGAGTGATGAGGGAACTTGAGTGAAAGTCGATTAGAGAAGTCTGTTTTTAAAATATTTTTCAAAATGACAATAAGGACAGATGGGGAATGAGGAGGAGGTCGTACTATTGTACGAACCATCAGCCATTAGCTCTTGTTTTTCTCTTCTGCCCTGTTCTACATAATACCATATACAAAGATAAAACTGAATGACTTCATGTATTACATGACACCACGTTGTTTGAGCTTACAGCATTGTAATAACGTGCACTGTGATGCGCAGTATTATACCCCACTGTGTTTTAAATGTTTTCTTCAACCACACTTAAAACAGAAACGTGAACAAAAGCAGATAGTGCTGTCTTTGATTAATTATAAAACAAGCCTATTTTTGTTTTGTCCCAAAGAAAAGAAAAAAGGAAAAGACAGCACCCTGGCTTTGTGATGCCACTGTCTCTACTTTGTATATTTGGAAGAGAGATCTCACAGTCTCATTTTTTCCCCCACACACACACACATCTTAGGTCACAGGCTAGGTTGTAAACTCACACAGAATGTGGCAGAGCTTTTGACTAAATCTCCCTTTTTTTTCTCTCTTTCTTCCTGAATTATGCATTCTTAAGTTTTAATCCAATAACACTTAGCAGCAGCAGATGGTGCACACATTTGCACTGGTGACATAATCAGTGTTGGTTACACATACGTGTTCTGTCATTTGGAACATTTTACCCCTGCATCTGCTAAGAGCGAGCACAGCATGTTAGTTTGGCTTTATTGCCACGCACACATACAGAGGCACGCAGAAATAAAGGGGGGAATATGTGAGAAACACACTGAATTAACAGTCAAAATGATTTTATGTCATTAATTAAGTTTTATTTCTTGGTGTTTTTGATTTTTTTGGATCTTATTTTTTTTAAATTTAGTTTTTTTTAGTTTTCACTGTGCTGCAGCTTACCACTGATTAAACACATCCCAGCTGGGCAATAATTCTGGGCTTTGACTAATCTCCTTAAAAAACAGGAAGAAGCGTTTCTATATGAACAACATAAACTTAAATAAAAGGCTGCAAACCATGCTATTTGTCTTTTTTATCACGTTTTTATTGAAATATTCTTCTGCGTATGTGTCCCGGAAACATCTTTACTGAAAATATTTCACAGGTTCAAGGTTAGACCCTTCACTGAATGGGTTGTGAATTTTAGAAATAGCTTGGGCTTTTGTCGTTTTAAAACTACATTTTATGTGTTTCTCCAGCAATCAACAATTCTTAGTATAGTTCATTGAAAAAGATGTATACATATAAATATCCCACGTTCCAAACTTGATTCTTATCTTGCTTTCTGTTTCATATCATTCTCTCTCCCCATGCCTTTGACCCAGTTACTACATTTGCTGTTTCATATACAATGATTTTCCAATTAAAATCTTGAACATTATTATATTGAGGACATGTTCTACCCATCCACAGCACTAAAAAGAATAAATAGGTCTGAAAACAGATGAATAGTTTATTTTATTACTTTCTTCGGTTAACATCAGGCCAAGATAACACATTATTTTTGTTCAGAGTGGGAAAAGGAAGAATGGAGAACATTTATTAACACCATTTCCTCTGTACAATACATCTATACAATAGTATAGCGATGTACAGTGACTGTAAGATGTAAGTTGTATGCTCTTCATTTCTCCCTCTCTCGCTCTTTCTCTCTCTCCAGATCCGTGTGTTCCGTCCACCTAATTATTCAGGCACTATTGCTTTGGCTCTGTTAGTGTCTCTGGTTGGAGGTCTGCTATATTTGAGGAGGAACAACCTGGAATTCATCTACAACAAGGCTGGGTGGGCCATGGCTGCACTGGTATGACACACACAAACACACACACATTTTTGTGAGTTTGAGGATTAAATCTTTTAATTCATGGTGGAAGGTTAAATACATTTATGTCTCAGTTATACGTTGATATGGATAGATTTCACACTGTCCCAGTTAAAACCAATGATAATAATACTAATATTTCCATGCAAATAATGTTTCATCCACATTTTCTTTGTCCCCTACTCTCTTCCTCTCTCTCTGTGATAGTGTGTAGTTTTTGCAATGACATCCGGTCAGATGTGGAATCACATCAGAGGTCCTCCCTACGCCCACAAAAACCCCCAGAATGGACAAGTGGTATGAATCACATTATTTTTTATTTCCCTTTCTCTTTATATCCATACATTCATCCATCTCTTTTTCTTCTAGCTGTTCTTTCAGTCCCTGCACTTTTGTTCTGTGTGTGTGTGTGTGTGTGAGTGTGTGTGTGTGTGTGTGTGTGCTCGCGCATGTTATTTATCTACTTATCTACCTCACCTTCTCTATTTCATACATTTCCTCTGCATTTTTGGACCACTTATTACCGATATGTGTGCGAACACAGACGCACGCAGGATTTGCAGATAGGGTTTTGCTGGTCATTATTTAAGTTTGTTCATCCAAGTGTGAAATTAAAATAAAAATATAACAAAAAGTGAGAAAATTACCGAGGATTGAGAGCAGGGGTGGGAGAAGTGCGGGAGGGAGTGAGACAGAACAAAAAAAAAAGAGAGAGAAAGGAAGGAAGATGGAGTCAAAAACATCACGAAGGAAAATTACCTTAAAAGTGATATGTGTTTACAATATTACATTGTAAGATACATGACGTGGTCATTTCCACTAGGGTTACTGCTGCTTCTTCTTCTTCTTCTTCTTGAAGGCCAAACACACCAAACGCCTTAATTAAGAAAATTTAAGTAAAATAATCGTCATTTTTCACACAACGTTATACCTGGGTATCAGTATGTTGCTTCAACCCTAATTTCCAACCACACAACACAAAACCTTCCACAGTGAATCATGCATGGGATCACACACTGCAAGTATACATAGCAGTGTGGTTGTTGCAGGAGAAGTCACTTCAGCTCATGCAGAAAAAGGATTGGCATTCCCTGTTGGCGGCACTCCTTGAGAATACATACAAATGCACAACAGAGGGGACTGTCATGAGAAAAAAGAAAAGAAAATCAAAAAGCGTCACAAACCTCCCTCTTGCCCCTTCCCATCTCCTATTACGTACGGTATGGCCGTTCTCTCTAGGCACTCTATTTGTCAGGCTCTGTTGGCTCTCTGTCATTTTTCAGTCTGTTTGAAAACAAATAGGTTCAACACTCATTCAACGTAGCTTTAAAGTGTAGCTCCCAGCCATCACCCCTTCTTTCTCATTCGATGTTATTTCCCTATTTCTTCGCCCCCCCCCCCTCACTCTGCCCCCTACTTGCATCTGAACCACTTTTACTGCGCCGGGACCAGCATTGACAGGCGGAGATGGTGCTGTTGTTTAGATAAAAATGACGACTTCGTAAATCCCAATACTTTTTAAGTCTCTATCTGTTGTCACATCGTACGCACGAAATACCTATTGCACACAGTATATCTGAGAATATCCTGCTGATAACACTGACATGATCAAGAATATATGTGATCAGTAAAATCGTGTTATACTGGATGAGTGGGCAGCCTGTCCTCGCCTTTTAACTTTAATTTGATTGATACTTATCTTCACTTCTACCCTCGCTCTGCCTTTCCCTGTTCTTCAGTTCTTCAGTTCTTCTTTCCTTCTTCTCCATGCCCTCCCCTCTCTCTCTCTCTCTCTCTCTCTCTCTCTCTCTGTTTCACACGTCTGTCTGTCATCATCCCATATTATAGTCTTCGCAAGAAATAAGTGCACTCAGCTAGTTTGAAACATTCCCACCTGCCTGCCATTCCTGTCTTCCTCTCTTGTTCTTGGCTTTGTGTGAGCTGAGCAGAGCGATGAGGGCAGCATTAAGGCTTTGACATAGTGAAGTGTTGAAACAGCATTTTAGATTAGGACAGAAATTAATTCCCTAACTAAAGGGAGCAATAGCCACAGGCATCTGATTCAAATGCAAAGGTGAGTAGGTCATAAAAGATTTATTACTGAGCACGCAGAAAACAAATTACACCAGTTACAGGCAGAAGTGCTGAAGAGCTGACAGGAGGCCTATTGTATGGAAACTAGTAGTTTACTCAGAAAGTTAAGGTTTTATAGTTTGGTATTTTTATTAGCAAACTTAGCAAACTGCAGCTTCTTTTTATTTGTGCTCTCGATGGAAGCCAGTTTGTGATTTAGAAATTTTTGATCATTGTTTATAGAGGTTCACTTTTGCTATGTACTTTCATGACTAATCTTAGCAAACATGAAAAATACTGAACGTTTTTCTTATTTGAATAGAAGAGAGATGGTTTATTACTTATTTCAAATATGTACTATTTTGAGATCAAAACATGACATATGCTGTGATAAGGGGAGGCCAGCTCTATACTGAAAGATATTATGTTAACTGCCCTCAGTGTCCACTTTATTAGGTACACCGTGCAGTCTAATGCAATCCAATACAATTGTTTTCTACTTTTTTGATGCTTATAATATTCAGAGATGTTTGTAATTCTCTGCCCCGCTCGTGTAGTACTGTTGTATTGGGCTGCCTTAGATTGTACAGTTGTACCTATAAAAAGGGCCGCTGAGTGTATGTGAACCTATTGTGGCCTGGCTCTGTTGTGCTATAACTTCCTGTTAGGCCCCCTACAGTCCAAGCCTCATAAGCCCCATCGCCTAACCTTAATCATTCATCTCTCTCTTTCCATTTCCTCTACAGCAGCAGTAGCCTCATTGACCTACATGCTAGGTTGCTATTTTGTGGCCACTCAACCAAAATGGCAGCAGGGATAGCTACATTAGATCTTGTGTAAATGGTCCTCATCTCTTTTGTATTTCCTCCCAGCCTTCCACCTATTCCACCTTCATCCGCACCTCTATGCTCTCTTTAAATCCCTCTTTTCCTCTCTCCGTCGTTCGACAGTGAATGGCTTGAACTGGGCAGACAATATTGAAAAGATACCTGTCTTATCTTTCCTGTTCTACTTTCGCCCTCCTTCCACGTTACTTCCTCTCACCTCCGTCTCTAATCTCCTACTCTCCTCTCTCTCCCCAGACAGTGTAATTCCTTTAAAATGATGAGCGAGCGAGGCCAGGTAGACTATATTGAAAGGATTTGTCAACTGACGAATGGCACGACCAAGCAGATGAAATTGTAGTGAGTGTCTCACTGTGCAGCCAAGAAAATAGTGCTAGCTCATTTTTGCTCTGACACACACACAAAATGGAAAGGGGGGGGGATTGGAAATTTAGTTTAAATAACCACTGATAAACAAATCCTAACAATGTAGCATAATGTTTACAGTTCCTTAGCTACAAGTTTAGAGGAGCTGCTCAACATAACAAAAAAAAGTCATAATCTATTAGTGAGAATAAGGCTGCGTGTTATCTGTACACCCATTTATTCAATTTTGACATGGCTGTTTGGCTGCTTATTAACCTGTGGCGGTAAAGGAATGAAAACAGTTGCTCTTTGCAAGTAAAGTACTGACAGGTGCTGATTCTGATGACAGACAGGACATTTATGATCAATGAGATGTTTACCCTAAACACATGATGCATCATTAACTAAACATGTTAAATAAAAGCCAGACATGCAAAAGCAGACAGTGAAACAGACAGCGAAGGTAACGATAGCTAGCCAGTTTTACATCATTACGTGCGCTCTCTATCTTAATCCGTGGGCCAGAGCTAGAAACTTCACACGCCGTGACCGTCTGAGGTGGCAAAAGAGTGGTCCTACGTTGTTCTTCACATTTCAGTGAACAAATTGATATATGATAGAGTTTAGTTTGAAGAGTAGCTAAATACTATTTGATCTCATGAATGAACACATTGTACTTTATTTTGCTCAACCTTGTTATTCCGTTAGATCGTGACCAGCAGCAGAGTCAAGTCTGTATTTTTCTCTGCGTATATGTCCTTTTCACCTTTTTCACCTCACCACATCAAAGTAAGTGGTAATCTTACTTTGGTGGTATTTTCATTTTGCAGCAGGATATAGATAATATAGCTTATTTGGCTGTAATATTATTTCCCCACAAGTTTGTGATATAACTATAGAAAATGTACTCAATTGTACAGCTTTTGACAAGTGAGAGCAGCAAAGACAAAGAAAGAAAAGAAAGCCAGGGGATGGTATAGGGTCGGAAAGTACTTTTCATATCTGAGTTTTTGTTGATAAAAGTTTAATTTAAATGTATTGAGTATTGAACAAGTCATAACAAGTTATTATATTACCAAACTTTTATCTGTTTCAGCCTGGAGGGAAGTGTACCACTGTGAAGCATTTTAGCCATTGTTTCTCTCCTGGCTCTTATAACCAACCACTTCCTTATTTCCGCACTATTGGCTTATGACATTTCCATATTTCCAGTTGATTTCACATGATTGGTTGATGGCTTTTGGCAACAGTTGGCAGGAGGCCTCTCTACATTACTGTTAACCTTTCATATTTTAAAGAAACACTGCTGTCACTTTTATTGGCTCTTTGCAAATAGTTGACTTTTGGCTTGCAGAGGACATCTTTGTGTGTTGTGTGTTAGCGAGTGTGAGTGCTGCTTTCGTTTTTGCAATGCCTTTCAGTGTGTGTGTGTGTGTGTGTATGCTTTTGATTGAGTGAGCGAATGCTTGTGTGTTTATCTGTGTGTTTCATGCCGATACGGAGAGAATTGAACAGTGTAGTGAAGCAGTGAAATAAATGGTCCTTTAGGCTGGATATTTGTTCAGACCAGTAGACATTGACCATTCCTCTCTGTCTCCTCACTTAGACGCTCA
Organism: Protonibea diacanthus; assembly: GCA_028641955.1. NCBI lineage: Eukaryota > Metazoa > Chordata > Actinopteri > Sciaenidae > Protonibea > Protonibea diacanthus. The sequence goes on along the minus strand of CM053977.1, from coordinate 18,495,132 downwards.
CACCCACAGCTACACACAAAGTGACTGGAACTGTTGTTTTCAGAAAACTGTAATAATTGTTTAATATATACAGTGTAATAATTTTATACGCAGTATATATGTACAGTGTTCACAGTCATTTATAACTTTATGTCTCTGTCTATAGTCCCTTACTTGATTACTCGTGATTTATATACAGTGTTCTTTTTTGTTTGATAAGTGCATGTCTTGTTTAGTTATTATTTATTGGATCTTTTGCACTGACGGGAGAACTGTTCCCCAATTTTGTTGTGCTAACGTATTCTGTACTACCGTGCAATGACAATAAAGACTCTAATCTAATCTCTATATTAAACATATACTGTATATCTTAGCGGAAAAGAAAGAAACGGAGGAGATTGATGGACAAAAATAGGATAGGAGAATATATGGCCAAAAGTCCATAGACCAAAGACCATCACACCTATATGAGCTTGTTGGACGCACCATTCGAAAACCATGGGCATTAATATCAAGTTGCTGCTCATCTGGGAAGGCTTTCCACAAGATGTTTGGAATGTGTCTGTGGGGGTTGATGTCCATTTAACCAAAAGAGCATGTAGGTGCTGATGTTAGATGAGAAGGTCTGGCCCGCATTCAATTCAATGTTCTAATTCCTCCCAAAGGTTTTCAGTTGGGTTGAGATCAGGGTTTTGTGCAGGCCACCCAAGTTCCTCCCCACCAAATTAAAACCATGTCTTTATTGACCTTGCTTTGTCTTTGTCATACTGGCACAGCAAGAGGCTGTTGCCGCTAAGTTGGAAGCACCCAAATGGCTAAAATGTTTTTATATCCTGTAACATTAAGAAGAGCCTTCACTGGAACTAAAAAACCTAGCCCATAACCTTACAAACATCCTCAAACTGTTATCCCACTCCCACCAATCTTCCAAGCTGCCAGATAGTAAAACGTGATTCAGCATTGCAAAGATCACTGAAGTATCACTGCTCCAGAGTCCAGTTGCAGCGTGCTTCACACCACTCCAGCAGATGCTTGGCATTGAGCATGGTGATTCTAGGCTTGCGTGCAACTGCTTGATCATTGAAACCCATTTCATAAAGCTCCTGACACACAGTTCATCTACTGATGTTAATTCCAGAGGCAGTTTGGAACTCTAGAGAAAGTGGTGCAACACATGATGATGCTTTATGCACTTCAGCACTTATTGGTCTCGCTCTGTGAGTTTGCGTGGTCTACTACTTTGTGGCTAAGCTGTTGTTGCTCCTAGGCACTTCTACTTCACAATAATAGCACTTACAGATGGCTGATGTAGAAAGGCAGAAATTTAGCAAACTGACTTGTGGCAAGGCATGAAGAAAATGTGGCTGAACTGTTTATAACCCACTCTAAATTCTAAATGTTTGTCTATGGGGACTATGGCTGGAACACCTGAACTAAATAAGTAGTAGTGGTGTCCACAGAAAATAGTGCAAATAGTGTCAGAATAAAAATTACTTTAATGAATGTGCATCTACGATTCCATCTGTTTGAGGCTTTATCACACCAGAAGATTCATCCAAATGAAATACTTGGCTCTAGTAGCTGGTATGCTAACTGCTAACACTATGCAGCTAGTCTGTGTTCTTTGGGCTCCACTTTGGAGAAAAAAAAGGTATTAAAATAAGATATGCAAGAAGCACAAAAAGACAATATAAGAACAAACACATACAAATAGTATTTAAGAAGATAAGGGATAATAAGATGAAAAATAAGATAAAATTGTATAAGACAAGAGAATGGAAATTTTAGTGCAGTTATAGAGCAGTGCCAGATATAAATGTATGTTCCCAAATGAATATTCCCAAATTTAATTTGATTAAAAAGGCAACAACAAATGTATTACGTTATGATTTAAACAATCTGAAAGTCATGTTTTTTGGGCGTTTGCGTCATATATGTGGTTTGTAAAAACTGAATGCAGCTTCTAATACCTGTCCCGGACAGTCTGAGAGGATCTGATGGATCATTCACTCTGGTGCAGCAGATCGGAAATGTTTTTTGGCCTTAAACCATTCAAACAGAAGTAGTATTTTAAAATCATTTTCGACACACAAGAAGCCAGGGTAAAGATCTGAGAAGTAGACTGATGTGATCCACTTTCTCCTTAGTTTAGTGTTCTTAAGACGTTCTTAGACAGCTTTACCGTCAGCCCTACTGTTAAAATGCATGGAAGTGTTTCAAGACATAAATCCTTAAATTCTTGATTATATTCTTAAGCTGCTTTTGTAATTATACTGATGTGAATGTTACAATTTAGTCCATGACTACATCAAGACTTCTGGCCTGCTTTGTGGTCTTTATTGTTCGAGTTTGAAGACTTTTAATTCTTCTTCTTTGGCTCCAAGACAATTATTCCTGTTGTTATTTAACTGGAGAAACTTGTGGCACATCCAATCAATGGTTTGTTAAATGCACCGACTGAATGCTTATGTGGGACCATAGTCACCTGGTGATATCATTATATAAATCTGTATGTCTGCATTATTGTGATGAGATTTACTTTGCCTTCGTAAGCAAATTCACTAGAGGTGACAAATTGCATTGGAACTGATAGATGACACTGCAACATTTGGCTGTTTTTAAATGCTGGATTGACAGGGCCTTTAGACTGCAGGACTTCTGAGTCACTCTACCTCGTCTTCATTAATTGTCGCAGTTGTGGGTTAACTGCACAAGGGCACCACAGCAGATTTATTTAGGCAGTCTATGGATCAAGCCAGCAATTTACATCATTGCTACCAGATGCAGATCCCCCACATGTCCTATAAAAACAAAACACAAATAAAATTATTCTATTGAGGAAATAAGAAGACTCTTACTTTTGCTGATTGACATGTTTTTTGTTTGTTTTTGTTTTTTTTTTTTTTTAATGAAAGAAATGCAGTTTTTTTAATGGCTTTAATTGACTCTTGGGTAATTAAACTGAACTCTCAAAAGACTGAGTACCGTCTGAAATGCACTGGAATGCATAAACAGTGAGTAGATAATGAGATTTTAAAGCATCACCTGAATCCCTGAAACAGACTATGATATTTGTTGAAGTGAAGGGTTCAGTGAACCTGCCCATAGTCCCTCTGCTGTTCTGGATAAATCACCCCCATATGCTCTCAGATAGTTAGACATTAAATCATTGATGTGTGGCAGCATATTTCTCTTTCAACTAAGAAATATTTAAATTCTAATCTTCTAGCTATCAATCAGAAATAATGTATGGCTTTTTTGCCCCCTCTATAATTATCTACTAGTTCATTTTTTGAACATGTTCAGTTGACTCGTGACTAAGCTCAATGGTGCATCAGTACAAGTTGTTTACAGTATACAGGTCTGATTTAATCTAGCTCTCTCAGCTCTGTCTATGCTCTTACCTTCGTTTTAGGCATTTAGCTGACAGAGTGAAGGTTCGCTTCCTAGATCGCCTGTCATTACACCCTTTCACAACAACACACACAGTCAAACCTATCCTTTGTCTATATAGATGAAAGTCATATTTCCACTCCATCTCTCTCCCTCTCTGTTACTTACTCTTTCTCCTCTCTGTTCTTTCTGCTTTGTTGACTTTTCATTTATCCCTCTTCCTGTCTGAGTGCCTCCTGACCTTTACCAAACAAAACAGACACAAACACACGTTCACACACACTCTACACAAATACATGATACAGGGTGAAAAAGGATGAATATAGCTATTTGTAAAGGTTATCCGGCCCACAGCTATTAACAGCTAACACTACAATGGTTTGGGTTTAGAGCAAAGATAGTCAAGAGGAGTAGGCACAAAGTAAGCTCGCTCGTACACTATCAGTGTTATCAGTGTTGACATAACTTGCCATTGATTTCGACTATTACAATTTTATCGGTACTTACGTTCCTGTCATGTATGTTTTGTGTAGCATATACGTAAGTAGTGACTCATTGAGGAAAATTACTGATAGCCAATTGTCAAAGCCTGTTCTCAACCTCTAACACAGTAATATATGTGAGCTGCTTATGACATGTGTGAGTATGTAAATGCATATTACGCCCCTGTATTGGTGTGGACACCTAATTTGCTTCAAAGTCTGACAAATGGGCTGTTTTATGCACTTCTTATATAAACAAGGTATTTTAATGTCAGATTTAATGTATTCAAATGAGTGCATGAACACAGACACTCAAAGCGCTGTTCACATCTTTGTTCTTGTATTAGAAATCATGTAAACACGTATATTCTCGAGTTCTTGATCCTAAGAGCATGCTAATGAAAAAACACTATAGTAAATAGACATCCTCGGGGGGGTGTTTAGTAAAGGTCTAGACATATTTTTGAGTTCTAACGTTGATATTTAGAGTTTTAATTGAACTAACCTTTTACCATCTATTTTCTTGAGACCCTCCCAAGGAATAATTTCATTGTTGATGTCATTCAGTGCATTTTAAATTTGTATTATACCCAAGGATGTGGTAAATAAAAAAATACTATAATTCTAATTCTTCTCACAACCTACAATGAAGCATAATAAATGTTACCCTTAACTTTTGTTTATATTTGTTCATGTTGGGCATATTGACTTTGACCATTACATCCTCAACTATTGAAGACAATTTTCTTTTATTTATCTTGATATTTCAACCTCATTCGCAGACATGGGTGTCTTAAAAACTAATCCATCAGATTAATTGGAGCAGTAGCAGATTAAAGTTGTACCAGACAGCTCCACAGCGTGAACCTGTCTAACTTTATAGAAGTGAGCCAAGGTGAGGAGAAAAAAGTACATGCTGGCATGCTGTGTGCTGAAATTACATATTACAAAATTACAATCATATTTTTCTCAATCCCATTAAAAGACCCTAACATATTTCCGCATTATATAGAAGCACTAACTGAGCTACCTCTGGCTGATGTATTGATGTTCATTAGAATGAAGATAGCCACTGTTATACCTTGAGTCAGGCCTGTTACTTACCTTACTGTTAGCACTTCTGTTCTAGCTTGTTTGTGAGACACAGTTTTGTGTCTGCAGCTCCAAAGTTCAAATCAGGCCTTTCTTAACTGGGCATTATTTTGGATTTACTTATCATGCTGTATATCACTGTTTAGGCAACAATTATTTTAGAAAAATCAATGAAAAGGAAAACATCTAGTTTTTTAAATAAATGTTGTGAAGTAGAAGAATCCATTGTACTTAACTTCAAGCCATTTTAAGGCTCGAATGGCTTTAGATGGCTGTAACCAGTTTCTTGCCCCTGCCCTTGCCAGGTGGTCATGGAAGTTGTGACACAGTTTGGATGCTAATGAAGCATTGGATGCGGTCCTCGTCTTTTTGTTACATAGCTGCATTAAAAGATTCATTTGTTTTAGTCCATTGTTATTTAAATGAATGTAAATCAGGTCCTATATTCTGCACCAAGCCGCATTTCAAAGACTGCATGGACTCATTCATGGAGTTACTCTGTATAGGTAACCTGTGCTTTTGATTAAGTAACACAGAGAGAACGAGTTACCGAGTGTGACCATTGAGTTAGCTTTACCATTCATCTCTGTGTTAGCTCAATGAGCTGTGGCTGCTTTTACTTCCAGACCACCTCAATGTCTTACATCTTTCTAATGAACATGCACACACACACAAACACACTCACACACACTTTCTTTCACATAGATAAATTCTTCCTAAACACTTTCATTCACAAACACGCATTTACTTACTGATTTTCAGCATACACATGCAAAGCTACATCCACTGAAACACACACACACACACACTCAGCTTTGCACACTAATGAATTGAACTCCTGAATTCTAATCCATCAGATTAATTGGAAGTGCCTGGCCATGGATTGAGGAATTTTTCTTCCCCCAAGCACAGCTCTTGCTCACGGCCTCTATCTGCAGTTTCTGTTTATGTTGAGAAGGTAACACGCAGAGAGCTGCGTCTTGAAAAATTGTATGAAGTAATGTTTGTTTAGCTTTAGTAATGGAAGAAAGACTCCCCTCACACACGGATGCAGTTTCAAGACTTGATATGTAGTAATGATATATGTGATATGGGATTTTTTTTTCCTTTCCTCAATTTTCTTCAACCTGCCTTATTTACTTATAGTGCATTTGATTTAGCAATCATTTCCCGAGTGACTTCTGAAAAGGGGACTGCACTTATTTCATTCAATTAACATTTGCATATGGACTCCTTAGTTAGCCTTCTGTAATGTTGCTGTCATGTGTCACTGTGCCATTTTCTAGTATTTTTTTTCCCCCATACAGTTATGTACAATGATGCCCTTGCTTTTTGAATTTGAGATGAAATCAGGGATAAACTTGATTCCACTGTTAGTCAGAATGCTATTTCAACATCTCATTCCATCTTGAGCCCATAAATTAGTCATTTACTACACAAAGGTGAAAATCTATAAGGTGCATCTTGCTAAATCTAGTACAGTTCAACACCTTTATCAACCTTATCATATTCAGTTTGTGTTTATGGAGGTGAGTTGATTTGATTCTGTGATTACTCTGTCACCATATCAAGGTTGCACTGTTTGTGTCCTTATGAATGGCTGTACTTTGTTGTGCTGACTTGTATTGCATTATACGGAGAGGTGTTTCTAAGACATTGTCCACCGCATAAAGTTTCATAAAGGCAGGATTGATTGCAGAGCTGTTGTATCTGAGTGCATCAGATGTGGCTCGGTATACCTTTATAAACTGGTAGCTCAGTGACGGGAGAGGCTTAGATAAGTGTAGGAAAGGATTTTAGACTAGAGTGTAAAGCGGGACCTGCAAAACATCTGCCATGTTGTTTTCAAAAAGACAATTGTAATGCACAGCCATACGTCATATTACATGCTACCACAGTGCTCCACAACAATATCTTATTGACACCCAAGTCACTCCCCTAAATTTGATGCACATGTTGTGCGGAATGGTGTGCCAGCAAGCTAAGACAGATGTTTCTTTTCTTGCATGTTTCCAAAAATAATTTACTCAGTGTTGCGCCAGTGAGTGTCCTAACCCTTGTGCTAACAGCTTTACCTTTTCAATAACCTGTAATTTAACAAATTGAATTAATGTAATATAATATAATAGAAACTCCTCAGGACATTACTGCGTTGCACTTGCACTTTCTCATGCAGTGATTAAGAATGCAAAGAGCAATCTCTCATCAACTTCCGACTGAAACTTTTTGTGCTTGTAATCAGCTAATGCAGAGCAACAGGTTTGCGTTGAAGACAAAGGGGATCTGTTTCAGCCTTGAGCCTTTGTCGTCTTTATGTCTTTTCAAGTGCAAAAATTCTTCATTTCTCTCCACTGAAGCAAGAAAAAGCTGTCCACCCTTTACTCTCCTCCTCCTTTGTCACCTTCTATTCATCTCTCCATCCGTATTCCTTTCTGATCGGGAATGAAATGAACACTGGGGCAGTCAAGTGGAAAAACAGACCCTAGATGTGGCGTAAAACCTAGCCGCTAATAATCTGTGGGGCTCCAACAATAAGAAACGCACTGAAATACTTCCTTCCTCTCTATCTCCTTCTATTTGTCTCGTTTCCACAAGACTTCCGCTTTGTCTTCCTTTGTCTGCCTCTCTGCTTCTCTCCCATCAGGTGCAGACAGATGCCAGTCGAATTAGGCCTCTGACATCTTATCAGAGAAGCCTGCCTGTGCAGAGTTTGAGTCTTAAGTATTGTGCTGTGTGGGAGACTTTCTTTCTCCAAAGGCAATGGGTACTAACTGTAACAGAAGAAAACTGACACAATGAAGTAATGTGTCGAACTGGTTGGTTAGTTACAACACATTTATAGACAAATACATTCAGTCAAGTATGATCTGTGGAATTTAAAGACGTTATAAAGACCAAATTACTCTCCCTATGTTAACTGTAACCATGGAGTTTTAACTCTGAAGCAACTCTAAAAAGAAAAAAAAAAAAAAAAAAAACACCCAACACTCTTGCTTGTATAAGTTAATACTTAGAAATCTTCAAGGAGTGCATGAAATAATTTGGGATTTAAAAACAAAGCCTGAAAATGGAAACATTGGTATATATTTTAATATATAATTTGGATTATTGTCACTTCAATTTCAACTTTCTTTTTTCACACTTTCACCGTTTGATACACGAAAATGAAAAAAAAAAAATTCATCACTACTAAAACTCGTAGAAACAACCTTTTCAAAACGTTCTTTTTTATGCTAACAAATACAACTATCACAAGCATCTATCAAGGTTGCTAGCATTAAGTTTATCTTGGATCCTCGTCTTTAACTGAATCTCAAGGGAGTATGTGTCATACTGTGTAGCTGCATCATCAGTCCCTGAGGAAAAAAAAAAAAAAACATGAAGAGGTTTAGGAGCTTGAAGGACAGTGTATCAAGGGATGTGTTTGTTATATGTCACTGATTCAGGTCATTACGTAGTTTTCTTATTTTGCTGTCATTCACAAGTAGTAGTACTAGTATAATTATTTATTTTAGTTCAAGGGGATTTCCATTAATGTGGTAGGCGGTCAATGGGGATGTCACAAAGATATTAAATGAGTAAATGTTATAGGGTTAGACTGTTGGGTGTGACAGAGATTTCTGGACAGAGTATATGTACATGGCTCATACAACAGGTCTGGACCAGTATGTACCAATTCTCTAAAATGAATCTTATGCACCACTCTCTACTTTTCTTCTACCACCTCTCTGCCGTTTTCCCTCATTACATAAGACCCGCACTCTTAAGAATTGGCAACTAAGATGACAAATGACAACCTCTGACCACGACATTACTGATTCCACATGAATGAATGTAAATCTCCAAATGAATAGAAGTCTGGATGAATTATGTGCTGTGTCAACTCTTTTTTCTTTTTTCTTTTTTTTATTATTGTTCATCTGACTTTGTGCACAAGTGTCGTTCTCTGAAAACTCTGGAAGCAGCATTAATGCAGGAAAAATGCATTTAGAAACGGTTGTACAGTAGCAAGTTTAACTTTGGGAGTCTCCATTCAGAGCATGGAGATTACTTAATACAACTGTGTGAGTGTTCCTGTATGATTCAGTTGACCTCCCTGCCCACTCAGTGAAAAGTTAGCACATTTATACACCAACACACCACATCAGAGAAGTCTTTATGACTCACAAAAGACGAGCACACTCCTGCAAATGACAGATTAATGTTTATATATTGGACCAAACCATGCACCAAACACACACGGGCATTTCACTGCCGCCTTGCTGAATAATGAAACAAAGCTCTGGCTATTCTGTTGTAGAGCTCCCATGTCCATCATGATAAAGCAAAAGATAAGATTAAGCTAGAAACTGGATACCATTTTGTCTACAGCCAAGTACAGGTCTGCTAATATCAGGGACAGTTACTGCACTCAAAAGACAGAGATGCGTGGGCATCATTGTAGCCATCATTGAGGATAAAGTCATTTGAAGTTCCTCTCTTCGGATGGTTCCAGATGTTTACTGCCACTGTTTACTTTATGTAACTTTCTGTACAATGAAGACACAACCTCTTCATCTCTTCATTAATGCTTCCCTTTCTTTATAACAACTTCAATGTGCAATTGTATTCATCAACATTCAAAACTCACCCATCCTTTATTGTATTTTTCTTTTTTTCTTTAACTCCATTGATGATGTTACCTAGTGTGACCTTTTATCAATTGAAATAAGTAATATTAAACTAATATGTCTGTCTCTCTCCCTCTCTTTCTCTCTCCCACAGAGTTATATCCATGGCAGCAGTCAGGCTCAGTTTGTGGCTGAGTCTCACATCATCCTCCTTCTGAGTATCCTTTCTCCAAGTGTATGTTTCATGTGTTAATGTAATTTCAAACAAGGTGCTGCAAAATGCAACTTATCTAGAGCAATTGAACTCTCTGTGGAATGTCCAACACCTCATCTTGGCAGTGAATTCCTTTTAATTCTCCATTTGGTTTTACAAAAGCCACCTTTTATATGTGTGAAACTGCATCCAATTTTGCTGTCTGCTACATTTTTTTTCCCCCAAAACGAAAGCTTTGTCATCTGTGTGCATTCTCCATAGGGAGGCTGCCTGCTGGAGTGAACAAACAGACAATACAAAGACAAGAGATTGTCCTATTTTAACTTCACCTCCTTTCCTGATTTGTTCCAAATGCAACCCCTGATGATATGCTGTATCTCTGTGTGTTTACTTGTGTACTTGTTTGGCAGGATAGATGTTTCGGTTTGTGTTTGTCTACTTCTGCTTGTGCACCTGTGTGTACTTGCACTGGTGCTTTTATATGTGTGTGGGTAATGATACCGTTCATTCCTAGCTGCTGTGTTTGTCCCCACGGGAAATAGCAGGTCCAAGGTCGCACCTGCTGCAGAGCAATATTTGTTTGTCCACGCTCACGCTCACAGAGTTTATTTTTTTATTTTCTGCCCATCTGATTACATCTAAATGAAACACACACGCACACACACCCGCACACACAGGTCTCCTGAAACACTAACGCACCCTTGTTGTCTGTGCAGGTGGTATAAACACATTTCATGGCTGTCGTAGAAGTTTCCCCAAGCATGTAACCTTATTTTATTCCTTGTGCAAAGACGTATACACAAACACCATGATACAGCATGTAGTTGCATAACAATATGATTTCAGAATGAAACAGAAACACAGATGTATGTTTTTATCATTTAATAATAAGTCAATAATATGAAGGTTTTTTTTAATCAAGCTTATCGTTTATTAAGTATAGTGTGAGTGTACCTTGTGGCATTAAGTGTCCCTTGCACTAAAATCAGATCAATCAGAACAAGATCAATGAATTATGTCAAGCACACATAAAACATTTCAGTTCAGGCTAAGGATGCAGTCAGTAACCAGCCCAGTTACTGTAAAGTTACTGTTTTTATACGTGTTAGTGTGTGTACCTTCAAACTCCAGCAAAGATGACAGCGGATTACATGTTTATAAAGAAGAATATTGTTTTTATCAAGTGAAAATGAAAACAAACCGTATTGTTTGTTTTCACGTTACCATATTATTTATTGATAAAATGGTGAAATCCATCTCCACCTTCAAGAAAAAGCTGAAAATTAATCAGATTAATTCTTATATATAGAGCTGCAACCTCTGATAAAGCTACTGTTAGTATGTATGGGGGCCATGTTGTCTGTCATCTAATCAATATTTCTTTAAATCTTTTAGTGTTTTACCACAAGCTACCATACAGATGATATAATATCAATATGTCACTGTAAGAACAAATAAGATTAACATTTGTTTGTGTTCCCCTGAAAAACCCCTGGAAACTCAAATCATGGCCACAAACTGGAATTTGATTTGGTGCCTCTCTGGTATTTTGGTGACATCTCTAAATTCGAACGGTTTCAGTCGAGTGCAATGGAGTGGAGTGGAAGCATGTGATTGAAATATTGGTGCCAAGGTAAACTAGAACAAGTTTACAACTTGTTTTGGCAATGTTGAGGCCAATCCTGTACAAAATAGTGCCAGTTTAGTCTAGTTTTGACTTTAATATCACCACTAGATCATGATGCACAATGACATGTTCAACAGCTGATGTTGTGTTGCTGTACCCGGGGAAAACTCTGTTTTTATTGTTACAATTCACTACAGTTGTACAGTCTACAGTATTCTTCACACTGATGGGTTATCACGCCGTGCCAAAGCTTTATGCAGTCGCCCCAAACTGCCACCATGGTTCAGTTTTGTTGCTATATGTGGAGCGATATCTCTCGTGTTTGAGTCACGCCAACATACCATGTGGCAGCCTTTGTTTGTGCCCCCTGTCAGCTTTTCTTCAGTTATGTGGATCTGTATGCAGAACATGCTGAAAGGAAAAGAATCTGTAATTATAAGCCATCTGAGGCTGTGCTTCACAGTGATTTTAGAGCAGTTCAAGTAATGAATGGAGCACTGCTTGCTGCTATAGAATAAAGACGTTTGCAGTATTGTAGGAACTGTTGATAATTCATGATTTAAGTCTTTACTTCAGTATTATTTAACACGTAACAATACTTAATTTAACAATAGATTAAATAGAAAACACCACAAACGCATGCAGTGAAGTTAACCTTCTAAAATGGCAATGGTTTCCCACCCACTCCAACTCTCTACAAAGAAAAGGGAAAACTCTCCGAAGGTGTTAAAACATAAAGAAAATCTCAGGAAGATAATATTTGGAATAAAAACTCCATCTCTCTCTGATCAGCTGTACCTGCAATAGTTGCTATAGACTGAGAACAGAAGTTATAAAAATGTAAAGAGTGTTTTCAGGTAATAAATGTGTCAGAATTAACAGATCAGAACAGGTCTCACCGACACTTTGTCACAGAATCTTGGCTGATTGGCCGTGCGTTTTTCATCTTAGCAACAATCCCTTTTTCATCTCGTCATGAAGATTCAGAATCAGCTCTTTCAGGATTAAGGATAATTGTTTTACTTTTGTAACTGTTGTAATGCATCACAATTGAAACTTCTTGACAGTATTATTTTCAGAAGCAAAGGCCACGACATGTGGCGTGTACTTTGTGCCTTTGTTAGGCTGCTGTGTTTTCAGGGCTGACTTGACATCATTGTACTGTGTGGGCCTTTAAAGAATTGAATTGGGATTCCATTGTAATGTTTTCCTGAGGCTGTTGCACTGCAGATTTAATTGAATAGATGAGGAAAAGTTTTGGCTTGCCATGTTTAACTTGCCTTCTCTTGAACATGACCCGTAGTAACATAGAGAACTGCTTGTGAGACTTTGAAGATGGCTCATTTTTAATGTTCTGTGCTGTTCTAGTACATGTGACTGTTCCCACTGGCGAACTGCTGCGTGCGTCTGTGCACATGTACGTACAGTATGTACTGTATATCTGTATGTAAGTCCAGCAGTTCTTCCTGGGGCAGTGTGCACTTCCAGCTTCTCCTGCTCCTTTATGCGAATGTGTTGTTTCCTTGACAACCTTGTCCCAGATGCTGCAATCACCATGGGGATGGTGCTGCTAAATGAGGCTGCCACCTCCAAGGGAGACGTTGGCAAGAGGAGAAGTAAGTAGACAAGATTTATTTTATTTATTATTTTTTTTTAAATGTCCTGTTCTTTCCATTTTCAAGCTTCAGTTACTCAATTTTGAAGCAGTCTGAGTAAAGCAATCGTCGGGAGTGTAAGCAATCGTCAGGAGTGTGAGCAAGGTGTGTTTAAGCTGAGTGGCATGTTTGTTTGAGACGCCATGTTCCTACTAGCAAGGTGATTTATCCTTGCAATGCTCATTGCGTACTCATCGAAATCCACGTTTCAAGAGGTGCACTGCACTGCTGCCGGTGAGGTTAAAATCTTCTGTAGAACAAACACAAAGCAACACAACAAAAAGTTAAACGTGCACACATTCACACACAAATATCGTTTGACAATAAGTGTGCTATTTAATTAAAATGTCCTGTAGTCAAAGAGCAGTCACAAGTTCAGCTATTAATAATATATTCTCCCGGCTGCTGCTACAGTTAGGCCTCCTAGATCTCTTCGAAAAGGGTATCCTCCGATTGCAACATTAACAGCAGGGAAATCGTTTTTCCACTTAGGATCTTATCTGTCAGACTTATCCTGAGTGCTGGGAGGATTCTCCTTCTTTAAGATTGGACTTACACTCACCAACTTCATAAGCAGTTATTTCTTTGCGAGGGCTCTCGCTGCCACCCTCTATTACTGGAAAATAACATTTCATTACTTTGCTTCGCAATCCCTCCAGGTTACACTGAACACGACAAATGTATTTTCAGCCTTATGCTCTGTGCTCAATAGCCTGTGTTTGGTCAGAATACATGTCCTCTATCCTGAACATACTGTAATTTACACCTTGACTTTGCAATTGTAGGCCCGCCAGGAGACGATTTAAGAGCATGCGGCGCAATATTCATTCACCAACATGTGAGCGAATCAGAATAATGAAGAGTGTGTGACTAGCAAGAAATCACAACGACACTAACGATTACACTTTTAAAGGGCCCTGTGGAGTTTTCCTCTAAACAAATAACAGTTATTTTTTACCTTCAGTGCTACTCACCAAAACTAATTGTGTGGAGCCTCGAGGTGTTGCAAACATGATGACTGCCTTCATACTGCCTTGGCCAGCGCATTGCTGCGTTTCAATTCAATTCAATTTGTTTGTCACATATAATAATAAAAGAACAGTCATAGTGAAATATATTTTCATGAACTCCTACAATTTGTTTCTAAATAGTGGGGGGGAAAAATAGTAATAGGAATGGGAAGTGGAAAAATAATATTGATTATTGTGGAATTATTGTGAGTAGAATAATTAGGTAAGTAAAAAGTAATTGTAATGATAATAGTAAATAAGTATTAATAGCAATAATAACAACAAAAACAAAACAACATTACTGCCTCGTCATGCCTTTGTGTGAGACAAACAAAACAGATACCTACTCTTTAAAAAACTGCTCCATGGTGCTATTGTTTCTTTCTAATTAAGCACCAGATAACACGTTGCAACAGTAGCAGGTCCTGGGGGCAGCAGAAGTTTCAGAAGATATCTCAAAGTCCTATTAGCAGCAAGTGGTTCTATCTTTGTTTTCCCCTGATTTTTTTTGGCGAACTGGCCCTTGACTATAAATCAAAGTTATAATTCTTCAACACATTTTTCAACTCAAATTTTGTGAGAATAATCTTCACAAAGTATTGAAATCAGCAACTTTGAGATAGGGCTAAATCTGGAGACAAGCTGAATTTATTTGACTATACAGGAATGTTTTTTTTTTTTTTTTCCAAGAAATAGTTTGTGTAAATTGTGAGAAAATAGCACAGTATGTGCTGTGCATTAGGACTGAGATGGGAGAGTCATGTACACACATACTGTCACACACTCCACGCATGAGTGAGCCATTATCGTAGTATTTGAGTGTGATGTGTATTTGCATAACTGTCAATTAGCTGGAGCATCTCTAAAAATGAGAAGCTCTTTCCAGTTAATCACTGAAATGACCTCTCACCTGCCCCTTACTGCCTCTGAATACACAGACAGACTACAGTATTTAGACATGTCTGTGGAATGCTTGATTGGCTTTGGCTTACAAAAACCGCTTTTTTTAATGTCCTCCATGATATAACATTATTTAAATGTACTTGAGCTGGGCTTGATAAACCTTGACTAGCAGATAGATTTGTGTAATGTTCTCAGAACAAAACTTAAAAACGTTGACGTTATATACTGCATGTCATGTTACAGTACAATATCAGATCTTCATATTAAACATGGTCATAGTTTCAAATAAAGAGGTAAACCAATGCAAAAGTAATTCAGGCTTCGGACTGCTCTGAACTGCTTTACGCATTGAGCTGGGAGTTTCTTCATATGGTTCAGGCACGGCACAACTAAGCACGCCTACAAAGCACAGCTCAGTCTTTTGACTGCTCTGCTCACGTTGACTCTTCAAATGATTGGAGGTTCTTATGTCTCAGAAGAAGTGCTTTTTTTGTATTTCCCTCCAGTATCATCTGCCTGTTTTATCTCAGTTCGCTGTGATTTACCACAGATATCTTTATTTGTTGTTGTAACTAGCTATGTGCAGTTGCCCATAGCTAGTTAGCTCAGTTAGCTATGCATGGCGTCCAGCTGGCATTCTATTAGTTGACTCCAAATGGGAGCTGACTGCGTCACTTCTCTTCTTAAGATAGTGAAAAGTGAGTTAGCGCTCTCAAGTGCGTCTGCGTGTGTGTGAGCGAAATACAAAAGAAGAATGAAACAAAAATGAAAAAATAGCTTATAATTATCTCCTGATAGATCTGATAGATCATTTTTATCTTAACATGCACGTACAAGTAAGAGTTCTTCTTATTCTTCACTAATACCATTGGCATATAAATTATAGTCTGAGTCCAGCTGGGCCTTATTAATTAATTTAATTATGAGATTATGAAACATTTAACAAGGCTGCACTTTAGCTGCTCTGAACAACCTGTGTGTGTTTGTGTTACGCACAAAATTCTAATAATATTAATATAATGATGTTTAAATGTTACATGAATGGTGTAGGAAACATTATACGTAAAGCATTAGTTCAGTAAAAATAATAATAATAATAATAATAATAATAATAATAATAATAATAATGTCAAATAAATTGAAAGCCACAATTGTGCTCAGAACCACCATCATCATCACAACTGGCAGTGGGCCACCAGTGTAGCAGTTAAACTGCTCTGAGTCCAGCACACCTACATGCCAGAGCCAGTGGGAGACATAATCAATATGCACATTTGTAAATGTCTCATCAAACATGAATTCCCAACTGTGCATTAGCCGCTCTGTATACATATGCATGTTCATGTCTCCCTTCTCCTCCCCATTTTTGTTTGTAATTTGATGTGTTGCTAACTTATCTCTTTTTTTTTCTTTCGTGAGAAGCATTTCTAGTTTTTCGCCCCGTCCCTTCATCAAATGTTCTCCTGCCCACTAATACAGCTCTGCATATTTGCATCTGCTCTGAGAGGCAAATCATTTTCAATACAAACACGATCCTTTTGTAGACCTGAGTTAGTTCAGCACAGTGCACACCACAGCTACGATTAATGGAAGAGGTCCACTTCACTGATTACACTAAAGGTGTGTCTCTGGATGAAACCAGGGCGCCACCGTTTCCCCTTCTTAGATATAATTTGGAGAGTCTTTGTAAGTTGATCAAGAATGCTGTTTGAGGCAATACACTGTTTTACTGTAAACCATGCATTATTTCTAACAGTGCGCTCTGCCTATGATTGGTTTTGTAACTGATATCACGTTGAATTGTTAGTAGTAATCCTGTAAATTTAAGATCAGTTACTCCAGAAACCGTTTCACATACGTCTTCCATAAGCAAGGAGGATGTTTGTACTAGTAGCTCTTGGTATGTTTGTGGTTATGCTTATTCAACATGATAACAAGACTTTTGTTTAGCTTAAAGTTCCAGTATGTGGTGATAATTAAATATAATATGCCCAACTCGAATGAGCCCTTTATATCTACAGGGAGAGCAGGTCCTCCTTCACAGAGTTCGCCATGTCGAAACTCTGTATTTCTTCAGTTGCCCAGAATGAACAAACTAAAGACCGGTTCTTGATGAAGCCTTATTTGTTTTTTGTCCATTTCACAGCCACCAGTTTCGCCTTCAGGCTAGACGGGAAAGGGTGAGGTGAAGGGAAACTACACCACTGGATACCACTAAATCATACATAGGTCCCTTAAAGCAGTCAAATATATTTCCTTAAAAGTCAGATCAAGTGGAATACAGTGTAAAAAAAAAAACAAAAAACAAATGACAGAGGGGATGATTAGTTCATGTCTGAGCTGTCGTGGACTTTCTGTGAAATTTCCATCACCCTTTCCAATGCTAAGAGCTTCAAAAATTGATCACTTTTCTTTTCAAGTAGTCATAGTGGCCTCAGGCTGTGGATTATAATACATGACATTACAGACACAGAAATGAAAATTACAGACGGTGTAAGAGCACTGACACGTGCTGTCATTTTTGACACCTTCTGATGAGTCTTGTCTGGAAGTGTTGAGAATGTAACACAGTTCATCATATAAAATGGGAGGTGGTCACTTGGCCACAGTAGTGACGCACTGGCTTTCAGTGTTTTCCTTTACTGTCCGAGTCGAGTTTCTGAATAATCTTTAGATTGTGAGAAGGGGAGTTAGATATTGCACTGGTAATTACCCCAGGCACAGAGACACAGTTACACACAAGTGGATTTTAATTAGAGTCGGTGCAATGATAAAGTAACTCGAGAAGCCTTTCAGTCACATCTGCGAGGCCACACATTCATGTGTACACACGTAGGCACACACATAAAAAAAAAAAATCTAAAGGCAAGATTATCAGCGTTTTATTCTACTTTACCCATTAGTTGTCACTGAGATATTAAAATTTGCCAATTAAAATGATAATTACTTTACCTCAAGACTTGATTGTGAGTATGAGACTGAACAAGGACTAATGCTCACACGCGTCTACATACAGACACAGACATACATGCATATCTGCTCATCATTATCCATTGTGCAAGGCTGAAATATCACATGCACAGATGTCTTATTAGCAATTTTCTCTCTGCTCCATTTCCAGTAGGTCTTCCATCTCCGTTCATTCTTTCCTTCTCTTCTTCTTCTGTGCAGAAACTTATTGTATCTGCTATATTAATTCAACCTCGTTTTATACATAATTGCCACCTGCTAATTTCAGTAAACTGAAGCAAACACATCACACCGCTTACATTTTATTACAGCGCATACTAATGCGTACAGAAACCTGTTATGTAAAGCGCACACACACACACACACACACACACACACACACAGACACACAATCTAGACACAAGCTTGCATAGAATAAACAGTTTTATATCCCACACACTGCTGTCATTTCATTGACGCACATATGGACACACAAATTAAATAAGTACATTATAAAGTAGCAAAGAGAATAGTCGTCTGTCAGTAATGGAGAGAGGATTAAGCTTGAATGGAAGTGTAATCACTGGATGTGGGTGTTAAATCCCTGGCATATAGCTTCCATACTGCTGAGTGTGGCTACAAGAAGTTAACTGCTGCTTCTGTGGGCATCTGCACCAGAAATCACAGCACACACACACACACACACACACACACACACACACACACACACACACACACACACACACACACACACACACACTATTTCTCAGCAAGATAGGTACTGAA
Source organism: Protonibea diacanthus (assembly GCA_028641955.1). Lineage (NCBI taxonomy): Eukaryota > Metazoa > Chordata > Actinopteri > Sciaenidae > Protonibea > Protonibea diacanthus. Next base: position 18,476,432 of record CM053977.1, on the reverse strand, counting down.
CAAATAAATGGAGTTACAAAATGAGATAGACAGGGGGAAAGTGAAAGTGAGGGAAGATGAAATGTGACACATCAAGGATGAGAGGGGGAAGAAACTGAAGAGTCAGGAAAAAGTGGGATGGGTCTTTGAAAGAACAAAACACAGCAGAGACAATTTAAAAGCGAGGCCCCAACCCAAAAATTATCATATTTATCTGGTGAAATGCCAACATGCTGCATAGCACCACCAGATTTCAGGACAATGGAAAGTTACAAGAGTGAAAATTAAATCGAGCCAATTAGGACATGATCCCAAAATGTTGCATTTTTATTTTGCTCCCAATTTTGTGGTACTGCAGAAAAAACTCTCACAGACCAAGGACCAAGATATTTTAAAAATGGTCTATAATAATATAATGAATATAAAATCAATATAATTATAATATCAATATAAAATGAATAAAGTTATAACAAGACAGGAACAATCAAAGTTTGCTATCAATAAAATACATTGGTGGGAAATAAATATTCCATAAGATTTTGTATAAAGAAACCAATCTCTCCCAGTGTTCAGGTGGGATCATTTTTCCACACAGTTTTTCCACAAATGTTCTATTGTGTTTAAGTCTGGTGATTGACTGGGGCAGTCCAACACCTTCATTTATGTTGCTGCCAAACTCATTGCCTCTACCCATCATCAGGTGTTTCTTGCTTGACAGCTTGGTAACAAATGATTTGTTTACTTGCATTTAGAGGTGGGTAACACTTTTTTTGTGGGAGGGGAAGTGTTAGCCTACCAACATTCCCTAACCCAGCCGATTTTAATTAGTACATGTAGGAGAATGAAGAAAACTAGGTGGTTTAGTACTTTTTCTTATTGTGTGCAATCATATTCAAATTGCAATAACAATTATCATTGTTATTCCACTTTATTGTAAAAAACTTGTTGTTTAATGATATGATTTTTTAAAAATCTGTTTTGTTTTAGTCTGTTAGTGTCTAGTCTAACTTTCACATGAATAGCTAGAAATAAATTAAAAGAAATGTTGATGGAGTGTCGATTAGCTCAGTTGGTAGAGCATCCGCCCCATGTATGAGGGTTCAAATCCAACCTGCGGCCCTTTACTGCATGTCATTCCCCATCTCTCTCTCTCCACATGTGGGGTCACATTTGCACATACACAATGCATAAATATCCATAAATACACTACTTAGATGCAGTATGATGCTAGTACATTTGTTTTTTTGTTTTAACAAGACAAACAATACAAGTCTTTCCTGGTGCAGTTTGGCATGAGAACAATTAAATAATTGTGGGTGGTTTTATCCTGAGGTTGAGTCAGTTAATGTCTCTTGAAGCCTGTTGCAATTCAAAGAATAAAATGTGAAGAACCATTTAGCATCACAATTTCTATTCATATTTGTCCCCCTAATGCGATAGGCTTACCTTAATATGTGTATTGCCATCCTCATACTGGAGAGATGTACATTTATTTTCACCATGCCAACATATAATGAATTTGACTTGAGCCAAGTCGTACAGTCAAAAGAAGGATTACCGCTTTTGTCATTGAGGGAAATCATTCAGCTTAAACAAGTCGTCATTTCGCCAAGGTCATAAATCACTTAGTATATTAGCATGCTTAGTGCGTGTGTGTGTGTGCGAGTGTCATTATCTCTGGAAGCATACTAAGATACCTCTCAGTCATAATTGATGAGCTATGGGAAGTACATCCCACTATACTTAATGAAGATACAGAGACGTACTGTCGCTCATGCGCTTGCAGGCACATGCGTATCTGTGGAGGCCTTGGGAACACGGGGGCATAAGGGCCCTCCCTGGGGACGCACTCTCAAAAATGCAGTGCTCTCAATCAAGTCACTCAGTCAATGTCACACACACACAGATTTGTATCACAACACTAGTGGGGACATTTTCTTGAATTAGTTGTCATTGTAACCCTTTAACCCCAGATCTGTCCTCTCACCTTTTCAAAAAAAAAAAAAAGCTATTTAAAGTAAAGAATGACAATGTGTTTTAAACAGTTTACCCTCGTGGCTGATGCCCTTTGATCCGCACAAGAATAGGAGTATCCGAACCCACACGCTGATTGCTGAGTGGTCCTCCCGTGTCTTTGCGTTGTCATTGCTGTGTGTGCGTGCCTGTAGATGCATAAGGACTTGAATGTCATATCAGTGATTCATATGTTGAATAGCGAATGTATGATACGCATGTAAAGTGAAAGAAAGAACATACGTGGTAGCTGTAGTAGAGTTAACACTGAGCAGTGACACACACACACACACACACACACACACACACGGAGACACACACAGAACACTGGAGCCCTGAAGATGAATGACAGCACACACACACAAATTGACACTTATAATCTGTCTCACATTTTCCCAGCCAAATCTTTTGTTCTGACATCTGACATTCTCTCTCTCTCTCTCTGTCTCTCTCTCTCATGTACACACATCATTTTACACATACACAGCAAGAACAAGTGCATATCTTACTATTTAGTCTCCAGGAGAGGTCCTCATCCTAATCCCTGATTAACAATATCAGTCGGTGGTGACAGTTTAATTTAACACAGTGCTTTTCAAGGATTAGCCGCTATCCGAGGTCGTGTGCACACACTCATACACCCACCCACATAGACACACACACCCCTGCAGATTAAAGATGCTTGCTGCATGCTTATGTATATTTTACTTTAGAAGAGCCACAGAGGAAATAAGATGATAATAGCCGCAAACACAATTTTCTGCAGCACAGCAAGGTTGATGATGAGAAAGAGGCAGGGGCACATATAAGTTGTGGGGTTTCCTAAATCAAGATGCATTTTAAAAGGTTTTGGCAAGCTGAAGAGCACGAGGTAATGTTAAAGATGGCCTTTTTTTTTTTTTTTTAATTTTAGAAGCATTTTAGCAAATGCCAAATAACAGCTTTTTCTCATCGTATGGCGGTGTGCCCAGGTGCTTGCGTGTGTGTATTTGTGTGCGTGTGAAGCACAAACATGAACATAAGAGAATGCGTTCAGCGTGTGCCATGTCTAAACCCTGCGAGCGCATTCAATTTGAGCCTAGATCAAACAGAGAGTTACATCAGTGGTTATAATGTGCGTGAAATTATTGAAATGGTTGCCTTTAGCCAGGAATCAAATATTCTCACAGGCCATTGTGTAATAATTATTACTGTGTGCATATATCAGGGTGTCTGCAGGACCTGCAGAAAGTTGGACAAATATGGAAGTGTACTCGGAGTCACTTTAGCATAAGAGATCATGTTGTAGTTCCTTAGTGTGCTGTGACTAGAGCCTAATGTTTTATTTTGATATTGTGTGTGTACAGTTGCCTCAGTTTCAAGTTCAGTTGTGTAATCGGTCTTAGAATCCCTTCTTACCAGCAATTTATGATGTAATCTGTGTGTGTGTGTGTGTGTGTGTCTCGTTCCAGTTATCTGCCTGGTTGGCCTTGGCCTGGTGGTGTTTTTCTTCAGCTTCCTGCTCTCCATTTTCAGGTCCAAGTACCATGGATACCCCTACAGGTAACTATAGCAACCGTACAGTACCACAGCACAGGTGCTCACACACGCTCATCCAGCTTACTCAACAGTTATTCAAACGCGATACACAAGCGCACGATGAATCTTCAAATCACTGAAGTTGACATAAAATCACTGTAAAGTTATTGCAGACACAGTGCAAAAATCCAGGCCAGAACAGGATCCATCCATTCCCATTATTTCATTGATCTTAAGACAGCTGTTCGATTGGAAAGACTCCCTCCAAAAAGTACAAGCCACAGCGCCAGGCTTCTTTCCCTGGAGACCACTCTTACAGCTTGCAGTCTGTCTCTTTGATGGTTTGCAGTATGCTCGATGTGAAGCGTATTCGCACACACCTTCTTTTCCCTGAATATTAGAAATCATGGGTCCATCATGGATTCTGTAGGGCGTCATATGGCCAATGTGTTCGGGACACTAAAACCCTTCAGCTTAGTGAGCCAGAACAGCAACAATTTGGTTCCACTTTGAGCTAAAGGTCGGCACTACATAAAAAAAGATTTAATGTGTGACTGAAAACACTCTATAAGTCTGCAGAGTCTGGCTTCAATTCATCATGACGTTATGGCACAACACCAGCTGCAGAAACTCACCTGTGGTGCTAGAAAGGATTCAAGATGTTGAGGGCACTATAATTTACTGTCACGGGAGCTTGAAACCTGTTGTGACAAAATTACTTGTGCCAGCTCATTGAATCCATCAATGGAGACTTCAGCCATGATATGAATCTGATAACGTTTTATTTTACAGATCTGTAATTACCGAATATTTTCTTGATTTCCAAGAAGTTTCCTGGAAAGAAATATGTAATTTGATACATTAAAAAAAATGAACACGTTTATTCATCATTCATTTATTATTGAAAACATTATTATTCATATTGAATTCTATGTTTGCAACACAAGATAGACTTAAAGATTCTCCAGGTTACACAAGCAATTAATTGGAAATTATTTATAGGACGTGTCAATATACCATTCTTTTACACCGTTACTTTCATACTTTTTTCCCCCTATACTATGTGGCAACTTACAAAAAAATAAAGGCCCATACACTAAAGTATGACACCTTTCTCAGCTGAGAATGCTTTGATAGGGCCTATTCTGTTCCTGCTGCTTGTTAATCAATTCAGCTATACAAAATAAAGGTTATGGCAGTATTTATGTGAAATTTGTAGAGCTGTTCTGGCTGGCTCTTGAAACGAGAATACATCTTCAGAAAAACTTAAAACATTTGATCTGTTTTAGCAGCAAAAACCAAACGAAGGAAAGCAGTCTGTGACTTTGGCTGAATGTCCTCGCCCCACTTTCTCCTGACTTTCTTGTCACTCTTTACCTGCTACTATCAAATAAAGGCTCAAATGCCTTTTTTTTTAAAATAGCATCTTTAAAAAACATGTTAATGGCATTATAGACATGTTTTGCAGCAATCTCTACCACTCCTAAATTTGATTTCCTGAGACAGATGCATCTTCAATAATTATCTGATTACATGCTTCTATAAACAGTTTGAACCTGCAGTAAGGATTTTCTGGCAAGATAATCTTCAAAGCCACAGGTTTTTAGCTTTATCTTTTTGGCCTCTGCTAAAAATATGTCGTGTTGTTGTGCAACAAAATAAATGTACTTATTTATTCATATCTCTTTCTTCTTGTCTCCCTGTTTTCCTCTTTGTGTTTCTCTTTTCCCCTTCTCTACTCCTTGTAATCGTCCTCTGTCTCTCAGCTTCCTTATTAAGTAAAAAAAAGACAAGAGGAGGTCAGAGGATGGAGAAGAGGCGGTAGGGAAGAGGAGTCGAGAAGATACTTGAAGAGGAGGAGGCAGCATCACTATTGAGTCTAGAGTGCATGACAGAGCTTCTTTTTTGTGTTTTTTTTATTGACTGCTATCATAAACTCTGCAAGCTAAATAAAAAAAACAAATAAATCCTTCTCACACTGGAAAATAAATGTGTTTTTGTATTTTTGTCATTTCTTCACGGTTCCTTTCAGAATTGAATAGTGTGGGTAGATACACTGACCTCTGACTGTGGTATGCTGTTGTTTCTATTCCGTGTTTTGGATCTTATTCATGGTAACTGAAACAGCAGGTCAGAAGGACGTGGTTACGTGGTTAAAGTCGATCATAGAAGCAAAAAGCTGCAGCGTCATGATGAGTCAATAGGAAAGCTCATTAACGTCACTTCAGAGATGTTATAAAGATGCTAATCTCCAGCTTCCTGCAGTAACTTGGAGCTCAGTCAGGCACATGCAACCAGTTTTAAATGAATATAGCTAAAAAAATTAATGGAATATGGAATAAATCCAGTCATTTATCAAAAGCTATAGGGCTTTCTCTTTTATTCTGAGTACATAGGTAAGAATTCTGTTTGTGTCTGACATTCTGCCTGAGACAGACCTTACTCAGACTGCAAATGTCATTACTATAGATTTTCTTGTACCAGGATCAAAATATGTTCTTTTCATCCTTGTAATCTCACATGTGTTGATATGTCTGCAGAATGTTCACTGCCACAGTCTTTTAACTGGGTATATATTGAATGTTTGATTGACAACTGCGGTAAATTATAGTTCATGTAAGGTCAGATTAGATTTAAAATAAAGTTAAGATTGCCAAACATAAGACAGGGCACAAACCCCAAGCGTGATGTGAAAACAGACTTAATTCAGCCTCCACAGTCTTTCTTTTTCCCTGCAATATATCAACATTCACTTCTCCCTGCACTGGCACCAAACTTAAATCACTGATGCAAAATAGAAGCACATCAACTGAGAGAGAACTCACAGAAGACTGACTGCGAGTGCTGTAACTTTTCCTGCTGAATGTGAGAAGCAGAGGTCACTTAGAGAATACATACATTTCTAATTCTTTTACTTGTAGACTGCCCACTAAAACACTGAGTGGGCTTGAGCATTGAAACCATTTATGTAACCTGCTGTGCGTGGGCAGACTGAGGAATGGTGCTGCAGATAGACCAGTTTTGACAAATGTAATAAAAATATTCCCTCTCATATTTCCCATTCTTGTCTATTTTTGTTTCAATCATTGGAACATGAACCATAGTGTCCGTATGTTTGTGTGCAGGCCGATCGTACCAAAATAAAAATATACACTGAGCTGAAGGCGTGTATATATATATATATATATATATATATATAGTCTTGACTAGAATAATTGAATTTGCCAGTACCTGCAGGAAATGAAACTAACTTAAAGGTACTGAGAGCTCTTTCCTGTTTATCGCAGGGAGATAGTGTCATTAGAATAACTACCTTAACGAGAGTAATGAGCATAGAGACCCTGTAAGAGATTAGAAATGATTGTATTAAGTTACACCTGTCATCTTTGCTTGTAAGTTGGTCATTACTGTAATTATTCTATTTGTGAGTCATAATCAACTTTAGCCATGCCAAAGTAAGCTTATTGGCCCACAATAAGATTATTGGCGCTGAGAGCTGAATTTCACATCTGTTTCTCTTCGACTATTGGCCTTTACCGTGTGGAGGAAATAAGCAGAACAAATGTCACCTTCGGTGGTGGAGGTATAAGTATTGGCAAATGGAGTAAAATCAATGGGGATATTAGATGGAGGTCAGCTGTAGAACAAAAGACGTGATGTCATATAGAATAATCTCCCTACAGCTTTAAAAAGTCACATCCCGCATGCTAAAATTAGCCACAAATCTTATCAAATTGGCGTGTGTTAATTAAAGGTTTGAGTTAGAACGCTTGTCACTACTAGGTACAAATGTGATCCTGCATAAAAACACTAATAAGTCTATGACACTGTGCTCTCTGAATCCTTTGTAGTCTGGTGCCTAAAAATATTACAGTACAATATAAACAACGTAACTTGTTATTGTAATTAGACTAAATCATGTAGTATATATACAATAAGATGGGGGGAGGGGTATGAAGTTCACAAGGCTTGCTCTGGTCTGACATTGCACTGTTAACTAAAAATAATACACTTACTAATTCATACAGAAGTCTGTACTGTATATCTAACTTTTTGTCCTCACTCAAAAAGAAAGTAGACTACTTAGTAGGCCACGTCTCTGTGATCCCTGACCTATGCTCTTGATCAGTTTAATCAGGTCAGTCAGCTAGCTCATCCTGTTTTTTCAGCAATCAGAGCATCACAATTTTATGAATGAAACATGTTAGAGAAATCTGAAAGTGCTGGTGACTCAGCAGTACCAAGAAAGAAACATCACCTTGGCTTGCAGCTAGCGATGAATGAACAGGATGACACAGAGTAAAAAAAAAAAAAAAAAAAAAAAAACGGAAGTAAGAACTTATTGCTCAGCTTTTTTCTTCGATACAAGTACAGAGGAGAATTGCGAACAATTGCGAAATCCTTTTTTTCCCCTCGTCTGAATACTGTATCCTCTTTCTCCTGACCTTATTAAAGCCCAGTGTGTGAGAATGCAGTGAAGTGCTAACCCTTCTATTTGCTGGAAACTGAGCACATTTGATGAAAGTGGCGTTAGTTGTGTTTGTGGTCAGCTGAGTCGAAGAGGTCAACCTCTGTGTTAGACCTCCTGTGAACTGTAATAACAGGCTGTGAAAGGTGTAGTGCTGCATAATACCTAACTGTCAAACCCAATCACACATGTAGACCATCTAAAAAAAAATGCACTGTATTTAGTTTTAGAGCTGGGAGGTTTCCTAAACAGAAGTAATGTTTGTGTATCAAACTCCTAACGTGCATCCTCAGTTAAAAATCACGTGTATGAAGCCATGAAGTATCGAGCTGGTTAAGAGACGCTGGTGTCTCCAGGGCCCCAAACAGGTGCTTAATTGTTCCACTGCATTCCATAAACTATGGTCACCATAAATTAATTAAATAGACTGACAAAAGAAAGTAATTACTGGCAGACTGATGACATTTAGGTAGTAGTCCTTTTTAGAAAATAAATAATAAAACAGCATGCCATCAGGTAGATTTGTCATTTAGTGTGGGTGTGTATGATTGCCTGTACTTTCTCTGTGATGTCGAAGCAGCCTATCCGATGCGTGCTGGAATAGGCTTCTGCCTGTGACTGGAGCACATTCATAAATTTAATGAAAATCTGTTGCACAATTCAAAGGCATTACCTGTTCCCCTGCATGAGCACAGGAGCTGGTCTAAAATGAAATCAGCTGGGTTAAATAAAAACAGATTTTCTGAACAACAGGAGAGTGCATTCACAAAAATACATTAGTACTGTGTAACAGTTGTTATTGTCCTTTTGTACCCGCTAATGTTTATTTCCGTGCTTCCATCTGAAGGAGAAAAAAAAAAATCAAAGAAATGCAATTGGCATTTGGATGATGAGAGCAGGATTGACATTTGGGGAGGTCATAGTGGACATATTTTACAGATAGCAATTCAGAGACAGCCTCCACTTTTCCAAGAGACTCTTTCTCATTTCTGTTATCCTGTTAAAGACCCACACACGCAAGGCCAACAATTCCCTTCTTGCTATCCTCGAACAAAATCAAGAGGTGAGTGCGGATTGCTCATCATTCCTAATCTGTACTTTTATCTTAGTTTTAACATTTGAACAGGTGCAACAGCTGAGGTTGCTTTTGCGCTGTCACAGCACAACAGTGCATACTTATTGTAACGTGTAATATACATTATTGGTGCGTGCAGTGGGATTTTTTTCCGACCTTGACAAGTGCTATAACCTTTCAGTGCTGCCATTCATGAACTGCTGTGTAATGAGGTTGTTCCAATCATTGGGCCAAGCCTTGTGTAAAAAAAAAAAAAAAATTGAGGAACCTTGAAAATGTCTTTTGCAGTTTTATTGAACTTTTCAATTTCCATTCAGTTTCTCCAACTTAATACATTTCAATTTATCTTGAATAAATTCACAGCTAGAGCTGCTGGTGCATCGTTTCGTAGCAGTGGTGCTGAAACCTGCTGCCTGGTCTCCTTCAACTCCGGCGTCTGATGTTCCCATCTTACCTGACCTCTGCGTTGGCGTCCTGCTGCGTCACAACAAACTTTGAAGAAACTCTTCTGCTGTCTTTCTGTCTGGGGCGTGATGCCGCCTCACTGTGCACCAACCTCTTGTCTCATCTGCAGTCCACAAACACTTTCTCCAGGCATCCACATACAGTAATTATCATCAGAGTGCTGCTTCAGTTGTTGCTGTTTTGTTGCATCAGTGTCTGTGTTTGTATGTGTACAGTTGGGCTTGTCTTTGTGTGTGTGTGTGTGTGTGTGTGTGTGCATGGATCTGCAAGTGTCTGTGAGTACGGTATATGCGTGTATTTTTTTATTTTTATTTATTTATTTTTTTGATTGGTTATATAAGCTGACTTATATACGTGCGAGGAAACCCTTGTATTAGGTAGAATAAATCCACATATTTGCATCTCTGTGGCTCATCTCTCTCTCTTAGACTTTCCACAAATAAATGTCTGTATAGAGGCAATAGAGATTTCTTTAAAAATACATTAAATATATTGAGGTGTCATTTAGCTCAGTTGGTGGGTGTTGGTAGATGCCCCAAGGCTCAGTCCTTGCCGTGGCAGCCCAGGGTTTGAATCTGACCTGTGGCTCTTTCCCACATGTCATTCCCCATCTCTCTCTCTCTCCCCACATTCCTGTCACTCTTCAAGCTGTCTCTGTCAAATAAAGCTCAAAAAGGCCAAGAAAATATCTTAAAAATATATATATATATATGTTGGAAAACAGTTGCTGAAAATGTAAAAAGACCCTAAACGGTATATTACTGAAATGTGGAGTTAGAGGTTAAAACAGTTTTTCACCAGTCCAGATTTTGTGGGCGGTCCTAAAGTGTGGCTCGATGACACGCTGAGGCCACCCTGAGCAGACACCTGCGCCCCTAGCAGAGAGACGGAGATTAATTAATCTTGAGTGTTTCAAAGTTAGTCATGTCATTTCATGAACTCATCTGACACGTTTCAGTCACTTAAACTTTGCTGCTTGACTGCTCCCACGAGTGGGCGTGGCTTCAGCACATATAGACACACACCCCCACAGTCCTGGAGCTGAAAATACTGCTCATTTTTACCCGATTTACTTGATTTTCTAAACTTGACAATATTTGTAATCGTTCAAATTTGGCTGGGTGGTAAATAACACTTTCTTCTTTGTTTTGACAAACTCAGAACATGTTTGTTCTCACTTTACACAAACTTTAACCTTTATGATGTGACAGGTTGCTACAAATGAGAATTTAGTTTGAATTGGAAACAGCTAAGCTTTGATTTTAGAAATAAATAAAATTACTTGTTAAAATGGAGATCACTTCAGTGTTCTTTCTCTGATGATGCCTGGTTTCCAGCCTCTGTACATCTTATGCCTGAATATCAGGATAGTTTATGGTCCCCAACATATGAAACAGGTTCTTTTTGTGTGTTTTCATATGTGTGTCATGGACAGGGTGTCAAATTCCAATAGATACAAGTAGATTTTAAAGGAGCCATGTAATATTCTGAGGCATTTTATTTTTAAATTGTATCTTTTAATCCCTTTTTATTGTTAATGGAAGAACAGGTAACATAATTAAATAATTAGCCCTTTCATGACTTTTTCACTTGCCTATGGACACATTTTCTAGGAAATACCTAAGGGTGTACCATTTTTACTCCTGTGTACCTTCTCTCTCCACTTCTCTCTCTGCTAACATCAATTTAAAAAAATAGCACCGACTACAACACACAGACCAACACTAGTACAGCAAAGCATGTGAAATATATTGTGATATTGTGGTTTTAGATGAACGTAGTGAAATACTGTCTTAGTTGTGACATCAGCTAATTTCATCTAAACTCTTGTGGCTGATCTGGAGAAACTGGCTCGCTTGCTGTTTGCAGTTTATTTTTTCAGCTGGCACTGCTAGCCAGATACAGTATCACTGGGTTGCAGCTGGCTGATTACCCTTAGCTCACTAACTTTATCACTTGGAAAACACTATCTGAATGGATAAGTTAAGTCTTTTCAAACACCATCACCAGCTAATGTCAAATAAGTGTGAGACGAATGGTGTTGATTTCAGCCAACAATAAATTTAAAGGTTCAAAGCAAAGCTGTTCAACTAACGATTGCTGTCTACTAAACAAAAGCAATGCAGGGCAGGGACTAGTTAACTTAGTTGGCTGGTTGGCTGTTGCTTGGTTATGTGGCGAGGGTCTGGCATTGGTTGCTTGCTTTGTGGTGTTGGCAGATGGGATGATTTGCAAATGGCAAAGGCTCCAAATAAGATATGAATGTCACTTCTGGCCAGTACCCATGTGCACGCAACATGTTAAATGATGTATTGTGTAAATTATTTTTTAAATAACACGTTACTGCCATAATAAATGATTGTATTTGTTTCAAAGCATGAGAGGCTTTGCATTAACTCATGGAAACACTGACATGCATCATGTATGCCATCAATCCCCGATGTGAATGAAAATGCAAATTTGTTTTTACTTGACTCGATCTCTGAAACATCTAGAGCCCTCTACAACTTCCAAGAGTAATCACGCCACAGATGAGAAAAGGTACTTCAGGAAACTCATTGCGAGGAGGATAAATAGCAAAGTATTTTCTTGATTACACCCCCAACCCTACGCCCAGCACAGACACTACCATCACCTTTCCTATCAGATCCTGCCTGTGGATAAGCTAGGATCTGCCCTGAAACGTAATCACTAAGATTTACAGCAATCACAGCAGCATTACCTGAGAGAGAGCGAGAGAGGAAGAAGGAAAAGCATGCACTCTGTTAAGGGAATGAAGAAAAAGCATAAAGAATATGATAAGTTTACTACTAATACTGGATAATGCTGTGGTGTGACAGCTTGTGAGGTGCAGATGCAGAAGCACCATCTACCACATTTGATATTACCAGTTCTATTTGCAGGGGAACTCATTTTAAGGAGAGATTTCAACTCAGATCTATTTTTCTGATGAAAAATAGATAATCACAAACAGTAAGGGAAAAAAATCTGCAAGTGTGGGAGCTGGTGTGAATGTGAGGGTAGAGGTAATGTTATCTGTTTGGGAAACTTTCATTATCTTTTTCTTTTTTTTCTTTTTTTATTTGAACTTAAAAAACTTTATACTTCTCAAAGGTTCTTGCAACTTATGTCCCCCACTCATCAGGCAACAGGAACATGTCTGTCTTTTTATGATCAAATGTACAAAATTACAAACTAACAACAAAACACCACCAGGCATGTCTCGTGTCACATGCGCGGTTGTGATGCTGTTTTGATCCATTATTCACGCAACTTCAAATCCCACCAGTGTTCTGCCCGCCAGACTTTGTTGCTCAGATTTGGTAATTTTCCTTGGTTTATGTGCTTCTAAATATATAAATATGCTACATAGTCAATTTATTTCCCTTTTGGCTGTTTGCACAGGGTGTTTTATTTTGAAAACCGACCAGATTCTCTATGCTGTCTCTGTGTCTGACGTCTGGCCAACTCGAACTGTTCTGTGCAGATTGATGCATTGAGGCTGCTCAGGGTGTCCGTGAAAAATAGAACAGCCGTGACGTGGAGGGTAGACCTGCTTTGGAACGGTTCAGAAACGGACCGCAGCGGTACTGGTGGGGTATTAAACATTGAATAGAACAGCTGAAACTAGCTCCGGTGGCTGCAGCGCATACAGAACTGTAAGACCTGTTTGCTGTGCTGTTTATTTTTGTTCCTAAAAAAAAATTACAGTCATCAAATGGTTTTGCTAATGAAACTCTGATGTAGCCAAATTATAATCTCATTAAGATGTGCTGGGAAAATAATGGATTTCATTTTACTCTATATCTTGTTTAAAATGTTGCTGGCGTTACTCGCTTGTTGTCAACAAATCCTATGAAATGATCAACACCAAAAATGTGTTAGTCCGCCTATAGTACCACCATACCATACAATGGACAGATTATGTTAATTATGTCAATTAACTAATGGTACCATTATTATTATTATTATATTTACTGACCTTACTGAAACATAAGCAAAATATAACAAAACTAACAGGTAACCTAGAGCAAGAATCATAATCAAACAAAAAATAATAACAAAACATAGCTGCAAGATTTATCAATTACTGTTGACATCACAAATCATCTATGGGTACCCATCTCTACTGATAGGCGCTGCAGAACAACTTTCTACATCTTAACAGTGCCCGGGCCCTCCCTGCTAAGAGAACATAATGACCTAAACCCATTTTCACTCTCCCCTGATTGAGCAGCTGATCTACCCGAACATCTCACACCTCACACAGATCACATTAAAAAAACAAATTGAACAAAATTTGGTTTTATCTGTTATTTATTTATCTCTGATAATTTATTGAATAAACTGAAACATTTGACTGAAATTCATGAGAAAAAAAAAAAACACTCTTAACTTCTTTTTGGTCCCCAGAGCATAAGCAGACTGAAACTCAAAAACTGTGGTTGCATCAGTTCATAAGGTGTCTAAGGTTCAAGGTCAGCTCCTTTTGAAGTGGTACTGGAGCCACATAGCTCCAGGCGTGGCATGGATAATTGCTTTTTGGGTGCAACATTGGATCTGGCCATAACAAAGCATGAATGCCATTTACCGTGATACAAACTGAGCAGATAAGCAACTGCCCCCAAAGCGTTGCAACATATGTAGATACTGATCTGGAATACTGGATTCATCTGCTAAAATGTAGCAGGGAATAGAAATGGTTTGTTGCAATGGTAACTCCTCGATCCTTGGATCGTGAGTATAGACTCTGAGACGTGTGCTAATGTGTTCCAAACAGTTCCTGTCTCTGTTTCACATCTTTTTCATATTCATCACATATTTCAGATGTGTCCTCCTTTTCACTCGCTTTGAATTCTCTTCATGAATGATGAGTTCCCAGAGCCAGCTGGCTCTGCCATATCTCTTGAATCTTCAGTAAACTTGATATGAGTTTGTGAGGTGGGTTTTTTAAATCTGTATTATCGAGATATTTTTTGTGTTCATTCAAGAAGAATACTTTTCTACTTTTCCGCTGGTATCTCGATAACCCTAATGCATTTCCTTTAGTCTCAAGAAGTTAAAAGCGTTTCAAAAGACCATCAGTTCTTGACTTGAGGGAAATATAATTGTATTGTTGTATTTGTAATTTATTTCTCATTGTTTTCTGCAGTGCGACCAGGAAACAAATGTAGCAATCGATAATCAATACACAAATCAAGCTATCCATAATGAAATGTAGTTAAATAGACAGGATTTGAGACACTTGAATGTCATCAATCAAATACATGCTGACTTGCCTACTGTTAACAGGCTCAGGGGTTAGTATTTACTCAGTAGGCTATATATCGACCCACATATGCACATAACATGAACAGAACAAACAGAAAAAGGAAAGACAAGCAAAATACACAGTCTTAATACTGCCGACCACATCCATAAGAAATAAAACTAAACAACAACTAAAAAAAAGTTTAACCTCATTGTCCTGAACAAAGATTCTGCCATCATAGTACTATTTGTGGATTTTAGCATATTAATCATATTTTACCTCCTTAAAATTCAATAAACTGTAGAAAGTCTGGGATATTATTTTATTTAGTGGCAACAGGCACAGGAAGTGACAAAAACTGCAGCTCCTCGAATGGCCACTCAATCTCAATAACAGTAGTTGTAGAGAATTATGTTCTTTACTGTACCACCGTAATACAGAGGGCTGAGTGAGGCACAGTCTATTGGAAATAAGGAAAACATTTTTTTTTTTTTTCTGAAACATGAATACCTGCAGGGCTTTTAATTCAGAAACTGACGATTTCTACTGTGTATGGAAGCATACAGTTTGAGGATCGTACAGAATGTGCATCATTCATTCTCTCCCCAATGTCTGAAACCAACTTTTCTCTTCACTCCTTCACCAAACAACATCCTGAACCCATCAAGAGACAGCAGTCAACTTCCTCAGCAAGTCTGAAAGTTTCCTCTCGCAGAGATCTAAACAGCTATTGTCAATTGGGGCCTTCCATCCTATAACACCGCAACACTGTCTCCATGGCAACCAGTGCCCTCAGAGCTATATGGAGTCCACTTATATCACAGGAACAGTGCGAGAGTAAGTGTGTCAGTATACTTCGTAAGTGATGTGTATGTGAGAGACAGAGGGGTGAAGTTAGAGGAGAAACAAAACACCATTTGCATTTCCTTCTCATGTTTTGCTAAATATAACTTTTACGGCTCTTAATTACTTTGTGCTTAAACAGGATGTGTGTGTTTTATTTTTTTCTTTTCTTTCTTAACGTGGCCAATTTTCTTTACAGTCTCAGACTTTCCGAGGGTTAGTTAAGGTTAGGTAAGATTTTTCCTCTGGTGTTAAAGCTTCTAATTGCTCTTTGTAATACACACACACACACACACATACAAATAGACACACAACATGTACAGACACCTACACAGTTACACACATACAGACTGTACCATGCAGACTGTAATTACATGCTGTTACAGTGACAGCCTTAGGAGCTGTCAGGCTGCCGTTTGTTCCAGTACCTCAAGTAGGTACACCATAACACCCAGAAATATGGTCTCTCTCTCTCTCTCTCTCTCTCTCTCACACACACACACACACACACACAGAAGTTAGGTTTCAAACTGTTGGCTCTTGACAGACCCGATTCATTTTCTCTGAAGTGTACTTGTCGCACAGCGACATGTAATACACAGTAATTGTCACTCTTTACTCCTCTCCAGAACTCACTCACAATCCCATTTCCCACACTATTATCACTGTGTCTCTCTTCCTCCCCCTAAGAACGCAGAAGAAGACAACTATCACAACCCATCGGCCCATCAAATCACCATCGGCTCGTAATTAACCGTATAAATGCGGCTAATTAATAAATTGAATCAAGAGGCTAGGCAGGAACCAAACCAAACCCTACCCTTCGTTTCCCAGAGACTGCCAGCGAGGTGAAGCCACCTCCACTGTCCCCAACACAAACAAACTCCTCTCTCCATGGCTTATATGTGAATAAGTTAGTGGAGGTCATGCAAGGGAGCAACTGAGCTAATTTTCTTTCTCAGGCAAAGTGTTGAAACACGCTCCATATGACGTCTGGAGGGCTCTGAGATCATCATCAACGTTCTGACTTTAAAGAGAAGTGCTTCTTTAGCTGTGCAGTGGCTCGGTGTTGAGAAAAGAGCCCTTCAAAGGGTAGCCTTCAAAGGAGGTTTTAATTATTACATGGAGACTCTCAGTCTCTGTTGTCATCTCTCTCTTTCCCTTGCGCTTTCTCTCTCTCTATCTCTATATATATATATATTTCCCATCTCTCCCCATCAGCAACAACCTGCCAGATTTAGATGAAATCAGGTGAAAAAGTAATAACCCTCAAAATTTGTTTTTAATTATACCAACACTGTATCTCTTGTCGCCCACCACCACCTCCTTCTCCCACACTTGCCAGATTCACTAAGAAGGTGGGAAAACTGTCGTGACACTGACACACATAATCAAGACACACAAACGAGCCTCTCTTGTTGACTCATGCTCGGCCTAAACTATCCAGGTGTAATAACTACAGCTGAGCCGATGACCAACCAGACGAAGACTCCACATTAATCATCATGTTTAATGCAGAGACCCTCACAATGGTTTCTGTACAAATGTACATGTCCTATCTAATTCAAATTTCACATAATAATCATAATACCCGTAATAATCAGATTCCTTTTATACCTTATATATATATATATATATATATATATATATATATATTATATATATATATATATATATATTGTATACATATATTCATAGATTATTTCTCTTGCCTTGCATGCAGTCATTGTCTCCAGTTCATAGAAATATATCTCAGTGAATTTTATTCAGTGTATTCAAGGAAATCCTATTATATGACAATCAGGGGCCAAAAAGCATTGAAGGCTCTAAGAAGAAAACCATTAACAAACATGAACATTTGAAAAAAAAAAAGAATAATTGATAGAATAATCCACATTATGCAGAACCAAAGTTCAGATGATCGGTGGTTCGATCCCCAGCTCCTCCAGTCTGTAAGTGTCCTTGGGCAACATAATGAACCCCAGGTTACCCCTGATGGCTGTGACACCGGTGTGTGAATGTGTATGAATGATTAGCTCCTGTGACTGACTTGCACGCCAATCAGCTTGGTGTGCAAGTCATTCACACTGGGGTGAGTGCAAATGAAGCACCGGAGCTGGAAGACCTGCCTGCGTCGTGAATGAGATGCTCCACTATTGTAGACTATGTGAAAGGAAACATTGAACATGCTACTTAACGATTTTGTCACTGTACCAAACTTGCACTGAACTCCTAAACTGGAGTATGAACTGACTTTTGTGTACCATTAGATATCAAAATTGCATTCAAATGAATAAAGTGTCAGGATTCATTTAATATACCATTTTCTAGCGAGTTTAAAATCAGATCAGTTTTATACTGTACAACCTCAAACAAAAGGATGGCTGAAAGAAAGGAACTCAATCTAAAACACTTGTTAAAGTCTTTATGAAGAATATGAAATTCGTATTAAAATATACATAATTACCTGTAGGGTTTTTTAAATTAATTCCAGAGTTATAAACAAGCATGACCATTGCTAAGAAGAACAGCTATACTGGTACATTAACAATGTGATTTAGTGTAAAATGTGCTGAACTGATTTGTGGCACATACTGCTTTTTCTTTATGGCAGTGGTATAACATTTTTAGTATCTCCTCCATATATTTTTGTCACTCTTCAGTAACTATTTATAGAGAACAACAAACAATGTCTCCCTTATGCCTCTCTAGTGTCTTCCCGGATCTTCACCTCATCTACTCTACTTTTAGAAAACATCTGTGAACTCTCTAGGACCTCTTTCTCAGCTCCCACCTCTGGTTTCCCTGACGACGTTTCCTTAACAACCCGTCTAGGTTTTGGTAACCGAGACAGCTGCAGTTGAGATGAGCGCAGGGACAGTTGCTGTGCACCTATAAGAAGATGCTGAGTAAAAATAGTTACGATACCAAGGAAGTAAACACACGCACACACACACACACACACACACACACACACAAAGAGTAACGTAATACTTGTGATGTGTGCCTGGTAACCAGTTCTTCAAAAAGAAAGTTGTCTTGTTTAGGTTACCGTGGTTACAGGAAATCCTAGGTAAAACATGGGTCTCATTTGCGTATTGGTAATTTGCATATCACCTTTGCCATTTGTTTTAGATGCTGATGAGTATGGAACTGTCTGCATGGTCTCTCACACACACAATTTGCGTGCGCCAAGATGTGTGTGTGTGTGTGTGTGTGTGTGTGTGTGTGTGTGTGTGTGTGTGTGTCTGCATGTGTGAAAATAACAATGTAAAACTTGCTGCACAGACTGTATTGTTTGAATTAAATTTGTCTATCGTCAACAAGTTGAAATCAGTGTTCTTCTGTACAAAACATCACTTTAGTTACTAAGTACTTCTTAAGTATAACCTCAGACTCAAATAACTCTAACTCTATGGACAGGATGACAGAGGCTAAAAGACCGAAGGGGATGTTAATGGATTAAACTAAGAAGAACATAAGTGACCGATAAGTCACTGACTACTAAGTAATATTAGCTGGTTGCTATGTCTTGTGTTGTTGTGCTTGCTTGATGTTTGGCTGTGTTAGTTGCTGACTTACTATTTTTTTTTTTTTTTTAACATAAGTTATGCAGTCAAAGCAGTCAAAGCTGAAATGCCTGTTTTTCAGACCTCCCCTCGAAACCACGCCTTCAAAGTACATGAACGCGCATTGTTTTCCCGAGCGGTCACGGAGGTTCACAAGAACGTCATAACATCATGTTATCTTACCTGTCGAGCAGAAAGAGGGCCACCATAGCATCGGTTTGGAGCCCCTTTTCTTCCTTTAGCTGACGCCAGCGCAGGAATGCCGTACCAATGCACACCCTGGTCTTGTTTCGCTCTTCACTGGCCTGTCTCTTAGCAGTAGCCTTTCCAAAGACAGTTTTTTCATTTTTGACCGGTTGTCGTCGTCTGTTCTGTCATACTGTTACGTTTCTACTCTAAGCCAGTATCTAGATAATCTGGGCTAGTATGCTAACTTCACCTGAAGTGCTCCTTGCGCCTGTGAACGAGCAATGGAAAGGTCTCTATTTGTTCACGAATGGGTGAATGCGCAGAGGGGGAGGGAGAAGCAGACTGATGGACGTGTGAGGATCCAATCATAATGCGCAGCCGCATCAACGTAATTGGACAGTGTTTTCCCATGATTTCGCCCTCTAGACTGGACACTTCGTTTTTTTGACAAACCTTCTATTTTACTGGGTCGTGAAGAGGTTTTCAAGCAATATGGTAAAAAAAATGCTCCAGAAAAAAATCTCCTATCCCACCTTTAACAAGGCATGTTTGTTGTACATTGTATGTACAGCATGCTTGGACGTGTGCTTGTTTAAAATTGACTGAATTGAAACTCAATCTCACCATGGTAGCTGTCACTCAAGTAAATTACCATCATTCCAGAGAAATCAGACTGCAGTGGAGAAAAGCTGACATTTTGTTTAAATCCTGTGGCATTTTCTATTTCTGTGACTTAAGGTAACGGAACACAGTTTAGAGATAAGGGGAACAATTATACCCATTCATACATTTTAAGCCACACTGATAAACATAGGGCTGGACAGCCCGTCATTTAACTGTGTCAGTTTGAAAGACAAAACAAGCAAACAAAAATTATGCATGAAAACACAGGGAAGCCACAGGGATACTGTGTCAGTTCTCCTTAGTCGATCCCATGTCATTCTGTGCTCATCCACCAACACACAAACATATACAGTACATACTGTACACACACATTATTAACACAGGTCAGAAACATCCTCCTGAATCTAAATTAGAGGTATAAATTAAATTAAATTTAATAAATAGTTAAAAAAAAAACACACATACTGTAGATATGCTAATCCTGACACAGGACCACAAATGCATAAAGATGCACACATGCACTCAGAAATGCAACATGCACAACCCCACACAGTGCATAAATTCCACACTTTCTCAGTCACATACAAATATATACACTGGCATACATGCACGCAGACTCATTAAAGAGTGAATACTGCCCCATCTTCTGACTTTATATCGTTCTCATTAGTTCAAATATCAGTTCAGTGAACAGAATGGTAATGGAGGATCGAGCAAGGAGGTGAATGTCAGATGAGAGTGAAGTGAGGATAAGAAGTAAAGGGTGAAAGGACCTTGAAAGGAGGAGGAAGGTGAGAAAATGGCCCCAGCAGGTGATTTAACACCTGTTGGCATCCATATTCTTTGGTAACGAATATGGAGCTCGGTGGAGAGGAGCTTGTTACACTGATAAACATCCTGCGCATTTGCTGTCTTCACAGAACTCATAGTCAACACAGACTTGAGTTTTTGGTATGCCCAGATTTTTTTGAATCTGTTTCGGGTAAATATCAGGTTGTTGTAGTAACTTGTTAGCTAGTGTTTGGATGTTATATTTAATGAAAAAAATAATGAATAATACATTTCCCCAACTGAAAAAGCGTCCAAAGGCGAGAATGGAATCATGTGTAAAGAAAAGTGAGGCAAGTGAAGAAGAACACATCATGATTGGTGTCATTTGTCAGACAAACTTAAACCAATGAGGTATCCGTCGTGTGTAGTTGAACAAGACGACTTAGTAAACATACCATTAGATTTTGTTTTCACATTAGGGTGAAGACGCAATCTTGCAAACTTTTCTTTAATACCTAATAACTCACTTCATGCATGGGTGAGCAATTACCCAGTGGAAGCAAATAGCTGTTTTAAATGTGTTTACTCAAACCATTTAATGTAAGTGAAATTCAGAGAGATGCCAAGCGAGAAAACAAGTG
The DNA here is from genome assembly GCA_028641955.1 of Protonibea diacanthus. NCBI lineage: Eukaryota > Metazoa > Chordata > Actinopteri > Sciaenidae > Protonibea > Protonibea diacanthus. Next base: position 18,455,026 of record CM053977.1, on the reverse strand, counting down.
TCTATCTATCTATCTATCTATCTATCTATCTATCTATCTATCTATCTATCTATCTATCTATCTATCTATCTATCTATCTATCTATCTATTAGTAAGTGATAAAAAACAATTTGTTTGCCCAAACCTAACAGTGAAAATTTAGTTTAGTTTTGTAAGTTTATTAGTACTATTACATAAATCTTATTACTTGCATCATATTAAGTTTATTAATTAATTTACATGAAAACAATGTCATTCAAATGGATGGAAATTTTCTATGTAACTGAAATGCACAAATATTGCCCCAAATATTTTTTGAGTGTGGGTTCAAGCCCAGACTAGGCATTTTCTGTCATAATAATGAACTAATAATAATAGTAATAATAACAACAACAACAACAACAACAAAGCACCAGTAATTAAACATCACTACAATCAAGAATAAAACATACAGACACAGAACGTAGCTCAGCAAATTGTTTGGAGAAATGTTTATTGCATGACAAACCTTGTTTTCCATAAACTGCCCAATTATGGGATAGTGTCTCATTAAGCACTGCAAAATTAATATATTTTGTTGTGAGTTCATCTGTGGCCTTAAAAAGAATCTCTGAAGCTGTGATGAATTTCTTTGAAATTCTGTTGGGGAGCCTAAAGCATCCTACACTGTCTGGCATTTAAATGAGTAATGGGATTTTCTGGTATAATCAGGTTTAGCAGGTATTCTCTCTGGTGTAGCCATGATAACACTGTTAATTTGGGACTGAGATTAAGAGTTTTTACACAGACTGTTGTTATGACGCATTCACTTACTGTGTCTTAAACAGTATACAGTGGAAGTTACACCTGACACATTAAATGAAGCCTGAGGAAAAAGGAACTGGCCTGATTGCAGCATAACTTCGGTATGTCAAATATTTCACCTGAGAAATGATGATGGATTTGTCCCGAGTTTACAAGTAGAAACTCCGACCTTAAGTGGTGTTCCATAATACTTTTTGTAGTAGGAGGTTGCAGGTTTGAACGATACTAATGGATGTGTGTGTATATATACAGTATATATTGTCAGTTATGGCAATATAGAGGTATGACTAAAAGACTGGGGGTCTAATTCCACAATAGCAGCCCTATGAGGCTGTAATAACCAGAAAACATGAAACATTTGACGATGAAACATTTAGAGACATCATGAAACGTTTGGCCTGAAGGTGACACTAAGAAGAGGCCACAGTATAACCTAAATAAAAAGGGTTTATCTTCTGATGTACATGACATTGCCTGGAGATTTGCACAGCAGCCATCCTTATCTTTTGAATGACACACACTCATCTTCGAGTCCTAACCAACTGTAGGTCATTCTGATTAATTATGGCCAACATGGCCAAATGTAAGTGGACATACCAACATTGGACGAGTTTTATGTGCAGGATAGTAAAATTCACATGCATATGTACTTGAAGCTTAAAACAAGTGACATGTTTAGAGATCCTATTTAGAGACCCTTGCCATGTCTGATCTGTTCCTCTAAACCAAGTACTGTAATACTTGATGAGAGCCATCAAGTCATCATCAGCAAGGCTGGGAGGGGAAGCAGGGCTGGGGTTTTAATATGATCAGAAATTTATGGCAAGCAGGCTAATGTATGCATATGAATTCTTAGTGTCTAAGACAGCGAAGGGCCCCGAGCAGATCACACAAGTTCAATTCATTGCTTACAGCCACACCTGTTACATGATCTTCGCATATGGCGACTGGGTGATTACATTTCTGCACCCCATGCACCTCTTGGACACAAGCTGAAAGAAGATCTTAACAAGCAAAACAGCATTGCTGAGTGTTTCTCCTGAAAGAACTTCAGCTATAAATTATTGATTTAATTTTTAATATATATGTCATATTAAATCATTCAATTAAATATGGTTGGTTGCATTATTGCAATGTGTGTATTTAAATGAAAAATTATGGTTTCTGTTTTTGCTTTGTAAGGTTTTGGCTCATGTTCATGCAATTAAGATTTTCCATAGCAATTTTCCCCATAGTCTGCTCTCCCAGCACCTGTGAGCTATTGTAATAATGGACCTCTTTGAGTGTCAATGTTTTTTTTTTCTCTGACTTATTCTTCTTTCCATTACTTTCTCAAACATTCTCATGCGTTCACTTTTTTTTTCCGTTTGGTCTTTCTCACCTCTTGTCCAGCCCTATGGCCTCTCATTGTGGTCTCTCTTTGTTAATATTCTGAGGATTCCGTCAAGTTTGACCTTGGGGCAAGCCTCTGAAAAGATCTCATTTTGACTGGAAGGTACCAATAAAGTTGTAAAGTAGGCCAGTAATAAAATACTGGTGCAGGCACACACACCACACACATACAATAGAGTACAAGAAAACATGTTTACATACTGCACATACACATATTCTCACACCACACCTTCAACCACTAGAGCATGAGAGTCTGAATAAATGTGGTAAATCTCTATAACATCAAATCCAATAGACTGAGCCCTCTTTACAGTAAATGATACGTGTGGTTGCTGCCACTTTATGTATTAAATAATAAAGTTGGGGATATTGCAGCAGAGTGGGTCGTCTGGTAATCAGGCGATCGATGGTTTGATCCCACCAGTAACAGCAGTAGTAGTAATAGCAGTAGTAGAAACAGTAGTAGTTACTGTAGATCAGGAGGTAGAGTGGGTTGTCGAGTAAACAGATGATCGGTGGTTCGTTCCCTGGCCCCTTCAGTGGCAGCAGTAGCACTAGAAGGGATTGCTAATTGGCTTTAGACCTATGCAAATTGAAAATGGACCATTTTTAAGTGATTGCAGGGACAAATTACAATCAATTATATGTGTGTTGTGATATGTGTGTGCTTATGCTTGCCAGTGTGTCTCTGACAAGTAAGTAAGTGTGTGGGTGGATGATGGTGGGTGGAGGGATGTTGCAAGAAATTACTGGTCTGGATAATTGTTGTATTTCTTGACAGTGCTTCATTATCACGCTGTTGCCAGGTTACTAAGCCTGATGTTTTAGCCTTCAGGCTTCATGACGCCCAAACTAAACACCAACGTTTAGCTTAATCACTAATCTATCACATTACTATCTATCATTTTTACAGTATTTATACACAACAATTGAACTCCACCTACAACATAAGGCTGTTTGCCTGTAGTGCTTTGTGTGGTTTGGCCTTGTACAATACAGAATACTTCAAGTTGGGTAGCTAGTTTCAACATGGGAAGTTGAATTTGTGAGTCCAAACACAAATTATGACAGTGACTGAAACACACTGGTTAATATGCATTATTTAATTGTAATTAAATAATTAATAATATGTATAATTTAAATTTAAATTAAAAACATAATACTCAAACTGTATTTAATTCCAATATGCATCTCTCCAGAGCAGTGACTTGATGACTTGATGACAATTTCTTATTCTCAGTAACTTGGATGATGCTGCAGAGCCTTGGTTACCCTATGCATAATACTGAATAATAGCATAATTCATGTTTTTGTCGTGTGTGTTGCAGTTTTGTGTTTGGTTATGTGACTATTTAAAGCTCTTTTAATTTGCCCCACATAAACCAGACCACAGGGACATTTCAGCACCCAGATAAACAGAACCAGCACCGTCTGTTCCTTTTTGCCAAGCTTGTCCGACCTATTAACTAAGGGAGGTGCGTCTTTAGGTTTTGGGACTTTAGTGTAAGTGTGGTTATGCTTAAGGGTTTACAACCATTTGATGTGTGAATATTACTTTTCTACGAAATCTTTTATTTATTCATTTTTTAAATGCTGTAAAATAATAACTACATTTTTATTTAATGTTTCTATGACCAATTTTTTTAAAATGTCAAACTGAATGATGATGAGTGATTATAGTTTTTGGCCAATTTGGTCACTTGGGGGAAACACAACAAGCTGTACACAAGATGACATATTTTGTGGTGAAAAATGATGTGGTGAATGGGTTAGGAAATTATTGTATAATCACACATCAAAGTCATGTTTCTTGCAATGGGAACTGTGTTTAGGGGCATCTGGTGAATGCAGGTCTGATATTCACCCTACAAAAGCTTTCGTTAAACCAAAACAGTAAAGTCGCAGATTATAAAACCAAAACAATGACCCGAAAGATGCTAAATCCACCTGCAGAGTTGGGTGATCTGTGGGGTTCGTAAGTGCACCTAAAGCCTTTCACATTAGACATTATCCCTTTAATCGATTATTGATTACCGCAGTCTTAAGTGGATATGTTTTTCACCAATCAAAATTTCATGAAATAAGAAAGAGAAATTTAATTATGGCTACCTGCTGAAAATAACACAACAAAAAAAACACAACAAAACAAAGCCTCAGTCATAGCTAAGAGGATATTCCCATTAAATCTGCAGTGTAATGGTCAGAGATATAGTGGCTAAGAGAGAATGTGTATGTGTGTGTGTGTGTGTGTGTGTACGTGGGTGTTGAGATGGGTATCACTGTAGGCCATGAAGGCCTGGGCCGTTTATTTAAAGAGCCACTATAAATGTTGAAGCGGTGATAATGGCTGCGGGGCCAAGGGATGACATTTTGACAAACACGGCTTATTATATAAATGGTTTTATCAATGTGTTCATCGCACCATCCAAGTTGCAGATTGTGTGTGTTTGTGTGTGTGTGCGCATGGATGTGTATGAAGGGCTGTTTATGTGTGAAAATGTATGTGCTGAAGTGTGACAGAGTATCTGTGTGTGTGTGTGTGTGTGTGTGTGTGTGTGTGTGTGTGTATCTTGCCACTAGCCCGTAGAATTGCTAAGACTGGAGAGTAAGAAAGACAATAACCACAAAATGTGCTTGTTTTCTCTCATTTATTTTCTGATGTGGGAAGATGGAGGGGGAGGAGATGGGGAGAATAATCTAATGGCCAAAAAGATAAAAGGAGGGAGGAGTGGTGGAACGGAGGAGGAGGAATGTCCAATTGAAGCATAATAACTTTTATACATCTTGTTTTTCTCACTGTCTGCAACTTTTTCCACTTTCTAGAACTAGAAGGCATCGATTGTTCAGACACAGACCCCCCCCCCCCCCCCCCCCCCCCCCCACACACACACACACACACGCGCGCACTCACACTCACTAAGATAGACATGCAGGCCGTCACGTTCACACACAAACACTGCGCGGACCTTCCAATAACTGCTGTGGCAACTTAACCGCAAAACCATCGCTGCCAGCTCTGTGAGCGAGAGCGTCGTGTCATCTTAATGCTTTCTCAATTTTGTGTGCGTTTATGGGAGGTGAGGCAACATTAGTATTATTATAGTTCCATTACTGAGGCATCGTTACCAATTATAACACTGACATGTCAGGGATTTGCATAGTTTGTGAGTGCACACACATGAATTAGGCTCCCATCTCTGTGGAATAGCTGATGATTCATTTGTGTTGTGGCTGTCATGATTTCCCCCGTTGAGCTGTCAAATGAAGTCGGACACAGTCAGTCAGGTGTTTGGGTTCCTCGTGTTGACAGTGTTTGTGAGCCATTAATCTGTCTATCTTATCGCACCTCCACCTGTATTTACTCCCTTGAAAAAAGGTGTACTGGTCTCAGGAAACACTCAATGGGTTTGTTCATTTTCAGATCAGTGGTGGAAGACACGAGCATTTTAGCATTTTAGAGACGACCATTCTGCGGTGTGTGGGGTTTACTGAGAACAACAAAAACACATTGTCATATAGAAGCAGTCCAAGTGTCCAAGTGAATGGACAGACTTGTGTCAGTGAATAGGTAGCCTGCAAGTACATTTGTACAACAATGCTACCCTGAAGGACATCTCACACCACGTAACTCATTCAGCCTCGAAAGGAATGGCGTTGTTGAGTAGACGAGTAAATGGGATATATAGGAATATGTAGAGCCATCCTGTCTGGTGTAATGACTGCATTCTCTGCACATAGAGAGTCTACAAGTGCATTACATTCTGGCCTGAATCAATAATAAATGAAACAATATACTGTTATTGTTTCCGTTTCTCCCTTTAATTGTTCTCCCGTGACATTTTACATACACTGCTCTTCGTAATCGTTTGGATACAAGAAAATGAAGTTAAACTGAAATGCACTTTAGCTTGTCGACCCTGTAAGATGTCACTACAGGGAAGATGTGAACAACAAATTAATGGCTCATTTCATGAACCTTATATACATTTTAGGATTTCCTGTTTACAAATGGAAATACTGGCCTGATGATGGTGCTAAGGAAAAGATTAGATGTCATCAAATCATCCAAATATTTGGTAGTAACAATTCACTTTACGCAAGTATAGCAAGTAAATCTTCCAGATACTGCAGCTTGTTAAGTATTTATACATTTCTACATGGTAGAAATTAAGACATTTTCATGAGAGGTGGATGCATAGTGAACAACACAAGATGAGTTGCTTTTTATCTTCTTTCTATTCAGGCCTGCAGTAAGAGTGATTTGTGAGATTTACAGACAACGGTTTTTAAATAAGGTTAAAAAAAGGTTAAAATCCCATTCTAGTTGTAACAAGAAATATAATTCAAAAGTGAGTGATAAAAAAGGACTAGGACCTCTAACAAACACTTTTTTGAAAGCATGAAGTCAAGTGAGTAAGTTTTAAACACATACTGAATCAACACCGAGCACAACCCACAGTAAAACAACTCTTCAGCTTTAACATCTCCCTGCCTCTTTCTCGCTCTAGTCCGCACAAAAGCACATGTACTGTAGCACGTACACACGACAGAACTGCTGGCTGTCAATTCTTGTTCTCCCATCAGACATCAGAACTGCATTTGCCTCTCCCTGCAGACCACTTCCTGTCACGCTGTCCCAATACGGTAGCAGGACAGAGGTTTGATTTGATTTTTTTTGTGTATGTGCTTGACATCGGTGTGTCACACTTCTGTCTGACATGTTTTTGATGTCACCTTATCAACACATTTGTTTATCTCCGGTGTCTTTGCCAGATGCTACAGGTAAAATATCCCCAGAGTAGAAAAATCACAGCTTCTTGATTACATCTGATGCATTTTACGTCTAGGCATAAATAAATGTGTTCAAGGTGTGCATTGATATTTCGGAAATAATTTACGCCTTTCCTTTTGTATCGTGTAACACAAACAGTAACGTTAGCTAGGAAGTGTTTGAATGCTGCATTAGCTGTGATCTGTAACAAACTAATGGGTTACCAAATATTTTGTTTTACCCTGAAATGTGTCCCAATGTCGGATTTTCACTAATCATTGTCTTTTCAGGTGCTGATCAATCATGAATCAGTGAACTATTTGTCGACGCTTATATGACTTGCAACATGGAATAAAAGAGTAAGACATTTAAACTTCATATCCAGAACTTCAGAGGAAAGTGGCTGGAGTACGCATTATATAAATTGTCCTCACTGATGCCTAACTTTGTTCAATTGTGCGCATACTGTACCTTTGTTTATTAAGTGGTGGAACGCCCAGTGCAATGCAAGGTAAGAGGTTTCATTCAATAGAGCACATATGAGCTGTATGTTACTGTGAGATGTTAATGATTTCAGGTTTATTTTTACAGATAGATTTAATTGGTAGATTGGTAGACATTTCCACTGGCCTACAATCACAAATACACATGCACTGGCTATCCATGGACATAAACTTTCAGAATTTAGCGCTGGGATAAACTTGTAACTGTACTGTTTGTCAGCTTTTGTGATTTATTGCAACACAACGTTGCAATGGTAGCTGCACAAGTACCTGGATTAGCTTTGGGGAACTGTAGTTGTAACAGTAACATCACAGTGACCCAGCAATAATGGCAAGATACTGTCACAGCCAAAGCCTGAAGGCTTGAGTATGTGATGGCATCTCATTATGTGAATGCAAATCATGGATTGGCCTCCATCCTGAAATTCTGGTGTCTTGTTTTCTATTAATTGTGAAAAATTCATCCGTGTTTTATGATTGTTCTATAATGTTTTATTCCTAATGTTTGAATTTCCATATTTGTATGATATAATATTTATATATGCTGTGACAATATTGCACTGGCCAAACATAAGCNCACACACACACACACACACGCGCGCACTCACACTCACTAAGATAGACATGCAGGCCGTCACGTTCACACACAAACACTGCGCGGACCTTCCAATAACTGCTGTGGCAACTTAACCGCAAAACCATCGCTGCCAGCTCTGTGAGCGAGAGCGTCGTGTCATCTTAATGCTTTCTCAATTTTGTGTGCGTTTATGGGAGGTGAGGCAACATTAGTATTATTATAGTTCCATTACTGAGGCATCGTTACCAATTATAACACTGACATGTCAGGGATTTGCATAGTTTGTGAGTGCACACACATGAATTAGGCTCCCATCTCTGTGGAATAGCTGATGATTCATTTGTGTTGTGGCTGTCATGATTTCCCCCGTTGAGCTGTCAAATGAAGTCGGACACAGTCAGTCAGGTGTTTGGGTTCCTCGTGTTGACAGTGTTTGTGAGCCATTAATCTGTCTATCTTATCGCACCTCCACCTGTATTTACTCCCTTGAAAAAAGGTGTACTGGTCTCAGGAAACACTCAATGGGTTTGTTCATTTTCAGATCAGTGGTGGAAGACACGAGCATTTTAGCATTTTAGAGACGACCATTCTGCGGTGTGTGGGGTTTACTGAGAACAACAAAAACACATTGTCATATAGAAGCAGTCCAAGTGTCCAAGTGAATGGACAGACTTGTGTCAGTGAATAGGTAGCCTGCAAGTACATTTGTACAACAATGCTACCCTGAAGGACATCTCACACCACGTAACTCATTCAGCCTCGAAAGGAATGGCGTTGTTGAGTAGACGAGTAAATGGGATATATAGGAATATGTAGAGCCATCCTGTCTGGTGTAATGACTGCATTCTCTGCACATAGAGAGTCTACAAGTGCATTACATTCTGGCCTGAATCAATAATAAATGAAACAATATACTGTTATTGTTTCCGTTTCTCCCTTTAATTGTTCTCCCGTGACATTTTACATACACTGCTCTTCGTAATCGTTTGGATACAAGAAAATGAAGTTAAACTGAAATGCACTTTAGCTTGTCGACCCTGTAAGATGTCACTACAGGGAAGATGTGAACAACAAATTAATGGCTCATTTCATGAACCTTATATACATTTTAGGATTTCCTGTTTACAAATGGAAATACTGGCCTGATGATGGTGCTAAGGAAAAGATTAGATGTCATCAAATCATCCAAATATTTGGTAGTAACAATTCACTTTACGCAAGTATAGCAAGTAAATCTTCCAGATACTGCAGCTTGTTAAGTATTTATACATTTCTACATGGTAGAAATTAAGACATTTTCATGAGAGGTGGATGCATAGTGAACAACACAAGATGAGTTGCTTTTTATCTTCTTTCTATTCAGGCCTGCAGTAAGAGTGATTTGTGAGATTTACAGACAACGGTTTTTAAATAAGGTTAAAAAAAGGTTAAAATCCCATTCTAGTTGTAACAAGAAATATAATTCAAAAGTGAGTGATAAAAAAGGACTAGGACCTCTAACAAACACTTTTTTGAAAGCATGAAGTCAAGTGAGTAAGTTTTAAACACATACTGAATCAACACCGAGCACAACCCACAGTAAAACAACTCTTCAGCTTTAACATCTCCCTGCCTCTTTCTCGCTCTAGTCCGCACAAAAGCACATGTACTGTAGCACGTACACACGACAGAACTGCTGGCTGTCAATTCTTGTTCTCCCATCAGACATCAGAACTGCATTTGCCTCTCCCTGCAGACCACTTCCTGTCACGCTGTCCCAATACGGTAGCAGGACAGAGGTTTGATTTGATTTTTTTTGTGTATGTGCTTGACATCGGTGTGTCACACTTCTGTCTGACATGTTTTTGATGTCACCTTATCAACACATTTGTTTATCTCCGGTGTCTTTGCCAGATGCTACAGGTAAAATATCCCCAGAGTAGAAAAATCACAGCTTCTTGATTACATCTGATGCATTTTACGTCTAGGCATAAATAAATGTGTTCAAGGTGTGCATTGATATTTCGGAAATAATTTACGCCTTTCCTTTTGTATCGTGTAACACAAACAGTAACGTTAGCTAGGAAGTGTTTGAATGCTGCATTAGCTGTGATCTGTAACAAACTAATGGGTTACCAAATATTTTGTTTTACCCTGAAATGTGTCCCAATGTCGGATTTTCACTAATCATTGTCTTTTCAGGTGCTGATCAATCATGAATCAGTGAACTATTTGTCGACGCTTATATGACTTGCAACATGGAATAAAAGAGTAAGACATTTAAACTTCATATCCAGAACTTCAGAGGAAAGTGGCTGGAGTACGCATTATATAAATTGTCCTCACTGATGCCTAACTTTGTTCAATTGTGCGCATACTGTACCTTTGTTTATTAAGTGGTGGAACGCCCAGTGCAATGCAAGGTAAGAGGTTTCATTCAATAGAGCACATATGAGCTGTATGTTACTGTGAGATGTTAATGATTTCAGGTTTATTTTTACAGATAGATTTAATTGGTAGATTGGTAGACATTTCCACTGGCCTACAATCACAAATACACATGCACTGGCTATCCATGGACATAAACTTTCAGAATTTAGCGCTGGGATAAACTTGTAACTGTACTGTTTGTCAGCTTTTGTGATTTATTGCAACACAACGTTGCAATGGTAGCTGCACAAGTACCTGGATTAGCTTTGGGGAACTGTAGTTGTAACAGTAACATCACAGTGACCCAGCAATAATGGCAAGATACTGTCGCAGCCAAAGCCTGAAGGCTTGAGTATGTGATGGCATCTCACTATGTGAATGCAAATCATGGATTGGCCTCCATCCTGAAATTCTGGTGTCTTGTTTTCTATTAATTGTGAAAAATTCATCCGTGTTTTATGATTGTTCTATAATGTTTTATTCCTAATGTTTGAATTTCCATATTTGTATGATATAATATTTATATATGCTGTGACAATATTGCACTGGCCAAACATAAGCAATGCCCAGAGCCTGTCTATTCTATAAGAGACAGCCATTAGCTGGGCACGGGCATTTTGAAAATCTTCACCACCACTGCTTGTTCTTGCGCTAATGAAAACACACTTCAAGCTAAACATTAGTTGTTGCAGCTTATTAAAAGCTCTTATTACAACAGATCTCATCTTTACAGATCCTGCCTTGGTTCTCCTGTGTTCTGTTGAGGAACCGGTTCAAGCTTGGCTGATGTAAGACTCCTTCACCTTTAGCCCACAGGGCTCTATCATGGCAATCTGCTTGGATAAAACTAAGTCAGCAGTATCAGTTTCCAATCCTTTACTCTACTATGAAGCAAGCAAAAGCCTGTGCTGGTTAAACTGCTGTCATAAAGGATTTGACGTTTGTGTTGACTGTCAGCCTTTTTGTGTGTTGTTGCGAGCCTTCCTGTACCCCACCTGTTTGCCCTAACTTCAAAATAAAGTTTCTTTTAAACTCTCTTCCTCTAGTCCATTAATATTTTATACATATTTGCAGCACTTACTCAGCTTGAATCAGTCCCTGGCAAACCTGGATGTCTGGTCTTGAGGACATGAATCTATGGTTTTGAGGAAGATGTCCAGACGTGGATCACATTCCAGCTTCAGCTGTACTTGCGTGCTTATGGGTAATTTGCAATTGTTAGCATGCTAAACCTAAGATAGAAAAGAGGGAACATCGCATTCTGCCATTGTGAGCTATTCTAGCCTGCTGACATCAGCATTCAGCTTAGATCACCACTCACAGAGCTGTTCCTAGCATGGCTGTGTAGACTCTAAGTGTTGTTGTACAAGAGTTCAACCCGACATTCACTCTGCCACGTGAACAGACCGTGTTCAGTTTGAATGATAAACAAAACGCTGAAATATTCAATTCAAGCATGACTAGGAAATGAAACCAAATTAGGTCTTGACAGTTATTTGTCTTTTTTTTTTCCTTTGGCTTACATACCCAATGTTAATTACCATATTGAAAATATGAAACCAGACCAATGGGGCGCCCATTGGAAAAACAGCTTTATGAATTTTTAATGAAGTTTAGCTGGCAGCGGTGGTAGCAACCAAAAGAAGCATTTGAATAATAAAAAAAATCAGGGTAGTGCTAATAAAATAAAATAAAAAAAAATAATTTTGGGTGACTCACCAATTTAGTATTTGTGGTGCTGATTGAGAGTGCCATTAACATTTGCTGAACCTGTGCACCCTAATCTAAGACAAGGCAATGGATCACTGTCTTTAGCAAATAGCAGCAGGGAGGAGAAACAGAGAGGGAGATAGAGACAGAGAGACAGTGTTTCGCAGGTGACTGTCATTCCCTGTCTGTTTCCTGCTCAGAGCCTTGTGGATTGGAAACACATTTTCACCCAAAGTCTGCACCTCATCCCTGAAGGCTCACACACATATGCACAGACAGAGACCAACACGCACAAAGCAAAAAAAAAAAACAACAAAAAAACACTTGACTCTCTTCTTTAACCACACACACACATACACACTCCTACCTACCTCCGCTTCATACAAACAGCCAAAGGCCAGTGGTAAACAGCCATTTGCTTTAGCCCGCCGTCCTGATAATCAACCTCTAATCAAGGGCTTATAGGATCGTTAAGGCTCGTTAGGCCTCGTTAGGTGCTGATTTATACACTGTGTCTGGATGGTTCCAACCCACTGCCTCATATTCATGGGGACATTAGGAGATGGACATTGGCATTTGCATTGATATATTGCTCTCGAATCTTCTAACCCCTTCATGTGATCTGCATTTGTGTTCGTGTGTGTTCCTGTCTTTTTCGTGAACAGCTGTGTGTGGAATAGTAATCTTGATCTTATCCTGTAATTTGCTAATTACCATAATCACGCATGACACTGTGACGATAATCACACACACACACACAGGCATACACGAAGACGCACACACTAACATACGGACACTTTTATCGAGGTGTAATTGTCTCCAGCCAGTTGATAGGTGTCCTGTCAATTTAATAGCTTTTGTCCGCGATCACACACTCGCCGTCTTTATTTGATTCACAATAGCTCTTCCTGAGTCGTTTTTTGTATGAATGTGTGTGTGTGTGATGTCCCCACAGGTGAATGTGGATAACACATCAATGTCATCATCAACTCCTCCAAGGCAAGCTTTTAATTTGAAAACAGCAACAAAAAAAACTTTTTCAGCAGCACAGATGTTGGCACAGAGTGGTGGTATCAGTGCTGCTAACTGGCCAAACAAACTGTGTAGGTGTCTGTCAGACTGTAGACATGTGATTTACTGACATCTGGGACTTGTTAATGTTATTTCAGGTAAATATTATCACATGTCTTTATTATATTTCCTGATTTAAACATCTTCTTTTAGCTCTGTTTTGGTCTTCACTAACTTTTGGGGGAAAATATCTGTTTTTTAGTCACTGCATGCTGCCACGTGTTCACTAGATAGTTGCTTGTTCTAATACCATTTGGTGCTCGTAAATAATGTCCTGTCAGTTTATTAAAGCCTTAAAAATTTTTTTAAAAAGTTTACTAAAACAGCTGTCTGCTGCAAGTGTATCTTCTCAAAACTTTATTGATCAACTTTATTGAAAACCTGATTGGAATGAAAAGATGGATGTTTCTAAAAGCAACATTATTCCAACTATGACAACAGTGTACATAGTCATTTGATCTCTAGTCAATAAAATTATTGCAGGTCTATGGTTATTCAAAAACGAGTTAAACACAAGATAAATGAATCATTGTGCAAAACATCCTGATGCTGTATGATACAGTTAGAGTGTGCAAGTGCCACGGAAGTATACTCAAATTACCATTAGTATTAGCTTGACAGACACTGAAATTAAGTAAATTTAGTTACATTCCATGATGGCTTGTATGTTTCTTGTGTGCAAACCTCAATGAGCTGCACAAAAACCATCAAAGACTGTCAAACAGTCGAGATTTCAGCATAGAACAGATCCAACAATCCTACGTTTACAGAAATATGAAGAAAAAGCAGCGGGTCTGTTAAAGCTAAAAACACAGTAATCTTGCTGTGAGTTTTCAGTCCTGGAGACTGCAAGAGCTCACAATCTGCATATTTTGTTGGATGGTGTTGCTACAGGTGAGTAACTCTCCTTTGTTTTTGTTGGCACAGAGTATTCCACACCAACCAGTTTCATCTTAGACTTTAGAAGCCTCGTCCTGTTTGGAGTGTTTTCTATTTATTTAAAGCATCCAATCAAAACTGTATTTTTGATATTTGAGAGTTTTTTTCCTTTGAAAACAGCTCTAATATTTCATGTCTGTGCTTTTCTAAATCTCGTTAAACTTGCGACAGAATAATTGGCCTGCTCATGAAAACAGCAATCAGAAATCTGCTTATTGAATGCTCTTTAGTAGATGAAAAAGCACTAATACTTAATATTTTTAGTATGATTATTAGTGCAACCAAAGCATTATGCAAAGTATTTTTGTAAACTTTGTAAAATCCCTGTTGGCTTCTTACAGGAGTAAGTGACCCAAACTTAATGCTAACTGATGTGTATCGCATTTAGGCCTGGCCAGTGCACTCCAGGGTGCTCGACTAATGGCCTTTTAAGCTTAATGACCTAAGCCAAGCATAACTGAATGTTTATAAAGCTCTCATTTATCAGTGGAGTTTATTCAGGCGATCCTAATGGATGCCTTCTAAAGCCATGCTAAATGAGGTGGTTGTTCTTTAAATCTGCTGGTTAAATGGTATTCACATCTTCGCTTAAATGCAAAGTGAGGGAGAATTTGTTTTATTCATTTCCTGTTTGTTTTTCTCCAATTAGTTTATCCGCTAGAAGTTTCTCAGAGTAATAAAGTTGTAGAGACAGGTGAGGAAAGTGCACGATAGGTAAAACGAAGAGGGGATTATGCAACACTCCTGTGAGTTGACAACTTTAAATCTATGATAAAAATAAACTTTTCAGGAGTGAACCCCGGCTGAGCGTGGCAGCAATTCTAACATCATTTTTGGAGTGGGCGTCACAAGGTTTTGGGGTCATAAATCGTACCAAGCACCAGTTCATTCCCTGAGGATGACATAACCTTTTAATTCATCAAGAAAAATAAAAACACCACTTTCCTGCAGCAAAAGGGTATAAGAGAGATGTATGTCTGAGAGAATGTAGAAACCCACAGAGAAGAACAGCCTTTTTCTCCAAAGCTTCATGGTGAGAGACTTAACAGGATTGCATTGATTTTAAGCCACTCGCAAGGTGCAGTCACGGCAATGAGCCACGAACAAGTCACTTTTTTCCCCCATTTTCCCTTTAATGGAGTTTCAAAGGGTAAACAGGCAAATCAAAGGGAAAAAAATGTTGTTCAGAAAAAGAGTTGTGGAATAAGTAAAGCATTTGGGGGAAAATAGCAAGCTTAATTGGCTGGATGATTCATTGTTGGTCTCAGTTCTTTTGGAACCAGATATTTCACTTTTTATTTCTCTCTGTTTCTATCTGTCTCCCAAACAAGATACACATAAACAGAGCAACAGAAACATGGACAGGGAGTTACATAAGAAACTCCAGGACTCCAGTCTGTAATGAGCTGTAAAAGCTCCCTGGCTGTGCTGTCTCTGCCCCCATCTCTGCCTCTGCCTGAGCGTTCCAGTAAATCAGTTGCTGTATGATTTTGCTCTGTTTGCTTCATGCTAGGGGTCAGACAAAGAGGACGTGACCAATTCACAACGAAGAAAGGAATTTCGCCTCAATTGCAGGGCAATAGATGGAAGCCGACAATATGCTATTTATTGATGAAAAACCTGCGTATGTAGTGTGGGACGTAGGTCATTCTGTTTATTACACAAAATACCGTCTGTCCACTCCACAGATCTGACAA
This sequence comes from Protonibea diacanthus, assembly GCA_028641955.1. Classification (NCBI taxonomy): domain Eukaryota; kingdom Metazoa; phylum Chordata; class Actinopteri; family Sciaenidae; genus Protonibea; species Protonibea diacanthus. The sequence continues at coordinate 18,439,174 of CM053977.1, read as the reverse complement.
AGGCTTGAGTTGAGAAATCATATTCTTTTTAAGGAGAGAGACATGAACTTTTGAAGGTACAAAGAGGTGCCAGTATTGATGATTGAATATACCCGAAATTTGTACTGATATTCTTTAAATATAATTTAATAAATATAACAACAAATGATTTGTTCAGTGTTCTTTTCAAGATAGAAAAGCCTCAAAGAATGTTTATGGATTTATTAACATATAGGCTACAGTTATACAAGTTTCATTTTGGCTACAAGATGCCATGTAAAATATGCTGTTTTGTCACTGTGCAGGGCTGGTCACAATATAAACTGCAAACACTTTTGCTCCTTTGCCATAAACTCATAAAGTCCTGTGTATTTGCACTTCGTGACCGTCTGATCTGGAGAAGAGCAGCTGTGGACTTATATACAGGGAGATACAATCACTTTCTTATCAGGATTAAAATGAACTCACCGATGGACTAATATAATGCAACACACCACACTGATGATATTGTGTATGATTTTGTATGTAAAGAGTTATGTAACACCATACACTATACTGTAGAGTGCTGTCAGTTGTTTCTTAGGCTTTGTTTTTTGTTAATCTTACCGGTGGCTTCTTTGTGTTAATGTGCAGTTGGCTTTAAGTATGTACCTATGTTGTAAATCCTGTGTTGCTGAGATACAGATCCAGGTTGCATCCCTTTCAACCAACAACACAATACCTAGTGAGAGAAATGTGTTCACTTTGGTTATGCACCAGCCCCCTCATTCCAGTTTAACTCTTAGTCCGGGTTTTGCTGCTGAAGCCAAGACCTAAGAAGCGTTTGGCTGGCTGGTTGAAAATGAACAGTTGAAAATGTTTTCATAAACTCATCACTCTTCTTGAACATACCAATTACAGCCTGGATAATGAAATAAGGGTTGATGTCCTACATTAAAGTTTTGAAATGTTAAACTCATTTTTATGCATGAGTAATGAATGAATACGATTATTGCCAAATTAATATGTGCACTTTCTTTTTTTTCCCCATCTACTTCCATTGATTTTCGTTTTTGTCTTTTGCCATTCATATGCTGTTGAATCAGTTTACAAAACAAACTTTCACAAAGACAAAGCTTTTGTAACCACAATTTTAAAAATACAAATTAGCCAGGACACTCCTTTGTGGGATGCAGCCTTATAGATTCTTCATTTGAAAAAAAAATAGTTTTGTTTGCAGATATTACTGGCTGCATCTTGCATCACTTATCTCGTGTCTTTGAGTGAAAGTGGTTGCGTTTCAGGCTCATTTAAAAAGCAAATGAAGTGTTGCAGCTAACCTGTTGTAACTTTTCACTGCTTCTCGGTCATTGCTCTAATTCTTGCCTTTACAGGTTTCATAGTGCATTCTGGCGAATTCTTCAGGAACTGTCACGTGTCAGAATCCTGTTAAGTAAATCAGACAAAGCAAACCATTAGACTGTAGACAAAATAAAGAAAATATATGTTGAGCTATGTTGAATGAAGGCCATGATGAACATCTAGAAGATGAATGTGTTATTGCACCTTATAAGTTTTTATTGTATGACTGTGTGTATTTACTCATCAAACAAATCACATACTGTCTACCCTTTTGCCCTCTTATAAATGTCTAGGAAGCCCTAGCTGCCCCGTGTGACTGAGTGGAGGTCTTTTAATAACTGTTGTTAATGTGATTAGAGCTAATGACTTCAGGAAACATGAGGTCATGACAGAGACTCTGTCACCCTGAGGGAGCAGAGGACAGGCCATATACCCAATCGTAACCCTGAGGGGTAAAGTGGGCTGAATGTGAGAAAGGAAGGGCAAGGCTGATGAAGACATCCATAAAACATTTTTTCTTCAACTTGGATGGACCTTCTCTTTCACACAGACAATGACTCTCTACCCTTCTTTTATCTCGATACAACAAACAAACAAAACAAAACAAAATCATCACCGCAAGTATCAGCTACAGACCAGCATTGAACTATCCACTCACAGCAAGTGGGTTTGAGCAGACAGTGAGCAAGGATTTGTCATCATTCATCTCTCTGACAGCCTTGAATCCCATCACTGTAATAGCAGTGTGGGTGTGCATGTGTGAAATGTTTTCATGTTGCGTGGATGTGGAGCATTTCTGTGCAAACAAAAGCACATGTGTATGATAGTCTCAGTTTTAGTGTAGTCCCCTTTGAGGCTTAACACTTGGGGTGAAACCACAATGTATCACCACTGATGCCTCTGTTCTAGATGCTCGACACACACACTCGTAAAATGTTCACATACACATACAGTCGCCCTGCACAACATCGCTCAAACTTTAAGTCTGGAAAGCAAACAGAGTGATGCAACATACACTGAAAGGCACCACGGCTTGTGGTTTTCATGTTTAGGTTTGAATCAATATTGAAGTACTTCAGTAGGTTGAAACAGGATCTGGCCCCTAAAGCACAGCGCTCACCCGACAGTGTTGACCTTATTTTGAGATGAAGTAGAGTGAATGTATATTTGTAAAGCACCAATCCATATTTTTATATTAACAATGGATCAAATGATTATGTGTACGTGCTCACGGTGACAAACCAACAGACAAACTCTCTAACCCTCCTCGCCCTTTTCAGCTCATCATTGTTTTGGTTTTGTGTTTCAGTTCGGTTTCACTGCTCTTAACAACCTTGTTTTTAACCACAGCAGGCTGCTGTTTATCAAAAATGCTCAGTTTAACTGTCCACTACTTGCACAGCACAACAATGGACAATTGGGGACTAGCTAGTCGACAGAGTAGAGCATTTAGCTACTACAGAGCCAGATATTTCCCTCTGGGGTTGCGAGAAAACAAAACAGAGCTGAAGGGAGATTGAAATTTGGACTTGCATTTGTCAGATGGCTACAAAATGATTCCTAATGAATGCTGTTGGTCTGTAAATGAGCAACTGTTTGCTAACTTTCCACAAACATTAATGTTAGGTGGTAACATGTCAGGGTTATGATATCAGTTGCTGAGTTTGAGGTGCACATCAATACTGGGAATGTGAGTGACAAGAATGCAAACTGGAGATTTGGCTCTACAAATCTTTATTAGACGTAGAGCTAGTTTAGAGGCTGAAATTGTGTTGTTGGTCAAGTTATATCACATTGATTAGCCTAGCTGACCTGACAGGTTCAGATCTGTCATAGAGAGGTATTGGTGAGCTAGCTAGTAAGTAGACGTTCCAAGACTTGGAATCCCTTGATCTTGCGTGAATGAAAAATAGATGTCACCGGCATTTGAAACATCAGACTAATGAAATTCTACATGTAGGTTAATAATACAGTGAACTCTATTTGCCATCTACAACATGTCACTGGTGTGAAAAATTGTGTCGTTTTATCCACCCACTGAGGCCAAATCCAATGACTGAAATTAATTCTGTCTCCAGATCAGTCAAAAAAGAACATGAGGTATGGTAGAGCAAAAATGAACACTTAAACATCTTTTGCCCCGGTGTGGCAGACTGGAGTCAGCACTAAATCTCAAATCAAAGCTGCTCCCCAACACCCCAAGCAGAATGTGGCTGCCATAAGAGAGAGAAAAATGGGGTTGTGATACTGTTGTCACTGGGGATGTGAATGAGGATTTGAGTAAAAGGAGAATGGACAAATAGTGGGATGCAGCAGGTATGCAAACCGAGGTAGAGAGGTATATGGCTGCTGATATGTGAAGAGAAATTATGGGAAGGTTTGATGTTACCTGCCCGGGGAGAGAACATTGTACCCAGACTCGTACAGTATACAGTAGCTCAGTGTGGAAAAAGATACTGACACACATGATTTCACACATATGCAAATGAACGCATGAACAACCCCCACCAAAATATGTTAATTCTGGAAAAAAATGCTGTTGATTCCTTTTTTTTCCCTGTAAACTTGATAAATTATGGTGAAACCATAACAACTGTGGGCCTGATAGATAAATATCTGCACATCCAATACAAAGATGTGTGCAGGCATGGAGCCATGTGCATTCCCACATGTTCGTATGCACACCCACACAGGCATGAGCTTTGACAGACACAGTAAATTGTCTAAGCTAAAGCCGAGAGCCTCTGTTGAAAGTGTTATATCAAATACAGATAGATTTATTGTGAAAACATGCAAATGTGAATATGTACGCATTCATACAGAAACCAACACACTGCAAACATGAAACCATGCTGCATACCCAGCGCAATCAATCGCCATGTTGTGACACTACACTCTCCAGAACAATATTACACCATCGCATGGTCTTGAATGGAAGGCTCTGATTGGTTAAAAGTGTTATTTCTTGGGTTGTCATTTATTTCATGTTGAGATATGACCTTAGGTCCTGGGAGTATTTGCATGATCACAAAGTCATTTATTTTCTGCCAGAGCCAGGACTGGAGAAAAAAAAAAAAAGGATTGCTATATTCAAGCATATCAATAAGAAGTGATTAGAGGAGCGTAAAATAGCTGACATTTGCTTAAATAAACTTTAATTTGAGGATGCATTGCCCATGATAACTAAGGTTTTTAGAGGAAAATTGGAGACAAATTACCTGCACACCATTTTGGATGCTACATTTAAACAAATTGCCCATTGAGTATGAGTGATAGAGCCATTTGGATAATGCTGAGCATAGTTCAGGTCTCATTAAAGGCTGGGCAGGGTGGCCCAGTGTTTAAAAGCGACCAACCTTCAACCCAGGGAACCACATGTATCAGCTAACATCCATCCTCTTTAAATACTGCCAGATCTAGTCACAGATGGAAGGTGTGACATCAAATTATTGTAAATGGGTAAAGTAGCTTAGAGTGTCAGAAAAGCTGCATGATTTTTCTAAGAATCATTCACCCCCCCACCCCCCCCACCCCTAACGGACAATGACAAGCCAAAGATGGGAAACGGCCCACTGATGAAAGAGGCAAAAGGAAGCTGCCACAAATTGTGCCAAGCAACAGATGTCAGTTGGCAGACCACCACAACATTGGCTATAAAACAGCCATGAAGGAATCTACAGCTTGTCGTGCCCTGACAGAAATGTGGTAGGCAGCCAGATTTCTTGCAGAAATTTCTCTTCGCTCAGCAGAAAAAAAAAAAAAAACTACGACTACACTAGGCAAAGGAGTAAAACATCGGATAATGGAGGGTTTTTGTAACATAGCGTATCCAAGCTTTCCTGACGTATTTTTGGTAGGAAAGGAGTAGGGTGTATGCAAAGACGCAGGTTGTCTGTGGTCATATGTTGGTGGTGGTATGTATTTCTGTAAGTCAAAGAAACAAAGAACATTAAAGCTGCACTAATCTGTATTTTTATATTAGCTTAATTATTTTATCAGACCACCAGTCTCTGTTGAAGCTCCCTCAACCACCACCAGTGTCGTGACTCCATGGGGGGGATTTATCATCTCACTGGCTGACGCCCCTCAACCACACAAAGCTCCCTTTAGTGTCTGAACACCAGATCCATTCTGAATTTGATGATGAACTGTTTAGCAGAAATGAGGAGATGGCTATACTTACTTATCTCAGCTTCTTGATAACCTAAATCCTAATCCTAATTCTGTGATAATTAATGCTATTCTGGCATTTCCTAATTAGAAGTATTGCCTTAATTAATTAATCCTAACCCTGCTGTTGCTATTTGTGTACTATTGATTCAATTTATGCAAATGATACTATGTACTTTTAGGTGCTCTTGTGTATAAATGTGTACAACGTGATAATTGTGTTCATGTGGTGCATATGGCAAACCTGTAATTGAAAGCCAATAGACTTTGGCAAGTTCTCCTATTCCTGCCTCTACTGGGGGTAGAGAGGATTTATCAAATGGTGTCATCAACTGTGGCATCTTGGATCTGTGTTTACTCGTGTGTTTGTGTGTGTTTCAGACATGTTTACTTTCCCCCAGGCAGACAGAGCAGAACCCCTGCAGACCCATATGGCCTGGCATATGGCTCACCCTCCGCCCTACCCCTCTACTTGCAACACACACACACACACACACACACACAAACTAACATGGTGAAGAAATGTAATGTAGCCACACAGGACACTGTGGCATGATGCAAACAGGTTGACAGAACATCCCGTCCTGCCCTGAATCCCTGAGCACTATCTGGACTTAGTGGGTGTTCAGAACGAGTTCATTCTCTCTCTCTTTATTTCTTTCAAGAGCACAGAGATGAAATGTTTCATTTCATCTCTGTCATTGATTCAGGTACTGTAGATCTATCACTGTCTTTGGATCTCTCTCTCTCTCTAGTTTGATCTCCACAGCTGCCTCTTCTCACTCGTTCTGCATAGCCAGTGAGTCCACTGGACACTGATGAATCTTTGGCAGCCTTGTAGGCATAGTAACCGCTGCTACGAAAGGTTTCCCTGCACAGAATTTGTGGTGAGGCTATCTGCTGACATACACATGAGCATGAGGACAGACACACACACACACACACACGCAGATATGCAAACTTAATTTCCCACTTCAGTCGCTCTGCACAGTGTCAAAGCTCTCTCTGAGCGCGCGTGTGTGTGATCCTCCACTATTGATGCATGTGCTGCTAAACAGAAAAGTGACATAACATATCTCTAATTAATATACAGCTAACTCTACTGGAGAATACTAACCACACACACACACATGCATCTGTGGTGAGTAGCTTTCCTTTCCCTTTATTTGAACTCTCAGATTGAGTTTAATCACTACGTAACGAACACACAGAGACACACCTGACCTGCCCATGCATCACACAGGTATTTTCCATTCATCATAAAAAAAAACACAAACAGAGCAGCTCATTTAGGAGGCAGAGCACGTGCACCTCATCAGCTGAGTAGCGTCGGCCGACTTTAACCGGCACTAATTGCGTTGAAAACAAGTCAGTGAAGTGTTCTTTAGAATCTCTTTAACCCCTCTGATCCTTCGTAACACTACCGCTGCTAGTGTCACTGTTTGCGGCCTCGTGCTGCTGTTGTTGAATATCCTGATGTCTCCTCCCACCATCACAGCTTCCTCTCTTTGTAGTTTCTTAATCGTACATGAGGGCACTATCTCATATGTCATTAAAAACTGTCTTCTGTTTCCCATTCTTCATACCCATGCGGGGGCTCTACCGCACTCACCGCTGAACGTCACATGATGCTCGGATCCCTTTGGGTAGCAGAGCGTGTTCTGCCGTACCCAGCTGTTTCTTTTAATGCTCAATAAGGCCTAATTGCTGACATCTTATTGGATTCTTAATGAAAATGACATTCATGGTAAACTTGAAGTCTGTAAGTGCTAAATCTGATTTGATTTTAATTGGGAAGTTTTTCCGCCCAGAGGGCTACTTTTCCAAGAATCCTTGGATGTGTTTAATTAACCCTCAGTTTATTCAGCCACTGAAGTGTTTGTTTCCCAGTTTTCCAAGGTGAAAAAAAAAAAATGTGTGTGATAAGAAAATGGCAAGAAGCAGCATTTCGTATACAGTGTGAAAAACTAATTATACTGTGGCGTGAAAACGCATTTTGAACATATATTTCTTTGAAGGGGAGAACACCAATGAGGTTTTGTTTTATACCATAAGGCAGTGCTGTAAACATACTGTGGAAAGTAGTGGATACACTGAAAATTGCCTTAAATACACACATACACACATAGTAATGTGATGAAATCAAAATGTTTTATTGATGGTACAGTGATACATGTGAAGCTTTAGTAAATGTGTTCTTGTTGGCCTCTCATGTAAACATTTGAATAATGGAATTCAAATAGCTTTCAAGGTAAAACACCCTAATGGCAGCATTACCGTTAAAATATGCTGCACTGGTGCATAGCTGTATTTTGTATGCATACAGTCATATTTGCTTTGAATTATAAACAGAGGCAATGGACCTGAACTGTTTATTTCCATTATGTGCTTACCTTGGTTGTCAGAGTTATTAACACACTCTGATACAAATTAAACTTATCCTATAGTGACTTGGATGTTTAGTAAATGTCACTTTAGCGTCGCCTGAGCTATATTCCAGAGTGGACAACCATTTTCACATGTACTTAACTTCATTTGAAAATCAAAATCATTTTAATTGCATTGCCACACTATACAGTAAAGTATAGTTGTGGTTGTGTTTCGGGCCTATATATGTAAAAACTATTCTATCTATTCTACTATCCCCTCTGGGTTCCTGCCCTGAAGGCATCAGGAGGAAAAGCACGTGAAAAAGGATTTGTGACAGATAAATGATTATATATTAGATTATTACATTGCTACGAATCACTGCATAAGGAGCATTTACTGAAGATGGTTAAGGAGGAGCCGGTTTCAACTCCATATACTGTTTAGATTAGATAGATAGATTAAATAGATTAGTCCAGTGGTTAACAACATAATAAGATAAATGTGGATTAATGGGGGTAGTAAAGAAGGACATGCAAAGTTTTGCTAGACAAATGTGAATTCATCTGTTTACTGGTTTTTGTAAACCATTATGATTACTGTTTCTGATAATACAGCTACATATCCACAGCAGTCAAGCATATTGGAGTAAAAAGTACAATCTTTTTAAAATGCATCTTTAGTGTACAAGTACCCTAGAAAACAAATTTTAATTAGTGCAAAATGATTTAAGTAGTAAGTGATTATTATTGTCCTTTAAATCTGATATTATTCTCATGCCATGTCTTCTTTATTATACGTCTTTGTTATAAAGAAAAAAATATAGTAATGTTATTTAAGCTATTAATCAACGGATATAATGTCAAAGTAATTAAAGGATTAAAGAATTTAATACTTCCCACATGTTTTTTTTATGTAAACAGACTGGCACAATAAAAAGTGAGTACAGGCTAAAACATGACCTATAAAACATGTTGCTTGACAATGTAGGGCAGACTAAATTCATGGTCTACTTTATGTATTGCTGATGGTTGTTTTCCGAAATTAAAAAAAAAAAGTCTTTTCTATGCACATCTTTGTGCACATGCATGTAAATGTACCATATGGAATACTCTGAGAATAATGAATGGATCTGTAGAGTGACATCCCAGACATTAAACATCCCAGAAATGTCCCATCACTTCAAATAATGTTCCATTAATCAAATTCTACCTGTAGACAGAGAGAGTGAGTGTGAGGATGTGAAGGAGTGGAGGAAGGAGAAGAAGCGTAATTGGTGAGAAATTGAGTGGGTTTGGTGAGTGAGCGACTGTCGTGTGTGTCATCATTTGGTACTGGAATTTTTGTTATTGTAGACAAATTGCCGCCAAGCATTCAACTTGCCGCCAAGCATTGCCGCCAAGCATTCAACGTTATATCGATTGTGAGAAAAACGAACATGAGTGATCAGTGAATGGAGCAAGTGTGTGCGGTTGAGAGAAAGGAAGAGATGGACTGACCATTAAAGAACAGTCTGGTGTCTCATGCAAGGATCAAATTAACTTCAGTGAAATGCAGACTGGATCAGGGATCACCTCGACAGACACTGCCAGAACCAGTCAGCTGGCATTATACATTTTTAACATTTCACATCCACCTAGTATTCCAATCATGAACACCCCTTATGATCAGACATTTGGTGTATATGTTTATCACACGTAAACATTATATCCTGGTTACGGAAACCCAATAATTAAGAAAGAAACTGAAATAAAGGACTTAAATTTGCACAGCAAAGACATTTTCCACAAATGATTCACTGTTGTAGATTCATCATACAGCATATCTATCACCCAATCTGATCTTGGGGGCAAATGAGTCGAGGAGACAATCATGAAAACAGATGAACAATAAATCAGTCATAATTGATGCATTTGCTTGGCAGAGTCTTTGATAAGTAAGATCACACATAACAAGGTCATATGATGATATATGAAAAAAAAAACCCCAAAAACAACAACAAATAGGCAAATAGGACGCCCTCATTTGAGTCCATTAAACAGAGGACACTTAATTACACAGGCATTTACTGGATGTTGTGTTTAAATTGCCCTTCATATTGGTTCAAGTTTTCTGTAGTCAGTTCAACCCATTGTAGTGGTACTGTAAACTGGTAACGTAAAATACTTCCCACGCTGACTTATATTGGTGAATCAGCTGCTCAAGGGAACTATAATTTCTGTTATACGCCTTTACACATATGTCTGCCAGCCAGTCAGGAGTTCATATTTTCTGTATCCATGGTATAATGACTGTGACGGTCAAACATATACTTGAGTGCAGAGCAAAGGATTATGGATAGATAAATTAAAGCGTTGATCCATTGTCCTTAAACTTAATTATAGCACAAGAACAATAATACTTTTATTCATTAAGCTATTCTTTGTAGATTAGAAATGCCCCCCCATGGTGAATATTCATGGTCTGATGATGATCACAAGCAACAGCATGACGATGGTGCGTTTCCATTAATACAAATCATTTGCTGTGCTTGCTCAAATTGTAATTGCCTCCTATTGAATTACAATAATCTTTTATTAGGTTTAAAATTATTATCTATGTTACTGTGCATCATCTATTTCGCCATTAAAACTTTCATACTCAGCAATTATAATCAGCCCCTTACTTGATTGTAATGACCTTTTGTGAGATTACACTTATTTATTAGATTATCAACTACTATAGATTGATATACAGTACCAGACAGTGATTGTGATTACTGTCATTCTTACAGCTAACATTTTTAATTAACGAAACAGAGAACTCAGACCAGTAATGTGATAAACATCAAAGTGGATAAGATCAGTCAGTTCATTATGAAGTTAAGGACCTTGGAGAGGCCTTTCATCAAGATGAGATGGGAAGACAGAGGTGCCTTGTTAGAGCTCTGGAGACTTTCCTGAGGAAGAAATGTATCACTTTTCTTAGAGTCAGAATGACAAAGCACATGAGGGAGAGAAAAGAACTAGAGTTACAATGACGAATGTGACATTGTTGAAAATGATGTTTCCTTCCTGGATTTAAAGTTGAGGTCAGTCATGGTGGAAAAAGATAGTTGATGAGATATTTGTTGAGTCTCATTCCGAGGTCATCAAATACAAAACAAACAAAGCGGGTCATGCTGACAATACCCCACAAGGTTCACCTTCAAGCACCAAAATAAAGTGATGGTAGGATTATTTTTTCATACTTTTATTAGTGCAGGAAGAACGTTGTTGAATTACCGGTGAAGGTACAGAAAAGGGTTCCATACATGCTTGTGACTTTACATCTCTACAGCCCGGTGTTTTTACCGCTATGCATATCACACAAGGCTCATGAGGCTTCACATAAGAACACGTAATGCCTTCCTCACTACATACAGTGATAAATAAATGACCCTTACTGAGGTACTTGTCCTTTACACTTAAAATGAGATGGGCAGTCACTTATTAACATACACTACTGTGGACCCACACCTGAGTTCACAAGAAAAGAGCCCTGTTGGAAAGAAAATGATCTCAGGCTCACAGGACGAATTTAACAGGTACCATAAACTTGTGCAGTATCCCCTTTAGAGCATAGTGAGACCTTATCAGGGGTTAACACCTCCTTTTCTCCCTGTCCTCCGGCCATGCTTATGTGACTCCATCAAATTTCCATTCAGATTTGCCAATTTCTTGAAACAGTGGCTCTGAAGATAGCTCCTTGTTTTGCGCTAGCAAATCCTGCTACATTCAAATGGCATTCTAATAATAACATAATAATTACCATAATTTTGGTCTTGATCTTGTCTATCTTAAGAATGCCACTGACTTCTTTTCCACATACGAGGCTTGCTGTCTAATTGTGCTATTAAAAGCCAGAGTCAAATATATATTAGCTGATGTAGATTAGGCTTTTTAAAGGAAGTTAGATAACTGCATAACAGTCATGCTGAGACTTCATTTGTCTTGAACACCCTGGTTCTTAAAATTTGTTGATAATCCTGCGGTCCCCACTCTGACCTCGTGTCAGAGAAACCTTTCAACCGTAATTCCAGTGTAGATTTAAAACTTTTGAAAAATGAATGCAAGGCTAATATCATCTCAGAGCCCTAACTGCTTCAGAGATTTTCAAAATTGGTATCAATTTGATGAATACTTGACAGAGAAAATGTAATGCATATGAAATGAATTGATCAAGGACCAAAGAACATTCAAAGCAAAATCACTGACTTTATCCTTGATAGGAAAGGGAATTTATTCAAGTCATATATTATGCAGATTGATTTGTAATTTATATGAAAATTTCCACAAAATATTGGAGTCATATTTAATGGCACCTATACGCCATGGGCCTTATTTCTTAATTCCTTATTTCTGAAATGTGAGAGTTATTTATTTAATTAATGAAAAACCCATTTTGAAAAGACTATTGATGGAATGCTCTTTTTTGCTCCACGTCAGGCAAATTTCCTCTTTTTCTTGCCGTTCTTCAACCTGTAAATTAATGCAGTCCTTATAAGCAAGGTGATAAAAATGTATTATGATTCGCCTGCACTTTTGAACCTCACGATGTGTAAAAATGCATTAAACTCAACACAGGAACAGAGGAAGATGGACCAAAAGAGTAAGAACGAATGAGGGAGGGTAAAAAAAAAAAAAAGAGTAAACTTCATAACAGTGCGCGTCAGCAGAAGGAAGACTGCAGTATTTTTTTATTAATGTGAATGTATATGTGTGTCTAGGTGTGTGTGTCTGTGTGTGTGTGTCTGTGCCTGTATATCAGGCATGATACAAGGTTGACTAGCAGGGGAGAGGATGATGAGAGGAAACAAATGCAGCAGGTACTAAAATTCATCAGGACAGATGAGCTGCACTGTAGGTGTCAGTGTGTGTGTGTGTGTCTGTATGTGTGTACAAAGCAGAGTAAGAGAGGCAACATAAAGCACACACACACATAAACACTTCTGATTCATATATATGTGACTGTCATATGGATAGATATTGTAATATCGCATTTCTGGTTGCACATACTTATCTGAAATGAACAGCCAGCATAAACACATTTAAATCACGTGACACACATACACCCAGTGTGACTATTAACAAGGCTCACAGTTGATGTTGGTCATCCCTTCAGCGCTGTCTCCATTACACTTATCCTATGAATAGCTTCTTTAAATCCGGTTCTTTATCTCTCTCCCTCTGCCCCAGTCTCTCCCATATCAAATCTTCACCACTGATTCCATCACTCCTTTCATTTATTGTAGTCACTTTCTCTAAAATGTTTCATCATGGTCTTGCTGCTCCCTTTTACCCTTTCTTATCTCTATCTGGAGTTGCAGTATCTATCTTAAACTATTCTTTTAGCTTTTAATGGGTTGAAAGTTGCATTTTTGTGTTCAAGCCATCGACATCTAAACTCCAGGTCCACTGGCTTGTCCTTTCCAGAACTTTCAACTCCTGTACATCAGCTGTTGCTAAGATTTGTTCTCCTCTGTGTTTTGTTGTTGTTGTTGTTGTTGTTTTTACGTTTTTCATTCTATTTATTTATTATATTATTACTATTGTCTTTCAAAGCTAAGAATGAACTTTCACTCCAATTAGGTTTCTGTTGCTGTTTTCATCCGCCGAATGTCACTAGAGTCGAATAATCCGTCCCTGATCTGTAATAGAAGCTTTTCGAAAGTATAAAGTGTAATAAATAAAGAACTGGGGCATTTGTGGGTGATTGCTGGTGGCACATGAATTAATGTCCGCATGTGTAAGTGTTGCTTTTCAAAAGTGATGCTCTGCAGTCCCATAATCATCATTCGTCTTCACAGAAATTTGAGCACAGAGTGGCAGAGTCATCTCAAAGACAAGTAGAGAGAGAGAGCGTGCGCCTGTGCTCAGGTCTATGCATTCGCGTCTGTTACTGTGTATGAGCTAGTACTGTATATTGAGTATGTGTCTGTGAATGGGTGTTTAGCCATAAAGGCTACATGAGCCAGCAGATTTTTAGAGGCTTTATCTCCAGCTTCCAAGAAAATGATCTCTTCGGACCGGCTTCTTCAGCTCTTGCTCCAAAGTGAGAGTCATACAACATGCAACCGCCCATCAATGAAAATCAATGCAACTCCATTTTCTGAACTTTGTAATTCCAAGTGCTATTTCACACAGACTACACCTCCTAATAAACTCTTGCCCACACTTCTCTGTGGACCAACTCACTGAATAATACATGTGCTATCTGATATTGACCGTATACGGTGACATGATGTTTACAATAAACACTGTGATCTTCAGTAAGCCACACAACACTTTAGTTTCACTCGTTTTTTATGCAAATGGAATGAAAGACCGCTCCTGAGGCTTATGGGTTATGATACGTTCCATGAACCAAATGTGGCCACAAACCATTGTTGTATCCCTTGTTTCCTTAGACTTTTCCTTAGTCGTCATCTTTCCACCTTTCTTATCTAAAGATATACTCCAACAAATAAGCAGTCTGGACACTGGAGACACGATTCTCCTTGGTTTGTCCCTGTTGGCAATATTATAAAGTATGTCCTCCTCATCAGAAAACGAAATACTGCAGTATCCTGGCTGTCCTGACTCTAGTCATTGGTATTAGGCGTTATCCCTCAGGATGACTGGGAGGTTGGTTGCTGTGTTTGTTACCTAGCACTTCTATCTTAACGATAACAGAGCCACTGTGTTTCACTAGAACCTAGCAAGCCAAATCTCAGTACTCTGTGGCAGCACTTGTGTAAAAGTGAATTTTCTGCTCCATCTTGTTGTTCAATCCCATTCCAATAAACACAAAAAAACAATACTTGGTCTCAAGTTGCCTGAGTCACCTGAGATTGCTTCATCAGTTGACTAAATCGGTTTCTTGTCTTGGCAGGATTAGGGTTATTCTTAATAGTATAATATGGCACATCTGAAGTTTTGTTTCAGAAATGTCAAATAAACCTTTGTAATGCCTGGATTGTTGTAGCCAAATGAATGTCCACACTTATGAGGAAAACTAATTTGTTATCTCATAATTCCCTCAAAATCCTCTCCTCAGTGGTCCTGTGCAGTAAACCTTAGGTTGCAGTGGTCATTTTGAACGCCTTCATTTCAGATCCTTTGTAATTATTCACAATGATTTGCTAGCTCTCCTTCTTTTCCTCTAAGTAAACCTCTAAGTAAGTCTTGTCACATGATGCAGAGTAGATATTTCTACTCACAAACTGACGCAATGTGTTGTCCACAATACCACAATCAGAGATGTCCTTTGAATTATTCTTTTACTCTTGTCTACTTCTGAGCATCTGTAAGCAATTTGCTGTCCAAGAGAGCAGCCTTACACTCAAATCTGTATCCTAATGGTGAGTGCTCCCTGTTATGAACACTATGTCCTCTACACCCTTTGTGTGTGTGTGTGTGTGTGTGTGTGTGTGTGTGTGTGCGTGTGTGTGAGTCACTCCATAATGTGACGAGTAGCAGGACAGTGAATACATCCCTGCTGAGTAAGTGCCCTCGTCATTTAATCCTGTTGACGTGTACTTGAGTGCATGCAGGTGTAGAAGTGTGTGGTCTGGCAAAACTACATCTCTGTGGTGACGGTTGCCATGTGCTGCTTGACTGCAACATATACCGTATATATGTCGTGAGCCAAGCAGCATATATATGTATGTATATATATATTATTAATATACATATATGTATTAAATTAAGTAAAATTAATTTCATAATGTGTATTTCACTGGCAAATTAAGATCTATCAACAAAATCAACAATTACACAATAAATTAAGTTAAATTTGATTCCCTATGTTCCCATATTTATTATTATTGTAGCAGCTTGGTGTCATTTGCATGTGATTGTAAACACAGTAAACTGTTGTGGGCTTTAGCACTGTCCTCTGGCATGCCACCCCTCAAATTGGAGGCAACATATTTGTCAATGCTTGCCTGCCCATGGCTGCAGAGAATTAATGGAGTGAAGACAGTTTTCATACTGTATAATGCAGCTGTGGATAGCAGTGCAATAATCATCCATTTCATTTAAGTTCTGAGATCAGTGCAGACCGATGTGGTCCTGCTTTAACGACATTAATAGTTATTTTTAACGTTGGTTTAAACACATTTAATGGCTGGAGAGTGTATGATTCCAAAAGTAATATTTCTGTGCATTGGCTGCTCATTTTCTAAGACACAGTTTCCACCAAAACAATACAAGCTCCCTTAGTGCTGCATCATTTGTTTGAACCTCCTACCTCTTTGACCTCTCTTTCCACCTACGCCCTGTGCACTCTGTGCTGGGCATGTAGATGCCACATGGATGAGAAAAGCTAATTTCAAGGTCAGGAAAATACCAAACTGTCAGAGCGATGCTCGTGCTGGTCAATGCACTGCCCTCAAAACAGGGCCCAGTTTTGTGTAAAGAGTACACCACTACTGAGAAACACCACTAAACTTTTGAGTTCATGTAGTCAGTTTATGTGTGGGAAATGCTGTATGTATGGTGCGTAATTAATATGTTTTCAGTCGCCACAGTCGCTAGTTTCCAAAACAAGTTTGGGTGGCAGACCTCACTCTCTTTCATGGGGACAGGAACTCAAGAAGCTCAAGAGTTATTGAGCTAAATTTAATAGTAAACGCCTTGCTAAGATCTCTAACGGTTATCTGGAGTGTTTTTTGGATTATTTCATCCTCTTAGAAGATAAATAGATAAAGTTTAAGGGGGAAAGGCCAAACTTCAGCTAAATATCCAAGACTGTCTAGTCAATACCTGTGTCCTTGTAACAAAAGATCCTCTCATCTTGTCTCAGTGAGAACAAACCTTTCACAAAAGCAATCCTTATGAAGAAGTCGTTTCAGCGTGAGCTGGTCTGCGTGCTGACTGCTTGTACCATCAATTAACAGTGAGACCCAGGTATTATTTTCACATCTGTTCAAGTGGCTGTGTACTATTGACCACAGCGCTAATATGGCATGCTCTTGACCCTGTAAACTTAACCTAATTTTAAAAGTTAATGTCCAAACACAACCAGCAGGACCTGGCAGAAACAACGAAGGTTGCAGCACAGAATCAAGGAGATTGTGTTGTCGGCATACGCCTCTCAACCACAATGACATCCTGTGACATTGCTGTACTTTGTTTGACATTACAGCAACACTGAGTGTGACCACAGAGATAAGACACTACAAGGTTGTCACGGAGAGAGAGGCGCGGAGTTAAAAGAAAGGTGGTGACAGGAAACAGACAGGGAAGGGCAGATGTCCACATTGTTGGAGGCACTCAGCAGTTGCTCTCATTAACTCACCGTATAGTCACGCTGAAAACAAGGCACATATGGGCACACACACAGACACACGCACGCACACACACTTCATTTTGCTAGAGCTGTGATGCTTGCTGGTCACAACATCTATGTTATTGTGTAATTACACTTTGGTTTCATAATTAAAGCCTCATTTTCCAAGTGCTCAGGCACCTTCCTAATTAAGCACTAATTAACTCTGTGTTACTATATTAGATCCGTAACAACTATAAATCACAATCAAATCACATTATGATAAATGTAAGTAAATGTAAAATACAATATGAAATGACTTGCTGACTTACTTTTTTATTTAAAACAGTAATCCGTCCGGGGAGGGGAGATACTTACAATAAAAACCCTGTGAACGATAAACTATGGTAAACAGTCATACAGGCTGAGCTACACTTACAAAGGATCTCTCTCACCATCTTTCTCACTCTACCAGGTGTGATGAATGCACAACCTAATTAACTCAACGAGGAGTGAGCTGAGTGGAGGTGAAGGAACAAGGGAGCGGGCAAATGAGCATACCTCACAAATGAGCATGTGTGAATATGTGTGTGTTTTACGTGTGCTTGAGCGTTCTGTATCACTAAATGTTCTCATTTGGCTTTAATGGACAGGTGCATCATTATGTGCATGAGAAACTTAGTTAGAAGTTTGCACTTTTCTCTCCTGGACAAAACTCCCTCCAGTCCCTTACTCCCACACAGGCAAATCTGGGGCAGTGAAAACAGCCAGCTCTAATGTTATTATAATGTGATGAGCATTGACTAGTAAAGACCCCATGAAGTGAAAAATGATGTTCAGCACTACACCTCACCCTAAGGTTCTCCAAGGAGATGATACAGACCTGAAGTTTCACAAAAAAAGTTTACCTGTTAGACATTTGCACTCAAAAGACCCAAATCACTTCCTTCAACCGTCTGGTAAATGTACTGTGAAGTTCTGATGTGATGTGCTCCGCTGCTCATCAGCTTGCAAAACCCCTGCATATTTTCTTTTTATCGGGTCCACTTGTCATAAAGTCAGCTCCAATCTCCATTTCATGGGGTCTTTAACAAGCCATATTGTTTTGAATTTATCTTGGGCCATCGGAAAGTCATATTTTATTCATGTGCTTCCAACTTCAGCTCAATCTCAGTCTCCAAATTTTTCAGGTATCTATATAAGACAAAGACGCATCATGTTTTAGAACATGTAGTTCATTAAGTAATTGCAACTCTCTAATGTTGAATGCAAAGATCAAATTTAAACACAGACAGGACGGAAGATGATTGACAAATGGATTCAAATCACGCAGTGCATGGTTTGAGTCGCTGGGATTCACAAAATGTCATCTTTAGGCTTAGTTTATTTGAGCACATCCAGCTAATCAACTGCAAACACTGCTACTGCCAACTCCGCAATTATGAAAATGAGATTAATGAAATAATTAAGAGAAGAGAAGTGATTGTTACTATTTATTTGGGAAAGCAATTTTTTAGCATCCAGCAGCAAGACAACTGTCAAATCTGTTGACACTCCTTGAATGTTTCCAGTTGGTGAAGATGCCAATGCATTCCACAATATAGACACGTATTTTCATCAATACATCCTGTGAGAATTTCTACAGGGATGCTGAACACAAACTAAGCAGAGTTCAATGTTTAAAGCTGGTAAAACTCACTCACTTCACCTACTGGAAGTACTGCAATCTGTTTCAGTTTTCAAAATAAAATACCCCATGCAAACTTACAAACGTAAAAACAGCCAAAAGGGAAACAATTTAATATTACGTAGTATGTTTAGAAGCATATTTAGAAGCATATAAACCAAGGAAGAGTTAGTCAGCGAGTTAACAAAGTCTGGTGGGCAAAGTGCTCTGCTTCTGAAGCGCTCCTGGTGTGGTTTGAAGTCACCTGGAGAACGGGTCAAAACAATGCAATGGCCGTGACGTGACAACAACAACAAAAAAATCAACAAGTTACTCTGCCTTGAGTTTCTGGAGTACACCACATAACCATTTGTACGCTCCTGTATCTTTGTGTAATCACTCACTTTATATTACATACTTTTAATTTCAAAACTGATGGTAGTATTTGGTGTTGAAGAAGTATTTTCTGTAATCATTTTCCCAATCACTTCAAATCAACGTATCTTGCAGTTGTGAGCCTAGTTTTATATTCCTCATGTTTCCATTACGCACAAGCTATATCATTCTGTTTTCCTGCTTTTCAAGAAAACGGCTGAACTCCATGCATTACTGCGTGGTCCTATAACAGAATTAGCATTTTCTGGAAGCCAAGCATCTGGGCTTTGTGCATACCCAGTGCTTCTATTTTTACACACTGCTTATTATGAGCCTGAGGTCTACTCTGGCATTGCTTTGTCAGAAATTAGAAGCAGGGAAATGTGTGCAAGAAAATGTGCTTGTGTGTGTTCCCACACACACGTGTGCATGTGTATGAGTATGTGTGTGTCTGCAGTGTTATTACTCATCCCTGACTGGATTTACATTGTCCTCTAAGTCAGCAGGGTGGTGCAATAAAGGTGTGTGTTGGTGGGTGGGTGCATGTGAAAAATACACTGGGTTCGCTGTACTATGCAGATTGCTGTGTGTGTGTGAGTGCGTGTGTTTCACTGTGGTCTACTTGACCTCCTCTCCACCTCTTCCCTGGTCTTACCGCCTTCATTACCATCAGCATGCTTCACACTGCTGCTGTCTGCCCACACACTGATGCTCATACAGTACACAAGACACACGCACACACGCATTCATGCAAGTGAATACAGGTTCTGTCTACTGATCACATCACCCTCTGTGATCCAAGGATAGTCACACCAACATCCAGCAGGGTCGCTGTCTAACTAATCACCTGCAAACTGAGAATAAGAGAGTGAGAAAGGAAAAGTGTCAGTGGCAGAGAGAGAAAGAGAGAGATGGTACAATGAAAAACAAGAGGAAGAACAGAAGGACTGAATGAAGGATGGAGGACAAGCCGGTGGACATATGAGGGGAGGAAAAATGGGAAAGGAAATAAGATGGCTCATATAGTAGCAGGTATACCTGGAGGCTGGACTGTAAAGGGAAGAAAAAAACACATGAAATGCAACAGTTTTTAGGCAGTGATGTTTAAAACTCACATTACACATTTACCTTCACTGAATATGTACATTTTTTTATTTCTATGTAGTATGTTTAATAGCTCACAGTTTAACTTTCAAAGTCTTATGGAGACAATTAAATGCAAATGCAAAAAACACAAGGCAATTAGGAAAATTGAAGCTTGTAAAACACATACCCAGGGACGTAAACTGAAGACAATGTGGTTAGAGTGGGGTTAAGGGGGCCTGAAGAAAGAACAGGCCCTCTAAAAATGTGATAGGCAGAGAACAGGCCCTTGCGAGTGTTAAAAATAGTGCCATATTTGCACATACGAAACCTTCAATGAAATCTCCATGATTGACTTCGAACAGCATGGCAAAATAGCACTCACAGGCGACAGAAGACCCACCCAGGTGAGAAAGAAAAAATATTTGCAATAACGGAAGTTATTTTTAAAAATTGTGTGTCATCATCAATTTGAGCCTGGTGTGTTTTCATTTAGCTCATTTAACTTTTATGGATTCATAGGCTGCAGGAAAAAAAAAAAAGTCATTTTGAAGCCTTAGCTGTGCTTATCGGGCGATTACCCTGACATTCTTACAGAGACACACAAGTCTGAATTTTGAGGAGAAAAGACATAAACAGCAGTTCTGTGGAGTGTAACAGAAAAGTAATATAGCAAGTAGTGTAACAGATTACTGTTGCCAAGTAATAAGTAAAGTAACAATACTGTTTTCAAAGACAATAACAAGTAATGAGTAATTACATTTTTTTAATAACAAGCCCAACCTTGCGGGCGAGCCATTTACTGTATGTTCCTTTTAAGTCTATATCCACATTGCCACTGGCAATACTTAAAGAGTCAGGCATCTGCTCGAACAGAGGGAATCCCAGGCTTCACTGATGAAGGAAGGAAGGGAGATCACCCGCTAGGGATGTGACTGAATGAAGATTTATTATGAGTGGATAATGCATTTTAAACAGAAACTAATGGCATCAGAATTTGAGCAATAATTGTTTTCCCACTGCATGATCCTGTCACAGCCTTTTCAGAAAATTGATAACAACAAGCACTTTATTTCCACAATGACACTGTAGTGCAGTAAGAAAAAAAAGAAAGAGAGAGAGAGAGAAATAATGAGAATTAGAAACATTCAAAATATTCATCAGCGGCATCAAAAGCACAAAGCAGCACCATAAATGAGCAGTAGATGCACATATATTCAGCCTCAAACACTTGACAATGTGAACATGTGAGCGTCATTTCAAACATGCATATAATGAGTAGGCTATTCATGCAAAATAATGATATTTGACCTTATTTACTACATGGTTATAATCGAGAAAAAATACTAAATGTCTTTACATCTAATTATTCCTGAATTACTCTTGTTGGCCTTAAATCTGATGTCAAACAATAAGCACCAGTGCTGCAGGGAACATAAATCATCTGCACACATGAGATAATTAATTTCTAAGATTACTTAAAAACCACGTTTTACCACAAGTTCCCGTCCTCCAGTGAGCCAGAATTCTGTGCAGATGTTTAGCTACTCCTTGAATGCTTATTGAAACAGATGTTTACGATTCATTTGATCAAGAGCCCGAGAAGCGTATGGAAATCATGAAATTGTGGAATGCAGAAATTCAGCATTAAAACCCAATGACCAATTCTTTAAATTTTCCTTTTTCATAGCTTGTGTGTGTGTGTGTGTGTGTGTGTGCATGTGTGTGTGTGTAATAGCAGTCGTAGTTTTAGGAGCATCATCATTAAAACTTTTCTGTTTTATCCTGATCCTTATTTATCTTGTATCTGTGCATGCGTGTGCATATGTATGTGCACGTGTATGTGTGCATTTCATGATGTGAATAGATGAGGTGGGCACAGCGGCTCCCATTAACCTGCCATTTCACAGTCCACAAAGTGCAATAATCTAGGGGCAGAAGACACGCGCACACACACACGCACACACACTTTTAACACACTGAAAAAGTGTGGGAGGTGATTGCTGTGACTACACCTGTAATCACACCACTTTATAGGGCCTCAAAGGCAGACCCACACACACGCACGGAGAGTACCGTGTATGATCTTTCCCTCTGGATGTTGTCATTATACCACATTACATCAGATTAAAGTTATTAAAGATCAGATATCTCATGTCAGATAGCCCCCAGAACATAATGGGCAATATCTATATGTGTATTAGTACGCCTGTGAATTTTGAGTGTACACGCGTGAAGACTCTGTGTGTGTGTGTGGGTGCACATGTGCATATGTGGGTAAGAGGCTCATTACTTGTCTAACATACATGCAGGAGGTGAACACAGATGCAGCAGCCTCCTGGGTCAAAAAGGTATAGTCTTTAACTCAAAGCCAATTTCCTGCCTCATCCCTCACTGCTTTAATTAGTGCTTTGCCAGAATATTGATAAAATTGCTCATGCCCTGCCAGTGACCTATTTTTCCCCAAGGGGAAAAGCAATATGTTAAACAATTCATTTCAGGGATGGTGCAAGACAGTAGAATGGAAAGGAAAACGGAGAGAAGAAAGGAAATGAAAGAAAAAAAAAAATAGGAGTAGTGGACAGCACGGGACATTTGGGACAAAATTATGTTCATGTAGGACATTGAAACCATCAGTGATGCAGAATGAATGTACAAATGCTCCCAAGTAAATTGTGTTTCTGATTATTCTTCCCCAGCACAGTACCTGCAATTTACTTTTACAGGAAACTGGTCAGGAAACTCAAAAACTAAATAGATGTTTGTTGGCTGTTTGGCAGCAGTGGTTAAGAAAGAATCAAGCGTTTTTCTTTTTTTCCTATTCCTATTTAAAGTTTATTATCTTTATGTTGAATATTATGTTTCAACAGTCGCAGACAGAAAAATATTGAAGTATGGAAGGCTGCTCTGACCTGGACCTATTGATCACTCATCACTATCCAGGGATTAGTGCCAAGCTCGGTGTCTTGTTTCATTTCACCTGTTATATTATGAATGCAACCAGTGGTCGTAATGCCTTTTTGGTTCTCATGTTTGTTTGGTCAGTTTGTGGCTCCAAATGAACCCTCTTGTTCTGGTCTATAAGTGGTGCTCACCTGACATTGCGTTTGTGAGACTCAGATAGGGCAGTTTGACATTGACAACTTCTTATTTAAGTTCAAATCCAAGCCACAAGATATATTTTTGTGTCTGTCAAATGTGCATATATAACCTCATGGACTTTCTCTGCACCACGTACCTCCAGCACTCCCCGGAGAGAGCACCAGTCTTACCTGTATTTGTCTGGTGGATGAGGCAATCACTTGATAAATGCTTCTCTTTGCAGGTGCTTGTTACCGACAGTCATGTCCATATAAAATACAAGAAGAATGGGAAGGAGATTGCAGTGCGCAGGTGTTTTTTTTATCATCTTAAACCAGGCTTCACTTTCACTAATCCCTCATCAGAAATTCTAGCTTTTGGCTGCAGTCTGTGGTTTGTCCTCATTTGGTTGAGGAGAAGTACAGCATTTCAACATTCCTTGTTTTTTTATGTTTTGCTTGGAGAAATACAATCATTCATAGATAAATGTATTTGGGAATTTCATATTCTATCCTATCATAGAACGGTGTTGCTCCCTACTGCCCTTTTGTGGCTGGATAGAGGATCATCAGCTGGATTTTAAATAAAGATCTCGTCTCTTGTTGAAGACAATCTATGTCAGGTCCATCCATCCATTATCTGTAACAGCTTATCCTCATCAGGGTCACAGTGGGTGAGTGCGACAGCTGACTTGGACAAGTTGCCAGGGGGCACATAGAGACAAACAACTATTCACCTATGGGCAATTTAAAGTCACCAATACACCTATTAAGGTCACGTCTTTGGACTGTGGGAGGAAGCCGGAGTACCCGGGGAGAATCCACGCAGACACGGGGAGAACATGCAAACTCCACAGAGAAATGCCCCAGCCGAGGTTCAAACCAGGAATCTTGCTCAAAGCTCGAAGCCAGCAAGGAATCTTCTTGCTGTGAGGCCACAGTGCTATCCACCGCAACACTTTGCTGCCCTCCATGTCACGTATGGAGAAAAATCAGCTGAAATAAAGGAGTAGAAGAGGCAGAGAGAGAGAGAGAGAGAGAGAGAGAGAGAGAGAGAGAGAGAGAGAGAGAGAGAGAGAAGCTGGATGAGAAAGATGAGAGGTGACATTAGAAGCCTTGACACTATATAGGATGTCCGTGAGCAAATTTTTACACACATTGGGACCCGTTCCAAACCTAGGCCCCTGCTCTCTCATGGGAGGACACCACAGACATTACACACCATGTTACAGCAAGACAGAGATGTACACTTGAATAAATCTCTGTTTTGCACAGACATTTGCAAATGAGTTAACACATCTGACACATTCGACTTTGACGATTCCTTTTGGCACAGATTTGATCATTTTATAATCACCCACACTGAGAACCCACGGGAGGTAATATTTTCTTAATTAGATGTCTCATTTATGTCGCAGACTGTCCCTGTAAGGATAAACAATCCTAAACATACTGGCCAAAAAGCGGATGCAACTTCCCTCTCACCAGTCCCCTGTTTAAAATTTAGAATGAAATTTAGAACAAACACGACCACAAGTGGAAATAATTTCATCAGTTTACAACAAAGAGGAGCTGAATTAGTCTTTTATCTGCTGGGATGTTTGCATTATCATGGACAATATAGTTCTGAAAGAAACCAAGGGAAGACACTAATTTTCACTATTTGTTTGTCTGCTTACAGTGTCAACTTTTTTGAACTTCAGCACTCCTGTGAAGAAACAACATCCATCATTTTTTCTTTCTCCCATCAGATTCTCTCAGTGCAGTGTGGCAGATACACAGCAAACAACAACATTGATCACAAATCAAATCCATACCTTCCCTGTAACACTGGCACAGGCCAGTGGAGAATATGGGCTGCAGAACACACTTCAAACTAAAAACAAATCCAAAATAAATTCCCCTGGATTTTTTAAAAATGAAAATGCAATTCCCAGAGGAACTCACTGTAGAGAAAAGTGTGCTGACAGAGGGACACATTTCAAATTAAAAATGAGTCAATACAGCCAGATGAAAAACACTTTACCTCCTGAAAGTAGAATTCTCTTATTTCAGTGCTCCAGTCACAGCAGTTCTCAGCATGCACTGTTTACCCCACTGTGATACACTGCAAACAGCTCTAAAAATCCAGAGGAATTGAATTCCAAATCAAATCAACTAAACACGTTTTGTTGAACTATGGTTACTCTCAAGGAGACCAGAGGTCAGTGAGAGAAGAAGCACACTGGTGAGATAGTTGTTCTCAGAATGATATATTTACTTTAAAGGTCCAGTGAGTAAGATTTTGTGGGCTCTTGTTGCAGAAAATAGCAAAAAAAAAAAAAGTGTGTCTAATAACAATTGTTGTGTTATTGTTAGCCAATAATGAGCCATTTATATCTACAGGTAGCACAGAGTCCACTAAACAACAGCTCTAGATTGGGCCTTTCATGTGTTTTGTCTATTTTTGGAATAGAGGCTAGATGCCACTAAGTCATACACATTTATGGTCAAGTCAAAAATAACAATAATAATATTACTTAAAAAAAACTGCAATATTTGTATCCATCTTACTTTATTGTTCTACTACCAGTTACTACAGTACTAGCATAATACAATGCCATGCCAAATTATTATTTACTGATGTCTCTTAAAATACTAGGAGAGCAAAAACATACTGTACATATGAAGCTGATACATTTCACTACATTACGTTTTTGCTCTCCTAGTATTTTAATAGACATCAACAAATAATAATGTCAGCAAATAATGACAATTCTCATGTTTAAGCAATTATCCTAATTGAAATTATGAATCACAGCATAGCACAATTCAAATGTCAAAAGCAACAGCAGTTTCCTTGTGGAAGTCAATGCACAGAATAGAATATGACTGTAGCTGTAGGGCATAACCTAAATTAACCAAATCCAAACTAACAGCCCAGCTGGGCTGTTACACTTACAAACACAGACTGGCTCTAGATGTAAAGCCAAACCACTACCTTGGAGGCAAGAGGTTGTGAGAAGATATTTAGTGCTATAAATCAAAACAAGTGTTTATATAGTACACCTGCTTAAAACTCTAGATGAGATCTATCTATTCACAAAAGCATATTGCTGTAGTCACAACTAAAATCTAATTTAGTAGTAAAACTTCAAAGATTTAAGCACACATCAATAAGAAGAGCATAAATATTTTGGCTCTGCTGTTATTGTACGTGGTCAGAATCTATTTCCTGCTGGCCACGAGCCTGTAACACACTCCCCTGAGAGGTGATAATGTGTTAAGACAGCATCCAGTTCAATAGGAGTTATCATAGGTACAGTATATGAACACACCGAAGCATGTATATTATATATGAAAACAAAACATGTGCAGACATTAAGTGTGACCGTAAGATATGTTTTGGTATTGGAAAGCCAAGAAGTTTTAATACCTTTTTAACTTCATGCCAAAATTTAATGCAATAAATTAAAGGGGATTGGATAACGGTGGATAAAAGTTGAGCTGAAGATATAAACACGCAAAAGTCAGGAAGTAATGTTCTGTAAAAGGGCCATGGTGGTGAAATGGTTGATTTGCTAATACTGGGAAAGTATGATTGCAATTTTTCTGAGTTAGTTAGTTTTAAGTGAGTTTTTTGGACCATTTCAGGATACTGAAATGCAGATAAACATAATCAGCCAACAGATTCCAAATCAAATACCAACATTTGTTGGAATTGACTGTTAGGTTGGGTATAAGGTCCATCTTAGTGTAAATTCACACGGTCACTTTCCCTCTCTTTGCCTGGCTGGTAGTGGACGGAGCTCATCAATTAACTTAGCAGCCCAGGTTTTGTCGATTACACATTGATTACACTCTTTCTCCTTCTTTGTCCAAATCTGGTGCCTACATTACCCACAATGCAACTAGATTTATTACACTTTAGTCGGAGATTCTAATGTCTTATGCTAGTAGCAGCTCCCAGTTAATGTAGTATTAAGTTGTAAGCCTCAAGCAGAGTCATTTTTTGCATTACATTACATTTTTAAACATTTTCAGCCCCAACTGATGTTGACTCAAGTGACAAATTTCATGCAGCTCCCTCTGGAGCAAAAGAAGGGATTTATACTTTTTCACATATGCAGCAGTACTTGACTTGTAACAAGATTTTAATGAATACCATTTAAGTGCTCATGCAATGTGTCGGTGTTGCGGGTGGATTTTCTTCTGAGGCCGTTGGACTGTGGAAGGGACCTAGACTTGTTTGCCTACTTGATGAGCGTTATTATGCCTGACTCTGCAAACAGCTCATGAAAACTAATCAATACTAAAAGACACTCATGTTGTATCGTCATGTCATACTACAGGGCAGTGGTTGGACACAAGGATAAGGATAACTTGAATGTTGCAGTTCCTGATAACCAAAATTATTAACAAAATCTCAGAATCCATCAGCTATTGACTGATGATTCAGCCTCTGGGTGCAATGGCTAATGTTTTGGGACTTCATGTTATCCAGCAGATATCTGGGAAATGGATAACGGATATCTGGATCCAGGCTTCTTCTGACGTTGGATTAGCAACTTCATGTGAGAATGACAAAAAAGACACATTTTGGCTAATCTCTAAAACCAGACATATGCATATAAATCCAGATGCATTTTTAAAAAGCTTAAAAAGCTAAATTGCCCATATATGATGGCTTCCGAGATTGCATTTCAGCCAATGTGACCTGCCTTTATTGCTCTATTGCCTTTTGATTTTATTTAAAATGAATCCTTATCAATCTAGTCAAGTGCACTCGACACAGTGTATGTTCATAAATGTGAGTAGTTTTTAAAGAATTAGGCAATTTGCAAAATCTTATGAGGTGATGTTCTCATAATAGAACTCGACCATACCAGGCCGATAGGTCAGTGGGGAATATGAGAAGATACTAAATAAAAGAGAGAACCATTATTCCAAGTACATTCAGTCCAGCTTTCTTTGGACAGAGTACCCACACACCATTTTAGGAGTCAGGACTGTTAAGTTTCAATTTGTCACTTCCTGCTGGCTCAGAGCATTTCTCAACAGAGTCTATACCCAGCAGAGGAATTTAATTTAGGTAAATAGGGCAAATCTACTGGGTATCCATTAGTGAAGATGAGATGCTATTGTCTGCTGAATACCACCTTTTAGATTATAGGATGGGAGTATTTTCACATAAAAAACCTTTATATTTTATTTTTCAGCATCTAAAGCTTTTACATTTGTGGGCCACATTTTATCCTATTCCACTGTTGTTTTGAAAGTAATTGTTAGCATGCCCTATACATTTGTTCAGTCAGTCATTTGTGTTTTCTCCACATGATTGTAGCATGTAGTCATGTCGTGTTTTACTAGACGCAAAGCTGTAGATGTGCTCTGTTGCCATGTGCAGTTCTATCAATCTGCTTTGGAAAATAAACACAAGCACACACTTGTGTGCACAGCATGTTCATTATTATTTCTGGAAACTTCAGTGTGACTCCTGACTCCCGACCACTGTTACCTTCAGAGTAGTTCATTTGAAGTACAGCAGGAAGTGATACTGATAGCACTGGGGACTGCTGTCGCCGCTGCTGACACTGTATGGTGCCTGATAGTAAACTAGAGAGAAAAAAAGAAGGTCAAATATGAAGGGAAAGAAGTCAGAAAGCAGAGGAGAAAAGACAGGAAAAAAGTGAGCATTAAGGCAACATTATGTACTCCATTTCTATGTAATGTTGCTTTAATGCTCACTCTCTTTTGCAATTTAGCTACAGGCCACACTGGAAACTTTTCAGCAGTGTTGTAGTCAAGCCCACTGAAACCGAAGACCAGAGTGTATTGAGACAGAGACAAGACCAAGACAAGATGAGTCTGAGTCAAGACCAAGACCAGACAGCATATAGCTTACTTAGGTAGCTAATATGTAGCTAATGTTTTCCAAATCTCTTTAGGTGAGCCCATCTCACTGAACGTTGCATTGCAGGATTTACAGACTGCTATTTCTTTTGGATGCTGTTTTGCAGACGATCTCTTTGTGGTTTAGGACGTCAGATTTTATCACAGATTTATCTGACATCTCCTCCCAGACAGCCACAGTTTCTTCTGCTGTCTCCATCATTCACAGGAAGGGGTGAGACCTGTTACGCATGTACCCAAGATTTTAAGTAGAAATTAATCAAGTTCTTGTGATTATGGTAACAAATAAGTCGGACAATTTGTCATTGTCCCCTTTGTCTGAGACAAGACTGAGAGTTGGAAAAAAGGCAGAATCGAATGGAACCTATGTTGCACACAAAGTGTTTGGTCACATCTATAGAACAGAGAGTGAAGTCCTTCATAACTATCATACATCCTGCCAGAATGGGAGAATTAAGAGGTATTGATATTTGTCTGAATTTTATGGGATGGATGTTTTGATGTTATGCTTATGTGTTGAACAAACTTTTGTCTGCCAAAGATAAGTTGCCCGATTGGCTAAGGCAATGGACTGCTAATCGATTGTGTTCTGGACGCAACTGTACAACACTAACAACACTGTCTGATGGAACAACAGGGACACTCCCCTTGGCCCCCCACCGCCAACAACTACTGCTTCACAACAGCTAAGATTAGCCCACACATATCGTCTACCACAAGGTACTGCAGGGCAAGCATAAACTCAAAGAAAAGCCAGTGCTGTTCCTTTTGATGCCCCAACAGCTGATCCACCAAAGAAGCAGCTTATCCCCAACCATAGACTGAATAATTGGATTAGGGAGGAACATTAATGACTACCATAAATGAAGAGATACATTGAACAACCTTTTGACCATCCAACTAATGTCTTATGTGTGACTGTTTCTCAATGGCAGTCTCCTCAGCAGGACTTTGGAAACTTAGTCATGTCATGTCAAACTCAAGTCACTTATTGTTTAATGCACTGCATACTGTAGTTCAGTGTATATGATAAAGAAGCGAAGGTAAGATTGGGACAAGTGAGACAATGAACATACAGTGATTTAAGCTCCTCAGTGATGGCTTCCAAAATACAAATCTAACAACCAAAACTCCTTTTTATTCTCAAAGTATTTTTTTAAACCCCCTTATTCCAGTCTGCTGTCACAAATCAAAAGATATTTCTTGATGTTTTGAATATGCTTTGCCTCAAGTTTCATTTTACTCTTTAAAAAAGCAACACACAGCTCAAGACAATTGTGTCAGGGCAAAACAGCATGTCTCGTAATCCTTTGGAAATGGATTTCATGAAACAGAGATGTTGGAAGGTCATTTGGAGGGTTAGTCGCTGCTTAAGAATGTCCTCTGGGTACCAGCCTCATTTGAATAAACCTTAACAGAAATTTGTAAAGACGGACTTAACAAGAGAGCATAAATTGTTCACAGAGGAATAACATTGCCTGGGTATCTTCTGTGATTTGTAATTGTTATGGGGATTAGAGATTGCAATACTTAAAGTAACTCTAGTTTTTAAGAAAAAAAAAAAAAATCCAGTACCCAGTGGCTACCATATCACTTTAAAGTGAAGCCAATAATAACAGCTTCCAATTCAATCCAATGTATTTATCACATATAAAGTTACAATCATAGTGAAATGTACGTCTGAAATGTACAATTCAGTGCACTTATAATGAGTATGAATTAAGACAGAAATAACATAATGCGAGTAAATAACTAGGTGACGTACGTACGGAAGGAAGAAAAGTATTTTGAGGTGCAATCTTAGGCAGTGTCCTCATTTAGGGTCCTAATGGCCTGAGGGTAGAAGCTCTTTCTGAGTCTCTCACTGCTTGCCTGGTGTAACTGAAGCCTCCTTCTTGATCGTAGCAGGAAGAAAAGACCAATATCCAGACCAAAATAAGGTGATTGGGATCCTTAATGATTCTCCTAAATGTATTTTTGTTACATCTGGTCTACATGTCCTTAAGGCAGGCTAGAGAACCACTGATTGTATGTTCAGCTAAATGAATCACTCTCTGCAGGGTTTTGCATTCTTGTTTAGTGCTGTCTCCGTACCAGGAAGTGAAGTTCCCTGTCAGGGCACTCTCAGTGGTGCAGGAGTAGAAATTCAAGTGTGTAACAAGGGAAATACCGGGAGAAACAGTCATGGCCTTTCTTGACACCAGCTGGTCAGGCTAGTCTTCTGTCTTCGACAGGTCTTTTCTTTGTTTTTAGTGATCGGGCCCACCACAGTTGTTGTATGTGTACACACGAATACAGTAGGGGTCTCAAAACACAGCCCTGTGGTGCTCTGATGTTAAGGATGAGGGTGGATGAACTGTGTCTGCCCACCCTAGGACACTGCCACTCTCACAAGACTCACATTTCATTGATGCGCCTGCAGTGTTAGTCATCTGGCTGTCTTCAGTATATTTGTGCTGCTGTTATGTACGCTCTTCTACCTCCAGATTACCACCCAGTCTTCACCGACTCGTCGGTTTCGCAGATTCGCTTCATTACTTCATCCACCATCAGCCTCAGCAAGGTCATCAGCCACCACCCTCAGTGTCTGGCCTCCATTGAGGGCTTTATCTTGCTGCTGCTCAGTGCAGACACCCCTTAATCACAAAAATCTCCCTCTAGAGTCCAAGTGCCAAAGACTTTCTGTCAAGACTTAATCATCACATATCATATGTTAGAATAAGCAATTATCCTCAGTTCAATCACCTGTCTCACCTGACTGAGATATAGAGAACTTTGTGGTGATCAAGATTAATGAGAAACAAGCTCTACCACAAGGTAACACAATGTGCCAACAATAATAATTAGATTGTCTGATTATGAAAACCTTGTTTGCACAAAAGAGGGAGCCTAGAGTGTCAATACTAGTGATACTACTACTGATCTTGTAAAAGAAAAAAAAAAAAACATTAACAGACAATAGGAGAAACTGAATTATCCTGACACATTGCACTTCTCATCATAGTACATTAATCACTTTAAATCATAAGAAGTATTGGTCTTATCTGTATCAATATTGGTAATACTAGCCCTCGTATAACTTGATATTTAATTAAAACTACATTTTTTGGTATTGCCCTTGCCTATTGCACAACATACTGTACTCCTGCTTGCTCCTGCAAGAAAATAATCATTTGTTAGCACAACAGAAAATAATAGCTTGTTCCAAAAGTTTGAAAATAATGACCATTTAGATTTTCAGGGACTTGTATATAGTACCATGAATCCTTAGAGCCATTTGGCAAATGAGGTCGACTTCTTATGAGATGTAATGAGTCTAACATGCTTAAAATAAGCCAGCATTTCAACTGGCTAGTCCATATTTGATATTAAATAGAAATGTGTGCTTCTCCTGGTGTGAAAAAAAAAAAGTTGGCAAGAAGAAAAGTAATAATGTTTGAAATCCAATATGCTGATCTGATATATTAGATATACCAGTGACACCTGTCTTTTTTTTTTTTTATTTCAGGTACACAACACTTCATATTTTAATACAGATGAGTAAGAGCTTGGCTTTAGAAAGTTGTGAACACAATTAAATTTTGATTTCACAAGGTTGCTAAATCAATCAAATAGTGAGTTTGCGGTGAAGAAAAATTCTTGAAAAGAAAAATGAAAGAATCTTAAGGGAAAAAAAATAGATAGGAAAGGAGGGAAAGCAGGATGGTAAAACTGATGGACAGAAAGATGGAGGAGCGAGGAGCACAAAAGAGGGGGGGGGGACAGTCTCTCCTCACCCGCTGAAGCATCTGTGCCCTGTCAAAACTGCTTGACTTAGTATAATATGCACACACACACACACACACACACACACACACACACACACACACATATACACACACACACATTCCTTTTAAAAACTGTATTTAAAAGAGAGGGAAACAATACAATTCACATGCGCACACACAATACTGTGCTGCCACGCATGATAAATTTCTGGTGCCGCAGCCTCTGTGACCCCCTTGAAGAGGATCCCTTCTGCTGTGTGTATTGGCACTAACTCACCAAGAAATATTACCTATACACCTCCGTTCCCTCCTCTTCCGTTGCCTTCTCTCCTCCACTTCTTCCCCCTCCCTTCTCCTGCTCACCCCTCTGTTTTGCATGTATCAGATCTGTTTCACTCAAAGTAAAACACATCCTTTCACTTTGCTTTTTTTTTTTTGCAGTCTTCCTCCTTCAATCATCGGTTGACAAACATCAGACTCTCCCATCTTATTTTTGGCTTCATCCCTCCTTCCCCATGTCTATCATTGTATTATTATCACTACTGTACTGTGTGAGCTTGTGGGAAGTTGCTGAAATGTTCACTATTCCATCTATTTATAGTTCTGTCTGAAAGCTAGTCTAGATGCAGTGAAACCTCCACACAAAAATATCCATTCTCCATACAGCCTCACATATTTCCTTCATAGAAAAGCCAGCTGAGTATATCTATATTCTGAATCATATTGCTTTGTCACCTCCACATGCCTGTCTCTTTCAGCAGTCTCTCTCTCTCTCTCACCCTGTCCCGACTTCCTTTCATCCCTGTTGATATCAGCTGAAGTAAATCCACTAAAAATATACAAGAAATATCCATCTTCATGCGTCATCCAGCCATCCTCAGCTGGTGGTAACTCACTGATGTCTCTTTTATATACACTTCCTCTGCTCTTTAACGTGCTGGCTTAATCTCGCTCATTTTTATCTGCCCAGCGTTGCATCCATCCACATTAACTCCGTCCCTCCTCCTTGCCTCTTTTCACTAAAACTGAATGCCTTCCCTAAATCACCTCTGCCCGTCCCATGTGCCTCGGCATCCATCCACGTTTGCGTCATCTCTCTCAGTCTGTGTGCTAAGAGGAGTGGCCACAGCTGTCTAGTGTATGACTGCTGTTGACTTTGACGTTATAGAATAAGTTCTTTCAATAAAATACCTTATTCAGAAAGAAAAGCAATTTAGAGACTTTAAAGTCATGTCTGAACTTCAGCTCAAAATTTCTGATTTCAGTCTCCTAGATTTTCTTTTCCACATGATTTTGGTCTAGGTTCTTGTCAGTGCTGAGGTGGTATGCCCTCATCTTGTGGCTTAAAGTAAGGGTGTACCACATCTCACTTTAATACAGGACACCGGGTAGGCTAATTACACAATTAAGGATAGCCTATACAACTGAGATATGAACAACCTCTCACTCTCTCTGCAAATTAAATGACCTTGCTTAAAAATCCCAGTTTCCTTACTTTTGTCAAACTTTTTTCCGTTTAGCGCCGCAACCGTGAACATTCTGTTTTTTATTTACATTTTATAGGGCTGTAGATTGGATTATACTTCACTGTTATTTCATTTCACCAGAGGTGCTATGTGTAGTTAAGTGCAGAGTAATGTGCATAAATGCATATAAAGTAGAAGATATGAATAGGAAAAGACATATTCAGCATGAACAATATTATTAGTATGAACAGTGAGTAATGAATTTGCTAGGATATAAGCACAGCAACTACAGTAGGCAGTGTACAGTAGATATGAGTATAAAACATAGTATAAAAATATATAGTGTAGGTGTAAATATAAGTAATGATAATAGTGAAGCATTATATACCAAATAAACAGCTGGGGGTATTATAATATCTATACTCACAGATGTGGAGCCTATCCTGGCTCAGAGGACTGGTGCACCCTGGACAGATTATTGTCTGTCATAAGCTACAGAATTTAATTCTCTATTTCCTCCAATCATCCACTTGAGTTCATACAATGTAAATTATACCATGCTCTGTCTTAGTCCGTAACATATTCGATTCATGCTGCAACTGCCAATAGTCAAGGTAAATGCTCCACATTCAGCTTCTCCTGCCCTTTACACCTTCCTTTCCCTCTTTCATTCAACCCTCTCCTCACTCCCATTGAGCGGGAGGACATGTGTCTTGCTCCCTCCCACCATCCACACACTTTGACTATTCTCGCTTTCTCTGTCCTCTCTACTCTTTAGATTTTCCGTAATCCTTTACTTGCTCTGATGTATTTCGTTCTCCCTCTCTTTTTTGTGTGACTCACACAAATTCTGTCCTGACAGCTGATTTTCCCATGCCTCTTTTACTATGTACTTTCCACATTTCCTTGAATCCTTGATTCCTTCAACTTCTACAGTGCATATCCTCTCTGAGCCCAATTCCTTACCTCCATCCTCTTTTCTATCATACTTTTCACTCCTGCCTCCATCTATCATCATATATTTCTGCAGACTTTCCTCAACATTTCTCTTCTTTTTGCCTACTTTCCTTCCCTGGGCTTTTTCTTTCACTTTGCATCCTCTCCTCCATCCTTTCTTCCTGCTTTAGTTTTCATGCCCTCCCTTGGCCCATGCTCATACCTGATATCTTGCATTACCCTCCTTTCCTCACTTACTCCTGTCCTTTACAGTCACATCCTCTTATTTTCCTCATTAGCCTCAAACCCCACTTCACTCCTCCTTTACACTTTCCATCATCTCTCGCCGTCCGCTCCACACCATTCCTTCCTTTTAAGTTCTCTCTTTCATTACATCACTCTTCCTTTTTTGCTCATTTGCTCGCATTCTCCACAATTGAATTTCTTTCCCCTTTGAGGTTTTTACTCTCCCGATCTCTGTTTTGCTGTTGTCCCCTTTCCTTACCACCTCTTTCTCGCTCTCGCGCTCTCTCTGCTAGAGCTATGTCATTAATACAGTATGTACTCTGCGTTTTGACTCTCCGTTCCCTTCCTCCCCGCCCGTAACAACTCTTCCCTCTGTATTTTTCAGGTGCATTTCATTTCTGTTTTTCTCAGCTGGGAATGCTGGAGATAATTTACTGAACACTACACCCTCCTTACCCACACATACACACACATTCTTACCTTACTGTGTATACTTTGTATATTGCTCATTCTCTGCTGGGTGCTATTCTTGTTATACCTCTCCCTCTTTGCTGTATTACTGTGTTCCTCCCTTGCTCTCCAAGGTATACCAGAGTTAAACCAAATATCTTCTTCCCGCCAACCCCTTCCACCTTCTTGCTAGCTTCACATTCCCTGTGTGCTTGCACTCTTACTTCATTCTGCACTCCTGTCTTCTCGCAATCTCCACACCTGGCTCTGTCTGTCTTTCTCTTGTCTGTTTGCTGGGCCTGCAGTGCAACAGGAGACTGATGCCTATTCTCCGACTGTTGCCGAATGTTCTCTGTTTACTTTTTTTTTTATCCTGTTTTCCTGAAAAGTCGACTCACCCTTACCCCAAGTTTGCCTTTTATTGCAGAGCATCTTGTATCTCCTCTCCCTCCATTTCTGCGATCCATTCGTTCGTTCCCTGCTCTCCTCTCTGTCTCCCCCCATCACCACCACTTAACCTCTTCTTACTGTGTTACCTCTGCTGAGGATAAAATGGAAAATTATCAAAATGTTGTAGGAGTGAGGTATACCCATACCTGTTTTGCACACACACACACTCGCACACATTGAGAGCAAGCATGGTTAATACCAAATAGTTGGTCAATGCTGCCATCTGCTGGAAGTGATTGGAACACCATCCGTTTTAAAGGGCTAATAAGATGACAGCTTGATTCACTTCTAGCTGCTTCAGTTTCAGCATCCCAGTATTGAGCCTATTGGCTCAGTGTCTTTCTGGGACACCTGAATACAGCAGAGCCATTGCGAATGTTTTAATGGGTAAGACCTGTGCTTTAGTCGCTGGTCGGACATACTGTGAAACATACCCTCCTCTTCCACTGTGGACCTTTCACTATGTTTATCTTTTAAGCAGCTATGACATCTGTCATGTCCAAATCTAATATTCATACTCAGTGCACTCTCGTAACTTGAAAAAAAAAAAACAACTGATTCAGTACATTTCTCCCTCCTGTTGTCTCTCTACCATTGTGTAGTATAAGAACAACATTCTACAAAATTACATTATATTCAAGCAGAATTACATTCAACAATCTTGCACAGAAAAACTACAAAATAAAAGCCGTCATATTGATAGATAAAATGAGTCAGCAAACGAAAAAAGACATCACACTGACTTTAGTTTTGTAGTTGCACCCCTCCCCCCAAATTTAACGTAACCACAGGAGATGATATGTTGACTGTTGGCCATGTGTAAATAGAAAATGACCAAGCTGGTGCATCCTTGTGGCTTAGTGGTCTAAACTTAAAGCACACAATAAGTAAACACTCTATCTCAGGCTCATTTCTGTCACCCCCTCTTTTCGTCTTCCCGCACTTTGCAGAAGCACATTGCTATTGTGTAGCATTTCACACACAGGTTTTGCTGCGTGTGGTCTTTAACGGGAAATGACACTGGTTTAAGAAAAACAACACGTGCGCTATGTGGTAGCTTCACAGATGTTATAGTGTGTTTCATTTTCACACACAGGTTCAACAACTGCTGTAGCGGCTTTTGTTCTTCACGGTTGGTTAGTGTAGCATGCACCACACATAGGCAAGCTGTTGATAATTTGTCTAACACATTCTCTGAAAGGTATGGTGAGTTGATATTTCAATACCTTTAAGATTTGATCTAGATTTATTATCATTGCTAACATCAAACGTGTTTCATTTATGTGTTGTGTGTGTATAAATTCAGAACCACTTTGTGTGCTCCTTCACTGGATGTAGCCTGTATACTCCGAGGTCAGTGTTACATGTAACATTTATTAATGCTAACATGCAGTACTAGTCTGACTACCAACTGAGCTGCAGCAATGAGTCTCTCCAAACTCTGTATGCAGTCGTAAATAGTAACCACAGGCTTACGTGTACTGTCTGACACTGGTACTGGAACTAATCTGAAGAAGCCTCGAAGCAGTGTCTTTAGTATTCATCAGTAACAGTATGGTATGTTCAGGCAGTGTCCAGAACAGTGAATATAAATTATAAGCGAGCTGGTGTCACCAGCATGTGAGTTAAGTCTAGCTCAGTATCCGGGGTTCCCAGTATGCATGTCTCAGCAGCGAATGCTGTGGATCGCACCAAGGTCTGTCCAGGGGGCAGTGAGGTGTGCCCACTTACTGTATGTTTCCGCCTGCTCATTAATTACTAATATACTGTCTGTCAAGTTTCAGCGTGTTTTGATTTGACTTGACAATCATCATGAAGAAAGCTAGACTTTGTCACTGTGGTACAAACTGCACCTAAGTCATGGCCTTTCTTCTCACCCTCGTCTTCCCCTCTAGATCAGTTACATCTTCGGTCCACAGCAAGATGCTAACCAGGTCATCCCATTGAGCATGGCTGAAGATGCTATTGATGACATGTACTTTGAATGCAATGAAAAAATGGTGAAAATGGTCAAACACAACTACTTTCAAAAGGAACTGAAATTGGAAATATTCTGAAAATCCTGGGAAAAAGCAGAGCGTTGTGTCTAAACTATTTTAACATAACACTTTTAAATATATTCAAACACTCTCCTCAACCCCAAATTCATGCTTGGAGGTTCTTTAATTATTGTAGGCTTAAGTTTGAATAGCAATAAAAAGTCTACCAACAAGTGATTGAGGTGAATATCATTTACTGTCTAATGGATCTTTTCTGCACAATTCTGGATTTAAGTATAAGGTTTTCTTATCCATCCATATGTACCAGTGTACTGGTACCAGTGTACTGGTAAGGTTTTCTTATCCATCCATATGTACCAGTGTACTGGTACATATGGATGGATAAATAGTGAAAAATAAGCAAAATTGTCATCCAAATTGAAAACACATATTTGTTTTTGTTTTCTTAAACATACAGAGGCAACATTTGCCATAACAACAGGAAAAGTTGGTGAATGGAGAAATTAAGGTAATTCTCTCTGCTGGGTCTGGACATTAATTATTTCACAGATCATTTCCAGTCGAATACTCATTGTCTTACTCAGATGAGCTGTCTGCTAGGCTAAGATAAGTAAGATAGTGTAAGGTGCCATAATGGGTTTGAATGAATAAGCTTCATTGCATCTCTCTCATGCACATATGTAGCTCAGACTTCTGATATAAGGGAATATATGAAACATTCAGAAAGGAGTAAATCTTATTCAAAGTACTTTTGTGCTAGACTTTTTGCCTCCCTCCTTGAACAGTTTCTTTTCTTGCTATGTGGTTAGCACTGTGTATTTGTGTGATTGCATGCTGCACTAGCACATACATTTGCAGTATTATTTTTCTGTGTTGTGCATGCTTTTAGATGCAATGTTGCCTCCTGTGGCTTCTCACAGGAAATTAGGTTTTATTTTGCTTCACAAAAGACGAGCTGTAGTGGGTGACAAACAGACAAAACACTGTTTATGTACCTCACAAAATAGGTTTGTTCACTATGTCATGATGCTTTTACTCACTTGTCATTTTTTTCAAAGTCAAATTCAACTCCATTGTTTACTACTCACAATATGATTTAGAAAGTTCAACTTCACCTTGCCCCTCCTCCAGTGTTGCATCGCACACCCATCCTCCTCTCTCTCTCTCCCTCTCCTTAGCAAACACCATGGCCTCAGCGATAGGCCGAAATAGTATAAATTGTCATGGGATATGGGATATGTCACAGCATGAGCATGTTCAGTAATCAAAGGAAGCTGCTACCCTGACCATATAAGCTGTGCATGCATCTCTCTAATCTAGCAGCACAACCAGGAAACCAGCAGGTGGCACCATGTAAGGAAATACTGGCTGACTGATTAACCGACTTAGTGGTCAGACTGGCAAGTTCTCCTTTTTTCCCTTCTTTTTATCTGCCACTGACTGCTAATGTTGAATTCTGTTTCTCATTTTGGACAGAATTTTATGAGTTTTCTAAAAAGTTATGACAATTGATGTTTGAAATCCAATAAAAGAAATAATGCACAATTGAATATTGCTCATTGATTACCTATTCATAATTATTTATTTTATTTATTATTTATTTGCACCTTACATCAGTGTACCACCAGTCAACTCTCAGATAAAATCAAAAGGGTAACCAGTGCGCCCAACTGTTACGCAATAGTAGTTTAATCAGTACCACTTCACCGCAGTTGTACAGTATCTGTGCTACTGTGCTGAAGAGTAAACACAACCTATTGTGTGATAAGGGCATTACCATAATCATACTTTAGTTGCAAGAAGCAGATATTGCAGGGAACACTTGTGAATTACGTTGACAGTGTTTGCAGATAAATTTAAAATGAACACTTTGCATTGGCAGTGAACAATTTTCAAATTTCAGTTTCCCTGAAAGCAACTTCTGTCTCTGGCACTAAGAGCCAGGCAGCCTAAAAATTATCCAAAACACAAAGTTTATGACTTTCTTTTCCATGTTTTGATTCACTGGACATATTTTTCAAATAAAATCTAAACCAACTAAATTGTAGTCCTACTTGCTTAGACAATGATAGACACTACTAATTATCATTAAAAATAAGCATGGATCACTGTTGTTTGGCTCTGGCTAAAGCGGTTTACTGATCTATTGTGTGAACTGCCTGCAATTGATCAGTGTAATCATAGATGGTCCTTAAGTGATAGCTGCAGCTTAAGGTTGGTTAGTGTGGACACACTGAACGTGTTATATGTCTGCTAAAAAGAAATCTCATTTCCTTTGAGGGGATACAGCAAGCTAAAATCAAAACCCACCATCTTAAGCACTTAGAAGTATATGCATACTGCAAAGATACACAAGATTAGAACATCGTGCAAGTTCAAATGTGTGTGGGTGTGTGTGGGTGTGTGTGTGTTGGTGGTCTGTGACAAGGCAGGGTCTACAGTATATAAGCCCTGGAAATTCGTTGACAACTTGTCTTGCAAAGACTTTTGATCTGAGGGGTGCTCAACACATTCTCTGAAAGACCGGTGAGTTCATATTTCAACACTTCTGACTTTGAAAAGACTTGAAGTGAGATTTGAATTAGAAGTCATTATGCCATTTTTTTTATTATCATTGTTAATGTCAAATGTGTTTCATTTCTCTTTTTTGTGTTTATAAATTCAGAACCTGTCTGCCTGATTGCAGTGATGAAGGGTAACATGCAGATTTTACCTACAATGTGTGTGCTTCTTTGTTGGATGCAGCCCGTAGGCTCCAAGAAGGTCAGTGGTACAGTTTAAACTGTGAAAATCTGAAGAAAGTCTTTCAACTTAACAAATGTTAACACACGGTGTTAACTGTGTATATGCTTTGAACATGATGCTGTGTTGAAAACGCTGTTTTGCTTCATTTATTATTCAGGTTCTTAATTTAGAGATCAGGCAGAAGCCTCGCTAAATCTTACTTGACTCAGTAAGCTCAAGGTCAGGAAAGTTCCAGCGAGTAAATAAACATAACTGGAATACCTAAGTAGAAAATGCATCGGTCATCAGAAAGAAAGCTACACTCTGTCACTGTGGTACAAACTGCATCTAATTCACGGCCTTTCTTCTCATCTTTGTCTACCTCTTTAGATCAGTTACATCTTCGGTCCACAACAAGACGCTAAACAGGTCATCCCACTGAGCATGGTTGAAGATGCTGTTGATGACATGTACTTTGACTGCAATGAAAAAATGGCGAAAACTGTCAAAGACAACTACTTTAAAAAAGAATTGAAATTGGAAATATTCCGAAAATCCTGGAAACAGGCAGAACGTTGTGCGAAACGCAGCCTAGCAAAAAAAAAAAAAGAGGATGCGGCTTTAACTAAGGATCACATGCAGGCAATCTGTCTTTATACATCTGACTATGAAACATTTTACAAGAAGTTTAATGAAGCAGTCCGGACCAATAGAAAAATCTATGGCACCTCCTTTCCATTCCATTCCTTACATTTCTGGCTGACATCTGCTATTCAAATCCTCAATAACAATAAAAACTGCACCACGTCTTACCGAAGAACAAATAGTACATTTGACAGCAACGGTAAAATGATTCGGTTTGGGTTTTTTGCATCCAGCTCTAAGAAAACTGACCTGAAACAGTTTGGTCACAAGACTTGCTTTAAAATTAAGACCTGTTTTGGTGCTTTCCTGAAAGACTATCCACATCTCAAAAGTGAAGAGGAAGAGGTCCTCATCCCTCCCTATGAGAAGTTCAAAATAACTAAAGCGAAGAAGAATTTTGTAGAAGGTCTGACTGACTGCGAGATCATCTACAATCTCGAGAGTGCAGGAGTTGAAAGCAATCTAGACTGCCGTGCTGCAAAGTAACAAAGCAACCAGTGGTTCTTCTTCAAGTGGTGGACCAAAGTGAAAACAAAGCTTAGAGTTTAGTCTATGTTAACATAACGCTTCTAAATATATTCAGACACTCTCCTCTGTCCCTAAATTCATGCTCGGAGGTTCTTTAATTATTGCAGGCTTTAAGTTTTCATACTTTCCCAACATATTATACTGTAGCTACAGCAACAACAACATTGAATATTTCTGAAAGGAATTTGTGATGTGTTAGCATTTCGCAAAATGTATATGTGCAACAAATATTTTGTTTGGAAATTTCATGAATTAATGAAATAAATTCTTAAACAAGCAACTCTTTTGTTTTCATCTGTGATAAAGAGGTGAATATCATTTACTGTCTAATGGGTATATAATAATAAATAGTGACGTTTTGTAATATTGGGACAAATGCTGCCTTTACTTAGAGTCAGATACACGTGTCCAGAGCATCCATGTGTCCCAGTTTATCTAAGACGACTGAAATTTTTATCCAAACAGAAAAGAAATATTAGTCTCTATTTTATTTGCTCAAACATACAGAGGCAACATTTGCAATAACAACAGGAAAAGTTGGTGAATGGAGAAATTAAGGTAATTCTCTCTGCTGGGTCTAGTTAATTGCTCTGGACATGATATTAATTATTTCACAGTTCATTTCCACTCGAATGCTCATTGTCTTACTCAGATGAGCTGTCTGCTAGGCTAACATTACATTATGTGTCTGAAACAAAGATAGTGTACGGTGTCATCATGGGTTTGAATGAATAAGCTTCACTGCATCTCTCTCTCATGCACATATGTAGCTCAGACTTCTGATATAAGGGAATATATGAAACATTCAGAAAAGAGTAAATCTTATTCAAAGTACTTTTGTGCTAGACTTTTTGCCTCCCTCCTTGAACAATTTCTTTTCTTGCTATATTAGCACGGTGTATTCATGTGACTGCATGCTGCACTAGCACATCTATTAGCAGTATTATTTTTCTGTGTTGTGCCTGCTTTTAGATGCAATGTTGCCTCCTGTGGCTTCTCACAGGAAATTAGGTTTTATTTTGCTTCACAAAAGACGAGCTGTAGTGAGTGATAAATGCACTTAAACACTGTTTATGCACCTCACAAAATAGTTTTACTCACCATTTCATGATGCTTTCCTCACTTGTCAGTTGTAAACTGACTCAAACTCAACTCCATTGTTTACTCATCATTATATGATGATTCAGAAAGCACAGCCTCACCTTGCCCCCCCCCCCCCCATGGACACATGTTGCACCATGCCTGCAGGAGAGCACGTTTATAATCAAATGAACCTGTTACACTGACCACGGAAGCCGTGTTCACAGTCAGGAAACCAATATGTAAGGAAATAGGGGCTAACTGATTAACCGGCTTAGTGGTCAGACTGGAGACAGTTTAAATAGTTTTGTAGATAGTTTTGATAATTGACATTTGAAATCCAATAAATCAAATAATTAGTTAGTACACCAAAACACCTAGTCCTAGCTAGTCCATGCAGAAAACAGCCTTACCACTGGACAACTACATAACTTTAATAAATTAAAACAAGGTGATATGATGTTTAATGTAGCTGGTTGGAAATTTCCAAACCAACTTTCAGTGCATCCTGAAGAATCCAACAGTTCTTTCTCTCTGTAGACTTTAAAGGTGATACTAAGAGAACTTACAAAACCACAATCATAGATTAAAAAAAAAAAAAAAAAAAAAAATCTCCATCCTAGTGCAGATATCAGTCATGTCTGCTGTGATGAATTCTGGGATCACTGCTACCTGCACCTGTGCACCTCTGCGCTCTGATGACTGGGAATTTTGGCCCTTGTTTTGCATTGATAACTTGTGTAGAACTTGTGTTGATTATCCTTAACATTTACATATATTACCATATATATCACCTGTATCATTAAACAGTAAGAGCTGTGAGCTTCAATGGTAATTCTGCATATGGTCATTTAATATGCTGCTGTTTTGTTGCAGTGGCTAAATTGTTGATGGATTTGCATATAAAATAAAAGTTTATAATGTTTAGTGAATCATTTTGAGCAGTCGGTCGATGGTTGACTGAAGGTCAGTACATTTCCTAGAATAGCCACAGAATACTCATAGCAAAAGTTTTGCTATGATGACTAGACGTGTGGTTTTGCTGCAAAACCACACGTCTTAGCTAAATGCATATGCATGTGTGGTAGTTTCACAATGTGTTACCATCCTGGTTCAAAAGTCTGTTTAAATGTAATGTCCCTAACTATTGTTGCCATTCTCAGCACAGTGGATAATATGTGAACATTACAGACATTGGTTTATTTTCATAATTGC
Source organism: Protonibea diacanthus (assembly GCA_028641955.1). NCBI lineage: Eukaryota > Metazoa > Chordata > Actinopteri > Sciaenidae > Protonibea > Protonibea diacanthus. Next base: position 18,394,444 of record CM053977.1, on the reverse strand, counting down.
TACACTATTGATTGGCCAAGAAGAGGAAGGAGGAAGTCTTCTACTGCATATAAAAATATACAATAATCTGTCATGGAAAGCTAAAATTACTAACCTTAATATCTCACTTGTTGACTCTTTGACACTTTGTGCAACACTTAATGTGTGAAAATCATGTGTACTAATAAAGAAAGAACATCATCGGTGTGGTTTAGAGAATGAGTGGTAGAAAGGTGATGATGCTCTGTGGAATAATGTGTGAATTTACCGGACAAGTACTTTTAGGTATATTCTTTATTTCTCTTTTATGTACACTGGTCCTACACTAGTCAAAATAACACACCCGCCATGGCAGAAGCACCAGGCCCGAGCGGCGAGGCTGCCGCAGCGTCGTCGTCAGTGGAAACACTAATTTTGCTCAAAAAACCAAACTCGTTGTTTCAAACTTGTTTCAGTCTACTTCTGACTTCACCAGTATTATGTTTATCATGCACCAAACAGTTATAAGTAATTAAGTATTTATAGCTATAGGCATGAGTAATATCACATTTGCAGAAAACAATGTCAACCAGCACTTTGCATGTGATTTGTCAGTTATGTTCAGGTTGTGAGTGTGTTGGTTTGTATGAACAAGAGGCTGTGTTTGAACTCAAAGTCATTCTTGGGTTCTTTCCAAGGTTTAATTTCCTTTCATGATGCCTTTACTCTGTTTATATATGTACTTAAAAATGCTTGCAATGTTTGATTATTTCTTTTGTCATTTAATATTTTACACTTACAGGATGTGACTAGCAAAGTTACTAACTGGTAAATAACCACTAGTAAATACAAACAGCATTTATGTGTTGGGATTACCTACTGTCTTCTAGTATATTTAGTTCATGTTGTTACTCTATTTAGAGTATTAATGGGGACTTGAATATAAAAATGCTACAATTGAGTTTACTGTGTTCTTGTTATTTTCACTGAATGCACAAGAGACAAACTTCGATTGGACAAACTGTGCAATTTGTCATATGACCTTCACACCCAGTTTCATGACACATTGTTATTGTTTCGTAATAAAGAATTAAGCGTTAAGAGTACAAAAATATTTCAACGTTTTTTGTCATGAAGTCTCTTTATGTTGTTGAATGACACGAAAACAACTGAATTACACTGACATTACCCAGTACTGGTAACCCTTTAAATGTGCAAAGTATCATATTTATGAAATTTAATTTAAAAGGGGATGAATTTCTCAAGATTTCCATCAGAGGACCACATCTCCTGCCATCCCTTCTCAAATCAACAGCTGTCCAGCTCAAATATTGCAACGTAACAACAGAAAATGTTTACTTAATGTTTAAGGACAGGGAAGAGGGGGAGATGATGCAGGGGAAATGGCCTCCTGGAGTTTCTTCTCTTGACATCAACGCTGTGATCCTGGTGTTCGCCGAGCCGTCCCTGCCTCCGTCATTTTCATCTGTTGTAGGAGATACAAGAAAGAACAGAGTTGTATGACTTACAAGTTCATGGAGTAGCATGAAACAGCATGTAGCAAGCAATAATGTAATACCTGCCAATAACGTAATAATTTTGGCCATTTTAAATGTAATAAAGCCAGTAATGTAATAACTTGCTAATAATGTAATAACGTTTTTGAGCCAATAAGGGAATAACATTTTGCCAATAATGTAATAAGTTATTCTGTTATTGGCACAGCATTAAAAAAACCCTTTGATATATAATATGATATGTGATAGTGTTTCTTCTCTTGACATCAACGATGTGATCCTGATGCTCGCCGAGCGGTCCGTGCCTCCGTCATTTTCGTCTGTTGTAGGAGATACAAGAAAGAACAGAGTTGTATGACTTACAAGTTCATGGAGTAGCATGAAACACCCCTTGCCCCAAAAGGTCACCCATGGGTGCCATAAAGATGCTATGAAGAAAGTAAGCAGCTACCACACTGGCTATACTGTATAAAGGAGTATTGAAGGAATACACTGTGACATTTTCAGGCTTATGCTCCACTTTGAACAGTGTGTTTGTACGGGCGAGGAAGAGGCCAGCAGAAAGGCTTCATGGCCCTCTTGTGGTGAAAAGAGTGACATTTATCCAGCTCTATCAGTCTACCTTACAATGAGCCTTCAATGAATCCTAACAGGACATGGTAGTAGATAACAGAAGATTTGTCTGCAGCTATAAGGAAGTTTCTATCTTAACTCTGTGCTGTACCTGAAGAGCTGGAACTTTATGGACTCTTTCTTCACTGTGATGGGCCAGGTCAGGTTTGGGGGCACCTCAGAGACCTCCACAGTGGGCACATCAGATCTTAATCTTCTGCCCCATGATTCAAACGTAGTCCGGCTGAGTCTCTTAGAGCTCTTAGAGACAGGACTCTTGCTGAGCGAGAGACCTGTGGAGGACTCCTTCATTGCGACGGGCCAGGTCGGGTTTGGGAACACCTATGAGTCTACCTATGAGACCTCCACAGTGGGCAGATCGGATTCTGAGAGGGAAGGAACAGACAGTGAGGTTAGTCACAGAACAGGAACATCTTTAGATCAGTTTAATTTTAACCTTGTATGGCAATTTAATAGAACGCCTTCAAAGATGTTAAACATACCAGATCAAATCTGAACCTTCTGCCCTGTGATTCAAACTCTAGTCTGGCCGAGTCTCTCAGAGCTCTTGCGCTCTTCACAGAGAACAGGACACTCGCTGAGCGAGACACCTGTGGAGGTCTCCTTAGATAGAGAGGGGGACACAGGGGAAGAAAGGGGGGTTAAAGAGGGGAGTGTCCTCTCTTGAGATCAACCATGTGATCCAGGTGTTCGCCGAGCCGTCCCTGACTCCGTCATTTACGTCTGTTGTAGGAGATACAAGAAAGAACAGAGTTGTATGACTTACAAGTTCATGGAGTAGCATGAAACAGCATGTAGCAACCAATAATGTAATACCTGCCAATAACATAATAATTTGGGTCATTTTAAATGTAATAAAGCCAATAATGTAATAAGTTATTACGTTATTGGATGGTTATTACGTTATTGGCACAGCATTAAAAAAACCTTTGATATGTAATATGATATGTGATATCTCACCTCAGAGTCCTCCACAGTGAGCAGATCAGAGAACATCTTCAGATCAGCTTAACTGTCATTGTGATGGAGCTTGGCTCTTAATTGGATTAATAAAAAGGACATTTGCATGGTAGTGAATCATGAAGACATATATATACACACACAGCCACATGAAGACACCTTGGTAGGAAGGAAAAGGTGTAAATATAAAGTGACTTAACCTCCCATTGTGCTGAGAAATCTGAAATAAAGTGTGTTAGCTAAGTACATGGCTCCCATCAGAAAGTAAGTACCAATACTAGTCAACATGTGAACAAACAGACAGTAAAGAGTGTTCATTACAGATACTGGTCAGACAGAAAACACTTGAGACTTACTTATAGGTGGTAGAGACAGCTGATCCTCGTTGTCGTTTGAAAGGAGAGAGACATTTTTCTTCTCGTTTGTCTCTTGTCTTTCTTCTCTTCTCTTGTCTTTCTTCTCTTCTCGTTTTTCTTCTCTTCCCCTCTTTCTTCTCTTCTCTTTCTTCTCTTGTCTTTCTCCTCTCCTCTTGTCTTTTCTTCTTCACTTTCTGAAGATCTCCCTGTGTGTTTCTCACTTATATACCTTCCCTTTGGAACGAGCGCCTTTATGAGGTCTGTTCTCGAGTCCGAACCGAACGAATGGGTTCGAGGCCATAGATAAATATCACGTGACCCGGAACCGCGCGGGTTTTAGTGCCGCGTTCATCGTTTCAGTCCAAATAGAAATTATTTTCATTCGACTTGTGCTCTTAGTAAAATATATGAACACTAAAACATCAGTCCGTTTGTTTGTAGCTGCACTTCTTCATATTTTGGAGTGTAATGATGAACTCTGATCAAACTAGAAGTAGATCTGACTGTGGTTAAAAAACTGATGGTTTTAATATTTATTGCTGTTCCAGCAAAATCAGCTCCGTAAACCAACGTGAGAACTGACAAAACAAAGAAAACAAAACAATCACATTTCTGTTTCCATTTTGCCAAGCAGTAAACAGGCGGGCAAAGGTTAACATCATTTTCCAACACAAATCATCACTTAATTAAATATCACCATAAGCGCACGACACACACCAACCTTGTGTCTCCTCGGGGGGTTGCCAGAACATACTCTTTGTTGCCGTTTGTGTTTTATCTCCTTATTTTCCTGTTTTACCGTAAACTTTTACCGTCTTTACCGCTAGCTCATTCATTCCGTACACAACACAGGAACGAAATAGAAAATAGTGCCCTTCAAAATAAAATCTCACTATATAAAATTAATCGTTGAACATATTGAATGAAACTTTGAATATATGGAGTGGAACTCTGACACTCTTCATCCACCTACTCCTCCTCCTTGTCCTCAGAGTTGTCGTCCTCCTCCTCCTTATCCTCGTCATTGTCATTGCCGTTCTCCTCCTCCTCCTTGTTGTCCTCCTCCTCGTTCTCATCATCATCCTTATCATCCTCCTCTTCAATGACGTGGAGGAGGAGTGGGAGGAGGACAACACTGAGGAGAAGGAGGAGGAGGAGCAGGAGGAGGACGACGACGCTGAGGAGAAGGAGGAGGAGTAAATAAGAAAATTTCAACCTTGGCTTAATTCAATAAGTATTAATTATTGAATTAAGAGAAGTTCAAAATGTCAGAAAATATAATTGAATGTGCCAACCTGTAATTGATTGTTGTAGATAAAGGCCCTCCCAATCAGGATGCAGGTTCGAGGCTGCAGCACACGTTCAGCACCCTGGACAGAGACAGCAGCTACCTGCTCTGTTGGTGTCAGTTCAGCACCTCAGACAGGAAGCTCCACCTGTACTCACCTGGGAGACAGAGACACAGCTGCAGCCAATCACAAAGCATCCTGATACACCACAGAAGGAGCTCACTGATTTATAATACAACACCAACACACTGTTTAGTTGCTATGATAAACGATGATACGTTAGGACAGTGTTTTTCAATCCTGGTCCTCGGGTAACACTGCCCTGCATGTTTTAGATGTTTCCTCCTCCACCACACCTGATTCAAATGAGTGGCTCGTTATCAGGCCACTGCAGAGCTTGACAGAGCTTGCATAATTATTACTGTATGTAATTACAGTAATAATTATGTATTATAATTATGTATCTTACTACTATGTTTTGAGATCATGTCTCTTACATGATATTCTATTGTTTTATTCATTTATTTTTAACCATTTATATTTAGTAGAATAGAGGAAAAGGGAAAGAGGAAAAAAGTGTGCATGTGTTCATATATGGCAGGGGTCACCAACACGGTGCCCGCGGGCACCCGGTCGCCCGTAAGGACCACATGAGTCGCCCGCTGGCCTGTTCTAAAAATAGCTCAAATAGCGCCACTTACAAGTGAGCTGCATCTAATTTATTTTGATTGCTATTCTTGTTTAAATCACACTTACACGTAAACTGGAAATGACAATATATTAGGGATGCACCGATGTATCGGATCAACATCGGTATCGGCCGATGTTCGCCTCCTTAACTGACATCGGCCATCGGCAAATAAAGATGACATTCACCGATGGCAAAAGGCAGAGCTCTTTACCAGCTTTGATACAGAGTCATGGGGTAATAACACAGAGAGAGAGGTATAGACACGCCTACAGCAACCCACAAGCTACCATGCTATCTGAAAGTTTATTTTTGTATTTTACATGATTTATTATTTGTACACGTGCAACGTGGTGCAAAGTAATTCATGATTTGTTAAAAAATGTTAGTGGCTAGTGAAAATGGGACATTTGAAACACTTGCACTAAGACAAAATATAGAAATAAAGTGTTGCATATTGATATTTATCTGTTTCCTATCTTGTTAAATCATTGTTGATATTCATTGTGAGAAATCATTGACATGATCAGTGTCTTCACAGAGATGAATATCATTAATCATCAATAATGACATTTAGTTAAAGGTAAATTGAGCAAATTTTAGAAGTGTGTACCAATATTGGATATCAGTCATGTCTGCTGTGATGAATTCTGGGATCATTGCTACCTGCACCTGTGCGCCTGTACTCTGAGCTCTGATGACTGGGAATTTTGGCCCTTGTTTTGCATTGATAACTTGTGTAGAACTTGTGTTGATTATCCTTAACATTTACATATATTACCATATGTATCACCTGTATCATTAAACAGTAAGAGCTGTGAGCTTCAATTGTAATTCTGCATCTGGTCATTTAATATGCTGCTGCTTTGTTACAGTGGCTAAATTGTTTAGATAGTTTATAATGTTTTGTGAATCATTTTGAGCAATTGGTCGATGATTGACCAACTGGTCAGTACATTTCCTAGAGAAGCCACAGAATGCTCATAGCAAAAGTTTTGCTGCAAAACCACACGTCTTAGCTACATGCATATGCATGTGTGGTAGTTTCACAATGTGTTACCATCCTGGTTCAAAAGTCTGTTTAAATGTAATGTCCCTAACTATTGTTGCCATTCTCAGCACAGTGGATAATATGTGAACATTACAGACATTGGTTTATTTTCATAATTGCTACACTATTGATTGGCCAAGAAGAGGAAGGAGGAAGTCTTCTACTGCATATAAAAATATAAAATAATCTGTCATGGAAAGCTAAAATTACTAACCTTAATATCTCACTCGTTGACTCTTTGACACTTTGTGCAACACTTAATGTGTGAAAATCATGTGTACTAATAAAGAAAGAACATCATCGGTGTGGTTTAGAGAATGAGTGGTAGAAAGGTGATGATGCTCTGTGGAATAATGTGTGCATTTACCGGACAAGTACTTTTAGGTATATTCTTTATTTCTCTTTTATGTACACTGGTCCTACACTAGTCAAAATAACACACCCGCCATGGCAGAAGCACCGGGCCCGAGCGGCGAGGCTGCCGCAGCGTCGTCGTCAGTGGAAACACTAATTTTGCTCAAAAAACCAAACTCGTTGTTTCAAACTTGTTTCAGTCTACTTCTGACTTCACCAGTATTATGTTTATCATGCACCAAACAGTTATAAGTAATTAAGTATTTATAACTATAGGCATGAGTAATATCACATTTGCAGAAAACAATGTCAACCAGCACTTTGCATGTGATTTGTCAGTTATGTTCAGGTTGTGAGTGTGTTGGTTTGTATGAACAAGAGGCTGTGTTTGAACTCGAAGTCATTCTTGGGTTCTTTCCAAGGTTTAATTTCCTTTCATGATGCCTTTACTCTGTTTATATATGTACTTAAAAATGCTTGCAATGTTTGATTATTTCTTTTGTCATTTAATATTTTACACTTGTGATGTGACTAGCAAAGTTACTAACTAGTAAATAACTACTAGTAAATACAAATAGCATTTATGTGTTGGGATTACCTACTGTCTTCTAGTATATTTAGTTCATGTTGTTACTCTATTTAGAGTATTAATGGGGACTTGAATATAAAAATGCTACAATTGAGTTTACTGTGTTCTTGTTATTTTCACTGAATGCACAAGAAACAAACTTCGATTGGACAAACTATGCAATTTGACATATGACCTTCACACCCAGTTTCATGACACATTGTTATTGTTTCGTAATAAAGAATTAAGCACTAAGAGTACAAAAATATTTCAACGTTTTTTGTCATGAAGTCTCTTTATGTTGTTGAATGGCACGAAAACAACTGAATTACACTGACATTACCCAGTACTGGTAACCCTTTAAATGTGCAAAGTATCATATTTATGAAATTGAATTTAAAAGGGGATGAATTTCTCAAGATTTCCATCAGAGGACGACATCTCCTGCCATCTCTTCTCAAATCAACAGCTGTCCAGCTCAAATATTGCAACGTAACAACAGAAAATGTTTACTTAGTGTTTACAGTTTTACTTGAATATACACTTTCTCTCTTTATAACATTATTTACAAAGTGGGGTGGGGTGGAGGGGTGGGGAGGTGGGAGGGGTGAGGAGAGGACAAATAAAGGGGGTGAGCGAAGGACAGGGAAGAGGGGGAGATGATGCAGGGGAAATGGCCTCCTGGAGTTTCTTCTCTTGACATCAACGCTGTGATCCTGGTGCTCGCCGAGCCGTCCCTGCCTCCGTCATTTTCATCTGTTGTAGGAGATACAGGAAAGAACAGAGTTGTATGACTTACAAGTTCATGGAGTAGCATGAAACAGCATGTAGCAAGCAATAATGTAATACCTGCCAATAACGTAATAATTTTGGCCATTTTAAATGTAATAAAGCCAATAATGTAATAACTTGCTAATAATGTAATAACGTTTTTGAGCCAATAAGGGAATAACATTTTGCCAATAATGTAATAAGTTATTATGTTATTGGATGGTTATTCCGTTATTGGCACAGCATTAAAAAAACCCTTTGATATATAATAGGATATGTGATAGTGTTTCTTCTCTTGACGTCAACGATGTGATCCTGATGCTCGCCGAGCAGGCCATGCCTCCGTCATTTTCGTCTGTTGTAGGAGATACAAGAAAGAACAGAGCTGTAAGACTTACAAGTTCATGGAGTAGCATGAAACACCCCTTGCCCCAAAAGGTCACCCATGGGTGCCATAAAGATGCTATGAAGAAAGTAAGCAGCTACCACACTGGCTATACTGTATAAAGGAGTATTGAAGGAATACACTGTGACGTTTTCAGGCTTATGCTCCACTTTGAACAGTGTGTTTGTACGGGCGAGGAAGAGGCCAGCAGAAAGGCTTCATGGCCCTCTTGTGGTGAAAAGAGTGACATTTATCCAGCTCTATCAGCCTACCTTACAATAAGCCTTCAATGAATCTCAACAGGACATGGTAGTAGATAACAGAAGATTTGTCTGCAGCTATAAGGAAGTTTCTATCTTAACTCTGTGCTGTACCTGAAGAGCTGGAACTTTATGGACTCTTTCTTCACTGTGATGGGCCAGGTCGGGTTTGGGGGCACCTCAGAGACCTCCACAGTGGGCACATCAGATCTTAATCTTCTGCCCCGTGATTCAAACGTAGTCCGGCTGAGTCTCTTAGAGCTCTTAGAGCTCTTAGAGACAGGACTCTTGCTGAGCGAGAGACCTGTGGAGGACTCCTTCATTGCGACGGGCCAGGTCGGGTTCGGGAACACCTGAGACCTCCACAGTGGGCAGATTGGATTCTGAGAGGGAAGGAACAGACAGTGAGGTTAGTCACAGAACAGGAACATCTTTAGATCAGTTTAACTTTAACCTTGTATGGCAACTTAATAGAACGCCTTCAAATATGTTTAACATACCAGATCAAATCTGAATCTTCTGCCCTGTGATTCAAACTCAAGTCTGGCCGAGTCTCTCAGAGTTCTTGCACTCTTCACAGAGAACAGGACACTCGCTTGAGCGAGACACCTGTGGAGGTCTTCGATAGAGAGGGGGACACAGGGGAAGAGAGGGGGGTTAAAGAGGGGAGTGTCCTCTCTAGAGATCAACCATGTGATCCAGGTGCTCGCCGAGCCGCCCCTGACTCCGTCATTTACGTCTGTTGTAGGAGATACAGGAAAGAACAGAGTTGTATGACTTACAAGTTCATGGAGTAGCATGAAACAGCATGTAGCAACCAATAATGTAATACCTGCCAATAACATAATAATTTTGGCCATTTTAAATGTAATAAAGCCAATAATGTAATAAGTTATTATGTTATTGGATGGTTATTACGTTATTGGCACAGCATTAAAAAAAACCTTTGATATGTAATATGATATGTGATATCTCACCTCAGAGTCCTCCACAGTGAGCAGATCAGAGAACATCTTCAGATCAGCTTAACTGTCGTTGTGATGGAGCTTGGCTCTTAATTGGATTAATAAAAAGGACATTTGCATGGTAGTGAATCATGAAGACATATATATACACACACAGCCACATGAAGACACCTTGGTAGGAAGGAAAAGGTGTAAATATAAAGTGACTTAACCTCCCATTGTGCTGAGAAATCTGAAATAAAGTGTGTTAGCTAAGTACATGGCTCCCATCAGAAAGTAAGTACCAATACTAGTCAACATGTGAACAAACAGACAGTAAAGAGTGTTCATTACAGATACTGGTCAGACAGAAAACACTTGAGACTTACTTATAGGTGGTAGAGACAGCTGATCCTCGTTGTCGTTTGAAAGGAGAGAGACATTTTTCTTCTCGTTTGTCTCTTGTCTTTCTTCTCTTCTCTTGTCTTTCTTCTCTTCTCGTTTTTCTTCTCTTCCCCTCTTTCTTCTCTTCTCTTTCTTCTCTTGTCTTTCTCCTCTCCTCTTGTCTTTTCTTCTTCACTTTCTGAAGATCTCCCTGTGTGTTTCTCACTTATATACCTTCCCTTTGGAACGAGCGCCTTTATGAGGTCTGTTCTCGAGTCCGAACCGAACGAATGGGTTCGAGGCCATAGATAAATATCACGTGACCCGGAACCGCGCGGGTTTTAGTGCCGCGTTCATCGTTTCAGTCCAAATAGAAATTATTTTCATTCGACTTGTGCTCTTAGTAAAATATATGAACACTAAAACATCAGTCCGTTTGTTTGTAGCTGCACTTCTTCATATTTTGGAGTGTAATGATGAACTCTGATCAAACTAGAAGTAGATCTGACTGTGGTTAAAAAACTGATGGTTTTAATATTTATTGCTGTTCCAGCAAAATCAGCTCCGTAAACCAACGTGAGAACTGACAAAACAAAGAAAACAAAACAATCACATTTCTGTTTCCATTTTGCCAAGCAGTAAACAGGCGGGCAAAGGTTAACATCATTTTCCAACACAAATCATCACTTAATTAAATATCACCATAAGCGCACGACACACACCAACCTTGTGTCTCCTCGGGGGGTTGCCAGAACATACTCTTTGTTGCCGTTTGTGTTTTATCTCCTTATTTTCCTGTTTTACCGTAAACTTTTACCGTCTTTACCGCTAGCTCATTCATTCCGTACACAACACAGGAACGAAATAGAAAATAGTGCCCTTCAAAATAAAATCTCACTATATAAAATTAATCGTTGAACATATTGAATGAAACTTTGAATATATGGAGTGGAACTCTGACACTCTTCATCCACCTACTCCTCCTCCTTGTCCTCAGAGTTGTCGTCCTCCTCCTCCTTATCCTCGTCATTGTCATTGCCGTTCTCCTCCTCCTCCTTGTTGTCCTCCTCCTCGTTCTCATCATCATCCTTATCATCCTCCTCTTCAATGACGTGGAGGAGGAGTGGGAGGAGGACAACACTGAGGAGAAGGAGGAGGAGGAGCAGGAGGAGGACGACGACGCTGAGGAGAAGGAGGAGGAGTAAATAAGAAAATTTCAACCTTGGCTTAATTCAATAAGTATTAATTATTGAATTAAGAGAAGTTCAAAATGTCAGAAAATATAATTGAATGTGCCAACCTGTAATTGATTGTTGTAGATAAAGGCCCTCCCAATCAGGATGCAGGTTCGAGGCTGCAGCACACGTTCAGCACCCTGGACAGAGACAGCAGCTACCTGCTCTGTTGGTGTCAGTTCAGCACCTCAGACAGGAAGCTCCACCTGTACTCACCTGGGAGACAGAGACACAGCTGCAGCCAATCACAAAGCATCCTGATACACCACAGAAGGAGCTCACTGATTTATAATACAACACCAACACACTGTTTAGTTGCTATGATAAACGATGATACGTTAGGACAGTGTTTTTCAATCCTGGTCCTCGGGTAACACTGCCCTGCATGTTTTAGATGTTTCCTCCTCCACCACACCTGATTCAAATGAGTGGCTCGTTATCAGGCCACTGCAGAGCTTGACAGAGCTTGCATAATTATTACTGTATGTAATTACAGTAATAATTATGTATTATAATTATGTATCTTACTACTATGTTTTGAGATCATGTCTCTTACATGATATTCTATTGTTTTATTCATTTATTTTTAACCATTTATATTTAGTAGAATAGAGGAAAAGGGAAAGAGGAAAAAAGTGTGCATGTGTTCATATATGGCAGGGGTCACCAACACGGTGCCCGCGGGCACCCGGTCGCCCGTAAGGACCACATGAGTCGCCCGCTGGCCTGTTCTAAAAATAGCTCAAATAGCGCCACTTACAAGTGAGCTGCATCTAATTTATTTTGATTGCTATTCTTGTTTAAATCACACTTACACGTAAACTGGAAATGACAATATATTAGGGATGCACCGATGTATCGGATCAACATCGGTATCGGCCGATGTTCGCCTCCTTAACTGACATCGGCCATCGGCAAATAAAGATGACATTCACCGATGGCAAAAGGCAGAGCTCTTTACCAGCTTTGATACAGAGTCATGGGGTAATAACACAGAGAGAGAGGTATAGACACGCCTACAGCAACCCACAAGCTACCATGCTATCTGAAAGTTTATTTTTGTATTTTACATGATTTATTATTTGTACACGTGCAACGTGGTGCAAAGTAATTCATGATTTGTTAAAAAATGTTAGTGGCTAGTGAAAATGGGACATTTGAAACACTTGCACTAAGACAAAATATAGAAATAAAGTGTTGCATATTGATATTTATCTGTTTCCTATCTTGTTAAATCATTGTTGATATTCATTGTGAGAAATCATTGACATGATCAGTGTCTTCACAGAGATGAATATCATTAATCATCAATAATGACATTTAGTTAAAGGTAAATTGAGCAAATTTTAGAAGTGTGTACCAATATTGGATATCAGTCATGTCTGCTGTGATGAATTCTGGGATCATTGCTACCTGCACCTGTGCGCCTGTACTCTGAGCTCTGATGACTGGGAATTTTGGCCCTTGTTTTGCATTGATAACTTGTGTAGAACTTGTGTTGATTATCCTTAACATTTACATATATTACCATATGTATCACCTGTATCATTAAACAGTAAGAGCTGTGAGCTTCAATTGTAATTCTGCATCTGGTCATTTAATATGCTGCTGCTTTGTTACAGTGGCTAAATTGTTTAGATAGTTTATAATGTTTTGTGAATCATTTTGAGCAATTGGTCGATGATTGACCAACTGGTCAGTACATTTCCTAGAGAAGCCACAGAATGCTCATAGCAAAAGTTTTGCTGCAAAACCACACGTCTTAGCTACATGCATATGCATGTGTGGTAGTTTCACAATGTGTTACCATCCTGGTTCAAAAGTCTGTTTAAATGTAATGTCCCTAACTATTGTTGCCATTCTCAGCACAGTGGATAATATGTGAACATTACAGACATTGGTTTATTTTCATAATTGCTACACTATTGATTGGCCAAGAAGAGGAAGGAGGAAGTCTTCTACTGCATATAAAAATATAAAATAATCTGTCATGGAAAGCTAAAATTACTAACCTTAATATCTCACTCGTTGACTCTTTGACACTTTGTGCAACACTTAATGTGTGAAAATCATGTGTACTAATAAAGAAAGAACATCATCGGTGTGGTTTAGAGAATGAGTGGTAGAAAGGTGATGATGCTCTGTGGAATAATGTGTGCATTTACCGGACAAGTACTTTTAGGTATATTCTTTATTTCTCTTTTATGTACACTGGTCCTACACTAGTCAAAATAACACACCCGCCATGGCAGAAGCACCGGGCCCGAGCGGCGAGGCTGCCGCAGCGTCGTCGTCAGTGGAAACACTAATTTTGCTCAAAAAACCAAACTCGTTGTTTCAAACTTGTTTCAGTCTACTTCTGACTTCACCAGTATTATGTTTATCATGCACCAAACAGTTATAAGTAATTAAGTATTTATAACTATAGGCATGAGTAATATCACATTTGCAGAAAACAATGTCAACCAGCACTTTGCATGTGATTTGTCAGTTATGTTCAGGTTGTGAGTGTGTTGGTTTGTATGAACAAGAGGCTGTGTTTGAACTCGAAGTCATTCTTGGGTTCTTTCCAAGGTTTAATTTCCTTTCATGATGCCTTTACTCTGTTTATATATGTACTTAAAAATGCTTGCAATGTTTGATTATTTCTTTTGTCATTTAATATTTTACACTTGTGATGTGACTAGCAAAGTTACTAACTAGTAAATAACTACTAGTAAATACAAATAGCATTTATGTGTTGGGATTACCTACTGTCTTCTAGTATATTTAGTTCATGTTGTTACTCTATTTAGAGTATTAATGGGGACTTGAATATAAAAATGCTACAATTGAGTTTACTGTGTTCTTGTTATTTTCACTGAATGCACAAGAAACAAACTTCGATTGGACAAACTATGCAATTTGACATATGACCTTCACACCCAGTTTCATGACACATTGTTATTGTTTCGTAATAAAGAATTAAGCACTAAGAGTACAAAAATATTTCAACGTTTTTTGTCATGAAGTCTCTTTATGTTGTTGAATGGCACGAAAACAACTGAATTACACTGACATTACCCAGTACTGGTAACCCTTTAAATGTGCAAAGTATCATATTTATGAAATTGAATTTAAAAGGGGATGAATTTCTCAAGATTTCCATCAGAGGACGACATCTCCTGCCATCTCTTCTCAAATCAACAGCTGTCCAGCTCAAATATTGCAACGTAACAACAGAAAATGTTTACTTAGTGTTTACAGTTTTACTTGAATATACACTTTCTCTCTTTATAACATTATTTACAAAGTGGGGTGGGGTGGAGGGGTGGGGAGGTGGGAGGGGTGAGGAGAGGACAAATAAAGGGGGTGAGCGAAGGACAGGGAAGAGGGGGAGATGATGCAGGGGAAATGGCCTCCTGGAGTTTCTTCTCTTGACATCAACGCTGTGATCCTGGTGCTCGCCGAGCCGTCCCTGCCTCCGTCATTTTCATCTGTTGTAGGAGATACAGGAAAGAACAGAGTTGTATGACTTACAAGTTCATGGAGTAGCATGAAACAGCATGTAGCAAGCAATAATGTAATACCTGCCAATAACGTAATAATTTTGGCCATTTTAAATGTAATAAAGCCAATAATGTAATAACTTGCTAATAATGTAATAACGTTTTTGAGCCACTTAGGGAATAACATTTTGCCAATAATGTAATAAGTTATTAAGTTATTGGATGGTTATTATGTTATTGGCACAGCATTAAAAAATCCTTTGATATATAATATGATATGTGATAGTGTTTCTTCTCTTGACGTCAACGATGTGATCCTGATGCTCGCCGAGCGGTCCGTGCCTCCGTCATTTTCGTCTGTTGTAGGAGATACAAGAAAGAACAGAGTTGTATGACTTACAAGTTCATGGAGTAGCATGAAACAGCATGTAGCAAGCAATAATGTAATAATGATGTAATAATTTTGGCCATTTTAAATGTAATAAAGCCAATAATGTAATAACTTGCTAATAATGTAATAACGTTTTTGAGCCACTTAGGGAATAACATTTTGCCAATAATGTAATAAGTTATTAAGTTATTGGATGGTTATTATGTTATTGGCACAGCATTAAAAAATCCTTT
Source organism: Protonibea diacanthus (assembly GCA_028641955.1). Taxonomy (NCBI): domain Eukaryota; kingdom Metazoa; phylum Chordata; class Actinopteri; family Sciaenidae; genus Protonibea; species Protonibea diacanthus. Next base: position 18,378,979 of record CM053977.1, on the reverse strand, counting down.
GATATATAATATGATATGTGATAGTGTTTCTTCTCTTGACGTCAACGATGTGATCCTGATGCTCGCCGAGCGGTCCGTGCCTCCGTCATTTTCGTCTGTTGTAGGAGATACAAGAAAGAACAGAGTTGTAAGACTTACAAGTTCATGGAGTAGCATGAAACACCCCTTGCCCCAAAAGGTCACCCATGGGTGCCATAAAGATGCTATGAAGAAAGTGACCAGCTACCACACTGGCTATACTCTATGAAGGAGTTTTGAAGGAATACACTGTGACATTTTCAGGCTTATACTCCACTTTGAACAGTGTGTTTGTACAGGCGAGGAAGAGGCCAGCAGAAAGGCTTCATGGCCCTCTTGTGGTGAAAAGAGTGACATTTATCCAGCTCTATCAGTCTACCATACAATAAGCCTTCAATGAATCTCAACAGGACATGGTAGTAGATAACAGAAGATTTGTCTGCAGCTATAAGGAAGTTTCTATCTTAACTCTGTGCTGTACCTGAGGAGCTGGAACTTTATGGACTCTTTCTTCACTCTGACGGGCCAGGTCGGGTTTGGGGGCACCTCAGAGACCTCCACAGTGGGCACATCAGATCTTAATCTTCTGCCCCGTGATTCAAACGTAGTCCGGCTGAGTCTCTTAGAGCTCTTAGAGCTCTTAGAGACAGGACTCTTGCTGAGCGAGAGACCTGTGGAGGACTCCTTCATTGCGACGGGCCAGGACGGGTTCGGGAACACCTGAGACCTCCACAGTGGGCAGATTGGATTCTGAGAGGGAAGGAACAGACAGTGAGGTTAGTCACAGAACAGGAACATCTTTAGATCAGTTTAACTTTAACCTTGTATGGCAACTTAATAGAACGCCTTCAAAGATGTTTAACATACCAGATCAAATCTGAATCTTCTGCCCTGTGATTCAAACTCTAGTCTGGCCGAGCCTCTCAGAGCTCTTGCGCTCTTCACAGAGACAGGACACTCGCTGAGCGAGACACCTGTGGAGGTCTTAGATAGAGAGGGGGACACAGGGGAAGAGAGGGGGGTTTAAGAGGGGAGTGTCCTCTCTTCAGATCAACCATGTGATCCAGGTGTTCGCCGAGCCGTCCCTGACTCCGTCATTTACGTCCGTTGTAGGAGATACAAGAAAGAACAGAGTTGTATGACTTACAAGTTCATGGAGTAGCATGAAAGAGCATGTAGCAACTAATAATGTAATACCTGCCAATAACGTAATAATTTTGGCCATATTAAATGTAATAAAGCCAATAATGTAATAACTTGCTAATAATGTAATAACGTTTTTGAGCCAATAAGGAAATAACATTTTGTCAATAATGTAATAAGTTATTAAGTTATTGGATGGTTATGTTTTTGGCACAGCATTAAAAAAATCCTCTGATATGTAATATGATATGTGATATCTCACCTCAGAGTCCTCCACAGTGAGCAGATCAGAGAACATCTTTAGATCAGCTTAACTGTCGTCCTGATGGAGCTTGGCTCTTAATTGGATTAATAAAAAAGACATTTGCATGGTAGTGAATTTGTCATGAAGACGTATATACACAAACAGCCACATGAAGACACCTTGGTAGGAAGGAAAAGGTGTAAATATAAAGTGACTTAACCTCCCATTGTGCTGAGAAATCCGAAATAAAGTGTGTTAGCTAAGTACATGGCTCCCATCAGAAAGTAAGTACCAATACTAGTCAACATGTGAACAAACAGACAGTAAAGAGTGTTCATTACAGATACTGGTCAGACAGAGAACACTTGAGACTTACTCAGACGTGGTAGCGACAGCTGATCCTCGTTGTCGTTTGAAAGGAGAGAGACATTTTTCTTCTCGTTTGTCTCTTGTCTTTCTTCTCTTCTCTTGTTTTTCTTCTCTTCTCTTGTCTTTCTTCTCTTGTCTTGTCTTTCTTCTCTCCTCTTGTCTTTCTTCTTCACTTTCTGAAGATCTCACTGTGTGTTTCTCACTTATATACCTTCCCTTTGGAACGAGCGCCTTTATGAGGTCTGTTCTCGAGTCCGAACCGAACGAATGGGTTCGAGGCCATAGACAAATATCACGTGACCCGGAACCGCGCGGGTTTTAGTGCCGCGTTCATCGTTTCAGTCCAAATAGAAATTATTTTGATTCCACTTGTGCTTTTAGTAAAATATATGAACACTAAAACATCAGTCCGTTTGTTTGTAGCTGCACTTCTTCATATTTTGGAGTGTAATGATGAACTCTGATCAAACTAAAAGTAGATCTGACTGTGGTTAAAAAACTGATGGTTTTAATATATATTGCTGTTCCAGCAAAATCAGCTCCGTAAACCAACGTGAGAACTAACAAAACAAAGAAAACACAACAATCACATTTCTGTTTCCATTTTACCAAGCAATAAACAGGTGGGCAAAGGTTAAACTTGGAGGAGGAGGAGGAGGAGGAGGAGGAGGAGTAAATAAGAAAATTTCAACCTTGGATTAATCCAATAAGTATTAATTATCAATAAGTATTAGTTATTGAATTAAGTGAAGTTCAAAATGTCAGAAAATATAATTGAATGTGCCAACATGTCATTGATTGTTGTAGATAAAGGCCCTCCCAATCAGGATGCAGGTTCGAGGCTGCTCCACAGAGTTCAGCAGCAGCACACGTTCAGCACCCTGGACAGAGACAGCAGCTACCTGCTCTGTTGGTGTCAGTTCAGCACCTCAGACAGGAAGCTCCACCTGTACTCACCTGGGAGACAGAGACACAGCTGCAGCCAATCACAAAGCATCCTGATACACCACAGAAGGAGCTCACTGATTTATAATACAACACCAACACACTGTTTAGTTGCTATGATAAAATGTCACTTTATCACACAACATATTAATGATGTAAGTAATTAAAACTAATTAAAGAAAAACATGAATTCATCTCTGCTGCTTTATCTGCATCTGTGATCTGACTAAATGTACATTAGGAGACATGTTCTCTCTGATTCATGCGGTTGTTCAGTAGGTGGCGCCGAAGAGTTAACCATCCATCAACCTTCATGAAAGACCAAAGAAGAAGAACACTAGGACCGCCTCTGTTTTCTATTACGTCCTCAGACAAGCTGTAAATAGCGGAGAATACTAGAGCTGGATATTATTGTACAGTAACTATCTGAACAGTAGAAATGAGTGGTCGCGGAAAGGGAGGAAAAGGACTCGGTAAAGGAGGCGCCAAGCGTCACCGTAAAGTTCTCCGTGATAACATCCAGGGAATCACAAAGCCTGCTATCCGCCGTCTGGCTCGCCGTGGTGGAGTCAAGCGTATCTCCGGCCTCATCTACGAGGAGACTCGCGGTGTGTTGAAGGTTTTCCTGGAGAACGTCATCCGCGATGCCGTCACCTACACCGAGCACGCCAAGAGAAAGACCGTCACTGCCATGGATGTGGTCTATGCTCTCAAGAGGCAGGGACGCACTCTCTACGGCTTCGGCGGTTGAACTCATAACCCTCTTCTACTAAAAAATACCAAAGGTCCTTTTAAGGGCCACACACTTACTACACAAAGAGCTGACTTCTTATTTTTAAGGGTATGAACACTGCTTAGGATATATTTGATGTGAGCATTAAAGTTGAGGGGTGTTTGATGATAAACAATTAAGTCAACATGTGAGAACTCGTCTGACAGTGTCTCCTGTAGTGTGCCGCATGTGTGAAATAACTATTGCCGGGCGTGTATATGTGAACGGCTTCATTCAGCGTCTTTCTTTCCTCTAGCACCATGACTTACTATGCTGACGGGAACGCCCTGAAACTTCATAATGATCAATAAGAAGTTTTATGGTTAGTATGTCTGTACAAAGTCATGAATATAGCTTGATTGTATCTCAGTGCTGAAATCTCATAACAAATGTAAAGCCTCAAAGCTTCACTTTGATCATTAACCGTATGGTAGTGACGGCAGAAAGGTGAGAGCTCACCATCACACTGAAACTTGCCACAGGGCTGCAAAAGTTGCTGTTTGTAGGATGTATTTTTCTGAGGCTCACTTTAAACAATATTAATATATGATAATGAGAAGAAGTAGAAAAGTAACATACTGAAGAGTTTTGTACATGGTTGATTATTTGAAAGAGCAAAACTTGAGAGAAGCTTGGCAAAGAAAAGTCACAGTTTGATTTCAATGACTGAAAATGATATTAAACACAAAACAAAAGTGCTGAACAGCTGTTCAAAGCATCAACCAACACTGTTGGTCAAGTATTTAAACTTGATGGCTGCATTAGAGAACATGGTTGTGAGTGGAGTGGGGCTGAAATCTTATCTTATTTTCTTATAGCATGTGTCAAGTAATGTGACCTGTAATATGTTTCACAGTTATTATTTTTTGTTGTTATTGTTTTTGCTTTAATCCATGTGAAAAAATTCTCCCAAAATGCCTAATGGAGGTTTGTCTTCAGTAGAATTCAATGTATTTATTTGGCAGTAAAATAAATACACTTTGATATATACAGCTTGACTGTGCAGCAACAGTTGCATTTGCAGGTATAAATGAAATTACAGGTGTGATTACGCAGTGAGAGTTAATTAAGCTAAGATATGTACAGTATGAACAGTAATTATATAGTGCGGAGATAAAGACAAGTAATCACATTGGTCGATATTATATACAGAATAAACAGCTAGATATGAATACACTATAGGTCAGATATGTACAGTAGCATAAGAATACACTATACACATATACAGTAGGACAGAATAAATATGTATTAGTGTGTAAGGGGTATAAATAATCCAGCTAGGTGTACAGTACTGTGATGGTGGAGAATGTGGGAAGAAAAACAGTTGAGTCCAGTCAACATGTGTTTTTGCACGCATTGCAATTAAGATAAAGCTAATAAACTACTTCTGTCCACATGACTGTTGCCTCAGTGAAACATTTTCAACATTTGTTCTCTTTAAATATCACTAAATGGATTCAATGAGCTGTACATATAGAAATCACTTTATTAAAGTGGCATCCTTTGATTTATTTAAAATATGTCACACTTGTTTTACATAAAGATGTAGCTGTGTAAGATGTGGCTATACTATTCAGCTTCCACCTCAGTATGTCAATAACAATATAATATGTGCTCCAGTTTTAATTCCAATATATTTTAAAGAGGCTGTCTTTATTACTTTGCTGGAAGGTGTCACTGTGGGAGTGTTGTATTGGCACACAACTATCTGCCCAACACCAAGAAATGTTATTTCTCATTGCAATATTACATTTTTATCCATTGTTCAAAGAGTTTACAGTGATGTTATCACTTATACAGTGTCTTCAAAATATGGATTACAAATTGAAAAAAGGAGTCAACACTGTAGCATGTTTTGTTAAGTTCAGTGATGATAATCAGACTGAAGGACAGGGTGGTAGAAACTGGGAGTGTTTCAGATTTAGCGAGCCAGTAACAGATTAGTAACATATGAAGGGTGAACACGGGACGAACTCCTGTTACTGCAAATATAATCAGTCATGCTGCTGATGGTCAGTTTTTACAGAGAAAAAAGTCAAATCATCACTCTGAAGAATCTAAACTTCTGAGTAAATCCTCACTTTGACTTTCATCATCAGCCGACCACAATCTAATAACGCTTATTATTATTGCGTAATAATACATATCGAAACAGTTTCACATTTAATTCTCACTGTTTGTTCATTAATAGTAAAACTATTAACAGTTTATTTATATTAAGTATTAGTCCTCAGCAGAAGAAATGTTCACAGCCACGGTGAGCAGCTCTGATATGAAGTCTGGCACCATAAGCCTCGGCCATCCTCACTGTGTTTGCTGCTACCAGAATAACTTCACTTTATTACAAAGTGATCGTCAACCGATGGTTGTTTTTACTTTGAGTCTCTGAACAAACATGTGGAGCAGCTGGAAAACGACTTTTGATGGAGCTCTGATTGATTTAAAAACATTTTAGGAGAGAAATGAGTGTGAAAAGTCGCCGAGCAGAGCTGGTCACGACGGTGAATGTGTGAGGTTTGGAGGCTCCTCAAACAAAATGCAGAGAGCATCAGAGCTCTACATGACCTGAACACCAAGAGACACAAGTCCGCTATCGACTCCCTTCACTGTCAGCCTTCAGCTCTTCTCCCACATTTAGTTTCGAGTGTTTTATCGATGAGGAGAAAACACAAGTGGCACGGCGTTCACACTGCACAGAGGAGCCACGGGCTGGGTTGAGTCTCCACGGTTCTCATGGTGTGTTTAAGTGCAGCCTCGCTGCTCTGAGCTCTCCAACAGTCCACTCACACTCTCGTGTTGTCCTGAGTACGAACGGAACAAAAAAATGGCAGAAGTAGCTCCAGCTCCAGCCGCCGCTCCGGCTAAAGCAGCCAAGAAGAAGGCAACTAAACCGAAGAAGGCTGGCCCCAGCGTTAGAGACCTCATCCTCAAGTCTGTGTCCGCATCTAAGGAGCGCAACGGCGTGTCTCTGTCTGCAGTCAAGAAGGCTCTGGCTGCCGGAGGTTACGATGTGGAGAAGAACAAGGCCCGCGTTAAGGTCGCCATCAGGGCTCTGGTGGCAAAGGGGACTCTGGTGCAGACCAAGGGCACCGGGGCCTCCGGCTCTTTCAAGATGAACAAGAAGGCTGCCGAGCCCAAAGCCAAGAAGCCGGCAAAGAAAGCCGCTCCTAAAGCCAAGAAGCCCGCAGCCAAGAAAGCCACAACACCCAAAAAGACCAAGCCAGCAGCAAAGAAGCCCGCCGCTAAGAAGTCCCCCAAGAAGGCCAAGAAGCCCGCAGCAGCAGCAGCCAAGAAAGCAGCCAAGAGCCCTAAGAAGCCCACCAAGAGCCCCAAGAAACCCGCAGCTAAGAAGGCCCCTGCAGCCAAGAAAGCTCCCGCTAAGAAGGCTGCCAAGCCCAAAGCCAAGAAGGCAGCACCCAAGAAGAAGTGAGCTGTCCTTAGTCACAACGTCCTGACAAAAAAAACGGCTCTTTTAAGAGCCAACCACATCATTCAGAAAGAGCTTACTCCCTGTATTCACTTATTTTAATGTAAAATTCCGGTTGTCTATTGATATAAGTACATGTGTAACTCTGCTTCACTGGTGTATGACTTACATTAATCATCTAACACTGTCACCACAAACAAACATACTACACATTTACAGCTCTTATCCACTAAACTGAACATGAATTTACACTTCACACTGTTTCTGTTATGTTGCCTACAACTGAAGTCTCAGCTCCCTGTGCTGTGCTCACAAAATGTCACATCAAACTCCCTTTAAACAAAATACACACACACTATAACAGAATATAATATACTGTAACAGATCCATGTGCGTCAGTACAAACACAAAACCCTACAAACAAAAATAAAGGACTTTATATGTCGTCTTGTCAATTTGGCATCAATATAAAGTGACACAAACAAAATGTATTTCCATACAAACTACCAGCCTCTCTGCATTGTTTTAATGAGGGAGGAGTGATGTTTCTCACTCACACAAGAGCCAGTTGCTTCATCAGATACACGCTGAATTAAACATTGATTTAAGCGTTGTTAATTTAAACACCTGTCATGTGTGGATCACGGTATTTTACACATCCAGTTTTTCAGCCGTTCACTGCCCAGTTTCCTGGTTCATACTGAGTGCACACATTAATATATGAAACATGATTTAAGCACCAGGAAAAAAAAAAAAAAGTCATACTCATATTTCACTGGTTACATACATGATACAGAGCAGCTGGCCTGTGTTGACCTACACAAAGTCCTTAAGAAGCTAGTGTTTCACAACCACACACCAGTTTGTGTTAATACTGTCTGCTGTGTAAAGGCAGCATAACGTGGGGTTGTGCTGAATCTTGAATGTGATTAAGTTGTTCCACTGAATCACAGCTTAATGTGATACGATAGTTTTTGCATGTTTTTATTTCCTGCAGCTTTTTAGTTATATTGGAGTTTTAAATAAACAACTTGAGATTTCACATGTACATGAGAAACAGCTCATTAACAGAGTGTGGGTGGCTCTTAAAAGAGCCTTTGTGTTGTTTCCAGGAGCGAGCAGGTTTACTTGGCCTTGGCGGGCTTCTCGGTCTTCTTGGGCAGAAGAACAGCCTGGATGTTGGGCAGCACACCGCCCTGAGCGATGGTGACTCCACCCAGCAGTTTGTTGAGCTCCTCGTCGTTGCGGACAGCCAGCTGCAGGTGACGGGGGATGATACGAGTCTTCTTGTTGTCGCGGGCAGCGTTTCCAGCCAACTCCAGGATCTCAGCGGTCAGGTACTCCAGCACGGCCGCCAGGTAGACGGGGGCACCGGCACCGACACGCTCGGCATAGTTGCCTTTGCGGAGCAGCCTGTGGACACGGCCGACGGGGAACTGAAGCCCGGCACGGGAGGAGCGGGTCTTCGCCTTAGCTCTGGCTTTGCCGCCGGTTTTGCCTCTTCCACTCATTTTCAAGATACTTTCTAAAGTTACGACTCAGAGAAAATGTGGCGACTACAGACGCAACCCTCCGTTATATTTCCACGGAGCGCGGGGTGGGGGTGAGCGGATACTTGACACACCAACCAGAAAACAGGTTTCTACAGAGGAGCCGCTTTGGATTTTGGCGGACTTCTTTCTACTGATTTGCGGCCAATAAGCAGCGGAGATTTGGGCGGTGGGTCGCTCCTCAAGGCGGTGCTGAGCTCCAGCAGGAGCCCCTAACCAATCAGGAGCCGGAGGTCTGAAGCAGCGTCATCATTTCACAGCCGCTCTCACAGTTTAAGAGCAGCGTGTCTCCTCTCTTTACTACATTTTTCTCCTGTTCAGAGAAAGAAAGAACGATGGCAAGAACCAAGCAGACCGCTCGTAAATCCACCGGCGGCAAAGCCCCCAGGAAGCAGCTGGCCACCAAGGCTGCCCGTAAGAGCGCCCCGGCCACCGGCGGCGTCAAGAAGCCTCACCGTTACAGGCCCGGTACCGTGGCTCTCAGAGAGATCCGTCGCTACCAGAAATCCACTGAGCTGCTCATCCGCAAGCTGCCCTTCCAGCGCCTCGTCAGAGAAATCGCTCAGGACTTCAAGACCGACCTGCGCTTCCAGAGCTCCGCTGTCATGGCTTTGCAGGAGGCCAGCGAGGCTTACCTGGTCGGCCTCTTTGAGGACACCAACCTCTGCGCCATCCACGCCAAGAGAGTCACCATCATGCCCAAAGACATTCAGCTGGCCCGCCGCATCCGTGGAGAGCGCGCTTAAACCCTCTGCTCATCCAACAACCACAAAGGCTCTTTTAAGAGCCGCCTCACTCCTCACTAAAGAACTTACTCCTTTGCTGTGTTGAGTAATGCTAAATTACATTAATCACATACCTACAGTTTTTGGGAATATTCAAAATAATCTAATCTTCCCCTCTCTTTCCAAACAAGTTGACTTTCATGCAGTGATTTTCGCCAGATCCTTAACTATGTAAGGTAAGTGAGATGTGTAATTTATCTGAACATCCTGATCAGTTCAGAAGTTCAGCATGAAAAGAGACTCAAGGATGGAGTACAGTGTTAAACCCTAGAGATAAATCTACAGGTTCATATGGCTTTATTTAAATATTTCAATGTAAAAGGTTTTGTATCCAGAAACTTATGATGTCACGATGTTACACAATACACAGTAGGTACAGTAGGTGGCGGTAAAGGAGGCCTCTTCTTGGTGAGGATTGCAGCAAAGATAAAGCTTTATTCATTTTATATCATGTCTAACTTACGTGGGTCGTGAAGTTATGGTTTATCAGATGGTGAATAACCTGGTTCAAGATGAGCCCAAACTTTTATATGGATATCAATTCATGAGTTCCTAATTTAGGCCAAAATGTGTCCTACAACAGACTAGGTAATTCATCACTTCATCTGAGCAGCAACAATTCCTTTTTAAGAAACTTTATTGAAGATATCATTCAAGAGGAACAAACGGCACAGAAATAAAGACGTATTGATAGACTCAAACAAAACGGTACATTAAAGAAACAAGATACACATATCCAAAATTACAAAGACAAACATGTACATGAATAAATACACTCTCATATACATATATGAACAAGTACAATCATCAAAATGTCAGAAGCGTCGCCTGAGTTTAGTTATGATTTGTTTCAAAACAGTGTCAATTATTGTTTGGTTTGTAGTTTGGTATTAACAATGCTAATGATTTCCTGAAATAATTCTTTTTTATTAGAAGGCATATTTTCGGGGAAAAATATTGTACATGATTGAAGTATAATTTATTGTGAAGCAGAGACCAATTGTTTGTAAAGAGGACCAGACATTTTTTTGCTCTATAGCAGTCTATCAAAAGGTTCCTGAGTTTCATCTTCAATACAATAAATCATTGGACAAGTTTTAGTTGTGACAAAACAGCACCATGAAATCATGAATCTTCTCTGAAATGTTTTTATTTTTTAAGATTTTGATTACTTCATTATTTAAACTACTAGGTATATTTTTGTAATTAAGAAAACCTCCATATTTAAAATCATTTATTCTTTAAAAAAAAAACAAAAAAAAAAACATTTTGCATGTTAAGCCAGACCAATCCAAATTTAGAGGCTCAAGCTGATTAATTGATTCGCCATATATTCATTTATTGTATGGACCTTCCCTGTTGCCACCATGTTGCCAACATTACAGAAAAAAAAAGTCAAAAAGCCAAATTTTTAATTTTTGTTTTTATTTGCATTAACTTTATTTACATTTCTATGAGACTATGGCTTTGCTCCTAGTGTCACTTCATGTGGGCCTTTTCACTGAAGCACATACACATATTTAGCCTCTTCCATATTTGAAGCTTCTTCTATGCTGGCAAAACTTGAATTATTATGAATTGAAGACATTATGTCTGCTTTCTTGATTTATTAATGTGAGGATAGTAGGGAGCTGATTCACTAGTATTCTGTGGGTTTCTGAATAGGGAATGACGTCCTTTTATCTCTGTTCCTCAACGATCAGTTTCTCCCTAGTCAGAATAATAAAGGTCTGAAGGATGCAGAACAAATGCCCACCTATCTGTTCTACCACCTTGAGTTGTACTTGTTCAATAAGCTTTGGCAGCATCTTGAGTATCTGAATATCTCGTAGCCCATCAACAAAGGTTAACCAGGAAACACATTATAAATGCCAACAAATCATTCATATCTTAACCTCACCTGAGAAATTTCACCATGCACAAACTTAAATTCATATCCATATAATCTGGCAATCAATAAGTCCTCAGAGGGTAAATCAGGACATAGTTCCATTACAATTTATTCTAAACTGATCTTTTTATTTCTATTAATTCACACTGTGTTGGCAATAAAGCAGGGAATCAAAGACAATCATCTACCAGAAATCATACATGACATACTTACAATTTAGCACAAAGTGTATGGCAGTTGTAGCAACAAAATGTCTGCCACAAAGGCTGTCATACATAAGTAGCTGACAGTTTTGGGGATTTTTTGTTTGTTTGTTTTTTACATTTAATCAACTTAATTGTTGTCTTTTATTCTTAATTCTATTTATTTTTGTAATTGATGTTATTTGTATTGTCGTCACGTTTTCTTCCAAATACTTTTAAATGTGAAGATCTTAGTACTAATGAATGCAAAAAGCACATTGTAACTGACATGTACATTCACATGATATCATGTTCTTCAGTCTATGGAGTGATGGTAAACATGGACACACATAGTCTCACTGCTGGGTCTAGTTTATTGCTCTGGACATGATATTAATTATTTCACAGTTCATTTCCAGTCACATACTCATTGTCTTACTCAGATGAGCTGTCTGCTAGGCTAACATTACATTATGTGTCTGAAACAAAGATAGTGTACGTTGTCATCCTGGGTTTGAATGAATAAGCTTCATTGCATCTCTCTCATGCACATATGTAGCTCAGACTTCTGATATAAGGGAATATATGAAACATTCAGAAAAGAGTAAATCTTATTCACAGTACTTTTGTGCTAGACTTTTTGCCTCCCTCCTTGAACAATTTCTTTTCTTGCTATATTAGCACGGTGTATTCATGTGACTGCATGCTGCACTAGCACATCTATTTGCAGTATTATTTTTCTGTGTTGTGCCTGCTTTTAGATGCAATGTTGTCTCCTGTGGCTTCTCACAGGAAATTGGGGTTTGTTTTGCTTCACAAAAGATGAGCTGTAGTGGGTGATAAACAGGCTGTTTATGTACCTCACAAAATAGGTTTACTCACTATGTCATGATGCTTTATTCACTTGTCATTTTTCAAAGTTTAGTTGCAAGAAGCAGATATTGCAGGGAAAACTTGTGAATTATGTTGACAGTGTTTGCAGATAAATTTTAAATGAACACTTTTTAATTAAGACCTGTATAATTCAATAAATTCTTAAATGAGCTGTAAACCGGTTTTGTCTGTGAATAGCAATAAAAAGTCTACCAACAAACAGATTGAGATGAATATCATTTACTGTCTAATGGGACTTTTCTGGATTTAAATTATTACCATATAAATTATTTCCATATGTATCACCTGTATCATGAAACAGTAAGAGCTGTGAGCTTCAATTGTAATTCTGCATATGGTCATTTAATATGCTGCTGCTTTGTTACAGTGGTTAAATTGTTGATGGATTTGCATATAAAATAAAAGTTTATAATGTTTAGTGAATCATTTTGAGCAGTCGGTCGATGATTGACTGAAGGTCAGTACATTTCCTAGAGAAGCCACAGGTGGTAGTTTCACAATGTGTTACCATCGTGGTGTTTCAATAAAAAAAAGTGCAATAAATTATGTATGTATATATTACTTCTATATGTAAACAGTACAGAGTAGACTGTAAGAACAGGGCCTGTTTCAATAAAAAAAAAAAAATACAATAAATAAACATAGGCATTTTCCAACCTACGAACCTACTACACAGCTTTAATTGGTAGATACAGCCTTTCATGCAAAGACAGCAGACTTTCAGGCAGCAGTCAGCCCGCCAGAGTGGTTTCGGTTAGATATTTTCTCTCTGATCTTACTTGTAGTTTTGTGGTTTTGTTACTTGGTTTCGGTTCTCAGGCTGTCCATTTAGTTCTGATTAAACAGTTCCATGACTAATCGGATAATAATTAGCAGCAAAGGTTACACAGGCTGGGATGCACTGTGTAACCAGTGTATGTGTCTATGGACCTGTGGACCATTCAGGAGAAGACCAAGGTTACCAGCTTGCTCTTGCCAGAGCTTCTTTATTTCTGAACTCCACAGTCTTCCTAGTAGATCCACAGCAGCATCAGAGTGCCATATCCTGATGTGAGGATATTACTTCTATATGTAAACAGTATTAGAGTAGACTGTAAGAACAGGGCCTGTTTCAATAAAAAAAAAAAATACAATAAATAAACATAGGCATTTTCCAACCTAAGAACCTGCTGCACAGCTTTAATTGGTAGATACAGCCTTTCATGCAAAGACAGCAGACTTATAGGCAGCAGTCAGCCAGGCCCACCACAGGTAGTAGAGTGGTTTCGGTTAGATATTTTCTCTGCTGTAGAGGCATTTGATAATAAAACCAAAAACAGACTTAGTGCACACTTGACTCTGAACATGAACTCTTATCTTTACTTAACAGGAGAGCAACACAAGGCAGACAGTTCGTCAGACAGTTCAAAAAGGTAAAAATCCAGTTATAAGTTAGTGTGAAAGGGGCAATGCGCAAGGGATAACATTGATCTTTGCATAATACCACCAACCACACCTGTAGAATGGGAGAGATCAGACATGAGCTGTAAAGTAGTTTCTAAACTGTCCTAACATATCATATACAACGGGGCGTGCAGATCTGGCACAGTTGTAACAAAAGTTACACTGACACAAAACATCACCTGCATCATAAGCCTTTATTAAAATACAAATATGTACGTGGACAACATTCCGTGTAAATGAAATATTGCAATCTGTATCAAAATAAATAGAAAAAAAGGCAAAAAAAAAAAAAAGATGTTAAATGTTTTAGGAAGTCTGACTTTGTGAGAAGGGAGATGCAAATCAAATAAATAATTACACCAATACAGGTCTGTATTGCATGACCATCAATGTGAAATACTGTGTAGACAACAGATAGACACACAAACAAAGGTTTGGGTGTGTTGTATGATGGGTGTGTGTGTGTCTGGACTTATTCTACGTCCCATGTTTAGCAAAGTAATAATAATAATAAAAAAAACTCACAATAAAAGGAAATGCTTTTGATATATTGTGCCTGTTCAACTATTTCTTTGGATGCTAAAACGTTCAGGTGACTTTAAATCTACCATTTCTCTTCACCACTTTTTAACACTCACAATTAACTATTTAATATTGCACTTTAGATTACCAGCAGTCACACCTCTAAGAGTGTCTATATATTTTATTTATATATTTATTTCCTCATTTATTTATTTTAAGATTCATTTCATGGACATAATAGTTTTTTATGTGTATTTATTTCATATTGACGTAAAGGGAAAAGGGCTGATCTTACTTGTAGTTTTGTGGTTTCGTTACGGTTTCGTTACTTGGTTTCGGTTCTCAGACTGTCCATTTAGTTCTGACAAAACAGTTCCATGACTAATCGGATAATAATTAGATAAACTCCAACTCAGGTGAATGCATGCAACCTTATGAATAAGTGTGCATGGATGCACAGCACACAAGCATGTATGTTTAACTTGCATGTATAATACCTTTATGCAGTTAGCCCACATACTTCAGACGTGCAAAATGTGCATGCATGTGGGAGGACTTGTGGCATGTCCCACCACAGAGTCAACCTATATATGTAGCTGTAGCTGACTTGAGTCCTGAACACAAGCTCAGGACTTGTCTGATCACAACCTTTGACTCTGACAGTTTTTTTCACATCCTGAAGATTGGTGAGTTGAGTTTTCAAACCAGCTTTTGTGTGTCATATATGTTTTAATGTCTTGTTTTTGTTTTGTTTTTTTAATATATCTTTGTTACAAGTACACAGTGTGATGCAGTTCACTGTTGTTGAATGTGATTCAGGTTTACAGTTTACCTGACTGCAGTGATGAAGGGAAACATGATGATCTTTGCTTCACTGTATTTGCTCCTCTGCTGGATGCTGCCTGTAGACTCCATGGCGGTGAGTGGAGGATGTGACATTTCCAAAATTTTACAAATGTTAACAGTGAATGAATGTTTACACCATTTTACTTTGAGCTGTTCACGGATACTTTTGCTTTGCTTTACTTTCTATATGTGCAACAAAATACAAAAATGAGACCAAGTGCATAAGCACGAATAAAATCTTGCTTAAGATACTAGGATACACTGATGTCTCAGTTATTAATATTAACTTCTAATATTGGTGAATCTCTTTTGATTAATCCTTTATAATGCAATTAAACAAGTTGGGAACAGAACCTGCATTTTCCATATAGCATTTGTTGCATGGGTACACCTATTGTTCTCCTGTTAATATTCTATATTGTAATTAAGATATGCAAACATGATTGTTGCTGAAACTAAGAATGCCATTGTATTACTTCAAGCATTATAACTTCAATGTTGCCATAATTCACAGCGTTTGGGCCTATTCAGTAAAGTGTGTGACGGTTAGTGTCTGTGTCTAAGTTTTTAAGTGCAGTTTTAGCATTTAATGACCTCCTTCTCCGTCTTTCTCTCTCCGTTTCCCTTTTAGATCCGCTTCAACTTCACTTTCCGAGATTCAAGTCAGAGCTTCCCATTGAGCATGGTTGAAGATTCAGTTGATGACATGTACTTTGGCTGCAATGAAGCAATGATGAACATAGTCAAAGAGAGATACTTTGAGAAAGAAACGCGTGAGGATGAGGCCTGGAAAAGTGCAGAAAAATGTGCTAAAGAGAACATGGAAAAAACAAAGGATAAGGCTTTAACCAGAGATCACATGCATGCAATCTGTGTTTATACATCTGACGAAATATACGAGAAGTTCAATGATGCAGTCAGAACTGAGAGGAGAAAATATAGCACCACATTCAAATTCCACTCTTTACATTTCCTGCTGACATCTGCCATCCAGATCTTAAATAGCAATTACTACTGTCAGACTACCTACAGACGAACCTCGGCTATGCTTACTGGCAATGTCAACCAAATATTTAGATTTGGTTCCTTTTCTTCCAGCTCGTACAGGCCAGACTTGAAAGAATTTGGTGACACCACCTGCTTTAAAATTAAGACCTGTTTAGGTGCTTTTTTGAAAAACTATGCATTTTTTGATGAAGAGGAAGTGCTCATCCCACCCTATGAGATTTTCAATATAACTGATAAACTGTATGGTAAAGACCGTAAAATTGAAGGTCTTGATGATTGTAAAGTCATCTATGTATTAGAGGGTGTAGGGTTGAAGAGCAGTCTGAACTGCAAAATTCCCCATGAGCCTCCATCCCAGTTGTACTACAACTAGGGTAAAAAACATTTTGCCATCATTAAACCTTCTAACTCGCTTGTCGCAACTCAGTTGATTAGATGATCTAACAGATAACATTCTCTCACTAACTTTATGCTTTGGGTTTGTTTGTTCATTATAGGCTTACATTTAAACACCCCTCTGGCAACATAGATCATTAATTACTGTGCACAATCTGCATGAGATATTTTGACATGTTCTTGAAATTTGTTAGGGAAGAATGTACAAATTCCTGCTTTTGCAAAGTGATTACTAATCATTAAACTGCTTAATGCAATGAAAGTGGCTCTGTGCTCTCATTTCCATTTGCAATGCTTTATTCAACTTCAAGTTCAAAACGTAAAATTATCAGATGATTTTAAAAAGCTGCAGTGGAATGGAATGGAAAACAATAATTCATTTTCCTTTCAATTTTTGTATAGAAAGTGTTGGTTGGCTGTTGGAGGGTTGAAGTCATGTCTTGGGTGGGTTTCCTTCCAGCAACCCTAAAGTTGCCTCATGGAAATGTTACATTCCCTGACCCACTGATAAGGCGTTCAGCTGTTGATGGTGATTAAAATCCTTCAAAACTGTTGGCAAGCTTCTCATTACATCACCGTATCTTGTTTTCAAGTTGCCGAGAGCCGGGTGGAGTAACAAAAAGTTATGTAACTACCGTATCATTGTTGAGTAATTAAAATGTGTTTAAAGTAACTTGGCAAACCCAGCTCAATCAGACAATGTTATTCATCTTAAGAGGGGCAATTTAAAAGCATACGCGTGTTTGTGTGTGTGTTATATTTATTGTATTTTCCACATAAATGACGCATATGTGGCAGCTTTAGATATACTGCAGCTTTCCTCCCATTCAAATGTATTCACCAGCTACTATATCTATGTATTCAACACTTCATTTAAAATAATTCTTAAACCTGTAATGTTAGGTAACAAAATGAATGAACTAGGTTATCGTGTGTATACAGTATGTGCTGTAGTTGTTTTAGTAACTGCCCTCCCACTTGACAATGCTGGGTCACTAACAAATAAAATTTACAAATGACTAACTGTGGTGGGTGACAGCTTACGAGTTACATGCTCTTTGACTTCTATAATATCCTTTAATAGGCTGAAACCTGCAAAACAATGATACTGTTTCCTTCAGGTCTATCAAGAAAGTCCTACACAGTTAGAGATGCTGCTGCTGATGCCCTTAATTAACTGTGATTGAACTGATTAAAAAAATAATCTTCAAAAGTAGTCTTTTATGATAGTCATAGTAGTCAAGGTGACAACATTTTTATGCAAAAAAGTCTAAAACAAAGAAAGGATGAGGATCTTTCAGCAAGCATTGCATGCATATACTGTATATCCATCCATGAATTTCATATTCTTGAAATATCGAATGATGCAGCTCAGACCATCAGGAGCATGCGCATAGCTCTCTGATTAGAATTGGTTAAATCTCTTTGTATCTCTTACATAACAACAGGTAACAACAGGTCATACTTAACTTGAATAGTGCAGAAGCTCACAATATCCTAAACTGCAAAATTACATACATATGAGAGACCAGTTGTTCTGTTGCAGAGCAAATTAAACACAATGATATGCATGTACTGCACACTTATCCATCTTTAAGTTCTCTAGCGCTGTATATTTTAATCTCTACTCACCACAACACCTGACGAACACCAAACCATCTTTATTCAAATTGACAGTGCATACAGATTTTGCATACCAGTGAATTAGTCATTGAGAATTATTTGGTTACGGATCACTAGAGGAAAACAAATGTAAAGAAGCCCCAGCCTTCATTGCACATGGTGTGTGATTACAGCTGGAGCATCTACTGCACATTTGGGAACAAACTTCAGGCAAGACGAGGTTAGTGCTTTCAAACCTTGACTTTATTTACCTCTCAATGCGAGGTCTGAAACAGTAAATCGAATCATCAATCAGAGTATAGTATACATATATTGTCTTTTTTCAGAACAAAGTATTTGTGTGTGTGTGTGTGTGTGTGTGTGTGTGTGTGTGTGTGTGTGTGTTTGGGGGGGATTCTGAAATTTTGAATTTTAATCAGCAGCGACAATGCAACTTAACATATCAAATACAGGAACACAGGGAATAAAACCGAAGTGCTGCTTAAATCCTGGCAATGTACCGCACAGCTTTTGGTGTGATGAAAGCAAAATACTATAAGTAAAGGGCTTGAAGATAATAAGTTTAATGAACCTACTTATCAAGGGATTGTAGATTTTATTTATTTATATTTTTTTCCTCTATGCTGCTTTTCTGCTTTCCTTCCAGGAAACATGCAAAACTTTACAAGAGAAAAAAACAACACAGCTGTCTGCAGTCTTTGTCAGGATTCTCCTGTAATGCTTCCTGCACTTCTGCCTTATACGCTGATCTCTCTGCCTCCAAATTGCTGGGTGATGTGGCTGATCATATCATCTCCCGTCATCTGGACAGACAGGATGGAAGTGTTTGAGTTCCACTTGATCATCACAGAGCTACTTATCGGATTCCTGGAACTACCTTTATTGTCCATGACCTTTTATTCCAACACTGCAATGATACAAAATCTATTGATTAAATTCGTCAACATAATATTCACACCCAGGATTCTATTCCAGAGCTCTATCTGTGTTGAACGCTACCTTGCAGTCATACACCCTGTGCTGTATCTCAAGTATAAACCCCTCCGGTATAGGATGACTTTTTCTTGTGTTGTCTGGCTGGAAACCATTGTTAGTGCTATAGCGCAAATGTTATTATGCAATGGCGATCCGAGATCAGTGGCCATACACACAATAACATTTGCTAGTGTCTTTATTATTAATGTTTTCTGCTGCATATCAGTCCTCAGAGCTCTGAAACAGCCTTCGCCAGGGGAAGGAGAGAGGGACGTATCCAATGAGGTCAAGAAAAGGGCTTTCAGTATAGTCCTGATCATCCTGGTGACTAGTTTTTTCAGCTATGTACCTATGGTCATTATGCTCCTTTTGGTTGGTAGAATAGATCTGGACATATTTTGTCTCGGGCAGCCCTTGGCTTTGTGTTTGATGATTTGGCTTGAAGCTATCTATCCTCTCTTGTACCTCCGCAGGGCTAGGAAAGACCTAACAAGAAATGATGTATGTGTTAACTGTTTTTAGGAATAACTATGCATGGAATTACTTCTCTTTACTCTGCTATACTGTACAGAATCATGTAACTTAGTTATTGTAGTAATTTGAATTTTTCTCCTCCCCCCAGAGTCCAAACACGAGATTTATTCAAGCATTTATTATAAAGTAATGTAAAGATATTTAGTAGCTACACGATTTGGTACGCTATTTGTTTGTATCCATCTTGTATCGTATCAGTTCAGCTAATATATGTATATTGTAAGTAATTTTGAAGTACTGGTGCAGCCATACCTCTCTTTGTCACAATAAATAATGTTTTCTGTTAACTTTATTTGACTGGTGTGTTTTTTTCTTTGCCATAAATAAGAAGAAAGACTATTTCAGGCAAAAACCATGGGTGTGCCCATGTACTGTAGCTAGTAGACAAAAGCAACTCTCACAACATATGATCATTCATAATCACTCAATAATCATGGACAGATCTCTGCACTTGTACAGTAACCTGGTGTTAGATACATAATTTATATGACTGATATGGCTCAGTAGCATTAATTTTGTATTTAAGGCATTACCTCCTGCTTTTACCATTCTTTAAACAAAAATATAAATCAAATCTCATAATCACATTTGATTTTTTTTTTTTATTAAAGTTCTAAAAAACAGTGCAACATCTTTTATGTTCATCTTTTGTGTGTGTGTGTGTGTGTTATCATTTCAGTTTTACATTTGAAAAGAAAAAAAGTAATTATAAGGTTTGGACCAGGGAGACACACGGCAGTGAAATACATCAATATCACTCCAGACTGGGGTAAATCAAGGAGCCAGAGAATGTGTTTAGGCCTTCAGTAATCCCACATATCTCTCTGCCTTCCATAAGCTCAACATAGACCTGGCCTCCTTGCTGCAGCGACAACAATACTGTCTGGGAGCTGCTGTCTTGTGAGTCCTCTCTGTTGTCTTCCCAAGTGGATGCCACCACCTCCCCATTTCTCATGAGTTGCACCTTATAGTACATCCTGTCGCCTTCCTTACCCAACCTTGAGTACACAGTGAAGGAAAAGGAGTATAGTCCGGAACAGGGAGCTGTGAATATGCCTGAAACAAAAAATATATATATTTCATTTGCACAATGCCATAGGTTTGGCCTCAACATTGGTTGGGACAATTCTGTCCCATATACTGGTAGGGACCCTATTGTCCATATGCAAACCTATGAACTTTGCATCTCGGCACCTTCCTGGTTTCAATTGTCAGATAGAACTAAACATGGAAAGAATTGCAATAAAATGAATACTAGTTTTAAAAAATGTGCAAGGTAACATCAGTAAATGGAACAAAACACATTCATGTGATGTAAGCAGTTCTTCTCCTTGAATCTGTATTTATAAGATTTATAAGTATTTATAAGAATAAATACTAGATAAATATCTAAATATCTAGATAAATACCTGCCAACCAATGCAGCTAATTTCACACTACTACTTATGGTGTGGAAATTACCACTTGTGAACGCTTACCCAGGGCGGGGTTATATCCATGTCCATGGTTGAGGGTAATGACATCATAAGGAATGGGGCTGTTCCAGTTGAAAGGTCCAAAACAGTTTGTTCTGCGGCTCATGGAGGCTGTGAACGCAACTCTTATCCTTCCTGAGACAAAGGAACAGGGGAAAAGACACTCTCGTGTTATTTTTGTCACATTGTGTTTTTGTTCTCACCTCAATTTTCAAGCTGTTCTGGAGCTTTTGATCACATCTTACTTATTTTCTTTCTGAGCACTTTGATGACTTCTCTAGCTTGGTTGCAGACCTCTGATTTGCCACATTTCAAATCTCCAATTCAAATATGTACCCACAAACAGCTATTTAGAAGAACAGTTGATAAAATAAGGCCTTAATACATGGGATAATAAAAGAGGGAGTCATTTTCCAACATAGCCTGTCTAGCTAATTTTTGGCTTAAAAATCAAACATTTTAAGCCAACATGGAACAAAACCCCAAAGTCCACGGGACAACGGAAATTTGAACATTTGCTATAGAGATAACTGAGATTATTTTGTCAGCATTCAATTTTAGGTCCAGTGTGTAAGACTTGGGTGACTATATTTATAGACTATGGCAAAAATGAAATATAATATGCATTATTTTTTCATTAGTGTATAAGCCCCTGAATATAAAATGAGTTATGTTACCTTAGAATGAGCCCTATATATCTGCAGCCCTCTTCCACAGAGGGTATCACATTTTTCACCTCTTGCAACCAGGGGGTTGCAATCAGCAACTATACCACTAGATGCCACTACCACTAAATCTTACATACTGGTCCTTTTTTTGAAAATAATAGACTCAAAAGAACACAAATAGTTTTACCTATGACTTCAAGGATGCTGTCACCCAGCTGGGACACCTCCTTCGACAGGTCCATGACTCTCTTGAAGATTTGATCCTCCACTTCTTGGAGCTCAGGGGCAGCACAGCAGCAGCCTCGCTGGCGTTTAAATGCACACTCACAGTCCCACTTTCTGCATGGCAGTTCTCCCTCCCACGCTACTACATAAGTGGAAACAAAAGAAAAGAGTGTTGTTGACCTTGAAATCGGCTGCTTGTACTGTATTTGGTTATAAAAACCGGTACACTCATACTTAAAGATGGATATACATGCAGTACATATAGTATGTATGTGTGGTTTTATGCTATCACATTTCAATAATATCTGTTTATCAAAATAATATTTAAAAGAGATCTGACTGGAGGAATTGGTTGTAATATTTATATCCAATATAGATTGTGGTGGGGACAAAATATGGAGTCAATACAATAACCCTTTTCTATTTCTTTCTCTCTGCAATTGCCTGGCCAGCTCACATTTGATCAAGTATCTTTGTGACCTATCTACAATGCGCAGTACAAGCCCTCCTAACCAAAGTGCCTAACCAAGTGGTTTCCTCCATGTGAAGTTGTACTTGTACTGTACAATTGTTAAATAACAGTGTACTTTACCTGCTGCCAGTCGTAGGCTGCTGATAGTGTTCTCAGCTCTCCCATTGTCCCACAGCAGGCCCAAGATGAACAGAGTGCATGCTATAACTCTCATCTCACAATAAAGGGAAATTCCTGCAGAGAGTTTGTGAGAGTAAACACTGCGGAAAATATATATATATTTTTTTTCACATACAAAGATAATGCAGCAACAACATGGAATCTGATGTCCTTTAGATGTACTGAATGAACAACACTGTTCTTTATTTCATTATCTGACAAAATTATTTCACAGGTTCAAAAAAAGCACATTCATTAATGGTCTCATTGTAACGTAAAATGCTCCAATTAATGGACTGTGGAAAGGATTTTAATTTAGGAAATGCGATTTAAAATGAGCTTTTTCCTCAATAAAATCCATCTTAATACATCTTAATGTTACAAAAATAAACAGGCGTATTGTCTCATTTTAGTAAAAGTAAATAAATAAATACTCACTATCCAACAGAGAATCTCTTCTTCAATCTGTACTGACAAAAAAAGTGTTAAACCAGAAATAATGGTGATAAACAGTTAAAGTTAAAAACAGTAAAGACCTTGGGCCTTGCAGTATATACACAATGACAGGTCGTAAGAGATGTCTTCATGTCATTTTTATGTCCAAGTGGGTGGAGAGATCTTATTCACATGAACTTCCCCTCCCATACACACTTTCAACCCTGTGCTCTTCAGACAGGGTGTGACCAGTGTATATCAAAATCTCCTATAGATTGTATCTTACAAAAGCCTGTATGTGTTCCCGTATGTGGTGGCTATTAGGTCAAAGGTGTCAGGTTAGCTGATAGGATTGCCCAGTTTGTTGTTTATGATAAGCCTGCTGCATTATTCCTATGCACCTGTCCCTCTATTGGAAACTGATGACACTCGGTCAAGAAAAGCCCTAGTTTAGTTTAGGCAGGTGTTCCCAATAGTGTGTGTATGTCTTGTCAATCATAGTTGGATCATGAGGAAGATGGAAAGTGTAAAATAGAACACTGACACTAGTATTATTAATACTGTACTACATGCCCTCTAAGTCTGAGTTGGTAAAGGTTTAAGAAGATCACTGGAGAGTTTCTAACTTTAAATACTGTGAGTCACTTATAAATTTTACTTGTTTTCATGGCAGCTATTCCTGGTGAAGTTTAATTAGGTCCACTTAAGAGCAACTGAGTGTTTGCAGAGCCTTCCATTGGATGATTACTGCAGTGATTAATATGTTTCAGCTGGTAACAAGTTATTTAACCCTAGATGATGCAGTGATGCAGTGCAACCATGTTGGAATACATGTCCCGTGGTCGTGGAAAGGATATTAATCAGTTTCAGAAGGGTCAAATTATTGGCCTGCATCAAGCAAAAAAAAACAACTAAGGAGATTGCTGAAACTACTAAAATCAGGTTAAGAACTGTCCAACGCAAACTTGGAAGGATAGTGGTGAACCATCATCATCGAGGAAGAAATGTGGTCAGAAAAAAACTCAAATGACACTTGAAACTTGAATGATCGTTTGGTGAAATCAAATCGTAAGAAATCAACAGTACAACTCACGGCTATGTTTAATAGGGAAAGTAAGAGCATTTCCACAGATGTGAGGGGAACTCAAGGGATTGGGACAGCTGTAGAAGAAAACCACTGACTGAAGAAAACCACTAACCCTAACCCCTGATGAATCCAGATTCACCTTGTTCCATAGTGATGGGCACATCAGGGTAAGAAGAGAGGCAGATGAAGTGATGCACCCATCATGCCTAGTGCCCACCGTACAAGCCTGTGGGGGCCAGTGTTATGATCTGGTGTTGCTGCACTTGGTCAGGGCTAGGTTCAGCAACGTTATGTCCCCCAAAGAATGAGGTCAGCTGACTACCTGAATGTCCAGGTCTTTCCATCAATGGAGTTTTTCTTCCCAGATGGCACAGGCATATCCCAAGATGATAATGCCTGGATTCATCGGCTCACATTGTGAATGAGTGGTTCAGGGAGCATGGGGCATCCTTTTCACACATGGATCGGCCACCACAGAGTCCAGACCTCAGCCTCATTGAGAATCTTTGGGATGTGCTGCAGAAGACTTGGTGTGACTCTCACATCATCAATACAAGATCTTGGCGGAAAATGAATGCAGCTCTGGATGGAAATAAATGTTGTGACATTGCAGAAGCTTATTGGAACGATGCCACGGCAAATGCATGCTGTACACAAAGCTAAATATTAGAGCGTGCGTTTGGATGGGCAGTGTATTTTCCTCCTATGGCCTATGTATATTCCTAAACACTGATTGTACGTTGTATCCTGTGCTAAAGGAGATATGAAAGGAAGCACTGACGCACCTTTCCATAACATTTAGGGAATCTGAACAGCTATATATCATAGCTATCCCATAAATACTTCCCAGTCATTTCATTCAGTTGGAACCTTCCTAAGCAAAATATACTATTCAACCGCACCCACTGTTTTGTTTTTGACTGTGGTGTGCATCCCCAAGTGTATGAGAGAAGCCACAATCAGCCATTTTCTTTCTTTTATTTGGTCTTGAAAAGTCTTTATAAGCGGTGAAGACACTCTGTAGGTCATAGGAGGTACAGTAAATGAGCTATTGTATATCTTATTACCTACCATTAACAGTGTGATCTGTGGAGCTACACATCATTGTAACCTCACCTGTCTCACAATGTGGAGGTTAGTGGGTTTGTCATTTGTCATTTTTCTAGACTTGCAAAATAAATTTCTGTGGTCTGCAAGTAGACCGAAGAAACGAATAACAGTACAAACACCAATATTATTCTGTATGTCGCAAGCTGAGTTTAATGCTACTATAATCAATGTTTCTGTATATATCTCTATATCGATGGATCAGATAAATACATGTGAAGAGAAAGGTTTCCCTCATGGTGATAAATGCGATTATACACTTCCTGTATTTAGAGGAAGTATCATCAAAGTCAGTGATTTGGTTTTACAGTCACTTCTCAGTTCACTCTCAACGCTTTAAGTTTGATTGCCTCCAGTTGTGGCAGGCAGTTGTTCTCAGTGAAAAAATGAAGAAAAGACTGAACCAACAGATGAAAGCAATTAGCCGGTGAACACTATGGAGCATTTCACTGCTAAAGAGCAAGACATATTTATTATACTGTATGGGACTTAACATTCAGGTGGCCATCTCCAAATAAATGTCAATATTGTGTTTATGGCTTGTTTCAGGTGACCCAAAAAGCAGTTTGAATGTCTTTAAAAAGTGTCACGTATCTTTACTTCTGATAATCTTTACGCACCCACCCGAAAAAAAGTATTTAAGTTAGTATTTGGGTCTCAGTGATTATGGCACATAATAGCATGGTAATGGTGACAATACAGGCTCTGTATTATGTATTTCAATGGCGGTATCCACACAAAAACTAGGAGATACCTATCTGGTCAGGGCTATAGTTTAAGATACAGAGAAGAAAAGTGATCTTTAAACATGTGCACTATACAATAAGCATTGTTATAATGGTTCTATAAATGCCATTGGTGTCACATTACAAGGAGGGTCCAGGTAAGAGGATGAGTGTATACTGAGTGTTTTTTGTTCTTCAAAGTCTCTTTATGATATGAAATTGTGTCCCAGATATATCTGGAAATCAGCTGCACTTGGGTTTCCCTTAACCTTCATCACTTTAAAGAATTTTTTTTTGTTGTTGTTGTTTTATCTGAGAAATTGTTTTCTGATTATGTGAATCCATCTCCTGTAAAAGCTAATAACAAGGTCTAAAAGTCCTTGTTTGTTGAATTTTAAGAAATTATATAACAAAGTAACACTGGAGTTAAAGAGCATAAGAAAAAAATTATAAAGGAACAAATGGGGGGGGGGGGGGTAGTAGCTAATCATACACATTTCATACACATATGTGTGTGTGTATTCACATATACAGTATATACACATTCATTCACACACACATTCCACTAAAAGTCATTTTTGATTATATATATTATATTATATAATATATATATTATTATTATATATTGATTATAATGTATACTGCCCAATTGTTCATATATGAACAAAAGCCTCTTGCATTGTTATGGTACACTGCAGCATCCACCCTATGTGGAATCATAAAATAAATGAAGTATAATATGATAATATATCCATGTTGTGTATTTTCAGATTTTTACATTCACTTTGGTCTGAGGCCCAGAATGTTATTGTGAGTTAAAGGATTGTGTGTGGTGTACACGAAACTGAAAACGTCAGCGTTCAGTTCTGTCTTAAAATACATTTTTCAGCCTTTATTTCTGCGAGAAATGAGACAATTGATTTCTTAATTGATTCAGCTTGGAACAAAATAACACTATGAAGGAATATATTATATGTGAATCAAAGACAACAGCTTTATGTGGTCAGTAAGTAAGAAATAGGGACCAGACAAAGGGAGAGTATTCTGTACTGTTGTTTCATCAATATAATTTTTTCACTCAACATATTTCATATGATATAATATACAATTAATTAAATGATATGAATAATTTCTATGACAAGAATAATAATGGGCACGATTGCTCATGTAGCTAAAGGCACTGAAATATAAAGTGATAAGCTTAGCAAGTGAAGGAGTGACTTTCCTAAAGCCAGCTAAATTTTCATTAAGTGCATCAAGGTCACTGAGAATAGCACATTACAGTATATCAGAGTATTCACACTATATCAATAGTAAGGCACAGTGTTAAGCTATGCTACAAAGCCGAGTTAGTTTCTTTAAAACATGCTTGGCTAAAGGTACAATTTAAGGTTATGGTCAATGTAAAATCACTGACAATACACAGAATGCTATGAGTTGTTCATGCTAAGACCCACTCAACATTTTTCTCTATACTATGCAGCATTTCCATATCTATCTAAGTATCTAAGTATTTCCATTATCTTTGGATTATTTTCAGGATATTGTTTCTCAAAGTTCCCCATTGTCATTTATGAAAACCTTGAAGCTCCAATTATATGTTTTTTCATTCACTCTTCATCTGAGTGTGGTGAATGCAAGGCCCACAGGATACACAGTATGCAGTATCATTGTTTTGTCTTCAAAATGGACTAGCCAATATATTCATTACCCAACAAGTTATTGGTGAAACAAAGTTTTCATAATCTCTTAGGAGAGTTATGCTTCTTTCACTTTGTCATCATAACTGCCGCTGCCCTTGTAAGCTGCCACATAGCCACTGCTGTCTGGGATGTCCTCACGCCCGGCCTTTCCTTTCCCTTTGCCCGACTCGTCGAACCGCTCCTTGTGTGCTCCAGTGTATTTGCTTGTGTCTGTCAGTCTGTCAATAGCTGCTGCCTTTGCCACTTTCTAGAAACAATGGAAGTAAAACATTAAATAATATTTTCACTCAATGGCTCATTAAGGTAAGAACAGATATGCAAACACACACAGACACACAGACACACATTTAGATTTTACAGTTTTTTTGGCACCATCTAGTGGCAGGATCAGGAATGACGATGAGACAATGGCACATAGACCAGATTTCTCCATTACAACAAAATGGTATGTGAACACATTGTTATGAAACTCACTTACAGAGATGGCTGTTCTTGGTTCTTAATCCACTATTCTCTACATTAAACCTAGGCTCATCCATTTTAAAGAGTAGGCATAATAATTTACCAGTTGTATGGCGGTGGGTCAGTCAGAGAACAATGACATATAACTTTGTTTGAGTGCACCCTCTGAATGTTGGATGCTTGAAGGTGGTGCAGGAGTAAGTGTGCTGTGTTTATAACGGATGAAATACTCACGGTGACTCCAACGTTGGCAGGCTCCTTACCAACAATGAGACCATAGAGCTGCTGAAGCGCCTCCTCCTTGCTTTTGCCTTTAAAACGTTTGGGAGCCAACTCTGTCAGGGCCTGGTTGAACTGCTCAAATGTGATGACACGAGCTGACTTTGCCCTGAGGAAACACACAGACTGAAATATGTCAACAACTATTACTTGAATTGTATTGACATGTTGGATTTTTGCCAAATTAGATGAATTTCCATGAAATTTGGAACATACAGTATCCATGGTGACTAGAGGATGAAAGGATTTTGGTACTGTAATCCCTTGACTGTTCATCTAGCATCATGGGGTCAATGTAATATAATTTGATCAATGCTTTGGTTGAGCGTACAGCTTTTTTTTGTGACAGAGTTTCTACATGAATTTATCTTAATCTTACTTGACTTTGCTGAAAACTATGTCAACATCCGTAGTGGTAACGTTCTTTCCATCGATGATGTGGCAGTCCTTGCAGATCTTAGCAAAGTTCTTGCCATTCATCTCCTTCCCTGTGGCTTTAGTGTCTCCATGGACAGCAAACTTCTGGAAGGCGGTCTGAACCTCTGCTACAGACACTGAACCCGCGGCCATGCTGTCAGAAACACAGTATATGTGATCTAGTCAGTGTGCAGTCAAACTTTCAGGTAGCTAACTGTTGAAACAGATTTAGACACATGATGGTTCTTTCTTTCTTTCTTTCTTTCTTTCTTTCTTTCTTTTCTTTCTTTCTTTCTTTGCTCTTTCTTTCTGTCTTTCTTTCCCTGTGAAGACATTTTGTGAAATTAAAGCTACTCAAATTCATATGACTCTATTAGCTGATTTAGCGATCCAGTCTGCCAAAAACAGCTGCCACCATCACTCTTAATGGACATTTCCCTCTCTCTCTCTCTCTCTCTCTCTCTCTCTCTCTCTCTCTCTCTCTCTCTCTCTCTCTCTCTTTCCACACTGCAGTTTCATCTCCATCATTATGTTGATTGCTACTCAAGCAGCTCTTAGCGCAGTTGAATTAAATCAGCTCAATTTCCTAAATGGCTGCTCTGCTCTGCCTGCTCCTCTGCAGCTACAGTAAATGAACAAACATGCTCATTCTCTCTCCTCTCTCTCTCATTCTCTCTCTCTCTCTCTCTCTGCATACACATGAGCACAAACACATTGCACACATACACGCTGCAGTGCACACACACACACACACACACACATATGCTGCGCGCATGCACACAGATACATACACTTGATACATAATAATCATTGTCTCTAAAACATATGAATGTGAAATTCATATTCAGGTCACAATAACAAACAGTGACAGAAAACATGAGTTTGGATTTACAAAGTACATTTCATTTAAAAGAAAGAGAATTATTTGATTGACTCAAATAGTTTTTTTTTTTGTTTTTACTTTTCATGCATGCTAAGTGCTTACATTAAAATCTGAAAAGCAAATACCACACAAAGCATGCATGTAAATATTTGTAGATCATTTCTACTGGTGCATTTAGTTTTATGAATAATATTGAATCAGTTAAGAAAATCTAATATTACTATATGCAGCACCATCTAAAATTACCCACATAAATTACTAAATTGTTTGGAATTACTGCATAATGAAATAAGACAAAGATCTAGTCGTAGCAACTACTGAATTTCAGAGACATGTTATGTGCTGCTGTTTCTATTTCCCCTTCACTGGAGTTAGAGAAGCTACGACAATGAGCCGTGATGCTGAAAGAGAGAGAGTAAAATTAGCCACCTGCTGTCGTGAATAGAAGGATGCACAGGTAAATAGTCAGGGAAATCTGATTTGCGTACAACTGCTCAACCTTTTCGTTCTCCTCCTCCTCTTTCTCTTCCTTCTCCTCTGCCTCGCCTCCTTCCTGCCACTCCCAGGCTTTCTCACAATGACGACAGAGATGGAGAGACACAGAGAAGCAGGAGGAGAGAGGAAGAGAGGAGGAGGAGAGTACCATTTCAACACAGTCAATGACATCACATGGGCACTCAGCACTCTCTTGTGTCTGTTCAGTCTCATTGGCTCCCTGGCTGCTGAGCACAGACTTCCAGCTTCCTGTGGAAACATTTATCAGAAAGCTCTGTGCGTTTCATTTCATTTCAGTTCATCATTGCATTATTCTTTTTGGGCAGGTGTCAATAAATAAACATTATTGCTCTCACCATTCTCCCTAAAATTCGTTCTCTCTTTTCTCCCCTTTAAAACAGTAGACTCATCTCTCTGTCTGTCGCACCCACTTTCCATTTGCTCTGCCATCCATTCCCCTCTTAGTGTCATTGTCACAAGAGTCCTCTTGTCTGGACAAAGATGAGCGGCCCTTCAAGGACAAAGAACAGTGAAAGCTGTAAAGCCGGCACATTACAGGAAAGATGATCCATCCTACAGCTTCAAATCAAGTCACACTAAATATCAGACTAGGTACACAGAAACAGGCCTCTTTTTTATGATAATCATGTATGTACCACACTTGCACTATAATTCAAACAATACTGTCATTTCAGTACATGAATAAACAATCATATCAGCTATATATTATATTATATCATTCAATAAAAAGTGTAACTGTAACTGTAATTTTGTAAACTTTATACATTGTTATACTAAACTCTATACTAACATTATTTCCAATACTTTTATCCACTCTGATTAAATAAATACCCAGTTTATATGGCCATTTATATATATACATACTAACACACTGGTGGAAGAAGTAAAGTGCGCAGTTCTAAAAGAAATGTTCACCATTGAAAAACAAAACTGAAAGTGTCTCAGCCTGACTCAACCTTTCTTTTGGTTTCTCTGGCACTGAATCATAGAAACAATTTATTTCCAAAGACATTTTAATTTTGACATAAATGGCAGAGCGTCAAAGTCCCATTTAGATATTTCCTGCCCACATGCAGTAAGTTATAGGCATAAGTTATGTGTATAGATATGTATACTGTATATAATTTGAAGATGATAAAAAATTGTTATTTTGTATTCATTAGTACTGAAAATATAGAGTTGTTACTCATAGACTTACCAAATTAGTGATAAATACAGTAAGAAGCATAAAGAAACAGAACTGAGGCTTGTCTGTGTAATAGATATCTATTCAGTAAAAATACAAATCCTTTCCCTTCACTTTACTTTTCTATCTATTTCTAAGTAACAGATTAGATTAAGCTAAAATGTAAAAGATTTATGTGTCATTACTTCAGCATTGTCCTCTGTTGCCTTGCATTGTTTTCAGGTTTTCAATGTGATCCTGTTGGTACCACGTGCGCGCTGACAGTCTGTGTTTTGTTCACAGGACCGTAAGAACAAGTTGTTTTGACATCATGCACCATCATGAAACTCACTGCTCAGTCAAGCGACTGAAGGCCAGGGTGTGTGAAGACTACTTTGACTACTTGGAAATACTAACCAGTAGCGCACACCATATAAAATGCTGTATTTGTTGTTTTTTTGTTTTTTTAGGAAAAACACTAGTGAAAGTGAAACTCACTCCCTTGTGTTACATTCTATGATGTGGGATGTGTTGATTCTTCAAATGACATGCATTTGTTTATGTTCTGGGTAGCCTGCATTAGTTTTTATTTGCTGACAGCCTTACAATGTGGTTACCTGGAAACTCCCGCTTGTTAAGCAGATTTGTCATGGTTGCAGACCTCAGGACTTTGCTCAAATACTGTGACATTACTTGTCTGCTTACAGTAGAAACAAAGCCACTCCTTTAAATATCACCTGAGAAACAGCGTGCCTCTGGTTTTTAAATGGAGTTATAAGATCACAGGAGCCTGTGGCTGAACTCTCCCGGGACCTCATACTGACGGACAACACTTGACTCAACAAACTGATTAAAAAAGAAACAATTCGATTTATCTAATATTTTTTCATCCACCATCATAGCTGAATCTGGTTTCCCTTTACCAGAAATTACTGTCTCCCTAATAGCGGACTCACTGAGAAGTCCGGTCACCATCCTTGTGACACCTACCCATAAGGTGCATCAAGATCTACTGGGACCAGTTTGACCACATGGTGTGTACAACTGTCCACAGTGCCAGCATAACCTTCACTGCAGCCAGTGCTGAGGCGCAATCTACCCGATGTGAACCATGAGCCACAGCGGCGGCTTCCAGGCTCACTCCGCTTCCGTGCATGCACCGGGAATCCTTCTGTGACTTCTGTGTGAAGCCCGTCCGCAACAGGGCGTATCCGTCGTCACCTCGTAACCAGCGGCCTACTACTGTGAAACCTGCGATCAAGCCACACTACGAGTCGTCCCACCTTCAAGGGCACAGGCTGGTGGATGAGGCGGGCCACCTGGACGGAAGATCTGCCCCAGCACGAGAAAGGCCTGGAGCTGTTCTGTCGCTCTGACCAGATGTGCATCTGTGTGTGCTATGTGCAGTCAGAGCACGCAGCCACAACGTACATCGGCAGCAGAAAAGAAAAGGCATTGAAAAAACAAGTCAGTCAGTATTTTAGTTGTGAATTTCATATTACCTTTTTTTTTAATTATTAATTTTCATGATCATTGGAGAGAAAAACATTTCCACAAAGCTACATCAAAAAAGTACACATCTGCATCTGCATCTGCATCTTGTTCTCTGAAATTCCTTTTATCATGTATTCAGCAAGAAAGTCTTGAAAGGTGGTCACGCAGTCTGAAGTCAGCACATCATTCAGGAGAGGATATGAAGGGCACCGGAGCTCAAACATAACGTGGATATTCTAAAAGTAAGATCAGACATTGCCTAATCAAACATAAATAATTGTGTCTGTACATCTTTAGATGCAATGAGACATGTTAAAGCCGCTATCTATCTATGTATGTATGGAACATGCATCATCTTGATGATATCAAGTAAGCCTTCTGACAAACTGGTTTTTGCCTTTTTTAGAGTTGTACTTAGCGAGCACAGGCAGAAAGCGATAAGACATTCCAATGCACCGCGAAGCGGTGGAGCTGGAAGGCTGGGGAAATCAATCAGATGATAATATGGCCGCAGCGCGAGCAGCGATGTCACGGGCAGCGGCTATGTGAACCCGTCTGGAGCAGGAGATACTGGAACTACCAGCGCGGGGATGCGAAACTACGGCAGATTCTGGAAACAGAGGACAACATTCACTTCCTGCAGGTGCTGAAAAAATCATAGAGAGCTGCAGGAAATGTTAGCTTTTGTGTCTTCAGACTTGTCGTATAATAACATGTATAATACTTTTAATGTGAAATCAGCAGTATAGATGCAAATATTATTTATATTCTTTTGGTCAAAGCAAGGCTACTTTTCTGTTTGTGTTCCTGACTTGTTTTACTGGATCACAGAGCTCCTGTTTCTCGTTGAATAGAATTTTCCAGCCCTGTGTGTTCCTCCTGAGCCATGGTGCCCAAAGTGCTCATCAACCCTCAGTTCTCCTTTGGAGAGATGAGTAAGACAGCCACAGAGATGAAAGAAAATCTGGACGACATCTGTAAGAAGGAACTGAGCAAAATCTCTAAGACAGGTTTATTGCCCAGTATGTGATACTAATAAAACATCTGTATATTGTAAAAAGACAAACAAAAAACAAATCAAGCTAACCTCATGCCTTATGATCTTCACAGTTAGTGAAACACTGTGTACATACTTTGCCAGGAATGAGACAAACGACTCAAAGGTAAATGTCTGTCCTTTGAAATATCTTTAATTTACTTTTATTGCACATTGTTAATATACAGTAGATATTAGTAGTGTGGATACAAGGTGATAACAAAGCAGGATGAAACCAATATAAATGTATGACAAAGGTGAATTGGTACATATGCCTTAATGTGTAAGTAGAGATGCTGAAGTGGTGAGCTGGGGTGAGAGACAGACAGGAAAAGGGATGTTTAGAGAATGAAGGTAGAAGATGAAGGAACAGAGACAGTGTAAGTTGTTGGAGTCACTCAAAGGGCAGGTGGGTGATGAAATTCTCACACCACGAGGAATAACAGGAGTGGTTAGACAGAGATGGGTACCAGTGATAAGTATGAAGAAGGGCAAAAGAGCATAAGACATGTCCAAATAAGGAAAGAACTGTGTAAGTTGCACAGGAAACAACCTTTTAGGGGATTCCCAAGAGAATGTATAAAAAGAGCAGGATCAGGGACCCCAGATCCAGATCTCACCGGCTGCTTGCTGCCATAGGTATTCTGTGGAATGTGGTCTCCGTTTTGCAAAGCGGTGAAATAAATGCTGAATTGATCAGCGTCGTCTGTTTGCTCTATCCTGCATCAACCAACTCGGAAAGGTAACAGAGGTTTGTCTCAACAGTAGTATAAGGAATTTATCTGTAGGGCGTGTGTGAGCCAGAAAGTGTTTTTGATGTGTATGTCATGTATTTTATCCAAAGTGCCACAGATGATGTGATAATGATGATAATGACAGATAATGATGAACATTATTGTTTATTTAAAATAAATTCCAAATGTATTGCTAAATAATGTTCATATTTTCATATCAAAACAGTTCCTAGAGAGTTGATTTTCAGGGCCAAAACCAGGAATGGCTTCTTAAGATGTGAGTAAAGTGTGTAAAAAGTAAAGTGCCATACAGACAAACTGACTGCATCAACACATTTGTTTTCCTCCAAACTGATATGCATGTAGGTTTCTTAATATAGTATTCACAGGCTAGTGAAGACTGATGGGTGGGTGAATGACGGTGCTCCGTATCTATATATAATAAATTGTGTGTCCTGTCTTTGCTTAGACTCCTGCAGATGTGCCCAGTCCAAACACAGTCTACAAAGAGCTGGTCCTGTCAGACCCAGGAACAGAGGTCACAAGGAAAAGCGGTCAGTTTTCAGATCATCCAGAGCGTTTGATGGCTTCTCCCAGGCACTGTGCAAGGAGCCTCTGACTGGTTTTTAGGTTTTACTGGGGAGGCAGAGTGGAGGCGAGGAGAATTTTCTATTGGGGTGGCCTACAAGAGCATGGTCGCAGGAAAATTCACACAGCCTGCTGGGATTTACAACGACAAGTCTTGGGTCTTCTCTGCTCGAACTCAGGTTACTCTGCCTGGCTGTAAGTGGGCAGAGACCTTCCTGATGCTCCCCAGGGCCACAGGATTGGCGTACCTGGATTCGCAGGCAACACTGTGGCCTTTTTCTCCAGTATCAGGGCCATGGATCTTATCCACAGGTTCAAAGCTCAGTTCAGTGAGCAGCATGCATGGTTTTAGTGTGGGTTCCTCTGTCACCCTCTCTGCCAGCTGAAGCCGAATTCTAGGCCTTACTAATATTTAAAAACCAGGATGGATTGTGGGAAGGCCTCTGTGAATATTGATTGTACAGTACAATGTAAAGTTATTATCTACAAAATGAATTTAAATCCCTAAACTCTTGTTGTAATCACATTTTCTTATCTTTCCTGCTATGTATGATGATGTCTCACTGTTACATGTATGTGTTTCTTTTCATGAAATTTCCTGTTTGTTATATATATATATATATATATATATATATATATATATAAAATATGATCAAATCAAATTTTGCATTTGTACATAATTTGCCTGTAATTAATGACTCATTTATAAATGTTTAATTTAGTTATTTTTCTGATTAGCCTCTAAGATTAACGTCTTCCAGGCATCTTCTTAACTTTTCACAAATATACAAACATGGGCTTATAGATAATTTACTATACAGTTTTCTCACCCTGTCGAAATGCAAGAGAGGTGGAACAAAACCTATTACGGTAAAGACACAAATATTGACAGAGGCAACTGTAGAAAACCATGTGTTTTGAGAGTAAAGCCCCTTTTCTTTATGCAATTACCCCTGTGTTGGTTTCTGCCCCTCCCCTGGTCCAGAGCAAAAACTGATACAAAATGCCATCATTAAGAAAAACCCTGCCTTGGTTAGTAAATTGAAAGCCATACCAACAATGGACACCACGGTTACTAAGCAAGAAACCCAGCCACAGGCCACCTTGTACCTCAAAGATTTTTTTTTATGATGGGACAGGAACAAGAAACATTGTCATACCAACTAACAAACTGACAGCTGAACCTAAGCTCAAGTTAAAAACACGTTTTAACACTTCATCATATCAGAAAATGCCAAAAAAACAAACAAACAAACAAAAAAAAAAACAGCTGGCTTGTCTACATTGAACGTGCCAAGTACTTTTTCTAGTCTGGTTTGTTGTAGTGGGGATACCTCACACACAGCTGTCCTGGAGTCACACCCCATAAACACCACCAGACTTAACCATACAGTATATCCATTCACACATAACTAAGGGGTCAGAGTATGTGTTATCATTAATGATTAACCCTACAAAGACACACACAACACATGACTTTAACAGACAAAACCATTTAGAGACAGAGAGAT
Source organism: Protonibea diacanthus (assembly GCA_028641955.1). Classification (NCBI taxonomy): domain Eukaryota; kingdom Metazoa; phylum Chordata; class Actinopteri; family Sciaenidae; genus Protonibea; species Protonibea diacanthus. The sequence goes on along the minus strand of CM053977.1, from coordinate 18,342,271 downwards.
TTAAACACTTTGGATGGATTTTTCACAGTCCTTGACCAGACCATGCTGTTCCTTTATGTATGTTTTTGGGTTTTTTTGTTTTTTTGGAGAATCTGCTCTAGGCTATAAAATAATGAGTTGATAGTGGTGACACCACTGCGGCTTGGTTTACCCTGTGGTTTTGGTTCAGCCTGCTGTTGGTTTGCTGGATGCCTGTAGGGCTGCACACCATTTATGGGAGATTAACCAACAGTATGAGACACACCTGGGCCCAGTGTGCTCCATGACCAAAGGCAGGGCAGCAGCCAGTCCTTGGTGCATCTTCTCACCTTACATAGCTTTGTGGCATGGCTTTTGTTTGCTTTTGTTTGCTTTTACAGCACAGCATTCATGCAGCACATCTTTACTCATCCACTCCCCACACTTCTGACTTCACAGATTCCTCCCATCTATTTGTGTGTGTCTGTTTGTTTTTGTTGCAGTCTAAGCGCCGGGCTGTAGCAGTAGGAAATACATATGGCCAGATTTTTGGTTTATGAATGTTTAAATAATGGATAATAATAATAATAATAATAATTAATTAACAGAATTATTCAATTCCATTCAATTCAATTCAATTCAATTCAATTCAGTTCAATTCAAATTTATTTATATAGCACCAATTAAACAAAAACAAAAGTAACAAAAGTTATATCATGGCACTTTCCAAATAGGTCTAGACTGTATTCTTTATAATATAATACAGAGACCCAACAATTGTGGTGAGGAAAAACTTTTAACAGGCAGAAACTTCGAGCACAACTGAGCCCATTGGTGGACGGTCTTCCACCGCGAGCAGTTGAGATAAAGAGAGAAGTGAAGTAAACCTACCCAGAGAAGTAACAGCTATGATGTAATGTCAAAAGCATCTATCAGGGGTGGCCTGTATTTATATTCAGGTGATTTTACACTAATGAAAACATAGTTATGCATATTATATTCACTTGCTGTATCTGAATCTTACACACTAGATCTGGCAAATAACATTTTAAATGTAATATTTTATTTTGTAATTTGTCCCCTAAATGGTATTTTCTATGATATTGATTTTCATATGTTGATATGGCAGTGACTCATTGGACGAAAACGGCTCACTGTTTCATAGCACGCATGATTTGCAGGAGAGATGATCCAAAGATACAACACTACTTTGCATGGTCGCCACGAAACAGACACAAAGCACGGCCAGAGACCAATATGCAAACTTACAGGTGTTTACAGGAGGCAGTCAACCACCTAACTACTACAGAAATGTTGACAACTACTTTATTAAAGTGCAATCATATTAGTGTATATTACATCCTCGTCCAGGCACTCTCACCTCTCTCACTGATTGGTGAGTGAACATACATTTATTTTGGTCCATATTACACTGTTATTGTGGTATAATAATAATTACAGTAATACAGTAATTCTAATGATTTCCTTTGCTAAGCACTTTTCAGACTTCAGATTCAGCTACAGAATGAATTAGGAACAACAAATACAGAGACCATGGCAAACTATAGTTGGTGAAAATAAATAAAACAATTAAAATGATGCAAGAATAAAGGCTAAAGTTCACATATACTTATGTTTGCCACAAGATCAGCAAGCAATACAATTTGACATGTACAGCCTTATATTATTTGGTATTTAAAAGTGACACTATTTAAGAATCCCAGACTTATCACTATTACCACTTTATCATAAACGATGACAATAAAACAATAATAATTATAAGAGCAGTATCAACACCATATGCAGATAAAACAACTTTTATTACTGGTGCAATTGGTGAAAAAAATGAACTATTTGGCTCCTTGCTTGGGCATGCTTGACATAATCTTGGAAAACGTTGGAGAACCTTGCTGTGCAGGGTCTATCCGAGCAGACATAGTGTGAAAATGTTTCAATGTGTAGCATATAATGGCGTCTAGCAGTGTAGTTGCTGCACTACAACCAAGTCACCTCTCTTTCTCCTTCCTAGCTTAAAAGAGAAGCTATGGTGGACGGCATAAAAAAACATTTAGAGCCTGTGTTTAGTCTCTGGGGAAGTGACACAGTGTTAAAATACACAAAACCATAACAATGCTTATCTCTAAGTGATTATACACTAATAAAAACATAACTGCACATTATATTCAATTTCCGAACCCTGTTTTGAGTACTCCTTTTATCATTGAATGTAATTTCCATCCTATAGCCTAAGCAATGATTGTTGTTTTTGTAAAGCATTTGAGTATGTCAACAGTTAACCAAGTAATAAGAGCCTGCAAGGCTCGACCTCACTTCAAATCTTCACTTCACTGCTGCCTGATCAGAACTCTACACATTGCCCATCTCTCCACCAGGTTTGGATCAAAGATTGTTGAATTATGTACAGTATGGTATTGCTGTGAACTATGTCTCAAGTTATTGTATTATTGAGAGGTTTGTTGTTTACAAAAAAAACAAAAACAAAAAAAGCATAAAATTTCATATTTGAGCTTCTGATGTTGTCTCTACTTCCTCTCCTTCTTCTTTACAGTCACAAAATGAACACCACATATGGCTACAATGACGAGACTTTAGTCATCAGTTCAGTTTCAGTCAACAATATCCTGGGTCTTCCGTTGAATTGTTATGTCGTGTGGTTAATATTGGCAGGAACCAGAGAAACTCTGGCTTCAGATTTCTTTTCTCTCAACCTGGCTATGTCTGAGATCTCGTTCTCTTTATGCACCATATGGATTATTATCTTTTATCACTTGAGAACTTGGTTCTGTTTTGAAGCCTTTATGTTCTCACGCGGCCTTCTTTTTACAGCCCGTCCTCTCTTCCAATGTTGCATCTGCGTCGAGTATTACGCTGGGGTTGTCCACCCTGTGTTATTTCTTCGGTTTAAACTTATGAGGTACAAGGTGGCCTGTTGCTGCGTTGCCTGGTCGTTTGCCTTGGTTTCCTGCATCTACGCTTGGTGCACCTTTTCAAATACTCGGTATCTATATGGGTTTTTCATCCAGAATGCACTCTTCTTCTTTGTAATTCTTTTCTGCTGTATCTCAGTCCTGAGGGCCCTGAAACACCCTGGGCCAGGAGAAAAAGCCACAGACAAAAAGAAGAGCAATGTGGCAAAGAGAAGGGCCTTCAAAATCATTTTCCTTATCATGGTTACCATGGCCATCAATTTCTTTTTGTATGTGGCTTCTATTCTATTGCAATGTTGCCTGAAGTCACATGTGTTTAACAAGGCTTTGACCATTTGCATAAGCTTAGCTTTAATAACTGGGTGGGTACAGCCACTCCTCTACCTCCACAGGACCAGAAAACTTCTCTGCTTCTAATTTCTAGGTTAGGGTTCTAATTTCACTGTCAATATACCTGTGTATGTATGTGTGTGTATATGTAGTATATATGTACTGTATATATATTATAATATAAATAACTAATATATTGGTTCCTGGTGGTTTTTGTTTAGATTTATATTACAAATCACAAGGGTATGGTACTTGTGGTGACTACTTACTGTTTAGTACTGATTAATTACTGTTAGACTGGTAACTATTTTGTTCTCTGCTGAACGTTGTGTGTCTTTCTTGGAGAAATGTGACTACAGTTTACAGTTTGTCTTATCTTACAGCTGAGGTAGTAGTAAGTAAAATGCTAGTAGTAAAATGTCTTGGCTTAGATAACTGGCTGTTATTCAGAAGAATGTCTATGGGGAGTTCGTCTTTTACCTGCAAAGCTACGATAAGGGCCTTTTCCTCAGGATGGGAGGACTCCTTGTCAGTTTAACAACCGAACCTGGTCACGCCTGGAGCAGGGCAAGAACTGCATAAACATGTGTTACTTTCTTTCACTCTTTGTGAGACTCTGAAAGTGAGAATCTCTGACCTTTCACCTGAAATACCTATCTTGTATCCTGTATTTTGTTGTTCTCTAGGTGGTATTGTTTTTAATGATGCTGTTACATATTACAGATGTATGCTCATATTATTATCATTATTGTTATTTTTTTTTTTTATCTCATTCCATTCTTACTCTGTTGAATAAATCAAAGAAAGACAATGTTGGAGTAATTTTGTTAATTTGTTTATCCCCCACTGGAATTTCCTCCATATTGCTCTTGTTTGCGGGTTTTTCGTTTGAAATAAAACTCAATGCAATGTCAATAATCAAGAAATACACAAACAGGGGGAACAGTTGGATCAATAATGCAAACAGAAGTCTGCTTATATCCTACCTTGTATTTGATTCTCATGGCAACACATTTTTCATTGCTTGTACAATAAAACTGTATATTTCTAACAAAATGTTAGTGTTTCGTTTATTTTCATGTTTGGTAAATTATGTAGAGAAGAATGTAGACATGGAGAAAATAGCACTACAAGAGGTGATTCAGAGTGATGTCTTATTATTTTTCACATCCTTGGCTAAAAAAAAAAAGGATGGTTAAAAACAATCATGGTTAACAAACAATCTCATAAGCACAGTTTCTATTAGAGTAAATCACACAAACATCACTGAAATCACAAAGTACTTCCTTCAGGAAAGAGCATCTGGAAAAGAATCTAACTCTGTGGTGATGCTAGTGATCACACTGGTAAGTAGTTTACTTGTTCATCCAAATGTAAATGTTTATTACTATGGCATTACTATGACACAATAAAAATAAAACAAACAAAAAACTCTCCCCAGGTTAAAGTAGCAAGTTACCACTTATTCTTTCCAAGACGATGCTTCAAATACACAAAATTAAGACAAGCAGTCATCTGAGAATCTGTGATTATTATGATAATGTATAAAAATATTTTATTAGTATTGTTTTCAACTATATTTCCTGGTATAACAAAAAAGATTTACTTAAAACTAACGGGTGAACTCAAGTTCAGGTACTACTCAAGTTACCTTAAAATACATTCAGATATTTTATATTTATTAATTTACTTGAAGTTTGAATAACTCAAATCTGCTGTACTGTGTGTGGGCCCAATAACTCTCAGAAATTTACATTTCACATTTTGATTTACACATTATGGCATCCATCATGATTCTATCTTCCTATCAGAAAGCTAGCAACGTTTGTAAATAAAATGATCATTTAAACAATTCATTGAACATTTAATCAGATGAATTGAATAATAAGGTCTGAAAAATGTAGTTAGTTTTTTTCTCAGTTCGAGATATTGAGAAAAACAATCGAAAACAAGACATAAATGGAAAAGACAAATGAGGACATAACACTGAATAGCAATGAATAGACACTTTATCGATCCCTCAGTGGGGAAATACAGCTAATGAGCTAATATCTTCTGCAGGCATTTACAGTTACACAGTCATTTACACTTATCTCTCAAGCTCTACACAGTCGAGCCATTTTGCTTACATTCTTCAAGCATTCAAAGCACAGAAATGTCATTTCTTCACAATTTACAGAGTGGGTAAGGGAACTTTTTCAGCCCTGAGTACTGTTTGCAGTCTTCCTCAGAGACAACATACAGCCCTAACAGCTCCACTCTGTCAACACGATTCTGTGATTTTTACTCAAATCATTTGATTTTGAATGAGCGTGTCTGATTCTGTGTGTGTTATTTGGATCAACTCGCAGTTCATGCTTCTCAAATGACATGTTGAGCTCTTCTTTTTAAAATGCAATAGCATGCCACACACACACACACACACACAAACAAGCACACACAAACACTTATATATGTATATACGTATGTGTGTGTGTAGAGAGCACAATTCGTATTTGACAATGTTTTTCTTGTGCTTTGCACTTCATAGACCACCTCACATCGAAGGCTCCTCTCCTCAGATCTCTTCTCAATCTTTATGACTTTAAAGACCTCATAAGGAGGAATGAGCACTTCTGCTTCTTTTTTAAATTTAGAGTAATTTGAAATGGGAGCTCCGTAGCACGTCTCAATCTTAAAGCATGACTTTTCTCCAAATATTTTAGTTATGTTATACCCAGCACTTGAGCTGGAGGTAAAAGAACCAAACCGAAACTCCTTGCCAGAAACATTTTGGCTGAATTCTTTGTTAACTCCACGGTAAGTAGTGAGACATTCTCCTCCTTTAGCTTTTTGCTCCTCATGGAGTCTTTGAAGGGCACTGGTCAGGTAAAAGTGAAGTGCATGATACCCAAATGTGGTCTTGTATTTAGATTTCTGTGAACGAACTGCATCATTGAAATCAGCATATACTGCATTTAAGGTATAAGCATAAATAGCAATAATCTCTTCTTTCTTCAGTTCATTGCTACCATATAATGTTCCCTTGTAGACTTTCTCTGCCTTGTCCCAGGCATCTTTAAATGTTTTACTTTTGTTTTTCTCATCCTGCAGGTATTCAGTTTGCACCTTGAACATGTTTTCTTTGCAGCCATCGTACATGTCATCAACAGAGTCTGGAGCCATATCCAGTGGAAGGACATTCATCTGACCCAGGTTCAAAGCCCTTTAATACAATAAAATAAGTTATTAGGATAAATTATCTTTTTTTTATGGTCATCATACTTACAAATGTCAGTGCACACTCATTGCAATCATCAAGCATACACTACCAATGCAATTTCTGTGAAAATCCATAAGAGATTAACTTCCTGCCCAAATTGCCATCACTGCATCCTTCACCAAAAGTAGAACCCTGGAAACACAGTTGTAAAATAAAATAATCTCTGGCCATGTGACAAGTGGAGAAATAAACACCCTTCAGTGTATTGTCAACAGTAGTTTCTGAGAGTTTTGTTCTGTCTTAACAGTTCCTTTGTGACCTAGCTATTTGCCTGGATAAAAGTTTACAAAGTGTTGAGAAATTGCTCATATCTGTGTCTCAGTGTGTGAAAAAGTAAGCTAGCATGCCAGAAACTACACAAGGCTAGAGAGAGACGGTGTATAAAAGTTAAAAAGCCGAGGGACGAGACATGCTTTAGTTCTGCAGAGCTGAAAGACATATTATGTTATTTGAGTCTTGCATTCTATTCTTATAATTGTACTGCTTAAAATTACTTGGCTTTGTAATAAACTTGTATTATCTAAACATACCTGTCTCCTGAGAGTGCTGCCACTACATTGATGAGACAGCACACTTCTGTCTCTGCAGTCTAGGAACACACATTATATAGTAAGCAGTAAGGAAGTAAGAACATTGGGTGTAAAATGAACAGCTAGATGATGTAGCTTTGCAAGCTTTTGCAAGATAACATGAACACATGTATTTCCCTTTTATGAGTCACAATTTTATTTTCTCACGTTAATTAGAACCTACGACCATGTATTAAGCAGTTAGAGGAAGTTGAACTTGCAAGTTCAGCTTCCCACAGGTGTGGAGAAATTGCTGAAGTCAAGGTCAATGGTGAGTCAGGAAGAAAGAGAAAGTGTTCCAGGAGCCTCTGATGTCTTATGCATAGGATGTGTCTGTTTACACAGATTGGAATGTCGGTAGCAGCTATCTATTATGTCTAAGCAGGCAGCACTTCGTTTCTTTGACTCTGGCCACCACAGTGTTGAGATGACTGGCAACAGTAGTTGCCAGTCAAAGCCAAACAACTAATAGTGCTGAGGACCTCAAAGGCCCTACGTGACCTGCGTCAAACACAAGGATAGTTAACGGTACAGTAGGTTCCTCTACAACATGAGAAAGAAAATGGTGGATCACTTGACCCGTTGTACAAAGTCAAACTGACAACTGAGAAAGAAGTAATATTTATCGGAGCTGAGAAGATTGTAAATGGAGCATCAGAGTTAAAATGACAGTTGTCACTAAATATTCAAAATATTTCTAGCCAACATCTTGTCACTCACACACACACACACACACACACACACACACACACACACACATTAAGCTGAAATTAGGCAAGTTAGCAGTTATTATAATGAAGGAAGTCATGAGGTGTTAGATTTGACAGCAACAACAAGAAAGAACATTTTAACATGATTATAAAGAGAAAGAAATGTGAACACAACCATAACTGAACTATCGAAATATACAATAAATATACAACCTGTAGTATTTCTCTACAAGGTCATTCTCTCTGCCGACAAGGTGTGATTTTTAGGCTCAACTCTCTCTCTCAACTCTACACACTTGAGCCATTTTGTATGTTTCTTCAACCCTTAAAAAACTCAGAAACTTAACTTCTTTGAGAACATAGTAATGACTGAAAATGACTTGAACAAGCAAATTAACTTAGAACAATTTAAGTAAAAAAAAATGAATTGAAATAGTATACATATTTGCCAAACATGAACAAACCTGCAATTTGTTCATCACAAGGGTGTTTATTGATTTTTGACACAATTTTAATTCTTTCTTTTTCTTTGGTTTTATGTAAGGACATTCATAATAAAACATTTCTGTAAATATGCAGGATTTGCCAGAGCTATTTTCATGTATTATTCACCTAAAAACAGAATATACGATTGAGATTACAAATGACATGCAGAACAATAATAAAAAAGCAAAGAAAATGTTAATGTTGAAGTAAAAAGCTGTTTGTTTCACCCATATACAACATTATCAGGTACTATTACATTCAATCATCCAAGCTTCATTCATAAAAATTAAAGGACATGACAAAGGAAGTATAACTTTTCAATGTATTACGATAATTCTATGCAGTGACCAAAACTCAGTGGAACATTGGGTGTAAAATAAGACAGCTAGCTTTTGCAAGCTTTTGCAAATAACATGTGTAGTGCCTGCTACAAATGATAATGTTTTAGTTCTGTAAACATGTGTCTTGTTAACTGATATGCAGTATGTTTGGAATATTGTTTGTCAAGTTACTGCTGTTGTAAAATAGTTCATTAATATGGAAAAATTCATAATGGTACTTTATTTGAGAAGGTACTAAAATGTCCTATGTTCCCCAACTTGGTCTGTGAATGCCTCATGACATTTCTCTGTTTTATTTAAGTAGCCAGGTGTTAATCTGTTATTAGCAAATCCATTGCCTGTATCAAGATGAGGGTCACCTACCTATCGGACTCTGAGAAGGGGTGGGACTAAAAATGGCGAGGATGAAGCAGAGAACACAAGGAGAAGAATAGCAGCGCCAACGAAAGAGCTAATGGTAAGCCGTTCAGCAGTGTCAAAAGTTACTGATGTTATGGAAACTTAAAACCAGAAATTATAAAATGTAAATGTAAGCCATGTTGGAGCTGTTTCAGCATTATACTAAATGTCGATTGACGCCATTTTCTGTGTGTATTATGCTAAGATTAGCTTTGTCTTTGCTAGCTGGGAGGAGAAGGAGACTGTGTGTGTGTGTGTGTGTGTGTGAAAATATTTTGCACAAACTTTCTAGAGTGAGTATGGACATTACGTGAACTAGTGACAATATGAACCGTATATGTGAATAAATAGTGAGTTTATTAGTGTTGTGAATTTCTGCATAGTGTGCCTCAAGCCTACATGCCGCCCGCCTGCCTGCCATGCATGCTGCTGCTGTGAGAGGTGCTCAGGATTTAGTTGTTGCTAGGAGGGCCTGCTGGTGCGGATGTGTTGTCAGGACTAGTTTCTCCATCTCACATCCTTTTCTTCACTGAACAGAGGTTTGAAGACAACTGACTAGCGATGTTTCTGAATCTCAGGATCGAGAGAGTAGTACTGAGGTACACTTTTTCATGAGGATTCAAATGAGCTCCAACATGTTGTACTAACACATGGTACCATAACTGAGTTACCTGGGTATTATTTTTTTTATTTGACTTGAGGTGATTGCATATTTTCTGTTAATAAGCCATGTTGTTGCACTGTATATTTGCAGTCAAATGTTCATTTATGCTTGATGAATGTGGTATTGGTAGACTATGGTGTGTTAAAGGTAGCCATGGGATTTATGGCTCACATAAACAATATAACTACAAATCAGCTAACCAGGCCTCTGCACTCTAGAAGCGAGAGTCATATGCTCTAGTTAAAGTAGATATATCCCAATTTCATTATTCTAGTAGACTCCCTCCAATCCATACTCCAGCATGCTTGAGGTGTTAACAGGTGTAAAGGGGTTCACCATGATTATTCTGTAGCAAAATTGGAGTTAAGTGGGAGGGCTACACATGAACACATGTGTTCCCTTTTATGGTCGCTATTTTATTTTCTCACGTTAGTGGAACCTACAACCGCTATTTTCATTATTAAGCAGTTAGAAGTTGAACTTGCAAGTTCAACTTCCTAAGTGAAATTGCTGAAATCAAAGGTCAATGGTGAGGTCAGGAAGAAAAAAAATTGTTCAGGAGCCTTGCTTTTACTTGCTTTACCAGGATGGTGTCATTGGTCAGTATATGCTAGTCTGGAGGCACAGATGTCTGTTTGCACGCCAGATTGGGCGTCAACAGCAAGCTATCTATTATGTCTAGGCAGGCAGCACTTTAGATTTCTTTGACTCCTGGCCGCCACAGTGTTGAGATAAGGCTGGCAACAGTAGTTGCCAGTCAAAATGGCTCAACTAACACTGCCGAGGACCTCAGACCCACACATGACCTTGTGTAACCTGAGGATAGTTAACAGTACAGTAAGTTCCACAAACGCTGAGAAAGAAAATGGTGGATCACTTGACACGTTGTGCAAAGTCAAATTAAGAAAGGAAGTATGTTATTGAGCTGAGAAGATTGTAAATGGAGCATCAAGGTTAAAATGACAGTTGTCACTAAATATTCAAAATATTTCAGCCAACATCTTGTCACTCACTCACACACACACACACACACACACACACACACACACACACACACACACACACACACACATTAAGCTGAAATTAGGCAAGTTAGCAGTTATTATAATGAAGGGAAGTCACACATGAGCTGTTAGTTGACAGCAACAACAAGAAAGACATTTTAACATGATTATAAAAGGAAAGAAATGTGAACACACCCATAACTGAACTATCAGAAATATACAATTAAGTTAGACATAGTATTTCTCTACAAGGTCATTCTCTTTGCCGACAGATTCTTGTGATTTTTAAATCAACTCTCTCTCAACTCTACACATAGGCCATTTTTGCTTGTGTTCTTGTATAAAAACTCAGAAACTTAACTTCTTTGAGGAACATGGTAATGACTAGAAAATGACGAACAAGCAAATTAACTAGAACAATTTAAGTTAAAAAATTATATAGTATACAGGGGTGTGATTCTTCTGGATAAATCCGGAAATCCGGATTTAGTATACATATTTGCCAAACATAGACAGACATACACAATTTTTCATCATAAGAATTGTTTGTAATTTTTGACACAATTTTGATGCTTTCTTTTCTTTAGTTTATGTAAGACATTCCACCTTAATAAAACATTTCTGTAAACGTGCAGAATTTGCCAGCAGACACTATTTTTTCATATATTATTCACCTAAAACAGAATATACGATTAAGATTACAATGTATGAGCATACTAGAACAATAATAAAAGCAAAGAAAATGTTAATGTTAGTGAAACGTGTTTTAGAACACCCTTATACAACATTGTCCAGGTACTATTTAAAACATTCAATCATCCAAGCATTCATAAAAATTAAAAGGACATGACAAAGGAAGTAAAATATCTGAATCACAGACTGATGTGAATTATATTTTCTCATGAATAAGCAATAAATAATTCCAAATTGTCTGTCCACTTCCTTTCCTGCTTTCCCCTGGTTGTGCTGCTTCCAGACATGTATTTTCATATTAAAGCTTTTAACCAATCACACTTCAGCCATCATTTGTTGCCAGGCAGGGTTAAAGTCAAAGAAGTCTGCCTGGAAGCCTTCACAATCCGTTCTGCAGGCCCTCTAACACAATGTCGATGAAACTGTTGGTTCAACCAATCAGATGTTGAGTTGGTGACACTGAGACCCCTCTAACTTGGAGTGTATGGCAATGTCACTGTATTCACACCCATTGATTGGATAGTCAGAGAGCGTACCAGCCAAAGCTAACAAATTGCATCTGTAGCAATCAAACAGAAATATAGTTGTGTTGGTGTAATAGCTATTTTCAAAATAGCTATTACACAAGTGTCTGAAAAAGTATTTTGTCACACCACAATGGCTGAGGAGGAAGGAAATAGATTTGGTGGCAGATTTGCTGTCAAGGCCATTTTCAAGACAGACTTTTCAAGAAAAGCTGGACATTGTAAAGAAAGGTCGGACAACTCCAGAGCTAGCAAGCTTGTCACAACCAGGAAGAGGATTTGTGGTGCTTTTCAGTTTACCAACTCTGACACTACCCTGTATTAAAATGGAGTGATCTATAGTGTCAAAGCTGCACACTATAGAGGGTCTAAAGAATTAAAATTGCACTCTCCCAACCTGTCATAATAAGGTCTGAAAATGTAGTTGAATTTTTCTCAATTCAAAGAGATTGAGAAAAACAATCAAGCAGAAGGACAAATAGGGCATAACACTGAATAGCATTGAATACATACTTTATTGATGATCCCTCAGTGGGGAACTTCTTTTTTTCACTCAGGTTTTTACATACATAGGCCCGAAATACAACCACACACACATTAAGGACTTATGCATGCAAATGTGGAAAGCTGGAGTGATGGGCAGCCACGTACCGGCGCCCTGGGAGCAGTTAGCGGTTCGGTACCTTGCTCAAGGGCAACTCAGCAGTGGCCCCAAGGTAAACTGGCACCTCTCCAGCTATCTCTGTATGATATCTGTTAAGCTGAGCTAATATTCTGCAGGCATTTACAGTTACACAGTTATTTACACTTCTCACAGCTCTCAGCTCTACACATTGGAGCCATTTTGCTCGCATTTTCCACGGTACTGTTTGCAGTCTTGTGCATGTGTTATTTGAATCAGCTCTTGATTGATGCTTCTCAAATGACATGTTGAGCTCTTCTTTTCAAAAAGCAATAGCATGCCACACACACACACACACACACACACACAAATGGGCACACTACATACACCCATATGTTTATATATGTATAAATGCGGTTGAGGAGGCACAGTTACGTATTTGACAATGTTTTTCTTGTGCTTTGCACTTCGTAGACCACCTCACACTTGGAAGAGGCTCACTCCTCCTCCAGATCTCTTCTCAATCTTTAGGACTTTAAAGACCTCCTTAAGAGGAATGAGCACTTCTGCTTCTTCTTTAAATTTAGAGTAATTTGAAATGGGGCTCACGTGGCATGTCTTAATCTTAAAGCATGACTTTTTCCAAATCTTCTAGCTATGTATACCCAGCACTTGAGCTGGAGTAAAAAGAACCAAACGAAACTCCTTGCCAGAAACATTTGGCTAAATGTTTGCATTAACTCCATGATAAGTAGTGAGACATTTTCTTCCTTTAGCTTTGCTCCTCATGAGTCTTTGAAGGGCACTGGTCAGGTAAAGTGAAGTGCGTGATACTAAATGTGGTCTTGTATTTAGATCTCTGTGACGAACTGCCTCATTGAAATCAGCATATAATTCATCCCCACTTAGGGTATAAACATAAGCAGCAATAACCTCTTCTTTTCTTCAGTTCTTTTGCCTTTCAAATGCAGCGTTCCTGTTGTAGACTTTCTCTGCCTTGTCCCAATTGACTTTAAATGTTCTGCTTTTGTTTTCTCAGCCATGAGTATTTAGGTTGCACCTTAGACATGTTTTCTTTGCAGCCATTGTACATGTCATCAACAGAGTCTGGAGCCATATTCAATGGAAGGACATCATCTGACCCAGGTTCAAAGCCCTTTAATACAATAAAATAAGTTATTAGAACAAATTATCTTTTTTATGGTCATCATACTTACAAATGTCAGTGCACACCAGTTAAAATTGAGCAGGCAATCATCGAGGATACACTACCAATGCAATTCCTGTAGAAAAACCAGCTGAGCTGAGAAGATTGTAAATGGAGCATCAAAGGTTAAAATGACGGTGTCACTAAATATTCAAAATATTTCAGCCAACATCTTGTATCACTCCTCACACACACACACACACACACACACACATTAAGCTACAAGAAACTAGGCAAGTTAGCAGTTATTATAATGTGAAGAAGTCACACATGAGGTGTTAGATTTGACAGCAACAACAGAAGACATTTTTAACATGATTATAGAAGGAAAAGAAATGTGAACACACCCATAACTGAACTATCGAAATATACAATTAAAGTTAGACATGTATTTCTCTACAAGTCATTCTCTCTGGCAACAGATTCTTGTGATTTTCGGCTCGCTCTCTCTCTCAACTCTACACACTTGAGCCATTTGCTTGTGTTCTTCAACCCATAAAAACTCAGAAACTTAACTTCTTTGAGAACATGAAGTAATGACTGAAAATGACTTGAACAAGCAAATTAACTAGAACAATTTAAGTTAAAAAATTATATAGTATACATATTTGTCAAACATACACAATTTGTTTATCACAAGGGTGTTGTTTTTGTTTCACTTTTGACACAATTTGATGCTTTCTTTTTCTTTGGTTTATTTATTGGTTTATTGGTATATATTATTTAATGGACATTCCACCTTATTAAAACATTTCTGTAAATGTATGAAATTTGCCAGCAGACTATTTTCATGTATTATTCATCCTGAATATGATTGGATACAATATATGAGCATGCAGAACAATAATAAGTAAAGAAGCAAAGAAAATGCTAATGTTAGTAAGCGTGTTTTAGAACTTGCCCATATACAACATTGTCCATCCTCAGGATGTCAGTACACAACACAATTCAATGCGCCATCACACAGCATTACCTGAGCAAAAGAGACTCCATATGTCATTAGCACGCGCATGCCATCACTGCCGCCAACGCCATGCACGAAGTAGAAACTTGAACCACCTGCGGCTGTAAAATAAAATATTTTCCCCTCAACTTGAGGGGTTCAGCAGAAGCACGATAAAGAAAGAGACAGCATAGACTATCTTAGCATTCTTCGTTGACTGATAGGGTACAATACATTTATGTAGTAAGCAGTAACAGAAGCGAAACATTGGGTGTAAAATAAGACAGCTAGCTGGTGTAGCTTTTGCAAGATAACATGACCATGAAGGCAGCAGGGCTCATCTTCACACCTTAGAGTACAGCTAGTCGATCACCTGGCCCCAGGACTAAGTGACAATTCAAAGCAAGTCTGCCAGCGCTTGGGAGAGGCTGACAGTAACTTCAGTGTAACTTCCTCTAACTGCTTAAAAACGCAAATAAAAGAGGGTGGAGATCAGCGGGTTGTAGGTTCCTGTAATGTATTTCATATTGTTTACAATCTGATCAAACAACAAACAAACAAGTGTTGAATGAAGAAATTAGACTATATACACTTTACATTTCACTATTAATGGTGATTTGTGTGACATATTGTTTGTATGAGCTCATACAAACCTCAGGGTTGACTCATGTAGTCTGTCACCACCTGCAGGCCTTTTCAACCACAGGCGGGAGTCACACATTCAAGTTGTTGTATTTTGTCATTTTATTCTACTACAAGTGTGCATGTGTATTGTTAATATGTTGGTCATAATATTTTTGGTAAATATTCTCAAAACATACATGACAATGTCCACATTTCTGTGCGTCACCTGCTTTTTATTGAACAATTGACATAGTTCAGTTTACCTGTGGCCGTAGCAGGGGGATTTTGTTAATGATGCACGGATGCATTAGTGACATGCTTCACCTTCTGGCATAATTTGAAGCTTTTGTATAAGTGAAGATGGCTGTTGTGATGCACTCTGTGTGCGTCTCTTAAATTCACTTAGTATGTTTAAGTAATTTATTCTCTCTTAAACTGTGTGTACTTGTAATGAAAGGTCACTTTTAATGTTTACATTTGTTTTGGTCAGCAAAAAAAAAGCAACAAAATCCATCAGACATTTTTATATTTAGACATTTTCTGACCCATTGGGGATTAGAAGACAGAAAGCCTTTTGGCCCGTGTGTGTTCACTTTGTACTTGGTCACACACCAAAAATAATATGCATATATCAATATATATATAAGCTTTAGCCAAACACGCACACTTTGTGAGACACAGCAGATGGCTTCATGAATGAATATGAAAGTATGCAGCTGTATAAGTTACTATATTAGTAGGTTTTCCCAGCCTGGTTAAAGGTCAGTATTATGTTTCATTGGTATTTCATCACCTGAAAATAAGAATGGGTGGCATTTGAACCTTTTTTTAATCTACAAACAGGTCCTCTCCCGCAAAGTCCACTAAGACCATAACTGAACACAGCCAAGAACAGATAAACACTTGCTCTAAGAGATTTTTCATTATTTAGCCAGTTTCACAATGATTCTTACCGTTTATCCTTCAAGACAAGAAATAACACTATTCAGGGGCGTCAAACTCAAATTTGGGCCGAAATAATAAAAAAAATGCTTCAAGTCAATGGCCAAATGGGTTCAATGTTTATTGAAAACTTATTCAAACGACTTAGGGTAAGTCCCAAGTATTTTTTTCTTGGGCAAGTCAAGTCAAGTCAAGCCCTGTAATAGGTCAAGTCAAGTCCAAGTAAAGTCACCTTTGGCGTATTGTTGTAATTTTAGCTGCAAGTCTGATCATAATAAAAGTGAAGGCAATATATAAGTAAGTGTAAGTAAACATCACTGGCAAATGTGCCCAGCCTATTAAAATATTGTATTGTAAATACTCATGTTCAGTAAAATACATCATGAGATCAAACAAAACAGTGATAATGTAATTTATTAGTTATTTATTCATGCTTAAAATTGATCTGTAGATCGAAAGCCAACTGTCTAGGACCTCAAGGCTCACGCGTGACCCCGTGTAACCTGAGGATGAAAATTCATAACAGTAGGTTCCTGAAACATGACAAACAGACGCGAGACTATTTTCATGTATTCACCCCAAAAAACAGAATATACAATCAAGATTACAAAGTATGAGCATGCAGAACAATAATAAAAAGCAAAGAAAATGTTAATGTTAGTAAAAACGTGTTTTAGAACACCCTTATACAACATTGGTACTATGTATTGTAAAAAACATTCAATCATCCAAGCTTAATTCCTAAAAATTTCAAAGGACATGACAAAGGAAGTATAACTTTTTCAATGTATTACTACAATTCTATACAGTGACCAAAACTCAGTGTTGGGCCGTCAGGCCCTGCAAGGCCTTCTCTGCTGGCCTAAAAAAATATCTGAATCACAGACTGATGTGAATTATAATTTTTCCATGAATACTTATTAAATAATTCCAAATTGTCTGTCCGCTTCCTTTCATAGCTTTTCCCCTGGTTGTGCTGCTTTAGTACATGTATTTTCATATTAAAGCTTTTAACCAATCACACTTCAGCCATCATTTGTTGCCAGGCAGGGTCAAAGTCAAGAAGTCTCTGCCTGGAGGCCTTCACAATCCGTTCTGCAGGCCCTCATAACACAATGTCGATGAAATTGTTAGTTCAACCAATCGAATGTTGAGTTGGTGACACCAGGACCCTCTAGCAGGTGTATGGCAACGTTACCGTATTCACACCCGTTAATTGGATAGTCAGAGAGCGTACCAGCCAGAGCTAACAAATTGCATCTGTAGCAATCGAACGGAAATATAGTTGTGTTGTTTGGTGTAATAGCTATTTTCAAAAAGCTGTGCACAATTGTACAGAAAAAGTATTTTGTCATACAATGGCTGAGGAGGAGAAGAAATAGGTTGGTGGCAGATTTACTGTCAGGCCATTTTCAAGACAGACTTTCAAGAAAAGCTGGACATTGTTAAGAAGGTCGAACAACTCCGAAGCTAGCAAAGCTTGTCACAACCAGGAAGAGAGAGATTTGTGGTCACTTTCAGTTACCAGCACAGCTTTACCTGTAATTAAAATGGAGTGATCTATAGTGTCCAGCTGCACACTATAGAGGTCTAAAAGAATTAAAATTACTCTCAACCTGTCATAATAAGGTCTGAAATGTAGTTAGTTTTCTCAATTCTAGAGATTGAGAAAAACAATCAAAAAACAAGAAGGACAAATGGGGCATAACACTGAATAGCATTGAATACATACTTTGTGTGATCCCTCGAACATGGGAAATACATTTCTTTTCCTCAGGTTTTTACATAAATAACGTAGGCCCGAAATACAACCACACACCACAAAGGGCTCATATACATGCAAATGTGGAGAGATCGTGGATTGATGGGCAACCCGTGCCCGGCACCTAAGGGCAGTTAGGCGGTTCGATTACCTTGCTCAAGGGCAACTCAGCAGTGGCCCCAAGGTAAACTGGCACCTCCAGCTATCTCTGTATGATATCTATTAGCTGAGCTAATATATTCTGCAGGCATTTACAGTTACACAGTTATTTACACTTCTCACAGCTCTCCGCTCTACACATTGAGCCATTTTGCTCGCATTTTCAAACAGTACTGTTGCAGTCTTAATGCGTGTTAGATTAACATGATTGATACTTCCTCAAATAACATGTTGAGCTCTTCTTTTCAAAAAGCAATAGCATGCCACACATACACACACAGAAATGGGCACACTACATGCACCCATATATGTTTATATGTACAACTGCGGTTGAGAGCACAATTCGTATTTGACAATGTTTTTCTTGTGCTTTGCACTTCGTGAATACCTCACATGGAAAGCTCCTCTCCTCAGATCTCTTCTTAATCTTTGCAGGACTTTAAAGACCTCATAGGAGGAATAGGCACTTCTGCTTCTTCTTTAAATTTAGAGTAATTTGAAATGGGAGCTCATTAGCATGTCTTAATCTTAAAGCATGACTTTTTCCAAATCTTCTAGCTGTGTCATACCACTCCCTATCAGGCTGGAGGTAAAAGAATAGCGGAAACTCCTTGCCAGAAACATTTTGGCTGATGTTTTAACTCCGCCCATTAACTAGTGAGACATTCTCTTCCCTTTAGCTTTTGCTCCTCATGGAGTCTTTGTAGGGCACTGGTCAGGTAAAAAGAGTGAAGTCGTGATACCTAAATGTAGTCTTATTATCTAGATTTCTGTGGGCAGACTGCATTATTGAAATCAGCATATAATTCATCTCCACTTAAGGTATAAGCATAAATAGCAATAACCTCTTCTTTCTTCAGTTGTTTGCTACCATACAATCTTCTGTTGTGACTGTCTCTGCCTCGTCCCAGGCATCTCTAAATATGTTGCTTTTGTTTTTCTCATCCTCCAGGTATTTAGGTTGCACCTTGAACATGTTTTCTTTGCAGCCATTGCATGTCATCAGCAGAGTCTGGAGCCATAGCCAGTGGAAGGACATCATCGGCCAGGTTCAAAGATCCTTTAACAAGAATAAAATAAATTATTAGAACAAATTATCTTTTTTATAGTCATCATACTTACAAATGTCAGTGCACACCAGTTAAAATTGAGCAGGCAATCATCAATCATCATAAAAAGTTGAATTGGAAATAGTATACATATTTGCCAAACATACAATTTGTTCATCACAAGGGTGTTTATCGATTTATTTTATTTATTTATTTTTACAATTTGATGCTTTCTTTTTCTTTAGTTTTATTTGTTAGTTTACTGGTATATATTATTTAATGGACATTTCCACCTTAATAAAACATTTCTGTAAATGTGCCAGTTGCCAGCAGACTATTTGTCATGTATTATTCATCCTGAATATATGATTGAGATTACAATGTATGAGCATGCAGAACAATAATAAAAAGCAAAGAAAATGTTAATGTTAGTAGAAACGTGTTTTAGAACACCATTATACTACATTGTCCATCCTCCAGGATGTCAGTACACAGCAACACAGTTCAGTAAGCCATCACACAGCATTACCTGAGCAAAAGAGACTCCATATGTCATTAGCACTGCTGCCCATGCTGCCATCACTGCCATCGTCGCCATGCACCGAAGTAGAAACTTGAAGACAAATGTAAAATAAAATATTTTCCTCAACTTAGGAGTTCAGCAGAAGCCACGATAAAGAAAGAGACAGCATAGACTATCTCAGCATTCTTCGTTGACTGATAGGGTACAATACATATGTAGTAAGCAATGTGAGCAGGAAACATTGGGTGTGAAAGAAGACAGCTAGCTAGTGTAGCTTTTGCAAGATAACATGACCATAAAAGGGAACACAGAATGTCTTCACCTTAGAGTACAGCTAGTGATCTATCTGAAACTAAGTGATAATTCCAAAGCAAGATGCGAGTGGCAGGAGAGGCTGGCAGTAACTTCAGTGTAATTTCCTCCTAACTGCTTAAAAATGCAAATAAAGAGGTGGAATCAGCGGGTTGTAGGTTCCTGTGATGTATTTCATATTGTTTTACAATCTGATCCAAACAACAAACAAACAAGTGTTGAATGAAGAAATTAAGACTATATACACTTTACAATTTCACATATTAATGGTAGTTGTGTGACATATTGTTTGTGACTCATACAACCCTCAGGGTTGACTCCTTGTAGTCTGTCTGCCACCAGCGAGCCTTTTCAACCACAGGCGGGAGTCACACATTCAAGTTGTTGTACTTTGTCATTAATTCTACAAGTGTGCATGTGTAGCTGTGTTAATATATTTGATCATAATATTTTTGGTAGGTATTCTCAAAACATACATGACAATGTTGACATTTCTGTCGTCACTTATGCATTAGCAGGGGGGATTTTGATTAATGATGCACACGGATGCATTAGTGACATAGCTACACCTTCCTGGCATAATTTGAGAAGCTTTTGTATTGTGAAGATGTGTTGTGATGCACTGTGTCGTCTCTTAGTTAAGCGAATATGTTTAAGTAATTTATTCTCTCTTAAACTGTAATGCTTGTAATGAAAGAGTCACTTTGAATGTTACATTTTGTTTTGGTCAGCAAAAAAAAAAAGCAACAAAATCCAGACATTTTTATATTTAGACATTTTCTGACCCATTGCAGAAGTTAGAGAATGAAAGCCTTTTGGCCTGTGTGTGTGTGTTCACTTTGTACCTAGTCACACACCAAATAATATACATATATATATATATAAACTTTAGCCAAACACGCACACTTTGTGAGACACAGATGACATGAATGAATGAAAATATGCAGCTGTATTTTTTTTTCTGTATGTTTTCCTGATCTATTTACTGATTATTTACACTTCTCCACACAGCTCTCAAGCTCTACACATTCAAGCCATTTTGCTTGCATTTTTCAAACTGTACTGTTTGCAGTCTTATTGCGTGTGTTATTGGAACAACTCGCGATTGATTAAACTATCAAATGACATGTTGAGCTCTTCTTTTCAAAAAAGCAATAGCATACCACACACACACACACACACACACACAAATAGGCACACCATACACCCATATATGTTTATATGTATAAATGCGGTTGAGCACGGTTGTGTTGACAATGTTTTCTTGTGCTTTGCACTTCGTAGACCACCTCACATGGAAGGCTCCTCTCCTCAGATCTCTTCTCAATCTTTAGGACTTTAAAGACCTCATAAGGAGGAATGAGCACTTCTGCTTCTTCTTTAAATTTAGAGTAATTTGAAATGGGGCTCCGTAGCATGTGTAATCTTAAAGCATGACTTTTCTCCAAATCTTCTAGCTGTGTCATACCCAGCACTTGAGCTGGAGGTAAAGAACCAAACCGAAACTCCTTGCCAGAAACATTTTGGCTGAATTCTTTGTCAACTCCACAGTAACTAGTGAGACATTCTCTTCCTTTAGCTTTTTGCTCCTCATGGGTCTTTAGAGGGCACTGGTCAGGTAAAGTGAAGTCACGTGATACCTAAATGTGGTCTTGTATTTAGATCTCTGAACAAACTGCCTCATTAAATCAGCATATAATTCATCATAAGGTATAAGCATAAACAGCAATAATCTCTTCTTTCTTCCAGTTCTTTCACTCACGATACAACGTTCTGTTGTAGACTTTCTCTGCCTTGTCCCAGGTATCTTTAAATGTTCTGCTTTTTGTTTTTCTCCAGCCACTTGGGTATTTAGGTTGCACCTTGAACATGTTTTCTTTGCAGCCATTATGCATGTCATCCAACAGAGTCTGGAATATATTCAATGGAAGGACATCATCTGACCAGGTTCAAAGCCCTTTAATACAATAAAATCAAGTTCTTAGAACAAATTATCTTTTTATGGTCATCATACTTCTAAATGCCAGTGCACACCATTAAAATTGAGCAGGCAATCATCAAGCGCCCACTACCATTGCAGTTCCTGTGAAAAACCATAAAGTTAGCACCACTGCCCAAATTGCCATCCTGCCATCCTTCACAAAGTAGAACCCTGGAAACACAGTTGTAAAATAAATAATCTCTGGCCATGTGACCGTGGAAAACAAACACCCCTTCAATGCTGTATTTGTCAAACAGTAGTTTCTGAGTTTTGTTCTGTCTTAACAGTTCCTTTGTGACCTAGCTATTTGCCTGGATAAAGTTTACAAAGTGTTGAGAAATTGCTCATATCTGTGTCTCAGTGTGAAAAAAGTAAGCTAGCGTGCCTTAGCCACACAAGGCTAGAGAGAGCGGTGTATAAAAGTTAAAAGGTGTGGGATGAGACATGGCTTTTGGTTCTGCAGAGCTGAAAGACATACACATTATGTCATTTAGTCTGCACATTCTATTCCTGATAATTGTACTGCTTAAAATTACTTTGCTTTGTAATAAACTTGTATTATCTAAACGTGCCTGTCTCATGAGAAGTCCTGCAGCCACTACATCGATGGAACCAGCACAGTCTGTCTCTGCAGTCTTCACTGACTGAGTTGCAACACACTTTATAGTAGCAGTTACAGATAAAACAAACAAAGACAGAAAGTCCAAAGTCCTAAAAACATGCAGGAGTTCAGGACAACAAGAGAAAAAAAATACTGGAACACCAATATGAGAAAGGAAAATGCTAGATCACTTGACACATTGTACAAAGTCAAACTGACAACTGAGAAAGAAAGTATGTTATTGAGCTGAGAAGGTGTAAATGGAGCATCAGGTTAAAATGACAGTTGTCACTAAATATTCAAAATATTTCAGCCAACATCTTGTCACTCACTCACACACACACACACACACACATTAAGCTGAAACTGGCAAGTTAGCAGTTATTATAATGAAGGGAAGTCACACATGAGGTGTTAGATTTGACAGCAACAACAAAGACATTTTTAACATGATTATAAAAGGAAAAGAAATGTAGACACAACCATAACTGAACTATCGAAATATACAATTAAAGTTAGACATAGTATTTCTCCTCAAAGGACATTCTCTTTTTTTTCTCTCTCTCTCAACTCTACACACTTGAGCCATTTTGCTTGTGTTCTTCAGCATAAAAACTCAAACTTAACTTCTTTGAGAACATGGTAATGACTGAAAATGACTTGAACAAGCAAATTAACTATTTTTAATTTGACACAATTTTGATGCTTTCTTTTTCTTTGGTTTATTTATTGGTTTATTGGTATATATTATTTAATGGACATTCCTTATTAAAACATTTCTGTAAATGTGGCAGAGTTTGCCAGCAGACTTCTTTTTCATGTATTATTCATCCTGAATATATGATTGAGATTACAATATATGAGCATACCCAGAACAATAATAGAAGTAAAGAAGCAAGAAAATGTTAATGTTAGTAGAAACATGTTTAGAACACCCATATACAACATTGTGCATCCTCAGGATGTCAGTACACGCTTTTACAATTCAGTAAGCCATCTGTGTTATCTGAAAAAGAGACTCCCATATGTCATTACTTTGCTGCCCATGCTGCCATCACTGCCATCACCGCCATGCACCAGTAGAAACTTGAGACACAGCTGTAAAATAAAATATTTTCCCTCAGCAGGAGTTCAGCAAGCCACGATAAAGAAAAGAGACAGCATAGACTATCTCTCCAGCATTCTTCGTTGACTGATAGGAGTACACTTATGTAGTAAAAGCAGTAACGGCGAAACATTGGGTGGACAAATAAGACAGCTAGCTGGTGTAGCTTTTGCAGATAACATGACCATGAAAGGAACACAGGGCTCATCTTCACACCTTAAGTACAGCCTGATACGTCTATCTGGAAACTAAGTGATATTAATTCAAAGCAAGTCTGCCAGCGCTTGAGGAGAAGGTTGGGTTTGTCAAAGGTCACTGTAAGTCTAAAGAAAGACCTTGTACACTGATGATTATTTCCTTGAGACTGACTTGAATATTCTGATTATGAATTGAAAATTCCTAATAGCACATATTCCTACAATGGAAAGTGAAATAAATTAACAGTTTTCCATTTTGAAAGTTAATTTGAAGGTCTGATTAGTCTCTTTTGATTATGGAGTGTATGGCTGTGTAACTTCCTCTAACTGCTTAATAATGCAAATAAAATGAAGGAATGAATCAATGGTTGCAGGTTCCTGTGATATATATATAAATAAATGTCCAGGTCTGCTACCTGGTCACACCAAAACATATATATCCAATATATATAAGCTTTAGCCAAACATGCACTCTTATATTCATTCATGTCATCTCACAGACACAGATGACATGAATGAATATAAAAATATACAGCTGTATAGTTACTATATTAGTATGTTTTCCCAGCCTGATTTAAAAGGTCGAGTATAATCACCTAACAATAAGAATCACTGACATTTTGGTTATCTCAATATGAGCCTTTTTTAATCTACAGAGAAACAGGTCCTCTCCCACTGGAGTCCACTAAACTTCTACCACAGCCAGAACAGATAAACACTTGCTCTAGAGAGAGATTTTACATTGGTAGCCAGTTTCACAACCACTGATTTGTCCTACAAAGCTCAGCAGTGTGGATGAGTTAAGCAGGTGTTCAGTTTGATACAATCTTAATTTCCCATTAGATGTCACTAAATACAAGACACTGGGCGATTCTTTATCCTTCAAGACAGAAATAACACTATTCTAAGGCGTCAAGCTCAAATTTAGGATGAATAATAAAAAAAAAGTAACTTCAGTCAGGGCCAGATGGGTTCAGCGTTTGTGAAAACATTCAAACGACAGGGTACAATACATTTATGTAGTAAGCAATAAAAGAAGTGAAACATTGGGTGTAAAATAAGACAGCTAGCTGGTGTAGCTTTTGCAAGATAACATGACCATGAAAGGGGGTACAGGGCTCATCTTCACACAGCAAATTACAGCTAGTGAATCTATCTGAAACTAAGTGATAATTCAAAGCAAGTCTGCCAGCGCTTGGGAGAGGTGGTTTTGTCAAAGGTCACTGTAGTCTAAAGAGAAGACCTTGTACACTTGATTATTTCATGAAACTGAAAGCTTGAATATTTATGAGTTATGAATTGAAAATTCCTAAGCACATATTCCTACAATGGAAATTAGAGTAAATTAAAAAAAGTTTTCCATTTTGAAAGTTAGTTGAAGTCTGATTAGTCTCTTTTGATTATGAGTGTATGGCTGTGTAACTTCCTCTAACTGCTTAATAATGCAAATAAAATGAAGGAATGAGATCAGCGGGTTGCAGGATTTCCTGTGATATATATATATATAAATAAATGTCAGATCCTGCTACCTGGTCACACACCCAAAACATATATCAATATATATAAGCTTTAGCCAAACATGCACTCTTATATTCATTCATGTCATCTCACAGACACAGATGACATGAATGAATATAAAAATATGCAGCCGTATAAGTTACTATATTAGTATGTTTTCCCAGCCTGATTTAAAGGTCAGTATAATCACCTAACAATAGAATGTGCATTTTGGTTATCTCAATATGAGCCTTTTTTTAATCTACAGAGGAAACAGGTCCTCTTCTACTGAGTCCACTAAACTTCTACCCCAGCCAGAACAGATAAACACTTGCTCTAGAGAGAGATTTTACATTGGTGGCCAGTTTCGCAACCACTGTAGTTTGTCCTACAAGCTCAGAAGGCTGGAAGAGTTGAGCAGGTGTTCAGTTTGATGCAATCTGCAATTTCCCCACTAGATGTCACTAAATACAAGAGTCTGGATCTTATCTTATGTCCTTCAGATAACAAACGTGCATTACCCATACAGTATGTATATAGAGAGAATGATCAAAATGTTATTCCTTTATTCAAATATGCATATCCAAATGTATTTTGAAAGTGATGTTAAGTCACTAATCTGGTTTACCTCAAAATACATTGTTTTAATGTGAAATATTGTGTTAAATATTTGAGACTGCTTATTTCAGAAAAGACCACAGTTTGTATTGGATAGAGTGTTTCGTGTGCTTTTCACTTTGTAGACCACCTCACATGGAAGACTCTTCTGCTCAGATCTTTTATCAATCTTTGTGACTTTAAAGACCTCATAAGGAGGAATCAGGGCTTCTCTCTCAGACTCACCGAGCTTCGAGTACAGTGAGACGTCTGCTCCAAAGCATGTGAATATCTCAAAGCATGACTTGTTTCCAAATCTTTCAGCATTGGGGTACCATCCCATTGAGCTGGAGGTAAAGGAGCCAAAGCGAATCCCCTTGTTGAGAACATCTTGGCTAAAGTAGCTGTCCACTCTGCGGTAGCCAGTGAGACATCTTTCTGCTTCAGGTTTGCGAACATTGAGAGTTTGAAGGGCATCAGTCAGGAAAAAGTGAAGTGAGTGATACCTGAATGTGGTTTTGTATTTAGATTTCTGGGTTCTAACTGCATTATTGAAATCAAGATAGATTTTTGGTTTGTCAAGGGTATAAACATAAATAGCCATGATCTTTTCTTTCCCCAGAGAGGTGGAAGGTCGTTTTCCCTTTTTAGACGGCCATTTTTTCTTGTAGTATTTTTCTGCTTCACTCCAGGCCAAGGCAAAATTTTTGTCTTTGTTTTTCTCATTCGCCAGGTACTCGTTCCTCACTCTGTCCTCCATCTTGTCTTTGCAGCCAAAGTACATGTCATCTACAGCATCTGGAGCCATATCCAGTGGAACTTTTAACACAGGTTCAACAGAGTTCTGAAAAAAAAAACAAAATCTTACTTGGTGATAATCTTTCCTACAAATCTCAGTAAACAACAAACCACCACCTTTGCAAAAGAGACTCCATACGTCATGAGCACAGCTACCCAAACTGTCCTCATTGCCATCTTCCACCTTGATAGGAACCTGCACAAAAAAAAACATTCAATTTTTAGGTGAATCTGCTGGCTTCCTCTAAATCTGCGGAGGAATGTCTGTTTTGTAAATGTAAAGCTGTTTGGAGTGGACCCTTAATATTTGTTCATGAATCTAGATCAAACAAGGAAGAAATTACTTCTATCCACTTACCGCAGTGCAGTTCTCACACACACACACATATATATAGTGATATAGTGTTGCTTTGGTGACTTGCTGGTAAAGTGTTAGCTGAGCTCCTGCTTGTCTTTCCCCAGCTGCAGGCCATTAAAATCAGGGGTGGGACCTGAGTCATTCCACTTTGATTGTAATGAATTAAATAGGTCTGTGCATCTGAGAATCGTGCACTTGTACCATAAACTATAGCCACGCCAAGATTACCACAAAAGTGTCTCAGTTATATAGTATAACTCAAATTGCTATTGTAGGAACAGGCATTTTTAGAGAGATTTTTGACTCATACAGTAAATATTCAGTCTCGTGGAAATAATCTGGGTACATGCAGGGTCATTATAGACCTTTGAAACTACTACTGTATGAGCGACCTTTATCTTCGTAGCACTTGAAAATGTTTTAAAGGTTGAAAAATGTTTTATTCGTCGTAAAATATGTGGTGATACACATGGTGAAGGACTTCACATGCTCTACAGTATAGAGGCAGGATGAACAGCAAACTATACTGCAAAATATTGTTTGTTTTAAAAGTGTGAATAAGACTGATACACTATTGACAGAGGATAACTTACTATCATATATAATGTCTATTGCATGCATCAGGGTAGTTAGTGTAAACCTGTTGAAATAGTTACATTTTCTAGCAATAAAATCTATGTTTCTAGGCCGGACATCAGAAACTATTGTTAGAAACTGAGGCTTCTGAAAACTGAGCAACATTAATTTTACATTCTCATAACTTTCAAAAACAAAATTCCTAATTTCTAAACACTTTCTATCGTTGCTCCTCTCAGATGATCCCTCTCAACATCACCAGAATCATGGTGAACACCAGCAGAGCACCCAGCACTGCAACCACAAAAGACTTCATCCTGCGATTTATAAGAACCAAAGAAATTATAATGAACAGCATCACGCATGCTGACATCATCCCAACATTACTTTCTTGCCATTGTGTTAAGTCAATTCCAAAATATGCTTTTATTTGACTTTGATTCAATTTGCAATTCAAATCTGTCCTTGGTGTTTTGGTGCTCTGTAGCTTGTAGACCACACTGCACCATGGGTCATTTGTCAGGACATTGGTGATTTTGAAGACCTCGTAGGGAGGAATCAGCACCTGTCCCATTTGGTTTGTAGCAGAATAATATGTTATATCAGCACCAAAGCATGTGTAGATCTCAAAACAAGACACATTGCCATTAAAATCAAAGGACTGTTTGCTTGAAGCTGCCCAGGTGAAAGCACCAAAACGCATGGATGTATTAATAACACTGCGGTCAAATTGTTTCCATGTCCTGTGATAGGTGGTTTTGCACGATGTCTGATTGTGACGCAGAACTTGAATGGCGTCAGTCAGGTAGAAGTAGAAGTAGTGGAACTTAAATCCATCCGTGCTGTACTTGTGTCTCCCTGTTTTCACTGCTTTGTCGAGAGCTTGTTGGATATTTTCCATTTTTGTGTACATGTATAAAACTATAGCGTGATCTTCTTTCAGGTGCTTGTGCACAGGTTTCTTTGCTTTCCTTTCAGCTGAGGCCCAGGCAAAACTGAAGTTTCTGTTGAAGTGCCACTCAAACACGCCAAACAGGTCGATCACAGAGGCCGTTTGGGATCGGCAGCTGTCATACATGTCATCAATGGAGTCTGTCGCCAGATCCAGAGGTGAACCACTAGTCTTAGGTATCTGCAGGGACAAATAAGAAACAGCTACAATGAACAAAATTTTATGTCAATTATGGTGACTGATTCAGTGTTTTTTTTTTTTTTCTGGTCTTCCTGAAAATTACACAGTGCATGTTTTTGGTGCATGTAAAAGAAAGGCCTGTCACTCACCTCAGTAGGTTTCTGTGGCCACCATAGTAGCAGAAATGGGTCATGATACAATAGGAGTGCCACTGCCAACAGCACACAAAGGGTTGCTCAGTGACTTCGGCTTACACACTGGTCCCTTGGCAAGTTTCATATCTAACTGAAAATAATACATCTTATTAGTAAAAACGGTTCTTAAGATCAGTGTTCATCATAAATATGCTTTTTGCATTATTTATTGATTTTTATGCAGACTGACTCAGCTTGTATGTGCGAATAAAAATACTAGCCTAGTGGCTGAAATGTAATGTGAGATAAATAACTATTTCCTTGAGAATATTTCCACGGGACCTGATCTAGCAATTAACACGTTCATATTCTCCGTCAACAACGTATGAGATTGTTTCTGGCTTACCTTTCTCCTGTCGTGTGCTTTCAACAGCAGCATGATATTCCTTTGAGGACAAAAAGTGCATATGTGGTTTTGCTTGTCATTAAGGAGGTCCCAGCTCACAGGATTTACAGGTACAACCGCACAGACATTCTTTTACACCTTTGCCCAAAGGAGCTAACCAGAGCTAATATTGATCTTATTTTGCATAGTAGCATTTGATAAGCAACCACTTAACAAAGAAAGTTTTTACATTTTGATTTGTAATACAAACACTTTTCTTTTTTGGAAAAAAAAAACATTGACTCTGCGATTTCACTGTTTGCATTGCCAGGAGGGAGGTACTACATACTAGTAAATCCTGTTTGGTCACTTCCTCAAGTAAAAACAAACAAAGGTTAGTCGTCGAGTTGCCAAACGCAAAAAGCACAGACTTAAACAGAAGACATTTATCGCTCTAATGATAAGACAAAACCCAGTGCTGCTCACAATGTGGTAAGTTACAAAATCATTTTCAGCTCTACTAGCCTTTTAAAAACGTATGTGTTGTTTATTGAAGAACAGAATGAAGAGTTAACAGGCAAGCACTAAGTAACTTTAATATGCAGGGCCACATCTTTATTGGTCTTTTTAAATCAGCTGTGACTTTACGATAGGGTTTGATGTGCTATGAGGAATTTAAAGGAAGAGCCGCAGTCACTAATCCCTTTACATACTGTAGATTAAATTTAGAAGATGCAGATGAAAATTAGCTCTCATTCATGTGTCTCCTGGTGTGTACAAAAAGCGAGGCCTATTGAAACATACAGTACAATGAAGGTATACAAACTTTAATGAAATTTCCTCTGTTCCAGATGCACTATGCCTTCATGGGAGAGGCAAGCACATCAGAGGAAAACTTTATATGCATGCAGCATTATTTCTCTTGTTCTTTTGGTGGGACTGCTGATGTTTGTTGTCATATATCTAACACTCAGCTGGCAGGATATTGTTGGAGAGGTATTTAACACTATACATCTGACAAAATGTATCATTATATCAGTGAAGCTACAATGATCACAACTTGTTTTTAAGAAATTCTACTTATCTCATTTTTAAAAACTTACTATAAAAGTAATTACAAAAACCATGATCTGTAATTGTTCTAAAGAAAAATGTGGACTGTGTGAGAGGTTCCAGCTTACTGTTCATTTAGCGTATGTTTCCATCTAGTGGATAAATACTGAACAACATGTTTCTCCTCATTACAGGATTCTATGCAGGAACTGACCTTTGACCTGAATGATGACGAGTATGACAACTGCAGATCCAGAGCTGTGGTTATAAACGATAAAGCCATCATGCAGACATGGGATACCAGAACAAACTTCAGTCAAGCCTGGAGCAAGGCAGAGCAAAAAGCTAGAGAGCCTGCACACGCCTACATGGAGACACATCATTCGATTGGCATATACATGTACACAAATACTATGCTGCAACCTCTTGAGCCAGATCTTGACACTACAGAAAGAGCTGGAAAACAACTAAAGGAGACCTTTGAGTCCCGCTCCCTTTATTCTTCCCTGAGTGAAGCCATTCAGATTCTGAAGCACAGTCAGGTGACATGTCTTACTACAAATTACAAAACAGAAACACTTTTAAACCTGAACACGTCTGCCAAGCTTGTTCGATTCAGCACCTTCATGTTAGGTTCTGATGGGTGGAACTTCACAAGTAACGCTTCATGTTTCGAAATATACACGTGTTTTGGTGCTGACATAACATATTATTCAGCCTTGAAACTGAGCAGCCAGGTGCTGATTCCTCCCTATGAGGTTTTCAAAGTCACTGACATAGAGACAAACGCACAGAGGTGTAAAGTCATCTACAGACTGAAGAGCAACCTGAACTGTGTATATGATAAAGAGAGCAATATGTTGCATCCAATATCTGCATTACCAGGCAATGGATTTTGGCTCATTTTTGCTATCATTTCTATCATTATTGCATCTCTTTTGCTGATTTTTATTATTGTGAAGGTGTTAAGAAACCAGAAGAAAACTCCTGTTAACAGCGTGTCACCTCCACATAACAGCCCTTACTCTCCTGCGAGCGTTATCGTTTAAAAGGAAAGCTCTGATTTTAAAGAAAGCTGTTTAAAACTTCAGTCACAGGACAAGAGGAAAATATGGTCATATTCATATTTGTTCATCCTAAGTAACATATTATATGCTTACAGTGTATATATTTGCAGTGTATGTATTATGTATATTATTTACAAATTGTGTTGTGTCATTATCTCACTCCTAAGTACACATTTGACATGATGTAATAAAAGTGCTCTGCTCTGCAAGTCTGTTTCAATTCACCTGGTCTGAGGAATACAATACAAAGAGTCCATAGAGCTTCAGAATTCATTTTCACTGCGATGGTAACAGATCAACACTTAAGCGTATCTGGCCACACAAATAATTGATACTGGTAAGGTTAAGCAAAAACATTTACTTTTTTCCTCTTTACCACAATTGATATATATAAATAAATTTGAGTTGATAAAATAAATAAAAATGTGATTTATTTTACACCTGTATTTATCTTTCACAAGCTTGCGTTCCCCAAGCAGCATTTACTACTTACTGCATACTGACGCTGGGTTGAGAAAAGCAAGGCAGAGACTGTTTCACCTCAGACGATTGAGGAATGATAATTATTATTTTAACTGGACAATAATGAGATGTCCACACATGCCTGTGAGTGTTTGGCTAGCTCGCCTAACTTAAAACACTGGTGGCTAAGCACACAAGGGTTCAGTTTTTTTTAGATAGCTTCAACTAAGACTACACTAGTGCAACAAAATTAGATGTGATGATCCTCTTTAGAAGAATAGAAATGAATTAGATAAGATATGGGCCAAAAATATGATTAAAGCCATCTTAAAGGTATGTTGGATCAAGGCTACAGAATGGTGTTGATTTATGACTGCACAGCTTGATACCCGCTGCAGGGCCTATGAGTCAAAGCATAATTTAACATAAATACCGCACTTCCAGAGGAAAGCTAACCCAACTCTTAGTAGTTTAGAGGAGTTTTGTCTTACAAACACATTGTTCTCTGAAATGTCACACTCACCTGTTGATGTAGTTGGACACGGTTGTCAGTAACATTAGTGAGGGAGTGACAAGGAGCTACCTCAACACCCCAGCTATCAACAGAGGAAAGTTCATCTTTTCAACTTTGTTGTTTTAGTTACTGTACAATGACAGCGCACACTCATACGAGGCTGCACACAAACTATGCTGTTGGGCAGGATTTTGAAGGTATACAAAAGGAGGACAGGAAGCTTATATGTAATCTTTCAGAGGTGCAACTATACATGTGTGGTACGTGAGTAAAAGTCTTAATAAATAATATGCTATTATGAGATAAAGATAACATCAGCATGACTGCCCTCTGACATGTGGTAACAAAGAATAATGTTAATGAATAGATTTCCCTTCTCATGAAGACTCTTTCCATCACGGCTCAATATAAGACATGATGTCCTTATTCCACAGGGGCAACACTTCAAGACAATATCTCTGTCTTGAAATGCTCTAACTACACTTTTCAGACTACGTTGGCCATAGTGTCTATGTGATTTTGCCTCTTATCCTTGATAATAATAATATCCTTGATATTATTCTTGTACAAGAAGGAGCGTTTAACAGTGCAACACACAAAAGGGGTTACAGAGAAAAAGGCTCCCTGTGGAGCTCTAACAGTTGGTTCTTATACACTCTCTGATGGGCTGTCTCGGACACCTCCCCATAGATACAGATGGCATCATAAGCTTACTTAATTTCTTTTAATAGTTAGCATTTCCCCACTTTAAATGTCACCACCCTGACCCGTCCCTGATCCTTGTTCTTCTCAAGACTTCCTCTGTTTAAACATTAGTCTAGACTTTACCTTACCCAACCTTAGCAACAAAGTCATATTAGAGAAGTGAAAAACAGAACATGTAAGAAATAGGAACTCACATACACATCATATGATTTTAAGACATCTGAAACACAGTATAAAACTAATTTTTATAACACATACTTTTTTTTATCACTACGTTTAGGCTGCTGAAAATTAACATCTTTATGTTGGTTTCAGGAACTCAGGTCACAAAACTACATGGGACTTTTTTTTTGAGTTTTGGAGGTGTTGGTAAACCTGATTTTGAACTTTAGAGAAAGTCAAGATAGCTATGATCCCCTGTTTCCAAGTCTTTATGCTATGCGAGGCTAAACATGCTAACTCCAGCTCCTTACTAAACACAGGTATGCTGAGATATTTCTTCAACTGGATACACGTTGCCTAGAGATGTGACTGGTGTATATGTTTTTGCCATGTGGGTTGATGGAAAAAAAAAAAGAAATTTTGTAATAGGAATGAATGTAGTACATTCTAGTACATTCACGCCCATGTCATCCTACTCAAACACATGACTACGTGCAAAAGAAAATGCAGGGTATGTGGGAGGTCATCTACGGAATGCTATTCATCAGCGCAATCAGTTCTAACTATAAGAGTAAGGAATGAGGGCACACACTCACACACAGTCTTAAAGTTTCCAGATAAGACAGGAAACACATAATACAATCTACCCTGCCTACCTACCTGACCTAGACTGAAGTGGTGCCAATATCTGAATAAGGCTGGACTGCTAAAGAGCAGAGAAAACACAGGTAAGAGTGCGTGTAAAATCTATTTGTGTCTTGTAATACTTTTAAAATTGTTATTACCATAATGTTTTTTTTCTTCTTCTTCTTCTTCTTCTTTTAGCGATCTTAGCATTTTTGGATTTTTTTTCTATCTCTATAAAATAAGAAGTAATTCAGATTAGGTCAAACATTGAACGGAACATAGTTTATTTTAGTTTTTATATATATTTTATAAATATTTTGAAACAGAGATTCATTTATATTTGACTAACTAATATTCAATCCAACAAGTACAAGCATGTAAAAATTCTAACAATAAAAGTATGTTCACTTCAAAAATTTTAATTTTAGTGAAGCATTTTATTATTATTATTATTTTATTGTTATTATTTTAATGTTCTGTAAAATTCAGAAAAACTTGTACCTGTTCATTTCCCTCCTTCTTGCTCTCTGGTTTCTGATTTGCTTTCTCTTTCCTCCTCAGGTGTTTTCACTTGCCAGTTGTTGCCTTGTCACACCTGGTTCACTTCCAGTAACCCCCTCTGTGCTTAATCAGATTGTTTGTTTTTTTTTGTGGCAACCTATTGTGGAATTTCTGCAATTTTGTGGGGCAGATACTATAGATTCCCAAAATTCCCCTGTTTCTGTGCAGTTGACTTTTGGTGTGAGAAATAGCAACACAAAACCTGAGCACCGGTGAAGGAAAGTGTTGAAAACAGGCAAAGAGAGAGAGAGAGTTGGACAGCTGAGAAAAGTAAACGGTAGCAATTCAGATTCCTTCTTCTTCATCCTCCATCATGGCTGCCAGACAGGCAGTTATGCTCCTGTTGCTGCTGGTGATGGTCCTCTTCCAGCCAGGCCTCATTCACAGCTTCCAACCGCTATTCTCATTTAATGGGAACTCCACCACTCACCGTGTCATCACAGAAAGGGCGGTCCTCCGAAAGACGGCAGAGGTCTGCCGAGACATTGCTGCTTCTGAGGGAAGGGACTTCAGCCTGACTGTGAGTTGGAAAACCACACTGAAACTGGCAGCATATTCAACATCTAGAATGGGTCTTTTTTAATCATCTGATACATCAGTTTCATGCAGAGAGAAACATGAGAGGTCAGCGTTTGCGTTTTAAACATGCACTCAGTGATATATCATTCTTATGCCTCCAGATTGATGACAGTCTGTCAATAGACAAGGTGCAAAGGGCCTGTTCGTCTGCAGGTACCTCCACTTCTCTCCTCTCGACTGTCATTTTCCAAACTTCCATTGCAAAAATGTACTTCAGCAACGCACAAGTGGACTTGATTTTTGCACTGAGTGAGGAGCACCATTTTGATGATGAGACCTTCCAGGGAGGACGGGATGTCATCACAGCAGGTATACATCAAGCATCCAAGAACCGAAAACACAAAGACAGTACATATTTCAGGAATTCTGTTGACAACTTGTGGTTTGCTTGAGGTTTTTGTACCAAAAAGAGCAAATGTTTAGAAAGTTACCGATGGTGAAGCTTGACCACACAGGAATCATGGTGATCTATACACTCTCTTAGTGTCAGGTGTTGTGAAAAGAGTGAACATGGTCATATTTAATATTTCTATGAATGAGTCCCTCCTTGCTCTTCATGACTCTTTTTTTTTTATTATTATTATTCTTTTCCACTGACAGGAGAAGGTTGGTTTCCCACTGCCAGACACCAGAATAAATTTGATCATTTTAGGGAGAGTTTACTGCATTTTTTTGTTCATAATGGGACACTTATTTTCCTGTCAGTTTGTGTTTCAGGTTTTGCAGATATATTCTCACATCTTGCAAAGTGCCACTTCACTTTGTCTCTCTTATCTCTGTTCTCCGTTTCACTGTTAAGGCGTGTCTGCCGTGAAGGCCAGTGTTAAGAAGGAGAACTTTGTCGCAGGGAGGTGGATTCTTGGAGGAGTCTGTCACACCCTGCAGGTGAGAGTGATTGTTTGTTATCGATCATGTCTGCGGTGACAGACATGATTGAAAGCAATGACGGCGTGTAAATAATGTTTTGTATTCTCTGTATGAAGGACTTCTACAGCCACAGTAACTGGGTGGAGCTGGGGAACAATGCTCCTCACAGTGCTCTGATCAGACCAGACCAACCGCTTGAGAACCTAGCAGGTACCGTAAGATGCTGCTGTCCATAAACACGTCAGGTTACCTGACAGGTCATCTGTCAGTTAACAAACACCCACCCCGCCATTAGTCATGAAGTGTTGCAATATATTCATAGATGTAACGTCACAGCAGGCTTTGTGAAAACACTTTGTCACTCAATACTTCATGAGTTTTTTTTTTTTTTTTACATTTTAAATACAATCTACCAGTGATTAAAAGCGATGATCACAATTTATGCAGTTATAAAAAACATTAAATCATAATTATTCATGACGGTTTTGTTTTTACAGGCCCAAGTATTCCGACCTGTAGAAACTGCACAGGAGGGAACTGTGAGAACAACCTTCTGCCTGACCTGCTACAGCAGGGGCTTCTCACTTCAGGCTACTTTAACATCTTCTCTTCAGCAAAACCTGCAGGTAACTTTACACAATCACCTACTTTTTTCGTTCATTCCATTGTCAGTATGTGGTGAACATACATACTTAACACATATTCTCTCTGCCCGAAGGTAAATGCAGCCACGGTGGACCATTTGACAAGACAAGCAAACAGGACCCAGTGGGGGGTATCAGTAAGGATGACATTGGGTCCAGTCATGGTTACCTTCACCACAAAGCAGCTGATTTGGCTGTGAATGCCACTGTGGAGCTACTGGAGGACATCAGATTAGCTGTAGGAGACAAGAACTTCTTGCGGTATGGGCCAACTTCACCTGAGCCATTTTTTGAGCCTATGCAAGAGGAATAAAAAAAAATGTCTTGCAAGTAAAGAAAACTATAGTAAGCAACTAAGCAATAGCATGATCCTATTAATCCGTGTGTCTATATATAATATAATGTGGCCTGGGCATGGAGTCAAGATATTTTAATGATATAGTCGTCCTTGCATAAGGTCAAATGGCAATCACTGATCACTGAAAGATAAATTACCCATGATCAGCAGGATACGGTAATTATATTTGATCTCTCTCGTGTTTCTACAGATTGATGGGCCTCTCCCAGTCCTCTGTGCTGTGTTTTGTCATTGACACAACAGGCAGTATGAGTGATGACATAGCTGAGGCTAAGAGAGTTTCCTTTAACATCATTGACAGTAAGAGGGGAACGCAACAGGAACCCTCTGCCTACATACTGGTACCGTTCAATGACCCAGGTACGTTTTTGTAGTAGTGAAGACCGCTATTGAAGAACTCACTTGCATATGCTGCTTCTGAAAATAAAGTATCCCTAGTGCTACTGTGACCATTGAGAAAAAAGTGTGTGTACTTTAGCCCCAGCTGTCAATTAAAATGAATAATCATGTGATTGACGGTCAGTGGTTATGGTTATTTACTCACTATTCCAGGTTTTGGACCTCTGATTATGACGAGCGATGCAGACATCTTCAAAGACAACATCAACAAGCTCTCTGCAAGTGGAGGAGGAGACATCCCAGAGTTGTGTTTGTCTGGACTGCAGGTATTGACAAAAGTGTTCCCACATGTTGTTAATTTAGAAAACAAAGCATAAGTCTTTATTCTAGGCCATTTTTTTAATAAACAACACTGTCACCTGTCACACTATACATTTGCCAGCTGGCCCTGACTGCTGCTCCACCCTCCTCTGAGATCTTTGTCTTCACTGACGCTCCAGCTAAAGATGCTCATCTGAAAAGCACCGTCACTGCCCTGATAGAGAGCACCAAGTCGGTGGTAAGAGTCGACGTGTCATCGCCTTTGCTCTTTAAATGTCAATATATTTGATGAAGAGATTATAAAATAATATGTGAACAATTGCAGATATGTACCCAATTGCAATGTAGCCTTCACAAACACTTCTTTTTCTATCCTCATTCTTTTAGGTAACTTTTATGTTGACGGATGTCCTAGCCAGTCGGCGGCGCCGTAGAAGCACTGGGGGTGTGAGTCCACGCTCAATGACCCAAGCAGATGCCCAGCTGTACCGTGACCTAGCCCGAGCCTCTGGAGGTCAGGCTATTGAGGTCACCAAGTCTGACCTCTCTCTGGCTACAAGTGTAATTGAGGATTCATCAGCCAGTGCTGTGGTAAGACACTGAACGGGATAAGACATAAGATGGTATCGTACCATATGTATATAAATATGCCGTTTCTGTTGCTTTGTCTTTCAGGTGACAATTTTCCAAGTAGTGAAGAATCCTGGAAGGCCTGATAATTTCACATTTACTGTCGATGGTTCTCTAAGGAACATTACCGCCTACATCACAGGAACCCCGTCTCTCACCTTCAATCTCTCCAGCTCCTCAGGTGTCATTCGAGCTATTGTCTCATGTTGAGACTAGTTTTGATTGTTCCATCAGCCTTTTACTCCCTCCATCATCTTATATTAAAAGGACAGTCCTTTTCTCTCCTCTAGGTGTATCTCAGAGCTCCAGTCAGTCCAGCGGTCCTCTAGCATCTTTCACCACAGCAGGAAACCTACGCCGTTTAAGCCTCAACACTGACAATCAAACAGGAACATGGGAAATCAGCGTTGTCTCTAATGACCCCTACTCTGTTAAGGTCACAGGTCAGTAATATGATAACTGACTTGTTGTCTATTTGCTGTTGTAAACGTTAGCTCTACTGATCTGCTTTGTCTGTGTATCTGTCTGTGTGTGCATGTATCAGGTCAAAGTTCAGTGAACTTCATTTTTAACCTTGTGGAAGCTCATGAAGGGGCTCACGGGGACTTCAGTCTAAAGGAGGGACGCCCTCTGTCAGGTCAGACTGTTTTTATAATTATTGTCATCTTCATTTTGACAGTTCCAATTGTCTTGTAATACACAATTAATATTTCTGTCTTTCTGTCTTCTGTATTTAGTCCTTTTTTTATATTTTAAAGATTTGATTAATAATCATCTGCCTTAAAAATCTTCTTTTACAGTCCACAAAAATGAAAATAGCCCAGCCCATCAACTCAAGCTAGCCTGTCCCTTCATAAGCTTTTTAATCTACTTTGGTTATTTACATAATGTTCATCTCTAAGGACCTGTCTCAGCGATACTCATCTAGTTTCCCTTTCTCACTTGTCATAACTTTCAGGTGGTAATGCCAGCCTCTTGGTCACTGTGACAGGAAGTGACACAGTAAAGGTCACAGGGGTCACTCTGTTTGACAGCTCAGGGCCAACGGAGGTCAACGGATCACTTCAGGCATGTCACACACTTGATAATCTTAAAGGGCCATAACCAGGAGCTAACTTTTCTGTTTCCTATTTTCCAAACAAAAGCATGCAAAAAAAGTTTATCTTTACTACCTAGAAGAAAACCATTGCGTATGGTCTACAATGTTACACGCAAAGCAGTGACGCTGCGAGTAAATAGTAGGAGCAACTGCAGCTAGTGTTGGATATTATGTTGTTCTCACTGTCTCATGCTGTCGACCTTGTGACAAGGTTTGTCTTTTCTCTTCCCGTTCTCCACAGGAGGTCGGAAGTGGTAACTTCTTGGTGACATTCAGTGGAGTCCCAGCAGGTGACTTTGTGGTTCGCCTGAGAGGAGAGGACAGCAGCTCCACTTCCAGGGCGACGCCGAGCAGCTTCCAGAGACAGGCC
Organism: Protonibea diacanthus; assembly: GCA_028641955.1. NCBI lineage: Eukaryota > Metazoa > Chordata > Actinopteri > Sciaenidae > Protonibea > Protonibea diacanthus. The sequence continues at coordinate 18,302,521 of CM053977.1, read as the reverse complement.
TCCACACAGATCAAGACCTCAAGCATCTCCATCACTGTGAGCTCAACCCATCAAATAGTTACTGATATTAGCTTCAGCCAATCACATTTAGTAGTGGAATATTTAGATTATTGTTGGTTGATTATAAGAAATATAAAGACAAACCTGAATGATTTTAGTCTGTTATTGTCTGCCTTTCCTCACAGTACCAAAGCCAAACATATAGAAATCATTTTCATCTTACTTTCTAACATAATTTCACTCAAAGCTACTATCACACAGGCAAACGCCCATCGACATATACTTACATACGGAACAAAAACATATGCATGACTGTGTTTCTCCCCTTCTTTCCCCCATTTTTTCAGACCCAAGCAAACAACACCAACATAGAACCAGGCTCCACCGTCTCCATCCCTTTCACAGTCGCCACAACCATCAACGGAGTCGTTAACGACTCTGCAACTGGGACGTTCACAGTGCGAGCCAACAATGACCGCAGCTATTCTTCAACTTCACCCAGCACCATCACCGTAGCGGCAGACAGCGGAGGCAAAGCCAATGGCACTGTGACCTTAACGGTACCGGCCAGCGCTTCATCAGGAACACAAGTGACCCTCACCATTGAGGCAGAAAATACAGCTGCCACTGACATCAACTATGCTGTCCTCAGGTTTTCTGTGGCTGCCAAGGTAAGAGAAAGACACGTGTACTTTAGCTGGATGTGGAATAGAAGCAGGAAAAAAAAAGGAAAAGAAGAAAAGAAAAGAGTGATTCCAGACAAATGAGGCCAAACAAGAGAAGCTAGTATTTCTAATTTACGTGTTTTACTGTGTCGTAAAAACAACTTCCCTCTTTTGGCCATTCATTTTCTTTGATTTGATGGTGTTGATTTGCTTTTTAGGTTACAATAAGTAGGCTAATGTGTCAAAGCCATTCAAAGCTGATCAATGCAACTATGCAGTTTTCGTTCATGTTTTTTTTTTTTTTTGCCTGTGTCATTGTTTCATTTCTTCATCTCTCTCACTTTCTGTGCCTCCAGGTGACAGATGTCAGCCGCCCAGAGTGTCAGGTAGTCAGTTCTTCAACCAACTGTCCATCCTCTTCATCACTCTGTGCTTCCTCCCAGTGGGAATTCATCGCTAATCTCACCGATGGCATCAATGGGACTGGCATCGAGAGCGTCACCATCCGCCAAGGGAACGGTACCCTCAATACCAGCACAGTTGTTGGAACAGGCGGTGAGAACATTACAGTGGCCACCTACGTCGCCTCCTGCTGTTCACCAAATGTAGAGCTGGCAGCTGTGGATGGAGTAGGAAACGTAGGGACTTGCGTGGGACAAGCTCGAGAATCTACCACGGCTGCCCCTGTGACTACAGCCGCAGTTAACGCAACAACCTCAGGGGGGCACACTCTGAGCATATCACACTGTCTCTGGATTAGTGTCGCAGTTTCTCTTCTTTGGAAGTAAAAGAGAGGAATGGAAGTTACACAGGGAATTGTAGCACATGAATCAAGTTTTGTATATATTTGATTTATTTAATCAGTTGTGTTTAAATTGAATTACTGATTTGATTTGATTTTATAAAAAATAAGAGTTGCTTTGAATGATTTATTTACATTCCTGGTGGTGGGTGGATTTGCACAGCCATCATGGTGTGGAGAGAGCTGTGAACATTGAATTGAACATTGAAAATTCAATGGAAAAAGTTCTTCAACCTTTTTCCAAAAGTAGTTTTAGGATTTCAGTAGATAGTTACATGTATATTTTGGCGGCAATTTTGTGAAACCCTGTTGTATTACATATTCAGTTTAAAGTATGAAGTATGTTTTGTTTTTTTCATGGTGGTGAGCAATAAACAGAAATGTGAACTCTTGACAACATCCCTACAGAAACCTAAGCCTAAACCGAAACCTAAGGGGATTTCCTTTTTCTTGTGTACCTGCAGTAGCTTCTTATATCTCTTGTCTACTTCTAAAGGACATGAAAATCTATTTTCTCAATCAACTTGTCATAAGTGGTCATCTATGGATGTGTAATGTTATTTTTGTATGTGTTTCTGGGACTTCTTGTACTTACAGTAAACGTTTGATGTGGGTGAGGCTTTATTAGAAAAAGGTGATGATCATGTATTTCCATACAATCATCAGAGTTTTACGACATTTGAGTGTGTGTGTTTGTACATTAATTAATCTTTGACAACTCATTCAGGTCATTTTCTTGGAATCATTCATTTGGACAACAGAGATCTGTAAAGCAATGATCATCATCATGATTCCATAAACAATAATAGAATTATCGCCCACTGGGTTTTTAGTCTTATACATCAAATGAATAACAGTTTTTCCTTTCCTGTATATGACGGAAACATTGTGCAGACATCAGCTCCACCCTCCTCTTCGACCTTTGTCTTCAGTAACACTCCAGCCGAACATTTCCACCTAACAAGCACCATCACTACCCTCATAGAGATCCCATAAAGAAACATGCAGCACAAACTAGATCATCTACCATCAACTACAGCTGCAGTTGAGAAAACATCCACTGGAGGGCACAGTTTGACTCTATCATCCTGTCTCTGGGTCAGTGTTATGCTTCTCTCCTTTAGAAGTAAAAGAGACAAATGGACATGAAAATGAGAAAATGGTGCAGCATTAATCCAGTGTCCTTTGAGAGTCTTTACAGGGTTTTTTTTTTTCCTTTTTCATCTAGTGTGTTTGAATTTAATACTGATTACTTGTACAAAATAGAATGGTTAAGAGGGCAAAATCAGGTTTCACAGGTGTCTAAAATAGAATATTTTATTTTATGTGTAGATGATGTAATTTTGCATTAATTTCTTGTTGTAGGTAGTAAGCTCATGTAGAAGTAACTGAAATGGTTGCTAGATTGCGGCTTTAAGAAATGTTTGAATGTTATGTAATCCATGGGGACTTTTTGCATTTTATTTTGTCACAAGTACATCTAATTTCTTTCCACCTGCCTCATCTGCTTGAATTAAATTTTGTAATTTCTTCAATTAAGGTCTCATATAAGATAGAAAATAAGCAGCAGTATTGGTAGTTGTTTGATTGTAGAATAAAATGTTAAGTCTACTAAATCATTCCGGTGTACACTTTTACTTTTTGTTGTTACTAGTTCATGTTGCTGTTTATAAATACAGTTTATTACAGAACTTTTAATATGAATTTGGTATTTTTAGTGTAAAATTACTATTTTTACTTCAGTAAAAGATCTTAATATTTCTTCAACTATAAATGCATCACCAGAGGCTGTGATTTTGAAACTGTGTGTGTTAAATGGTTGGACCAGAGGCATCATGAGTGAAGACCATCACCATCATTTTATACGGTTTTCATGGACAAAACATGTTAAACATGCATGGTGAACAGAAAGAACAATAACACCACTGCAATAGCTAGTAAAGTTTATTTGTCTATTTCAGAAAAAGTAAAACAATTACAACAAAGAACCAAATGAACTCCAAAGAGCAGTAAAAATATAACAAATACAATAGTTAAAGTGGAAGAACTAAGAGCGACTTCCAGCAGCCGAACAACAATGGCACTTCTGGGCCCCGTTTCACACAGTAGGATTAACGCAGAAAGCTGGTTAAGCCAGAACTACACCTGATCTCCAGCACTAAGTGTAGCACACAGAGCAGCTTCATTCCGTGCAGTTCTACAGCTAACTCAGTGATCCTGGTCGGTGAGACAGGTCCCAGTTATCAGGAGACAGCACAACAGCCTGGCCGAATGCAAACAGCATTATCGGGAGGGGAGGAGGAGGAGTGAGAAGCTTGGTCCTTCTATCCAAAAGAAATAATGATAAACCAATTTAGATTTTCCTTCAAACAATACAGCAACCACAAAATCAAAGTACAGCAGGTTTACTACAAAGAAAAAAAGGGGAAAAAGAGACAACAGAAAAGCCAATCACCTCTCAATTAATATGGCAAGTAAACGTCAAAGCAGCCACCCCACTAAAAAGAAATGCTTCATTTTGTTTTACAACTTGTACAAATTTTGCCCTGCAGGGTCACCAAAAGCATCTGGAGAGTCAAAAGTGCACCACTACAATGAGGAATCTTGATACTCTGTCGCCCTCAACAGATGACAGTTACTTCAGAGATACAGACACATTTAACTCCTAGATTAAAACAAACCTTTAATTCATGTCTGTGAAGATGCCATCTTTACGACACAAACACTAGATAATATCCTTCTTTGTCTATTTCAAATTATTGAACACATTCATGTCACATCAGTAATCAATGTAAGAAACCTACTATATTAGTCATTAACAACAGTATTTACAATACCTAATATGTTACTCTTTTAAACAGAGCAGAGCTTCATGTTACATAAGTGGATATTTTGCATCATTTTTAATAGCCCATGGCAGATCAAACATATCCCTGGATCTCTGTGTTCCTGACAAGAGAGATGGTCAATACCAGAGGTGCAAGTATGTATAACCTATACATAATAGATCAATACAGAGGGCCAATAACTGGTATATAACATTTTTATCCTCAAAAGGCAAAAGACAAAAGCTACAGTTACAGATAAATAGCTACAGTTGTTTTGTTTGTTTGTTTTTTAACAAAAGCAAGTGAGAAACTGTACATAATATTAACAGTATTTTATGGCAAGACCACTGAGGACTCTCTCCTTGACCTTCTCTCTTGGAAGTCACTATGCTGTATAATAGGACTTTGGTCCAACAAACCCAACAAGACTGTAATTTAACACATTTCTTCATTGTCAAATAAGGTGTCAAAAGACTGGAAAGTGCAAAATGCATTTACGCTGTAAAGTTCGAAGTAATTGGTATGAGTAGGGGAACAAAAATGTACTAATTTTCTAAAATATAATATAACAAGTTAGCCCTGTTACTTGAGAGACTGATGACGTAGCTTGATATGATTGATTTAATCTGATTAGGTTGTAGATCAGCTACTGTATTATGGGACTGTAGCCCATTTTTATACTTGGTTAAATGCAACATTTGAGATAGAAAACAGGCAAAGAAATGCAAATGAAATTTTTTGTGTTTCTATAGATGAAATATAGGAGATTTTGGTTTACACACGTAGGCGATGATACAATAGTTGCATGCAGAGGCACTGAGTTGAAAGAGTTTGTAGGCCTATATTCTCTGGGCATGCTTACGTTTCACTCGAAATCTGCTCCTTCTATTATACAAAATTAGCACAGAGCTTCCAAAGTTGGCATTCACTTTTTTTTTTTTCATACAAGTGCATCACCAAATATACTGTGCCAATCCATTCATGTACATGATATACATATATACTACATATAATATGTATATATGTTGTGAACATTCCATGCAGCATATAAAACCCTCTTTGAATAATATCATTTGAAAAAGGGGGTTCAAAGAATAACTCGCTGTCCTCATGTACTTGTTTCTCCTTTAGGATTTTAGATGGTAGCTTGCAGTATAAGCCCAGCAGAAATAACGGGTCGCTGCAAAGTATGTTCCCATTTCAAAATCATTTTTCGTGCCCACCAGAGCAACGGAGCAAGTATTACCAACCAGCACTGGAAAAGCAATGGTGTCAGCACTTTTGCAAATGCTATGCAGCTAACGAAGCACATACTCAAGTCAGCTTGATGCACGTGCCCTTCTCCTTTACCTCCACCATGCACAAAGATCTGTCGATGCTTGAAAATTCCCCAAAATGGCCTTGATCCTACACATGACACCGAAGTGATTTTACTGATTTGATAAAATTGAATCACGTTTTATGTCACATGAGATGTCCAGCATTAGTTTCAGGCAACATTTTACTTAGCTTCTTTTGTTGTTGTACTGACCTCTCAGTCAACTTGAGTAAGATATATGCATTAATAAACATCAACAAATTCAGTTTTAGAGTCATTAACGGTCATGCTAAAACCGCAAGTGCAGATACAACAACAGCTTAACCTACAACATTACCGCTAATATGCAAATCCTCCATGGTTTCTGATGTGTAAACATTCCAAGGGTTAAGTAGACTGGTATAGTACATACAATAGTTGCTGTATTGTAATATCTGCAGAGGTATAAAATGTGGCTGTTTGGCAACAAGCAGGGAGAGAAAGGTATAGTAATATCCCTGCCTTTGGAGTGTGAGCCAGGTAGAGTCGGGGGAGACCTGAGGTGTAAACGCTCTGTGATTGTACTGATCTTGCATCTGTTATAATAATAATTGGAGTTCAGGATGGAAAGGATGAGTGCAAACCGATCCGCAGGCCAGTTGGGATGGCTCAGGAAACAGTTGCTAAGCGGTTATCTTATGTACTTGGCTATCTTTCTGGTGTGTTACGCTAACATACTAGGTCTAATGTGCTACTCTAGTCTGTATCACTGATTTAATTTCTAATTTAATACATATGACCATTTTACAGGCTGAAAAATGACAATATTCCTCAGTCATTTGTTTACGTACATTGTCAAAACTAATAAACACCACTGGCTCTGTGGTGCTAAGGCAACTACTTCATAGTTTAATAGCTTGAAAGCAATCAGCTTGTCTGATTGAAGAAACATGACTAAGGAGACACTAAGATTAATTTATTCATATAACATAGGAAACTGCCGGTCAACAAAAAATAATTACGGACGCTCTTTGTTTTGATTATACATCACAGGTGGTTGTTAAAATAGATGAGACGTGTCTGGCTAGACTCATAGGAAGAGGAAGTCATCTATGTCAGGGTTGCTGAACCTACAGCTGCCTGGATGGTATTAGTGACAGTGATGAAGACTTCTAGATTGATTGTTGTGTGTCCAAGACTATGGCAAATTATGGAATATGGCTAGAGAACTTGAAAGTCTGGGCACTGGTGTTTGGAGGTTAGGCTAGTCTCACTGGGCTACTAAGACAATGGGGTTGGGAAATTAAGGAAAGCAAGGCGTAGGGGGAAGACATCCCAAGGTCCCTCTACTGCTCATCCATCTCAGCAAGATCAGAGTGGGAAGAAGGCGGTGTGGATGATTGGAGGTGGTTTGAAACAGGTAGTGGGCTCATATTAGAGCCCTGGGGGACACCACTTGGAACAGGGTCGGGGAGGGTCAGGGTTTCTGGAGCAGACTTTTTGCGGGGTCTGTCCTTGGGGACAGAGAGGGACTCAGGCGCATCAGTGCACATGGGGGTGGAAGGGGCGCTGGCAGGGCCGGTGAGGGCACAGGAGGACAGGGGTGTCTCGCTGATGGAGATCGATGGAGGAAATATCCCGATCTTCTGGTTGGTGGCCTCCTGGATAGTGCGCTCAAACTCTCTCACCTCATCCATTGTCATGTCTGGATTGGAAAAAGATCAATTAAGACCAATGAGGCTAAGAATTGGAAAAAGTAGAAAGTAGAAACAGAAAAAAAGTCTGTGACTGTAGTTTTGAGTTATGATTAGCGCCACAGATATACCCAGATCACAAAGGAAAACACATAAAGTCAAAGATTCAAAAACAAGTAATCTTATTTATCAGTTGAAGATATGTCTATTGTTCATTTGCGCTGCCTCATCTTTCTAGATACCTTTTCAAACCTTTTCAAAATTTTGGCAGACTTGAATTATTATACCTTTTACATATTCAACAGTTCATGTATGCATCATTTGACCCAATGTAAAACAGAATGAGTGCATGTATGCGGACAGTTATATACAACTGTGAAAACTTCATTCAGACACCAGCAGTCCAAATATGAGACAGAGGAGGGGTAATGGAATAAAGAAACAATGAAAAAGACATACGCTTGCTTTGTCATGGATCTCTATGTCATCCAGTGAAGATGGGTTTGTTGTGGAATGCTCTTGCTGCTCATGGCAATTTACGACTTTAATGTTGGTTTTCTCATGCATTTGTCTCTCGTAATCCCGTACATCATCCAAAGTCATATCTGGAAGAAGGGGGGGAGGGGTGGAACCAGGGTCGAAATGTTGGTAACTCCTCTAAAATGGCACTCCAGTTGACGAACAAGTGAGGAAGGAGAGGGTTAGGTGGCAAAGGCGCATTCCATGGGTGAGTATAGTGTTTTTTTAAATGGACAGCTTTTTAAAGTTAAAAAGCTTTAGATGTCAAAGTGCTGACTTCCCATGACCCAGAGAGTTTATAGGAGAGAGCTAGACAAGTCCGAGCCACACCAGGAAGGAGGAAGGAAAGGAAGTATGAGGACGTTTCAAGATCAAGGAAAAAACATCAATAATCCACACCAAGAGAAGAGGTTGGATCATTGCAAACACAAAGAAAGCAAGACCTGGAAGGGTTCACTTATATTCCAGGCAAAAATCATTCCATGTGTGAAAAAAATGATGGAGTATTTCAAGCATCTAGGTTGGAGGGAGTTGTGGCATAAAGGTTAGTGGTAATAGAGAGGAGAGGAACATGTTTCATGGCAAAGATAATGGGCTTGTTATCTTTATGCCCTACAGCTATGGAAAAAGCTCAACAGCTGAGAGTGAGTACATGTGTTGGAGCCACTCATGGCTGCAAAACAGGGGTACCTATTGTGCAGCCAGACTATCAGAGAAACAGACAGAGGCAGCTTCCATGTTTCATCATTCTTCACTGATGTTTGATGATTTCCAATTATTCTCTCATGTAATTGCAGCCAATTTGTTGCCATGGTTTACACCCCATGCACACAGGTTAGGTAAGTACAAATAGGTATTTTCTTGCTACTTTACATTGATAGAAAAATGTGCCAAATATTGACTTAAAATGAGTGAAACTGCATTTACAACACTTACCAGTACTGTGACTATCGTTGACTCTGAATAAACTGATTTCTCTAACATGAAACATGAAAGAATGTTGTGTAAGAGTTACTTTTATCGTGCAGGTCTCATTTGAAACAAACACCGAGTACGTCTGGACACGACAGCATCGTGTTTGTCATTAGTATATTAGCGGTGATATCAAGAGGAGAATCCATGCTGTAGGAGAATGAGCAGGACTGGCAGTGACAGGGTAAGATGCAGGTGGAGTGATTTTTCATGCGCACTGATTGGTTAATAAACAGTAATCAAACAGTATTTTATATAATCAGCTCGAAGAATAATGAGTTATAGTAACATAACACTTCAAGAAGGGTTGTAAAAGTTATAATGGTAATACATAGAAATACACTGAAAACTGAGGAACTATTTAAACATTCCTTAAAAAGTTCATGTCAACAGTTAAACATAATACATAACAATGAAAGAATTTTCTATAATTGGTCATATCATTAAAGTAAATGCTATTTTTGTAGCCATTGCATTCATTATACGTTGGTGTAAGTAAATGGTTGATGACCGAAAGGTTGAAATGTGATTAACTGAAGTGTGCAGACAGCAAAACTGTAGGAAAAGGGCTGATAGACCTACCAATCCACTCATCCACCCAGGCGAATGCCTGTCTATGCCCCAGCAGCAGCACATCCCGAACCACCTATAACAGAATACAGTGATGAACACAGAGGTGAAATGGGATGTCAAACGACTACTCATTTCCATGTTTCAGTAATCTACCAACCAACAGATGAACCAAATATGTTGACCGAGTCATGTGTTCTGACAGATGGTAAATGCTATTTGGCGTGTGTTTTTGTTATTACTATCATTATTGTATCTTTGAGACATTCAGAGCAGCACAGGTGATACAAAACTGCTATCAGCCAAAAAAAAAAAAAAAAAAGCTTTTTTATTAAGTTTGTCATCTGGCCTCCATTTGCATTTTTAACAAAAAATACCAAATGGTTTCCATTAAAAGAAAAAAACTAAGGTCCAAATATTCATTCCATGGATGAACTTTCACCTTGTGTACAAACTGCTCCACACGGGTCTGCAGGCCCCACACCTCAAACTTGACGGTGACCAGTTTGTACGAGCACATGATGGGTTCCTGGGTGTCCCTCCAGCCCTCCTGAAGAATCCCCCGTGAGGTCTTCTCTGACTTGAAATATCTCAAGTCCTGCAATGGGTAGAAAATGAACACACACGTTTAAAATTACAATAATTAACCTAAACCTTCAGGCATCATTGTTTCTGCACACCAGTAGAGAAACACTCCCTCGGTGGAGAGCCTAAAATTAGATGCATGACTGAATTTCAGTATTAAATACCATTCACATTAACCCCTCTGGTCCTTGGAGAATTTCTATCCAGGCTCATTAGGGCTGAGGCAATTTGTTTTTTTTCTTGCAATCTGGCAAGTGCTCTGGAGAAAATTACCAGCTCTCACACTTCACAGACTCCAAAGTGCAGCTGCTAGACGATTGGGACTGAGGTCTCAAGTTCCCAAAGTTTGTATTACAGCAAATAATAATAACGACAATAACAAAGAAAAACAGTAAGAGTAAGATCATGACATGAAAATAAAATCAATTTCTTCTACATCACATGAGCGTCTACACATGCACACACAAGCTCACCTCAGACTCTTTATAGTAGCGCTCTGGGATCTCATCGTAGGCGATGTCGATGAAACACACCTCCCTCTCCTGCTCCTTCAACTCCGTGTCAAAGATCTGAAAACAGAAGAGATCGGTTTGCCAGCGCTCACCGCAGCCTCTCCCTGACAATTCTCACAAATAAAAACACACTTCAGAAACGTATCTTTTCCAGGTTGCAGCATGCCTGCCTTACTGCTCGACCCAAAGGCTGGAAATTATTCTCACAGTTACAAACACTTGACTGTGCATCTTGTCACTGTCTGTCACCGTATCGCTTAGACAAACACTGGAAACACATCATTGTACTTGATTACACAGCCATTAGGTGGTGCTCCGTGCCCACGTCTTCTATTCTTTCTTGTCACCGTGCCAAATGACACACTGCAATTACTGTGTCGTAAGTTAGGACAGTCAGCTGATTGTACGAGTGCAACCTTCCCTTTCCCTTCTTAGCTTTCATTATTCTTATTATCATTCTTTTTTAGTGGCAACACTGTTGATTACATGGACTCTCATAATTTTGCAATAATGCATTTATCTATTTAGCAACCCATCCATAGTCACGGTAGTACATACACAAACACCCACACACAAAATATTCCATGTGAGCCTCCTTGAACAGAGCTCTCACTACAGAAACTACAGCAATATTTATAAATACAGTAAAATAAATAAAGTTTGTTGGTGTGGGTGTGTGCATTTAAAGTGAGGTTAGAGGCCGCATGTTCTAAAGGAATTATTTATCTTTAATTTGACAAAGTGCCGGCTGTTGGAATATTAAAATGTTTTTTTAAAAAATGAATGATAAACAGATAAAGATACACAATAACCTTCTACATTTTATCTCATGTTCAAGGACTGGTCCCCAAAAAAGTTTGAACAAAATGTTGCTCTATGGCATGCAAGGCTACTGAACTTTGACACTGAAATTTTGAACTGTTTATCTGAAGATTATGACATCTGAAGATATTATTCAGTAATCTAAAATCTTGCAATCACCAAATCCTCTCTCACATTAAAGGTAATTTTATATATCCATATATAACAGAATTATAGTACATGCTCTGTGTAATAAATGAATGTTTTACACATATTGGTTGATGCAATGTCCGTTTTATTATTTAGTACATTGTCAGTCATGCCTTTCCATCTTTTTTTAAATATAAATGTGCTGATATTTACATCCTCCCGTTTCTCCCCCCTTCCCTGTCTAGCTCTCTTTCCCTTCCTTTCTCTTCTTCCCCTCCGAGGGTTACAGTGTAGATGAACACTGTTGGCACAATAAGGGTGATATGTCAGCATGCATGAGCGCAGCCGAGCAACGGGAATGGAGACTGGGATGAAGAGAGAGGGAAGGAGGCAGAGGTGGATAGAGGAAGAGGAATGGAGGAAATAAACAATGAAAAAGAGACAGGGTGGCAGGAGCAAGATAGTGTGAAATAAGAGGAGAGGGATGGAGTTGCAAGGAGGGGGTGGGCGGGTGGAGGAACATGCATGCAGAGACTGGCAAGGAGAAGGAAGGAGGAGGGAGGGCGAGTGGGAGGGAGGGGGGAGGAAAGGTGATAAAGGAAACATGGATTTGTGTATTCAGAGATGAGAAGGAAAAGGAAGAATGGCTGCAAAGAGCATGTACGCATTATTTAGCCAAATATGGAAATATGGTTTTACTAATTAACTGGAAGAGTCTTTGGTAGTATGTTTATTGAAGCATTAGCATTAGATAAAATAAAATTCAATTTCCTAATTCATTTTCTAATGTTTTTGTAGGAGATACAGAGGGAAAAAAAGGGAAATGCTACAAATTGGTTCACCTCGGAATAAGAAAAACATTGTCCTGTGCTAATTAGCAACGCGTAACCTTGTTCTGAACTGTAAATGTAGCAGTAGAAGTAGTTTAGTGTCATGAAAATGCAGAATGACAAGACCCCCCCCAAAAAATCTGTACATTTACCTTCATGCTAACCATAGCCAACCATAACCATAACCAATCCTAGAGTCTATATGAGATGAGCTGCATTTAATTCAGCGCTACATGCTAATACTACGCACTATTGTAGTACGTATTACAGCATTTGCTGGTGCACTTTATCAGTTTCCTCTCAGCACAAAGCAAGGCATTTGTCCTAAACTATTCAACAGCGAGGACCCTGAGGCTGATAGTAATCACAGAATCACAAAGGGGAAACAAAAATGGAGTGGACTGCATAAAATGAAGCTGATAAATGAGTTACATTTTAAAGAATTGAACTTCAAGATATTTAGGGAACAAACACATATTCTGCCCAACAGAAGGAATGCTGTATATGTATGCTGTTAATGATGATGCTTCTCATTTATTAAAATGAAATGTCTACTTTTAAACAAATGGCTCTTTTGGAGGTTGTGGTCTAAAGTGGCCTCATTTAAAATGCAGGATAATAACGAACCTTTGCAGGTCGTGTCGGTCTTCAGGCTGGTTTCACTGAAAACCACACCTCACATGGCGTAGGTGTAAAGCTTTGACATGACCACCTTTTGCAATAATAGCTCACAACTGCCTCTGAAACGGGGCGTAGCCTTGAATGTGCATGACTATGCACATGTAGACTACAGTACATGAGCAGTGCACATGAACATCACATGTGACTAGTTTAAAAAACAAACAAAAATTCTTCTGTAAGGTTGAAAAAGTAGAAATACGGCCAAAAAGAGAGAGAGAGAGAGAGAGAGAGAGAGAGAGAGAGAAAGGATGAAACAGATGTGTCTTCTCATTCTGCCTGCTGTGTAGTTCAGAGGTCCTTGGAGAGATTACAAGAGCAACATGAGCCTCAGGACACATGTTAAAGCTTAATGTGCGAGTGTGTGAGCGTGGGTGTGGGTGTGTATCTGCGAGTACGAGTGTGACCTCACGTATGTGTGTGTGTGTCTGACATTGGACGGCACTGTGGAATTCTGCATGTCATATAATGTTACTGCAGCCTCCGTTCAAACCATGCATGATGTCCACTCGCACGCCCACTCATTTCCTGTCCACACATCTACGATTTTCCTCCCTCACTTGCAACATTCCTTCCTTTTCCTTCCTTCCTCCATCTCCGAATCCTTCCCACTCACTAAGTCTTCCATCTTCTGTTACAGACAATGTTAAGACACCCCGAGTGGACAGATGTACGTTATGCCATCAGAATCCACACATGGGAAAACATGACACGTGATCGGAGAGAGAATGTAAAATGTTCAAAACAAAGCAAGCGCGCAGCTGCATTTATATTATTTCACAGCATCCTTTACAGGAAACACACCTCAAGTGCTTACACAATGCCATAAAACATGCAGAGCTTCTTGTTTGTTTGCCCTGAAGATGTTACACAAAGTAGAGCAGCTGTATCACGGGCTTGAGAGTGTGAGTGTGTGTGTGTAGACGATGAAATCTCTGCTCATATGCACACGCATCTGAAACTGTGTGTCATGTAAACACATGTATGCAACACCACAAGATTTTGCCCATAAAGTGCATTAGGTGCAGGCGATTTCATAGAAGAAGTCTCTGATCCGTCGCCTTGTCTTGTCAAAGAGAACCAACATCAACCTAAAGCATCACTACGTGTTTAATGAACACTGACAGTCTGTCCATTTCGGTCTCCCTCTTTATCAGTACATGTATAAACTACTCTGAAATACATCAACAGGACATCTGAGCCAAGTTGGGAGTTGTTCCTCCCTTGGACGATTTCCTAATCCCTGACTGTTCGAAGCAAAATATGAAGACACGGTAAAATTAACCTGCTGGCCGCCCACCATGATACATTTCAAGCAATTTGTCTTTCGCACACTACCCTACCGTTCTCCTTCCTCACTGTCCAGGCAGTGGCAGCGTTTCATTTAATGACTAATGCCCCTATAAACTGGAGAGTGGAGTAAAATATAGAGAGAAAGAGAGTGAGTAGGCCGACAGCCCAAATGAAATTAGCTGTCCAACAAGTGGAGCACTTTTTGGCAGACTCTCAAGGCGCATTGTATAGTTGGCAATGTGATACGACGGGATTGCACCGGAGGGGCTGTGATTTGCCAAATCTGCCCGGATGGTTTTACTCATGTAGCCATCGCGGAGGTCTTGTTTTCAGCCATATGTCCGCTATGAGATATTTTGTGCTTTAAATTGGCCTATTTTGCTGCACAGATTTCTGTATAAGAAGGACAGAAGGCAGAGTTATATTAAGCTGTGAGATTTGTATGGGAATTAGAGCCCGCCAGACTGATTAACTGACTGGGCCGATGGGATGATATAAGCTAATTGCAGAAATATTAGTATTAATGTACATAGATCAACCGATAAGTGACAAGACGCTGCAGTACAGAAACAGCAAAGATATGTCGGAGATACTTTAAGCCAGTGAAGAAACTGTTTTTTCAGATGTAAAATGTCCAGACTCAGCACATATCCTGGCCTCTTTTCTTAAAATATGTTATGTGTTTTCATATTTTATAGGTTTTTTAATAGTTGATATATGCTCATATATTATTATGACATTTAACTTTAACTGCACTTTAAAACTTTAAAATGTCAGTATCAGAGGGATCCATCTTAGCTTGTAGGCACGAGAAACAGACTTCTCTAAAAATCCGCCAAACCACTATTCAACGCTCCTACCACACCCATGCACACACACACGCAGTCTACTCACATTGTCATTGCAACCTTTGTTGTCCTCGTATTTTGTCTCTATGTGGATGGAGAACTTGGGCAGGAATGAGCACTGTGGATAAAGAAAGAACAAGATGTTAAACAAAATAAAATAAAAAGCCACCTCTGTACAGAACCCAGCAGATCACCAGATGTCATTGTTGTTTTACCGCCTTCAAAATAGTAAACAGAAGTGGTGAACAGCAGAAAGTTAACGCCCTTTACTTCTGGTGATAACTCAGATGGGGTTTACTGGGTGTGGATTTACATCTTCACTGTAGTTTATTGCATATAGTTGTCAAGCAGGGTGCCAAACTCTTTTAATGGTAGCGTGTAAAAAGGACTATTACTGTATTAACACTGACTGTCAAGCTGCTGTTAGAACTGTATGTCTTCTCTTTCTGTGTTCTCCCTCACTGTACAGTACAAGACAAAAATTCAGGCTTTGATGGCTCCATATTTCAATTTCTATCTTCTTGTCAAAATTGCCAAAAGCCAAGACAATCCCCCAGGCTTTTGTGAGGCTTTTTAAAAAAACTAATCCTAGCATGGGTGTATTTATACTGACTCATACATGAACACAACACTCCCCTGGCACACACACATAAACAGAGACAATATGAAGTATTCTGTTACCACAGCATTGTTATTTTTCCCCTCTTATCCCTGGACCCTAAAGCAGCATGACTCACGCTTTTGACATTTCTCACTCTGCACAACAGAAGCCCTGTAGCAGAGCCTAATCATTCAGATGTGTGTCTCAAAAATGTGTCAGCTTATTATGCCAAAACTTCATTCATCATGGGTTAATCATGGGTCACATAGGTAGTTCTGCTTATTAGCAAAGACATGCCCGCTGGTGTGTGTGTGTGTGTGCGTGTGTCACTGCAGACATAACCGCAAGATAGCAGAGCTACACTTTAAACAGAGTCAGACTGCATAATTTACTTCTATAAACACATACGTAATGGCTTCTAAAATGAGTGAACCACAGATGCTCCAAAATAAAGACTGAGTTCACTGAAATTTCTAATTACTAAACAATAATCTCTTCCACATACCCTACACTTAAACACACAAACATACAGTATACTGTATCAAGGAGATTTCTGTGCTGAAAGATTTATCTGTAAATCTTTGGCCTGGAAAAATCGTAGCTCAGCCACAGGCAACAAGCTAACTAGCTAACCATTTTGGTTGTTTAAGCTGCACTTATCAGTTCTTTTTACATTAGCAATGGCTACGTGTAAAGTAAAAGGGTTGCTCTTAGTGACAAACCCACAGAGAATTATCACCCAAATTCGCTGTGCTCCCTCAGCTCTACAGAGTATTTTAGCATTTATTAGCTCATTGTTCTGCTTTCACGCACCGCAACCTTACTGTTGCGCTTGACAAACTCGTTTAGTGCCACAGCAGGCAGCTATTGTCGGCAACAAAACTGATAAACCTGGTGGGGCATTTAGCAGCTAAAGAAGCATAGTTTTCCCAGGAGTTGTTGGAGACCAAAACAGAGCTTAAAGGAGTGTGAATATGTGACTGACATTAGGTGAGTCACCAGAAAAAATACAACTCCCAATGAATGCTAATCTTACTGTCTGCTAACATGTTATATACTGTATATATTGTTTGCTAGCATGTTAGCCATAACCACTGAAAAAAAGCAACAATTGTTAATATTGTGACTACAGCTCATTTCACTGCCCCTAAGAAACCAACAATAAATCTAATAATTCCAATTCAACACTCATAAAAGAATTTTCCATGACACAATCACTGCCAATTTCCTACCTCTCGCACTAGATTTACATCCTGTTGTTATTTTTATTGGGTTAATGTTGGATTTCTTTTAAGTGTAAAATATTTATAACTCTATGTAGAAAACGCTGAGTAAGTACACGAGGAAGTGATTTCGAATAAGATTCTTGTTTTCCTTTATTTTGGAGACACATCTGATGAGCTGCAGTCTTGGGTTTCCTGTGGTGATTTGTACACAGTTGCACCATTAAGTAATCACAAGGACACACAGTGTTACTCTCCTCTATTATGATGCAGGTATTCTCAGAAAAAAGAAATTACTTACTGTATATTCTACAGACCATGGCATCGGGTGACACAGACATCAGGTCAGAGCAGAGACAAGAACACAAGAGAACACAGTAAGTTATAAAGCCCCTGCAAATTTTCACAGCATGACAGGAAATGAGAAGCCCGCAATGTAGTATACATGCGTGAGACATTCAAGAACTGCTTAGTGAGTGTGACATACGTGTTTCCTCACATTTCCCCCTCCTCAGTGGCTTTCTCCTCTATTTTCTCTAATTTGCTCTCATCAAAAAGAAATTCCCTTTTATCTATATTCCTCAGCTTCTAACACTTCTCCCTTAGACCCTTAGATCAGGATCATTAAAACTACCACAGAGATATGTTCTGGGTACTGCGGCTCTGATCCTGACTACTGGTTACGTGTAATGACCCCGATTTGTAAAGCTTATTCCACTGCTGCACTCGTTGTAAGTCAGTGTGGATGAAAAGCATGTGCTTCGTGGTGAAACTGTAAACATCTATAGGAGAGACATGTCAGCTTTAACATGTTTATATGTCAATAGCATGTTCGCGCTTTGTCACAACATGTCTTCATGGCAAAATGACACAGCGCCAAACAGAAAGCTGCGACGGCGTGACTGATCAGTGCGTCATCACCACATTTGAACTGAGTTATCCTTAAGTGTTGTGTGTCAGCATTGAGGGCCCTCGTGAATCTACAGTGTCTGCTGTTTTTTTTTTTTTGTCTAAAGCTGCTGTCGATACTATCACCTTTTAGAGTTTAAGGTTATACTCTATTGATCGATGTTCAGATGTTCCTCTTTTGTCTTCAAAGGGTCACCCCATTTTTCACATTTCATTTGCATTTTGCTTAGAATGCTATAAAAAAAATGCTTATTTGCACTGTTTCACATGTCCTTCAGAAATGGCATATGGAAAAGCTGGAAACAGAGCATCAGCGCATCCTGAATTATACAGCACATGTCTGAATTTGCACTGGGACTTTGGTAGAAAAGCTCTCTCATGGAGGCATGGAGGCATTAATGTGCTAAAAAATGCAGTGGAAATTAGCAATCGTTGGACCATGTGCTAGAAATGTCTCTCCGCTATGCATCGTGACAACTCATACTATATTTTCACACCCTAATCCAGCTCCCTGAAAAACTAGTTCAGAAGCTGATCGGTGCGTCATGTGACTGCAGTGCCTTCATTATTCCAGGCTGAGCTCTATTTTGACAAGTTTTAGAGAGGTGGAGTGTTGAAGTTGGGCTCTTTTTGTTACAACAGCTAACTGGATTTGATGGTGGTGTTGGCCACCAAAAAAAAAAAAACGCATCAAACCGATCAGCTCGACCGTAAAACAAACACAATTTGCTCACCTGTTATGGTGTAAGGGTAGTAGTTCCATGCTTTCTCGGTCACATAGAAGATTTTAGGAACCACTGCTCGAGCCCAGCTGGGTAATTTACTGCAGAGTGACACGGAGAAAGACAAAGAGATACATGTACGAGAGACACCGTGAGCATGTAGCAGTGATGAAGCTGAAACTTGCTACATGTGTGAAAGGAAAATCTGCTCTCAGTATAGAGCACGGGAATCGACTGGTGGTGTAAGAAGAATGCTTCCAAAAGAAAACACTTTTTTCTTTATGGCAAATAAAGACTTTTAAGGATTTTTTTTTTAAACCAACTATGCTCTTGGCATTGTTTAAGGGCATCTCAGTGGCATCAATGGACTTTTCCCACCCTTTGGCTGTGTTTTGCATTTGTTTATAGTAGCAGGGTAAAGGATTATTTCATTGTGTTAAAAAATGCTCCATCTCTGAGAACTTGTTTTAAAATCTAAATACATTAAAGCCTTAGATTTATACAGATTCATTATAACCAACTAGCTGCAGGCAGCCGCCTTATGTTTAGCATACAGATATGAGAGTGGTACAAATCTCCTCAAACTCTCAGCAAGAAACCAAAGAAGCATATTTCCGAACATGTTCAACTGTTCCTTTAGCTGCAGCCCTAGACTTGAACCCCTTGTAGCACCGTGAACCTCGCTTTGTCATCTTCCATACTCCCAATATGTACACTCAGTTGACTTTGTACGAGCATTCATGCGTTACATTCTTTGATCTTGAACTCTGAACTCTGCTACAATAATAATTGAGGCTGCATTGAGAATGTATTTACGAGACTGTCAAGCACAGAAATGCACAGGCTTTCATGTAGCCTGCCTTCATCTCCGCTTCCTTTGATTGACACGGAAAACAATTTCTTAAGAAGGATAAAAATGGCGCCCACTGCATCGTGACGGCTCTGAATAAAAACAGCCTTCGACGGTCACATTGTGTGAATGCTGGCAGGCTCGCTCGCTCACTCTCTCCCTCTCCCTCCCAACAAAAGAGACTGACACTCCTCCTACGCCCCCATCTGTTGATTTCTCCCATTCCCTCCTTGTTCTTTTAAAGATCTTTGCCAATAGCTGCTGGGATGGGGCCCACGTTGCCAAGCGTGCATGTGTGGTGGGTGGCAGCACGGGGTTTTCACGCCAAAGCTTGTGTTTGTATTTCAAAGAAAAAAAACCTAGTTTAGTTGAACACATCCAAGAAATGGCAACACTTTTATTCAATCATAAAATCAACCACCCCCTTTTCACTCTTGGTGAATGTTATTGACAGAACGAGCGTGGAATTGATGTCCAGGTCGGATGGGATCAGTCCAAATAGTGAAATACAGTGTGAGGCAGATTGCGAGGGCTAATGGGGTGGTTGAAGCGTGACAGAACGAGTCCAGATTGACTTCCCTGCTGGTGAATCTGAGCTAAATGTTTAGTTGTTGTACAGCCAGATGGATGGCCAGTTGAATGGGGCAGAACAGTGGATATTTATGGTAAAATCCTTAATATAACATTATTAATCTAAATTTAACATGCCTTGATTTAAAGTGACGGATATTCTTTTAATTTACTCAATTCTGTCAACACAGAATTCACTCAGGGTTTGGTTATTCTCTGATTACACTCTTACACTTTGTGTTTTTCTTTATTCTTTCATTTAGCAGTGAATACTTTTTATTTCCAGCACAGACTGATACATATATTTTTACTTAACAAAATGTCAGCCACTCTGGAAAGGTCACTGTTTTTGTCTTTGTGTTTTTGTCTGTTCACACAATAGAGACTTAAACTCAGAAGATGTCATGGTTTTAACACATCTAAGAGGTTGTCGTGGACAACATTTATTTAGTTTAGAACAAAAGCTACATTTGCATTGTTGTGCAAAGACAATAAACTAGGGATGCACCGATTGTGAAATTCTGGGCCGATGTTTAAAATAACAACTTGGCCAGTGCCGATTGTTTGTTACATGTATTGCAAACTGCATAACCTGGATCTTTCTCGAAGTATCCCAGAAGCATCTCTAATACGCGTCTGTTCTATTTTTGATGCTTGACATGAGCAGCACACGTCGATCTACACAGAGCACCTTGAACAGGCGGAAGCCAGACACAGAAAAAGCAAAGACAATCCAGTGGACTTTCAAAATAAAATACCCCGTGCAAACTGCCGGTCGTAAACAGACAAAAGCAAAACTAAGTATCTACGCAGCATATTTACACATGTAGAAGCATGTTTAGAAAAACATACACCGGGAAAATGGCCAAATCTGAGCAAGTAAACAAAGTCTGGCTGGCTAAACGCTCGCTTCTGAAACTCTCCTGGTGGCGTATGAAGTCACATGCAGGATGGACCCAAACCGCAGCACGTACGCAACGTGCCAGAGACGCGTGCAGTGGGGTTTCGGAGCCTCCAAAAAAAGCGTTCATGCGACATGTAAATCAACATATCATCATCGGCCACTGCCATCGGTGAATGTCATCTTTATTTGCCGATGGCAGTTAAGGAGGCGAACATCGGCCGATGCCGATGTTCAGCCGATGCATCGGTGCATTCCTACAATAAACCATACAACCTCCATTCCTTCGCTACTCAAACCATGATTTCTTTACTGTTCAAACAAAGCCTTAAGCAACTCTAAAACAGCATTTTGTGAAACTGTGGAAAAGACAGAGCAAACTGCAAAATGAAGCCAACTGAATGGAAGCCCAACATATCTTTGTTTGCTCGCACTGCTTCCTTCTTTTATTTCTCTCTTCTCCTCTAAAGAGCAGAGCTGTGCTGACTCAACATAATTAGTTCCCCAGCATTGCCAACGCTGACACAGGTATTTGTGCTCAAACAAATGGCCTACAGCATCTCTGTTCCCTCTCTCTCTGTTCTCCCCCTCTTGCCCTTACATTTTTTTGTTTGGTCTTTCACTCCCACTGTCATTTTCTTTTCGTCTTCACATATTCTCCTGTCATCTCTCTTTGATACATGTGGACCTTGCAAAACTGTGTGTGGAAGGTTCACATGCATATGGCATATGCAGACACACACATCGGTCCACAGAGGCTCGCAGGATGCAGTGATATGCTTCAGCATGCGGTGATATACATCTGTGATAGATAAGTGACCCAGAGAAACCTGCTAGTAATAACATGTAGGGGTCAGCATGTGCATATTTTTACAGCCTTATCTTGTGGCTGAATGTAATCTTAGTCAGTTCATATGCAGATACACAGGAATTTGTACTCCAGGGTTTTCCATCTTTGGTAAAAAGCATGGGTGAAGACCAATTTTGAGTCGAGTTGTTCTTTGAGTCAGAGTCCAGAACTCTCTGTGGTGTTGTCGCAGGCTTAACCAAAAATGTGCTAAATGACCACCCTCAAGAGTGTAAGAGTTCTCCACACAAATTAATCACAATAAACTAAAAAAAAAAAAAAAAGACATGTTCCACTGACCTGTTGAGGTAGACTCGTTTCTCTGTGAACTGCCCTTGGCCGTGCGCTGGGTCTTCATACGGTTCATTCTGCACCACCTCCACGCCTTCCCCTCGGTCGCTCTGCTCGTGGCTGTGTTTACTGATCATGTACAGCTGCCCAATCCGGTACTGGAAGATAAAACACACAGGTAGGACAAGTTCACATGCTATTGTCTGACAGAATAACTAAGAGACATGAGTGTAACAGGCTGCAGTTAGAGACTTGTTGAAAGCAGAAATGCTCATAAATCAACTCGTCTATCGAGTTGATAAGACAAAGTCACCACAATGTCCAGTTAGTAGTGTTCTGCAGCTCATGTTCAAATTTTGAATTTTAAGAGCATTTAAGGAATTACTGTCACCATCTGTTGATGAAGAGAATGTGACGTGTACAAAAGCTCCAGAACAGTGAGTCAAAAAATTCACTTCTAACTCAGGTGTCATGTTATGAATGTAAATCTTCTAAATACAGTCGAAACTGTGAATTTGTGATACGTTTCGAGACATGAAACTCATGCAATTCTGAAAAGAAAAACAAAAACACAACAGATACACACAAGGTGCACAAAACCTGTTCTTTTACAAGTATGCATCACTGTGGGGTCTGAAGTAAAATTCTGCTTAAGCAGTTTCAGCTGAAAACTGTCCAATTATGCTAAAACATATCCCACCGGCATCTTCTCAGTTTTCATCACACCAATGCTCGCTATTTTGTTATCAAGCAAAAAAAAAAAAAAAAAAAAAAAATGACAGGAACAGGAGGCCGGGCCAAGAATAACAATACAAACACTGATAATAACAAAACACTTCCACTGCCACTATTATGTACAACCTTCAAACACCAGCCCACAACAGAATTACATCCAAAGCCAGAGTAATGCACTAATGTAACACACGACACGACAATTTTTAACATATTTTTGTTTCCTCTGTAAAAGCATCATATTTATATATTTCGAACTCAAAAAAGACCGATAAATACTTTAAAACATCTGAATTGAATTTATTTAGGAATATAAATGGCAGAGTCAGACTTTCTTAACTCATAAATAAAACTTCGGGGTACAGCACTAACTTAAGAAATCTTACTTAAACTGTGTCTATCGCTTTATTTCTGCCCCGAGGCTGATAGATAGTGGGGGACTTCTCCTTCGCAGGGTAAAAAGATGATGTTTGGGTAAGTTTCACCATGAACTGCTTAGCCATGAGTCAACACTCATTCTTTATTTATTGCCTTATTTTCCCAGACATAGTTTAGAAAAAGGTCAGGAAACAAAGTAAAGTCATGCCATGCTTCTGCAGCGATAAGGCTTCTTCAATAAAAAAGATCAGACATACGAGTTGGTTTCCATTTTAGCTACTTCTCTTTCAATGAACATGATTCTGATGACTTTGTACAGGCCGGACCGTGTTCAGTTAATTTAATATTCTGGCCGTGCAATAACAGCTTTTAATTTTAGATGACGCTTGCAGCTTGTTCACTTTATTCAAGCAATAAACTGAATTGAAAGCAGCCCTTCTCTCCGCTTTTGATCTTTAATCTTCACACTCTAAATCCAAAGCTTCTGCTTGCTTCCTACTCGGAAAAGGAATAGGAAAGATATGGAGATGAACGAGTGATTTCAAAGAGGGAGAAAAGGAGCTGACAGAGAGTGAGAGACTGAGGAGCATCCAAGGAGGGCAACTTGAGGAGTTTTAATGAGCAGGAGGGGCTGGAATTAAATCAAAGACAGAGAAAAGGGACGCAACTTGAAATTTTTGATAATAGATTGTAAGCAGTAAGAAGATGAGGAAAACTGAGGCATAATCTCCCTCCAGAAAAGATGGTTTGATGATGGCCAGCGATGCTTATAATCCTTTTGTGTCACAGGCTGTGAACAAGTGAAGCTGCACTCTTGTTCCCCGCTCAGTCACCATACGCTTTCTCTCCCCTCGGTGCCTCTCTCCTCCACACTCGTGCTTTAGTTTATAGAGAAGTCTCAGAAGAACAGCAGAGTGGGGCACTGCTGATGAAGGAGAGCTAAATCAACCGTATTCCCCTGGATTCCACACTTCCTCTTTCCCTGACCTTTACCTGCCACAGCTGTTGGCTGAGCTATGAAACGCTGTCAGGGAAAAATGTGAGGTGCTCACCCAAAATAGCTCGCGGGGGGGGGCTCAAAATCGGTGTCAGCACCTAGCTGCCGTTCTCTGATGGATACATACATTTTCTAGGTATATGCTAAAATAAATGAAACAATTATGTAAAGCCATGCGGGTTATTAGACCAAGCCTAGAGGAAGGATGCACAACGAAGCAGCTATAACAGATGATATCACAGGGGAGGATTGGCACTCTTCAGGCATCTGCAGCTTTGCTAGAAAGCCAGTTTAAACACTTGCATGACAACGTTTCATACTTCATAGGATAAACAGCCAAAACAGAGGCACAATTCTGTAAAATCAACCTATTTGGTCTAATATGAACACTACCCCATTGTTATGGAAGAGTTCAAAACTGTGCAAATGCTGACTTTACTTTTGAAAATGTGTGTTGAAAATACATAACATTTTAAGATTTACCATGCAAACTTAATGTATCATAAGCTTGTATCATAAGCCTCTGTGTTCTGCGGAGGTGTGATGGGCATTTTTAAGCTCAAGAGTACTTTCCGCAGCCCGTTCTGCCCCAGAGACGAGAGTGCAATCATCTAAAAAATAGACACTCCCACAAGAGTAAAGAGGCTTTAGCATGCTGTAGAACGAGGGTGATTAATTAGAATAGCGTTTGATTAATTCTGATGAATTCAGAACTCAGTATAGCGCAGGGAATGAAAATCCTCCTTTCTGAATTCCATGCACTCTTTTTCCTGCACAGCGTGTAATCTCTGCTGCTCGGGATTTCTCACGTCACAACAATGACAGAAGACGTAGGTTGGTGACGTAGCATGGGATCATGGGAGCTGTTGTCTTCATTGATAAACAACCTCCATTTCTAATGAGGTTGATGGTATTTTATGCTTTATTCACACTACGTACCCTCTCTCTGTGTTTCCCCTGACGTTCATTTGGACCAATGTAAGCACACAACTCCTGAACATCTTATCTAGAAGCAGCAGTTAATCTTTGGCGCACGTGTACACTCAAACCACGGTCAGACAGTATTTGACAATATTGTACTTGTCCTGGACTGTCTTAGAGTCGTACTGACCTGGTACGTGCATGTAACACTACAAATACACAGTGCAGCGCTCTTGGATATTAACATGAACAAGCAATGAATGTCGCATAATATACCACTGTCAACCTGATAAAAATGTCCCACACACACATTCCTCAGCTATACATCACCAAACTTCTACCTCACAACACAATCTCATGCATTAAAAGATCACAAACCCAGCTGCTCTGTTTCGTTGGCTCTGTTTCCTCTGTTGTCCTTATACAGTAGACCAGTTTCAGTGTGAAACTGTGAAAGGACAGCAAAGCAATGACTCACCCCCCCCCCCCAAGAATCTCTAGATAATCGTTATGTGTAAGATTGTGGTGTCATTAAAAGGACACACACTTCAAGGAAAAAAAAAATGCCTTCAGTGGGTTGTTTGAGCACAAAATTCCCTAACTAGAAAGCAAGACACAACAGCAGTTTAACATCAGAGACAAATAGTTACTGAGACACGCACTGTTTCGCTGACCTTTCTTTCACCATGCAGCATGTTTGGAGGTGTCTGCTGGTGCAAACTGATTACACAGTAACAGCAAAAAAAAAAGAGTCACAGTACCAAAGAAAACATTCTGAAAGTTTGTTTTGGCTTTCAACTGCAGCCAAAACAAATGGTAGTTTCATTGATTAGCCAACTATTTTGGTGGTTTTACAGGAAGTTACATGGTGTAATATTTATTGGTGAACAACGGTTAACTGCAGCTGACAGTATCTCGCCCTAAAACAGCAAACTGCACAAACCAGACTAGCTATTTTCCCTTTGCCTGTAGTCTTGGCTAAGCTAGGATGACAGGCCATCGGCTGAAGCTCCATACCTAACGCACAGACACAAGTTATCATCTTGTCTCACTCTTTGAAAAGCAAAGACCCCGACCTATTGTTTATTGCTTCATAAAGCTGATACTGCAAACCTGTTCACAAACAGTTGCTTAAATGCATCACTATTATTCATACAGAAAACAATGACCTGAAAGATGATGACCTGAAAAGTTCCATCAAGTGTCCTTTATCATCATCCTGTCACCCATTATTAATGTACAATTATAGTATGAAGAATTTTAGATGCTTTGGCAGTGCTTGCACCAACAGTTTCCTCAACCAACTTGAGCAGAAGTGGCAGCCACAAAAAAAAAAAAAAAGTAGAAGTTGGTATAAGTGCAGTGCTGGCCTGTCATGTTGCAAGATTATGAAACTCATCAAGCAAAGGGACATTTTTGGCACTCAGTGCAGCTAAAGGATTTTTTTTCTCTGCACAGCACAGCTACTAGTGCGGGTTAAAACTAATGACCAGTCTTCATGCGTTATCTAATCCCGCTACACGGGTAGCTGCATTTAACTATACATGAGGAAACATCATTAGTGCGGGGGTCTGTTTGTGTTTCAGCGATCAGACTCGGATGAGTTTGTTGAGTCAGATCAGTTCAGTCAGTCACAATAAATTAATTAACAGGAATGTCAAGCGGATGAGCTCCGAATGCTTTCAAACATGTACACATCCAAACCCGGTTGAACTTGTTAGAAAATCTTATGTAATTCAGTGTTAAAGATGGAAAGAGCCCCCTTCCCATCTATGTTTATTTATTAATGTAGTATGCATGAGATGAAGTTGTTACACGACCTCTCACATTCCTTACAGAGTATACAGTAACATCAAGAACAAATGACATAGCACAGCCTTTTTTTTTTTTTTTTTGCGTCATCCCCCCCATTGATTCAGTCCATTAATAAAAGTTCACCTTTTCATTGAAGCCTCAAAAGCAAAAGGGAGAGTTTCTAAAAACAGCTCTGGGCTGCGGTGAGTGCCAGCCTGCCAGGTTAAGAGCTACTGTAAATAATGCAGACGCTCTCCATCCCTCTTTTTCATGACACGTACAAAATGAGGGAGGCAAGTGGTGTGAATTGAGAGACACTGAGACAGAGGACAAACCGAGGGGGGTTATGGGGGGGAATTCAAAGTTGCATAAAATGAGACACAGGTACAGACAGACGGAAATAAAGACAGGACTACAGAGACGGTAAAGTGTGACAGCCTGATTTAATGTCTATTTAGACGAGAGATGCCCTTTTCCATCCACTCCATAATCAATGAGCTGTAGCGGTCATCGACTTCTAAAAATATCAGGGCCGTGCATATATTATCGGGGGGCCTCTCATGAGGGCCGGTGCAATGATTTGAAATGGTTGAGGACACCATGATGAATGTGCTCGGCCGTGAATGGGCCAAAACAAACCACTTCATATTAGGGAAGGTTTGCACAACAACAAATAAAAGCTTGTACCGACTGGCTGAATGGCCCTGTTATTTTCCCCCCCATTGAAGCAAAACAGGCAATCACTTCAGAGAACACTGCAGCACTGAAGTACTACTCACTCTGTCTCTTGTCTGGAATCTTCACAGCATGATCGATCATTTAGCAACATGACGCAGCCAGCACAAAGAGGCCTGTACTTGCCTAGTCTTTATTCGATTTGTCTGATGACAAGGCACTCTAGTTTGTTGTGGCTCGTTAATCAATGCCAATAAAGTGGAGTGCGTTGTCATCATCACCCCCTATTACAGGGTTCTGGTCGAGGTCGTTGAGACCCAAATCCACACACTGAGACAGCTGCGCGCGATGCGCTGCGACGGGTGTGAAATCACAACCTACCACTGCTGGAGCATCTCCAGCCCACAAACTACTTGTCATTTCCACATTTAAAAAAAAGTAAATAATGATAATAGTGTGTGATCGTGAATGCATTTCATTCATTTTCTTTGAATGGAAGCACTGTGTGAAACATAGGTTTGCTACAACTTTGCCCTTGGTGTATTTACTTACTACTTGCACAAACAGAGATAAAAGCACAACACACTCACTAGCTGCTGTTCGTTTTTTGACTGTTACGCTGCCAGGTTAGATATTTTTAGCTGCATATGGAGTCACACAGAAGGTTTTCAGTTTCTTTAACTAAATATATTCATCTGGGCTCTCTTTAAATCTACTTAGTATACAAGGCTTCATGCCAGGCTTTATTCCGAATGCGACTTGGTGTCCAAGTTCAACAGTCTGCCGCTGATCAGATGTTTTAGAAAACCATTTTTCAGAAAGCAGTTGGACAACGCAAACATGCACAATACCTGGCAACTTGGGCCTGAGCTTATTTGACACTGTTCAGCTGAAATTGGACCACATGCGGGAACATTTTTGCATCTCAAACCTTAATCTGAGTTCAATTATCTCAGCACTTGTCATATAGAGCAGGTCTAGACTGTTCTCTTGGAGAATAATTATTTTCTGTGAGGCGTGCTCTTTCCATTCCTTTTAAGATTCACCACCTCTCTTACACTCCTGATGAAAACACCCTGTTCAGGTGCACATTTGTGACATTTGATTGTTGGCATAAAAGATGCCCCAAAATATGCCCCAGGTATAATTTTTAACAAAAATGTCCTATGAGAGAAAACATGCAGATTTAAGGCAGATATAAACATTAAACCTTGTTGTATTAGAAATAATTTATAGCATGCTAAAAATCTGGACAATACAATATTATACAGTGATTGCTACAGATTACAAATACACTGCCTACTGTAAAACATCAGAGCAAATATGACTAGATTGGAAAAACTGTAGTGAGTTTTCAGTAAAATAAATGGGTAGAATTATTCAAATTTATACTGCCAAGGTACATTTTTAAACTATAATAACAGTGGGAGATTTTTATTTTCCCAAACCTTCAAACACTTCTGCATGTGTGGGACTCACTCTTAGAAAAACTAAATAATCACTTGCATCTGACATCATTTAAATTATTCACACTTCAATTATTTTTCAATTTTTCAATCCAGTTCATTTTCATCTCGTTTATTTCTGCCCACCTGAAGTGTTTCTGTGTAATAGCACAAGCCCAACCAGTGAGAAACTGATTAATTGACTGCAATCTCAACAAAACCTTCAAACGCAAATAGCTCCAGTCATTAACAGAAAAAAAAAAAAACCCTGTGCACTACTGCTAACACAAAGGTTTAGACTAGCTGCCAGACGTCGAGACGTACCACCAGACTAGAGAATCACAATATGAATAAACAACATTGTAGCGTTAAGCTGTAGCAATCAATATGTGGTCTATCTGGACTCCCTCAGCATTTCTGTGCAGTCGATAATGCTACAGCACCATCATCAAGAACGTGGGGGTGAAGGAAAAGAAAGAGGGGAGTTCATTGTATGATCAGCAAAGTTACATTGCTGTGGTTAGGGAGAGAGAGAGCTAAAGATTGAGTGGATAAAACAGTGGAAGAAAGTAAAAGAAAAAAAATGAAGAGTCAGCAAATAAAGAAGAGAGGATAGGAGGAAGATGAGAGGAAGGAAAGAAAAAGTAGGAAGGGAGAGGAGGAGGAGTTATGATTACTAGGCTGCACGTCACTGTATATCACTACATTTCCAGGCTTCAGTGCACAAAAGGATGGGGAGAGGGAACTCAAATGAATGACAGCAATAACCAAGGACAGGCAAGAATGGATAGAGGAAAGAGACGGGTAATTTTCCGTCCATTGAGAGATGATCTCCCTTGTTACTCTGTGCGTCAACATCACCCGTCAAACATACGAAAGCCTTGAGTACTTTGGCTTCACTGGCTCAGACAGGCACAGTGATATTATTCACTATTGTCCTTTATATAACTTAAATACATGCGTTTGCGACACATTTTGTTGGCGTCAGTTTAATTTGAAATGTGATGCCATCCAACAACAAAACCAGCATTGTGCCAAGCATTAATACACTGGATATTATAACGATGCCCAACTACCATCATCAATGGTATCATCACCAATTACGGTTTCTGATAAGGGATGGCAGTTTCAGTTTTGATAGCTTGATACCCATTATCCAGTAACTGTTACAAAACAAAGGGCAGAATTACATGAAATACAAGAGTTCTGTTAGACAGCGTTTCAATGGAGTTCAATGGAGACTGACTTATGTATGCGATATGTTTAGGTTTAGATTAAGAGCACCTTTTATTATGAATAAGGATTCTCCAATGTGCTGACCCTTGTTATGTAAATGACACACTACAAAACAAACCTGACCCTTCCACCTGACTAACAACCTGATTTTTATTAGTGATAAGCTACGATGTTCACTGAGCAAGGTGATTAGTTTCACTGATTTTCCATAGTTCTAATAATCAATCAGTCCAACCTATGCACCTGACCTTTGACGGAATATTAGTGTCTGACACGTTTTGCTGTGAAAAGCGATTAATGTGAAAACCATTATTAAATTAAGTCAGACGTTTTGCAAGTTGAAAACGCACTTTGCCTTCACAAACACGGCTAAGTGGATAATTTGATTGAGTGCAATTAATGTGTTACGGAGGGGAATGAAATTTGCATTTACGAATGAGATTCGTCATCAGTGTGATCCGTCATGGGATAAGTGAGACGTGAAGAGACTAATTAATGCAGAAACGGACGGTTCGCAACGGAGTGAAGTAGTAATGCCTCAAGGCAATAGCTACATTTTTTGCTCAATAGATAAAAGAATGTTATGATATTCCCCTTTTTAGCAGCCTTGCATTATTTTGGAGACGTAACCTTGGCAGACAAAGCAGGACAAAAATGACCTTCTGCAAAAAAAAAAAGAAGTGCTCAACAGCCAAAGAGTCTTGTACACGACAAAAGTATCAGTAAGGACATAATTAACCTACAGTCAACCAGCACTGCTCCTCAGCAGCCAGGTCAGCACACCTCTCTATCTGAATGTCAATGTGAGGTAATAGCAACACTAATAGCTCTGCTAATCACTGTTCCACTTGTAGAGGGCCACGTTAATGCCCTCCAGGAGCAACATGGCAGCCCAATAGAGAGACCGTTTTTGTGCTTAGCCAGTGCTGAAACTCTGTCAACTTATGAGAGCAAATTTTGGAGGGAATAAAGAAACCGCTCTTGCCCCAGAGCTCAAGCGGTTTTAATTGCCCAATTTCTGTCTGAAAGAATGAAATAGCTACAGAGATGACAACCAAAGCGTAAAAATAATCCTCGGCTCACAGCTTGTATAAATGAGCTCAGTGTGCTTTCCTTAGTTACCTGCTGAATGAGTCAGTGTGGGAAGCATGTATGTACATACTGCTATTATGCTCACACAACCTGTGGTATTTATTAATAGCCATCTTAGAAACAACACCTGAGATTTTCTTTTCTTTCTAGACGACAGCACACCTACTGCTATGCAGCCCACACAGAAACAAGTGTTGGACCATTAACAAACCAGCCCGTCGCGGTCAAACCACCCCGTCCTTTGTATTACTCTTGTGGAACAAGGCCAGCACAGACTTGTTTGTTTATTTGCTATTCACAGCCATTCTGGGTTGTAGATATTCTTCCATTTTTCTGTATTAGTTCTGTATTATGTTGCTTCTGAGAGTGTCTTGCTTGTGGTGTCCCTCATTAGAAATTGTAGTCCATGTCTGTATAGAACACTGTAAACGTCATTCATCCATGACCGCAAGGGCAAAAGTAGCTATAGCTCATATACTGTACCTCTGATAGCAATTAACTACACCACTACATAGCTGTTCCCATAGGAATAATTACTGATACACAGCCCTGGCATGAATAAATTGTAACAATGCCCAGTAAGATAAAATACAGTTTACCAACCTGGGTTTGATCTGTCTCCAACAGATGTCATGGGGCCCAGTTTGATGCTTGGGCCGGTCATGGCTCCCATTAAGAAAAACAAATGAGTAAATAAAATTCTGGGCAAACCTTGAATATCAAATAATAAAGAAAAATCTGGTACTTTATCACTCTAATCAGCTTGTTCCCCTCTCACCCCCACAAACACTCAGCCTTTCATACTGATGCATTGCTGCATTAGTAGGGCGATAGTAGCTTGAGTAATGGAGGGAAGTGGTGGGAATGTGGACAGAGGTGCAATATTAGACCAGAGCAAGTTGACCGATATCAGGAAATGAGCGAGTATGTGATAGGAATAAAGCCTCTCTCACTGCTGGAATCTACAAACATTTCTTGATGTTACTGATGATGATCATTCATTTTTGGCATTTTAACATATGTTTACAGTTAGGGTATCATATTTCTGATTCCACGTGACTGGAGAGATGAGCTCTCTTTTTACCAATTTCCTGGCACATCTCTAAACTATGAGAGAAATCCCTTAAGAGGGAAAATAGCATGTTTTATTCAGCAGCTGATGAACAGGTGATCCTAGAGTAAACGCAGAAGCTGGGTGACCTTGCTAGCTACTTTAAGTGGTAATCTGTTCAAAAATATTTGTTGCTTTACACGTATATCCTGCATGAAGTGTGGCTGAAAACTGAGAGAAACCTACAGTAACTAGATTCTGAACCAACAAGTTGCCAGGATATCTGGACAAACACACACTTTTTATACCAAAATTCACAGCACGCCCATCTTTATCTTACAACTTCTTTTTTTAAAGAAGAAATATCACTTGTTTCTTCCTAAAATCAAAAATCAAAATCATTAAATCTGGAGAGCTGTTGTTTTCATTGGGACGACATACAGCCTGAAAATGCACATAATCTCACCTCAGCTCTATAAAGAACTAAATATCTAGGATAACACTAGTTCTCAGCCTTTCTTACGTCCATCTATAAACACACACACACACACTTAAATGCATACTGCTGGCACAGCTATGGGCTCATCATTTTGCAGTTTCATTACCTATGATGGCCAAGCCACACACACAGCCACATACGCAATCTTCTTCCCCTGTTCGGTGCACATTTAATCAACTGGGCAGCAGTGTGCCGCGCACAGCGCTGCACTCTCCAGATAAGATTATCCTTCAGCTGTAGGCCCGACAGTCAATAGGTGGACAGGAGTGTAATTAGTGTGCGTGTGTGTGTGGCTAGAGAGAGTGGAGAGAAAGGGCAAATGAACAAGAAAACAAAATATATATATTATATAGATAGTGACTGAGGGAGTGAATGAGCGAGAAAGAGAGAAAGACAAGTTATCGATGTTGCTCTGTCTGTAGAAACTGAGCACCACATACACAAGACAGAAATGTGCAGGATAGAGAAACACCTGCAGTACATCTCTGTCCTCTCCCTCCACAGGAAGCCTCACCTTTCTCCAAACCTCCCTGCTGCCTTTCCTGTGTGTACACAGAGTGGGGCGAGGGGGGCATTTAAAATCTGTATGAGGAAAAGAAACTAGTCTGTGTTTGACAGTGAAAGAAGAGAGTGGTTGTCTGTGTTTGCACCTGTTTATATGAACAGAACTGCACGCAAGGTTTGGCTGAGAGTGTGATAACAATGTCTGCAGGAAGCTGAGAGACACTTAAACTGTGTTTTCTAATGTGCTTCCTGTCTCCGCCTTGCCCATCAAAGCAAGTTTTAGGGCCAAGATTTGATCTTGTGTGCGCTTTGTTGATACCAACTTGCTATTTTGGATAATCTGTGAATGTGCTCTGTATATGCACAATTCCAAATTTGTGTGGTGCTTTTTTTACTGTGGTGACTAATCCCATACACAGGACACCAACTGTGCACTTTCACACTACAATACTCAGCATCTGTTTAATTTGAATAAGACACCTTTTAGTTTAGATTGTTGCACAGCGGGGATCTAACAGCTACGTGATCAGCCCAGGCTCACAACATATAACAATTTGTTGGGTTTTTTTAAACAAAACGGATCCCAATTTTAGCATGCTAGCATTTGCTAATTCTGCGCTAAACACAAAGAGCAGCTGAGGCTGACGGGGAAGTCATTAGTTTTGCAGGTACTTGAATGATAATGCTGATGATGCTAGGTGAAAAGTTTGATTTATTCTCAGGGAGACATGAATGTATCAAATGTCACAGCAATGCATCCATGATGCTGAGATGTTGAGACACTCTTAACCACAAATGTCATCCTCATGGTGGTGCTGAATGAAAAGTCAGGGGCTTACTAGAATCAGGATGATTCATCCTCTGGGAACCACGAATGTATGTACAAACATTTTTTAAAAACCATTCAACCGTCAATGTTACATGTTATGCCTTATAGCTAAGTATTCACACATCATCTATAATGAAAGGACAGATATACGAAGGAGAGAAAAGAGATAGATATAATAATAAAGACAGAGAGATAGAGTTAGAGAACAATATATTTAGTGTCCATTACTTGTTATTGTCAATACAAGCATGAACAACAAAATTTCAAACAACACTGAAATATCACATTTAAAAACAGGAAACATATTTCCAAAACTGATTTGCCTGATTTTAACTGTTGTATATTGATCTGGATGGCTGATCCCTTGACCTTTAAGTGAAACAAACTGTGCCGAGGTGCCCACCTGTGACTCAACCTGATACCTGTCAGCTTCAAGTTCCTGCTAATGTGGGATAAAGTGCTGGCCAGCTGAGGCATACACGCCTCCCCTCAGACACAACTATTAATCACCTGAACTATTATTATTCATCATGTCATCACACATGCAGACAGGCCTGTGTGCACACACAGATGATGCACAGTACACATTTATACATACAAATCCAATGCCAGAGACAGCTAGAGGGATGTTTTCCTGTGGCTAAGACTTTGGTCATGACAAAATGAGGAAAACAAAGTGCTGGAAAGATTAAAAGATTATTAATGACTTATGTAAGGAAGGATTTCATCGAGGAGTTCACGGAGAGGAGTCTCAAAAATAGCTAATGCTTGAAAATAAAGCAAACAATCTCCACATTAATCTAAATATTAGTCACTGTGTAAATAAAACGATTAAATAGAATCAGAGTACTGCATCACTGTACCATGGTCATGGAAAATTCTTGATTCTGATTGGCATGGATTATTTTCAGGTAAGTGCACTGCTCTGACATCCAGGTCATTAGTCTAAATTGGTATACACAGTCATGCGGATGCAGGTTGGCAGATCTGCATCTACATCTGCAGGAGATGAAGCATTATAGACTTGCCAGACTACTTGGCTGATATTTCCACAACAAAATTTCCCTCAACGCCCAGTTCAAATGCTCGTCAGGATAATGTTACACCTGTCTGGACTGAAAAATGCTCATGACAGCAGAGGATGTCCAGTTAATTCCCCAGGACCGTATGGAGCTGGGCTGAAGCCCAGCTAGTTGTTGGCATTGAGGTGAAGGTCATGGTAGTTGTGCTATGAATTGCAGATCGGCGCCCACAGCTGCTGCAGCCCGTGTGTGTCACAAGAGAGTGGTGTGAAGAGCACTCAGCAACATGCCACCACGTTGTGTGACTGTGTGTGTGTGTGTGTGTGTGCGTGCGTATGTGTGCGTCTGTGAGGTGGGTAAAGGGGGGCAGAACATATGCTCAATGTTCTCTGTGTCATTGGCTTTGTCTCTTCAAAATGGGCAGATGTACTATATACGACAGCGTGGGTGTGTGTGTGTGCATGAAAGGGGGTGTAGTTACTTTATGAGTGATACACTCTATGCCCTCACACATACACACACACACACACACACACCACGCAACACCTTTTCCCTCACCCACCTCCATACAGCAGCAGCAGCACTAAAAGAATCACTTATCAGTGCTGCTTCCTCGTTTTTTTTCCCCCCTCTCCGCCAGAACCTCAGTGACACATAATCTGGCACATTTTCTGTCATTTTCACAGTTTGAGTGATTATTTAATTGACTGTATTCATTAACCGATCACAGTCTGCATTCAGAACAATTCATTCATGCCAGCCCACGTTTTCTAAAAAAAAAAAAAAAAAGGATAGATGTGGGAGGCCTTTGGGAGAAACACGAATGAGATAAGTGGCAGGTCAAGGGCCTAATTAATAGCCCACTGCTCTCAAAGTGCATGTGGATTTCGATTTCATTGCTGAAAATGAAATTGATATCACAGAGCAGTCAGAAGGTAAATTACATTTCTTAACAGTTCTGAGGTTTCGAATTCAGAAAAAAAAAAAAAAAAAAAATCAGCCTGATGATGAATAATGACATCCTGCTGACACTGTTTGCTTCTACGTGACCTTTGAAATTTTACTTTGCTTCATAACAGTTTTTATCCCTGAGCACCAGTATATATATATATATATATATATATATATATAAAACACAAGCAAAAAAACACAGCAATATATCATATATTACAGTATATTACAATCCTACATAGTCATACAGTAAT
This sequence comes from Protonibea diacanthus, assembly GCA_028641955.1. NCBI lineage: Eukaryota > Metazoa > Chordata > Actinopteri > Sciaenidae > Protonibea > Protonibea diacanthus. Next base: position 18,266,183 of record CM053977.1, on the reverse strand, counting down.
ACATTGTAGAACAGTGATACTCAACACATTATTAGGCAAAGACTATATTAGACAATATTTTCCAACATTACAATCTTACCAACAAGAGTGAAGTGCAGCCATCACTGTGGGGTGGCACAAACTCAGTGCTTGTTACTGGAAATCATCTCATGATGAGAGCTCTCATTCTCATTTCGTGGAAACATTTTTAATTGAAAACTCATTGAGGGGGCAAGGACGATAATGCTTAGACTCCGATGTGGTTAAATTATGATTCAAGAGGAATGTGAATATGGGGAATAGACTTAAAAACCTTTTAAGCAGGGCTCCAGTATAACCAATTTGTGACAGGGCATGAGTTTTAATATCGTAGTGAGACATGAAGCAAAGAAAAAGAAAAAAAAGAAATGTAAAAAAAAAAAAAAAGCAGAGGGGGAGCAGAGCCCTGAGCACATTAAAAAGAAAAATGGATGTGAGGACAGTGGGAGACAGGAGGTAATATGAAGAGGAAAGCAGAACCCAGCAAAAACAGAGAAGGAGAGAGGGAGATAATGGAAGGGAGAATAAGTGAGAGACAAGGCCTAGACCAAGACAAATGACAGGGGGTGATGGAGTGAAACTGAATTTGAAAGACAGCAAGAGGAGGAGGAAGGAGTGTTAAATGAATGTGGAGAGGAGAAAAAAAAGCTGGGAAACTAAGTAATTTTTAGGCAGAGAATGGGACAGTGAAAAACAGCACAGACAGCAAATGACGGAGAGGCAAGACAAGTAGTGGCAAAGAGCGCAGGAGAGACTGAATAAAGCATGGGGGGGGGGGTGTGTAACAGGAGAGAACTGAACCAAGAAGGAGGAAGAGGATGGATCCTGTAGAGCCTCCCTCCTTGTCCTCACTGACCAACACGGGGACTGTAAATCCCCCACGAAACTCGAGAGGATGTAAACAAAGCATGAGCCCTGTTCTACAGAGGGAAAACCATCCTCCACGCACACGGGAGGCACACGGGAGCACAATACACTAACGCACATACAAACCAGGGTGAACGTGCAGTCATGCTCACTTTGGTGGTGCGCACATACAAACCAGTGTGCAAGCCTGCAAGAGAAAGTACATATACTGACACACACACACACACACACACACACACACACCAAGGACACTGAATACATTCACTACAGATCTGTCCCTCGATGCTGGCCCTTTTTGTAAATGGGACAGAGACTGTGTCGGGCAAATACTGTAACCTCCTAAAAATCTTCTCTTGTCCAACCACTTATGGAGTAAATGCCTCATGATTTAGCCTGGAACACAGTGAGCCACCAGCTCAGACTATACCTGTCAATAAACAACAACACATACACACACACAGAACACAAAATTCCCTGCTCCACTCTCACACACATTTCCAAGTTCAGCATTAAGACATAAGGACTGAGGATCAGCTTCACGTTTGAAAGCAAAAAAGGTCACTTTTAACTTTGCATTATTTTATCCCTTTGTCCAGTCTTTTCGTTTGGCTTGTGTGACATTGAGATTTAAAAGGATGCACAAGTGAGTACACCTGATGAAAAACCAAAGAGCCTGACTCAATCTTTCACACAGGTGCTGGTATTTTAAACATTTAAAAACACATTTGAAAAGACTTATGACCAAGATGTGACTGACTTTACATTTTCCATCCTCTCTGGGGACAAATGATGCAATGGTGTCCATCTCAAATATATCTTTGCCATCTTATTAGGTGACATATGCACCAATTCTGATACATCTGCAATGTGCAAGCTGATTTATTGACTTTAAAACAAATGATAAGAGAAATGTCAGTCCAGTAATGAACAGAAGTAGGTTTGTGTAAGGGTACTTTTCCACCAGTAACAGTACTACTAGAGATTATGATAGAGATGAAAATCTGCCCATTAGATTGATGATAAGACTCGTGATATTGGCTAAGTTTTCAAAGAGCTTTAAGGTTAAACATGATGAGAAAAGTACATAAGCTTTTCCACCTACAGCAGCTACGGTATACTCCAGCCTAATAGTTGTCTGAAGCAAAGTGAAAAGTGTCTGTTGTGCATGTACGCACGTAAACTAACGAACTGCCATTCGACCCGCTGACCAACAGAAACCCAAAAGCTGTGATTTACAGGGAGATAGTAACACTGGCGATGAGCGGACACCAAATCCCATTAGAGAGCCATAAAGCCCAGTGAAGAGGACGAGGGGGAGGGTAGGCGACTGATCGGAGTGCCCTCAGCACTGTCTGAATAATCAGGCTTTTATATGCTTTTACACAACCAAACACCACTCACCACACTCCGTCCACTTCTATCTGTCTACATCTGAAAGTCTCATTCTCTCTACTAACTGCAATCGTGTCATCTGTCTTCTATCTGTCACTTCAGTCGCTCCTCCATTATGTTCCATTTTCCTTTCACCTCCATGCCATTCGTTGGGTCTCTATGACTTTCAATCATCATCAACTTTCAATCTGTCTGTGATTTTCTCTTCCCGCTGTCACTGTGATCACAGATGGTTAGATTTCTTGGAGTGGTGATCATGACATGAAGGAGAACGTGTCACCATTTTAGGATGTTTTATTTTTACTTTTCAGAATTGAGTCTGAACTCTTTTCATGCAGCTCTGGGGGTAGCAGCAGTGTTGAACACGAGAGGGAAATCTGCAGTGTGAACGCATGTGTGTGGCCACCCAAAGCCCTTCCTCTCTCCCCACACACTCAGGCATTGTTAGTGCAAAGTGACCAGAGCAGCCAGGTAACAGAGACAATGCACCACAGTGACAGCTCGGGGACAGAGACCGGAGGCGATGCACTGCAGTTGCACAAAAAGCTTGCGAGTATGTCTGCATGTGCTGTCTAGCTCTTCAAGTTTCAGGCTTTGAGTTTTAACTAATAATGATGTCTATTTTTAAAAAACACAGAGCGTATCGCACTCCATTTTTAGTACTCGCTCTCAAGTGACAAAAATCTGATGGTTTCTAATTAGTGTGAACAGCAAAAAGCTGTGCGGCGTCATATTTTTTTTTTTATCTAGACCACCTGGGTATGTGTTACAAAAGAGGAGCCCAAGACATGCAATCCATGGGTGTTAAATTTGCATATGAATACTAATACTGAAACAATTATTTATCATCCACCAACAGCCAGTTAGCTTTGCTTAGCACTGGAACACTGGGGGAAAACAGCTAGCCAAGCTCTGTCTACCAATGCCTCCAAGGTTCACTAATTATGTCATATCTCATTAGTTGAATCCATGGTTTTATGGGACTATTGCTTTGCTGGGCACAGTGACACTCTGGCTGCAGCCTCACTGTGATCACAAGACTTTTGGAAACTGTATCAATCTTCTCATCACTCCTACAGGAATGCAAATAAGCACATTTCCCAAAATACATATAGTTATTCCTTTTAAGCAGAGGGAATATTAAGGGTACCTTCAACACTAGCAGGAGTGTGTGTGTGTGCATGTGTGTGTGTAAAATAAAGTCACGACTCCCCTCCAAAGTCATGTTTGATAGTTGAATGTGACACTGTGATAAATAGCAGTCAGAGCAGTTCAAATGCTTACCCAGTGTGCATTGCATGTAAGACCAGTTATGAGCTTCAAGGTCGCTAAACGTATACACACCGGGGCTTGATTTACAGACTACACAGAGACCGGACACACAAATGCACATGTAGGTGTACACACACACACAGACACACAGGCATGAGGAAGTTCAGTTTCAGAAAGTTCGATTACAGATGCTGCCACTTGCTTAAGGTCTAAATACTGTATGATATGTTGAATGAACTTTAAAAATAGCTACTTAATTCTGATTAAATATCATATCATTTTACATTGGGTTTTTTTTTGTCTTTCTTTTGCTAAAGCTAAGAATTGAGTTTAAGATTAATAGCCAAAAAAAAAAAAAACTTTAAAATGTCAAGGAACCCATTTTGTGTCTGCTGTTCCCTTTGCTGCCGTGCTTTTTCTTCACTTAACAGCTCGGAGTATAATGCATGTTGAGGAAATAATTCATGTGAAAGTCATTCAGCTAAATGCTAAATGCTAAATGCAACACAGACTAAATCATAGACTACTATTACATAGAGACAGGTCGTGAGGGATCTGTACTGAAAGTGTGTGAAAGGGAGATGAATAAAAGTGTTTGTGCAGGCATGCGCGCGCGTGTGTGTGTGTGTGTGGGGGGGGGGGTGTTAGTAAAGTGTTTATGAAACTAATGGCTCAGTGCAGGAAAGCAGGTGAAGGTTTATAGTACACAGGGGTTGTGAATGGAGAAGTGAGAGAGTGAGTGAACATAACTTAAATGTAAAGGTCAGAATGGGTGAAGGTAGCTTTGATGGGAATCCCCATTGGGGGATATATATGGGGGTGTGTGTGTGTGTGTGTGTGTATGTGTGTGTGTGTGTGTGTGTGTGTGTGTGTGTGTGTGTGTGTGTGGTAGCAGCAGCAGGGACACTGCTGTACTATTTTTAGCTGTGCTGGATGAAGTTTGACTTCATCATAAGGGACAAAGGACAGTCAATGTCCCTGCCTCCTCCTCTCCCTTCCTTCCTTCCCCATTGTCCTCGTCTGCTCTGCGTGTGTCTTCATGTCCTTGTGGTCTTACACAACTACCAACCACCCACCCCACATCTTTTCATGCATCTTCTTCTTTTTAAAAACAGATTCAACCCTGGGACTCAAATTTTACTCCCTTACCTTCAAATCTAGTCGTTACAGGCCGAACCTGATGAGATTACTTGTTTGATACTAATGAATGAAATCAAACCATCACCAGCTTTAATCCACTAACTTATAGAATAAACATGCTGTGTGCAGCAGCAGGGAAGGCAAAGATGTAACAGATAATATTAATGATGGATTTGTATCATTGTAGCAGTAAGCTTCTGCTTGCTATTACTACTTACTAATTTTTTTTTTTAATTTTATTTACAGCAGGGAGAACACAACCACTATCGATCTAATTAATATTAATATCGATATTGTTAATCATTGTTCTGATCAGCTTAATTAATTTTATTAGCAGCAGCTGTGTGCGCCACACTGTGACACCTCTGCTCACTTCAGTTCGTCCTTTAATTTTTCATAAGACGTCAGACCTTGGAATGGTGCCACAGGTCTCATCAGCGTTCCAAGGTTCATTAACTAAAATCCAAATCAGAGAAGATTAACTGGCTACTACACCAACTAAGGACCAGCGTGAGGCACACTCTGTGCTGCACGTAATTGGACCAGCTGTGCAAACACCTGCATGAGACAGTTATTTTAGGACTTGAGTTGAAGACCACTGCAGTGGCTGACCCTTCAGAAAAACAAAAAAAAACAACGCTTCACAAACGAACTAGTTTATGTACATGCTGTTGGATAGAAGTTATTCCACTGTTACTGTCAGGGTGTAATTAGTGCATCTGCCATAGGATGTGAACACATCTCCTAACCCTTAGGTCATCTCTCTCTGACCGTTGTGCCCTATTCAGTGACAAACACTGTCCATACATACACTTCCCTCTTTACATCTTGCTATTTCTCTTCCTCCACCCTCCCCGCCTCGGTCTCGCTTACTTTTATCATCGACGTCTTTTATCATGTGACACCCTCTCATGACCTGGGCATTACTGATACTTGTGAGTGGCACGCCGGGCTATTGCATAATGACAGATCAGATAGCGTTACTGTCCACGGTGGTGTAATTCTACACGTGCTAATGATTCTCGATGTAACGACAGCACGGGCCAGTCAGTTGAGGTCAATTTCTCAACCGGCTGTGCTCACAATTGCTCCTTTGGCAATCAGCACATTAAACCTTTAGGGGTCTATGATCACGGCATTGATCCAGATGCGCTATAACGTCTTCTAAGCGGTGTAAAAAAAAAAAAAATTAGATCACCTAGAGAGCTCTGCGTCAACTTTCCCTGGTCTGCGGACCTGAAACTATCTACTATTTTTTATTTGACGTTGATACACCACGTAAAACGGATAAAAGATAGTTTTAATTTGGCGTAAAAAAATAAATATCGGTGTAAAATGGGGTGGGTGGGTGGGAGGGAGGGGCCAGGTGTTGCATTTCTTTCCATATCTTCGTCATTACTTGTGATTTTACAAAACGGGAAAAAGTGTTAAAATCTGCTGATACTACTGTGGCATTGACCAATATAGCGGAACATCAGGCTGGGGGTGAGGTGGGAGGTCAACGCGGGAGTTTGCGGCGGGAGTTCGCGGCCCGAGTTAGCGGAGAAGGCGGGTATTTTGAAGAAGAAGAGTGTTTGTAGCGGTAGAAAAGCAGAAGACAGAGTTTTGAGGCGGAAATAGGCGGTCATTGGATGTCCATCAAGCCCTCAGGCTGTTTTTGCGGGGCGATGGCGAAGGTGAAACTATTTCATCTTCATGCGTCTGAGGAGAGGAGGAAGGAAGCGGCAGGTGAGGATGAGGTGACCCGACCCGTCTTTTGTCACCGGCGATGTAGCGATGATGAGAGGTAAGTCAAAGTAATCATGAATATTTGTAGCTTTTGTTTTATTTACTGCTGTATTGTAAACGTTATAAAACCGTCTGATAATAAATAATGTGACATATATTTAGGTAGGTTTATGTATAAGAGCAGGGCTGAACTGATAAATAAAGAGGCATTTTGTTTCCCCCTTTATCTGAACTCTCATACTCAATTCAAGAGATGGATATACTGATTTTTCTAGTGTTTATTTTGCGTTTATTTTATATTTATCTATGTTTTATTTCTAGTTGTATATATTTATTTATTACTTGTAAGGTTTTCTTTTGTAAAATGAGTATTCACATTGCTGTAGGGAGCAAGGAGTACAATTTTAGTGCCCACATTTGAATTCACTGTCCATCATGTGCATATGAACAATAATCTGAACAATCACAAATTTTTGTTGTCGTTGTCATGTGTATACAGATATGAGGATAGTGGACCCTCAACACGGAGGCCTACCCAGAGGGCGTGGTAGGGGGCCAGGTGAGGTCCAGATCTCCACAGGCTGGGCCACTCCATCGCTTGGAGCCCTGGAGAACTGGAGGCGACCTGGCTGCTCCCGCAAATAAGCCGCTTCATGCCCCCGGAGAACACCAGGGCCCAGGTGGACACTCACAGACTATACACCTCTGGACCTGTTTCGGCTGTACTTCTCCCCAACCACAGTCACGAGACACTCTGCACCAACACCAACAGCGTCGCGACAGGCAAAGAAATGGGAAGAAGTACAAATAGACTGATATCTGGGATTGAAGGTCTACAAGTTTCTTGGGCTCCCTCATTTATACATCTTTAGTTGCCACTGCCAAGCATCACAGATTACTGGAAACAGAACATACATCCACGTGCGGTTCAGCTACAGTGACAGTGTGAAGAGGGACCGTTCAGGGCTCTTTGGAACATCCATCCCAGTGACCCAGACCAGGACAAAACAAATGATGAGAAAGAAGGAACACCAGAATCGACAAGCTGTTCAGGATCAAGCCCCTCATCAACGACATCGCCGATTGCCTGTCTGGCACATTATCACTAAGAGAAGAATTGGCTGTGGATGAAAGAATTGTGGCCACCAAAGCAAAGCTTGGCATGACCCAGTACATGGAAGACAAACCAACCAGGTGGGGGATCAAATTATTTGTGTTGGCTGACTCAAGTAATGGCTACACAGTAGGGTACAGCGTTTACAGGCAAAACACACACACACACATTGCATGGGCTCTCGCATATGATGCTGTGATCGCCTGATTCAGCCATCATACCTCGGCACCGGCTACCATGTTTACATGGACAATTTTTATAAACCCCCAGTTGTTCCGGCGACTTGGACAATTTGGAAGTTTGGAGCCTGTGGAGCGTACAGGGAGAACAGGAAGGGGGTGTCCAAAAGGGAGAGAAAATGCTCTCAACAAAAAAAATCAGGGAGATTGCTGTGTGAGATGGATCAGGGAGGGGTCCTGGTCTTTGTGAAATGGATGGACACCACGGGAGGTGTCTCTGTGTCCTGTATCCATCCAGCAGTTTCTGGAGAGGAATTGGTCCAGAGGAGGGTGAAGGAGAAAGATGGATGCTGGGCAGTGAAAAACATCTGCCCCCACCCCAGTCGTATACAACAGGAACATGGGTGGTGTTGACCTGTCCGACCAGCTGCTGCGTACTACTCCACCCACCGCCAGGCTGCGCTGGTACGCACCATGTTTTGCACCTTGTGGATATTGCCACCACCAATGCCTACCTTCTGCATTGTGACATTGGCGCCTCAAAACAAATTGAGGCACATGTCCCTGAGACTTCCAGACAGAACTGGTGTCCCAGCTGTGTGGGGTGGACGGGATGGCGTGTCCACAAGAAGGCCCGGACCACATCCCTGTTTCCCATTACCGTGGTAACAGATGCCAGCCTGAAAGCCACACAAGGCCGCGGGGGTTGTCTGCGCTGTCACCAGGTGGACAAAAAGAAACCTCACTCCTGGAGTGCCAGTCCTGTGATGGCACTTCCAATGTCTTATTTAATGGACAGAAACTGCTGCAAGTGGCACAGATAAAATGTAAAAAATAAAATAAAAAATCCATTGTATATAGTTTGAAATATTATATTTGTATATGGTTTGATTACACCTCAATTTGTATATAATATTCAAAATGTAATTTTACCTCTTATTACCTTATATTACATTTGCATTATTTGAGACTGAGGGAGTACAAAGCACTGGTGTAGCTTTTGTATAATTTGCTCTTACTTTGTTTGAAGACAAGCTAAAAAGCATACTATAAATATACACATGCTTTTTATGGTAAATATTTGTATAAAGTATTACTTTATTTCAATTTTGCATTTATTTGTTCATGTTTGTAACCTATGTTTACTTTTCCAAGTTCCAAACTAGTTCATGGAGCATGTTTGTGTTTTTATTGTAATAAATAGTATATTTTTTCAATTCGGATTTGATCATTTCTGTGTATTTTTGTGCCCCAGTCTGTTTTTATAAGAGTAGGTCCAAAGTGAAAAAATAATTAGCAGATCATATAGATGAAGTTGTGCTGAAAAAAATGCAAGCATGGGTATGGCAAACAATTTTTATGTAGAGGTCAATTTCTCAACCGGCTGTGCTCACAATTGCTCCTTTGGCAATCAGCACATTAATTTAGCTCCATTTTAAAGTTTGGTTTTAAAGTGGGAGTAAGGAAAAGTTTGTTATTGATGAAGCTCTTAAGAACAATTAGAAACCATGTAAAACCCTAGATTTAAACTGGTTGTGTGGTTGAATATGGAAAAGGACTGACATAATGCTGTATTGATATGCAGTAAAATATAAGTGACTTGGTTGAGGGCGTGAACTTTATGAACCCTGTTGTGAAAAAGGCCCGTTTACAACAAAAGGTTTGTCAAATTGACAAGCTGAAAGAAATCAATAGTGTATTACTGGGATAACAGCAGCTTAATGGATACCAATCTTGGGCAATTCATGTAATATAAATGTAATGTTATGTATTTACTTTCTTTTTATGAACCCTCACAAGGACGGCCAATACAGAGTTCCGGCACTGAGAGGAAATGCGGAAAGAAATTAAGTGTGTGGCCAAGGTTAAATATCGTTTCGTGAAGACAATGATTAGAACAGATTAAAAATGACTCACTATCACTATCAATCCTATATAAACTATATATAATAAATATAAATCAGACTAAAAACATCAAACATTATCATACTCACAGTTATCCCAAACAAAAGAGACAAAAAATAATATAAAAATAGAATTCAAAGGAGGAGCTAATCTCTGTGGACACAAGTAGCATTCAGCTGATGATGCAGCACAGCGAGCAGCAGTTACAGCTAAATCTAAATGGATTCAGCTGCTGTCCACGGCAGATGTTTTTTTTTTTTCCCAGGTGTAGGTCCAGGTGTACTGAAGCTGTGTGGACACACAGATGGATTGCGATGCGCCCTTAGTAGCCGATGTCTAGTGCTCCAGTGAGGCTGCTGAGTGATGAATATGACCATAGGCTCTATTTTTGTATCCGTCCAAAGACTAGTGAAAGAGGCGGCTGACATGTTGGTATTTCTTCCTGACATTGAAATGCACCCAGTCAAGAGGTGGTGATATTTGAAACTGACAATATGTATTACAGTTTTAGTTAAATCTCATAGGGGTGGAGGGAAATTACTGAAACAGCTTAAATAAACTATTCACTCAGGCTTTAGGCATCATAACTATTAATTTCACAACCTTCCAATTTATATTGACCTTTACCCAGCTTCTGATGCATACAGTGCTGCACTTCTATAAACACAAATAGTAGGTATGCTTGGATACACTTGCACTGACCTTGCACTCCTGATGTTGCCTCAGGCTCTGCATGTACGTGTAAGACCAAGAGCAAGCGATCTAAAGAGACCTTTAAAAAGGAATATGTTCTTGCCAGTTTACCCAAATAAATTTTCTTCAATTAAAAATAGTGCCTCAAACAAACACCTCACTAACTGTGTTTACTGAGGTTTTGGTTTGTGCTAATTTCACAGTCACACTGCCTTGTTAGTGTAAAGCAGTGTTTTATAAATAATGTCGCACAAACTCACAAGCAACAGATTTTATAGGACAGAAATATGGCAACCTGTTGGGTTGCCAGGTTAGAGACTTTGGCATCGAAAGGGGAGATCAAAACAAATCCGATTCCGGTTGCCAACTTAAACAAAGCACAATGGTCTGGTCTTGTCTGCGCTCTGTCATCTATATCATCTCAGTGTTCATACCAGGTAGGAAAGGAAAGACGTAGCCAAGCATCAGTCCAGAGTGCAGTTTACACTGATCTTTATCGTGTGCTAAGGAAGTGCTGGCTGCTCCAACATCAATCTTGTAAAAGTCAAAAACACCTTGTGTTTAGGTTCTGCTACATTTTTATGTACTGTGTTGCCATGAAACGCCACCTGAGTTGAAATGACACCCACTATTCCCACTGCACTAAAGCAAATGTGCCAGAGTTCAAATAAACTGCTATAAACATTACTGATGTGAACACACTGACAGTTTTTCTGTTGCTGCTTTAGCACTTGAAAAAAAAACAAAAGCAACTGCTGCTGCAAAAAAGAAAAATCTCTTCAGATTTCATTTTCTACTGTTGTTCAAATGAGCGCTGTGTGTTTATCCAAGAGCACAACATCTTTACGTGTTCTTATGCTTGTGTTAACTTTGTCCAGATATGTTCCCGGTGCCACATCTACGCAGCTATGCAGTTGACTGATAAGGGAAAAAAAAAAAATGCCACTGCGCACTTGTTGCAAATTCACTCACACATTCACACACGCAGCCACAGTCACACGGACTTTGTGGCGCTACCAAGGCAACCAAAACACAAGAGCTAATTATAGTTATAGCTGTAGACTCTGGGACACAAACTCATACTCAGGCACACTCAAATGGACAAACACACCAAGCAGCAAGGCAATTTATTTTCAGTGAGCCGTCAGTGAATCCATGTTCTTATGGGGTTTTGCCTCTGTGGACGTCATGATCAGGTATAAATTAACACACCTGCTCAATCTGATGCCGCGCAGTAGCATATGCCTGTATTTTTATTAGCAACAATCTTGATTTACGCACACATCTGCTTCCGTCAAGACACGGTACAAGCTTCGATGATTAGGTATCATTTCATCTAAGCATTATCCTCTGTAATCATATTTATTTCTGCTGTGAAGTTGGGCATTTTAATTTAGGGGATTGTGGAAACTGACTCCTTCTGTAGCCAGCCTTAAGTGGCCATTCAAGGAACTACAGTTTTTGGCACTTCCACATTTGTTTCACTTTGGTTGCCACTTAGGCCACACTTAGGTTGACTTTAAAAATGGCGCAACAAATTGTAAAATCCGATAATCTTTCATACTTAGATGTAATCTCATTGCTACCGAACAGAGGCGCATTGCAGTTCTGTAACATGGGGCCGTTTTCAGTCTGAGCTCCTGCTCCTGTCAGACCTGTTAGACAGCTGACGCAGGCTGACAACTGAAACATTTTGTCAGTACAAAAATGAACATTTATTTATTAAATGTATATAAGTCTTGCCTGTTGCCTCAACCAGCTTAAACCAGCTACAACCTGGAAGCAAGAGGATATTTGGAAGGTTTCTCACCATTGTCAATAATTTAATAATAATCGTCAGCTTCAACTTTTGCTGCTTTGGGTAAGTTGCATTATATAGAGGTGTCATCATATGTCTTCATCGGGGTCTTGTGCATTTTTGCTCTTTGTGTATTGTGATGTAATAAAGACCGGACAGCTTCTTTTCATTCTCACACAATCGTGCTATTCCCAATTATTCATTAGATTTGTCCTGGAGGGAAGACTGCAGTGTGAGGAAGCCCATATCAAAATATGCTGGAGGATATACAATGCACATTAAACTGACAGAACAAACAGTATTCTCGCTGTCTTACAAAGGGGCAGAAAATATTTCAGTAATCAGGTTTATGTTGCTGAATTCATGGTATTGCCTTGGGTGCTGCGCCAACAATCATACTGCTCTGAAGTTCTGAAGTGGTCTAAGACTTGCCAGACAAAAGAGAGAGAATACAAAAGAAACTGAAAGCAATGATTAAATGTATAATTAGCTTTTCTGTGGTTAAGAAACCCAATCTTGTATCCTTTTTGAACTTTTCAAGGTACCTTTTTAAACTTCTGCTTAATCCATTTGCATTACTTTATCTTAAGGAAACGCTCCTTTTCTTACTGTTTAAACCCTGAGCAGTAACACACTGTAAAACACCCTCTTTCCACCTGAAAATAAACACACAATATTCAGCTTGTTTTGCCTTGAGGCAGGACGTAAAGCATACGGTTTGTACTCCTCTTCCTCACTTGGTCAGGTAAACACCCAAGCACTTGTCACTCATCTTGATAAATTGTCTACCTTGAAACAGTTTCTAGCCTGAGGCTGAGATCACTGGCACCTATAAATCCACCGCAGGCAATGAAAAAGCACAAAGGGAACGTCGTGATTCCCATCTCTCAAATCATGTAAAAAAAACAAAACATATCCACTTACATCGCTGAAACACACAGATTAATAGTCTGCAGTGTATTTACTTCATTCTTATTTATATTTGCATCTTGTAGCACTCACTATGGGTACATGAGTTTTGCCTCCAGATTTTTTATTGATTTGAAAAATGTAGAATTACACCTTTAAGCAGCTGTTTGAGAAATGATCTATATTGGCCATTTTAGCGTGGTTTTCATACGGGCACATGCTGGTAAATATTGCTCGTTAAAAATACACGCACACACATACACACACATACACGAAAACTGCACACTACACTCCATCACACACAGCACAACACGTCAGCGCTTATAGCAATGAGCCACTGCATTATGTACCCTGCAGATGCTTTTCACCAAATAGAAAATAAGGGTCAGGGCAATGAATGGCAATGAATGTTTAAGTCTCTCTGACACACACATACACACACACACACACACACACACACACACACACACACACACACACACACCATTAACCTCTGGCTGCTGTAAGAAAGAATTGGATGAAAAAAAGCAATGCCACAGCTCACATGACATAGTTGGTTAGCTGGAGGCTCAATGAAGTGTAGATGTCAGCAATTCGTACAGTGACGCAAGTGTGTGTTTGTGTGCGTAGGTGCACAAGTGTGTATGCCATGGTCAACCACTTGGGCTGGAAACACACTTCAGTACCTTGGACAGCTACAGTTTCCTCACAGAGGAAAAAGTGGGTGCAGTCATTTATAACCTGTGTTGACACTGCATTAACATACTTGTATATGAACCACTGCTCACACTGTAGCACCCTCTGAACACAGTATTATTTTATCCTGAAGTGCTACGTGCGCTGATGCCAGATTTGAAGTAGTAACTACCTGCACGTCACCAACAAGTACTTACGAGAGGTAAATCTGCAGCATTCTTGTGCCTCAAACTCAAAACAATACAGCCCACACAGAGCACATGTCTGCACTACACAGATGTGAGTCTGAATGCACTGCTATTATCAGATGACCTGAAGGTTCACTGAAGACCAGCAGGTAATTTTCTCTAGATCGGACATGGCAGATGCATAGTGGATTACAATTGTGGATGGATTGATAATAATTAGGATTACAGAGCCTGCCGCTGTGAATTTAATCCTGTTTAAATTGGACTGAAGCCTGACAGCCTCTTGATAGGCGCGGGGTGCGGCGAAACAGCTGCTGGCCAAAAAAAAAAAAAAAAAAAAAAAAAGTGGAAATGTGAATCCCCTGGCTGCAGAATGACTGCACATGTGCTGGGTGAAGTGCAGTTATGCAGTTTGAATGGCGGATTAAATGAGTAAATGGATTTTAAACTAGAACACGGGCATGCATAAATGGATATCTTATATTTCCCATTAAATGTATTGATTTTCAGCGTTCAGCGAGAGAGACCAGAATGCGATGCCGCCTAACAGCTTAATAAGACTAATGGTGTTCTTACTTTACTTGTAAAAAGCCCTTGCTCTTATCGTATGCTGCTGTTATATCTCATTCCATCTACAGAACATAAATTTAAGTTCACACATGCGACGTTAAACGTTTGTTTGCTTTTGTCTTTCCTTTTTCATGAGTTGAAGTACAAGATCTAAGACTTCTTCTGTGTGCGCACAAGGTTTATTTCTTTCAAATTCCTTTTACAAAGTTGTTCAAATCTGTGTTAGTGAGCGCTTTTTTGGTGAGGAGTACACAGAGTTTGTGAGGTTAGTGAGCGTTTCAGTGAGCAGCATTTCTCCAAAAGTTGAATCTGGCTCAACATCTCCCCTGTAGCACACTGCATTTTTTTTTGTGCCCCGCACCACCGCAACCAAAACGCAAGCCACCATTTAAATGAGGAATAGGAAAACCTGTGTCTTCGCTACACTGCTGTATTTGGTCGCAATCGGGACAAAAAAGATCCTGTCCAGTGCTGCTTTGGTCATATATATGTCTGCAAGGCAACATGTTGCCCTGAAGTAACTTTTAGTGTCATTTGGATAAATGCAACATGCATGGATAGAGTACTTTACTGATCAGAAGCGTTGTCTCTTTGTAAAGAAGACTTGTGAAGAATACAGACTGGGTCTGCATTGGATAATCTACGTACTGAAGTACACTGAAAACACCATTGGTCTTCTAAGGCCATTAAGCAACAATGCATTCTGGTCTCTTGAGGATTCTGAAAAATCAATACATTTAAGTGTGAGCAAAAAAAAAAGTGTTGTGTTTATATTGTTATTGCATGTAATGGATGGTATGATGACAAAAGGCTCATACAAGATTTGTGCCAAATCAATTATTTGCCTAATCAAGATGACACCTTGAAAATTGTTGATGTTTAACAGACTAAATTAGAGCTTTATTAATCAAAGGAATATGTAACCTAGAGGGTAAGCAGTTACAGATAATGTATGCGTGTATGTATGTGTGTGTAACATATTATTCATCAATGTAAATAATCATTCATTGCAGCTCTCAACAATATTCAGACCCTTTATCACAAACAAAGACCCAGAATAGACTGAACGGCACAAACTGATGCTCTCTAAAAAGTGTAAGAGTATCTGTGAGGAAGCCTAATCATACTCGAGTTTCTGTGTATGGCCGCATCCCATGCATCTTTGTGAACGTGGACACAGAATCTGCTTTCTGTATAAAGAGCAGGAGGTTGTTAGGTTGTTAAAAAAAAATAGGCATGTACGTATGATAACACAGGCCATCTTTCTTAAGCTACCAGCTGCTACGCTTAGATGTTCACCAAGGAATCTAACAAGGAAATGTCAGCAGTCGTCGGCATTCAGAACGGGGGGAGAAAAAAAGTGTCTCTGAAAAATATGGGACAGGTGGGGTCTCGGGGAGGCAGTGGGTTAGATGGAGATAAAGTTCAGACAGACAGTAACACAGAACACCACACAGATGGCTAGCCTCAGTACAGATGCACACAGCCATGCTCGGATATACATTTTGTCAAACAAGTGAAGGCGTTTTAATCAAAACTGATTTTTCCCTGATCCTCACTTACCTGTGAAGGGTGGTGTGGAATATAAGTGATGTATATATGACGTATGAAGAGTAAAGCAGTTATCCAAGTGTCTGAACAGGATGAAAGGCCACAATCTAAACATTAATTCCTACGACACGGGATTGTTATTAATATTATCTACCAGATACTGATGTCTTTATGACGTGAGTTGTACCTAAAAAAATGAAAATGAAAACTGTGAACAAAGTCACTTTTTTCTTCCTGCCATAAGTAAGTGAGAGAGGCAGACCACACAGAAAGGAACAGAGAACGATCCAACTCAACTGTTGGAACAAGTGTATATATTTCTCCAACGCCTACACTTCCTTAGACAATTAACTGGAAGCATTACAAACCTCTTCAGATACAAACCCTCAGACCCAATGCCTGGGTAACAGAGCCACAAACACATTAGAGAGCACAAACAAATCAACCAAAGAGTAAGGAATAAAAAGGCCTGAACACTCGGGAACAGTGGAAGAATAGAAATGAGCTTGGTTGGCACTGTATATATGGGAATCAAAGCTTTTCCAAATTGCCACTCATTCTTTCTTTCTTTCTTTTTGGAGCGCCACAGAGCTTTCCGGGAAGCAAAGAATGGACGATTTTCCAGGAACTGGCTAATTGGAGGTTGATGCCGATCGCCATGGTAATGTTGAGGGTCAGAGGTGAGAAGAGGTACCGGAAAGCATGTCTGTACATCAAAATGAGAACACAGAGAAATGTGATAACAGACTAGGTTTAAAAAAACAAACAAACAATAATAATAAATAATAAATTCAGATCCTAGATGGAAAACACAGAAGTACGCACGCTACTGCAGGCCGCGTACAAACAAAGACCATTCAGCAACCAAA
Source organism: Protonibea diacanthus (assembly GCA_028641955.1). Lineage (NCBI taxonomy): Eukaryota > Metazoa > Chordata > Actinopteri > Sciaenidae > Protonibea > Protonibea diacanthus. The sequence goes on along the minus strand of CM053977.1, from coordinate 18,249,294 downwards.
TTAATGACAGTCAGCAGGGTTACAGTATGTCAGGAATGTTGACAACAAGATAATTCTGTCACGTTAACATATTACTCATTTTCTAGATTTCTGAGTTGTGACTGGGCTCATTGTCAGACCACATATAGGTTAATGTTTGTCTATGCTACGGGTTAAACTACATGATTGTCATTTGGATAAAATTGGGATCCATTATCCATTATCCAAATCCTCTAGTCTACACATTTTAATGAGGGGTTTTCAATGATTTATTTCCATTAAATGTCAAAGACACGTTATTCAGAGTTCATTTGAAAGCACTGTATCAAAAGTCAGCTGAAAACAACACTGACAGACCAAACCAAATCATCCATTAGCATGAGAGAAATGGAAATGGGAATAGTTTAATGGAACCGAGTGGCGCGTCTGCTTCCCTTCACAGTAATAAAGCACAAGTCTCAAAAGCCATATTTCCAATAAACAACTGACATTCGAAAAAAAAAAAAAAAGCCACTGAAAAATAATAGCATGTTGATATTGATCTCTATTGTGTCAGCTCACTGTAGCCATTTTAATGTTTCACACCGAGACAATAACAGACAAGGAGGAGGAAATATTAAATGTAATCCTTCTAACCTTGGGTCACTTTGACATTACGCAGAAAATCGTCAGAAATCTTATGTGTGAGCCTCTCATCACAACAGGAGTTAGTCCCAAAGACAACAGAGTCTTTGGAGAGTTTTAAGCAATTAAGTACATATTTAAAAAAAAAAAGAATAAACCCCACTTAAACTGGATGATCTTCTTGGAAGATAGTAACATGTTGATCTGCAGTACCAGCAGCTGTGTGTAATTCAGCGAGTTGAAACGGTCAGCCTCTGCGTCATGACAACAGTCTCAGTATCAGTCACATGTAATGCTGTGTACCACCGATGCCGTGTGACAGGGCAGGCTGAGGTCTGCAGAGCTACTGTGGCAGACTGACACAGAAGAAGGTGTTTTATTAAAGCAGTAATGGGCTCTCCTTTACCTTGCCACCTGCAGGTAGATCAATAGAGCTCTCCTCGTTGAGTGTCCATTGCAGTGACTCCCCAAGGGGAGCTGACTCTCTACAAGGCCCCACAAGACAAGTGTGTGTGTGTGTGTGTGTGTGTTGTTTTGCACTCATTTCTTTCAGCTGTCTTGGAGTGAAAACTGATGCAACAAGAATCTCAAACATTTCCATCAAGGCACAGCGAGACACTGCTGAGTACAGAGCCCTTCTGACAAACTGCTGAGTAAGAGAAAATAAATAAATAAAAATCACCAGTCAGCTTCTATTCCCTGCTGACCAGTGTTTTCTCCAATGAAACTGCATTAAAGCCATGTGACTCTGACATTCTGCAAACACAGGGGAGTCATGTGGTGTTCATGAAAGAAATCTCATTATTGATGATCAGCAGCAAAGCCTGCAAACCCCTCTAAATAACTGGCTGTATGTCATAATGGCAAACCTAGAGAAAGTTCACCTAACAGCAAATACAGTCCATACTGGATACAACTCCAAATAACACAGTGTATGCTGAGAGACAGAGAGAGGGGGGGAAAGAAAGAAAGAAAAGGGGCACCGCCGCCGAGCAGACAGCTACTGGAATAAATGGATTAAAATGGACTGCAGTGGACTTATGCAGCTAAACAGAGCTGCATTACATGTTTACAGATGGCTGTTTCTTTTTTTTAAGAGTGTAAGTTGGTGCCAATGAACCATTTATCTGTGTGTGTGTCGGAAAGAGGGGAAAAGAGAACGTAGCAGAGAGAGAGACGGAGGCACAGGGTGGTGTGGCCAGAAAGGCAGCCAAGACAAGACATTTCAGTCCTTGTAAATCACTTGGGGGACATTTATTACTTAATGACTGGCTCTCTGTTCAAAGCCAGGATCACTTCTACAAAAGGAAACTTTGGCTTTGCTAATCCCAGGTGAAATAAGAAGAAGAAAAAAAAAAAGCTTTGAGATGTTTGAAAAGTATTTCCTCTGAGATATGAAGCTGAGATATGAAGACAATATACCGGAGCAGCTAGCCCAGATGTTACACTGGCTCCCTATCTGTGCGGCTCCGACGCAGGTGACCAAATGTTGTTTCCAGTAAACATTCACAGTAACTAGCATAATAAACTCCAGGAGTATACCTGCATCAGCCCGTATTTTGGGATGTTCAGCCACCTCTCTTGTTTGATCAACAAGCATAAAGAAGATTTAAAAAAAAAAAAAAAAAAAAAAGCAGTCAAAATGTCAAACAGACAGCAGCTGGTACAGTACGCTGATCGACTAAAAAGGCTTCCGTCTGAATGTCCTTGACCTTCTGTCTGTGTTTCTCTGGCAAAGGGAAAACTAACCGTGTTTCCACAACATTGTCGCTAACGGGGGGCGGTGAACCAAGGCCAAACATACACAGCAGAAAGGAGGCAAAACATGAGAAACGGACAGGTGAGTACTCAGAACAATATATAAAAAAAAGGAAATGGAAGAGACTGAACCTGGGGAATATAGACATTCACTCTTTGCATGAATGAATTTTGTGTACCACTTTTCAAAACACTTTTGCATAAGCTCACAGTTTTAAACCAAATATGAACTGGCCCCTCACACACAAACTACCAAATATATATACAAACACCCTGCAAAATATGGGCATAGCAGGCTGTCTCCATGTGGGCTAAAACAAGTCAGTCAGTGATGTGAAAGAAAGGAATTCTTACCACAAACACAGAGTGCAATTTCCCTCATTTGGCCTCAACTTTTCTGGCCAGTAAACAACCTAACAGACACCAAGACTCCATGGTGTATACATAACTGTCACACTGAGATATTTAGTGGTTTTAAGGGAATTAATGTGTTGTAATATATGCAAGAATGATGTTTATATGAGGGTTTGAACAAGACTTGCTTTGCTTCGAGCCCAAATTTAGAAAAATAATCTTGATCATCTCGAGTGACGTCATTGGAAGGTCTATCACAGACCAATATTATGACTCTGGAGAGAGTTGATTTCATCAACTGTGAAAAAAACAAAACAAAACAAAACGTCTCCATGATAGGAGAAAATAAATAAAAAAAACACACACACACACACACACACACACGCACACACACGCACACACCCACATGCATGAGCCCACACCCATGTGTGTCCATTTTCCATTACTCTGGACCAATCTGTGGCTTCATAAATCTCATCATAAATTTAAACAAAGCATCAAAGCCTCATAGTCACTGTTTCAGTTTTTAAGCTGCATGGCTGCTGCCTGATAACCGCAAACAAGCCATACATAAACAATTATTGCTGAAAGCATGCATCTTATTTCTCCAATAGTCATTTGTTTTTTTTTTTGTGTGTAATGGGCAGAAGCTACTTATGTGGTGAATGGACCATCTTAAAGTCTTTTAGCAGACCCAAATCCAAACCTCAGCATGGCTTCTGCTTAATGTTATTGTCTCGGGATTACTTCCACTTTCTCAAAAAACCCACAACACACAAACACAAGATTGCCTCAAGCGTAGGGTTTGCTTCGCAAATGTTGAAACATATAGAATAAAAACTGAAAACAGAGATGTATAAGGAGAAGGTGGTGCTTCCTCTGAAAAAAAATATCGGAGATTGACTGATTATTTTGTCCAACTTTCTTTCCAGCTTTCTGTACACGCCACCATTCTAGAGCAGAAACATTCTCCACATCTACCGCTATATGCTGCATTTGTGGCCAAGTTTCTTTTTGGCACCCCCTCTGCTTTCTACAAATTACTTCCTCCCAGCTGTCAACGTTGTCAGAAAGGCTGTAAGTCATTTCTGCCGTCTCTCTGTATTCTCCCCCATCTTTCTAACTCCTCCTAAATTCCTGCCTCCGTCTCCTTCCCCTCCTCCCGCCCCTCTGTCCTTCCTCCACCACATGTCTTCACTCGGAGCAGTGAAGCCACCCAGTGGAGGGAGAAGAGGGTGGGTGGGTGTGACGGGGAGGGGTAAACAAACAGAGAAGGGAACTTGAAGTTCAGCCTCAGCATACGGTTCAGCCCTCTGGATCGGTTCCCACTTCCCTGGCCAGCTGCTTGCGTCATCCATTTGCAAACATGCTGCAAATGTGCTTCTCACACACACACACACACGCACACTTTAGACTAAAAGTCAGGACTAAAGTCAGTTCCAGAAACATATATATTACAGTGATGCACAAAGACATCCTCATGGGTAATGTTACCCCATCTAGCTGACTACAATCTTATATTAAACATCATAATAACTGTATAAATAAAATGTTTAAGTGACACAAAACAAGTTATAAAAAGTTGATTGAATCGTTTTAAGGAGATAAAAGGATAACAGGTTACTACTGCTGTTCTATTACACTATCATTAAAGTCCATCAGATAAATCTAATAGCGAAATACTTAACTGTGATGCCTTTAACTCTTACAGCTAGTGTTCAATTACCTAATGTTTTTACACTCTGGGTCCACTGCATAATGCACTGATAACAATATTTGTCAAGCGCAAACCTATGAGTCCCAGATGGAGTGCCTCGTGCGATCAACTTCACAATGACAGCGAAACGAGGGAATAAATAAGGTCTTCTATTAAAAGGCCTCTTGAGTGAAGCTTTCAGAAATATGCACCACGGTCCAGTTTTGCCTCCCCGCTGACGTCAAAGCCCTATTAAGTCCAAATCAGCCCAGCAGCAATGCCTCTCTTCCTCGTGTATTTCAAGGAAATCACTCAGCTTTTTTCCAAAATATCTGCACTGTTGATTCTTGGCCCGCCCGCGCGTGAGTGTGTGTGTGTGTGTGTGTGTGTGTGTGTGGATCAGGGTGTGTGTGTGTGTGTAGCTGTGGGCGATGACATCACTAAGGGTTGCAGAGGGGAAGGAAGTTGGAAGGAGAAAATGTTTGGAGTTGGACAGAGACAAGACAGAACCACATCTTATTAATTACCCAGCAAAACATTCCTGCCTAGGAGAAAGGTTAAATGTTGGCTTGGCTCGCTTTTTACAACCGTCTGGTTCTTTCTTTCCATTTCTGGACAGAGGCACTACTGTGCATACATTATTTTAACGTCAGTACAGCCACATTAACTTCAAAACATCACTATGTTTTCCATAAACAAAAAGAGGCCGTCACTTTGACGATTAGCGGCCTGTAGAGTAGAGTTCTATTTCACATGGTGGTACCTCAGGTCAGATTCAGCAGAGCACAAGGTAAATGACTTTATGGAAAAAACCTAAACAAAACAGAAAGAAAAAAAAAAAAACAGGAAAAGGCAGCTGTCCCTCTTGTACAAGTATAGCTCAAACAAGTTTCTCACAATGGGACGAGACGACAGAGCGAGGGAACAGCCTTGGAAATTGCTTCCACCTTCCTCTTCGGGAAATTTTACAGACCACCAGGAAGTTCAAGTCAGGGCGTGTAGCATCAACTTCTTTTACCACTTCACAAGGGCCCAATTATAATTTGGACAGCTAGATTTCACACTAACTGGAATACATCTGTAGGACATTTTTATGATCAGTGGATTTCATTCGGGATCCACTTTACAACTTTTGTAAACACGAAAATTTGAGCTCTCAAACCCAAATAAAAACAGATGTTTTGACTTTGTTCATCTATAGAATGGCTCGACGTATACAGAAAGTATCCTTTTTTGCTTATTACGTTTATTCCCTGTTAGAGTAAAACTTGCAAAGAGAAAAGTTTTGAAGTTGAGTTTAATGAGCATGCAAGCTTAACAAGATCACTTGCTAGTTTCTGGTACTGGAGCTATGAGACTCTGGCCACTGTGACCACAGGAAGACATCTAGCGTTAGGATATTGGTAAATGTTAAACAGGTACAGAAAAGTCAATATCTAAAGTTCGTTAACATTTGCCAGACCATACCAGACCAGTAAGACTGCAGCAGTCAGACCCCTGAGTGTAACTTATTCGAGCAGTTTTATTGCTCATGAATTCAACTTCGAGAATGTGCTGTGTCTTCTTTCAAAAAGGTACACACCATCACTTAAACATCCTCAACATATGCGGCAATAGTGCTTTAGCACTTGTTTATTGGATATAGTCTCTGATTTTTACACATGATTATATTGATTAACTATTTTAAGGATAATTATATTAATCACAGTTCATTCATGATAAGATATTGATGTTTTGAATTGCCATTTTTTGACCTTCGGTGTCGACAGAGGAGGCCCGACACCGACCTAAAATGCATCAATATCTCTAGTTGTTCTGCCCTTCGGTATTCATCCGACGCTGCCGTCTTTCTGTCTGTCAGTTATCCCACATGAAGTTTGCTGCGTCTTGCTTGTTAATGAGCCGTTTTGAATTCCAAATGGAGTCAGAACCTTCAGTGCGACACTGCAGCAGAAAAAGAGGACCCGACCCAGGATTTTTCAAGTCTTCTCTCCTCCAACATTCGTATCTTTACCGAACGAAGGCTTTCTTTCTTGAATGCAAAGCATGTGCATATACTGTATATGCCTACGTAAACATGCACAGAGGGAGGCCTATGCAATTCAGAGGTCAAGATAAGAGGGAAAAAAAAGTTATTACTGGGTAGGAACAGGATCTACCTTTTCTTTTCTACATGACTCTGTGTGTGTGTTTCTCTAGATGGATACTGTTAACATGTGTATATGACCATTTGTGTATATTACAGTATTGTAGTGTAGCCTAACACAGAAAGGTAGTACACTCATCAGAAAAGAAATCAACTCTCCCCCGCTCCAGTGAATTCTTGGATTGTAGCACTAGGCTTTGAAAAGGGTCGTCCTAAGGAGAGAAGGATGTGGGATGAAAGTGATTCATATGCACACACACACACACACTCAAAAAAAAAAAAAAAACATGCAAGAATGCAAACCAAAAAAAGACACGCATGTGGGAAGTGATCAGCAGTATGTTAGCACCAAACAAACAGTACATTTTAGGTCAGAAAGCAACGAGCGAGAGAGAGCAAAAAATAAGCACAGAGTGATCAATATGGGATGAATCACGTCGGTGACTCTGCGCTGCCTGCAGGAGCTACGGCAAAAGAGTTTAAATCACAGAGAAAAGGGATGTGAACCTTTATCCAAATACTGCTTCAGTACTGTTTTATCTGACTTTTGAGCTCCCCTTTGCCCCCTCTTTCATGCTGCATGTTGAATTCATGCTAGAGTGCATAATAAGTAAAGATATTCATGCGACCAAACAGTGCAACAAGTATTACATATACGTTGGTTTGTGTATCTAAGCTAAATATGTTTCAGATCCTGCGCCACTCCTCCTCTTGTGAAAAAATGTTTCCTTGGCAATGGCAGCAGCAGCAGACGAACAACAGGTGCAACGGAAAATAACCCCATACAAAAAGGGAAAATAAAATGAATGCATTTTGGTAATTGTGTGCGATTTCTGGAATTTTTGAGGGGCTGCGAGGGACAGTCGTACTTTAACTAGAGCTGAGCGGGCTGCTTGTTAAGACCTCTTTAGGTCTATTTAAAGAGACGGCACATCTGCCCCCTGTTTGCCTTTCCAGGGCTGTAAAACCTGGAAAGTGAAAGGAGGGTGAACCGTGATGATAGAGAGGGGAAGATAGTCTTTATGAGATGCACACTTAGACTGTTTGCACCACAGACTTCAAATGAACAGAATGGGACTTGTACATACAAATCAACCTTCTCAAGTGTTTTTTTTTTCCCCCCCTTTCCACTAGCTGGTACGCTTAAGATGGCTGTCAAGAAACATTACACTGTTGTTATGGAAACTCGATGAAACTGAAGCACACACAGTAAGCACCTTAAAGCTGTATTATGCAGTTTTTGCATATCTGCGGCCCCAAATAGCATGTGTTAGAAATTTGAGGACTTTGATACCCAGAAATCTTCTATAACACGACACGAGTCGGCTGCACGCGGCACACTCCTGTTTACCAAGCAAGTAAAACCATATACCAGGGGGAAAAAAATGGAAAACAATAAGGAAGTGTCTACCTTACAACAAATTTGATACCTAGCTCACCGTTTCTACCAGTGGTTGGGAAAGGTGAGCTCATATGGCCATGCCCACAATACTTACATAGATTGAAAGTAAATCAGTATTTTACTGAAACTGCAGAACTGAAATCAACATCTTAGTTGTATTCCGCATCTTGTCCTTTCCTAGTAAGTTTGCGGTATTTATTCATTCTTCCAGGTTTAGAGTTAAAATAGTAAGATGAATATTGCCTGTCTGTGTGTACACAATATTCTGTTTCTGTGGGCTGCATGGTTCTTTTAATGAGAGACAGGCAGGAACTAATAACTAAACCACATGTAACAAGAACCCCTCTGTAGTCTGTCATCAACACAAGTGCTCCACTTTGCAGCGACAATTAAACTTCTTGTTCCCTCCTATCACTTATCATGTCTCGTGTGTCATTGTGCCTGTTGCAGTAGTTCAGGAGTTTTTCTGCTTGTCAACTTTCAACATTTTGGCATCAAATCTCTGCCACATGGCTCCGATGATCACAACTCGAACGCTCTGCGCTGTTTTCCTGGTAGACTGGCCTCTGCCCTACAGAGGTCGATGAGCGCCCAGAAGTCAAGCGTTGAATTCTCGCACCAGTGTGCTATCGAGCTCAGTCAGGCTGGAATGATGAGAGGGATCGTAAAGGGTTGCGCTCATGAGGCCAGACTGAAAAAGGCTAAACGTCTGCCCCTTCACGTACCTAGCTAATCGAATTTTTTTCAATTTATGGGATTTATGGGACCTGGGATTTAAATTCATGAACGTGTGATGTTCAAAGATTAACTGGGCCACTTGAAAGTTGACTTTGACAATAAAATTACATAAAAAGCTTTAAAAAAGAGAGAGAAAGAGAGAGAGAAGTTATACCAGATAGACTAGTTCAGTTTATTTATTTATTTTATTTCAGTAGTATTTTAAATTTCATATAAGATAATTACAACTATGTCTTTAAATTGGACCTCTGGGGGGGGGGGGGGGGGGGGGTGGAGGTTGGGAGGAAGGGGTCTCTCTAGATCAGCAGGCCACAACTATGTCATGTGCAATCCTAGTCAGCATAGTCAGGTGATTTTCCAATTACAGCACAACACAAGCTGCCATAACTTCTTTACATGCTATTGCCTCTGTGAAAAGCACGTACACACACACACACACACACACAAATTATAATTTAACTGGGAGGGAGTTTCAGCATTGTACAAAAGAACAGAGTCACAAAACAGAAAAAGTAATCTGTTCAAAATACATCCGACAGAAGCAAGAAAATAGCTCTATTTGTTTTAGCTATGCTAAAAGGCGCATGCCTCAAAATATTAAGTGTGACGGAGACAAGGCAAAATATATATATATTTTTTAAACCGCACACAGAGGCAATGTGCTGATTGATAAAGAATAACATGTTTTTTTTTTTTAATCCTTTCACATAAACTGACTGCCTTCAATGTGATTAACACTCCTGTTCCCTAAATAAATAGATAAGAACATCTCTCTTCTTGTTCCCCCAAACATTATTCCTCTCGCTTCGCTGTGCACAGCCAGGCGCACACACACACACACACACACACACACACACACACAGACGCACACTCTTCCGCCAGTCAATACATCTTAGCGGGCATTTTCGCTCCCTAATCCTCTAAATCACACTACAAATCAGCGATGGTTAGGGCTGCTGAGGACACTAAAATAGGGGGAAATATACGCACATGACAGACACACACACACGCAGACAGACAAACACACACACACACACACACACACACACACACACACACACAAGGAAGAAAATCAATCCTCAGCCTTATTTTTCAGAGGAGGGTTAAGAACGTGACCTAGCTTTACTTTACAATCATGTGAGAGACAGTAATTCCTGCCTTGACATCCTCCCTCCTTCTCACTCTCCCTCTCTCATCAACATCAACCTTCACTGTGAAGCCATTAAGATAAGACGTGCAGTTTATTAGCTTCATTTCGGCAGGCATTCAGTGGGTTGATGATGATCTCTGTGTGCCTTCATCACAATCCTCTCATGTGGAAGTGACAGGAGAAATATTGACCTTACATCTCTCCCAGGCTTGTAAGAACGCTGCTGTCCCTTGAAAACCTTGTGCCTTGAATGAAGCACTCAACCTACTGGGAACTGAGACAAACTGGCTCATTTTCCAGCTGACACCAGCACAGTTCTGGATCTGTACAATTGCCCTAGAATGGCCGTCATGGGAGTTCTTCCGTATTTGGATGGCAGATAGTTCTACTTGAAATAAGAAAATGTACTCAAGGTTCAAGCTGCTACTTTTAGCAAACACAGGATGCACGGATGACGATGATGATGTACCAAACGTGTCAAACATCATAAGCAATGTAGTCTTTCATGTCAAATCCAGATAAATGCTCTTTAGCGATGACAGCAAAACCATTACGAAAAGGACGATTTACTGTAGCTGTGATGGAAAACTTCTCCGGCTTTCCAGTTTGACAAAACAACATATGAATATATAGTTATGAACGGCTTTTGAGGTCAGACTATGAGGCCTATCTACTGAAATGTTTCAAATTTAAATACGTGTTTAAATGTCCTGTTGATCGTCTTTGTTCTCCCGACTTGCCACTGCCGAGAAGCTAATTGCTAAACAGTGGGATAAGGGCATCAAGGGATTTTTCATTTTTAATTCAGGAGGGAAAACCATCTGACACAACTTTAAATGAACACAGCTATAGTTGTACGTTTATAAGGATTCATTGCATGTTGCACGGCTGTTGAGGTGTCCAAGACTTTGGTCCATATATCAATATCTATTAATAAACTAGCATGAATGTTTGTACAGATATTCATGATACCCAGAGGATGTATCCAAATGACTTTGTTGACGGTTGACTTTCCCCTCTGGTGTCACCATGTGGTTGACATTTGTGGTTTTGAGTGAAATGTCATGTCGTGATTAGCGTTGTTATCGCACCTGAGTAGAGCGTCGCAGAGCCTGCAGTCTTCGTCCTGTTAATCTTTATATTGCTGAAACACAAAAGGGAACACTAACCACACAAAACTCCTACTTTATTGCATTTCCGTAGTATTTAACCCGATTGAAGAATAAATAGCCTTGCTCAAATCAAACTCTCTAAGCTAACATTCTCCAAGCAGCATTCCACCACCTGAGGGCAACAGATAAGTAATTATGTTTACCTGGAGTATCAGCACACAGCCTATTTACCCTCACATTATTGCGTCTAAGCTGAAACATAGCAAACGTGCTTGGTGCTAAATCCCAGGCTTGAGGGAAGGTAAGACTTCATCATCTGCCTCATTATTTGACAGTTATCCTAGGGATGGTCTTACACTATAATCACTATAATCCACTCCGCTATGGGGGTAATGGTAGGGATGGATGGCAGTGGTTGCCATGGAAACGAGCGATGATAATGAAGTGTGTCAGCATATAGCTATCTATAGCCCGTCTAATTTGTGTGTACGTGTGCACGAGCGCAAGTGTGTGCGTGTGTGGGCTGAGCTGATAGTTCCTCCGCTGATGCGTTGCACCTGTGCGTGGGCTTGAAGCATAGCAGAACAGCATGATGACCAGTGTGCGCGAGTGTATTCTTATCCTGAGTGTAAAAGTACTCTCCTTAACACACGGTGGAAAGCAAAGCCTTCGAAACTTTCCAACAGGAAGTACAAAATAGACTTGTACTTCATTGCACAAACTTTGTGACACAGCTTAAGGACTTGAGCCTGATCTGCTTCAATTTAAAAGAGGCAAAGCAATTAAAAGGGTTTTGGAAAACAAACACAACAATCTGTATAGTCTACATTTATTCTCGTGAGGTTTTTTTTAGAAGCTGCTGGAATTCCAGCGGAAACCGGTAACACTATTTTAATGATTCTTTGAAACAAGCCGCAGTCCCCCTGATGCAGAGCTGCTCAGAAGCCACTGGCCGCATTAAACCATAGATGACTTCCTTCTCAGCTCCTCAGCCCAGTTTCATATCTCACGCAGATGCTCGAGCTTCTCTCCACCTCTGTCTACCCCCTTTTCTTTGTCACCCTTTTTCCCATTTGCATGTATTTAACAGCCTGCCAAAGCTCCTCTCACTATCTCTCATCCTGGTCAATCTTTCCTTCCGATCTCGCTACAGATAGAAACGGATAGAAACTTTTTTTAAAAAAAAGAAGCACGCTCCTCCTCTGCTGCACTTGTGCCATCTATCAGTGGAGTGAAAGCAGAACAAGTACAGGTTGTAAAAAAAAAAAAAAAAAAACATCGGGTCTGTGCTTGTGAACACGTACGCATGTACAAATACACATGCCCCCGTGCAAGTGAAACTACAGTGAGTGAAAAAGGACTACCAGAACATTAAATTCAATTTGATCAGATGACAACTCATGCTTCATAGCCTGTGGTGGTAAAAGCTCGTTAGAAATAAATGCAAACAGTTAACAATACAACCAAAGGCCTAATCAGTGTTAGAACAAACAGAACATGGCTGGCCGCTGATAGTGGAGCCAAATAAACACAAGGCCACTTTAAAGACATGTTCACGCTCAAGTGATAGCGTTATCAATGCAACATTTGCTGAAGTGATGCAGATATGACAGGTCACGCTTTTGAGCACCACAATGTGTTTACGTGAGTCTCCATGTTTTATTAGATGTCAAGTGACAGTGTCGGCTGTGGTTGGTCACTTCACAGAAAAAAAAAACCCAAAAAACTGTCAAGAGCAACCAACTATCTCTGGGCTTTTTATTCACAAGGTCACAGTAAAAATACAAAGCCTATATATACGAGTTGGTGGAGTGTGTTTTATATTAAGATAACCTTGAATAAATTAAAAGCCAAAAGTCCAATACTCCTTGTTAACCTTCCTGGTTAGAAAAGGCAGCCCATAGCTTAAGGCAAACAGACAAAAAGATACTATTTTCAGTGATGAACACTAAGTGGTCCTGAAAGATAGTAGCATTGAATTTACTCAGGAAACATTAGTCATAAAGTAGGAGACAGCCCTCTGTTCCTGCTAGGTCAGCAATCTGATATTGATACAGGGCTTTACGGCACCACATCAACAGTGTTTAGTGCCACGCAGTGCTAAAAATACATCCAGGGACTACCTACAGAGGAAAACAAAAACACCCCACGACTCATACTAGTCCTCATGATGCCCCTTTCCAGATACTTTCTTGGTATCATAGCCAGAATCCACGCTGTACTCTGACAGCAAAGTGATGTGTTTACTCTGTTTATTGTGTTCTGCTTTTGGCAGAAATCTGCTAAATTATTCATAGAACACAAAAAGCGGTTGTGGAAATTTGGTTGTGGCAGGGCAAGTAATAATGGGATGGCCTGCAGAGTGTACATGAGCCCGTCGGTGTGAATGGCAGAACCCTGACGATATAGAGGTAAGTCATTTGAGAGCAATGTGACTCCGACAGTGTAACAGTGTTCATCAATTTCACTCATTCATTTAGCCTTTAACATGTCACACCGTGAGCCACATAGCTGATGGCTCACTTCTCACAGAAGAAACAAACTCATCTGCTATTCTAGAGCTATTATTAGCCAAAAAAAAAAGTCAGTTCCTATCAAGCGAGAAGCTCTGGTGTTGGGAAATGAAGCCAACATGGAAGTGCTAAAAACTGTAATTCCTCGAGCAGCCACTTGAGACAAAGCTGCAGAGGTGAGTCAACCTCCATTGTACCTCATATCAAAATGTGCAACTTCACAGCAGAAATAAACAGGTTTACAGCCTGGTACAGGCAACGTTTTGGTCTCTAGCTAGTCTAGTCTCTATTTCATTTTTTGTAACTCATCGGTTTAAAAGATATTAAGAGTTAAAGTTACGCATGATCACCACCGATGATCCCCGTTTCAAAATTTAGATTAACCAGGAGGCGGAAGAAGCAGTACATCTAACATGGTGGCGGCCCACGTAGCATATTTTCGACTTCAAAACAGCGCTTCGGACCTAACTCTCACCCTATGGGTGACGTCACTCATGCTCTGTGATTGACTCCTATGTGTGACTCTTTACTGTCACTGTGTGTATGCACAGCTGGGCATTGCTCAAACAGACAGTGAGCCTCGCCTACATGATCATATATACGAAATCTCATATGACTAGATCTAGTCTTTGCCCCAAGTCTCTTCATCACCAACAACTTACCAATCGTCCTTTCTGACGTTATTACTTTCCTTAAAATACGAGCACAGCCCTGTAAGCATTGGCACTGACTTGTCATTCCACACGTCACAGAAAAACTCATCTAGGAAAAAGGTTAAACAATTAGATGTAATTCACGTCGTCTTTCCTGTCAGAGCTGCTCAACCACAGCCTGCGGAATCTCCTCTGACAAACACCAAAGAAATGTGCGCAAATCCACTTGTAGGTACTTGGCTGAGTGCAGCAAATGAATGTCTGTAATGTCAAGTACCGTAAAGAGGCTGTGAAGCTTCATCTCTCACATAATTCCATTAACTCAACCTCATCTTCCATCCAGCCTCTCAGCCTTTTTACCATATTTGTACATATTTGAGTGGCATTACTTTCATACAAAAAGGTCCATTCACGATTATACTAAACCCCAAATCTAAGATTAATCCTGCAAATTCCTCCGTCGTGTTGGTGTACAACGAAACAGCAAAGTGCAAAGTTAACATTTTATTCTGATCTCGGCATGCCGTTTCAGCCATAGCTAACATACAGTGTAAGCTGGGGAACCCTCAGCAGCAACAGTAAGCAGTTTCAGTGAAGATGTCCGCATTGAACACAGCAAGAAGAGTGGTTTTGGTCTAAAGAATCAACTGCTTTGTCTCTATTTTCAGCCGCACGTTACAGATTTAGCAGCCGCCTTCAGACTGTGGCTGCTGCTGCTGCTGCTGCTGCTAGAAAACAGTTCTTATGCCTCCTGTGATTTGTTGGTGTAAGGGAGAGATGATGGGAAAAAAAATCCTGTTTTTCTCCAAGGTGACATACCAAAACTTGAAAAAACAAAACAAAACAAAAAAAAAAGACAAAAAATAAATGATAATTACTGCTATTTTCCAAAAAAAAAAACTTTAACATTGTCTTGCTTTTTTCTCTTTCATCGTGTTAAGAAACACTGTTATACTACCAGTACACAGAGCTCTTCAATGGCCTCGTCTCAGCACCTCTGGACTGTAGTGGTGAATGGTGCTACGGGGTACAGGTTGCTGTACAGCTTACAAGATAGAGACAATGGCAATGTGCCCCTGTGATGTGTGTATGCATGTCGCTGTTAAATAATAGAAACAAGCACACTTGCACTCAAAGTCTGGGTGTGTACGAGTGAGAGTGAGAGAGAGAGAGAGAGAGAGAGAGAGAGAGAGAGAGAGAGAGAGAGAAACTGAATTTGTCTCACAGATAAGTGAAACGGCCCCTCTCCAAAGTGTGATTGTCTGCAAGGCGCGACAATCTCATGTAGCTCTTGTGTTATGAAACAAGCATTTCTGGTGATACGACACAAATACATAAGCACACTGACACATAAACACACACACACACACGCACACACACACAGAGCCATCTAGGAAATGAGAATGGGCCTCATCCGTGGATAATGGTCCATCACAACCCATGATGGTTTCCTCTAGAAGAGTAAATGGGATGTTGATTCAATCACAGCATTGTCATGTATACCAGATGGCAAAAAGGCCTTGCACCTTACCATGACACCAAAGAAACAAACAGCATCTAACAGGCCCCATTTTCTAAACAAACCCTGGAGCAGGCATAAGGGATCTAACCATAAATAGAGAAAATAATATTCTGAATGACTGGGAAGCAGCGCTTGTGAAAAATAACATGAGGAGCTTTTATGTCATACTTAGACTCAGTGGATGTACTCTGCAGGCCAGGGAGATGGAGTAATAAGTAGGGATGCACCGATCCGCTTATTTCACCTCCGATACCGATATCTGAGGTTTAGTACCGATCCGATACCAATACAGAAAAACAGCGTGGAATTACTAATTAATTAACAATTAATTTTTAAAAGCAAATAGAGATATAAATGTACTGAATTGCTTATTTATTTAATAACTGTGCACCAGTACAACAATAGCTTCACAAGCTTGACAGACATTCAAATTAAAACAGTCAGTTCTTTGTAATGGTTTAGTTTAGTGCAAAAATGATTTTAACATCCAACACAAAAGTGGACATTTTCCACCTCTTTCCTTCATCTCCTTCAAAGTTAGCTGCTTCATACCGCCTCCGTTGTGTTTACTCAGTTCAATGAACTCTGCATGCTCTCTGGCATGAAATTTCTGTAGGTGCTTGATTAAGTTGGTTGTGTTATAACTTGAAGTTTTACCACCGCCCCTCGGAACATTTACTGCGCAGGTATTGCAAGTAGCCGTCGAGTTTGTTGGCTGAGGTAGTGTGAAAAAGTTCCAGATAGCTGATCTTTTCGCTCGCTCCATTTTGGAGCGTGTTGCTTGCGTATGACGTCACTCACAGCGCAGAGCATAGAATTAGACTGAATAGATCGGCCGATATGGATCAGCCCATTGTCACCGATACCCGATCTATAATTTTCTTCAATATCAGGACCGATATCGATACCAATATCAGATTGATGCATCCCTAGTAATAAGTGGGGAGCCAGGAGTTCAACTCCAAATCCAAGGGTGAAGCCAGCTTGTTGGCAAACATCTACCTAATTCACCAGAAACCCCCCCGACTTCCCATTGTGAACGGAGACAAGAGGGGAGTATTCCCCCACAGGGCTCAATAAAGTGTCGCTTTACACATCTTTATACTGTATTTCATGACATCACTCATTCTGAATAGAGGAACACCAGGCCCTCCTCCCAACCCTCAAGAACATTGTCTTCCTTAGTTACCTGAACAGTTTGATTCTAAAGAAACCTGACTGTCCACGCTGAGCTAAAGCATGTTTGTTCGCACATGGCTTTTCAGCCCTTCCCGCCTTTGAATACATGAAATTAACTGCTGGCGTCATGGAAACATGCTCCAGGACTGAACAATGGCAACCAATCTTGTTAAAGAGCCCTTATTAAAAGGGGGTTTTAACAAACCAGCAATCACTGAGAAACTGTTGTTGTTTTTTTTTATTCTTCAACATGAATGAAGTGAAAAGGGGAAAGAGGCACGGCCAACAATGATGAAACCTTTTAATAGTTTTTGTGGAAATTACTCAAATAAAAAAAAAAATCAGCCACTTAACGAGGAAGGTAGCGCTGCGTGAAATGGTTCGAAATGCCAATGTCTTGCTTGATGGCTGATACAGTGTCTGTACAACACGAGCAGTTCTATGTACATTTATGACAGATAATCCCTCATGAGGGAAAGCACTATATGACACAGCAGTTTTATCCTATTACAGTACTTCTCGGGACCACTGCAATACAACACCACAACATCAGATGTTGACTCCTGCGCTCCAGCTGCTTTTAGACAAATGGTTTTCTGTGCTGTGCCCTTTTTCATATCTCAAGCTGTGCAACTGCAGGTGTGAAACTTGCACCACACAGTTGGAGCCCAAATGAGGCTTTAGTAAGGTGAATAAACTGTGTTTCTTTTTTTTTTTTTTTTTTTGGCAAATGTGGGGCACACTACATTGTAAAACATTCATTCTCTTTAATGAATTCTGGCGAGACCTTTACTCGCAGAGATGCTTACACCTTGAAAAATGCCGGCGTGAGCCAGCAACCCAGGTGTCCTTCCAGCCAACCATCCATCCGGCTATTCATTCAAGCAGCCAGCCCCACATCCTCCCGTTTCTACAGTCATCCATCCCCCTCGAGTCGAACCATCTATTCTCTGAGCCTGCCAAAAGCACCAAAACAAGCAGCTTCCTCTTGCAAAAGTCATAACAGGATCTCAAAGGCGATGTAACATACCCACATGCTGTCTGTTTACCATTCATTCAAAAACTACACACACACACACACAAATATGCAAAGTGGAAAAAGTCAAACCAGCTGTTCTGAGGTCTGCTAGAAATGTACTTCAGTAATTTGACTACTAAGCATGGTGATTAAACGATGGCTACACCTTTGAGTTTACTGTGCATTTGACAGTCCAGAAAAAGATGTTATCCCAGCACAGGTCTCAGAGCAGATTACAGCTTTATACAATCACAGTGCCACAATCCTTCAGTTGCTGCAAGAGCTAATGCCCAATTAAACAGCCATTTGGCCAATGTGCACTACCAACTACAGTCTTCATCAGACAGACTCAAAATATGTGGATGTTCAGTTAATTCAGCTTTGAATTGGTGTCTTTTTCACTGGCCTTCGCTGAATGTCATTATGCCCTGAGTCACATCGGTGAATGAAAAAAAAAAAAAAAAGTGAAGTGAAGCAGTGAACATCTGCTGTTTTTGCCATATCTATGCAAAAACCTTATTCAGCAGATACCTTCTGAGTCTATTCAAGCTGTCTCATATGCTCTTGTCACTGTACAAAGCTATTAAGAGTGTTAAGATCAAATTGTGATGAAAACTTCATTCATCAACCAGGGCCATGTAAAGGGTGAATGTAGGAAACGCACACAGTGACTCAGGTCAGCCAAAGGTTGAACTATGTCAGCATTTTCTGGTGAGATTGAGAAAAAAAAAATAGGGCATGTCAAGCCAGAGACAGGGAGGTGCAGCAGAGAAAGACATAATGGTACAGCACATCTATCCATGTCTCCTGTGATGCATCACCTCTCTATCCTTTCCAGAAAGAAAAAAAAAGGTGACTGATGAATGGCCCAGCTCACAGGAGAAGAACAGAGCAAAGTTAGCCTCAGGGGGCTGAAAGGGAAAAATGATTATTTCTTGGCTAAGTGGTTCTGGTTAGAGTTTCATCTAAATCTTGCCTGAGATGGAACTTTAAACCAAAACTCAAACACAGAAGCTACAGCATGACTGAACTCCTTGAAAGCTACAAGACTTTATCCAGACCTGACTTTCTGGATTTGGTTATAATGAGTCATCCCGGCACTTCTGCACTACACAATGAACATCGAACATAATGGCGACAAATGTTTTCATGTGTGATGTGTCAGTTGTTTTTGTAATTTCAAAAACTCAAAAATCTAGACCAGATGATGACTATTTTTCTGTTTTACAGATGTTCCAGTAAGGACAATATTCCTTTTCATAGAATGTGAAGAGTGGCATGTGTACGTTTGTTTATGGTTGTTACCAAAGAATTCATGATCTAGTCAGCAACAAGCCAAAGACAATCAGCGATGTACAGTCTGTGGCTTGAAAGTCGTGGATAATGGATGGATTTTCACCTTTCATTCTTTCATTCACTAGAAGATGTCTATCCATTTAGTACAAATTAGCCTTCATGAAAAGTAAGAGCTCAAACATTTAAATGATTAGTCGATTGGCAGAATACACAACTCTTTAATACCGATCAGTCATTTAAGTCTTTTTTAAACCAAACGTGCCAAACATTTGGTGGTTGCAAATGGTCTCTCAAATGTGGATATTTTACTGATTTTCCCAGCACTGATATTGAGCATTTTCATTATGTTCTGACACTTCACACAGTAAAAAAAAATGCTGAATCTCGGCAGACAATACTGAAACAATCTACATGCCAAGACGCTGGTAGTAGTGAGTGGAAAATAAATGCCGCAATTTGGATGAGGTTCCAACCACGGATCAGCTGTTACATCCCCTCTCTCTCCTTTAAATGGGAGACCAAACTTTCCTTTAAGGAATAGTTTCTTTCTTCCCCAAGAGGTAGATGAGAAGATCGATACCGTTCGTATGTGACCATTAAATATGGAGCTCCGTTAGCTTCCTTACCATAAAGGCTGACAACTGGGTAACAGTAATATCTAGGACTATTTCCTGGCCAGTAGCAGTGACTTCGCAGTGTCTCTGTGTCTTTAGAGGTGCTGGTAGGTGGATTGTTTCACCCAGTTTCCTCCAGTTTCCAGTCTTTGTGCTTAACTGAGCAAAACGTCAAACTATTCCTTTACCGTGACGAAAACCCAAAAGGTTCTGCAGAGAGAAGGAAAGTCATGAGTTCAAACTCTTTGTTGGAACTACAAATGAAGTGAATGAAGAAAAGGGAGGGAAAGGGGGGGGGGGCAGGAGTAACATGCCAGACACACACACCCAGGCCGGCAGGAGATGATTAAGAGGACAGAGAATAAAGGCTCTCAGAACAGCTCATACACTCTGGTATTGCTAAATGGTTTTCTTTAGCGTGTATGGTGTTCGTTAAACTTGTATAAACACTGTGCGGATAGCCGGTCTAACATCTCCAGTAGTGAGGCTGTGATGACGCAACGCAGCCAAGCAGCAGACAGTAATCTCTTCCCAGAGACAATACACAGAGAAACGTGACCTTGCATGTCCCCGTGACTTCAAATCTGAGCACGCGCACACAGTGTATTAGTGCATGCCCCTGGGGAATTTCAGAAGAAAAAAAAAAAAAGAAAATCCCATAACTTCCCTCATCACCCCCACTCCTCCCCTCTTTTCTTTCCATCCTCTCTGCCATCCTCCTCCTCCCCCTAAACCCCTCAGCAGTCGCCCTAAAGTAGTTTATCCTCAACTTGCCGTCCATCTAATTCACTTTTGCTTCTTTCACTCCATCCTTCCTCTCCCCTCCCTTTGGACAGACAGGAAACTTTGACTCGACTTTCAGGAGACACGGGATGAGACTCAGCTCAATGTGTGCAGCCTCGATAAGAGCAAAGAACAAACCACCACCACCACGACCACAACCTCCTCCTGCTGCTGCTGCTCCTCCTCCCCAGAACAGTAAGGGGACTTCATTCTAAGTTAAGTCGTCAACAAACAATGACGCCCTCCTTCCCGGGGTTCATCCAAACAATGCTTTATCTTTGCAAGAAATACAAATGGAAGCAAAGTGTAGTGCCTACCTAAGCAGTAATGGATGGCCACTCTCTTGTTCTCTTGTTCGCTAAAATGTGTGAGACTAATGCATCCATGCTCTTTTGGAAGGTTACAATCTGAGCATGACGTGAAAGCTTGTGGCTGTTTTCAAGTCATGATCTGCTGGCCCATTTTTTTCTAATCCCACAGATGTACAGTATGCACGTCGCTGACACATCCTTATGAACATTCAGTGTGGCCTTACAGCTCGACAACTTACGGCCAGACATTTACATTACAACAGCCGGTGTTGAAGGAAGTGTTTTTCTCTGTAGCAATTTAGTGACAGGAAGTTGCACAGCAGATGGTGATAAAGGATTATTTCTTGGCTGTTTGAATGAAGTGTATCAAAAAGTATAACTGAAGGGGCTCACTGTTAAATCATACAAATCACATCAGTGCTCCTGAACATCACTAACAAACATTAGAAAATAAAATACTTTAAACTGTGTTGAGATTTCTTCTAGTAGCTTGTATATTTACAGATTTGACACTTACAATAACAATTGAATTTAATTCTGTGTTTTGAGTTTTGGTGGCATGATATTCCTCTTACTCAAATCTGATTGAGCCTTTAATCACACCGTTCCTGCTTCTCAGAACAACCATCTGTTCACGAGTTCAACAGACGTGACGAGAAAGCCCTCACTACTCCTCTGGGCTTGAGACACACAACTGATGGAGCCTCAAGGTTGATTTAGTGAATGGAAGGCTCATGTATGAATACAAACACCTGCATAACACACACACACACACACACACACACGCACTGCAAATGTACTTAACAACATGAGCACACCCTTGTATTAGAAGATGACATTTTCCTTTTGACTACAGGTTTCTGCATGAGTGAGTGTTGTAACGCCTCTTTCGCCGGTCGCGATAAGAAAATATATCACTGGCAGCCTGGTGGTGACCAGAGGGAAAAGAAAACTTTATATTATTTCTTTCTCCTTCTTCTTTTTCTAACCTGCACTTGGCAAGACTCTTTGGTGTAAAAGCAACCACTGCAGCAGGGATGCATCCTGTTCCACATCAATCCTTAGTGATCTCTTCCGTTCCTAGAACACCTTTTGACAGTTCTTAAAATGGACTGAAACCAAAAAAAAAAAAAAAAATGTAATTATCTGGCCCGAGCACTTTATGATGTTTCTTTATGAAGACAAAAACCTCCTCTGGGTTTTCATCTCTCAACATCTGAACTGACAAAATGACAATGGAGACACTGCGCTGCAGCAAAGCCCATTATTCCACCTGACTACCATGCCTCAGCTATAGGAGGACCAGCAACACCCACGCGTCACAGCAGCATAAGCAACGGAGACGGCCAAGAAAACAAGGTGATAATTGAAAAAGGTGCTGTCGTGTTGTACGGCACACATGCCAGGACAAGAGAGCAATCATCTTCGCCTCCTAATTTTAGACTGAGTCGTGAAACCAAATGGCTTGAATACACGTAATGCACACAATGGGCCCCGTTCCTTCTGATATTAATCAGTGCAGCACAAGTGCTGTACTATGAAACGTGCAGGGAAAGTGCAGAGACCCCTGCTCTGCATTGTGTTAGTGCCATCATGTGCAACCAATAGGGCAGCATGGATTTGTTGCAATGCAATTTACATGTGTGTGTGTGTGTGTGTGTGTGTGTGTGTGTGTGAGTAAAAGAGGAACAGTGCTGAAACGACAACATTGCTATGGTCGTACAGTGTGACTTCTTGGGTGTATTCATGTACTAATGGTACAGTTTTATACCTTACATGATCAGTGTGTTCTAACAAATTATGATGAAAGCTTATGATGAAAGTGTTTGATGAAGTATATTTAGAAATATTGCAGAAGCAGCAGCAGAAGAGGAAAGGTACAGCGGAAAGTGACAGAAGAAGATAAACTAGGGAATGAGTTAGTCTTCAATGAAGTTCACCTGAATGCTTTTAAACTACATTTCTCACACTTCATTTCTCAACCTCCTGCCACATGTCTGGAGCATCACAACCAGGCGATTTGAAGAGCCGTTTGAACAACAATGACCTGAACAACAACACCTCAGTCGCGGTTAAAAAAAAATGACACGAACGAAGTGTTTGAAAAATAATGAGTAGGAAACTCACCTCCTCCACTGTGAGAGGCATGCATATCCTGTACTCCTTCAGCAACATCTTCCCCCCCTCTGCGCGTCTCGTGTGTGTGTATTCACAATGTGTCAAACCAGCCGAGTGAAAATGTTCCCTCCGCCGACCGACGACGGGATGTGTGTAATATCTGGAGACGTGTCAGCGCATGTGGGAGGATGGTGAGCCCGGGTTATAAAATACACCCCGAGTTACGGCTGAGTTCTTTCATCGGAGGCAGCGGACACTCTTCTCCGGTGAGGAACGTGAGGGCAGAAATGAGCTCGGTTCAGGATATGTCCCCTCCTTTCACAACGAGAAGTCAAGCCACGACAAACTGCGACGAACAGGACCGGAACGCGTCGGAATTAGAGCCTTCAAAATAAGAGTGTGAAATATGTCAAGTTTGTGAAATAAAAAACTTTTCTTATCTGGTACAGTCTTAACAATCTTTTTTTTTTTTTTTTTTCTAAAAGCGCATAAAACATATTTTAATGATGTAGATTATTTCACCTGAAGTTAGTCATATCAGAAGGGGTTACATGTTCTTTAACTATTTACACTTTTCTTAGTGAATTTACTAACTAAGGTAGGTTCTGTATCATTCGCTTATTTTGTATCTTGTAGGTAGGCCTTCTGTTTATATTGTGCTCTCATTGTGTATGTTCCTAATTAAAGTTGTGTTAAAGCAAATCGTCACAAACTAAAGACATTCATTTAATATGTTTTATTCCAGCATAGGAGTACTGCCAGTACTGGACTTTCTTTGAAGCTAGAGGCATCAAGGTATAGATGTGTGGGGTCAGTGGAGGCTTCAAAGTGTCATTTTTCTTTATAACACTGCCTTTATTTTGTCTTGTTTAAAGATACTGACACGATAGACTAAATTATTTATATTGGAAACCAATAATCTCACCTCACACTTTGCCCCTTTGTTCAAATAGTTTTCGTAGGACTGAATGACAGCACTCACTTCATTTATGTGCAGAGCAGACATGTAATGTATTTGCTGTAATTCAGTAGTTCAATGTGACATCACTTGAGTTGATAGTACAATTGCATTTTAATCAGATCTGATCTACAGTACATAATTAAACGTATTATGAATGTCCTAATAAAGCAGATTTTAAACATTTGCCAAAACGCTAGTCAGTATGTCTTAATAGTCCACATATCCTACAGTTTATTTATTCATATTGTCTGGATTAATCATAAACACTTTTGCTGTTAGGCATGTCTACATATGGGCCAGAATACAGACAGAGTGGTCTGCCTATGGTTTTAAATAGAAAATAATATGCAGGTTAACAAAAGAACTTTCAGTTAAGTACATTTATAGTATGTAGTCTGAGAATAGTTATTGACTGCCTTTTTTAGAAAGACCATTACTTTGAAAAATGTTTGACCGGATATGCCATATTCTCATGCCGGCTGGCTACACGCGGCTCTTTTCTGGATACCGTTAGAAGTAAATGTCCAAATTGCCTTTAAAGACAATAACCGCTTTTCAAAGCGGTGCCCCGTGAAACCACCTTCCCCTTCAGACTCAACATTTCCGGTTATAGTCTTGAAAGTTTAAGGCAAATGGGGCGCTCTACTTTCTCAGCTCTTCTGCCTCGTCTTCTACTTATAAAGCACCTCGCAGACGCATCGGAAAATTTAAGCGGTTAAGAGCAGCCCCAGCCCCCCTTTCCTCCCGCTGCTAGGCCCGCTGAAATACGACGCTGTACTTGGTGGAAACATCGGCTGACACAACCACAGCTCAGGAAACAACAGCTCTTCAGAGCTTCACACTTACATCTTCCTCCTCACCTCTCTTTACATCGGCCTCATATACATGGTTCATGTCGTCAGAATCAGAATCAAAAATACTTTAATAATCCCATAGGGAAATTATTAGTATTATTATTATTATATTAAATCATTTAATAATAATCTTGACAACTGGTTTCACATTAGTGGTCCACATAGTGAGCTGGCAGTGCAGCAGTGTGTGGTCACAGACACAGTTTTGGTTCCTACAGGTCTATGACACTGGGTTTAAAATGAAACACTGGTGAGTGCTGACTTTCAGCTGCTTAAAGCTGTTTACACACACACACACACACACACATATATATATAAATGTCCTTTAGACGCATACAGTATGGTGGTCCTTCTCATGTTTTAAGACAATGCAGCATCCAAAACATGTAGACGTGACAACAAATGAGAGTGTTGGGTTTTTTTTTTTTCTGTGGCTGCACTGTCAGACGTTTCAGACTTGATAATCACCTGACCTCGTTCCAGCTACGTATTTCGCATCCAAAAGCTCAAACATAAGTCAAAAAGCCCCCCATAATAAGCAGAAAGTATTAAGAATTCAGTACAGCAAAGCCTCACTAAGGAAGGTGGTGATCGTGTCTACTGTTTGTATCCTTCAGCTTTTTGTTGAACGCACAGGAAACAGAATTACCTTTGGCTTAGAATTGGTAAGCAAACAGGGTTCATCTGATGTGAATGTAACAGCCATCAAATTAGGCTTGAATGTCTTACAATGTGGAGCACAGAACTACTTCACTGAATAGATATTGACTGCTGTTCCTCTTGGGATGATTTACATGAAGTAGCAGACAAATGAAAATGACATCTGCTGACCCATTTTCCCACTTCCCATTCTCAGGTACTAAGCCTTTTCAGCAGTTTGGAGTCTTGGGATTTGCATTGGTAAACAAGGACTTAAGTTGGTGATGCTGAATTTACTGTCCAAGCACAAATATAAATGCGTACTTAACTGCCAGGGCAAATACTTCAAAGCACATCTGAGTGACACTTGAGATAAGCCTTTATCTGTGATGACAGCCAGCACTCTCATGAATAAAACAAATCACACGTAATCCTTTTGTGTCCTGTCTTGACAAAAATAGAGACAACAACGTAAAGACATTCATGAAGAGTAACTTTTAATTAAGGTAGGAGTTATGTAGCTGGCTTCATTGACACCTGGGATTTATTTGGGTCTACTCAGCAAAATTCACGCTCATAATTCTGTTTTGAAGATGCTGACAAACAGTATTGGGCGCTGTCAGCAAACATTCAGCATTTCCCCCAGAAATATATTCATGCGGGATGGCAGACCCTCTGAAACAGCATTTGGTTTGAAACTCCCCACTATTGAGACTCTGGGATATATTACTGCCTCTACGCAAATGTACAGAAATTATTCATATCGTAATGAAATTACTTATCCAAAAATAAAACATTTACTCCGTGTATTTCCTCAGGCTAACAGGTTTTAAAGCCCTAACGGATAGACCCATTAGCAGTGCATCCATGTTATATTAAAGTTTTCCCATTTGTGTCCTTGTATATTGATAACACCGTGCAGCAGCACATTAATGGGCGTAATAAATTACGTGACTCATATTCACAATTAAATAGTAATAGCTTTTCAGAAAACTATCCCCATTGCCACATATTGTCGACATCAGGAAGCTACAAGAAATAAGTGCCGGCTTTACTGGAACATCATCACTCATTGTAAATGTATTCACTCATTCAACTTCAAAACAATTAAGGCAATATGGAAACAATAAATTCGATGGCCTATAAAGCCAGTATAGTGTACTATGAGGGCTAGTTAGAATATTAGTGAGTTATCTTGTCATATTTGTTGTAGATACTATGTATAGAATGGCTAACGTGTTGTACTAGACCACATCAAATGACCTCTGTTTATTTATGTAATTTAGTACAAGGGGACCAAAAGGGAAAGACCTACGCATCTGTGAGATCCTTGACATCGACTATGTTACAAAGACATCCTGTGTCTCATGTATATCTTACAGCTGTCTGTAAGTTTTATAGACATGTCTTAGATAAATAAGATCTTCCTCAAGATGCCTCAAGAGATCGTGATAAGAGATGTCTCAAGACATGTCCAAAGAGATCTCAAGACATGATGATAGCCTAATGTATAATCAGACAAAGTTTACATTCATTCTTCTCTGATGCATAACACAAAGAACAACTTTAAAATCCTGGCCCTGGATTTCCTTTCTGGCAGTCTGTGTTTATCTTAACCCAAAACCCTGAAGCTTAAATGCCACAGGACATTGACAGGGCTTTTATGTGAGTGGTATCTCGGAACCAATGAGCCATAACCATAAGAGAGAGAGAGAGACCCATCCAAATTGCTGTGTTGCATCAATAACACCAAACAAATCTGTAAGCTCGAACATAGCCAAATAGGCTGTCTCAGTTTTTAACATTAGCAAAGGGAAATATTTGTTTTTTATTTTTCTTCAGAGAATGTCAAGAATGACTTGCTGTCTACATCAAGTGAGCTTGTTAATTAAGTCTTAATCAGGATCTCAAATACTTGCTTGATCTTGGCCCTGGCACTGCACAGCATGATACTGTTAGCAATGGTACTGAAGAAGATAATATTGATGATCATGATGGTGATGATGGCTATTTTGAGGCTTCAATTAGTCTTCTTCAGCTGAGCCCCTCCTGATGTGTTTGATCTGGAAGTACTCAGAGGACTGCAAATAATTGTACGCCTCTGCAATCAGAGTTCTTGTTCCATACTGGATCTCCTTATGTGTGGTTCAGAGTCATTTTCAGTTCATCAGGCCTCCAAGGTCTGTGCCGAGCCTGCACTGGGATCAAACTGATTTTAGCTGAAGGCTTAGGGGCTTTCTCCACCATGAGCAGGAAAATCACTGACCCACATTAGCTTTATTTATGGGGGCAATGGAGCCTTTCAAAGCAATGGACTGTGTGAAGACAGGAATGCACAATGCAGACATTAAAGGGACACCTACTGGTGGACTATAGACATTGCACTCAGTGTTCATTCATATGATCGTGTCCATTCACAAAGTATTTCATTCACCTTAACCATTCGATTGATAATTGCAGGATGAGTGTTAGACTTTCAAAGTTTGCTTGTGTAATAATACTTTTTTTTGTTAAACTCCTTCTTCATGTTCACTATCTATACATGACATATGAGCATCCTTCACCTTGTTGTCATCATCGTCCATCATTGTGAGTTATTTTTCTGTTATAGGTGTACAGACAGACATTCAGGACAGTTGAACTGTTTCACTGCTGCTGTGCATCTGTGTCCCTCTAACTCTATCACAAGTTCCACTGCTACTGTAATCATACTATCATTTATTGTATTTCATTGTAATTGTACAATATGTTTGTGTTGATTTGTTCTGTACACGTGACATCCATTGCACGTCTGTCCGTCCTGGGAGAGGGATCCCTCCTCTGTGGCTCTTCCTGAGGTTTCTTCCACCTTTTTTCCCTGTTAAAAGGGTTTTGTTGGTGGGCAAGTTTTTCCTCACTCGAACCGAGGGTCTAAGGACAGAGGGTGTCACTCCCTGTACAGATTGTAAAGCCCTCTGAGGCAAACTGTGTTTTGTGACTTTGGGCTATATAAATAAAATTTGATTTGATTTGATGTTGGTGCTATTTAGAACACAGAACCTTAAACTGCTAGGATTGTCACATGCTGTATGGCTGGAAGATTTGGCTTTTTTGGATGACATAATGAAGCATTTGAATGCACTAAACGTTCACCTCTAAGGACGTAACTGCTGGAGTTATATATATATCTGTAGATGTGACACAAAATATTACTTTCTGAATGATCTTGTGAAAGAGAAGAGCAAGAGTGATACGTTGTAAACTTAAATGTTAACAGGCTTTGCATTACTCATAATAAGTCACGTTTAGAATGAACATGATCTTAAGATTTGTATCAACTTCATGCAAGTTTAACGTAATGCATACAGTTTATTCTGTTGTCTGACTTCAGATGTGAAAGAAAGGAATAACTGTTTTTTAGATTTGTTTGCGCCTGATTGGCTTAGATCTGGTTACGTTGCCATTTAAAAAATGTATATAATTGTGACAATGAAAACAAATTGTTAGAGAATTGTGCACTTTCATTGTTCATTTTTTTCATTTTTAAAATGTTAGTATTGGCATCTTCACATTGTCAAATCTGGCCCTCTTTAAAAAAAAAAAAAAAAAAAAAAAAAGTTTGGACACCCCAAGTAGCACTCACACCTGCCCATGCGTAAAATATTGTAATGGTTCCTCACTGGGTCCTTCAGGCGCCTTGGACAGCTGTTTGGATCTGTCCTCTGATTGGCCAGCTCCCCGCTTCGTTCATTTGACAGACAACACAGTGCTGGGCTGAGTTTGGACTAGGACGTGAGAAAAGAAAAGCACCGTACATTATCTTAACCTGTACACCGCAAAGATGTCTGAGGAACGAGCTGAAAGATCCGATGGGAAGATTGTGAAGATGGAGGTCGACTACAGTTCAACTGTAGACCAGCGTCTCCCGGAGTGCGAGAAAATGGCTAAAGTAAGGAGAGTGTGAAGGAGGCCAGCGCCGGCTGAGTCATGGTGCATCAGGAGCAGTGCGTTAGCATCTGAGCTAACATCCACTTGCTTTAGCACCACACGGAAACCTCCTATAAACGATGTATTGAGCGAAAATAACTCATAAATGTTGATGTAATCTTTGCGTTTTACACATTTGTGTTAGCTCTCAATCTCTGACACACGTTTGTGTTAGTTTTTGATCCAGCTAACATAGTAGCCGCCATAGCATTAACGTTTAGTCATTGGCAGCGTCTTTAGCTAACGCTAACTTGGCCGCTCGGCATATTGCTTTTTAATACTGTGTCCAGATACAGAAGTTAACATTTGTGCTTTAGTAATAAGTGTATTTTTCTGCTGCAGGAGGGGAAGCTGCAGGAGGCCATTGAGAGTTTGTTGTCATTGGAGAAGCAAACCAGAACGGTAAGTGTACTCTGTACAAGTGCAGCTTGTTTACTTTACTGTTATTTAGCTGCATCTCGGAAGAAAATCCGAAAATCACAGAAAATGTGAATGTCCAAAATACACTGACAATTCACACAATATAACTTCCTCATTGTTATATATTTTCATAATAAAATGTCCAAGATCTCAAAGTGCAGTGAGTAAGTGCAAAAAATTAGTCAAATTATCCAAACTCGAGTAGGGAAGTACAGTGTATGTTAAAGAATTAAGCGATTGATTTACTAAGATATGTGTTTGTTTTGTGTATATTTTAGTCCTTTTTTTTTTTTTTTAACCTATCTCCCTTCAACCCCTGTTCAGGCATCGGACATGGTGTCCACCTCCAGAATCCTTGTGGCTGTGGTCCAGATGTGTTATGAAGCAAAGGACTGGGATGCCCTGAATGAAAACATCATGTTGCTCACCAAAAGAAGAAGTCAGCTGAAACAGGTCAGATCTTTTTTTGTTTTTTTCTATGCCTTTTATGTGATAGCACAGCTGAGAATGTACAGATAATCGAGGAAAGAGGGAGCAGCAAAGGGCCACAGATTGGAATTGAACCCAGGCCTTTGTAGTTTGGACTCAGCCTTACCATATGGGGCACACACTCTCCCAGGTGAAGTACTTGGGACCCCGAGTCAGATACTTAATTGTCCCTGGTGGCTCTTTTCAATTTCAATTATTATGAAGTCTTAAAATAAATGTTCTTGTTATTTGAAAATAATTTTCCTAGCTGTACTGCTAAAACTGACATTTTCTTATTAGGTAACTTGATTATTTCAGATATAGTGTGAATGTTTTGAACTCCACCATATTCAGATGTGATATATTTTAAAGCATTGGATTCCACTTTTAAAATTATCTCCAGCCAAATTGAGGCTTGAGACTTAAATGTATTTTTGTTTTGCTCTCTGTCTTTATCAGGCTGTTGCCAAGATGGTGCAAGAATGTTACAAGTATGTGGATGCTGTGACCGATCTGACAATCAAGCTGAGGCTCATCGACACACTCCGCACTGTGACAGCTGGCAAGGTCTGGAATACGTTTATTTGAGTATTTAAGACAAAGAGCTGTATCGACAAAGAGGCTAAACGAAAGTTGTTATATTTAAACGTGTCCTCCTCACAGATCTATGTCGAGATTGAGCGTGCCAGGCTGACAAAGACCTTGGCTAATATCAAGGAGCAGAGTGGAGAGGTCAAAGAGGCCGCTTCTATTCTTCAGGAACTGCAGGTAAGAGATTAATCATGGAATGGAAAACTTTCATAGCCTGATGTTAAGAACATGCTTAACATATTTTTTTTCCTGCTCAGGTGGAGACATATGGTTCCATGGAGAAAAAGGAGAAGGTGGAATTTATCTTGGAACAGATGAGGCTTTGCATTGCTGTCAAGGATTACATTCGCACCCAGATCATCAGCAAGAAAATAAACACCAAATTCTTCCAAGAGGAGGGCACCGAGGTGAGAGAGAGACTGTTACTTCAGTGTTTACTTGTGTTGGTTTGACAAAGACTGGTCACAAAAATCATTTGATGGGTTTGCTTTTACAGGATGGTTTTGGAAGCTGTTGTCATTTTTTGTTAGATCTAAACACTAACTTTTACCTTTTTGTATAATGAACAACTCAGGAATCAAAGCTCAAGTACTACAACCTCATGATCCAAGTGGACCAGCACGAGGGCTCCTACCTGTCTATCTGTAAACACTACCGGGCTATCTATGACACCCCCTGCATCTTGGAGGACAGCAGCAAGTGGCAACAGGTATGTTGGCTTTCTTTTAAAGCCTCAGTATATTTTAAACATATCTTGAATGCACAATACAATTAAGTACTTGAGCAGTTTTACCAGAAGGTGTCTTAACTGGTGTTTCCATTTCACTACTAAAATGACCTTTTTTGATAAATAGTTTGGAATTGTACTATACTGTTTTTCTGTCTGTGGTGCACAGTACCATGGCTGTAGAAGAAACAATGAGCAATGAGCTACAACAAGTAGCTACTATAGTGTTACTATACCAAACCTGTGTAAGACATAACAAGCATAAATACTGTTCTTTAGTATGGAGATGTTTGCCTTGACTTTTTCCAACGTAGTTTTGGTCAGTTTGCATTTCTATGAACAGTGATGATCATAGCATAGTTTTTCAATAAAAACAACACAACATATCTGTTTACAAACTTTCCTTGTTGCCATTTGAGTGTTGCTAAAGAGCCATGAATGCATTTGTATTTCAGGCCCTGAAGAGTGTGGTGCTGTACGTGATTCTTTCCCCTTACGACAATGAGCAGTCAGACCTTGTGCACAGAGTCAGCGCAGACAAGAAACTGGAAGAAATCCCTAAATACAAGTAAGACATGCTTAATATACAACAATGTCCAATTTCTTAGTGTATGAAATTACAGCTCTACTTTTGCTGCTATGAATGGGCAGAGCTATGATAGTAGGGCTGGTACAACATACCACCAGTCTGCAGATGTTAGAATGTTGCCCTGCTAATTAATTTCCAGACACACAAATATGCAGCTTGACAACATGTTCAGTCGATCACACAACAGCTCTTTAAGGAGAGCTTTTAATATTTTTTTCCCCATGGGAAGATGGCACACTTTGTTGTGTTTTTACTACTGAGGAGGCTGATGTGTAGATCGTAGCAACTTTCACGTAAAAGGATGTTCAAACACTCTCCTGCAACAGCACTGGGGAATTTTTACCATCTTCCTCTTCCGTTCCTAGGGACCTTCTGAAACAGTTCACCACTATGGAGCTGATGCGCTGGGCCTCCCTGGTGGAGGATTATGGGAAGGAGCTGAGAGAGGGCTCACCTGATAGCCCTGCCACAGATGTCTTCTCTTATTCAGAGGAGGGGGAGAAAAGGTGGAAGGACCTAAAGAACAGAGTGGTGGAGCATGTAAGTCCTACAGTCAAGTGTAGAAAGGTTTCTTTATGCTCAGCAGCAGGGAGACCTCTAATTTAATACGTTTTCTTAACTGCCCCTCACAAATTAGGCTGCTGCATTCAAACCAATAATTATTAATGAAGAATCATCTTATAGTGACAAATATTGTCCATGGAAGTTGCATGGATGTGATGAAGTAGTCATTTTTTATTTTGGTTGGGCAAAAAATAGTTGTAAATGATCAGTTAGAGTGATTAATGTTTATGGTTAAGCTGTTCGTGTCACATGTAATCTTGAAACTACATTCACATCAATACCTTGCTTAATTAAAAAAATCAAAACATTAGTGCTGTATTTTTTTTTTTTTTTTTTTTTTGTTATGTCAAACAAATAATTTCTAGATGCTGCAAAGACTCGTGCCCACATGCATGCTGTGACCAAACAGCTCAAAACACAATTTAAAGACACAAAACATTTATTCATGTCGATTTAAGGGGATTTGAATCCAATGTAATTTTATGTAATGTAATTTTAGTGAAATTAGCTGAGCAGTGGAAATGTGACACAAGCAACGTGGGGGGGTTTGTAGAGGTGATATTGAAGCTCTGTACATTCAAATTGGATTGGTTGGATTTCACTCATGAATATTGCAGGTTTTTTTTTTTTTCCAGCTGTAGGTGTTGATGTGACCTGAAAGCTTGCCTGCTTTAACCTTAAATAATTTATGCAAATATTCTGATGCAGATATGTATGTTAATGACGTTTTCCCTGATCCACAGAACATCAGAATAATGGCCAAATATTACACCAGAATCACAATGAAGAGGATGGCCGGACTCCTTGACCTCTCTATTGACGTAAGAAACACATTTACTAATTAGCTCATGCATGAAGTTGCCAAAAAATCAATTGCTGTTAGATCAAATGATTTTATCTGTTGTGTTATGTTAAGAAATCATTTGCTAATTTTATATTCATAACAAATTGGTTGTATATTGCACACAAACTTAGGAAATCACCATTTTAGTTGTATTTAAATTCACACTAACATGATGTCTGTCTGATCAAATATATTTGGCCAGGAGTCCGAGGAGTTCCTCTCCAGCCTAGTTGTAAACAAGACCATCTATGCCAAGGTCGACCGTCTGGCTGGAATCATCAACTTTCAGAGGCCTAAAGACCCCAACGACCTGCTCAACGACTGGTCACACAAACTCAACTCTCTCATGTCTCTGGTCAACAAGACCACGCATCTCATTGCCAAGGAAGAGATGATCCACAACCTGCAGTGAAACAAGAACACAGTGCATTATTTTGTCTTTTGGTTCATATTTGTCTATGTTTTCCCTTCTGTGGGAATGTTTTTGAATATACGGTATACTGATGGACTGTGAAGGCAGCATCCTTCCAATGTAATATGATCTGCAGCACATAAACCGCACACCCAACTTTCTTCATTTTTTTTTTTTTTTTTTTTTTTACTATTCAGTAAAATATTGACAATAAACACCCGAGCACCTCCCCTCTTTGCATCCCTTTGTCATAAAGACTGGATCTCCAAATATGTATCCCGGATTATATACAGTAGTTTAGCTGTTATTGCTGTATGAAAACAACTTTTAAATGTATACTAAGAAATGTAAACAATAAACTACTCACATTTGGTTAACAGTTGTATGTAGGTTTTATACATGATCATCTAAGGTGACAAGTATTAAGGCTCTTGACGTGACTGCAGAAGAAATGGTTTAGAATAGCGCTTACGATAGATGTCAGATTGCTGTGAGGTCGCATAACAAGGAAAAAAAAACTTGCCTTTTTAGTTTTATTCAGGTAAAATTAAGAGACTCCTGGCATGGTGAATCGAGTTGATGCGAGACATTTGCAAGTTGTAATCAATACAATTTAACAGAACTCAGCTGATGCTTCTGTTTGTATGCTGTTACTATTACCTATATTATATAAGGGGGGGGGGGGGGCAACAAAATATTTACATGAAAAAGCTTAATTGGCAGATGTTTTTTGCTCTGAAACAAAATACTGCAGTGTCCATAACTGGGCATCGGAGATGACGTTAGTCTAGATACCATCAGTCACTATCTCACGCTTCACTGATGTCTCACCATCGCAATCTCTTGGAGTTCAGCTCAGCTCGCAGATGTGGCAGCAGGATGCGCCGGTGGGAAAGGAAATACAGTACAGCACCTTTCACTTTTATCATTACATGGAAGAGAAGGGGGTGGATCAATGGGGATTAGGCACATAACATCCCTGGTTTAGTTTGACCAGTGTTTGCCTTGACAGAAGTTTGTCTTATATTGTATCGTATTTTATTGTAATTGCTGACAACTTTTTATTTTTTTTGGCTCTTAATGAGTGACAAAATGCGCCTAAGCAGGGATCTACATTACATGCCATTCTTTGTAATGATCTATTAAAGACAAAAACACTGTAAAGAATAAGCTTTTGGGACATTTTGACAAACAGAAGTGCAATTAAAAACATTAATGATTCATGTTTTTCTATTAGGTGGACCAGTATTGTGTATGTAACATCATGCTCAGAGACAGAGCAGTCATCTGTGTTATTAGTTATACCTGGACTGGCTGAACGTGCCACCATAAAATGAGCTCTCAGCCAAACGCAGATTTCAGAACAATCTGAATGACTTTATTTTTATTATATTTCCAACACATACCTTATACACTAGTGTAATATTCATGCTTGTTGAGTTGTTACAGTTTAATTGACAGCAGGCTCTACATGCTACTAATTCTTTTTTCTCATTGCTCTAAAATATTTTCCTCCTGTTCATTCTCACATTCTCAACTGACTCATCAAATATATATTTTGTCTTATTTACTGTTGCATGGAGCATTTAGGACAATGTCAGCCTCAGCACTTGAGTGGCTGTACCAGAAACTCTACAGCTACTGTATGCTAAGATGCAAACTCACACTGCTGATGGCAGCCTGACGTGGAGTTTTTTTAAGACAGTTATCAGCATCATGATTTTAACATGTTTTGAAACAGAAACAAAAACAAGATTTGACCCCAAGATAAAGAGCCTTGTTTTGTTTTTTTTTGTTTTGTTTTTTTTTGTTCTGTTCTGTTTTTATGCCTTTTTACACACATAAACAAGTAATTAAGTACAAACTGAGTGACCTTTTACTTTTTGTCCCAGATGTAGAGAACATGGTCAGTTCTACACATTTTAAAATCTATATTTTTACAGACTACATATCAATTTAATTGAAATGCACAATCCCTAAATTATGATACAATTATAGTGAAAATGAATAAAATCAAAAAAAACTCTTTTTGACAAGGAAGATCCTTGCCATCAGATGCCACACACTCTCTCACACACACTCACTCACACACGCACACACCAGTCCTCTCAACCTTCAGATCAGTACATCCCACTATGCTTTGCGATGGTCTGACAAGTGGATCCAAGATGGCGTAGAAAGTAAAGCTAGGTAAGTGTTGACTTCCCATTTTCAGCCCTTTCAGTTGTATTTTTAATCGCAGAGCCACTGACACGAATCCCCTCCATAAATCATTAGGATAACGGCGAATGCTTTGAGTTCATGCACGGATAACAACACAATGTCACATCATTTATATGCGCCCAAACACCGTGGCAAAATTACAGGCCCGAACCCGTTTTGTTTCGGCGAACCTAGCTTAGCTAGCTTGCTAACGTTAACAAACCAGCCAGCTATTCTTGTTGTGAGCCAGTTTGGTGCCAAGAAAGGCCGTGTTTTGGCTAGCGAGCTAACTGTTAGCTACGCATACTCTGTTTAGTGGCAACACAGTTTAGCCTTTTGCAAACCTGAACGGTGAGTTAACCAACACTGAGGGGACGTTTTTCGGGGCTTTGTAACGCTGCCGTCATCGCTCTGACTTGCAACAGTCATGACAAGTTCAGCAGACAAACAACAGCTATAACTACCCACTGAAAGACGAAACAAGTCATTCCCAGCGTTTGTGTTTATTATTGTGTGCTCTCTCCGTGTCTGCTAATCGTGCTGCTCGGGGAAATGCGCAAGTTTTCTTAGCCGTGTTTTCTACACGTTTGCTGCTAACGACACTGCCATGCCAAATAACGTTATGTCAGGATGAAAGCAGTCGAGCGGTTATTTTCTAGCCAATCCCCAGCTATAAAATTAGCTTTCTCGGCTCCACTGTGCTGCAGACGAAGCTGTAGCCTGTGTAGTACGATCCCACGACTGGACACCAGAAGCAAGGCAGGTGACCACCCACTGTATCCCGCCAAACTAGTTGTTGTTGCCCTCATGAAGTGGCTGGCTTGCAAGCACTAACATTAGGTAACAGCTATTCCTGCTGTCCCAAATAGGACTGCAAAACGCTACATAGGTTTTTTTTTTAAAGCAAACTCTCTTAATTTAAGTGTTATAATGTGTCAATACTTATATTGAGTTAATATCAGCCCTATGTTTGGATCCATCTTTGACCCTATTTTTTTTTTTTTTTAAATTTCCCAGCAGCTAGCCCGAGCAACTTTTAACCCTCATTCTGCACACCACAAAATATATTACAGCTGTATGGTTTTGATGATCAATCAAAGTGCTTAAAACCACTGAATCTTGTCCTATGGAGACAGGGGCTGGACCAGTGTTTCTTGTATGTTTTCTTTCTTTCTCATACCACGAGGTATGACTGTGAGGTATTAGCTCTAAGCTATGCGTTGCACCATGGTATGACAGATGTTGGGATTATTATTAAAATCATGACATAATTGGCCAGTTGCCTTAATTTGCAGAGTATACAATCATACCGTACATGCGATGCAGCCCACTCATAATATATATATATATATTATTGTTCCTCCTTTGAATGTTTAAATACTTACAGGAAGTGAACTCAACATCAGTTCACTTTTTTTTTTCTTGGGGTGTGGGATTATGGAGAATAGCAGAGCTGTAATATTTCGTCAGATATTGTTCATCAAAAAAAAACTGCTTAAGATAATGTGCCGTGCCCTGTTTATTCACCCTTACTTTGTACAAACTCATGTAGCGTCTCTCTCTGAGGAAGTGAAGATGGGTGTGCTTTATTTAGCAACATTACATTTGTAGGAATAAAAATGTTGCATGTGGTGCAAATATTGTATTTTATTTTATTTATTTTTTTGCTGGGTTTCTGTGTTAATTCTGGGTGGAATGAAAGCAGTTCAAATCTATAATAAACTTTAGATATAGTCTGCTGCGGGTGCATCCATGTACTGTACATCAGCTGGAGAATTTGTATGTATGTAATGGTCCTAAGAGACAAGACCAGGCTTACTAAGGCACTGGCAGTTGGGCTAGAGCAGCTGTTACAAGCATAGTTGCCTGTTGCTATTCAAGAAGTAACTCTGAAGCGGTCACTGCAGGGTTAACACTTCTTAGCGGGGTCAAGATGACATAAAATGCCAATGAATGTTGTTTTTACTACAATGTGACATTGCCTGTTGTTTGATGTTTTCTCGGGTACCGTCAATACAGTTTTAACATGAAGTAGCTGACTGACGTCTCACTTGGACTAACTGCCACAATTTTTTACTGGGCCACAGGCCACAATTCCACTGATCCTTTTGAGTCAGTCATAATCAAGAGCTGAATTCCAGGCTGTGGTAATGGTTTGGGTGGAAATTTAACATCAGCTAATTGTTGTGGAATTTTAATTAGCAACCAAAAGCAGCCATCTTTACACATAATAACTATAATGAGGCTTTTGGACAGTATTTTTGTGATGAAATGTGTGTGTTGTTTTTTTTTTTCTGTCAGTCTGAGATAAGATGCAATGTCAGTGATGAAACCAGTAAGGTGAAAATAGGACCAAATGTTACTAGGCCGTCGGCCAAGGTTGAGCATTTGTTGCCCTAGTCTTCTCCAGCAGGTCACGCTGTACCATCCCTATCCTGATCTGCTCGGTGTGAAGGAGGGCACGTTGCTTCTCATAATCTTGGTCTGAGGTTTAGATTGTCATGCCGTTGCCCTGGTGTTTTTTTGGGGGGTTTTTTGTTGCTTGGCTAGGCATTAATGAAATGTTGCCAAGGCCACAGAGACTTACACTATAGGCTGCTATAATAGGTATCCTACAATAAATATAGGTTAACATACATATTCAGACTCAGTGTTGAGGAAAAGGGAAAGCATCTTCTTTAGGACCAAACCAGTGATGTGGGCTAAACCTGCTTTTTGATTAACAAATGTAATCTGGCAACGCTTCATGATCCTACTTCCAGCCAGGTTTTAACACGGGTCAGACATTGCTTGGCTTAGGTATGAAAAGGCAAACACAGGTTTCTGCAGTAACTTTTGAACTACAGTCCATAAAGTGGAATGCTTAATATGCTATATTTCTTAGCGTACCTATTGAGGGCTGCTTCAGGATTAGACCAGATGAAGATGGTACTTATTTAACACTTTGGGGCATGCTTTGTTTTTTTTTTTTTTGTTGTTGTTGTTGCGTGTGATTTGATTGCTGTGATACCGTTAATTAGAATCTTGCATATAAACTGCCTTCCTTCATGGCTTTAAACGTAATTAATAATTGTGGTTATTGGATCCTAATTCTTAGACATGTTGTAATAATTGTCTTTCCTCAGAGTTTATTTACAGTGGAGTGTTGTCTCTGTTGACTGTGTGTTGATGAAAAGCTGCAAAAAGTATTTTGACTGGTTAAAAAAACAGAGACAATCACGCGGTTTTCTTGGAATTAAATTTAGTCCCTTATACCCTAATGTGCAGTAGCTGGATATTGTATCCTCCCACCACCGCCTACAACCACACACAGCCTCCACATCCACACAGAACACAAGACTAGCCTACTCCTTCTTACACTTCAATATGAGTGAGTGCTTCAATGTAAATTTAATAGTGACCCAAGTCACTTAGTTGCTTGAATTTAACAGCAGTTGACTGTATACTGTATGTTACTGATTTAGCCCACATTTTACTCTCAGATTGTGTTGGATACATAACCGGGTAGATGTATGAAGAGTCATAACACTGATAATGGTAATTTGGTACATTTGTATGGATCCACATATTAAAGAATTTCTAGTCAAATTCATCAATGTATTGTCCTGTTTGTATTAAAAATATAATCTCATCAGTGCAATGTGAGGATGGTGGATTATAAACTATAGAGCAGGATTTGTATGATTTCATTGATAATTACTGATCTAGCGCTTATAATGCAGAAAATATCTGCGCAAATTTTCAGCGGTGCCTAATAATATTCAGTCACTGTTTGCACTGGTGCAAGATGGATAGACCTCTGGACAAAATGTTGCAAAATGTCCACTTGATGGGATGCAAACCACTGTCTAAAATCGAGTGTTACTAAATTTCCTATCTAAAGTGGTAAAAAACACACAGATTAACTGACTCAGGATATATCCATAGCTAAAACTTAACAACGGTAAAACAAACTGCTTGATTTGTAAAATGTACGGCGCCGCCATTACAAAACATCAACATTAAGCTGCAGCTCAGATGGCGTTTCTCATATAGCAAAGTGTGAAGCAGATTCAGTGAAGACGGTCACGTCATGCCACGTGCATGCAGCAGCACACAAAACAGGTTTAAACTAAATGTATAAATTCACAGAGTAATGCAAACTTAATATATTCAGAGCTTGGCCTTCCCCAAGAGCAGTTTGATATGAATGCATTTATATTTTTTGAAACAAAGTTGTTATTAAGTGGAAAGAGATGAAGTGGGGGAATTCCCCACCATTTAAAAAAAAAAAAAAAAGTTTTGCAGGCCCTGATAGAGGCAGTATAGAGCCAAAAGTAGATGCTCTGAATTACACAGTAGAGATTCAGTATATTGGCATGTATTCCCATTGGCACCGTCATCGGCGTTGACCAATTGGCTCTGTGGACATGAAGTGTCACAATTTCCTTTCTGCATACTGTCCAGCATGCCATACTGAACGGTCTCAATAAACCGCTTATATTCTACATTCTCAGGTCTGATAATGACCTTAGTCTGAGAAGTCAGATGACGCCAGACAGTTGACTTCACTGTTGTTAGCTCTGGAACTCGAGGCGTTTTAAAAAAAATAAATAGATAAATAAAAAAGAAGTATCTGATTTCCCAGCTGGGTGCAAATGTATTTTAATGTACAGCGTGTGAGCAGAGGCCCAGAATATAAGGTATGTAGGAGCCACTCTTTGGAATCTCATCCTCTCTGCCTGTTGATTTATGATACAGAACAACCACATGAGGACACAGCTCTTGGTGAGTAGACATCCACATGGCATGCTACCACCCACAAAATACCATTTCTTTAGGGTAGAAATAAGGGCTATTTTTGTCCTGTTTCTCCAGATAAAGTCATGTGTTGTCCCGCCAACAGTCTGAAACCCAAATATATTTAACCTATAAGGATGCAAGATGGAGAAATACTGCAGATGTTCACATTTTGAGAAGCTGGAACAATAAAATGTTCATGTTTCTAGATGCAAAATTATTATTGGCATAATATTATATAGTGTAGGCTGAAGTATGTTATTTTATGTGTGTTCAGGTTGAAGTTTTGAAATTTGACGTATAAAGAAAGGGTCTCCAAAAGTACAAAAGAAAAGTTGTTTACATCAGATTTATTCTTTTAAAGACGTGCAGTCACATGTAATCACTAGTAAGCTGCTACCCCGCAGGGAGGAAAATCCCCTTTCAAAATGAAAATTTTAGCTAGCGACTGATCATGTTGACAGTCAGTGTTCACTGGACTAGTATTGAAAAAAAAATACATGTAAGATTTTGGTTGTGGCTGACTCATATAGTGACTTTGCTTTTGACGTCTTTGGAGCAGCGTTTACATGAAAGTGACTGGTGGTGTTTTGGATCACAGTGCATGTCATTAAAGGAGATTGTACTATATATAGGTCAACACCAAAGATTACATTTTGACTTGTATTGCATGTGGAGTCTAAGTCATTTCTTGTCCTTGCATGAAGGAAAAGAAAAAGCCTCTCTGTACCTTCATGGCCCTGACATATTCCATGTATGATTTACTTTTGTCCATCTGTAAATTTGGGTTATTTTCTGGAGTCGATGAATGGAGTTTGGCTCTCAGCTGTACAACTTTGTGATGTTTAAAACTAGGTGAACAAGCGTCAACAAATGATCCACTACTCCCAGGACAGAAGTGTATTCCTCTATCTATTTCTCTGATCTCCCCCACTGTCAGCATTTCACTCTCACTCCGCTGGGGGAAAGTGTGGAAATTATAAGTTATTATAAGTAAATTTCCACCTTGAAGCATTCATGGAAGGTTTTGTACTTAGTGTTTCTGTGCAAAGAGATCGGATTCAAGACATTCAAGTATTTACATG
Organism: Protonibea diacanthus; assembly: GCA_028641955.1. Lineage (NCBI taxonomy): Eukaryota > Metazoa > Chordata > Actinopteri > Sciaenidae > Protonibea > Protonibea diacanthus. Next base: position 18,207,227 of record CM053977.1, on the reverse strand, counting down.
CCTTTTGTGCGCTCATTAAAGTTCACAAAAATGTACACAAGGTATTTCACAACATGCAAAAATGATGGCATAATTACATGTGAAGGTTGAGTTTGAAAATAAGGCAAACAAAAGCATGTGTTTCACCAATAGAATGTGTGTGGGAGTACTGTAGGTTTTATTTTGTCAGATTGTATAACCTGACAATAGCCAGTATGATGGTCACTAAGTTTGATCTGTTTTCATGTCCGTTCCTAGACTAGAACCTAACATAGTGAATGAGCAGTGAGCACGTAACAAAAAACAAGCTGTCTTGATACACCCTGGGGTAGAGCAAAGGACACTGTCAAAATGAGAAAATGGGTAGATGTCCACGTTATAGATAAATATATGTTAATACTTAATATGTGCCTAGGTTGAAACTGTTGACAATATAATACACCTGGGCATGAAATTGTTGTGTCCTTGTTATCTGCTCTGAAATACCTGGTTGTTAGTGATTGTTAATGGGCCATGAACTGAAAGATGTGGGCCCTTTTACGGTTGAAAATATTATTTCTAGACATGCACTCTGACTAGCATCGTGGCTCCTCTTCCACCAGACCACTACTGTACAGCACAGTTTTGCGTCCGAACATAATACCTGACTTCAGGCCGCAGCTTAATTGGCTATCAGCTATTTCCTGCCCTAAACTATTATTCTGGCTTTAAATATTGGTCAATATCTGATTTTTAGTAGAGCCAAATTCATCAATGTCTAAGAATGGATGTAGTGAATGGATAGCCACATGTTGTCATCTTAATTAGTGTGGCAGAAGCCAAAACATAAAGATGAAAACATATTTTAATTCTCTTATTGCCCACCCTTCTCCAGGAAAAAAAAAAAATCATGTCATCATGTCTTTTCTTTTTAATTTCTTGGCTTCCAGACGTTTTGTCCCTGAGTCATGGCGGACAGGAGAGCGGAGAAGTCATGTGAAGAAGCCAGCAGATCGTTAACCAGGCGGGAGTACGAGGCGGCAGTCAGCCACAGCACGGACGCCCTGGTGGTCCTTGCACCGCAAACCCAACCTTCCGGTGCCCCTGTCCCGCCAAGCCCTACATCCCTTGTCACCGCCGCCGGACCCCTCCGCAGCCGTGTCTTGCTCTACCGAATTGCTGCCTTCTTGCAGCTGGTGAGGACACTGGCTGTCTAAGCATTATTGCTGCCGTAGCAAGCATGCAGCATATGTATTTTTATTCTCTGTTCACCTTTTGCTTTGTGGCCTCCATAATTTGTTTCCGTTTTTCATTATATCAGTATATCAGAGTTAAGCCAAGGAATAGAATATAAATAAATATAATTGTTTCCTATCCTATACTTAGTTCATTCCACTGAAATGACGTAGGCTGATTACTGTGCCTTAAATCCACTGTTGTACTTCTAATGACTGTGTAAATGATCATGAAGAGGAGGTTAAAAATGAGAACAATAAACCCCACTTTCTTCCTCTGTGGTACTGTTATGTTATCTTCCCAGAGCACTAAAATTACACCAGCTACTTAAGCCCTGAGATTATGGAAACTACTTAAGTCCTATAATGATAGTGTGAGGGACTCTGCTGTGAGGCAAAGATAGCCATTCTTGGAGCTTATGTGAAGCTCTGACCCTCAAACACAAAGTATTCCCATTTGTTATGGCTACCACTTTTCAACTTCTTTCTCCTTCTGCCAACAGAAAAACTATGATGAAGCAGATGAAGACTGCAAACACGGTGAGTAGAGATTCAAAGTGGAACCATCTGCTGATAGTGTGTACACCAGCCTGTTTTTTTTGGTCATAAGACAAGGTGTGCTGCCAGGGTCATGGAAGCACCACCTCCTAACATCGCTTGGTCTCATTGTAGCAGAAGAAATATTAAATTTGGGCCCAGTTCTTTGCAGAATCCAAGCTGCTTTGGGTTAGTAATTTGCCTCAGTTTTGGGCCAGAAAGCCAAGTAATGGCTAGGGTCAAAGTTTATGGCCCAGTGAAGGTAAGTGTTAGTCACTGACATGTTTAATCAAACTGTGGTAAGCCTCATGTAAGCAGGGTGCCGTCATAACCTGCTTTGTAGAATCTGGCGCGCTACGCTTTCATCTTGAAACTACAATATTCTAGAATAAAACAGATTTGTCAAAAATGTATTAAACACATTGGAAGAAACCTAATTGAATATGCTGAATTAATTCTCTCCCTACCTGGTCCCTCTGTTTTCTTCATCCTGTCTTAGTCCTGGCAGAAGAAATCGCCAGAGGAGATGGTTCATTCCAGGCCAGCTTACGCTCCATGCTGTTGGATGGCAGCCTGCAGGAGGTGGTCAGCATCCTCTCGAAAGCCTTGTATGGAGAGCCAATGGTATGATTAAGTGACATCAGATAGTGTTAGAAGAAATGCAAAGAAGAGTGACAGAAGAAACATATGGTCTATTAAGAGAGAATTAAAAACTTTTTTTCATGATCAGCCAAATAGTTTATGCAGCACATGTGGCTAACAGTGGAGTTAATTAGTATTAGTAAACCGGTCCAACCTGATGTTGGAATAGAGGCTACATCTGATTTATAAAGATGAAGGTGTAGTGCTCTTTTTGTCATTTTACTCTTTGTATGTTGTGCTTTTTTTCCAATTTTTCTTCTGTCTGGCTTCTCCTTGCCTTTACTAATCCTAACCGCTGTCTTCATACATCAGCATGCATTTTGCTGCCAAGGTGCCTCCTCCAGCTCCACTCTTCTCCTGTTTGCAACCACTTCCTGGCCACTGCAGCGTGCACACTGACTCAAACACTGACTCAAACACAGACACAAGCACGTATTCAAAGGTTGAGCTTGGCCCCAAGGTCATCCAACATTTTATGCAAGTGGGGACAATGCTGTTTGCTAGGCAGGTCTCCCTCCCTCTCTTTCTCTCTGTGTCTCTCTGTCTCTTTTTAGAGTCGCACACAAACAAACATTTTTTTTGACACAGCTTGGGCTGATTATCTTTCCTCCTGTCCCCGTCCTTTTTTACTCCCACTTTTTCACACATCATTTTAAGCCCTCCATTCTTTAGCGTTCCCTCGACTCCTCCTGATCCTCCCTTTATTTGTATTTTAATGCTGACCGAGGTGTTGTTAAACTCTGTGTAAAGGCAATTCAGAGATTTCTTTCAAAATACATTAAATATGTTTGAAAATAGTTGCTGAAAACGTGAAAGGACTTTGAATGAAACATTACTCAGATGTGGAGTTAGAGGTTAAAACAGTTTTTCACCAGTTTTCACTCCGGGATTTTGTGGGCGGTCCTAAAGGGTGGCTCGATGACACGCTGAGGCCACCCTGAGCATACCCCAGCACCCCTAGCAGTGAGATAGAAATTAATTCATCTCGCTCAGTGTGTTTCAAAGTTAGTCATGTCATTTTCTGAACTCATCCGACACGTTTCAGTCACTTAAAAATTGCTGCTTCCGCAAGTGAGCATGCATGGCTTCAGCACATTCAGAGGACGCGCCCCCACAGTCCTGCAGCTGAGAATACTTAGTTTACTTCATTTTTACCTGATTTTGACACCTAATTTCATGAATCTGTCTATTTTAAATTTGGCTTTCCTTTTTGGTCTGATGAACTCAGAACACATATTTATTCTTCCTTTAAGCTATACTTCTGTGGAGATTTTGTAATTTCTCTGTGTTCACTGCAAAAGTGAATAACACTGTTCAGCAAAACCTTTCTTGTCAAAATGACAAAAAAAATGTTGAGATTTCTTATTTATTTGCTACTTCACCTAGGCTGGCACACCATGCTCTGTATAGTTTAGCTGTCCTCTGGAGTGTCATGTGTTGATACACAGCTGTACTCCACAGCAAGCCAGTGACAAATCAAATACCTGTGTTAAAAAGCAGACTAGAAAAGCTTTGTTAGGATTTGTACTGTAGGTTGACACAGGTGCTCATTGCAGTAGAATCAAGAATGAATGAACAATAAGGTGATTGGAGACTTCTTGTTGCTTAAATAAATACTGTGAAATGTCAAAATGAATAATGGGACAGTCAGCCAGCTGAGATCGAAATGTTTTTTTATCAACATGCCTACACATTTGAACGCTTTAGTATTACCCAGATTCAGAATGGTGGAGGATTTCTGAACATCTTGATTGCGACCTTTTGCTAATTAAAGCATTCGTCTTTTAATGAAAAATACACCCATATCAGTTTTGAATCAAAATGCATCTCTGCCAGAAAATGCCCCACTAATCACCACAGAGACCCTGAAGATTCACCCTATTCTAGATTCATTTCTGGTGTTGAGTATAGCTACTGGCAGGAAATCCACCCACTGAGGTGACAAATTGAAACACACAAAAACTGCCGATGATAACGATGATAATGCATGACCTAAATGGTTAGAGATTTTGTTACTTGTTGGAATTCATTGATGTGTTGCAGATGCACACTGTCTGCGACTTTTCAGGTGACTTAAGCCACTGCCATCTGAAACTGCAAATAATCCACTAAGCAAAATGTGCTAGTTCATTCCAAAGCAGCAGGTATTATAGTTATCATAAACATGTACTGAAAGCACTAATTGCACTGTATTTTCCTCCTCTTTTTTCCAGAACGGAATTGTTGCAAAAGACTTGACCAGATTAAAAATGCTCTTCTCAGAAATCGAGGTAAGTGCTGGCGCTCTTTTGGCAGAGCTTTCAACCGTACAGTTGTGCTTTCTGTCCTCCTTTGTTCATGCCTTTTGGCGCTTGTTGGTTTTACAGATGATGGGTTAATGCTTGCAGGCGAGAGTCATAAAGATGACTAATGGCCTAATTCCAGCACTAACTTAATTATTTTGTGCTCCTCTGCCTAGCTGGTAGTTGTTGTGGATTTATTACTCATTTGTGTGTAAGACGTCCAGTGGTCCAACTGCTTGTATGGCTATGTTAGTAATTGACATAACAGTAATAATCTTTCTGCCCCAACCTCCACCCACCCCACCCCACCCCATCTCTGTCTCTGTCAGGCTATAAATAGGGAGATGGCACCAGAATACACAGATGACCAGGAGGAAGGTGAGCAAATCTGTAGCATGACTTGTTATAAATACATAAAGGAGGACAGTGTGATTGAGACCCCCCAAAACATGTATTAAAGTCCAGTGGCTGTTATTTATGACTATGAATTCTTTATTCAGCCAGTTGGCTGCTTAAGAACATTCAAAACCGGTTACAAGCTGGCTCAGGCCCATCTTATAATGTTTTTTGAAGACTTTGGCTCAGTGTCCTATTGACCACTTGGCTGTGCTTATTGACAGAGGTCCAAGATGGCTGGCAGTTCCGGCCTCCTCCCAGAGGAGTCACCAGCAGTGAGGAGTACACCCTCTGTAAAAGGTAATGCAGACTCCCAACAGGTTTGAGGAATAACAAATTCATCTCTGATCCAGAATATTGCAGAGGAAAATTAATATGCTATATCTGCTGCTCTGGATGTGAAAGACAGATTGATGATGATGATTGTATGGCATTACACAGAGGGCTATAACATTTTATCTCTGTTCATACTAAAGGAATCTTTTTTATACATTAATATACATCCCAGATCTTTGTGTAGAAGGATACCAGCAAATCTGTTGAGCCTTAAACTTGATTGTGAGAACTCTGATTTTGAATTTCTTTCCATTTGAGTTGTATTTCAAAGCCTTCAGTATAACAGACTGGGTCAGACAGATGTACTGATCTATCTTGTTTTGGCCTTTTATTAAATGTATTAATTATATTACTCATTGTGTCAAATATTGATTCTAAAGACTTTTGGATTAATTTGGACTAAAAACACATGAATATGGTCTTGGCATAGAAATTGACAAATTAAAAGACTTGTATACCTTTTTAATATTGTATCTTGTGATCATGTTCTGATCAAACTGATCAAAAACATACATAGCAGATTATTTTCCCTTTTCATAATTCAGATTTCTAGTATTGGCTGTTTATTCTATAAAAGTAAAAACATGTTAAATGACAAATGTAAGTTTAGTCACAGGTATCCAGCATATATGCACCTCTACAGATTGCTTTTGTCTGATTTTTGTCCGACAAATAGTCAAAAAAAATGTCAAAGTTTTTAAATTACGGAAGTATAAAACAAAGAAATGCAACAAATTGTCACACAGATGAAGCAGCAACTAACAAATGTTGAGTATTCTAAGTGATTGTGCGATATAAAAAAATGATCACAGATTGTTTTGTTTTTTTAGTTGAATTGATTCATTGACTGCTTGTTTTAGCGTCAGTTGAGCATACCATTTGTCTTTGCTGCAGGTACTTGGAACAGGGTCTGTGTCGGTACGGGGCCCAGTGTACATCAGCCCACTCGCAGGAGGAGCTGATGGAGTGGCAGAAGCGCTATGCGTCACGCCTCATCCGCCTCAAACAGCAGCAGGAGAGCAAACACTTTACAGAGAACTACATGGAGACTCTGATAGAGAAGTGGATGAACTCCCTCTCCCCAGAGAAAGTGGTAAGTGCATGCAAGCCGAAAAGAAGCTCATTAACAGCCAAACTCACGCACCGAGGTGAGAGGTCACTTCATAGAAGGGCAGCCCAAACAAAAACGTACTTGTATGCCTTGTAGCCTCTCCAAATCTATAACTGGCTCTTGACTGTTGTGTAGCATACCGTATGTGATATAGATTAACTTCTCAAAAGGTTTCATTCACTTCTATATTGTGTAGCAGTGAATTTATCTTTCATTGTTTTGTTTCTTGTTGTTGTTTTCTTAGCTAAGTGACTACTTAGAAGGAGTGAATGTAGAAACCAGCTCCAGCCTCTCTGTTACCGTCTCCACCAAAAAGTCCTCCCACTCCTGGACCTTCTCCTTGTTGTGCAAGGTAGGATGAAGCACCATGCACGCGTTCATATTCAGATGTCTTTGTCTAATATATGTGGCAGTGTTCTGCACTGCATACTTACTAGTTGGTGTTAATCACCGTTTGATGTTATGAATGTTCTGATTTATCTTTTTGTCTCGTCTCCTTGACTAGCCGGCTAGAAAGCTGTACCGCATCGCGTTGCTCTATGATGCCCACCGACCACACTTCTTCATCACAGGTGTGTCAGCTGGGGAGCGGCTACAAGCTCTCCCCAAAGGCTGCCAAGAGTGGACCCCAGGAGAGGAGACAGCAGGTATGTTATAAATCCAAATATGCTGGCCAGGGATTTTATTCAGTAGGGATTCCAAGATTTTCTTTCTTAGACTTCTGGCTGAACACTGCCCCAATTATTTTTGTGCTGTTCCTCTCTCTGTTATTTCATGTTTTTACACATCTTTGTCATCACACATAATTAAGCCGATGAAGAATCATGTAATAGTACTACTCTGAGTGTTTTTAAAGTTCAGTTTGAATTTTTTGGGATCGTTGCGGTAAATAAGTTTTGGAATTCTGTTTTGAGCTTTTTATGCTTGATGATGTATTGGCCTTATCTTGCTTATTTTGTTGTTCCCCATTTTCCTTTTATCCCTAAAAAATTCTTTATTTTTGTTTTGTCTGCAGTGGATTGCAATTTTAAACTTTGCTGTTCTTACAGTTGCAGCAGACAATGGCCTGGACCACTGTGTCTACAAGGTAGCAGTGGGCTTCAGCACAGAAATCTTCGGTACCTTCCGACAGACCGTTGTTTTTGACTTTGGCTCAGAACCTGTGCTGATGCAGCGGATCATGGTAGATGCTGCCTCCATTGAAGGTAAGCAAATAACAACAAGGTCATCTTGAGGTTCTTGAAAAGATTGTTTTATGTATAATTCATATTTTTTTTAACATAGGTGTCAAGTTATAGATTATGTTCTAATCATTTTTGCATGGCTGTACTTTTTTACATGTTGTATTTTTGAGTGTTTTTTTTAAGGAGGTACTTATTTCATGCAAACATCACAACTAGTTAATTGTTTTCAACCACTCTCTTGTCCTTTGTTCGCAGACCTAGAACACCTGATGGCAGCCAGGCAGCAGCTCTTGATGACCGCAAAGCGTTGGGACTCTTCCTGTAAGACCATCGTAGAATTCGTTCCTAATGAAACGATGGCCGAATTGGAGCGCAGCCTCCTTTCCCGCTATCAGATCCCTCTGTCAGCCGACCAGCTCTTCACCCAGTCAGTCCTGGACAAGACTCTGACCAAAGACAACTACCAGGCCCGACTGCATGACCTGCTCTACATAGAGGAGATTGCACAATACAAGGAAGTTAGCAAGTGAGTATTCACTAATAGTTTTTTATGGTTTCTTCTGGTTTGTTCTTGATATTGTATAGTAGGACTTCCATACCTGTACATAAATTCATGCATGTATATAATACAAATAAACACACAAATGCAACAAAATATATTATCCTTGAATCAAAAAAATAGTGTTAAATATACATTTAAATGCAGCCTTTACGGACTACACTCTTTTTGCACATTGACCAACAAATACAATAAGCTTAGCTGTGTTGAGGGATGATGCCACATGTGGCATAAAGAATAAATGACAAAAAAATGCAGCTAATATATTTTCAGGCTGTTTAAATTAAATGAGAAATAAATAATGTGGACTAAATGTATGCAGATTTACTTCACAGCACATTTGTTTTTGTCAGTGGAGAGTGAGTATTTGCCTGCTTGGTGACTAAATTTTAACCAGTAAGTACGGCTACTAAATCGTAATTAGTTATCAAGTCCAGGATGTTTGTATTTTTTTTTTTAAAGAAAGCACAGTGTTATAAATTTGATTGTGCTGTGCCTGAAGAAAATATCTAAATATACAGTCTCATCTCATATGGCTCTACGGGCATATGTACGATGCTAATTTAAAACACAGCCTTGCTGTCTTACCATTCTCAAGCATTGACAGCAAGAACTAATGTTAGATGCAGCCTCAGTCCGGCAGTGTTGATGAACCTTCACTGAAAGTATCCTTTTGCAAGCTAGTGACAATTTGAACTTGGGAGTTGAAACTGTTGCAAAACAGCCTCCACTGAGAGATGGGGAATTTCAAGTGAAGTAATAATCTGATGCAGTCATAGCGAATATTTACACAGATTTTCTTTATTTAGTTTGACAAAATCAATTTAGTGGGCTTTCCTGGAGCTTTTAACCACAGCTCTAAAAAATTAGAACTGACGACTGAACTATTTTGACGACTGGTCAGAGCAGTCGTCAAAATAGGCCTCTTGTCTCATCAGTAATTGAGCTATAAATATCAAACATAGCTCTCGAGAATACTGTTTAGACGACTGCTTGTTGTGTTTCTCTTACCTTACTTTTTTGTAGTTTTTCTGCCTAATTCATATTGTGATTATTTGCAGTCTGACTACTTAATAATAAAGTCATTGCTACAATGCATAAGAACAACTATGGACCTATTGTGTTATGAGATGTCAACCCACCACAAGATGTCAGGCTTGACTTTCATTTTGAATTCGCTGTGCGTATGTATGTGTGTGTGTGTGTGTGTGTGTGTGTGTGTGTGTGTGTGTGTGTGTGTGTGTGTGTGACAGTGAGAGTGTATATCTCACACACAGCTTGATTCACAGTGCCATTCAATAGTGTGGTGGCTAAGTTGAGACCTTCTAATTTGATAGGGAACATTGTCTTTTCTTCCTCTAGAATGAACACTGATTTAAGCTTAGAAAAAAAGAACATTTCAAACCTGCCACTCCACCGGTTTAACTAAGTGTGCTGTCGATTACAGGTGGCATCACAGGAAATGCTTAATCCCACATTCAGTGATAGCAGAACAGAGGCACCTCCCCCGCCACTGAAAATATCTAAGCTTTCCTCTTTGCACTTAGTTTTGATCTTGTCTCTTTAACTCATTTGACTTGGTGTGGATTTAAATCACGATTCCTTTTTGTTATTACCTACAGTATGAAACGCTCTTTTAATCTGGTGCTTATGAATAATCTCTGTGCTTGTTAAACCATCCATGCTCGAGCATGTTCTAATACCTTTCATGGCTAAAGGAGTTTCAGCAGGAGATTTCAGATTAAGTGTGGATTCCCTGCCACTTTCAGATTCTACAGCATACAGTGCGGTTGTTAAAGGTTCACTTCAGTCCTTTAAATGCAGCCTATAGCTTGAATATACATGTCTATATATATCTCTATTAGAATATCTCTCTGGGTGATCTTACAAATCTCACCACATTTATTTCTTGATTCATGTTAAAGTGAACGTGAAGTGAGTCGTGGCTTTTCTGTCTGTGTTTGTCTAAATGTTTCCTTCTTTGAGAGTACAGCCAAAGGGCTAATGCAAAACATAACAAGAAACCAAGAAAGAGTCCAAACCGCTGGTTTGCAAATAAAAGCAGAATGTGTTAACTTATCTGCATATGTCAGTCTTCCATCAGAGTTCATCAGCAGTATTGCTTCCTATTTCATCATCATCATTTCACACCAGGCAGAAACCACAGAGAGACAATCTTAGACAATCTGGAACTGAACTGCAATAAAACTGAAGTGGATATTTTCCCAAAAAATGCTTCAGTTTTTGGCTAAATATGTATGTTCATGGCTAAGATTTGGGCCAATGGTTGTTTTTCTCTGAAGGATCGACATATTAAAAAAACAAACTGGCAGCTTGTTTAAGTCCCTCACAGACAGGCTTTTACAAAATGACAGTCAGATCCTGTGAATAAATCTCATCTCTCTTGCAATCAGTAACAGTGTACAGCTGATTTTCAATCTGCTGCCAATATTGGTTAATGTAGGTCATTGTGTGGCCACTACAGTGAATCAGAGCTCAGAGAATGCTTAAAAGGCATGGATGTGATGGGACTGAGAATCACCTACCATGCATTTTCGGTGGGTGCATGTAGGGTTGGTATGGGGCTGGTATAGCTTGTAGCCATCGACTCCTTGTATCAATTTAAAAGCAGCTCTTTGATGCATCGACAGTTTGGTTATCCGATGGTGAGAGAGGGAGATCTTGTTCTCTTAAGAGCAAATGTGTAATACTGTCCAAAGTGTAAATATACATACTGCTGGAAAGGAAAAGGCTTACACCCAACCGTTCCAGGGTTAAAATATCTGCAGTAAAGGAAGGATACTCTTGTGCCTTAGTCGCAACAGAATATAATGTGATATTGGTCGTACTCTATTGATATAACAAAATATTGTGTTTGCTATTATCTGCAACAGCATAACCAAATGTCTATTTTGGTCCCACCCCAGGTTTAACATCAAAGTGAACCTCCAGCTAGTCACCAGCTTTATGCTGACTGGCATTTCTGTTGGAGCCAAGTATGCCCAGAATGGACAGCTCTTTGCACGCTTCAAACTCACTGAAACACTTTCTGAGGTAACTGAATTGGGTTCATTTGCATGACAATGAACAATGATGTCTGCCTTTGTAACTACTTATTGGTGACATTTTTTATTTTTATTTTTTTATTATTCTTACCTCAGGACACATTGGCTGGGCGGCTAGTGATGACCAAGGTGAATTCAGTCTTGGTGCTCCCATTGGGCCGTGAGGGGTTCACCAGCCAGCCGCCCCCTGGTGTCAAGGAGAGAGTGTACGAGGCTGTGATCGAGGAGAAGACCAAGGACTACATCTTCCTGAGGATCTGCAAGGACTGCTGTGACGAGCTGGGGCTAATTCCTGACAGAGAAATACAGGTACGGGCTCCCTCAAGGGACAAGAAGACACTTGTGTGCTTAAGCATGAGGCATCTCTGTCCTGCTGTCGCCGCCAGATGTTAGATATAAATCTGGTGGATTGACAGCAGTGCAAAGGGCAGGTGAATGATCTCTTAACACATGCAAATTTTATACAGCCTTAGAGGTTTTAGTCGATTATTTCCACCCCAGCGGTGACCTTGAAAAAACTTTGAGGGTTAAACGTTCACCTATTGATTAACATTTTAAAAAGGTTACAAAACAGAAGAGCTTCTTATCAGGAAAACCTATATGTGTCTGTCTGAAACAGCACTGCACTCTTTTGTCTCAGGTTCTCTTAGAAATCTTCTTTTATTGAATGACTTGTCAGCCCCAGCCTGACATTTCTCCCCTTCAGTCTGAACATTGGCAGATGAAGCAAGGCACTTTGCTAACAGTTATCAAAACAACCCTCGTCCTATCTCTGTGGGAGCATAATCTTCCTATTCTTCTGCATACACGGCTCCTGCCTGCATATATGCTACAATTTCATTTCCCTATCTCCTCTGAGTTCTTACAATATTCCGCACAGCCTTGAAGTCTCATCCTCTCCTTCCTGTTGCATTTCTCAGACTTTGCTGGTCTTGTATTTGTTGCTTGTTTCACTTTCTTGCTTTGTGTCTCTTCACTTTCATCATTACTTTTTATTTTTTCTTTCTAAAGGCAATTATTCAATTATTCAAACATAACAAAATATTTAGTTTCAAGGCTATTGTACTGGATTAAATTACATTATGTATTAATTACATAGTATCCTTGGCCTGTAGATGGATCTAGACGAGTAGGTAGATGAAGTGTTTGTTGGACTGACTGCTGTGTAAGCTCTCTGTGTTGCTTGTATTTCAGGTGGAGCTCCAGTTCCAGCTGAACAGACTGCCACTCTGTGAGATGCATTATGCCCTGGATCGTATCAAAGATAATACCATCCTTTTTCCTGATGTTGGCCTTGTTCCCACCATCCCATGGAGCCCCAACAGGTGTGTGTATAGCACCATGAACACACTTGCACACTTGTTTTTTTTTTTTTTTTTTTTACTGGGAACCCTGGGATACATTACTGCCTTATACGTCAACTACAAATAAACAACAACAAAATGAAATTTCACTTTGCACACATCACAGACTTTATGTTGCTGTGTGGAAGAGTGGACCTTCTTTTATATTGCAGATGAACAGTGTTGGCTGGCAGATATTTGATATTTAATAAAGATTACACCTTCCATTTAATGATTTTACAAGTGAGAGAGATGTTTGCAGAGCACGTGCACACGTTAATGCAAAGTAAATGCTGCTAATCCTTAACACATTATACAGAAATATCTTTAATACCTGCACATCACAGTAGCTTGTCAAAAACCCAGAGAGAGTCCGCACATCATTTTGAGAGTCGACTGACTGTCCCTCTCTTTGCTGCCTTGGCCACCATTCTTAAATGCTGGCAGCTTCTTGCAGCTTTAGATCTCTCTCTGTGAAGTTGGACAGATGAGGGGAGTGCGGTAGTAATCTTTGTTGACTAGAGCCAAATATCATCCACTTTTTCAAGGCTGTTGTTTTCATCTACTGTAGGTTTCAGAATATGACTTTTGTTTGTGTGAGGGTGTTTCTTTAAATGTGGGTCAAGGAGTACATTTAGCTGACGTTTAAGTGCGTTTTTTTTTTCGTGGTAGTTGTTTGAGTTTTGAACATGAATCATTTTAAGCTGTGAAATTTTCTATAGAATAAATCATTGAATTAGCAATATATAACCCAAAGATCTTGACGTCATTCATTCGTAACTTGTCATGTTGATGGTCCAAGGTTTTGACAATTAGGTCTCAGATGATTATTTTTTTTTTTACAATATAGAAAAACTAAGCTCATTTAAAGCCTTTAAAAACCAATAAACGTCTGACTGTTATTTTGTATTAGATTAGAAGTCCTGTACCATCAATTAAAAAAAAATAACGATTGGCATCAAATGAACGTTTTATTTCATCTTATAGCCTAGGGCCTTGAGAGTGTATTATTGTCTCACAGCAAACAATTTTGTCTATCCACTACTATCCTGTATGGTGTCAAAATATGTAAATAGGCTCGCAGTTTTCACTTTTTGAATTAATGAGCCAGATGTGGTTGCATTTCTGTAATAGACGAGCTACTATGCCTCTCACTCCAGTCAGTGATTGAGAATTAGGATGTCCTAATTATTCATGTTAAGGTAGGGTGGAAACCAAACAAAATGTTACTCCAGTGATACTTGACAAACACCGAGTGTTTCTTCTCCGCCAGAACAATCGACTCAAATTTTTTTTTTTTATTTAAAAAAAAAGAGAGATTTTTGTATATACCTCTTACATCAGTGTGTGTATGAAATCACATATGTGAATCCCTCTCTCTAACCCGTCTGTATTGTTTGAACACATGCACCCACTGCTGTCATTCGGACTGCTCCTCTTCACAGAATTTTCTTTTTTCTTTCCCACTTCTTCTACTTCCTCTGTGTGGTGGGAAGATACCCATGCTGCCTGTTGCAGAATGATCTGCAAATGCTTTGGCATCTCTTTTCTGTCTTCTCTGCCATGGATGTTTTGTTAATTAAAATAAAAGTGGGAGTATGTTACATCAACACATAAATGTAAAACTCTGCAATCCTCATTATTCTGACTTGATCTGACCTATAGGCATATCAACAGGTCCAACTTATTTATAATGTAAATGTCAAACCCACAATTCAGTCAGCGGCAAATACACTGATGAAATAATAATAATATATTGTGGAAAGCAGAAGTACAAAGATGTACAAGTATTTAAAAAAACAATCAGTCAAAGCTCTTGGGTCCATAGTCTGAGATGTACGTTGTCTAGATTTCTGTGTTTCTGACATCATGCCATAGAGCAGAATATTTTTGCTCAAGGACTGACAATAATGTGATTTCTTACTCACATCCACCCCTGTTGCTACCCTCTCTTCAGCCTCTCTACTTTCCACACATCCCACAACTCTCCTAATCCATCCATCCACATCCCATTCCCAGGCAACCCACCACACCTTCTCCCTGGTAACATAATCTCAGTTGTCTTTTGGAGTTTCCCGTCATTCTTACTTGTTTACAGGACAATAATTTCTCCAAAAAGAAAAAAAACATCTAGCCTGTAAGATAATTGAAAGTCTTCTAACCATTTCCCTATTCTTCTTCTGCCCTCAGGCAATGGGATGAGCAGCTGGATCCCCGCCTGAATGCCAAGCAGAAAGAGGCCATCCTGGCCATCACCACACCCATCACGATTTCCTTGCCCCCAATCCTCATCATTGGGCCCTATGGCACCGGCAAGACCTTCACCCTGGCACAGGCAGTCAAGCACATCCTTCGCCAGGACCACAGCAGGTCTGTCTGTTTTTTTTTTTTTTTTTCATGGATGTTCTTGATTTTGTAATTTTGTCTTTTTTTTTTCTCGAGTAGGAAATTTGTACCTCCTTTACAATTCCTTACCTGCCTTTACAACCCCAAACCTCACTTCTCTGCAATTTTTTTTTTCTTGGTCAAAGCAAAATAGTGCCATAATAACACCACTTTGTGAGTAGAGCGTTGCATTCGTCAGAAATGACATTTTTGTACAGCACTGTCCTCTTTCCTTTTTAATTGCTTGAAAGGTGTAAAAATGGAAACAAATTTGTGTCTTGACATGTTAATGGGTGTCCGTGTAAGTGTTGAGAAACTCCGTGTTAAAGGGAAACTCGGTACCTGTAAAGTAAATCTTTACTATATGGCAATAAAAACATACATTCAGTTGCCAGTTTATTTGGTACACATTGCTGAAAGTAATGCAGTCTAACACAACAATAAACCTTCATGAAGGTTATAATGGCCAGTGTTTTTCAAGACTGGGTTGTTTATTCAACTCTTTTTCATTTTTGAGGGTGTATATGTGATGCTAGTATAGTGTGTATGTATGTGTATATATATAAGATATATATATATATATATAAGATATATACTCACTGATTAAAAGGTTGACACAGTATAGTGTGTGTATATATAGTCAGTATACTGCTGTACAATTCAACGACATCACAGCCTTGCAGGTTTTGAATATAACTAAAACATTGCAGACAGTTTCTCTGGAATAATAGGTGTTATTGAGTGTAATTGTTGACCTTTCTGTGGAAGGAAAGGAGATTGTAAATGTAAGTTGTGTGTGGGTGTGCATAAAGTTGGCATCAGTCATAAAAACTTCAGATGGCAAGGCAGGTCAGTCAGAGGGCGTGATTGAGGTGGCAGGATGCGCTGGGCTGTGTAGTAGCTTTTGTTTTAGCTCCAGGGCAACGGCAGGCTTGGGGTTGACATTAAAGGTTTAAGAAAACACTTAGCTGCAAAGTTTCAAGCTGTGGTGTGTGTGTGTGTGTGTTTACTGAGGGTGTGTATACACAGGAGTGTGTATGTGCCATCACTCATAGTGTATAGATTGCTGGTCATTTGGATGCATTTGTTGTTTGTGGTCGATGCACATGGATAGTTTGATTATCAACACATTTCTTCAGCCGGAATGGACGTTCATGCAAACCATAATTGGATCTATCAAGTTATGTCAATTCAGTGGGCTAGACAGCGCTGTGTACCAGTAAAACATTGCAAGATTTCCGTCCATTGCCATTTTTCATCATTGGTTAGCTCCCTCACTGTGTGTAGATACCCACAGGAAATTCTGCAATTCCTTGTGTTAGAAGCAAAGCGATGTAGCGCAAACACAGAAATGGTTCTTTAGTCGTTATGAAAAATGAATGCAATGTCTTGGACAGCGCCCCCCTGAACAGAAGCTGACATTCTGTATTTTAATAAGGGAGTTGTATACCATATGTACGAGAAAAATGTGTAGCAATGTAATATTCATTCCTCATTTCACTGTGAATACATTTAATATTCTGTCTTTAGGATGAATTATAGATATTTTAAAAGCCAAGACAAGGAAAAGTGACCCTTTTGGACTACAGCTGCCTGCTCATCATACTCTTAATACTCTGTTATTCTCTGCACTTTCTCTGCATATCTGTTGATGTTTCATCAACGTTTAAATGAGTAACAGTAAAAGACAGCACAGCTTTCAATATTAAAGAACTGAGTTTGCTGTCCTATAAAAAATCATTTGTGTCCTTTACTACTTAGATTTAACACTTTGTACGTGTAGTATGTTGAGCAATGGAAAAGTCCAGTCAGAGATCATGTGATTCAAAGCTTTTAGCGCAATAAAATGCTTTGATTGGGATGATAGATCTTACATGCTTACATGCTAATGGATTAGCAATAACAACAAGAAATGTCCACACATGCTTCTTGTGGTATCAGATCAAGCAGATAGTCTTGGCTTTATGTGCTGTGGTTTTGAGGACTGCGTACCATGCGTTGTGTCTGACATTGTTTGCCTTTTGTCTCTACAGGGTCCTGATCTGCACCCACTCCAACAGTGCAGCTGATCTTTACATTAAGGACTACCTTCATCCTTATGTTGAAGCAGGCAATCCGCATGCCAGACCTCTCAGGTATGGAAGTACACTTAAAGAAGATGTGATGCCTAAGGACAGAATCGTGCGTTATGTGCTTAGTGTATGTTTGCATTCTGTGCAGTACAGTTAAATTATGCATGAGTGCCCTAAAGGAGACATTGCACTTATATAGGTATATACTTGAAATATATAAAGTTTGCCTCTGTATGTTCTGTTTGCAGGCTTCAGCTCATTCAAATTTTGTGCAACGCTTTGTGTCCTGACGTTCACGTTTTGGCTGAAATCACGTCATTACACACCCGCAAGGAGTCACGTTCTGATAGAATTTAATTTTCTGGCAAGACCCCAATTTACCTCCAGTTGCCAGTGAAAATCCTGTAAAAATACACATCACTTGTAGCACATTTTAGTTCTACAGCCCCCCCCAAAGCACACCCGTCTACTGTGAGCCACATAAAGCCCCTGATCTGTTCTCATTTTACAGTGAGTCAATATGAAGAGAATGTATTTCATATTAGTAATTTGAAGAAAAAAAATATATCCTACTTCTAAATTGATGGCATTAAACATTAACTCCAGTGCAGTTATACTGAATCTTTTCAGCTTAGACCGTCCTAGCCAGAGAGCATCTGTATGGCACTCACTCATCTAGACATCCTCTGGATTACCATTATTGGAAAGCCTACAGCCAGAATAATACATCTGTGTTATACTGGGATTGTTGAGTCTGGCCTGTTTTTGCCCGACAGCAGTGACAGGCAGACATTTACTGCTTTTAAAACACCTGTAGGCAACGAACGCACACACTCATGGATACATGCAACATCTTAACCTGCATCAGCGACTTCTAATCATATTTCACCCACTCCAGAGGTCACAAAGGACAGAAAGGCAATGTCTGCCTTGACCAGCCTAATGCGACAGCTGCGTGTTTGTGCCTACACACACAGACCTAGGGACCATATGGGCAATCAAATGACTTGTTTCACATGAGTGGGCAGTCTGATTTCGATGGATTCCAGTGTGAATTCCTCCCTAATCTCTGTAGCAACCTCCCCTCATAGCTCCCCTTGTCTCTTTTGGGATGAGTGGATTCAGTTAAGAATGCAAGACCCTGTATGAATATTTAACACCCTAATGTGGAAAGGGTCTGACCAACACCCCAATGAGGCAATCTGTCAGGGCTGGCCTATGATGATCAAGTGCCTGCATACTTCAAGAAACCATGCATATGTGTTCTCTTCAATCCCTAAAGGAAGGGGGGGGGAAAGAATAGACAGAATATGTCTTAAAATCGCTTGCAGCTGTTCATGAAACAATTAAGTGGATCATCTGCTCTATAGTGTTCCTTCTTAATCAGAAAGTGAGTGAGATAAGTCATGTTTCATCTGTAGTAAGACGTAGTTGTATACATCATTGCTTTGATGCCTTGCAACTACAAGTCCTGATGTGCTTTTAATCATTTAAAATCATTCTGTGAAATGTCAGAAGTGGGCCTGTGAACTAAAAGTAGAGAAAGCAGAGGCTGAGCACATCAAACAATTCACATAATAAACTCATGAATGAATTTAGCAAGTTATGTGAACCAAAACTAGCATCTAGTGTTTCTCTTTCCTGATGTTTCTTCATTCGTCTCTCTCTCTCTCTCTCTACAGGGTATACTTCAGGAACCGCTGGGTGAAGACAGTCCACCCAGTGGTCCAGCAGTACTGTCTCATCTCCGGCACACAGGTCACTTTCCAGATGCCCACAAGGGAGGACATCCTCAGGCACCGTGTGGTGGTGGTCACCCTCAGCACCTCCCAATACCTCTGCCAGCTTGACTTGGAGCCTGGTAAGTCCATAAGAGCGTTCAAGAGTGGGTTGCGCCTGGCTGCCGCTCGGGTTTGCCAGGTGCAGATGGATTAAACATTTCACAGCAGATGGTTATGCAAATACATGCAGTGGTAATAGTGTAAATCATCAAAACTTCATGGATCGGGATAACTGAAAAACACCATTTTCATTGTTGCCCGTTGTTCAGGAAGATTTAGCACAGACTACCGGGGCCAGGGCCAGTCAAAAATCTCCGTACTTTATCAAGCATACACGCGGAATTCCCCGGAGATCAGAACAAATCATCCTTGTATATTACAGCCCCATAAAACACTCCCTAATAATCTTACAAAGCATTTTTTAACAGTTGTTTCTGTGACAGAGGGGTTGATTTACAATCTCACATTTTTTTTGCCTTTTTTTGTATGTAAATAAGGGTTGACTGAACAACACAATGAGCACCTTAAATATTACAATTAAGTCAACACAACAACAAAGCAAATAGTAGCCTCAGCAAAACATGAATAAAGTAAGTAAGATAGTATTTTTTGATACGTCTCTCTTATATCTTTTCTCTATTATAAATGTGTGGCTTTGCACAAGGTTTTGGAAAGACTGAATATATGCTGAGAGTCTCCTGTTGTTTGGTCATCCCCAGTGACTCCGGTGTTGGCGGGAGCCCACCATTTAGAGAGGGATGGAACTCATTTAAGTTGCAGAAAAGACATGGAAAACAAACCAGTTTGTCATTGCAGGGATAATAACCGACTCTAATGTGTCAGCAGAGGGGGCTTTGTCTGTTGCTTGGGAACACCATCTGCCTGTTTCTAATGTACTTTACATCATTAGCCGTCCTCCCCACGTTTCATCTTTCCTGCTCTCCCGGTGTTCGACGGTGATGAAAATCAGCAGGAAATGGGCCAATTGGGAAGTAGCAGTAACAAATCTCCCAACCCAAACACACACATTCCCCAAAATACCAAGGCTAACCTGTTAGATATTATACGTTTGGCCTGTTGATTTTTCTCTTCTGACCTAGATATGGAAAGCATGTGTAGCATGTGGAATCTGTATATGTGTGAATCTAATAATTCCTATTGTATTTGGCTGAGTGGATGTCCTCCTATATATAAACAGGTTAGGTGGACAGCCTATAGGTGTGCCCTCAAAAAGCTACGTTGGCTCCTGCGTTGGCTCATATTAGGTGTTTCTTCTGAAGACATCAACTCCAAAACTGTCATACATTCCACCTTTTCTGGCTCAATTTTGTGTTTTTTTTCTTAACTGATGAGAGCACAGGAGAGGCAAACACTATATTCATGAATGAACCTCAGCTGTCAGGGAGACATGAGGATGTTTTTTTTTTTTTTTTTTTTTAAGATGATTTTTCCCTGTGGGTGACATGTGGTGTGTTTGTCTGCCATACTGCCAGCTGCTTGTCAGGATCAAGTGCACCCCTGTAGTGTGGGTAGTTGTAGGACTGTAATGCAGCTCTCTATAATAAATGTCACAGTTAATTATGTTTAAGCACAAGGAAATTAAATGTGTTAAATAAACAGCTAAATACTGCAGATGAGCCAATCTGAGGGGAAATGAGAGACGCGCATACTTTAACGATGATACCACATCACCTCGGCACACATCTTTTTTAGCAGATATGTGTCGAGGCTTGGGAGAATATTGATTTGTCTGGAGGCTACTGGATCTTGCAGCCTGGTGATAAAGGTTCAAGACTACAGCTCATACAGTAGTCAAGAAGGAAATGTTGTCTGAAATGAAGTTGGTTCCACACATTGTGTGTGTTAAGAACGCATATAAGAACAAGGTTAAAAATTCAGTTACTGCTCAGAGCAGGGTTGGTAAATTATTTTGTGAGAATTTGACAATCTGGCAAAGCTTTATAACCTGATTATTATTTTTTTTTTTTTTTACACAGCTTGTTTTATGAGGAGTTACTGTGTCTGCACTGACCCTTTCACACTCGCAGGTCACAGATGAAATGAAAAGACTTTTGCAGTGTGAAAAGTGTAGAAAGACTATGAAAGAGAGAATGTGAGAGACTGGGTGTGTGTGTGGTAAAGGAGCTGCCATTTATTATTAAACAGTCCCCCCCCCCCTAAGTCACTTCTGCAACACTGTTCCTCCGATCTCTTTCACCTCTGCTTTGTTATCCCTCCAACCCTTTTTCCTTTTACCTCTGTTGTTTCCAAATTCAAGCACTGTTATTAGACCAGTGACAGATAGCGGCTGCAGAAATGTAATTTGGACCTCTGGTCTAGAGAGAGGTTCCCCAAGGCAGGCAGCTATGTCCCAGGTGAAACATTAAGCATCATGTTCCTTCATGTCTGCCAGTATGTCTCCTCTGTGCTCATAAAGACCATCTCTGCCTCCCTCTCGCCTCCCTCCTCATCTCCACTGCCCTGCCTGGGGAAACATTCCCATTTGTAATGACCCTTGTACATCATTTGTGAGCGTTATTTGGCCGTTACATATTCATGCGGATTGAACAGCAAGCAGGCGGGATGCAGTAGGACTCTGTTGACTACAATTTATTGGAGGGGTCAACAAAAGTGGCTGGCCTCAATAATTAACTAATGTGATATAAGGGGTAGCACATCTACATGACTTCAAGTCCCTTTGGCCGCTTTGTTGAGCAAGTAATATTCCATGCAACAATGATGAACGGAAAAAGCAGAAAGCGCAAAGCAGGCTTTAGCAGCGCTGTCTGAAATGATGTTCCCACCACACAGTGAATCACTTTCCCGCTTGGATTTTCATTCATCCTGTTTATAAACTATTCAGAGATTACTCAAGTGCATGATTTTAAGTATATGACTGCTACCCAGAGATTACCCATGTGTTTATTTTTATGCATATTACACCCCATCTTTGTGACATCTAGCAATCTTTCTTTACCATATAACAAATCATACAATTCTAAGAGCTCATTATCTCCGCCAAGAAGGTTGTTTTCAGTGCCGTTTGTTTGTCAGGATTACGGAACAACTACTGGCCTGATTTTCATGAAATTTTGCAGCAGGATGTTGCATGGGCCAAGGAAGAAGTCATTAAAATTTGGAGTGGAACTGAATCACAGGGCAGATACCCGTGTTATTTTTCTGGGCTGCCCCAGTAGGTCACCTCGTAGAGCATCATTACCCCAGTGACCCGGGTTTGATTCCAACCCTTTGCTTCATGTCTCTCCACCTTTCCTAACTGTCTTCAGCTGTACTCTCAAATGAATAAATTATAAAAGGCCCTCAAAAATTAGACTGTGTGAGTATGAACCACTGAACCATTTACTAATGTTACGTGGTATGAACCCAAAATTAATAGATTTTGATTCATTGCAATAAATGGATCAGAAGGATGCAGAAATAACTACACTATTATGATGGCGATATGTAAAACGTCTGAATTCATACTTTGTCATATCTGTCCACAAGATGACAAACAACTTTTAAAATGCTTGTTTTCTGAATAGAGTTCATAAGTAACTAACTGATAAGGGAGCGATCTCCTTTTTCGTTCAGTCTCTGTATAAATATGAACTACTATCACCACAGCTACAGACCACTACTGCAGACAGGTTGAGAAGCAAGACCAAGGATAAAAAAAAAAAAAAAACTGTCCAGCTTTGTTGCTTGGACTCTCCTTTACTGTTCCCGCGGTCTGCTGAGAGTCTGGGGTCGTTTGGCAGCAGCTCTTGTTCTCTAGTTTCTGTCTTCATGCTGGACTGAGGGACTCATGATCACCTCTCGAGGGCACAAGTGGTATTGCAACACAGTGCGAGTGGAAGCAGTTTAACACACTAATTTCGGGAAATATCTCTGAAGCGCAGTACATAGACAACTCTGACATAAAATCATAGCTGTTACCTCTTTATGTTCTGTTGATTATGTGAGCTCATTTTGAATGTTTAAACTTTCATAAACTATAATTCTGGCCATGTTACACATTGCTCCTTTTAAAGTGAACGGGGTGCAGTTTTGCTTATCATTGGTGGAGGTTTGTGCTCTCGGAGTGCCCTTCTAGTTACATAATGGAAAGAGAGTCGAACAATGCTTTTTTTTCCCCATATTAACTCTATTTTAAGTGCTTCAGATTTCCCCCACATTTCTTATTTCACAAGTTCAAATACATAAATCCAATTATACACATTCTGCAAATATGTATGCTATTGTAACAAAGTGTATTCCTTTTTATCATCACCACCGTGGGGGGAACAGTGCTAGCATATCTCTCAATAGGGTGTACACACAGTTCAGAGAGAGAGAACAGTGATGTTTGAGGCTTTATAGTTGTTGAGGGGGGGGTGGGGCGCCAGATACTAAAGAGTAAATGTTGCCTCAAATCACACTGCTCCACCTCTTCTCTTGCCAGCCCATGTTTCTGTTGTTTGTTTACTTTTTGACAGTCCCCGAGTTTATTTTGTTCTTTTCAACCGTCACATTTCATATCTGCATATACTTTTCTGTGGAAAATGGTGTTCAGGCTTCAGAGGCTGTTTGCTGGTTGTTATTCAGGCTCTCTCTTTCCCCCGCTCGCTGCTCCAGCACTCATTTGCCATGCCGTTTCATCCCCTCCCCTCGTACAGCCGAGCACCGTTTGAGCTTTTTAAATCAGGGTTAGGCTACTGTTCAATCCCTTTCAAAAGCGTCCACAAAACCCTGCATTTGGTTCGCAGTGTTGGTTAAAAGAAGGAGAAGGAAAAAATAACTGAAAGGACGGAACATTAGCGACAATTACAAGATTTCAATGTTCCCAGTGAACAACATTCTTGTTCATTAATGTGCCAGTGTAGAAAATGTTACTACCTCAGGGTATTGATGAGAATCATCTCATTCAACTAGATTCACTAGACTTACACTTAGAAATTGCAATGTTTTCTGTAGGAATTTCATATTTCTTTCTAGATCATAACTATAATGCTCACTGCAAGTTCCATGTAAGCAGTATGTGGTCACGATTTCTCTGGTTTCTGCTATTGCAGTATTTCTACACTGAATGACACAGTTTACAGGTGACACAGCTTTTGTCAAGCTCTGCGTCCTAGTTTTGAATCCAAAATGCTCTCTAACATTTCCCTCACAGAACCTGAAAGCACTTTTGTTACTGACAGGGCATAGTTTGGACAAATGAGAGGCTCTGTTGTCTCCTAGACATAAGGAGGTACTTTCAGCGTGGGTCCATGATGAATAGCTAATGTAGTCGTGTCTGCTAGAAAGATGGTTTCAAGCATCAGTTTCAAAATTATTGAATAATTTTTGATTAAAAATTGTGGAGAATATAGTGGGGATGGGCTCGAGATGGGCTATGAGCTGGGTCCCATTTATATACCTTCTTGGGCTGTTTTGCTTATTTTTGCTTCGATACAACTTTGATAAAAGGGTTTCCAATTTTTGTTTCCAAAAAGATACTCAAGTTTGGCTCCATTTTAGGAGTAGCACAACTATATATATTGAACATATGTGTACTATTAATTAAACTGATGTTGGTATCCTATCTGTTTTGGCAGGGTTATTCACTCATATCCTATTGGATGAAGCAGCCCAGGCGATGGAGTGTGAAACCATCATGCCTTTTGCTCTGGCTAGCAAAACCACCCGCATCGTGCTGGCTGGAGACCACATGCAGGTAAGTAGAAAGAGTCAACAAGGGCAATTAGAAAATATCTAGTTCAATTCAGTTCGAAGCTGGAAGTGTCTCCAAAACAAGTGTGGCATTTCTTTACTTATTTATGGATTACAAGATAATGTAAATACACATTATAGGGTCTTGGTCTCGTCACAGATTTAACCTGAAATAAATCGGAAGCGATGACTCCATTTGTACTTCACTGTGGGTTAGATTCCACTCTTCCTTACTTCAAATACAAAACAGACAGCAGCCACTGTTAAGCTGTCGTTCTGGAGACCACTTCAGCCACAGATAACACAAAGATGAACTCATCAGTCAAGCTTTCTAAGCCAAGATGAGGAATTAAATCTTTATGTCTTCCTCTCCTGGTTTTAGACGCAGGATTACCAATAGGCAGTGGACAAAGACGAGACAGGAGCGCTCTCTCTATCTCTTTCTCTCTCTCTCTCTCTCTCTCTCTCTCTCTCTCTCTCTCTTTTTGTTATTTCTTAGAGTGACAAAAATGGATTCAAAACACAACATCCACCTGTATATCTTTCTGTCTCTTCCTCGATCACATCATCTCACACTTTTCTCCTTCCACCTTTCTATCTTTTATAACAGCTTAGTCACTCTAATGAAGGGAAATGGTCTAAGGAAGAATGTTGCTCTTTTTATGTTTCTCCATCTCCTCACTCTCCCCCCTGTCTGCTCTGCAGTGGAAGAGCCAGATAAATAGTCAATGAAGGCAAAGGCCTCTATTGATCGTTTGCTTTCTTATTGACTGTGTGGGGCCTCATTAAAGCTAGCTGACCCTCTCTCACTGTCAGACTTAAATTAAGATTCAAACTAAAGATAAATTGCTGTCTTGCACATGGCAGTGGTCAAAAGGGAAAAGTTAATGAGTTTGTGTGTGGGTGTATGCAGTTTTGCAAATATGCAACCTCCTTTGAGACAAAACACACTGGGATAATGGTCACAAATCTCACGACTACACACTTAAATTATAGAGACTATTTCAGGTATTGGAGGAGCTACTGAGCTTGATTTATTCACTTTCTTGATTTATGATTCACAAATGTTCCCTGACCCTGCCTTGACTACCGGCAGTGCCATATTGGTCCAAACGTATAACTAAGACTTGACTTTACTGCATATACTTTATATTTAGAATTTTATCTTCTCAAGCTGATATTTAATCACTGCAAGTAAATTCCACTATAATCACTGTGATGTTTGTCTAATGGCATTTAATGTATTTAATATCAGATTGAGGAGCTTGTAGGATACAAAGAGCGAAACAACTCTCATTCTTCAAAACAAACATAGCACTCTCAAAGTTGAGAACATTTGGAGTATCCTGCCTGTCTTCCCAAACCACGTAATATGCCATGTGATTTCATGTGAAAAAACTCATGAATGAATCATCTAATCCATTGGTTATTGGAAACATCCCTTCATTTGCCGTGTCCCTAAACCAATATATGGCACATGGCCTGACACTGCTTTATTTGACATGAAAAAGTGATGATATGAGACTGCTACTGCTTTGAAACTTTGCTTTCCATCTCTCCCTCCTCCCTGCCTCCCTCTCCTCCTCCTTCTCCTTCCTCGATTTGCAGCTCAGCCCATTTGTGTACAGTGAGTTTGCGCGGGAGCGCAATCTCCACGTCTCACTGCTGGACCGGCTGTATGAGCACTACCCCCCTGAATATCCGTGCCGCATCCTCCTGTGCGAGAACTACCGTTCCCACGAAGCTATCATCAAGTAGGTGTGAGCCCTCAGCACTGCCTTGTGTCAAAACCGTGGGGTGAGAGGCTAAAATGGTGAAGGAAAGAGGAAATGAGAGGAAATGAAAGGGTCAGGAGGAAAAATGGGAAACAGAATAGAAAAACTGACTGGATTGGACTGTCCAGAGAGGAAAGTGCTGTCATTTGAGTTAACAATTTAAAAAAAACAACACAAGGGGCTGTATGTTTAGGTGTATTCCTACAGGGACTGGTGAAAAGGTTAAATCTGATTTTCTCTTTGCATGCTAAGCAGACACAAACGAAGATTTATACTTTCCACAGTAGCAAAAATGTTCTCCTCCATCTTGATACTTGTGAAGTTAACGGCACTTCAGCATGATTCTGCAGACCTCATGTTGTACCTTTTTGAAGAGGTTGCAGTTGTACATGCTGTGTTTGATTTGAAGAGCACATACATGCATACAAAAGTTTTTAGATTTCATATATCGACAGAGATCCATTCCCATGGAACACGGCACATTATCTCAGATTTTGGTCAGTATTTCTGACTAACTAACTGACTAACTTTTCCCAAAATCTCAATAATGAGTATGTGTATAAAATAAAAATACATACGACAGAATTTCCCAACCCCAAAACGTTTAGCAGTTTTCTTTGGCTTAAATTATCAATCATTTCTGAACTCTGTGCTGTACTCCTACTCCGTCCTATTGGTTTTCCCTTTTCTGCCTCAGCTTATCTTAACACTTCTTTTTTTCCCTACAGCTACACCTCAGAACTATTTTATGATGGAAAGTTAATGGCAAGTGGGAAGCAGCCCTCCCATAAGGACTTCTACCCTCTGACCTTCTTCACAGCCAGAGGAGAAGATGTCCAGGAGAAGAACAGTACTGCCTATTACAACAACGCTGAGGTATGAAGGATATTGCAAAATTACACAAACAACAAAGTGGACCAAAGATTTTTACCCTCCTCTGTCTTAACAAACACAAACATGCTCTCTTGAGAACAAAAAAAATATTTTGAGGTTTTGGTGTCATCTCTAGTTAGGTAATAGGTATGTTTTTGGCCCATCCTGGCCATGGAGCTTTATTGTATTTATGCAAAAAGCCCAATCAGTCTACTGTGATAATTGTAATACTAATATAATTTCTTAAATGCATGTGTGACTTTTAGAACTAAACTATAATACAAAATAGCTGTGCTCCTCTCTCTGGGAAGGGGACAGCTATCAAAGCTTAACATGATTAACGTGAAGTTAATCAGCGTGAGCCACACACGCATATTGATTGAGTTTGCTTTAATTAATTCATGGTGATGCTTGCTTGCACTACATCTAATCTGAAATAAACAAAAGCTTTACTCTTCAGACAGTGAGGGTAGTGGACATTGTGAACATGCGCAAATTCTGATTAAAAGATATCAAACAACTAAAACTAACGCTCAGCTTCATCATTAAACTCAGCCTGTCAGGGCTGACATGTACACTAGTTACACCTCCTTAAATTATTTTTTTTACAGTTTAATCCAGCTGAGAGCACACTGTCCTCTGCAGTCGGCAGCGTTGTCAGTCTCCATTGCTCCAGTGTCTCTGTGCTTGTACAGTATATGTGCATAAATCACCACAACTGTCTGACAAACTGACAGCTCAGCTGTTACAGAGATACAGATACAGTTTCAGTGATCTAAAACTACGAGAACAGGACCGTCTGAAAAATACTGATGGTTGCCTAATCTGAATTTTGCCACCACTGTTGTAACTGTTTGTTTAAATAATGAAGTACCTAGTTGGTTAGTTGTCAGTTATTATGTAAATTAAAAATTTCTGAACACCCCACTGAAAAATACAGAACTCATTTAGTATCGCATTTAAATTCATTCATTAATTATAATGACGAATTTTTAACTTATGCACGGTTGTTACCCCAGTGTAATAATTCAGGGTTTTGATTATAATTAAAATTATATTTAATTTAGATGATTCAGTTGAGTTTGGCTGACTGAAATCAGAAGCAGAGTTATTATCTGAAACTGATCAGCACTGTTTATTTCACCTCATCACCATAAGCTGGAGGACTTACTGTCTAAATAATTAGAATAATTGAAGATGAAACGCATAAACTTAATTAAGATCTACAGTCGACACCCATGATGCATGATTCACGGACAGTTCTTGTCTTTGATGGGTTCCTTTGTAGACTCGCTCAGTGGTGGTCATTGATGGATTCTGACCCCTGACCCGTTGCTGATACGTTTTAGCCAATTAAACCATGGACGCTTTTGCTCCCAAACTGTCAGCGGTGCCAAAGGAATTACCTCCCGTCTCTTTGATACAGCACCCATGTCAAACCATTAACGCCATTATCATAATCTTCCAGAATCAAAATGCTTTGGGGGAAAAAAAAGCGTGTCTGTTTGTTTGTCTTGTGCAAGTGTCTTTGATGGGCTTAGCTTCAAGTGGAAGACAGTATTTCCATGACAGTTCAAAGTCTCCGGCAGTGTGCTGAAGCTCTGAACAGGATTTGAAAAACTGCTTTTATGACAAAAAACAAAAGGAATTAAAAATACCAGCTATTGCCTGACTAACTAATATCAAGGCTATTTATTTACTTTGAAGTGTTAACATGAGAGAGTTGTAATATTAAGTTTATTGATCAGTAGACCACAAATATTTTTTTTTTTTTTTTTTATTATTAGTGTGGAGTATCTTGCTTTTCTGGAAAAGTTGAAGCCTTTTTTCACAACATGTCCAACAAGCGATTGCACCCTATTTTAAAGGTTGATTCCTCAGTGTCATACAGCACATAAAGCTTCCTTTGTTCTTCAAATATTTTGTCCCCCACTGTTGCCTTTTCACCTTGGTGGATTATATCCCTCAGTCCCTGACTTCCCACAGTTCTCTCCAGGTCTGGTGTTTCTTTATATGTGCAGGGACGGATTTAAGCCTTGTTATTTCTCTCTCATGTTGTTCCTCCATCTCCTCAGGTATTTGAGATTGTGGAGCGGGTGGAAGAGTTGCGCAAGAAGTGGCCAGTGGCCTGGGGCAAGCTGGACGAGGGCAGCATCGGAGTGGTTTCACCATACGCTGACCAGGTGTTCCGCATCCGAGCAGAGCTCCGAAAGAAGAGGATGCATGAGGTCAGCGTGGAAAGGGTGCTCAATGTTCAAGGTGAGACAAAATGTTAACCAACACGCTCATGCTTTCAACAATAACCGCTTGTGTGTAATCACTGTCTTAAGTACTGGTACATGTACCAGGTTATGAATATTTTGATATTTAAATTGCCTTGTTGGTATCCTGCAAATAAACTGACATTTTCTTCTGTTAAATTGATGTTAAAATCACAATTATTCAAAGAACAGGAAAACTGAAATTTGCAAGAAAGCAGAAAATAATAGTTACAGACAAATAAAATAAAAACAATTTAATCCAATTAAGTCTCATTAATATTTCTCCATGAGGCTCCAAGAAGTCTCAGATTTCTGTGTGCAATGATATTACTGTTTATCTCCAATCAAAGTGATTAAATAGAGACAAATCCCTATCAGTGTTTATACTCACATTTATATCATCCAGTCTCAGTATAAGGAGAATATGAGTAAGGGACTCTTCCCCCAATCACTCCTCTGCCTCAGTCTCATGCCGTTCCCACTTGTATTGCATCCAGCTGCTTTCCACAGGTCATTAACTTCTTCATTAATTACACATGAAACATGTAGACACATGCTTTAGGATTAACATACATAGATTATGTTTATTTGTTCTATCAACAGCCTCTAGAGTCATAAGAAGATTCAATTATTACTAGATCATTTTCTTTTAGTAGTAGTGGTATTTCTCATGATTTAGCAACACAACTAGCTTAAGAAAACAAATGTGAAAATACCATAGAAGCTAATGGGGAACTCAAGTTGTCCAAGAGTTTTCATTCTTTACAATTTACTTGTTGCTTATTTCTTAGTATGTGCTTCAAAACCATAAGCTAACCTTTATCTTCCTATCTAACCTAAGTTAAATGGAACATTTCTAAGATGATCTCTACTTTTTTTTAATGATGTGTTTCACTTCTCATCAGAGTGCTTAGAAACTTCATAATACAAAATCGTTTGCAGGCAAACAGTTCCGGGTGCTGTTCCTCAGCACGGTGCGGACGCGGCATACCTGCAAGCACAAACAGACGGCCATCAAACGTAAAGAGCAGCTTGTCGAGGACTCAACAGAGGACCTTGACTATGGATTCCTCTCCAACTACAAACTGCTCAACACGGCCATCACCAGAGCTCAGTCTCTGGTTGCTGTTGTGGGAGACCCCATAGCGTTATGCTCCGTTGGGCGCTGCAGGTAAACACGGCCACTTTTGACTAAAACCTTCATTACTGTAACAGAACAGATCTTCATGTAGACTCTACATGAAGATCTGTTCTGTAGACTATTAAAGTAAATGACTATTCTTGTAATTTGTAAAAACCCCCTTCTCCGCCTTCAATCTCCACAGCAATGATAAGTTTCGCCAGTGCTGGCTGTCGTAACATGTCAGGTCTTTCGCTGTTGTTTGCAAATGTCAGCTTGCACAGACAGAGCAATTAAACTGATGTGTCCAAAATGCAAGCATGTGTGACCAACACTGCGCCTCTTCCCAGGAATCAAAGATCTTGGTCAGTGAAGCAGCTGCTGGAAGTGTTGAGATACAGTCAACAGGGTGTAGCTTTGGTTGATGGTGATGTTGTAACTGAAGGTTATTGGCTAAATCTATTGTTTTTGCTGTTTGCTGTGTTGTTTATCAGTTGCAAACTGGTTACCTTGATGTTGAAATAGCAATAATACCCTGGACTAAAAACAACTTAGCATATTATTATTTATCATAGCAGTGATAAAAGTTAGCATGCTACAACACATTAATATTTTAGGTTTTCTGCCGCTGTTGTATGACTACTACTGTTTCAGGAACAATGTAAGGTCTGAGAAAACAGTACATTTTCCTTTTTAAAGCAACATTATGTAACTTTCCAACCATAACAAACTTTAAATCATGTTCATCATAGTCTGGAGCTTGTAGCCTGTGAGTCTGGTATGTTTACATGCAGTACAATGAATCATTTTTTTCAGGGTTTACACCTGTTTTATGCTTCTTCCAAGTTTGTTTTAACCAGACTCCTCCTTTTTTATTTAGTTCCCAAGGAGTAGAGCTTTGTTACACTGCCAGCAGGAAAGAAATCAACAAAAACGGCCCATGAAAGACTCAATCCAAAGATTTAGAGAGATGAAGGGGAACAGAAGTAAAACTTTCTTCTTTTTGCCCTTTTCCAGAAAATTCTGGGAGCACTTTGTCTCCATCTGCCACGAAAACTCGAGCTTACATGGCATCACCTTTGAGCAGATCAAGGCTCAGCTGGAGGCCCTGGAGCTCAAGAAGACCTACGTCCTGAACCCGTTGGCCCCGGAGTTCATCCCTCGTGCCCTCCGGCCCCTGCAAGGGCACCACTCTTCTTCGCAGGCCCTCCATCCCCACCATCACCCACATCCTCAGCACCCACAGCCTGCGTCCAACAAGCAGGGCACACAGCAGCAACAGCAACAGCAGCAGCAGTCACCCCCTAAAGTAAGATGTGTTTATAAAGGAGGGCATAGTGACATTTTCTGTATCGGCATTACAAATCCTGTCACTAAAATGTAGAAATTAGAAAGAAAAAAGAGATTTAAATTGATTCTGTCACACAATGACATCTGTTATATTCTTCTGTAAATACTGAAAATAACAATTTAGAGTTTGCACATCTAGGGTGGAGAAAACAGTAAGAGCAGGGACGCAGAACTGAAAGAAAATGAGGTGGGGTAGCGGATATTTTGAAAAGCTCAAATGTTGCAGTGTTTTCTGTGTTAACATAACATGTTAGGTAAGCGCTTATTGGTTTGTGGAAATAGTAAACAAATAAATTGGGTGCTTCCTGTTTTTAGAGAAGAACAATGATAAAAGCTTTGCACAAGCGGGCACACAAAAAAAAAAAAACACATCTATTAAAATGACTAATTTTCACCACAGGAAATTACTTTATGGTCTTTCATTTTGGCCCCTGAAAGCAACACAGATAGGAAATTAGCATGGCAGGTTTGGCGGAAGGATGTTCTGTTTGATTGTTAGCCCGGGTTGTAATGTGTTTGTGTGTCTGTCTGTCCTCACTGCCTGCCTGCCTGCCCTGAGGTAAAGGTTAACGAAATCACCACAGCTGCCAACCTGCTGCCATCACCCACTGGGCCTAATGAGCCGCAGCTCCGCTGCATCAACCGGCTTTACAGATGCGCGCACACACACTTTCTCTCTTTCTCCGTCACAACCACACACAGTGCAGCCTGTGTATGCAGTATGTGATGTATCGCTTCCTTCATCATATACAGCATGCTGCTAATTTAAAGGTCAGACCAACGTGCCTCTGTACATGGTTGATGCACCCACTGTTCTATACGGCTATTATAAACCATACAAATGTCATTTAATAATGAGATTACTTCCTAAACTTTAAAAAGATGCGTTGCTTCAGTTCAACTTTTTCCACAGCTGTACACGCACTTTTATTCCCAGTTGATCATTGCGCAAAAATCTATTATTAAATCCACTATGATTTAATCAAAGCTTGAATAGGAAGAAATACACAAATATGGAAGTGCAGAGAAGACTGTATACAATTTGTAGCTGTAAATTAGTTGTAATCCATAAACACAAAGCCTGCGTATGTGCTTCAGTTCACTTCATATTGTTTTGAAGTTGCTGTTTTCTGACACAGATGGTGTTTGGGAGTCTGCAAGACTGACACTTAAAATATGTCTCACATTAAAAAGCTTTTTGTAGTTTCAGCTTTAGCACAATTAGTGTCGTTTTAATTTGGGAAAGAGGATTTAGAAGTGCTATTACCATTTTTTTAAAAAGCAACTGATCGAGGGTGCTATAAAACAAAACAAATGGCACTTTGGTATTAAGTCGGACTTATCTGTGTTTCTCCATTACAATCTTTCTTATATCTCTATTTTCTCCAACAACCTACAACCTCTTGCCATTACCGTATCACTGACAGATGGAGTTTACACAAGCAAACAGGAGCCAGCTATTGTTTGCCTTTAGGTTATCTGGGAAAAAAATAATGCATCATTACAAACAACAAAGACCCCTGTGTAACAGCCAGCGCTCAGTTATCTTGTATTTTTAAGATCCAGTAAGCAGTCCTGTACATTCTCAGCAGACCCCCCCCCACCCCTTCTCTCTGCTGTTTGAGAAAGTTGATTATATGAGACCAAATGTTTTGCAACATCCTTGTTGGTCTTTATTGAGCTTACTTTCCAGACGAGATTTTGCAGCAGCACATCTGTGACTAGATCAAATAACCAGAGCACTAGACTACGGGCACCGATTTCTGGTCTGGCATTGCTCGGTTAATGTTACAGCCTAAAATAGCAGCAAGGCTTCCACTGCGACAATATCTCATTTTCAAGGAGGGGACCCTACTCAGTCTGGAACACTACATGTTCCACAGTTGCATGTTTAATATGTTTCATACAAAATCACTATTTTGTAGAGACTGACCGTTACATCTGGTAGTTTGATATTTGGTTTCCATGTCATGCTAAACGTGTCATATTGAATTAAATCTTTTTACATGTGAAACCAAAGTACCTGACATCTCTCTGTCAGGAAATGGAGGCCTTCTTTCAGTTGGTACCTGGGTTCTGGCTCATATTGTGGTATCCATGCTACAAGGAAGTCCTGTTTTTGTTTAGATGTTGTTTGCATTGATGTTGTGCTGCACTGAGTATAAGGTGTTTAAGTTAATTATTTTCCGTCCATCATATAAAAAAAAAAATATGAAAAAGTAGTTTTATTGCCAAAGACTTCAGTAGTAGTTTATGGTCTTAATAATTCAGCAGCATCACTGTTTTTATCGCATATATGAATAGTGATCCTTACATGTAAAGTAAATAACACAGACTTCATTTCATATCAGAATAGCAAATGTGATAGTGGATCACATGGGAAGGAGGATGTCATTAATTTCCACCTCCTGAAAGTAAAGCATACCTACTGTCAAGGACTATCTGTTAACACCACAGTCAACTGGGAAAGACATGCGTGCAACAGACTCAGCCCCTGAAACAGCTGAAAGTAGATTGTTGTGTATTGTGATTAATAATACACTAGATAGGGTCCACCAAAACTCAGGTACAGGGAGATCCAGCGAGCCCAGGGTGTCATGTGTGTGTGTGTTACGTGCCCATGTATTTATAGGCTTGTGGGTGCGTGTGCACACTGTCACATGAGTAATTGTACTTCCATGTACTTAGAATCACACGTGTGTCAACACGGTTCAGGATTGAGTTCGAGCTCTCTGTGTACACATGGAGTAGATGGAGCTATATTGTGAATCCCCCTGGAGACAGAGATTATGTCTAATGGAAAGAGATTAGTGTGTGGTATAGTAAAGAATAGATGTTTCTTGGCAGACATGGACTTGGATTGTAGGATGAAAATCAAAAAAGCAGTTACAAAGTTGATTCAGAATTAAGCACACAGCTTTTT
This sequence comes from Protonibea diacanthus, assembly GCA_028641955.1. Lineage (NCBI taxonomy): Eukaryota > Metazoa > Chordata > Actinopteri > Sciaenidae > Protonibea > Protonibea diacanthus. Next base: position 18,172,345 of record CM053977.1, on the reverse strand, counting down.
TTTTTTTTATATTTAAGCAATATGCGTCGTAATGCAGTGTTATTGGCCCTTAGACCCAGTTCAGACCAAATCAGGCGCTGCAGTGAAAACAGGTTTTCCCCTTAATTTGAACAGGGGTACAGGGTTTTGGCTGCAGTGGTGTGGGCCAGAAAAAAAGCGCTACAACCTGTAGGAAGTGAAGCCAGGTTCAACTTTTGGAGAACCTATGCCGGTGTCGGTAAACTGTGTTACTCAGTTGTGTCCTCGCTTAGTTTGTGTTACATTTTAGAGGGACAGTGCAACAGTTCCTGATGTAGTTGTGTTGTGCATTTATCATATTTAAATCCACTATTACAAAACCAAAAATGAACCAACTGGAAAAGTGTGATTCCATGTATTGATATTTGTGATTCTGTAGAGTGTAAATACAAACCGCTTATCTGCAACAAAACTATCTTTATTGTAGCCCTACTGTTAACCGCAAACTCCACTTTCTGTCTTACAGGGGAAGCATGCAAACCACACAGAGCACCTTCCACCTGAAGGATATGGTGAGTGTATTTTATTGTGCATGTTTACCCCTGTTGGTATCTTAATATTATAAGTTGTCATACTATGACAAATGCCTTTCCTGTATTATGTTATGCTCTTGGTAATGTCTCTCTGTTGATGTGCAATTTTCTTATTTTCTGTCTAAATTCTAGATTTTTTTTTGTTAGTAACTGTGCTGTGGGCATGTGCATAAGTAGAACCATTAAAAATTATATTCATAAGTAATTTCATGGGACCTTTTTAGGTTTATACATGCAACACATCTAGGTTTGCTGAGACTGTTCACGGTAAAAAAAAAAACAGACAAATTTCATCCACATAGAATTTTTGTTTAGAGTTTCCATTGCTTCTGCCTACACACAAACAAACACACATCTCAACAGCTTGATATGAGCCAATCTAATGCAGCGGCCCAGATGGATGCATGAAGGCCTGAGGCTATTGAAACCACCAGAGCGATGCAGCCTTGAACAGCACAGCAAGGAGTTGTTAATATGATGCTTACTAGGGGAAGACACTCAGTATTGTCATTCAGCTACATTAGCCTATACTGAAAACAACCCTCAGCTCCCTTATAGAATCATACACTATATGATCTACTGTTTTCCAAGCTGTGAATAATATTAATTATCTCTCAGGCTTTTCTCAGACATTTTGCATTTACTTATCTCACCTTGCCACCCTCTGTCATTGCAGTCCAACCCAACCCAGCCATGCTGATGGGAAACCCTATTCGGGCATTCACACCACCCCTGGGTGGCACGCAAGCTGGCATGGGCAAGTCACCCAGTCCCGTTCAGAGGATAGACCCTCACACAGGCGCCAGTATCCTCTACGTTCCAGCTGTGTACGGTGGAAACATGGTCATGTCCATGCCCCTACCAGTAAGTTTTCAGCTGAATGCATGTAATGTAATTCTGCGTAGTTTGCCAGTGTCATATATTTCAGCTGCTGCAAAGGATTTTGTAAAATTGTTCTTTCATAAGAGTGTAAGATTACACCTCCAAGAATGTGTGTAAAATATATGCATATTTATTTCACAATGTCAGTTTCTTCACATACAAAGCTGCCTGCCAAGGTTAATTAATATTATATTTATATATTGCTCTTTATAACCATTGTTACTGGTAATTTATATTACATATTCTACGGTGTGTTTTCACCTCCCTTGCCTCTGTCATGGAGTATTGATCAATAATCTGTCAATCTGTTTTTTTTATTTTCCTCAGTTGCCTTGGCCAGGTTACCAGAATCGCTTTGCTGTGGACCCTCGCATCATGAGCCACTCAGCAGCCATGGCCTACAACTTTAATCTGTTGCAGGCCCAGAATCGAGGTTCCCCCATCCCATACAGTGGTGTGGCCCATCCCTCTCCACTAGGAATGGGCCAGCCCAGCCCCGACAAGGAGCTACAGGCCGACCCCATCAGAAATGGTGTGCCTTGGTTTCAGTTGCCACATCAAACAACTTTCCAAAAATCACATACTACTATGATTTTATACCATCAAATAGAAATAAGGAACTGTATAGCGTAGCCAAGCATATGGTAATAAGTTTGTTTTTGGTTTTGACTTCTTAGGGAAATTAGAAGGATGTCCAAAGTCAGAACAGAGTCGTCTTCAGACACCAGAGAGGAAAACTGCAGACATGAAGGAAAAACAGGCAAGTTGTTGACATTTATGTTTTTAATTTTTAACCAGAACTAACAGTAACTCTTCCATTTTATGCACCCTCTCATTACCAAAGCTGGTAAACCTTTGCTTACAGTCTTTTATTTTTTTGATCCAGGGAGATTTAGACACAGGCCAGAGTCGAAGTCTAGACTCTCAGTCAGATGGACTTGTTGGATTTCCCAATGCCCTGCTCCATCGAAAAGATCCCTCAGCCGCCCAAAGGCCCCTCAACTACCACCTGGCCCCACCCAACCCAGCTTTTCCTCCACATCCTGCCAGTGGAAGAGCCTACCCCCCACAGTATCCGGTCTCCAGGCTTCCTTATCGGGTCAGCCAGTCTCAACACCCAGGGATGCCCCAACAGAGTCAACAGCAGCAGCAACAGCTCAGCCCTGCCTACACTGGTGGTAGTCACAACACTTCCTTCTTCAGTGGCCCCATACCCCCCCACAGGGCTGTCCAGTCTCCCACTTTGGATGGGCCAGAGTCTGGAGGGGTTGAGGAGATGAGTAGCTCCATTAGGACTCCAATGGGCCACCCAGGGGGTCACCACCCAGGCCTGTCACAGCATAACAGGGTCAACAGCTTTGGAGAGGACGGACCAGATGGAAACCTGGGAGACAGTCTGGGTGAGTAAAGCATGTTGGTCCCTTTTGTTGGACCAGGGCAAATCGCCACTGCTCAAGCAATGTTTTCTTCCCCAGTGAAATCATTTTTCATAATTACATTAACTTAAAATGCAATAATGGGTCAAAGCAATGCTCCTAAAGTGCCTTTTTTTTTTGTTGTTTTTAATTATCTCCAAGTAGGAGTGTTGCTCTCCACGCGAGGCGCTAATTAATGCTGGTTAGCTGAAAGTAGAATTGAATTTATGATGAATTGTATTGAATGAAATTGTGACAGGATTTGGGTCGGGTCAGTGTCCATGCTGAAACATCAAAATACATAAAACATCTTTGCCAACAAGCTTGCAAAGGAATCAATATACATATCTCCAAAATCTGTATTATGTTCTGTACACACAGGCCACTTGTGTAGTTTGAAGTATGCATATTTCTTTAACAGGCTGTGTGAGGTAAATTACAAAAACAGCGGCTGTTTGGGTTCACATCATCAGTGAGTTAGTTGATGAAGTATGAGTATTAGTATTTGCTCTTGGGCAACTTGCTCTGCAGCTCCTGAACATGACTGTCAGACTGCCTAGAGGGAGAATGTGATGCAGTGTGGTTTTGACTTACTAGGAGACTTACTGCCCCTCAGGAACACAACCTTCCTCAGTGAGCACCTCAGTTTGCCACCACTTGCTGGCACTGCTCAGAAAACATCCTGCTCTGCATGTTGTTTCCTTCCAAATCTCAGCGATTCCATCTCCATTATATTTAAGTCTCTGATATCAAAGCATTCACCAGACATTAATTCACAGCGAATCAGTTTAAACTGAACACAGTACTCGGCCCCTTAGCCCACCGTCATAAGAACAACACCAGTGACTCTGACGCTAATCCTGTGGTTGCCCTTTCAGACCTCCAGGGTCCCTTGGCTCTAGAGGCCCTGAGCCAGCAGCAACAGCAGCAGGCAGCCAGGCTGGGCCAGTGGGGGGAGGCAGCAGGTCCTTTTCTCCAGGGCAGCGTTGCGTTCCCTCTGCCCCAACAGCTCGCCCACCTTGCTCAGTCAGGCATGGCTCGCTTCCCCCATCAGCTGCTCCGGGCAGCTAGTTGGGGCCTTAGTGCCAATATGGAGGATGAAGCGGTTACTCCTGCCTCAACTGGGCCCCCTTTCACCAGGTTAGTTTGTATTATTATTTGATCTTGTAACTTGATACTAAAGAAATTATACACTTATTGTTAAGCAATGCCAAGTTCCAGTGTAAATCACCAAAACATTTTCAATCCTCAGGTATCCAGGGCTCTTGAGAGAGATGCCCCCGCAAGAACAGCCTGAACCCAGGGAAGCAGCTGAGATGCAGCCCCCACCTCAGTCTCGCCTCCTTCAGTACCGCCAGTCCCAGCCCCGTGCCTCAGGTGACCCTTCATCCTCTTTAGCAGCCACCTCCAATCATGCTGGCCCTTTCCCATCAGGACCTTACTCCCACGACACTGGCCGCGATCTCCTAAACGACAACCTTCTGAACAACCCAGCTCTGCAGCAGCAGCACCCGGGGAACCCCCTCTATAGTACTGGTAGCTACCCACATCAGCCACCAACCCACTCTGCCAGCCCCCCTCCCTCCCAGGTCAAATATCTTCTGCAAGAGGCCCAGTGGTCTCACGGTGGAGCTGCATCTGTGAGCCCTCCACAGCAGAACCACCTGTTAGGGAACCAGGGCCACGGCCTTCCTTATGGACTTCCCATCATGGCTCACCCAAGCAGACAGGAGCAAGTCCACCTGATGCAACTTCACCATCAGCACCAGCAACAGCAACAACAACAGCAGCAGCAGCAGCAACAGCAGCAGCAACAACAACAACAACAGCAACAACAACAACAGCAACAGCAGCAACACCAACAAAGTCAAGGTCCAGACCAGGAGTCCTACCATCCACTGTCCCCCAGAACATCAGCAGCCACAGCCCTTCACAATGTAGATGAGGTGAGGGTTATTCATTCATTCAGATTATTATCACCGATTTAATAAATCAGTGAAATTAGCAGTGAGTCTTCTCAGTTTTCACGGCAAACGTAAGTGTGAATTATGGAAAAGCAGAGAAATTGGACATCAGCAGGCTTAAAATACTAAATTGGTTTAATTTGTCTCAACACTAATACAGTTGTCAGCACTCATTAGCCTAGTCAGGCTTTTGTCAACTATTCAGCTCTTAATGATGTCGAGATTTCAAAGCTCCTGATGAAATCCAAATGATCTGGTGTATAATTGACACATTAAGATGTGTAACTCATACTGTAATGCAAGGAGGAGATGGATTACATGCACGCTTTTCATGTTTACAAGGAACAGTTGCTGTGTTCATCTCGGTCTTTTTATTAGTGAACAAGTATGATGTGATACATGAGTAAGACCTGCATTCTGTGGTACTTTGATCTCTCAGGACAGCAGTGCAGTTTGTAAAAGCATACAAGTTATTTGCGAAATATTTTTAATATCTTGTTCTCACCTTTTTCTCCTCCCTATCCCTCTTCACTGTCTGTACAGTATGAACCCAGAGGTCCAGGCCGGCCTCTCTATCAGCGGCGAATCTCCTCCAGTTACCCAGATGAATCGTCTCCAGCCAACACCCACAACACCCTGTCCCAGCAGCCGCAGCCCTGTACATCAGACCCCCAAGACCACCCTCATCCACACATACAGCATCATCAGCACCCACATCCCCCCTACGGTTACCCCTCACATGACCTCTGGCCCAGTAATGGTGGGGGTCCCGGTCCGTTCCAGAACATTCCATGTAACGGAGCCGGCACACTCGTTCAACACCGGGACCTTCTGGGTAGGTATCGCCAAATATGCTGCTGTGAGTTGTTTTGTTAGTTTTGAAATCAAAGCATGGCTACTATTTTCACTCATTTTCAACCTTCCAACAGCTTCTAAGGCCCTACGTCAGACGGAGGAGCAGGTGAAGGCCGAGGCCACAGCAGCAGCAGCAGCAGCAGCAGCAGCAGCAGCAGCACAGCAAACACACCCGACACACCCGACACACCCACACTCCCTCAACTCCCTTCAGCACCTTGGACAGTTTCCTCCTCTCATGCCCAATAACAAGCATCAGCAGCAGCAGCAGCCACCACCGCCACCGCCGCCGCAGGCTCCCACAGAGGCCAGTCAGGGGGCTCCAAATTTAAGCAAACCACCGACCATGTCCTATGCCAGCGCCCTCCGCGCTCCACCCAAACCTCGAGCTGTTCGCCCCGAACAGGTCAAAAAGAACAGCGATCCTCTCTCCCTTCTACAAGAGCTGAGTATAGGAAGTTCAAATGGTAGCAATGGGTACTATTCCTACTTTAAATGAGTGTCGCCTCTCCCACATATAAGAAATAAGTGATAAAATATAAAACTTAAAAAAAAAAAAAAAAAAAAAAGCAAAACTGTTTCTGAAAACTCCAAAAAAAAATAGTGCAAAGTGCATTTACAAAATGTTTCTATCAGTAGGTTTGTTTTCTGCATTTTGTTTCATTTTAACTTTTTATTTGTAACAGTCATCTTTTCTCCTGTTTCACATATCTGTGAAGAAAATAAGTATATATAATGAATGCATTACTGGTATATATACATACTCATTATGTATATATGAATATATACTTATATTATCTACACTTGTATATGTACGTAATGCTAAAAAAAAAAAAAAAGTTATAAAAAAAAATATTAATAAAAAAGGCGAGATTTGGTTGACCACTTAGCTACCTACATATTTTTCCTTCTTGAAGTTGGTTTTGTTGGATACTAAATAAGTCTGTTGAAGTTTTTATCATTTTGTATTCCTCAGTTTTGAGTGGACGTCACGTCTTGATTTTCATACTACTGTAGTTGTGGTAACGGACAAAAGCTAAGTGGTCAACCGACGCAGAAACTACATGGAACAGTGTATAGAAGTAGATAAATTTTCCTCTAATCTGTACATATAAAGAAAATAAAAGACTGAATTGTATGCCACAGACATGTCCTTAAATTCCTGTATCATGCTAGCGTTTGCATTATGAATTCTTTTTTTTTCGTTTGTTGGCTTCTGATCCTTAATTCTTAGACATCCTTACCCTGGGAATCATCAGTGATTTAGTAGTAAATGTGATTATTTACTGAAAAATACAAAATATGAATTGCGCCTTTTACTTGTCACCAATGTCACGTCGACAACAATGGTTCAAGCGTGAAAGTGTCAGAGCATCAACAGCCATTGTCATTCCTCCTTTTTGTTTTCATGTTAAGGATCAGAGAACACCAGACATCGCTTTCTATGATAAGATTATCCCAAACTGCTTCGCTTGTGACCGATGCTCAGTCATTTTATTTTACTTCTTTTGTGTCAACAAAACTTCTTACACCAGGGGGAAAGTTTTCAATAACTGCTGGTGAATATGAAATGTGTTTTTATTTTGTCTCTAATGAACATTGAGCTTTTTTGGAAAAAGGTTGCAGTACTCTGAGGGTTTGTGAAAGTGAAGACAGAGTGGTGAGGTCAGAGTGGTGTGTAATGATGGGTAAGTTGAAAACAAGGGTGTGATCAACACTGCCAGTCAGATGTTTTTGAACAAGCTACGTGTTAGCATTTTTGGGTGAAGCTGAAGTACGACGAAACTTTATGGAAAATACCCTGAAATTTAAAACACGTGACGATGTACTAAGGTTGATGAGTTTTTATTCTACTGGAAATGCAAACAGCAAACAACACACTCTTACAACTTTTAATATATGGTTGGTCTCGCAGATGTTTTGCTGTCATAGCGCCTTTTCATAATGTAAGCCAAACTACCCAGACTTTGTCATCCTCTCTGTAAGACAATATTTGAATCCCTGCATAATATGAACCTCATAATAAACAGTATTATCTCTCGTAAGCTGATGTTTGCTCCCAGTTTCCCCCCAAAACACTGATCATCATTGATCATAAAGAATCAGTTCCCTATTCAACGCTGTGCTTGAGATTTAACCAAAAAAAAAAAAAAGTAAAGTAGAGAAAGTAACTATACAATAAGCTGTTCAAAGACATGTGACTGTTAATGTGTCTGTTTTTAGGCTGTGCATAATAAGAATGAATTGGTAATGTCATGGAAGTTGTTTCCGGTCATTCAGAGAGTCACATTATTCACTTTCTCAGTCTGATCTGATCTGGCATATTATTATAAATCTCCCTTTAATTTAATTGAAAAAGCTCTGACCATGCTTTGTGTGCTGCATCCCTGTGACTTATTTTTGTTTTATTTTTTACAACCTAAAATACACGATGAAGATAACACAGGAACATTTGTGCTCTGTCAGTTAGTCGCTTGTTTACTGGATGACACACAAGAAGGCCACACAGCTACATGCACATGAATCTCACCGCTAACGTACCGAAGCCCTGATGGTTTGAGTCTCTTGACGGTAAAAATATTTCTAAAAAAAGAAAAAAAAAGATGCTGATACAGTATATCTGCCAAGGTTTTCCTTTTTATGATGAAAGCAATACTGGAAACAGTCGTCCAGTGCTTGATCCTGTTATATGTTATTCATTTCTTGTTAAAACGCCACTGCCCCATTTGCGAATTGGTAAACTTGTAATAAAATCATGCGACTGTTTCATGGCTTTCATACAGCAACTAGTCACCGTTAAATCTCTCTTAAAAATGTCACTCCCTCACAAAGCTAATACCCCAATAATGTTTTAAACAGTCAGCGGAGAGCTTCATAAAGCTATGGTTTTATTTTTAAGTTTTGACATTGTAATTCCAAGGTCCAGATTTTTTGACTTAGCGGAGAACAACACATACTTGTAAATATGCATTTTCTAGGTATTTACAAACAAGAACTTTGGGAGCGCCTCAATTTTGTAGAAGCTGTTCAAAGAAGAGGTATGCCCTTTTTAATTATGCAAATTCACACAAAATAATAATTCAAGAAATGGACAACAACAAAACCAGTTGGTAGTTGCAACATCCTGTTGTAACTTTTTAGATTTTTTTTTGTTTGTTTGTTTGTTTTTAAGATGGTGTCTGGCTGATTTGACAAAGAGGAGAATTTATGTTGCAGCTGTTATAAGACAACTTATCCCACTGTACAATACATATTTTGAAGTATATGTTGCTGGATTTGTCCTGTTCTGTTTCCTCACCACTTTACAGCTGTACAACAATCAACATTGATTTTTTTTTTTCTTCTTCTTCTTTTTTTTTTTTTTTTTTATGTGAAAACTGTTTTTCTTTTCATGCATGTTGAGATGACCTGGCTGGTTTTTATCCCTGTTTTTATCAGTTTGTATTGATTTGTGGATGAAAAAAAAAAAAAAGAAAAAAAAAAAAAAAAAAAGCTTTTGTTCAACCTGCAGAGTCAAATTTTGGTATATTATTTGATGTGTACAATAACTTGTGACATTATCAACAAAACTATTATAATATTTTACTAACATGTCAAATCAAATATGTAATGGTCATGTAAGTTCTTTTTTTTTTTTTTTTTTTTCTGCAGTTACTTAGCGGGGCTAAAGCTGAGGTTGCTCCCTCCTGGTGTGTCGTATTTACAAAGCTTTGGATCATGTTCGTTTGGGGAATCTTTTTTTTTTTTTTTTTTTTTTTTCTTTCCACAAAGCAGTCGTTGGCTAATCTCTGAAGTTGTGCAATACTAATATTTCACCGCTTCTTCAACTACACTTTTATTTATTTTTTGAAGCAGAAGAGATTGAGCCAAAGACATTTTAAAGGGATTTTATTTCCAATTTTTATTCGTCATTGCTGATTTGTTTTTAAGGCGTCATTTTTGTCCCGTCACTGAAATTAGTTTGACAGGATCTTTGCTATGAAGCGAAGGGTCTTTACTCTTCTAATGAAGTTTTCACCGCCCGGCATCGCACCATGCAGCGTCCTGTTTCATGAAAACAATTCTGTGTTGCCTTTTTAAGAAAACAAGGTGAAACCAACTTGTCTGTGTGTGTGTGTGTGTGTGTGTGTGTGGCACATGGAAAGGGAGCAACCTTTTGCCCAGCCAGTAGAGAGCACTGTGTTCAGCCTTCTATAAACGCCACATCTCTTCCTGTTATCTGTTTGCTCTCCTCTGTTCTTCCCTCGCTGCAGTGAATCAATGGCACACCTGTTCTCCCAGCCTCCCAGTCCCATTGGTTCCTCCCTCGTGGGTACAAAATAATGAATAGATCTGTTTTACTCTTCTTCATTTCAATTGGTGGTGGTTATAATAAAGGATTTAGACTGTGTTTCAAAGGTTTATTTTCTTTTTTTTATTTGTTTCTCTATTAAAGTGTTTTTATTGAAGCTGCTGGAGTTCTGTCTTCTTTTTTTTTCATCCTCTGCATTGCACAGCAGTACCATAGACAAGCTTTTCTGTCTAGCTTGGTCACTGTCTACAGAAATCATTAGGGGGCCGGGCTTTAAATGTTAACTAGTCACCCAGGCTCCAAAACAGTTCCTCAGCACTTGCAGGGAGGAAAAATACAAAATTGTAACACACATTAACACTGAGTGCTTTGAGTGGTCAGAAGACTAAAAGGACGCTATATAAGTATAGTTTTTCCAAAAGCTTTTCACCATCTACAGCTTTTGGTCCATGACAAAAGAAGGGAAATGTACTGGGAAGATGAAATAATCTGTTTTATTGATAGGAATTGTGAGATCGCATAACTAAATGTAGTGAACTGTTGGATGGCGTAACTCCAACTGAATAAAACGAGCAGCAAAAATAAAAACGGTGCAAGGGGAAGAACCACTGATGGTGTGAGAGGGAAAGGACGTGAACAGCTGATCCTAAATCATACATAAAAGCAAAGGAAGCAAAACAAAAAAAAAAACAGGTTTCCCAAAGCTTATCAAGATTTAATTTTCATTACAAAGTTACAACACATAACAAACACACACACACACGTAATCTACTGCATTCAAAACCTTTAATTGCATGCCATATTCATTGAAAAAGGAAAAAATGTAAGAAAGACTAAGAATATAGAAATTCATGTTAGCTATTATTATTCCTGTTTCAATACATTTTTTTTTCATAATTTCACTTGTTTCTTCATTAAACATCAGAAAACAGTCAAACAGTCAAAAAAAAAGTCAAAAGTTCATAACGTGGACGGTTACAGTTCTTACAAACATCGACAGGTTTTGCGCAACAGTTCAAATACATTAAATCATTCATTCATCCTGCATGATAAATTGTTTTACTTTTGATACTTGCAGTTGATTTGATGAATAAGTTTGTATTTTTAATCGAGTAGCGTTCTGAATTCGGTCTGTTACTTCTACACTGTGCTGGTTTACTTTTACTTAACTGGCTCTGCCATGGAAAAGGTGTTTAGTATCTGGTGTCAAGTCACACTCAGCAGCTTCAAAGAGGTTTTTCTGCTCCTCAAACACAGCTGGACCAAAGCAGTTTGGCCTTCTAACACCAGTCCACATTTTGTCTTTGCTCATTTCTTTTATTCTCAGATTTTAAAACAAGTGTTTTCAAGAAATGAAGTTTGCAGGGCTGTCTGAACAGCGCTGTCATTCATACTTCAGGTAAAAAAAAAAAACTTTTTAAACTAAAAAATGAATGTCGATGACAGCCGAGTTGACACTGACTTTGTGTCTGCACTTGGGGTTAAAGGTAGGCGAGTACGGATCGTGAACCCATGTGGGTTTTCATGATCTCTATGCACTTGATCTTCGCACACAAACTGCTGCTTTAAAGAGGTCATGATGACGCAGGAGAATGAACAGAGATTTTTTTGTATCGGTTTGGTTTGGAAGCCGTCAACAAAAGTAAAAGGCCTTGTATGTGCACCTGCTTGAACTGAACCTTTTCCAACATGATCAATGCTGCAGACTGAGTGGGTGTTTAGCATTCAGCCTGCCACACACACAGACACACAAACCTGCTCTGTACTACCGCTTTGCAGGAAGTCAGTCATTTATTCACCAAGTTCTTATTTTTACGGGACATTCTACATATTTATAAAATTTCTTTATAAATATTAAAATGTACAACTTAACATTTCAGTACATATATCTCGACTTCCTGTAGTTCTATATATCTTATAAGCAAATGATTCCTTGAGAGATCCCATACAAAAATCAACAGACGAACATTAGATATATACAAGATATCATACATAATGCATTACATAAAATCACATAATCACCTAATGTTGATGACAGACCTGTATGCACTATATTCTCAAAATGTAAATTAACCTAAAATTTTAATGTCTGTTCAGCTAAGGTGTAAATCAGGGATGTCCAAAGTACGGCCCGGGGGTCAATCACAGCCCACGGCGAGATTTTATGTGGCCCGAAGCTTCATTTTTATAATATATTATTTATGCCCTGCTAGGATTGTCAGATACTGTATGTCTGGAAGATTTGGATTTTTTGGTTGTTATATGGTTTTTGGCATTTGAACCTTTAAGGACAGAACTGCTGGTGTTATATATATCTGTAGATGTGACACAAAATATTACTTTCTGAATGATTTTGTTAAAGACAAGAGTGACAAGTTTTAAACTTAAATGTTGACAGACTTACTCCTAATAAGTCATGTAAAATGAACTTGAGGTTAAAATCTGTATCAACTTCATGCAAGTTTAACGTAATTCATAAAATTTATTCTTTGTTGTATGATTTCCGATGTGAAAGAAAGGAAGAACTGTTTTTTAGATCTGTTCACGCCTGATTGGCTTATATATATATATATATATATATATATATATATATATATATATATATATAAAAAAGATAATTGTGATAATGAAAACAAAATTATTACAGAACAATGCATTTGTATGTAACTTTTATTGGTAATTTTTCATGTTTTAAATGTTAGTATTGGCCCCCGGGCATCTTCACATCGTCAAATCTGGCCCTCTTTAAAAAAAAAAAATGTTTGGACACCCCTGGTGTAAATCATGATGACATTTGGTAAATAAATAATTTTTAATTCATTCATTCATATTCCATAACTGCTTGTCCTTATCGGGATTGCTAGGGGCTGGAGCTGGCGGGGTACACCCTGGTACGTAGGTCACGAGTTCATCACAGGGCTGACACATAGAGACAAACAATCATTCACATTCACACCTATTGGCAATTTAGAGTCACCAGTGAACCTATTAACCTGTATGACTGTGGGAGTGGGACCACGGGAAGCTGGAGTACACGGAGAGAATCCACGCAAACAGAGTGAAGAACATGCAACCTCCTAAATTATTTCTAATGTTTCTTTTTGTATGTGTATATTATTGTCACACTAAGTGCTAACTAATAATTGTAAATGGCATTTGGCCCTGGTTGGCTACTAAGAAGTGTGGTGTTTTCAGGCCTTGTGTCAGATTTGAGCTAAGATCTCCAACATGAACTGTATCTGAGGAGGTGTTGGAGAGGATTACTAAATTTTATGCTAAAAATACTAAGTATTTTATACTTACACTAGGCACATGAGATAAGGCAAGCATTCAGAACTCTGACAAAAGGCTCATTTTCAAGTTGCAGTGAATTTTAGGGAGGTAAATTACCCTATCATGGCTATGGTCCACCCACATCCAAACCAGTTCTGTCATCATGACCTTACCCTTTTATGGCCAGCTGTTGTTCTCGAAATGAATCTAACATCTGTACTCAAAACAAAAGACACAGTCGACTCTCATCCTGTATTCTTTTTTCTGTCTACCCTTCATTCTACTTGCTCCGGCTCGGCATCCATGCAAGTCTCCCATGGATTCCTGGGCATCTGGGGCATGGAGAGTAACAGGAGGGCGATGCCACAGAGAAAGAGGAGGATGAAGCCGGTGCAAGCACAGGCAAAGGACCATGCGTAGTAGTACTCGATCCAGATTGTTTCCTCGCTCTCGATCATGCGCTTGACCGATTGTCGCATCACCTCCAGCGAGATGAAGGAACAGAGACCTGGGAAAGAGACGAGGTGTGTAAGCAACACGTGGCTTTGAAGACAAGGGGATGCTTTTGCGTTTTATACTGTGAATGCTGCAGGGGAACTGAAATTTTGTTGGTCAACTGAACCCACCTGCAAATGCAAAAAACATGCCAGCGGGTTTGAGGAGGTAGTCTCTTCCTTTGCCTTTACCGGTACATGATCCTATCAAACACAGAGAGCCCAGGATCATGAAGCCCAGACTAAAGATGGAGATGGCTGCAGCAGAGATGTTGTACTCTGGAAAGAAAGAAAAACAGGTTTTTCAACATGGTACGGTTTGTAAATGGTCTTTACAATCCAATGAGAGTTTGAACATTATTCGTATTATTACTGTATGTGTATATTATAATCAAATAACTTTGACTTTTTAAAACTAAAATAGTGGTTAGGCCAGCACGACACATTTTCTACAATCAACAGGAAGACACAGGCAGAATGAATTATAGAAACGCTGCAAAATCTTCCATTTTATACCAATATGGAACAGCTAATAACATATTTTGGTCTGTTTATTTGAATTGGGCCAGTATGCTTCATTGGATCATTTGCTGTAACATGCTGTAAACAGAAAAATAAATGTTTTTAATGCTTGGTTATTTTCTAAAACAGCTGGGCACCATAATTTGAAAAAAAACAAAACATGATTCAAACAGGAGTAAATTGTGTTTTTTTTTTTTTAAATCCAGGGAGCACAAAAACACACATTTGGTGAGTTTTTACAGCAGCGATTGGAGAATGTGGGATCGACTCAAAGTAAACTACAGTGCCTGTGTTCATGGCAATGAAGGAACGTGTAACTCGGTGTAACAGTTTGTCTTTTTGTGTTGTGTTGTGTTGTGTTGTAAAATAATCTTTACATATAACATGCAAATATTCTATATGAATGTAATTTGCTCCTCATGTGTGCAGATACAGTGTGTACGTGCGTGTGATAGGAACAGCAGCTGGCTTGTTTTTCTGAGTAGAGAGGTGGATACGATGCCGGGCCTTTGATCTGCCGCCTGTTCGCCTGTGAACCATGCCCAGAGGAGAGACGCTCCTTTGGGGGAAAAAGAGCCTTCATCTCCTGCTAGCAGGGGAGGATGGGCAGCACCCTGAACACTGTGAGGTCTCACAGATATTGCATGTCTGCGGAGCTTGTTGGGTAGCCCAGTCTGACACGCTGTTTTTCATCACCAAGACCAAAATAGACATCACGAGATACCCATGTTTCAGTCATATAGGCCTTACTTCATTGTAGGCAAGATTTTATTTAAAAAGTTAAGTTTCTGAATTTGACATTTGTTTTAATCTCTTACCCTTCCAGTATATCTATTGTTATCCCTTAAAGAGAAATAGTTTTTTCCTTTCCGTACACACACACACTCAGGTGGAACTGTATGTGTGGATTTTCATGTTTTGTGTGCCCTGAGGAAGAAGACGCTCCTCCAAAATAAGATGGCACAATAAAGTTGATGTAGACATTTAGAAGAGCTCATTTATGTTTGTAAAAGATATGATGAACCTCCAAAGGCTTAGATCTATTCCCCACTGTCCTTGACTGTTCTCAACTTGCAAGACTTTCATCACACAGCACATCGGTCTTAATGTATGTATGGATCTGCCCGTGGTGACATACATGTACTATGTTCATTCAACCTTATACACCATTATGGTACAGCCAAATGGCTCAGTCAAGAGTGAATAACATTGCACGAGACGTAAGTCAGCACTGCAATCATTCCAGCAAACTTGCAGTGTGTCTCTCAAGGGCTAGCCTTTGGAGTAGCACTGGAATGCTGCATGTGTGTGTGGGGGAGGGGCACCCATGAATGCTTGCATTAGCATCTTAGGGTGTGGGGGTGTGTATGACTTCATGCACAAGACTATTCACATTTACACCCCAATAATTGAGTCTGACAGGGCTCCACATGTGCTCAGCCCCCCTAGCGCACATTACATGTGAGGGCCATCACTGGAAAGAGGATGGAAGGAATGGAAAAATTGGAGGGGATGGGGGCTGGAGCAAACGTTCAGCTATGAAATCCTCACTGTGCTGTATGCACAGTTCATGTGCACTGTTCCTAAAGCTAAGGGACCATATGTGAAACACTGTCAGCCTTGTGTCAGTGCACACTGTCAATTCTGGGACTTCCAATATGATTTGTGACGGAAATGTCTGAGGCATGATATCACTAGAAAAATAAATATATACATCACACTGTAATGCAACACATTGAATTTAGCCAGCCCAACAAAGGGTTGGGAAAAGAGATAAATCCAAATGCCTTTCACCCAGGACCTCTTTGCGTCCTATGGAGGATTTTGTCATTGATAGCTGCTCAAATACACCTGCTGTGACATCGATGACTGTGCTGCTGTCTGAACCTAGACATGAATGAAAGTCTAAACCCACAGAGCAGAGCAGGAGCAATAGGCGAGGTCAGTTAGGAAACTGTGAGGCAGTCGGTTTGATGTTCAACTTCACACGGACTGGGCTGTCCTAATGTTCCAAGGAACATATTTATAAAATGAATTCACAAATGAATCCCCTATACGGAAACCTACCTTTTTGAGTTTTATATTCAAATATCTCAGCATCCTGCCCCGGAGTGAAGTGTCTGAAGTAAGTGCAGTTTTCCTCTGTGAAAAGAAAGAAAATATGATTTAGATTTATTTATTTTTTGACACTTGGGGGGCAGCATAACCGGCTGCAAACACAACACTGATGTTTTATCACCTTGTAAAATTGTTATGGATAACAGGCAAACAGCTGCGTATTTACACATCCAGCAGACACGGACCAACATGAGAATTTATTTGGAGTTTATTCGTAGCGGCTTCATAAATGTCAAATATTCAGCCTGTTTTAGCTCTGCTTTGGTCTCCACCAACTCTGTGACAGCTACACGCTCCACTACATTGACCACCAAGCCACTAACTTTGTCTGCAGTTTGGTGTTGGCCAGGTAGATAGAGAACAGGGACCCAGAAAAGAATCATCACATGTATTCCTCTGATTTGATATTATATCAATGCGCAACTCATACACAATAATTGTTTAATGATTCAAACCTCACCTCAAACCCCCCCCTTTTTTTTTTGGCTGATGAAATTTCATGTCATTAAATTTGAATGACTTCAGATACATGCTCTATGCTTAAAAAAGCAAGGGCACCATCAAGAGAGCGTCATGCAGAGAAGACGTGACTATAACAGTTAATTAAAACTGCACCGTGGTGGAAGCCTTTAACGTCTTTAAACTCTGATGATGTTCATTCGTTCTTTCATTTACATGAAGTTCATCCAGATTTTAGTTAGTGGCAAATAAAACCAATCTTTATCAAAGCTGTTTCACCTTGTCATGTGACAGACAGCTTGAGTTGTGACACTTCTATTTAAGCTTTCCTATACATACTTTTCCTGTACACCAGTGGCTGTTCTTCATCTGCTGTCATAGACTGTGTAAATACGATACGTCTACTGGGCACTTTACGGTGTCAGATCTGTCAGACCGTCAGTCTGTTAGCCTGATGTCATGCAGACCATGGTCAGCTTCGTGTGCCTTACCTGCCAGAGTAAAAATGGTAATAGAAGTCATCACAATAAACTTTTCCTGAACAGATGAAGTGTTAAATCTTGGGGATTTACACAAATAAAGCCTGGCCGTTTTCTGTGATCACAGGGTGGTTTGGTAGAGTAAATATTATTTGATGCTAGAGTAAGAAAAAAAAAATTCAACCATCCTCTCCTCGTTTCAATTCAATTTAGAAACAGGCTTGGTTTCCTCTCAAATCTTGATTATATTTGTCTTATCAGATGCCACATACTTCTCGTTGGGTTTTTTAAAATGTATACGGCACATGTCTAAAAGAAGTTGATGAAGTTCAGACAGTGACAGCCTATAATTAAAACTGTTGCAGGAGCAGGCGTTTAAAAGGAAATACACTTAGGTCGAGTGTATGAGAGTGAGAATGTTTATACATCAGACAACTATGTCACTTAAGCTCATGCAAAGTCAACCATCTTGGTTATGCTATGAGGTCGCCGCTGATACACATCTTCCTAATCCCCCTTTCCATACAGTCTCACCATGGGACATGAGTGAAATGCTTTCAAGGGGAAATATGTAGTGCTGCATGGTATCATATCACTATGATATCATGCCATAGGGCTTGATGACCCATGCGGCAATTGTAGATCATTGTCCTATGTACTCTGGAAACCATGAAAATCAACCAAAGGGGATGTCAGGCAGCCATTACAATAATTTAATAACAATATCTCTTTTCGCAATTGCAGTTTTGTATATATACATATATATACACAAAAAAACAACCTCCTTTGTAATTACTGGCTTTAATATACTGTGTCATATTATGCTGGCTCACACACACAAAAAAGATGTTTTTTTATGAATGAGGACAGGGACCAGCCATTAAAAAAATCCAAAAAAGAAAAAAAGAAAATAACAGAGGATGTTACTAAGCAACAAGCTCCACTGTTTTCACCGTAGAAGGCACATATGAGGGAGTGATAGAGGTTCATCAGCTAGTCGTACTTCTGAGCCAAACCTTGCATTCAAAAAGGAGGCAGAAAATCTTCACTCACTTACACAAAACTGTGAAAACTCATGTTTTATTCCTTTACTGTAACACCCGACAACTCGTTCAATAGCAGGAAACACAGTCTTCTCTCTGGGTGAGATAACGTTTCTTTTCAAGCACAAGAACTGCACTGCAAGTGGCTCTTCGTTCACTAAATAAATATCTGGTTTGTCCTGTATTTTGAAGTGGAGCCACTCGGCATTTTTAGCCCTTTGAGCTCATTATCTCTATCAAGCAGCTTTAGTCCCACATGTGATGCATTGGTGTTCCGTAATTACACCTTTTCATTCCATCTCTCGAGTGCAAACTTTAACAAGAACATGAAGACAAGATGGTGGTCATAAGTTAATCTGTATTCATCCTTGGAAGCATGCTGCCACAGGCAAATACAAACACACACACACAGACACACACACACAGATGCACCACCTGTTGGTTGGTTCTTGTCTGCCTAAGATCTGCTGACAAGCTCTCAAGCCTCACTCTTGATAGGACATTCCATCGTTTTTCCAAAGATCATGCGATGACATTGGATTAGCAGCATCCCTGCTCATTGTTATGTCTCAGCAGCGTCTATTATCACTTTGATATCCGTGGCTGGAGCTAAGATTGGCTCTGACCACTGAATACTGTATGTGGTCTTGTTTTGTCGGCTCTATTTGACTTTCATTATCAAGTCAAGACAAGTTCAATTATGTTATTGCAGGGATTACACAATTGTACATGCCACTAAAGTTAAATTACACTAGGAGGTTTTAACGCTAGACTTTTTTATTTAATCCCCAAAGTGTATTAACTCAAAGGAATTACATTTGTATTTACTCTACATCTAACTTTTAATACCTGTCGGGCTCTGTAAATTTGAGCACTCACAGTCCATATAAGGACGGTAGAGCTTTGATTCAGCTGTAAACCCAAAGAAGCATGGACACATAGCTATATAAGTGTTAAAGACATCACTGGTAATTCCCTGTCCTTATATACAACGCCTATCCCTGGGTTGGTATGTCATTTGAGTGCCTATAATCGCAAAATACCAAGTGGTTCCACTTGCTTTTTGGACTATGCATCCCATCCACAGGGGTGTGTTAAGTAATTTGAGCGCCTATGTGGGCTGCAGGGAGACGTGAAACGACAGGAAGGTCTCGTGGGAACAGTTTGTTTAGAGCAATGCCAGGCGGCCCCGTCACTCAGAGGAACGCTGGCTCTTGGCGTGAACACTCGACCCTCGCGGCTTTCACCCAAGACAGCTGAGTATTTACGTGGCTTATATTTATAACCATCACGGCTGCTTGCTGAGCAGTTTGCACATTGTTACTTTAAAATTATTTTTTTTTGCACCAGGAACCACAGTTAATACACAGTTAATAGTAGTTAAACCGGACAAGCCATAAGGAGAATTTTTCTATGTGATGTTGCTTATTTACCGCTCACAGCAGCTCGTAAAACCAGCGTAGAAAGAGATCCCAATATGAGAAAAGAAGCTGAACAATTCAGACTGAAGTATAGCACACAAAACTAAAATAATAATAAGTTTAACTTACATAAAACTTTATTACTTTGAGCTGTGGTGACATATAATATATGCCCGACTTACGCACATATAGTTCTTGTGAGGTAGCCTCAACATCTGTGCTTTGTCAGCAGTGATCTAAACAACAGCTCAAACAATATTTTCCAGATAAGTGTCTCACCTCACACACTGTCCTAATGCAGCTAATGGACTTGGAGACTGGAGACCAATGAAATAGATTTGCTTACTTCTTCACTAAAAGCTGCCAAGGTGGCTACTACAAATAAATCCAGTCTTATAAACAAATGTTTATATATCACCATTGGCAGCTTGTTTGTGCTAGCTAAAACTTGCAGATACAGGTTCCAGAAGCATTTGCCACTTGTCATTGCAATCTGATGAATTCCCTACATGTCTGTTAGGGCCGAGCTAATTTGATGTATTCAGCACATGCCTGCACCAATGAACCACCCTCAGGCATTTCATCTGCTCCCGGAATGTGCAGTGCAGTGTCTTTTGGATTCCCAAATGTCTAACGACCGCCATCATTCGGGACACGTTTTGTTTCTTTCAGTTTTGTCATTTGGACAAACTTGGTTGGAAGTTTGAGGCTAATTTGCATAAAGTGACATGCAGGGTCAGATAGCAATTACCACTTAGATCATGGTTTCGTTTCAGTTAACAGTCAACGTGCCAACGGGGTTTCCACCATCCCACTGATGAAATGTCTCTCATCACCAGACAATGAGATGTGAGCCAGTGCTGGTCAGCAACTGCTCGACTGTGTTTATCCGTTTTATTCGATTCTGCTTTTTATTCAAACAGCCGTGAGAGCGTCTGTTATAGAAAGTTTATTCTGAGATATTCATAGCAAGGTGAGTTCTTGTGAGGACAGATGGCCACATTATCTCAACATCACTGATGGTTGTGGTGGAAGAGGTAGCGAGATACTTCACTCGAGCACAAGTGTTAATACAACAGTACTTCATTAAAGTAACAGTACAGTAAACCACCATTATCAGCAACAAACGTGTCCATCTTAGAGTGCTTTATGTTACATTAAACTACAGGATGTCTGCTACTGAATATGTGACATATGTGCAGCATTTTAATTTAGTAGCAGGCTGACGGGAACTTTATGTATGTTAAGTGTAATGGAGTACAGGCATAAAGTAACATAAAAAGAAAGGTTACGCTTTATGTTCTGGGTACTGGGACCCATTTTCTTGGAAGTCATGGAAAGAGCTACTGCGTGTCACTGGGACTAATTATAAATAAAATAGAGACAATACTCTCAGTTTTATGAGGAAGTTGGGTAGATTTTATAAGCTCTTGTTCATTTGCAGAGGAAATAAATATTCATTTATGTGCTGGAAATTGTATTTGTTGAATGTTGCCTGTAACTTACAGCTCCACAGAGAAACATACAGTATTACTTATTTTTACATTTACTTTTTTTTTTAAAACATATTTTTTTTACATATTTTAACTGACCTGCTGTGCACTGACTAAGATGATTGCTTTGGTAAAAGTTTACATTAATAATGAAAATGAAAATGTACCAATTGAACACTGCCTCCCAGTGATTTGTACCCATTGTTGTTGTACTGAAATTTCAGTTTATTTCTGGAAATGATTAGAATATTACAGGACCTATAAAATACAGTGTTTCCAATGGGAATATTGAAGTAAAGTACAAGCATTTACAAAATTGTATTAGTATATGAAGTTTTTAGTTTCCATCACTGTGATTAAGGGCTATTTTTCCTGAGGGTGTCTATCAGGTATTGGCACCACCATGTTGTTTAGAGCAGGCTCTATGTTACCTGGATTTGCTAATAAACACATCTTTACACAGACAGCAGACACCAATCAGTGAAATCAGCTGTTGTGTTTGGTGTTTGCTTAGTGAAATCTGCTCATGCTTGGCCATTTCTGGTTGATGATCTTCTGAGGTCTGGTTAAGTCTTTACAGCAAACTGATAGCTAATACATCCTCTTATGGCCTTGCCTCAGAGGGTGTGGCAGATCATCAACCAGCTGAGGCTCAGTGGTGGACTTGCAAACTACCAGATAAACAATCTATAAGCCCAGAGACTAATAAATGTGTGAGGCTGAGGCATTTCAACACCACTGACAAGTGACAATGAAAAAACCTTTTAGTTTATTACATGTAAGGCTGCATGCATGTCGCTCAGAATAGGGCCTTGCTTCTCTTTCACAAGGAAGTTTATAATGTCATATGACATGTCTAGTGACCCTGCATAAGGACCTCTATTCTTAGAAGCTTCATACCTCAGAGCCCTGAGATGGATTGCACAGAGGCACCTCACAGTCACAGAATATATTCATGCAGTTCAGCATGCCCTCAATCTAAACGTTACAGCAACAAAGACAAAAACATGAAATGTGTCTTTAAGCTTTAATGCAATCTTATCTGCCATGTACAGAAGGTTTTTGCTCAGGTTTCCTCTTACCTCCAGGCAGGCTGATGGGTCCGCAGCCATGCCCTTCCACGTAGTTTTCCGAGCTGATGTAGATGTGCTTTTTGCACAGCCTCCACAGGCCAAAATGGGCTGCCTCGCAGGTCTGATTGATTTTATCCACCCGCGGGCTGAGCACTGCCCAATGGTCCGTTACCACTGCCGTGAACATGCAAGCCATACCCACCAGAAGCACGAAGATGGCAATCTTTATCTTTGTGCGCTTGTGCATGTTTCCAGGTGATGAGATTTCTGTTCAGTGAATATTCTTCCCCTGATATAAATCTATTAAATTTGGTGTTCTGCAATGTGGATACACTGGTCTGTGTCCCAGGGGCTTCTTTCCTCAGTGACTGCAGCAAGCTTCCCACAAAGTCTCTTCTCCTTTTCTCTCTCTGCATAAGACTAGTGTCTTCTCTCTGTGCCTCTGGTTCGAAGGGAAAGGGGCCAGACTGCTCTGTCCTAGTTTCAAGTCCCCTTTTCCCTACTCACTATGAGTTGCTGCACAACAGAGGGGCTGCAAGTTTAGACTTACAGCTGTTGAGGTAAATCAGGAAAGTTGATGACCAAACCAACTGTCTGCCATGGTGGGCAATGGGTGCAGGGCTACTGCATGTGTTGGTAGGCACTGGGTGGGGGAGTCGGATGCTATAAATGTGACGGGTGAGTCAAGTTGTCAGGCTATCTGCTTATCTGGTTACAGTGCCGGTGGATGGAGATGTGTAACGTGCTGTTATAAAGTGGATTCATATGAACAGTTCCTTTCATCCAAATCGACACACCAAGTTTAAAAACGGATGTTTCAGCATTGTGAGAATAGTTCTGCCCACTTCTAGTTTCCATCTATAGTCGCTGTGTTTCCCCTCTCTGCCTCAGTACGAGACTTGTCTCTGTAAACTATTTATAAGGAAAAAGTGGATGTGTTTATAATAGCAACAGCAAAGCTCCAGCTGTCATACAACAGTAATTCCTGCCAGGATGTTCTAACACTACAGTTTATAATCCAGATAAAGTTGAAAATGATCATGAACTGTTTCGTTATTGGGTTGCTCAGTGTGTCATCTCTACGGTGTCGAGGTAAAAACTTTCTTTCATTTTTCTTCTCACTTGTGCAAGCTCTGTATAACAATACCTCTTGAGAAAAAAAAAAAGGAGACACGAGCTTTCATAAGCCTTGTGCTCTGTAAAGTTCACACGTTTCCTGCAAATAAGGCTTCACGTAGGGTGGAAATTACACAGTGGTGACCTTCAAAAGTACCACTTTTTGAGTGCTGTTTCACTGTTATGTCACTAAATGGAGGCATTGATAATAATACACATCAGATATGACGAGAGGATAGTTTAAATTTAGAGCCAAGGAACCTCTACCATTAAAGATGTGTACTCCAAAGAAAAGAGAAAATAATTTCTATATAAATATTGTGATGACTCATCTTTCTGCAATGTTCAGTGACTGCCTGCCATGTCTATTTCTGTGTAGCATGACTTTGCTCCTGCTGTGTTATATACAACAGATAACAACTTCAATTGTTATGGCCACGTCAGAGCACCATTTTCACAGTTGAAATACAAGTCCTTTGATCCCGAAGTAATGCTCTGATACATACCACAGATGTGTTAGACAGGTGAATCCATTCATCCATTGATTTTCCACTGGCGAGAGGCGGACAGAGACAAACAATCATTCACACTCACATTCACACCTACTGGCAATTTAGAGTCACAGATCATATCACATTAATCTGACGGTTCGAGGAAGCCAGAGTACCGAGAGAGAACCCACGCAGACACAGGGAGAACATGCAAACTCCACACAGGAAGGCCCCAGCCAGGTGCAGATTACACCAGCGTGCCCAATATGTGAAACTCTATTCTGTAAACTGTCACTGTAAATCAGAAAATATTCATTTAAAGGCAATTTTTTCCCCATAAAACAGGACTGTAAGATAGGTAGAGGGAAAAAAACATACTTCAGATTAGAAACAAAAACCTGCAAAAGGTATGCTAATCCCTCTACCCTAACTCCCCTACAGTAAATCACAATGGTGCGTCTCTGTTTATCTTTTTTAAGCCATGGCCCACTTTCTCTGTCTCTTTATAAGAATTGTGACCCACTTCCCCCCCGGCGTGAGCACAGGAGCCAGTGAAAGTCAGAAAGTTCTCACAGTAACAAAGTACAATTTGAGAAATCACTGCAAACCGTCACAAGAAGCTAACGTACGTATGAGTGCAGTCTGCAGCTCAGGGATCAGTCAGTCATTACCATCAACTATACCTACACATTGATGTCCCGGAAAGTACTGTAATAGTTCCTCTCCACAGATCCTCAACAATATTCTACTTTAATTCACTTCCCCCACCTCCTATTGCCTTAACAGATACTGTTTTAAACAACATCCTGTCTCCTGTTTTTGTAGCTTTGGCCACTCTGGGCCAAGTCCAAATTATATAAACCACCAGCACTGATTTGGTCATGAAAATAAAAGTGTATGCATCCAAAGTGTCAAATTTTAATCATCCATCCATCCATCCATCCATCCATCCATCTATCCATCCAACCAAACACACAGTCACGCTTTCAATCTAATGGGTAATTTAGAGTGATTTGGGCTAATAATTTCAATGATGCAATGATTAGCACTGTCACCTCCCAGCAAGAACGCCCTGTATTCAAATCTGGCTGGCTGCGTTTGCACAATTTTCCCATGTCTGGTTGTAGACCTCTGCATTGCCACTTTAATTCAGGAATTATTTTTGAAATAAAATGAAATTCATGCTGTTTATCTGCACTTGCCACATTGATTTGGTGAATCATTGACCCTAAATAGCCCACAGGAACTTTATTTCCATGTGTGTTATGACGGGTCCGGGGTGTGTCCTGCCTGTCACCTAATATGAACTGAGCTAGACTAGATTACTCCTAACTTACTTTGAACTATTATTGGAATATAGGACACAACTATGGAACACATTGCCTTGACTTTGAACCTGTGTTTCATCAAAATATCTTTACAACCAGCATACCAGTCTATTTTGGTTTTAAGAGTTGTGCCTCCTAAATACTTTGTAAGCCTGATTTATAGCGTGGAGTGCTTCCCCGAGAGTTTGATAGGTTCCCCTGCAACTTGGGAAAACTGTGATGATCATTTGATGTTTAAATGTCTAATTGTTATCTTATTTAATCATAAAATAATTGATAGATCAATTTTTCATTAAAAATAACAGTTGCCATCTTAGTAAAGGTATTTCATTACATTAACATTAATTGCTTCGTACCTACATATAGTTCAAGTTGTTGAGCATTTGTGAAAAACAAAACTTTTAATAATAATACAGAGTTCAGGAATATATTATTTGTGTTTTGTAACAAAGTAACAACTTGAAGGACCATACCAGCAAAAAAAATCTAAATAATGTAAAACATTGTCAGTGCATGGCTCGGGATCATAAAGTAACTGTATTTATGTCATATATGTTTATTTATTTATGATATTGTGTCACTTTATGTTACTGAAATTAAAACTTTTGTAACTTTCTTTCATTAAACAAACCATATGTTAATAGACTATTATGTTTCAACAGCTTTACGCCAATAAAAGATTTCAACCTTTACTTCCTGATTCATTCATATTTTTATTGATTTGCAGTAAATTTTAGTTGTTACTGAGAAGATAGAAGCTCAGTTTAGATTCAACCGTCAAGTGTGTGTAATTCTAAATGACTTACCAGATAAACAGTCAACATTAAACCCTTAGTCAATCCACAGCATTATACAATTTACCATCATTTTGATTGATGGAAGTAACATATTAACTTCTAAAAAAGCAATAACCCCTGGCCTTGTCTGGTTCAACCTTTGACCTTTGTTGCATAGAGACAGCCACACTGGAGCTATAAGTATAAGCCTAAGTCCTCAGGGATGCTTCTGGCTCTTCAAGTATCTTCATCCTCTGGACTAATGGTGTTTACACAACCCGGGTCACTAAACCCTATTAAGTGTAATTGCAGAGGACACAAGGCTACATAAGTTATGGCTTATCTTGAAAGCTTCTCATTTGCACGGATAACTCTAATGTTACTGTCAAAAGAGTCATTGATCACTTTCTGGAAAAGTTAAATCACTGTGTGGTCATCTTTGCTCTTAGATGACCTCATCCAGACTTCCGAACACTTCGTACAAACCAAGATGTATGTGTAGGAAAATGAATTTCATAATTTTATGGTGCAGTCAGGAAAAGCAAATCAACCTTTGCATAATTAATCATTGAAGATATACACTACAAGACAGAGGATAGCGCTTATTGTCAAGATAACTTTCATTTGAACACTTACTGCTTTAAATTAACAACTGCGGTCAGACATTAATTGTGGTTCATAAAATAATTTACTTTCTTTGATGCAGCATTTGGAACACTGTGTGATGTATGTTTTTCTTATACGACTTCCTTAATGAGAATGACAGGTGGCTTCTTAGAAGATTTTGTTTTCCGGCTGCTATGAAGACTTGGCATAATGGACAGCAGCTTCCACCTGCTGCTAGACTGTGTTTCCTTTTTTATTTCCTGTGTATTTTTAATCCACGGCAGAGACTCCTGGTGTGTGACAAAGTCACTAACCAAAAGTTTCTGTAGCATTTGAAGTAGAGTAATGAAAATGCACTATATTCATTTTGAAGTTACTGATTGGGTGTCCATGAACATGACAGGGGATTAAAAAGCAGAAGTCCTGATCATGGGAAATCATAATGAGCTAACTCTACGCCTTTTAAGCAATCCAACAATGTCCATTCACTCTTCTTTTTTCCCAGAGTGATCTATGAGCAAAATGATACATTGCAAACCTTTCATGGAAATAATTGAAGACATTTTGTATTTCCAGTACCATATATCACACATTATTGATAGATGCTATTATTTCACTGAAGTGAAATCTTTTATTTTTGTCCATACATACAGTACTGCCTTTTTAAAATGTATTACTTTACTTTTATTTCACTTTTCCCTTTATATTTCTACATTTGACTTGTATTTATGTTTAACAAAGTAGAAAAAGGCATGTCCTCCTCTCTAGTATGTTTAGATAGTTGATTCATTTATAATAACATCTTAAAAGTGAGTAATGTTTGCTTGTTATCAGACTTAGCTTGTAGGGACAACGGATTATTTCAGGTCTCCTCTTGCGCCCGGACATTGTTTACATTGTGATTAGCAACTTGAGATGTAAGAATGTTGGAGGGGTGAGGTGCTGCCTACAACCGTTTCACAACCATTTCACCTCTTTTGCTCTCCAGGACTGCTTAAATGCATGCAACCAAAGCTCAGTATTCAGATGTCATTGGTCAACATAACTCAGTCTACAAAAAGAAAACAGAACTAATACCAAAATGTCCTTTGCCTACTACAGATTCTGCATTCATATGCATATATCACAATTTATTATATATATATATATATATATATATATATATATATATATATATATATATATAATTTCCAGATATTATCAGTTAAGATTGATTTCTGCAGACACTGTGAAATAACTGTGTATATTACACTGAACCATGATTATCTGTTGTGTTTCATGTTTCCTCACAGATGTAAAGGGTCAAGCTCCAACTGCTGCTGGCTAAATCCAGCCTTAACGCAGTGACAGATGTCATGCTAATGGATGCCTGTGGTTCCTGGATTGACAGTATGGCATCGATATCAACAGGGAGCAAGGAACCAAGTCCCTGCTGGGAGATTTTAAATTTTCAAAGAGAACCTTGGAGGAAAGAGAAAGCCTGTGGAGATGGGGATCTCTCGGGGGGGGGCAGGGGACTCACATCATGGCTTTCACATTCATCCTGTAACCTCTAAGTACATGTTGCGCTATTAAACAGCATGAAGATATTGACTTAGTATTCGCTGCTGATGAAACACTAGTTCCCTGATATAAATGAATGAAATTGTTCTCCAAGCATCAACACGTTGCATAATGTTGCTCTGATCTCACACAGTTCCACATTATACTAGTTATTGGCAGTTTTAGAAAGGAAATTGTCAAATTAGTGTCAGCCGATGGCTCCATTTATACAAAATGTATTACCAATTTGTACACAAATTGTTGTTACACCTGCCAGTCATGTTCATAATTATATTGTTGGTCCAACAGTGCTACAAGGAGAAAAGGCTGATTTAAAACTATTCAATATCTTTGAGTAGGTTTTATCGTCTACACTCACAGCTGATAAATTGTTTTTTTTTTTAAATATATCATGGCTGGCTGTAAATGATTTTGTTATGGCTTTGGGTGTATCAGGTTTGGCATTTGTCACACTAGCATATCAAGTTACAAACTGAGTTGAGACCCAGAAGGGTTATTTTATCTGCCCTGCACAGCGAGGTACCAATGCTAACAAGCAAGTTGGCTAGTTCTGTAACTGCATGGGGAGGTGACCCTGCCATTTTCCTCTCAATTACTGAAGGAAATATTTCACTGGCTCACAACAGGAGGGAGGGGGTGTGGTGCAGCTTTATTGTGGGTGAAAATACCAGTGAGGGTCCATGGCATTCAAATACATAGGGCTTAACAGTCTGGGGCAATGGACAGGGGAGAGGGGGTGAAGAAGAACCTCTCAAATTCAGGGCTGGAACGGGAAACAAGGTCATCAGACCAGTTTGGCATAACAAAGATACATCATACACACGCAGAATGAAAATAAGTCTATTACGATTCAGGGCTTCCCCTTCTCCACCTCAGTGACCTGAATGACAACTATAGCTGACTTTGCAGTGACTACATGTCCTCTCATGGCACTGTGACACTGATTCACACACCAACAACAACCAAATTAAACCAATTCCAACTGCTGCTAAAAATATTCAAGTGGAAAACAAACCATAAAGCTGACATGGAAGCCAATCAAGCATGAACTACACCAAGAATGAGTAATGTGAACTCCTCCTAGCCCCCCGCACACATACAATACCCACTTTGCTCTGGCTCTAGTTTGGAGACAAGGAAACAAGCCTTTTGAAGTCTACATGAGCATTTGGGAGCCTGTTAGTTCAGTCAAGCATTAAGTTGGCTGATGCCGATTTCCTTTAACACCCTGTGGTTGCCCGACTGTTTGCCACGCAGTTTCATAGCAGAGCATAACAGGCCCATCAACCCTGCGTCATTAGCTAAATACTTCCTCAAGAAAAGCAAATGCAGTGGACCAAATCTCAGCTCATATTTTGCACTAGACCATAAACAAGTCTCAAAGTGACGTTAACTGTAATTACAAAGTAGAGTTTGGAAGAATTTGTCTTCCCGGTCACAATTTAGGATAGCTGTTTGTTTTCTTTATTCTGGTGCAATAAAAATCGCAGTATTTGACTGAATGTTAAGACTAAATGTTGCTCCTGAGTGACCTCTCTGCGCGTCATATCACATTATAAACCATTTATTTTATTAGCACTGTGGCTAAGAAGATCATGTTGCTCGACTGAAAATAGAGAGGAAACTAAATTATCCATCAAGTGCTGCTTCGGTTTGTTAACAGAACACTCCCCTCCAGACAACAACCTTACAGGACAAAATTAAACCACTGATTACAGAACAAACCTGATCAGCAGCCTTGAGCTCAACATGTGTCATTTGTGCCAGTCCACCTCTATAACACAGACTGCTTGTTGCTTTGAAAATGATTGTCATTTGTTCTGCTCCTCTCAGTGTCTCCCTTTTCTGTTTTGTATTGTAATTATGTTATAATGGAACTGAATTTATTTCATGTTGATGTTGTTCTATGTACTGTTTTATGATTGTGTCTTGTTTGGTAACACTTTTTATTAAGGTGCTTGTAATAAGCCTTTGTTAATCGGTGGTAAGGGCCTTATAAGATACCAATTAACATTAATAAATGTTAATATGGCTGTGTTAAGTGTTAATAATACCATCATAAACATGTTTATTGTTCGAGTATAAAACATTTAGAAACACTTATAAGAAACAATCTATAAACTGCTTAAGAACGTTAACAAGAGGCTAATAAGTTTCTTATAACTGTTCACATCATTGCAAATAAATTCACTGAGTTAGTCCCATTATTAAAGCTTTACTTTGTTAGCTTTTGTTGTTGTTTTATTAAAATTTCTACATATGTATTATGCATATTAGCAGTTACTGACGCATTTGGTGGTTACAGGATCTAAAGTCAACCAGTGTTTATTAAAGTTAATAAATCCCTTGTTATGCACTTTGGACAGAGAGGATGTCATGCAGCAAAGTGCTGGATTTGAGCTGTGTCCTATGATGTTAAATGTTAAAGTACCAGGTGAGCTAACAGATCTCTGTATAATGCCTTATTAAATAATAATGAATACTTTCTTATACAGTTAATAACAGTTAACAATGCTTTTCACAGGTCCACCATCTAGAATGAACATCACATCTTAACAAGGCTGATAAAATGTGAATATAAATAACATACAAAAATAATAATTTAGTTGTGAAGCATAAAATCAAAACACTTTAAGACAGCTCCTATTTTCCCATAATTTTAACATGTGGCAGCCACACGCACAGCGAAATGTTCTATAGAGCACACAGTTATAGAGTTAGTTAATGTATATTGATGTTAATAAGCATATTATAAGGCCCTTATTACCTATTAACTCTTTTTTAACTCTTAACTCTCATAACTCTTTTTTGTTGTTGCAATTATGAATCAAGAAAATAACTGTAGCCAACCGACGCCTTCATGGTGCACTTCTTCAGTATCTGTCATATAATAAATAAGTTGCATCATGACACAAAATCCATACAAAGAATTCTTATTGGTATGGAGCAGAGTACAGAAATACTTTAGATATAAGTTCCGTATCGGTTACAAGTGTATATTGATTGTGTATAATGATCAAGAAATCTGTACCAGACAAAAACCCTCTGAACACAAAGGTGGTAAATGCAGACACAAGTCTTGTTAATTAACAGCAACACATACAGTGTGATCTCACCTCTGTTTTTACACACAGCAAGTGCAACAGTCTGTCTGGCTTAGGTAAGGGAAACCAAAACAACTTAAACAAATATTTCTCTCTCATGCTCTGCATCTCTAAAAGTAGATTTGTTCCACACGTCGTCCCTGAGCGAACGGAGAGCAAACTAGACAGTCTGTAGAACTAACATTTACACTGATACATTACACAGCAAGCACACTGGAATGCACTGACATTACTGCCGTGTCTGCCTTGCCATTATTGTTGATATCTATATATCTACAGAAATTCAGAGTATGAATGTGTCATAGTGTGGCAGTGTTGCAGAGCAATAACACACATTTCACATACTGTAACACACGTATTTATCACATGACTCACATACAGGCTCAAGAGAGGTTATTGAGATACAGCAGAAGTATTTAAATGGCAGTCGAGAAGGCTTAAGACTATCAAAGGTGTACAGATTAAAGTTAGCACCAGTTGTGTTACTGAGTTACAAACGAGTACAACACAGTATAATACTCAAACAATCACATAAATCAGCATCAGACTTTACAAAACAAATTTGGAGACAAACATATTTTTGTCTGAGAATTAAAGAAATAAGCTTATTTCCAAAACACTGTACAACTATTTTAAGAAGAAAAACGTTGTCACCTTAATGTCAATATTCAGTGTTTTTATTATATTGAGCATCAAGTCTATAAAAGATTAATTCTTTTGACTGTCCTTTAAAAACAAATTACCGGAACAATTACAACATTTCTCAGCCTTTCTGTAAGAGTAGAATAAACACACAAATAGTGGGAACTCTTGAAATATTGCTACAAAATGTCTGCATCCACTTTTTTAAAGAAGACACTGAGTCATATCATAAAAAGGTGTTTTGATATCGCTTTTCCACTTCCTCTAATTGAAATACAGATTGGCACTTTTTCTGTCACAGAAGGACGTAAGGAAAACAATTTTCAGCTCTGACCTTTCAACATCGCTGCTGCCTGAACAGCCCCAGGGAGGATTTGTCCTTTCTCATCAACTGCACAATATCTAATATGTTCCATTAAGCTTATTGTTTCACACAGAAATAAACTCCTGGTCTCATACTGGCGTGGTCCTCCTGTTCACTCCGTCTTTCAGATCTTTCTGGAAGCAGTTGTGAACTTGTAAAAACCCAGAGTCTCTCTCTGGGCTGTAGGGCCCTGCCATCCCACTTCCACCCTTCAGAGGGTCCCTACTGAGGGCGTACAGAGATATATCCCCCATCGGCAAACCCATCCCCAACCCTCCTCCTCCTCCTCCGCAACTTCCTCCACCGATCTTCAACCCCACTGGGGAGGGCTCACGGGATGGGTCAGACGACCTCGAGCTGGAGCGTGAGCGCCTTCGTCTGTAGCGGTAACTTGGAATGCGAGAGTACGGCGAAGAAGAGGAGGTGGTTTTGATGAAATCGCGCTGGGCTCGGAATCGTGTCTCTTTATTTTTCTCGATATAGATGTTGACGGCAAGAACACCCACTGATTCTGCCACGATGAAGGAGAGGGCCCCAAAGTAAAAGGACCACCCGTAATTGTACTGGTTCTTCTTGTCCTCGTCTTTCTTGTCACTGGGATCCCCAGCGTTGCTGGAGATGTAGACGATGATGCCGATGATGTTGCTCAGGCCTGAAGAGACGAGACAAGAGAAAAGAGAGAGAGAGACTCCAAATAAGAACCAAAAAATGGATTCAAGAAACACAAAAAATGCTTTCCAAGTAGGTAAGATATTGGCAAACAACAACAACAACAACAAAAAACAACAAAATATGCCATAGGGACAAGGCACATGGAATGTATTTTTTGCTGAAAGTTAGGGTAAGGGTAAGAAACAGGTGAAACTTAACACAGATTTTAAAGGGAAGCCCTCTTATATTGTGGCTGTCTTCCTCCTTCTGCCTGTGGCACTGCACAGGATCTCTTTGTTGTCACACCAGTTTGTGTGTTTATCTATAGTGCGCTGTCAGTCTTGTCCTACCTGCAGCCACAAACAGGATGCCAGCGCTGAGCAGGATGTTGTTCTTGTGGCTGTAGATGCGTCCAACACCGATACACAGGCCGCCCAACATGAGCAGAATGGTGCTGAGAATGGGGAACAGGCTTGATGCACGCACTATACCTGTTCATACAAGAAAGAAGGAGACAGTGAAGCCCTCTTGTCAGTATGAATTTAAACATGAATACAGGCTGAGGATGAGCAGCATCTAATTCATTGAGAATGACAGTAAAGTAAAGTAATGCTAATTAATAATGTAATTATTAAACAGTAGTACTGTAGTTAGCAGAAACCATCTTAGCAGTATTAATAATAGAAGAAGAACATTTTTAATTCACCCACCATCTATTTCTATTTATCATTTATAAGGGTTTTTTTTTTCGATCTGCAATAACATTTTTAGCCACTCGGTGGCAGCAAAACAAACAACAGTGACATATTACCGCCTTATAAATTCAATATGGCAAAGATTTAGTAGATTAAGTAGATTTAGTAGATTTAGAGTTAGTAGTTAGTAGCATATCGGGTTTAGTTACTCTACTATTAGAAAGAAGAGTGAAAGGCCAGCAAAACTGCCTCAGGTTCAACAGATGAATGCTTCCCACAGATTCTGAGGCTTGATTAGTAGATGTTCCTACCTTTCTATGACACTGACCGAGTGAGTGCAGGATATGAGGTTTTTGAAATTCATTAATACTGACAATGGAAAAGATGGAAACAGTTGCTTTGGTGGGAGGGACTCAAACTAGAAACCAGACGAGATATGCACAATGACCTGTAACCTCACACATAATGGGTAGATTAATTAAACAGTAATGACCTCGACTGTAGCCGCTCACAGTGACACGTCTTCATCAAACCACCTTGGTCAAATGTGAGATGCGCTCTTACATGAGCCATGTTTTAGATCAGTCCTATTACTCATCAGTATACAATCCAGTTCATCATCTCCACAGCTCCAATTACTGTCATGACATCAGGCTTTTATGGGGGAGGGATACAGATGTCATGACACATTAAGTAGTCCTATGATAACTCTATCACCAGACGAAGAAAAAAAGAGGGGATTAAGGGTTGAAGTGTTTGAAGATGAAGAGGTTGCAGTGACTTACGTAAGATGTACTCTGAGCTGTCTGTATCATAGTCGTTATCTTCTGGAAAATGATTGATCCGAAAACAGCTTCCTTTGTTGATACCTGCAGAGAAACCAAAAGCAATGTGAATGTGACTGATGGTGGTAACAACCTGTGCAGGGATGAAATGACAACAGTTAAAGGAAAATAAATGACTATTAGGAAAGATGGAACAAAAAGAACTGCATGATGACCATCCACTGAATCCATTAGCCTTTTGTAAACAAATCTGAACTGAAACAAATCAGTTAGAACAATCTGGAGTCTCCTTTTGGTAAATAATATCGAAACTAGTGCTGAACTGTCTTTTTTTCACCTCTAACCATGTCAGAGACCATTTGAGGACAGGGTGCCGTGATTCTGAAGTTCTCAAGCCCTCAGGCACCTTTTATTCAAAGAACCAGTGTCTTCACTGAGAAAATATTCCTTCTACTTTTAAGAGAATAAAACATTGGAACATTATGAATATTGAAAGATTGTACTTTGAATTAAAATTCTAGAGCCTGATTTTGCTACCGTATCCTGTCCTGCCTGCCTTTGCTACTGTATTAGTTGCTGTGGAGCCGCAGACCTGCAGAGGTATGAATGGACATGGAACTGTCAGACTGTCTGTAAACATAACCTAGACTTAGAGCAGCTTGGATTCCCACTCATGTGTAACAGCAGTACCAGTTTTTTGTTAGTGTAAGACTTTCAATACTCCTTGTTGCAATTTCATCATTTGGAAGCTCCTTCAAGAGTCACAATATCTTCAAATTATGTACAATTGACAAACATAGAAACTGATCACTCAATCCAAATCTTAAATTCTTAATTGTGGATTCATTCATTCATTTATAAAAGATTTCATCCTAATCAATGATGAGACTTATTTGTATAAGCTGCTGATCACTTTCTTGGCACCAATAGTCCTTGTACAAGTTTTAAGGAATTCAAATATTATTCTGCATACATACTGTACATTATCTAAAATGCAGGCAGTGATTCGTTTGTAGAAATCAATTCAAACTTATTTCATCAGGAAATTTCTCTTCTTATCTGAACAAACAAAAGTTCAGACTCATCTATCACGTTTAGAGCATTTGAACCTGAACTTTCTGCAATACATCTATTCCACAGATTCACCTAATTTAAAGTGTGTGGGCTTCAAGGGGGTCAGTTTACACAGAAATTGAATATAATATTCCTAAGAATGTTTTAGCGTATATTCACCTGGAAATAGGAAACATTGTGGTTTTGTTACCTTACTTCTACACTTCTTCTGGAATGGGAGGGTGAACCCAGCAGTATTCAGTTGGTTGCAATCAGTAACTTCACCACTAGGTGCCACTAATTCCTACACACTGAAACTTTAAGGGCACCCTGTGAAGTTTTTGACCCCTTGTAGCACTAGGGAGCAATTTTGTTACGAGCAGGTCATTTTTTTAATTTCAATCTTGTCCACATAGGAAGGAAGGGAAAGTTATGTCTATCTTATTTTAACTGTGAAAACTAGCTTTAGAGCTACAGACTATGCATCTTGTTTAGAATAGACTCTGGCTAAATGGCATGTCTGCTATTTTTCTTTATGTTTAATGTCTTAGACTGCTGGAAAAGAGAGTGAAAGAAAGAATAGCAGACATAAAGTGATGAAACGTCCTTAAGAGCACAGACTCTTCACTGACTCCACTCTCTCAACCTTGCTCTCTCAGTCTCTTTCAACTCTCATCCTCTATTTTTTACACTCAAACCTCTATCATGTCTCAATTACCCACTTCTCTCCCATATATGTTCTAAATGTTTTCCTCTTCAAACCACTCTCAGCCACATTGATTTTTAATGGACCAAGCAGACTCTTTGGATTGATACAGAATCACTGTCTAATATCACACAGGGTTGTGTGAGTGTATCATGCATGTATTTTGTATTTCTTAGATCGGTGTTTCAATGTAACTGGATGTTTTTTCCTGATTGTGTCTTACAAAAGGTTAAGGAAAAGGTGCGGGGTAAAAGATATTTTATAAGTTCAAACAAAGAGCGAAGGTGTCCAAGTAAAATAACTGTATTAATAAATGATTCACAGAAGGCCAGTGAGTTAATAATCAGAGGAATGACAGTGAGAAAGATAGAGGAGAGAGAAAGAGAGGGAGCTCAGTAGGGGAGGTATCTCCCCAGAGCCCATCTGTCTGAGAGACCGGAGCCCATCTTTTATTACTCAGCATAGCTTCACCATGGCAACCTCCCCCCGGCAACCCAGAATCACATTTCTAGCTTCGCTTCTCAGAGGAAGCCTTTGACATCTTACCAATGCATTCACTAGGCTAACACACACACACACACACACACAAATGTTTCTCAAAAACATGCACACTCACTCATTCACACACCCACAAAACCAGAAAGCAGCCTTTCTGAAAAAGAGAAGCTCAAACAATCGCATTAAGAAAAAGAAAAAAGAAAAATTGATTAGCTGGTGGCACACAGCAAATCAACAAGATCTGTCCATTTCAAGCCAGTACAAATGTCTGAAACACATTTAGTGCCACTGCAGTCCGTTCAGTGATCAGAGGTGACTTGCTTAAGTGAGGGTTCATGTCGTATTTCAGCCTTGACTGGCTGCAGAACAAGACCTCACTTTGATTCCTTTAAAAGCTCATTTGCTAACGTTGCTCACCTTCAGTGAATCTCCTCCTTGTTCGATAAGACACAACACTCATGCCGACGTCTGTTTGGCACATAGAGACAAGCATAATTTCTTCTACAAGATTAGCCAACACGCCCCCAGGGTTTACCCATTATTTATGCTGCTCATATAACTGGTTAGACTTCATCTTGTTCATTATTCCTGGAAGAGATTAGGTCTTATTTGAACAGTAAAATGAGTGGACAATTAAAGCTGTTACTATTTTTCAAAAGCAAATGAACCAAAAAGGGGAAATGGACAAAACAGGCTACAGCTCCACTTTAGGGTGTATCTCTGTTGTCCATATGTTTCGAAGTAGTAAGTCTCTGATTGGAAGTCATTTTATCATTTTGACTTAGCCAAGTCACCAGAGGCCAGTTAAATCAAATTTCACAAGTGTGGCAATAGTGCTGATGTGATGTGTCTGTAAGAGGGAGAGAGAAAAAGAGAGAAAGAGCAAGAGAAGGTGTTTCAGCTCACATCCAACAATATGAGTGAGGAAAGAGAAAAGACTACAGATGTTTAAGAATGAGTGCTCCATCTCACTTCTGCTGACAACATTCTCAAAGGTTTGAAGAGAGTGAGAGAGAATGTGCCTTTTCATTAACTTTACATGAAATCCAAAAATAGTCATGCACTTTCACATATATAAATCTAGTAAGTAGTAACAGTACTGAGCAAAAGTTCATGGAGCGTGTAGTGGTAGCATCATCTGCATATCTGCACAAACCTCTGGGCATGTGTTGCTTTCTCATCTCATGGATCCCCCCATCCACAAAAGTGTCAGATCTCTCTACATGTCTGAGAGATGCTGCCTTCATGTCACATGGAAACATCGAAGATGCAAGCTTCCTTCTTCCAAAAAGCACTAATGTCATGAATTCATCTGAACTCTGCAGGGTTTGGGTATTAAACAAGTTTCCTTTGATTTTCTAACTTCACACATCCCCAGCAAGTATTCTCTTGTGATCAATGAAGAAATGATGAATATATGTCATACATTTTAATATATTCTGATTATTAATCATCAAACACAGAACAATTTGCTGGATTTTTCCTCTGCGGTTGCAACTGCAGCATCTCTGGATGCACTGAGCATTTTATGAACATGCCACCTGAAGTACCACCTGTAGGCACAGCGAATAAACTAAATTTTGCAGAAACCTGCAGCTGTGGTGAATACAAATACAAATCAGCAACTGATTATTTTCTAGCTTACATGGTGTCATAGTTGGCCTCCTGTAAAGTTATGTATTTATTAAGCCTTGTTAGTGTTGTGGAGACAACTCCCAAAAAACTTGATGAAAAATGACACAGAGACAGCTGCTCGCGAATCTGAACTTGTTTACTCAAAATCTTCACAGCTTTTTATAACCATTCTTATATCGCTGTTACATAGTCATATCACCAGATATGGACCCAATCATCCTGAACTTTGTTATGATCACGTAGCCAATGTTCTGAGCGTCACGCAAATTACTGAGAAATGTGCACGAATGTATGTGTGTTTTTCATGAGTGTGTACGGTGTGTGTGTGTGTGTGTGCTTGACTTCTCCATAATCTGGTCAAGGCGACCTGAAAACTGACTGACTGAATGTTATCTGGCTTAACAGGAACATTTAATACTAGCAGTTATCCCAGCTGTGTTTCCTGAACATATTTCCTCATCGGCGTGTCTGTGTGTCTATGTGAGTGCTTCTATTATATTACATTTAAATATATATATATATATATATATATATATATATATATATATGTATGTATCACTCAGAACAGACATTAGTTGGGTTGTTAGTTAAAGGGAACAAAATCTGTGGAGGTTTCAGCACCAGCAGCAGTAGACAGCACCAATGCAAGTCAGGACTGATGTGTGGCTACTTCACACATCAACAGATTGATTTCATCTTATGTGTCCTGTGCGTGGTTATGCTCCTTGCTGTTCATCAGCAAAGCACAGGAAAAAAAAAGCCTGATTGATTTAATTGATTTGGCTTCTGTCCAATGAAGCAGTCGCGCGCAATGGTGTGCAAACGTGTCCAAACAATAACCAGCGCAGGAAGCCCAGCCCAAAACTCCTCAGGCTGTGTGTGTTTGGGGGATCACGGATACGCAGCACAACAGCTGAGAAAAAGATGATAGGATTTCATGAAGCAAGTCGGTTTCTTGCTAAAACGTTACATCTATATCTGAAACTTATTTCATCCGTCTGAGCAATTTTATGGAAGTAGTTGCCAAGCAACGGAATCGAGTTAATGAAAAAATTAGGATGAATCCTTAAATTACTAATGGGCAAATGGCAATTCTTGCTGGTGGCATAATGTGAAATATGAAAAAAAAGAAAACATTATATTTGTCTCTTTGTCGTGATCTATCCATTGAGGCTTTTTTAGTGGCAAACTAAACCGTTTACAACAATTTACTGATGAAAACGCAACATTACGCACGAACATCATCACTTTGCGCGCAACAAGCAGTAGTTTCCCTCCAATTTGTCTTATACACTATCATGCCCAGAGAACTTTTAAATGCTGTTTAACGCATGGGACAACACAAATGACTGATAATGTCTTAAATGAAGTTTTCAGTCAATCATGCGTCGTCACGACACACAACGTAGGATACATTTGTTGCGAATCTCCGTGTACTTTTTTTGCACAATCGAGCAGCATTTCTGCTATTTTCACTCCAAGTTCCTAATAGCAGCGTTTGTTTGAATACAGTTTTATTTCACTGACAAAACAATGCGCATATCATTACCTCCCCACCCCAAACAAACAATCAGAACGAGAAGAGCTGGCTCATCATTGGACAAAATGCTCACCTGTGCCAATAAGCACTTGCTATGTGGCAAAAAGAAAGTTTGTTGAAAAACAGTTACTAACTTATTAGACTTTGTTTTACCTTCGATACAGCAGATCCTCCACAGTCCAGAGTGCGTCAGGTCGCCTCTGACTTTCTTGGTTTGCATCTGGGTCTCATCGGTGGTGGCATTAGTGGTGTTGCAGATGTACGCCCGGGAGTAAAGCCAGTAGTCGGTGCCGATGGCGATGGTCATGAGACTGAAGGCGGCAAAGGCCCCCACGATGGCCAGCAAAGTCTGAACCCCACGGTCACACCATGCCATGGCGTCTCATAATGTGTGGATCCTCCACAGCAGCTTACGCACACGGCGAGGAGCGCATAGTGCCCATGATCATGGTCAGAGGAAGCGCTCGCGTCTCGCGGTTTTTTCCTCTCAGCAACAGAATCATTAACTGTTCGATGAGTGCTCCTCTCCCTCCTGTAACTTCTTCGGTCTGAGTTTAATCCAAGTTCTCGAGTCCGACACGATCGCACCTTTTGTTTAATTCCTTTCAGTTGATTGGGCTCATCATCCTGCTACAGGTGGAAATTAAAAAAAAACATTCCTTGAACAAATTTACATTTTAATATTAAAATAAAATAAAGTTCATAACATCTATGTGGATCATAAAGCTACGGCTTCTTTACTGTTTTTTTTTTTCTTTATTAAAGTGCACGATTTAACAAAGGATGCAGCATCGTTCATCCAGACCACACCTTCCACGGCTGAAGCTAAGCCAATGGGAAAGGGCGGTGTGAACAGCTGGTGGTGGAAGGAAACCAAACCTACAAACAGTGATGTTTGTCTTTCCAGTTTGTCGTCCGCACTCCAATTAAAAGATAACCAAGCATTTTCACATACACGTGGAGAACATTAACTTTCAAAGTGGATTTCAAATGTTTCCCAAAACATCCAGAAATCGTGCAAAGGGCAAAAACATCACCACTGACAGCATAGTGGAGATGAGAGAGATCTGTGGTTGAACTACTGTAGCAGCAATTTTAATGAACTTAAAAGCATCACTACTGATGAAATATTTCTGAAAACATGCATCAAAACCACTTTGAAGTTGGAGCAGTCTGCCTACAAGATCACCCGGTTTAAAGGAAGACATGAATGTTTGCCACGATCAGAAACTCAATTTTCACATTCCTAAATGAATTCAGTCTATGTTAGGGCCAGGCCTGTCACTTTAAGCACTCAGCTGTTTTGCAGTTGGGGGGTCTTTTTCTGTGGAGCAATCTTCTCTTTCACACTGACACACACAGAGAGGAAACCAGACAAAGCCTGCAGGGTTTTGGCTGTTTGCACTGTCCCATTTCTTGGACTTGGGAGCCTCATCCTAAAATCTCAGGGTTTGAGTCACTTCCTGGTCCCCGCAAAGCGAGGAGAAAAAGTTTGTGTGAGGGTCTGAACGTGCATGTACGGAGGGAGAGGATGGAAATAGGAGGATTATAGAAGGAAGTGAGGAGGGAAGGAGAGAGATGGATGGGAAGAATGGTAAAGTAGCATGCAGGAGGGGGAGCGTGGAAAAGAGCACACTAGTTTACATATGAGGGCTGGAAAGCAAGTGACAAGACTGAATTTGTGCCACATTTTTGGCTCTGATTCAGGAGAGTGGGCTTAGCTCTCAGTTTGTGGATCGAGCTAGAGTACGTCCACTGGACTTCAATCATCTTAACAAAGGGGGTGAGAGTGGGGGAGTCACAGCAGGTGAGCAGACGGAGGCCGAGATATGTGATGTTTGAGTCAACTAACAGGAAATGTCATTTGCAGAATATTTTACACAACAGCTCATAAAGATTTTATGCCATCATATCAATATAATCACCTACTGATGTTCTTTCTTTCCGGCTAAAGTCAAAGCTTACTATAAATATGGCTGCAGTTTGCTACATCCTGCACCATCAACATCCAGGAAGAAAGAAATAAAGGAATACAAATACATAGACTCTGAATTGGGACATACGGCACTCAGTGCCTTATTTCATTCAGTGATGACCTCTATGAAAGACGTGCCAGGTGAGAAAAGGAGGCAAGTGAGGCACAATACAGAGCGTTTCATAATTGTATGAGACAATGTGACATGTCACTGTCCTCTTTCAGTCACAGAGTGTTTTACGACCCATTTCAGGATGGTGTCTCTTATTTTCTTTTACTCAACTCCATAGAGGAAATCCTTTCCTAATTGAAGTAATGTTTATGATCACCAGCCACATAATGAGATGTACTTTTGGATGCATTAACGCTGGATGTCTGGACGTATCTGCAGAAGATTGCCAGGGATGGATCACACATGCAAAAAGTTTTTTCTCTGGTGTTTTTAAAGAGAGGCATCCATCAAATGCAGAAGGCAGGGTTGAGGAGTACTGATGTGTTTCCTCTGTATACCTGTAGCTGTCCTATGTATGTAGTCATATGTGGAGTTTTGCCTTGCATTAGTGGAATTACTTTCATTTTGTGCTTGTGCGCGACTCTGAGATGTGTATAAAGTGTTTTGTTTGCATTAGTTCATTCTGGATGTGAGATTAAACGTTGTGCCGAGCTTTATGATGGTAAACATGGATTGTGGGGGCGGCAGTAGCTCAGTCCATGGGGACATTGGGCTTGGGGAGGCTGGTTCAGATCCAGCATGGTAGTTGAAGATGTGCCAGTTCACCTCCTGGTTGCCTTGCTGAGGAGGTGAGGTGCCCTGGAGCAAGTTATGGCTGTCTATCACCATCTCTTCACATTTTCTATAAGCCCTGTGTGTGGGGTCGTGTTTTGTTCCTATATACGTAAAACTTGAGAGATCAGTTAGGTCTTGACGAGCATGTAGGACTGTATAAATGATGGAATTTGAACCCCAAGATTGAAAAACTTTGCAGTTTAGATCTAACTACAAATCTATGTTAGATGACTTACAATACGGTACACCCCGGTTTTCCAGCCACACTGTCCCACTTCATCTCAGTCACTGTTTCTGTGACTTGTCCCTTCACATGCCCCATGAGGTTTGGCTTTCAAGTATATTGTCCTTGGGCTATTTTTACATCCTGACAAGATTCGTCTGAGTGCTGCTGTTTCTTAGTAAAAATGACTTGTTGGCTTTTCAGCGACGCTGTGTTAAGTGGCTGTGCTGACGGGAGTAACACAGGGATCACTGATAATGAATTGAATTCTCATCATCACAATGTTCCCAAGTTCTTTTCAACTTCACTTCTTTCTCTCTTCACTTTCCAGCGTCTTCATTGTCCGTGCTTAACTTGAGAGAGCGCTTTGGCGCAGCTTGCCATTTCACTCTGGTAATTGATGTCTCCTCTGCCAGCTTCCTCTTTTCTCATGGTGTTTCCTTCTTCCATGCAGGTTTTGGCCTGTGCCAAGAGCGATTCTTCTATGACCGTGCGGAATTTTCTCCCACAAATATGGCAGTGTAAGTGTTGATAGTTTTTCTCGA
This sequence comes from Protonibea diacanthus, assembly GCA_028641955.1. Classification (NCBI taxonomy): domain Eukaryota; kingdom Metazoa; phylum Chordata; class Actinopteri; family Sciaenidae; genus Protonibea; species Protonibea diacanthus. The sequence goes on along the minus strand of CM053977.1, from coordinate 18,128,929 downwards.
CTGCTTTTTTCTGCTTGTTTTCAATCCCATTTGATTATATTCTGCAGTCTGCTCCATCAAGTAAAAGACATTAATGCTGCCTGGTGTACAGCATTTGTGAAATGTGCCAACGTTCCAGGGCTATTTAGATAGGAAAGAGCATATCAAGGAAATAATTGGTTCATTTCTTTTGAAAAGATTTTGTCAAAAATTCTGGCTGATTTTGCCAAAATTGCAGGATGAAGGAGGAAGTGGATTTTTTAATTTCTTTTGAAAAGCAAATGAGAGAGAGAGAGGAAAGAGGCAAGATGAGAGCAAACATTACAACTTTGGGTATACAGTAAAAAGGAGATATACCAGCTGAGATATGGTAACAAAAGTTAAGCTCCAATTCTAAGAAAGTTATTTTTGGCTTCTGGACCAAACACAGAGCAGCACTGGAAGGGTTTTGATACGTGTTGTTTTATCCCTGGACCTGTAAAACTGAAACTGTAGAGGTGACTACAGCTGTGTATTAGGTTTGATACATGTTCTGAGTTAGAATACAGTTTATTTATAGAAACCGTCATCATGTATCATTTTATATCATTTTGTCAAAACCCTTTCCTGTACACTAAACTCAGTAAAATGCTGTGGGGAAGGTCATGATTGTCATTAGATAATAGATATGTCATGGGGTAGTGGAAAATGCGACCACTCAGTTTCCACTTAATTTACAACTGGATGATAGCAATTATTCATAGAAGACTGAGCGGTACCGTGCAGCTCCTACATGAGAATGTCTTTAAAAAGTCTTCTTTATGAAAGTCAATTAGAGTACTTAACAGGAAAAAGGGTAATACTGAGCATGAATGTTTCCTGTTAAGTACTCTACCATTCATGCTCATTATTACCCCTTTTCTAGATGAGTGAGACTTCAAAAATAATGACCATTTTACATCCTGTTCTCACTTGTCTATTTGTGTTATTTAGAGGCAAGATGAAGCGATAACACATGGAGGCTTCCTGCTGCAGTTACTAGTGAGATGTGGTGCGTGCTGCATACGGTGCCTGGAGGAGAAAAGACAGTTAAAGAGAATATGAGGTTTGGCTAAAAGAAAGCAAACACAGACTTAGCTCTTAGGATGCCAGATATTTACTATGACAAGTTGTCATGTAGTTTATACCAGCATTTTTTTGCTTAATTTCTTACAGTAATATTTAGCATACACAGTTTTTGCCACATCAGTCTTATGTAATAAATTTGTGCAATCAAAAAATGATCACTGAGATCTGGGAACATGCCATGACAAAGTCAGAAAGGGCAAGAAATGAGCAGTCAGAAATATCGTGTGCACACACAGTTTGGCTTGCAAATCTTGTATAACTGTGACACTTTAGTCTTTTCTGACATTTTAGCAATGTCACCACGATCCCATATCTCAGTAATTAGACAGTAGAATAACATTATCACTGACAGAAACAACGGCCAAAACTTTGAAAATCAAATCCAACTTCTAATCAAATTTCCCAATTAACTTGTTTTTTTTGTTTTTTTTTTACTTTTTGGACTTTTTTTGAATGAAGAGATGCATGTGAGCTCTACTTTCACACCAAATGGAACAAGCTGGCACAAAGGGAAGAATGAGGAGACAGATTTTTCAGTTTTTCTAATTTTCCTATCCGTTTAGCACAGAATGGTATCAGCAGCAAGGCATTCAGCCCCTTGGTGGTTTCACAGAACCTCATTGTGGACCATCTGTCCCCTGCGACCGATAACTTTTCCAAACCTGCATGTTTATGTCAGTGACAGCAAGCGCTCACTACAGAGGGTGGTTTCGTGAGTTTCAAAAGGGGCGCACATTGGAGGGTTGATCATCAAAGGCAAATTTTCAAGTCTCTCGAGTCCAGTCAGGCTTTGAATCTGGCTGCGCCACATCAGTGATTAAAAGCAATGAGTTCTCTCTGAATATTTCAGGAAGTCAAGCTGTTATATCTTCATATAAAGTTGCTTTGTTGGTAATTGATTCGGCAATCATTTTGGTGTTTTCCCATTTAGAAAAGAAAAAAAAAATAGTATTGAATCTGGGTTTAATAAATAACCTAGCAATTGCTTGCTGACAGATTTTTGTAAAATGTGTTTACCGTTTGATCTCACCTCTATGATTTCCTCGATTCTGTGTAAAGTGCAGCAGTGACAGACATTCACTGGCCTGTTACAGTGTGTGAGGGAAAGTCTCTGTTAAGTGAAGTATAAGGCGCTGACTGCAAACCACGACATCCTTAGTTTTACTCCAACGTGCTTTGTTGCATGTACTTTCTCAACACTCACTTTTTTCCATTTCTGTTATTCAGAATAACACACAAACAGCACAAACTGGCCAAAAAATATAAGAAAAGATCCTTTTTTCTCGAGTCACCTGCAAATTTTAAACAGTCACAGCAATGAATACGACAGACACACACACACACACTCGGTCATAATGCAGAATTACACATATCTGTTATACAAACATAACGCACGAAAACATGAAGCCATGCAAACGCGCACCTCAATGTGCCACCACGATTGACATTACCAAAGCGTTTGAGCAACACGTGTTCTCAGCTACAGTGTGATGCATGACAAAACCTTGCATAGTTTTTGCCTCTCTTTATTCTTGCTGTGTCTCCAGCTCTAATGAGTAAACATACCATAGCAAACAGCTGACAGAAACATTCCCAGGACCAGTGTGTTTTTTAACAACCAATCGTTTCAAACATGGAGGCTGTGCACAGAACCAATCATGGCCCAAAGAACAAGATGTGTGTTCGTGTGTTTGATGCTTGTTAGCAACATCTCTTGTATAATTGATTCCCTGCTTGTTTGTCTTCTCTCTTTTTTTTTTTTTTGACTTCACACCAGGGTCTTATTCTGTTGTAGCTGCTCTACTATCAAATGATGCTTTTAGTTGAACATGGGGCAGTGATACAGTTCAGCCTCTGGTGGACAAAATGAGCATTACAACAACAAACACTAATTCTCAACTGTTTTAACAGATAAAAACAATATACCGAACTTAGATAAATTATCCTCGAAAAAACTCGTTTTTGCCTGATAAGAAAACTGTTTATATCAATCTTAGAAACTGGATCATTGTTTTTTTTCTCTCACTTGCCTCTCAGAGCTTCCGTACATACAAGAATATAATATTACTAGTCATAGTATTGGTGATGGACTAAATTACATGAACAGCTCAGTTTAATGCAGTCAACTAATGCTACCCCAAATATATTCTGACATAACATTAACAAACTCAAAAGCTAAACCATCAGCTTATTTAGGCTTGCAGAGATTTTACGTGTTATTATTTTGTAGCAGGTAGCAGTCAAAGCAGCAGTTTTTAACTTTGTTCTGGAATGCTGTAAAAATCTTTTTTTTTTTTTTTTCCTCCTCGTACTTTCTCAGTTCTTTTTATGTCTTTGATCAGTCTTAAAAAAAAATCTTTGGTTTGTTGTGGCCTTAGATGCAGGGGGTTCACAGTTGGAGTGAAACAAATTGTTCAGTCAGCGACTGAAAAAGAGCTATTCAGTCGCTTTAGTGTAGTGTAAAATACACAGACATGCACACACACACACACACACACACACACACACACACACACACAAAGTGCAATCGGATCATGTTATGTCAAATTCTTTAATTAACCACTTAGCAAAGCAAGGCCAAAGAGGTTATGGTATAGATGGAACAGGGACTATCATTAAAATTATCCTTAATCATTAAAAAGCTACAACTGTTAGCATCAATGAGACAGCCTGACAGACACACAGAGACTTGGGTTCTACAATGCCAAATGCTTGCCCTTCAGGCCTCTCGCCTCCCAATGGCAATGAACCTGCTGCATTCACAAGTAACCTATTAAACAGAAGGCAAAAGGCCTTTTCCACAAAGTGTCAGGAAAAAGACAAAAAACAGACAGATGGAGAAAAGAGGATGAAAGATGTAATACTGGGGGAAGAAGACGGATGAAGAGATAAACAGAGAAATGAAATAAAAGGACTGTGTGTGTGTGTGTGTGTGTGTGTGTGTGTGTACTGATGCGCTGCAGGGGATGGGGTGCTTGAGATGGACCATTCATACATTATTGATTGTTTTCCTTTCTTGGCCCTGAAAGGCTGGACTCATGGGAGTTAGTGTATGTTTTAGATCATTATGATGAACCTATGAGATAATTTACCTTTTGTCAAGGTAATGTAATTGAGTTGGGGTGTCGATTAGCTCAGTTGGTAGAGCATCCACCCCCATGTACGAAGGCTCAGCAGCGGCCCAGGGTTTCAATCCGACCTGCGGCCCTTTGCTGCAAGTCGTTACACATCTCTCTCTCCCCACATTCCTGTCACTCTTCAGCTGTGTCTGTCAAAAATCAAGCTTGAAAAGGGCCAAAAAATATCTTTAAAAAAAGTAATTTAATTGAGTTTACATGGAGGCATTAGTAATATAATAAATATTTTAGCGTTTATTTAGCCTGATTTCCCGTCTAGGATATGAGATTAATCATACTACAGAGGACACATGCATTGCATAAATATATATATATTTGCACACTGATGATGCCACACTGTAATGTCGACTTTTGAGAAAAACTCACAGCTCTGAGCAATTTAATGTACTTCTTTAATGCATGTTTTTCTCTCAAACTTCCTCCACAAGATCATCCACAAGTCACAAGTTGCAGTGCTCCTGCTTTCTTATCCATCCATTTTCTGTATTGCTTATCCTCACTAGGGTGTCTCTGGCTTGAGGCTATCCCAGCTGACTTGGGGCGAGAAGCGGGGTACACCCTGGACAAGTTGCCAGTTCATCACAGGGCACATAGAGACAAACAACCATTCACACTTACATTCACACCTGTGGGCAATTCAGAGCCACCATTTATTTTATCAAGTACATGTCTTTGGACTGTGGGAGGAAGCCGGAGGACTCGGAGAGAACCCACGCAGACACGGGGAGAACATGCAAACTCCACACAGCTGGGATTTGAACCGGGAACCCTCTTGCTGTAGGCAACAGTGCTAAGCACTGTGCTTTCTCACCTCAACTGTTATTTCAGTAGACTGTTCTGAAGAACAGTTATATCTTGTACAGATGTGAGAGAATTTTATGAGAGGTGATGTGTCTGTTTCTCCAGTTAGCTATATGTCGTGATTTTAAAGTTCAGAGATAGAGATTTTTGTGTTTTTGTCCTGTGGTAGCTAAAAGTGGTAAATAAAACATGAACATCAAGCTTTATACTTGTTGAAATCTCATTTGTCTCATTCTGGTGCAGCTCATAAACAGAAATGTTCCCTTTGTGACTTACTGTATGTTGCTAAACTAATTCCACGGTCACAGATTTCAGATCTGTTGTGTATTACTTCAGGTTACAGGCAAACCTAGCTTCATCTCTTTATTGAAATACATTAGAGTAAAAAAAGCCAGAATGTTAGACTACTGTAGATCTCAGATTAGGAGTGCTCCAGTATGTACATTTTGCCCAGCCAGACTGCTTTTAACAATCAACCAGTTTACTGTGGCCTTGAGATTTGAAAATTACAAAAGAGAGTGACGGGCAAGATTAAGGAGCAACAGATGTAACTCAACACTGATTAGGAAGCTGTGTGTGTCCAAAGAAGTAACACTAGATGGTGCCGTTGTCAAAGGCTACTGAGCCATCGCTCATAAACAGCCAATTACTGAAGAAAGACAGCCATTTGTTCACTTGGAATTTGATGAAGACATAATAGCTAATTACTTTATTCCACGATAGGACAGCAGAACAATGACGATTAAAAGTTTAAATGTAATAGCGTACCACTAAATGTGTTTTAATTACCACCAACAGTGAAATTTGCAACACATGGTTTCATTGTTGGGGGTAATCCATTTGGGAACATGCCAGCCAGCTCATCAGGTCAATAGATAAAACGGCTCGCTCGGTTTGTGGGCACATCAGTACTTGATGCAGATTAGCAGTTTCCATCCTGCTGATAGCCCCATTACATCTCATTCACCCAGATGGATGAATGCCAGCTCCCAGTCAGAGCATCACTGGGTTCACACTGGCACTCTTAACTTATCACTGCTTTGGGTGCTCGATAACCCCTAAGAGAATTTACCCTGCTTTCAAAGTATTTTCCTCTCATGTAAAGAGTAGCTTCAGACTCAGTAGTTTCAGTGCAAGTGGGTGGATGCATGATAAGCCTGAGACATGTTTTTGATTATATGATCATTAGTTATTATATTCTTGTCTCAGTCTACACCTGCAGTCTCTCATTGAGATGCATTTCTAGTCTGTCTCAACAGAGGGTGACATTGTGCTACACCTGAACCATACTGTGTCGCACACTGAAAGACAGTTTCCTAACATGACTACATGTGTTGCAACACATGACATGATATTGAGCGATGAACATGATTAATTTCAGTGCTCTGACACATGAACACAATACAGATGCTGTATAATTCAGACATCTCAGAGACACACGCTGTTATAGAAGAAGCAAACGTATTCTTTATCAAATCCCATTAAACTTTATTAATTAATTATCAGAATACATATTCCATTGCACATTTAACATCATGGAAATGACTTTGATTGTAAAAATACACAGATATTGACATTTCATGTCTGACAATGACACCATCTGAATACTTTATGTAAGTATACCATTATGCAAAAGCTCACATTTTCAATGTGACGCAGGAGGCAAAGCAGCCACGTATACTGCAGATGAATCTACACGACAACAAAACAACCATATTTCTTACATGTACTGCTGTCTATACAAAAAAAATGAATATATATATACACACAGATGATTTTATATTTACAGTGCTTAAAATAAACAAACTGTAGCTGGTCTACAGTATAAACCAAACCAGTCCTTGAGAGTGAACTTAGCTTGGCTGAGCTTAGCACAGTTTGTGTTTCATAGTTTTATGTATGTGTGTTTGTTTAAACTGCAGGTGGAATACCATGATCCAGTGATGAAATGTTGCATGCCATTAAAAATATGTGGAGTTCACACCATGCAACATTAAATACTGACAATAATTATAATTTTAATAATATATATCAAACTAACGAAAATATTGCACAAGACAAAATGTTTCTCTGTAATATGTTTACTCACACTTAATGCTGCATGAAATGTATATATTCAATACCATAATCCACTTAACCTGGATACAACTTCCTTGGCAGTATATTTGTATGTCATCAACAAAGAATAGTAAGTCAGTATGAGGGAGTAAATTAGAAAAATATGCATCTATTATATCTCTACAGGAGTGGCATTTTACGATGCGTGAAAAAAAAAAATCATTTCCTTGAAACAAATCTTACATTCGCAAAAGCGCCATATCAAAATTGTCTTTTTAACTCATTCACTCATTCTCCATTGGAACCATGACCACATAGACACTGTCTCCCACTTTGCTTTCTCTTCTTTTTAGACACATAACACTTGTAACTCTAATTTGATTGCCCCTGAAATGCTTGATTTCTTTTAACATTTTGGTTCAATACACTTCTTTAAATGAGTGACTGACTAACTACTGTAAGAAGACCGCTGTATACAGAAATCATAGGTTCTCTGAGAATAAAAAAGGTTTATTTACATCTGTATGAAACACTGATGTAAATCAGTCTTGTACTGCACTTGTACTGTTGTACTGTTATAAATAATAGAATAACTTATGAGAGTAAATAAAGTGTCTGTTGTGGCTGTCCGTTTCCTTTACTTTACAAGAATATACAGTACAATAATACACTCAAAGTTTATATAACCATTAATATATATATAATGTATCTCATATGTCTGGACTAGCAGCCTATAATATAAACCTTTCCTTTGGTGTCAGTACTCAGACTGCTGAAAAGGACTAAATAAAACTAATGAAGTTGAAAGGTTTGACAAAAAATACTGAAGCCTTTCTCTCTTTAGTTGCACCCTAAAAGGTTTATGAGACACCTATGCAAAGGACCTAAATGGGGGACATAAGTACTTTTGGTTGTTAAGTGTTAAGTGAGTGTGATCTGCAAATTGTTTGAAAATCACGCTTGATACAGAGATAGAGGGTGAAATAAATGAAATTCATAAGGAAAGTCAAATACCATCTGTCATCAACCCAACTCTCCCAGCCTGTCACCCTACTCATAAGGTTTGCTTACAAACTGGTATGTCAATAAAATGAACTTTCTGAAACTCGTGTTCATCATGTGTTTCATGACTTCACATACTGTACATATGCAGTATATTACAGTATCTTAAAACAAAAAGCAGCACTCTGCAACTGAGGAAGTGAGTGATTCTTGCTTGTGCACAATTTGAGCAATAACGTTATCATTAAACACACTTCGTGAGCCACCCTCTAAGATTTATCATTCTAAGCTGCTTTCCAAAGCACTTTCACTCTCGTGTTTGGTTTTGAAAACCTGCAAACTCTGCGTCCATAGCACATAGTTGCCAATCCAGTTTTAAACCCTTGTCTAAACTCTCCATGTCTGGTGATGTGCGGGATTGTGGCAGCACTACAAGCAAATAAGTAGACTTGCTGCAGGTTTAAACTACTCAAGTTAATCCTTCCAGATGACTTCACCCATGGTCGGTTCAGCAGATTTCTAGTGACCTATCGCTCAAAGTTAGAGAAAAGCAGATAAAAGTACAACCTGGCCAAACTCGTTCCTCTCTCATCTTCTAACAGCTCTCCCTGAAACAAGACAGGTTAGCTGAGAATGAAGTGAACTGGCTAACCTTCAACCGAAGTTTTTCTCCCCACAAAACCAAAAGGTGTAAATAAAAGAAATCGGCAGCAGGGAGGGTTAGAGAGAATCAGGTCATAGTCAGGACACTTGAAGAAGGGATGAATTTAAACTGGATAATATCAAATTATTGGACAATTTTATGACAGAATCCAGTCAGATCAAAAAATGAATGCTACGGTGCTAACACAACCACTCATCTTCTGCTTCAGCAAGGTGAGGAGGACATTTGCTCATACTCTGGACACTTGAGGAGAGCAGGATAGTTGGAAGAGTTCATCTGGAGGGAGGCCTCAGAAGAGATGGAGGAGGGACTACGACCACGTCCAGCCCAGGCATCTGGATGGAGGAACTGACCAGAGTAATCTGAGCAGTTGCTGAGGCGAGGCCGGTAGAAGCCCTGATGAGGCCGGTACATTTCCTCTGCTGTGTAGCGTTTCATGAACAGGTACACCGACATGACACCTGCCGTCTGGTGGGAAGTGGAGGCAAAGACACGCAAAGTTTACTCTTGTTTTGTCCTTAAACTGTATTTCTGTTATCTGTATTGTAATTATTTTGTTCCTGCTTTTACATATCTTATAGATTCTGAATCATTTTGGAGGTGTTGTTAATGGTAATATAATAAATAATTAACCAGTGGTTTTTATTGTCAATGGAAAGATAATAAAACATATTTCACTAATTATTTTCCCCATAAACATCAGCAAAAAATCAACCCCCCATAGTGAATCATGGCTTGTTTGAATGAGTTCATGCAAGCGCGTATCTGTGTGGATCACTTTGTTTATTTGTTTGTTTTCACTGGAAAATCATTTCCTGTCAGCGTGACATGATAAAAATCAATTATCCACAAAAGAAACATGAATCACAGCTTATTAACCCCAAATTACCACCATGTGCCATGAGAACTGTTTCTCACAACACAATGCATTACAGTCGTTTATATCCAATTGGAGGGATTTGAAGACACTTAAAAATCCAAACACCAAATGTTTAATACATTAATTTCCTGTCCTTTTTGTGAACACTGATTACGTCTCACACACAAAAAGGGGTGATTTTAGGATGAAAAAGAAAGTTATGTAGGACCAAGAAAGGACCAAGTTTTATGTATGCTTGTGAAACCCAACCAGGCAAGATACAAGGTTACATTATTCACACTTATTGTGGTGATGTTACCTCAGTGAGCAGGAAGGAGATGGCAGCAAAGGCAAATGACCAGCCGTACTTGTAACTGAAGTAGGCCTCATTAGTCTTGGTTCTGTTCAACATTTCGTCATTAATGTTGGAGATGTACAACACCAGACCAACTACCAGAGAGAGACCTGAGGAGAACAATTATACTGACTTTATACGACAGGCATTACTATTGTTGCCAAAAATGATTATAAACCATACATATAGTGATCATAGGTTTACAATAACAGTATGCCACATTCTCAGATGTATCTATCACACTGCTTCTTAATTTATTAGTGTGGACATGTTGTGAGTACCTGACAGGATGAAGAAGATTCCAGAGACAAAGGCCAGGATGGTGCGATGGGGTCGGATGTGGCCAATGTTGCTGAGTACAAAAGCAATGAACATGAAGAAGAGGCTGACCAGCGGGAATGGAGTGGCAGAACGGATCATCTCTGAAAGAAGACAAGAAAATCTGATCAGTTTGTTGAACTGAATTAGAAACTTAGACTTTCATGAATCTGAGATGTACTGAACTGAACTTTCTGGACTTTTTTTTCTCTGTTTTGTGCATTTTCTTCAGTGACTTTCTGAAACTTCTAATGGAAGTTTTTTCTCCTTAGAGTAGCAGCATGAGTTTTTCCACTGAGACTGGTCTTACTTGTCAAATCAGCATTTCATGGGTTTAGGACATGGTGCCTTATTTATATTAAGATGGAGCTGGGCCTCCCTATGGTGAGCAAATGGTAGGGTACCTCCCAGAAGTAAATTCTCTGATACGTCTTTCCAGAGCCTAATTGTGTTCTCCATTACACAAGATGTTACCCTTCCAGCTAAGTGTTTCATCTAATTCTAACACCATAAGCTTAATGGAACTGGTTATTTTATTGGGTAAAGTTTGGTAAGCTTGCCTAGAACAATCTACTGTAGATACCCTAGACCACATAATAAAACGACAAAGTGAAAGTTTCTGGATTCATGCTGAGTATCCAACAAAGTAGAAGATTCACGAAAAAGTAAGTAAAATTATCCAATAACAGCTGCATCCAAAGCAAAAATAAGTTATTATATAAATGCTAAAGTGTCAATGACAAAGCTGCATGATAAAACAGGGGAATGCAGCCATAATACTGTATGCCAATACAACAAAGCCATGTTTTCTAATGTGATTGAATAAGTCCTGTATTAACTTTTAATGCTGTGTGAGTTTCTGTTTCTGTTTCATTCATTCAGAGTTTCATCTAATCCATATATAGTGTATTAACTTATTTCTACCATTGTGCCTGAAAGTATACTTTACTGTAAAACCATTGGGCAACAAACATTTTCAGGAGTATTATTTCCTGAATTTTAATTTTCAGTTCAGTTTTAGAAAGACGCCATCTCTACTGCTTGTGTTGTCGTCATCTCAATGGAGTGATTTCTTTCTTACATGTACACTTCATTCTTATTCAGGTTTCTCACTTCTTCACCTGCACATCTTCACATCAATCCTCCTGTCTCCCACGTCTGCGTGTTTCTCTCTTTGTTCTCTAATACTGTACAGTACTTGTCTGCTTCAGTTAGTGTGTTATGACAACCTTCAGAGAGTGTTGGAGGCATTTAAATGTGCCTAGATGATCAACTAGTTTACCATTGCCTTATTATTGTCTTTCTTCCATTAGGATGCATCTTGGAGATTTTAGATCTGTATTGGCTGTCTTAACAGCATCAGTCTCTGTAATCCTGACTGCTTGCCTGCACACTGCCGGTATTGTGTATGTGTATCCATGCGTGTTAACCCTGCAGGGGGTCTCTACAAAATGAAAATGGCACCCTTAAATGTTTTATGCACAGCCAGCTCTTATCTTGAGTGGATTGGCCTAGGGGATTGGGCTAGGAATAGCACAAACTACATAGATGACGGCATAGTGCAGAGGTGTCGACCAGAGTAACGTGACTTGTGCTCAGATCAGACTTGTCATGTATGTGATGATTTTAGTCCTGGCATGACAAAATCTGCATTGCAGTTCCTGTCAATGCTAAGCCACCAGTAGCGTTGGCCTGGAAACGGCTGCAGACAGATGCCTGGTGTTACCAGGGACATGTGGTGTTACCAGATACTTCTTTCACCTGCCAGAGATGAGGTTCACTGAGAGGGTGTAATACTTTGGAGGTCTGGGCTATCCCAATTTTGTTGAAGGATGGAACTTTAACAGATTCCAATGGAGGTTAATCACAATGGAAAGTAATCACACTTCGAGGCTGTTAACATTCACACAGCCCTCCTAAGTGTTTATACATATGTCACACCTGTTGTCACACCTGTGATTTTGTATCCTCATGTTGTATCCTGTTAACTACTAACTAATGCAAAGCAGGAATTAAAACGAACAAACCCTTGGGCTGAAACTAGGAAACAGACTGGACTACTACTACAACAACTATTACACAGTACAATACTTTGGTTCATAGCAAAACATTTTGCAAACAAAACTGAACACTTTTACCAGATTGAAGATTTGCTTACATAATGCTAGAGGTTACTTACTCAGGACACTAACAGTGGACTCAGAGGTCATCTGGACATTAGTGGGCATCACATACTCTATGGTAAAACATCTGCCTTTCTCCTCCCCTGGAACAAGGAAATAGGGAAAGAAATATATTTTAGAACATTTCACAGAAATATTGAGTAGAAACAGCGTTAAAGTTATGACTGTACATCGCAAATGTCAAGTTTTCAGTAACTACACAGAATGTGAGTAAATGAGTAAACTTTGTGTGCAGTCATGATACAACTTCATCTTATTTCTTCTTTCAGTATTTGTATGAGAAAGACCCAGCATTAGATTTTAGCACCTTCCCCATCACTATTAGTGATTAGATACTGGTGCATACCTGAACACTGTGATTGGCTACTGCTGCTATTTTGAGTTAAATACAGTGATTCTAACAACTACGCTACCACAAAGCTAGCCCTTGTTGACCTTGGACTTTATGAGCAGGTGCTAATCAGCAACCAGCGAGTGACGGAAACCACACAGCACACCAGGTGACCAGGTAAACCCTAGCTATTCCTCTGGTGACGTGGTAAGAGAGATTCTGCTCTTAAATACCCCTCAAACGGGTGTGAATACCCGCTTTTCTCTATGATTAGGACAAGTATTTGCCAGTATTTTTGGGGGGGGTTTATGCGTGTGGGGCCCACCAGTACTATTATTGTGTGCACGTATATATTTTTGAATCTCAAGATGGGAGTGAATTTGTTGTTGATAATCTCCTCACAGAGGGGAGAAAGAGAGAAACCCATCTAATCAGGTATACAGTATTTTTTTTCCTTTTAATGTAAGAGTTGCTTATTTACTTTTTTGAATGTGTTTTTGTATAATAATATTTTGTTTTTGCATTATTTAGGTCTGATTTTGGGTTAAATAAATCTGTTAATTTTGAAGTCTTTAATGTGATATTTCCTGTTTATGTGAATTATTGTTAAGGGGTTTAAAGCTGCATCATAATAGACGGACACTGACTCAGTACATATCTGAATTATACAGTACTAAGTAATATTATTATTGAGTGTAAGTAAATAAATCTAAGGCACTATTCTTAAGGCCTGCGGAGAAGAACAATATTACATGTATCAAACAATTGTTTGCTAGTTTTCATTATATCATGTATAAGGCCATACAGTAGGATGACATGCTTGTTTCCCCTACAGTGTGTAGTTTGTGTGGTGCAGTCACTCTAGCAAGCATGCAAGGTTTCAAGTTTTTTATAATGCATACTAGTCAACTCGCCTGAAAAGATCCTGCCTGAAGACATCATAATAGGAAATACAGTTTTATTAAATAAAACATTGACCTGCACCTCTCTCACATAGCAAATACTATATATTTAATGAGTGCAGCTATTGCTTGTTTAGGCTATAATCTAGTGACTATAAATCAATTACGAGATGAGATGAGGCACAATCTGGGCGAATTTACCACCTTGATTGAACAACCTCTTGTCAGAAACCCTGGAATTTAAATCAAGAGATGCTCAAGAGTAAAAATAAAACATGATGGCAATTACTGTCCGGGATTGTTTGATAGAGAACTAAAGCCTGTCAGTTATCTCTCCCATTCCTGCATTTTATTTTAGTGTTCCCTGGAGTTCCCCTTCCCTGGGTTATCAAAACATTACTTAAAGGTGTCGTAGGCTTCCTTATTAACAGTCAGGCTTGTAGAGCTTTGTGTTGTAGCACAACTGTAAAGCAAGAGCTTTTTTTTTTCCATCTGCAGCATGGCAGCTGTAATTGTCAGGCCTTTCAAATGTAACTACAACAGAGGGACATAATGACCATTATACAGTAGAAAACATTGATTATGCTTTCACACAGCAGACTTAATGCCTCATTTTCAGTCAGTCTTGAAGGACTCCAGTAACACTGCTATTTGAGACTTGTAATGAGAAACGTTTACTGTGGAATGGCTGAAAATAAACAAAACATTACGCAAATGTGATTTTAATAATGCCGCCGAGCAGCTACTGCAAAGCTCGACTTATGGTGTAGCTATATGAAAGGGAAATCATGATAAGCATTACAAACAAAAAATATTTAAAAGAACGGTATGTTAAAATAAAAACCTAGCTAAATTTAACTTTACTCAACGCTATGGCTACTCGCTCACTTACAACTCATCCTGATACAAGCCTTGCAGTCCACATACAAGCAATCCAGTGCCCTATATAGGGCATGATTTACAGCACTAAAAATGACCAAGCCCTGGCTGTATGGTGAGAGATACTCTATATGAACTCGTGCTGAAACCAAATGCTAACGGCCAAACACTCGATGAACTCTAACCAACATCAATACCGACCAAAACACCGCGCAACCTCGTTCACGATCTCTGGCATGACAACATACAGTGGCGCAGTAATTGTTTCTGGGTCAAACTGTTAAGTGGGCAATAAGGCCACTCAATGGCCCCTAAAACACACACTACATTAGTCTATATATACTGTAGCAATGGCCTACCATGTGGCAGGAAAACATCTGGTACTAATCACAGCTGGATTGCCTACATATTTGTTGTCAGTGAATGAGTAACCCTGAAACAGGACGTGGCAGGTATTTTGCGGCACAGGGGTTAATGGAACAATTCAACAGTTCATTTTAATAATATTACAGGATAAATAAACTAATTTGCATTTTTTTAGGTCTAACTTTCTAAAAGGCACAAACAGACATATCGCTGAATGTAATGAATAACAGCAGATGTAGATTCTTGTTTGAAAATCCAACAAGAATAACGCAGCATATTGATACCGTTAACTGTTGCCATTTCCAGAGGGAGCATAAGAGCAAAAGTTGATACCTGGTTTACTCAGGGGCAACACTTGTCTGGAGAGTTGTGTCTCTATGAAAAGAATAAAATCTAACCGTTAGTGTTTCATTTCCAATCCAGACCTCCAAGCATGCCCTTGTGATGTTGGAGCTGGGGAGGGACAATGTTTTGAAAGGCCAAAAGGTGTTTAAGCATGCAGTGTGGAAATACATATGCTGTATGTAATACTGATTTTTTTCATGTTGAGTGCCAAAGAGATGCAGGTCAAAAAGAAGGAAAAAAGAAAAAGCAGTCAAGGAACTGAGGGTTTTCTGCATCAATCCAAGATGCCTCTGGTGCAACAGAATAGAAGTCAGCCACTGGGTAAGTCATGAGGAAAGACATCTAGCAAAGCCTATCTTTCAACTGGAATAAAAATAGTTTCAAGGATGCACCACAGAATTAGAGTGTGGAAACATGAAAGGCAACATACTGGTCCTATTGCTGCACAGAGGTTAAGGCAAAGTTAAAATATTCATGCTCAAATATCCAAACACTAAGCAAAGACTCTGTCTTCTGTACTTTCTCCAGTCACATGTTTAAAGAGGAGGGAAGAAAGAGGAAAGAAGGTGACATGTGCATGTGCAAATATACATTTTATAGAGAATTAGACACTGAGGCCCAGATTCACCAAAGCTTTGTGCAGGACAGAGCACAGTCAGTGCGTGGAAAGTGTTTCTAACTGTGCTTGGTTAGAAACATTAAGCCTTGACTTTTTAATCTGTTGTGTCTGTATGTGTGCATTTTAAGATTTTTTCATATCATTCAAGGTGATCTAATGAATTCACAAATAGTCCACCAATTACTGTGTTTATTTATAAAAAGGCATTAGGATTTTGCATGCAATGATTTCACGTAGAATGATTGTCTAATCTTGCAGCAGTGACGTTAACAAGAAGCTATTTTGTTTGTTTGTGTCAGAAGTGGTTTTTTTTGTTTGTTTTTTTTTGGTGTGTGTGTGTGTGTGTGTGAATAACTGCTATATGCACAGGAATATTGGTGAATTTGGACCTTTGTTTTCTTCCATAGGAAGCTTTGTTTGCAAATAAATGGTCAGGTTGTGGAGCTTACTTCATAACTATCTTATACATCTAGATATATATCAGATCAGGTTACCTATAATTGACATTTATTATAATCAAATAAGTCACTATCCAGTGAGTAAAGGTTTACTTAGCTTTGTGGACTGAGGGATAAAAAATACTTCTGTATGTTTCAGACTTCATACTAACTCACCAGCCAAGAAGCACACCCTCCAGAGGCCAGAGTGGAGGGACATGCGTATCTCTGTGCTCTGGTTGAGGGGAAGGATAACACCCTCCTCCAGGTAGAGCCAGTAGTCGGTGCTTACGGCAATCCCCAACAGGCCCAGGGCGCAAACAGCGAACACGCTGCTCAGCAACGTCAACGCCTTCCTGCCACATAGGCTCATACCACAGCCTCAACAGCAGGGGGGGCGCCGCCGGCAGAAAGGAGAGCTGGGACAGGGAAAGAAAGGAAATAACATGTTCACTGAGTTTACATAAGTTAAAGGGGAGTCCTCATGAAAATCCTCCTGAGACAAGATCAAACTGTCCCAAAGGGAAGAGAATAAAAGAACTGGAGCAAACAGAAACAACATTTTGAATTTTATTTTCATAGTTTAAGACAACTATGACTTGTTTTTTTCATTTTGAGGACACCGCTTGTGCCGCCTCCTTAAAGAAAGGCAGAAGGAAATAAATTTGTATACTACTATATATACTACTATACTATAAAATGTTTCTGTCATAATGGGAACAGATAAAGATACTATGTAATCCAGTTAAAATATTGAAATCAAGAGATATTTTTATTGTCGTGTACGTATTGTAGATGGTGTCTTTTGTTTTATCTTAACTCAAGTTTATGATGGAGATCTTCCACAACTGCTGTGACTGTACA
The DNA here is from genome assembly GCA_028641955.1 of Protonibea diacanthus. Taxonomy (NCBI): domain Eukaryota; kingdom Metazoa; phylum Chordata; class Actinopteri; family Sciaenidae; genus Protonibea; species Protonibea diacanthus. Next base: position 18,111,723 of record CM053977.1, on the reverse strand, counting down.
CCAAACAGCAAACAATTCCAGTCATGAATGAATGTAAAGTAAAAAAAAATGGGATTATGATAATGGATACCCTTAACTGAAGGCTTTCTTCCTCTTAGCTGAGAAAAAAATCTGGGAAGGACTCCCTCTCATTAGAATTTGAATAACCACATTGTGCAGGGCCTGTGGCTTAGTTGGGCATGTTTGGAAAAATATCATGTGAAGTTTTTCCATTTGACTGCGCTCATGTTGCCTGCAGCAAACAGAAAAACAAACAAACAAAAAAACACAGTATAAGTCATACCACCGATAATGCTCAGAGGAGACAGGACATTTTCTGATATAATCATACACAACTCCTAATATCTGATATAAGTCTGATATAAATCCACTTCCTTTCTGTTCTATCTAGTGATGCAGAAGCAGCATTGCAGATGGTGTGCAGTATGTGTCAGCATATGAATATGTGCGCTCATCACACAAAACCATGGATCTGTTCGTATGGTAGCTGATGCCCACATTTGCCGGAAGCTGGAGCACTGGGGGTGGCTTGGCATGGGATACGTGTTGAAAGGAATTGATTTTACATAATGAGTTCACAGTGGGGTTCCACACTGAGCACTCACTGGGGGACTGGAAAGATTGAGTGAATATGTGAAAGGATTTTGAACTTTTCATTCAGATTCATGGCTTTTATTTCTCTCCGTGGATCAACTTCTTGTTTCATGGTTGAATGTAAAGCTTCAGTGGAGATCTCCACACATCTGCCATCAGCTTGCATTGCCAAACCAGCATCTCAACAAACAGGAGAGTGAGATGTAAAGTTGACGTGTGGTACTCGTGGTTATACATAAAGCTTTAAGGGGAATGCAGGGATGTTTTCAGCTGAGCAGAGGAGACTCATTAGATTAAACTCATAGACGCTGGGCATTTATTTCAACTAGCCAATGACATTACATAGAACATAAAAAAAATCTGGGGTATTACAGGACTTCAAACTATGAACCACAGGTCAGCATGTTATGCAAGAAAGAGTGATGGTGATTGGAAGCAGGCCAAACGCATGCATAAGCAATCAGAATTCACTAAAGCGCAAAAGGCTGGCATTAATGAGAAGGGGCTATTATTAAACCTATTCTTGACCACGGTGCAATCAGTGGCCATTCATTTATAATAGCCATGTACTGTAACGACTCTATTTTTAGCCATTTAGCATCAAGCTACAACCTGCAGACGAGATGCATGCCTTCCACTCATGGAGGTTTTTGAGTTATTGCATTTGACCTGAAGGCTGTTGCAGCAGAGTACAGCAGCAAAAGCACACATTGAAATGCTGACTGCACCTGAATATGGGCTTCTGCAAATAGATAACTATTACTGAAAGAGACAGGAGATGTGCTATTTAGGCTGGTGCTACCCTTCAAGCACAAAAATAGACAAGGATAAAGTAATGATAGTGACAGCGCTCAAAACAGCCACACCAAATGACTTAATTAATAATGATGAATTAACAATGAATTAATAATAATGCGACATTACAGCATGTGTTTGAATCTGAATTTAAAAGGTGACAAGTATGCTGCTGTATTTGTTAATACAGTTACAGTATGATTAGAGATATTTTGCCACGACACAGTTGTCATTCTATAACTTGATCAGACAAATACCAATGTTCTGTGATCGACTAACACCATTGCACCATTCACACTATTCTTGGGTTGGCAACTGTTGCACAGTTGTTGCTAAAAGGTTTCGACACAGACACTCTCCACGTGGTTAAAGCAAGACGGGACGGAGGAAGACTGACACCTGATAAATAAATGTGATACACACACACACACACACACACACACACACAAAAAAACAAACAAAAAAAAACAGGACACTGCAAAGACCTACTAAGGTTTTCCTAAAGTCAGAAGTCAGTCTATTTTCAGCACCGCTGTAATAAGGAGCTGCTGAATGACACTAGCTGTTTCACAATAATCCCAGTTCAATTCCAGTGAAGATTATGACGTTTGCTTTGTGGAAGGTATGGCCCGTGATGAGTTTTGCTAGGTCACATCTGAATATTTGTTTTTTGTTGCTCTTTTTTTGTAATACAAGCAAACTGTTAAAAAAAAAAAAAACAGCTGGAGGCGCTTAATCTAGTTTGGGTGAAACTCAAAAGTCCTGCCGACATAATCAGGGCTAACAGCATGTTTTCCTTGTAGCACGTGCAGTAGCACTGTGCTGATTTGTCCGCTCACAGATCAAGGGTAATGGGCACCAAAATTTAGGTATGTGAATAAACACCTGAATTTCAATCAAAAACAGTAGTAAACTGAATTTATTTGCAGCATCTTTCAGTAATGCGTTGCGGGTGGGGAGAGGAATCTGTAAGGAATATTTCCCAAAATATTTTCACGGTAGTGTTTCACAGTTCTGCAGAGAAAGGGATGTGTATACATTACTAATTAATGTGTCCCATAACCTCCTATTGTTTGTGCGCTGGCTGGCTGGCATTTGGCTGGTTATTTGGACACCTAAATGTAGTAAAGCAATCATTTTTGTTGCTTTGCTTGGTATTATAACAGGAAGTGGAAAATTATATCAATGACAGTAAAAGAAAGAGGCCTAAAAATAGTTCTTAGATTCCACAAAGCCAGATGAACAGAACAGGCATGTGTGTATACAAGCTTCAGGACACCCACCCTTCAGACCACACACACACACACACACACACACACACACACACACACACACACCATGTTCAGTCCTTCATGAATACTAATAATTGTACTCATTGTTCTGGCCTCTAAAGGATTATGAATGGTGACTGATCTCAGTTGAAACAAACAAACAAAACAAAAAAAAACAAACGTGTTTTATTTGTATTGAGATATGTTTCCCATTAGCTGTTCAAAGCCACCAGGACCAACAAAAAAGCCTCGTGCTCCCCTCTATGTCTGCAAAGGGATACACGTAACACTCCTCTGCATAAACATCAGTATTTGCTTTAAAGTCCTGTTTGAACCTGTTACTGGACTACCGCCCATGACTGCCTAGACATGGTGATTAAGTAAGCAAAACCTTTGCAATTGTTACTGTCACCCTCATATATATTTATCTTGTGTAAAAAGGAAACTATATTTTTACTTTAGACTTACAATATCCTCAATGAAAAAGCATTTTCAAATGAGGTGATTGATTTCAACCATTAATGTGATACTGCCACTAGGGGTCCAGAGGCCATGCTGGCATTCAGTAAGGCAGAGACACTCCACTGCTAGAGTAAAGGGCATGTCATCACTAAAAGTAGGGCAGTCCTCTTCTGTCTACTTTAACATGCAAACCTAACCTCCTGTCAATCTTAATTTAAACTGCTCATTTCCAGAAAGACAAAGAGTAACACAGATGTCTCCATCCTTTTCAAATGTCGTAGAATACTATGTTAAAACTATGTTTCTGTTCAACTCTTTCGGGGGTTTATCCCCATCACAGCATGCATTTGTTTTTGGCATGCTTACTGAACCAGCTAGTGTGGATATAGGAGAGCGTAGCTGTGGGTGCAGTCCCTCTGTTGCTTTTGATGAGGACAGGAGACTAACACTGTGGGAGTTAGTTGCTGTTGGTTGGGGCTAGCTGGAGGAGCCTGAGGACAACAGCAGTCCAGTGCAGAGGAGAGGATATGCCGTGAAGCAACGGACACAGCTGGAGGAAACTGGCAGAGACACTTCTGAGATCTGCTTTTATAGTTTAAGAAAACATACTTAAAGGGAAAACACCACACATGCATTCAATATATATGCACATATTCATACATACATCAGTCTCTCAGGCCCACAAATGTCCATGAGCTTTGTACATCAAATAAACTTGTACATGAAGACATAGAGGCTATTTCTCAGTTGTCCTCACATGAGCAGTGGGAGTGTGTCACTGATCATGACAGTCTTACAAAGAATTATATTTTTTTTTCTGTAGCTAGATTAAAATAAATGATGCAGATTTTACAACCACCAAAGCCACAGTGAACATCAAAAAAAGCCTTTAACTATTAATCCAAAAAGCAAAGCCACCATCACCTGTTTTTCTGCTAATACATCCTAAGCACTATATTATACAGTTAGTTATTGTAATGAAAACAATTCCAGCAAGGAATTTTGCAAGTTTTTTGCAAGTTTTTTCCAAGCCATAAATATTTAATATTTCAGTTCAGTGTATAGAAATGTGCCTCCACAAGGCTTACATCCTGCCAGACAAATCAGACTCATATCACCATTAATATTGTTATTAACACTAATATGAAGACAGATTTTTATGTTTTTAAAAGGAAGAAACCACTTTCAAATATATCCAATAATAGCTAATAAAATTACAGTTTTAAGCCTATAGTCATTTCTGACTATAAGAATTTGTTTCTGCAACCCAGTTTTAATAGGTAGAGGTTACACGCTCCCTGGCAGACGGTTAATGTTATTGCAGAGAGGACATTTTGTTTCCATATGCTAATGTATATCGACTATTGTCTTTGAGCTATGCTGGCCTCCAGTCGTGAGCTAACAAGCTAGAATGATTTCTCAGCGGTCTAATTCTGGAGATGCCTCAGTACTCCCTCGAAGGCATGCCTACCAAAATTGAAAAGATGCACACAGTCGTTCAAGCCAAATCCCCGCTGTAGGCCAGACAACTTACAACGCATCATCTGGCGAACAGCAGAGAGTGGTGGTGGTGGTGGCAGCGGTGGTGCGAGCTGTCAAGACTGAGTGAAGTGGAAATTTCGGTGTCATGTTCTCACCTCTCCTACACTTTAAAACCACGAGATTCAAGTTAGAAAATCAGTCGGCCGGCTGTTAAATGTAATCACACATTTGCATATAAACACTTGAACCAGCTGACCCAATGTAGAAGGTGTCCTCAAGACTCTAGAGCAGCCTGCATCAAAACGCGGTACATCTCTCGTCCTGTAATGTCAGATCATCTTAATTTAATTGGATGGGGCAGCTCTGGATATAGCCCAAGCCTTTCATGCTGTTCCAAAGGCAGTCCCCTTATGTCTTTTAGCAAATGGTTTTGAGCTGTCATCCCCTGTGTATTCCATCATACAGTATCATGATCAGAAAGAATACAAAGAGCTTGTCAGTCAGCTTGTTCGCTGCATTTAATATCTTCTGATGATCATGAATAAGTAATAGTAAAGACAAACCGTGAAAAGCTGAACAAAGACTTAAAATAACTTCATATCTTCACTGAAAAAAATGCTGTTTTCTTTACCAAAGCTTTGTGAATATTAAGGATAACTGTCCTTAACTGTTTCCATGTAGACATATTTGTAACAAACATAATAATTACTTGAATGACTTAAAGATGAAATAAAGGTTTATTTGACTGACACACACAAAAAAAAAAACAGTGACCCACAGCAATAGCACCAACATCCATTTTCCTTGTTTGTTGTGAGAACAAGTCTACCATTTATAAGAGCTTGACTTGGCCCTGTCGCCAGGCAACACTATACAGAGGAGCCCGCCGAATTAGTGAAGCATGAACGGACTGATGAGCGAGTCCCGAAATAAGAATTCCTATTTGTTAGTGCATTTTACATGTTGAAGCGGGGATACAGAGGAAAACAGGAGAAAGACATAGAGGCACAAATACATGACAGAAGATTATAGAACAAAACATATATAAGGACATATTACACACAGTCATAATGATATTCAAACACACACACGGGGTAAAGGTGGACGTCAATTTCTATACAAGTGTATATGTTCCATTACTATTCTACAGTTCAGCCACATTATAAATCCAGACATGTGTGAAATTGCTGCAGGACTTTAACAATAACTACAACCAGAGTGTGTGTAAAGCTACAGTGTATTGAAAATCTAAATTAAAACTGAAAAGTGGATGACTGTCACCAGAGAGGACTATGTTTACTTTTTGAGGATATTCCCATCAGGATGTTCCTTAGAGTGTGAGTGATCACCGAAACTGCTGAGGTGCAGCCAAGAAAGTGGGTTGATGCTACAGGGAGTGTTTATTTACTGTGCTTAACAAATTTGAGTTATTATGGAGCATGTTTCATATACACACCATAAGAATAGCAAGTGAAGTTAGTAAAGGGTTAAGAAAGAGAAAACAAACTAACACTAATACTAACACTGCTGAGCCTTAGATACACTCCTGATCAAAATCTTAAGACCAGGAAAAAAATGCTGAATATTTGCATTTCGTGCTGGTGGAACTTATCCAGACTGCAAGCCGAGCTTCAGAATGCAAAAAGAAGAAACAGGAGCAAAAGACAGCAAAATAGAATCAGCAGTTTATTAAAAACTGCATTTAAACTCAAACAGGCTGTTTATCAGCTGATCAAAAGTTTACGACCACAGCCTTGAAAAGTCAAAATCTGTGTAAAAATGTGTCTTTCATGTCATTTTTTATCAGGTATTCACGCTGTCATGACCCCCTGATGGCAAAGGCAAAAACTTTTTCTGTCTTTGAATCTGACAGGACTGTTGAGCTGCACAAGCAAGGCCTCTCGCAACGCGCCATCCCTGTCGAGCTTGGACGCAGTGAGGCAGTCACTTTCTTTTAACCCTCAGGATCTTTTAAGAAATTTAAAAGATCCTGAGGGGGGACAAAAAAAGTCAAGTGACAGACCCAACAAAATTTCACCTGCTCTGAGCTGGAGGATGTGATGGGCTGTCCGTGAAGACACAGGCCGATTCTTGACCCAAACTAAGACCCTTAGTGTACTGTACTTTTTGACTGTAGCCGAATCATCATAAGACGGTATCTGCAACAAAAGGGCTTAAAGAACAAAAAAATGTCTTTAAACGCCACGTCTCCTCCCACGCCACAAACCTGCCCATTTGCAAGTTGCAAGGGAGGACCAAAAATGGGACATTATATGGTGGAAGAAAGTTTTATTCTCTGATGAGAAAAAATTAATCTGGATGGTCCTGATGGCTTCCAATATTACTGGCATGACAAGGAGATCCCACTGGAGATGTTTTCTACGTGGCACAGTGGAGGAGGCGCCATCATGATCTGGGGTGCTTTTTCCTTCGATGAAAAAATGGAGATTCAGTTTGTGCAGGGGCGTTAAAGTGCGGCGGGTCTGTGGAGATGTTGCAGCAGGAACTCTTGTCTGTGCAGTGATCTCTGGGTCTTTCAACAGGACAACGCTTCAGTTCACAACGCCCGCCTGACAAAGGACTTCTTCCAGGGTTAGCGTCAGACTCTTTTTGACCATCCTGCATGTCCTTGTGATCTAAATCCCACTGAGGACATTGGGGATGGATGGCAAGTGAAGTTGACAAAAATGGACGTCAGTTCCAGACCATGGATGCCCTTCTTGAAGCCATCTTCACCACATGGGGCAATGTTCTCACCAACCTTCTGGAATTAATTTTTGAAATGATAAACAAGAACGGTGGGGCAGCTGAGTACTACTGAGTCCATTTTTCACACTTTTAGATCTATTTTTGGGTTATTTTGGGCTGTGGTCTTAAACTTCTGATCAGCTGATAAACAGCCTGTTTGAGTTTAAATGCAGCTTTCAATAAACTACTGATTCTATTTTGTTTGTGAGTTTTTCTCCTGTTTCTTCTTTTTGCATTTTGAAGCTCTACTTACAAGCTGGATTCCTGAACTTCCACCAGCGTGAAACGTGAACATTAGTAATTTTTCCCCCGGTCTTATGGTTTTGATCAGGAGTTATATGTGACCTCCTGGCTACACACATTCACATCATGAAAAGACAACAGGGATGTCGAGTTTAACAAACAAAACCTAATGAATCTTAAATTCACTAATATTGACATTAAGTAATATTAAGTAAGCTTTCTGTCATAGCTGACAAACTAACAAACTAGTCATAACAACAGCTAACCTATATTTAATATAACACAGAACATGCATTGTGTGTAATAACACAACAGTCCAATACACTTTGAGGATATTGAGCATATTCATGTTTCTCAATATGGAATCTGTAGCAGACATTCCTAGTAATGATGACCTATAGCCACGTGTTAATGCAGGCAGGAGTGACGAATTGGTTATCTATGAGCAGTGGTGTTGGTGAGTTAACAAGGCACAGGGTGAAGGAAAAATGGAGGATTTTAATGATAAAACACATGGCCAGGGATGTAAAGTCTTTGGTAACATAGTCTGTGCATCCTTGAGCCTTCAAAATTTAGCTGTGAAGCTGCACAAAGGCTTGAATCCCAGAGATAAAAAATATTGAAAATCACTGACACTGCCAGCAGTTAAATATGTGGTTCAAGTCAGCAGTTTAAGCTTTTGACACCACATTAGATTCTGCTGCATAAAATTGAAAGCGATGCCTGCAACATTTTAATGATGATAAGGTCAACTGACTTCCAGTTAAATTTTTAAACCTCTGTGGGGTTTCTTTGAAAACTATCAGGATAAACAGAAGGAGGATCTATAAAAAGACTAGAAAATAGTACCAATATACCTTGTGAAAAATTGAACTGAAACTGAACAAACCCCAGAAATGTACACAAGTTGTGGGTTTCCATCTTTAAGTCACAGTGTGAACTACTATAATGATGTGCACAACCCACTATAAATGTCTATTTCACTGCAACAAGTAGCCAGAGTGCAGCCTTTATTGGACAGTGGCTCCAAACCATATTTCCTTTCCAAGTGCAGAAAAATAATCCCCTGCAGTTCACTGCCATCTCCGTCTAAGTTTGTGCTAAAACAGTATTCGGCTGGCACACTGAGGTGGATGGATGTCATCCAAGTAGGCCTGTGGGCTGCCTACTGCTGAAAACCTATTCTAGGGTTAATCTGACAGTTTTGTTAATGAGGAGGTAGCCTTTTAAAACTGCAACTGAATCTCAAGATTTGTTTCAGATGCTGCCATAGAAAATAAAGTTCAGATTAGATGATATGCAGCCTGCAAAATAAACAAAATCTCACCAAAGCATCAGTTTATAGATACCGGTACATACTGAGCATGAATAATTGAATACATTTATTTTTATTATTTATTTATTTATTTGTCAATAGTTTTGAGGTCATTTAAAACTAATATGTGGTTATAAGTCTTGGTCCTTAGTGTGCCATTTGGTGTCTATTTGTTGGCTTCCTCCATCAGAGGCAGCTGTTTGTTCCGCCCGCCGTTTAAATCTTTGGCTCGAGCTCAAATCGCTGTCCGCGGTGCTGAAGCTGTCACACACGTGAACCCCGCGAACAGTCCGTCAATAATAAACTTAGTCCACTGAGCCTGGTGTTAAACAACAGTGTAATGGAAGGAGACTCATCTAGACCCCCCCCCCCCCCCCCCCCGTTTCCCTCAAGTGTTTATTAGCGCCGGAGTATCCAAAGTGAATGTAGCCTGGAAATGACTTATTTTCTTCTGTGTGTTCTCTCACCCTAAAAACGCGTTCATGTGTCACGCCACTTTTTCTTTCTTCAAACTATAATGCACTATCTCGACTAGCGTGTCGCATCTTCAATTTAAAAAAAAACGTTTTAACCGAGTTTATCCAGTTGGACACATGTAGTGTTTCCGTGTTGAAGCCAAAGAACGACAAGTATAGTAGCATAAATATCAGTTGAGTCGTACGAAGTGCAGCTTATAATTTTTCCCCACAATAATTTCAGTAAAAATGAAGAGTAAAGTCCTGTCTTTACATAGAAGTGTGAGCAAAGTGAGTGTTAGCAGAAGCTCCCATCCTTTTATATTGTAAATATTGAAACAAGCCTCGGTCTAAACGGCATAAAGTAAAACACGCAAGGCAAACGAAACAAAGCAAAGCATTCCACGATGTCAACTGCGCTGCTTCTCTGCGCAAAAACATCGACGACAGCATTTATCTCTACAAAACACAGACACCATTATTAATTACCTTTCACGATAAAGACTCGCCGAGTCAAAGCACTGTTCCTCCTCTTCCTCTGTCTTTCTCTTTTTGTTTCTCCCGGTTCAGTCGCTCCGTGTTGTCTCGGGTTTGGCGCGCGATAAGCCTGTGTGTGTGGCGGACGGGAGCCGCGGCTGCGTAACTCGCGCACCACTACTATCCAAACCAGAACTAAGAGCGTGGCACGTGGCGGCTAACCCCGCTCTCCACCTCTCTTCAGGTGAGGTCAGAGGAGGAGCTGGGTCCATGCGATGAGAGTTTATTGTTCAGACCAAATAAAACCCTGAAGGCGCCATGATTTTTTTTTTGCGGGTGTTCCGTTTTTTTAAAGCTTGTTTACTGCTTTGGTTGTTTGTGCAAAATTCCCGTCATGACAGTTGCATGAATTTGATTTCATGCACAAATAGTCGTGACAGTGTATATTTCTTGTATATTTAGCATTCTTATATTACAATATATAACCAGTAACTCCATAATACAATAGTAACTGATAGGAAATGTTTTTGGCAGTCTGAATTTTTTTCTTCCCTTTTGTTTCTTCCCTTTGAATTGGCTTCCCCATTGAGCCTTCAACAGAACCATTCAATGACTTTTGTTATTTTATTTTCTGTATAACTACTCCTTAATCAAATGCATCTATGTAACATCTGGTTCATTCTTCTTGTGGAAACATATGTGTATAGATGGACACGTGTTTCCGCATGAGGTCAGAAAGCTGTCTGTAATTGCAAAAAAACAAGAAGTGGGCAAATTGAGGAGCCCGCTCTAAACTTGTGTTAAATGTGATGGTTCTGTGATAGCATTTGGTCACGTGTTTAGAGCAGTGCAGAGTGTCAGAGCTGCCCTCAGACTGAATTCAGCACAAACTGTCTCCGAACATATGGACGTTCATTCAGTCATTTAGGAGCATCTGGTGAATCACATGTATGACTACCCACCACGTTATGTTCCTTACTGATCATGGGCAGAAGTGAATGAAGAGGATGTCATCTGCTTGGCTCTGACTTGGCCTTTCACATAACCTCTCACTGACCTCACAAGAAGGCAGTCGGGACCTTTGTCATTCCGTTTTGCGTCAGACTCCTCCAGGCTGAACAGCAAATATGGACTTTTCTGGTGTCCTTTGCATATTTTGGAAATACTGAGCCCTTGCTGAGTGGCGCAAAGAAATTCTTAAAGGCTTTGAAACATTAAACATCATACCACCATCCGTGGAATGGACGATGTACAGAACAAAGCTTGTCTGCTGTCACTGAAGGTTAATATCTTCTCATGAGGAAAGAGAGAGACAGAAAGAGAGAGAAAAAAATCAAGATCTTCTGTCTGCAAAAACAAAAACAAATACTCAATTTGGACACAATTTCGACTACATGCAGACTCAGAAAAACACAGTGTCATTTTCTTTCTTCAATTTTTTTTCTACATAATGCAAACATAAATCATTCACCCAGATTTTGTTATTGGCCCTGACTTAGTCATTATTCACAAAGAAGCTAATGTATCAGACTGACTATAAAGCATCTGTTTTACTTAAGGCAAAACCAGTCTCATAACAAAACAATATGGTTGCATATGACCCAGCTCTAGCAGTTTAATAACAGACAAAGTTATGCCGAAGATGTGTGTATATGAACAGCAAGTTTGTGTATTTGTCTGTTTGTGTATAACAGAGGGGGAATGAGAGAAACCAGTGAACTGAAAAACATATAGGCGTTAAACAAAAGCTCACACACCAGCTGGTTCCACAGTCAACATACTGCAGGGCTTTCTCTTATCACAGGGCAGCTAAAACAAGCAAAGAAATGAACACAAGTTCAATAATTCTGTACAGTATGTGTCTGCATTACAACAATATTACAATCCAGAACAGAAAAATACAATTTTAAGGTAATTTCTGATGCATGACATTATAGACATTATATTTAAGTCTAGTACTTGTGACTAGCTCACTTGATAATCTCAAACAGTATGGACAAGGAAACACATTTTGGAAAATATCCTCAATGCATCACACTGTGTCGTAAAACTTTACAAATCTCCCATCACTCTACACCACTATTTAGGACACTGGCTGCCTGCCAGCATGGAGCTATAGCAATTTTGGACCCTCATTTGAGAAGAAATCACTAAGATAGATGAAAGCTATCAAGTGAAGTCTGAGGATATGTATAGTGGCTGGAGTTTTGTGACTAACAAGATAGAGGAGAGTCCAAAAATAGAGTGGAGGTCAAGGTTGGAAAGAATTAGCGGGAAACTTTTCAGTGATCAATACGATAATGGGGACCACCGAAAGGATCTGCAAACTGTCTTTATTTCTCGCTGTGAATCCTAAGAAAATAACCACTTTTCACAATTTTCTTTTTCAATTTTTCTCCTACACTTTTACTTATCTCTTCCTAAAATGAGCAGTAGAAACACATGTGCAACTTTTTATCCCTTTTATGTACATCTCATACTTCGGAAGAAGCAACAGGATGCTACTTAAAAATTACATACTATAGGGAAGCATTGCAATTGTCATGTCTGCAGCTTGTGTTTCATGAAAACAGAAAAAAATCTCTTGTGTTGAAACATTGTATATTATGACAAGTATTTAAATAAGTTGACTAGACTAGCATTGGCCTCATAAACCCTCTTCTTGCTTAAAATGAAAGTCTCAGGTATACTCACAGCCTAATTTAGCTCAAATCTAACAGAAATCTTACAGTGTCAGTCAGACCTTAGACATGACTGTGATGCTCCTCAGTGCAGGTATATCCTGATGTCTTCTGACAGCAGTGAGTGCTACACTATTGTCTTCCATCACTAACACCCCTCTGCCTGCACCAGGACTCAAGCTCAGCCATCCAATTAATGAAGTAAGCCTGGAACACACACAATCGACCCACCACCCCACACAAAGTCACACCTCTGCATATGCTAAGAAAAACATGCTCCCACATGCTCCCATATACCTACATACTGTATAAGATCTTAGTGGTGCATGCAAACACCCACACCTTTGAAAACCGTACTGGTTCGATAGGTTTGGGTCTCACGGGGTACGGCATGTTTACCTCTGAACATATTGCATACTACTCCACAGAATGTGTTGAAATCAATGTACAAGGTGCCAGTGTCTTCACCAAGAAGTAGTATCTATGATTTACATTTCTTTGGTTGTTTTGTTTTGTTGTTTTTTTTGAATGAGAAAATGAGACTAGACCAGGCGATGCCACTGAGACATCTCTCAAAACAGATTAACATGCATCTTTTCTAAGTTGAGGGGAAATCCAAAATCTACACCAGTCTGTATATATCATAACTAAGCCACAATACATATTTTAATATAATATAAATCGTTGGTTAAATAACAACTGACAAAACAAACAAACAAACAAACAAACAAAAAAACACTCACTTGCAAAGGTATGGACCTCATTTTCCTTTTTTTTTATTTGCATTATCATACATTAGGTACAAATGACACAATCAGTTACAAGGTAAGTAGCTCAGACTCGTTTTAAAGGTTTCAGGCTGACAAGGGAAGAAAACAAACATACACCATTTGCAAAATACAATATATTCTTTCTTTTACAGACTATGTAGATATCTACTGTAAGTCATTTATGTACAAGGACAGGGGTGCTGAGATTATAAATGAACAAAGAGAGGAGAGTTAGAGACTATGTTACTGTATGGGTTAAGGAATAAGGCATTCCTGCACATCATTGATCCTGTGCTCTGTACGGCCAAAAAGATGGCAGCTCACTTCAACTCTCTCAATTCACAGCGAACAGGACACAGCAGAGAGTAATGACTAACTACAAAGAAGAAAGATGTTAAACAGGATTCATCTAAAGCAAACAGGTAGCTAAACGAGCATTGTAAGAAATCATAACAGACCCCTCTCTCGCTTTCTCTCTCTCTCTCTCTATCTTAAAACGAGTCTAAAGTCTTTGTATCAGAAAGTCACTTCATTTTCTGGCCATTCTAATCGATTCTAATCGATTAAAAACATAAAGGTGAGGACATCAAATAGAATGTAAACAAAGCAAAACACCAAACACATTTGGCTAACTCATTTTCCATGGCGCATAAGAGGGGACCAGTAAAGTAAATAGGAAAGGGCGGAAATTGATGTCAACTGTGTTGAGTGAACTGCACAGGAAAAATCAACTGCTCTCCTGACCCGATGGGATTTTAAAGGGCGAAAGACGGAGGACACTGTCGATAACATGATGGATTGACTTGGCCCAGGCACTGAGGAAGGAGGAACAGGTAGAGCGAAAGAGGGTATACAAGTGATGACAAGGGAGGGATGGTTCAATGTGACCAGGCACAGGGGTTGTCCTTCAAACAAGCCATCATCATCTAACATTTCATTCATTTCACTTAATCCCATCAATCGCGTGTCCACTGTTCCCTCGCTTCTCCAATATCATCCTTTGATATAATCGCTATACATACCAATTAACTCACTACATCGCTCAGTCATTGATAGGCACAGGGAGGTAAAGGTAAAGCAAGCAGACACAGGAGGGTGAGTCGAGTTGCAGTTTTATGACTGTAAGGGTTGTTGGCGTCAGTCAACAAAATGTGTTTAAAATTCTGATTTGCAGACTTTTATTCACATTCAGTAATTTGCAGGACGTGCTGAAACATGGTGTAAAATGAAGTAAAAATTGAGTGAACTAGCTTCAACTAGGCTACTTTGACAGTTTATTAAAAATACAGTAAGCAGAGGAGTAAAAATGGAGTAGAGAGTTGAGATCAGAGCAAGAACAATGAAGATCAAGAAGAGGATGTACAGTATATCTCTTTAAGTTGGGAAAGGCACACACGGGGAGAGTAAGTAATCATTATTATTTTTTTATGCCCACACTGACTGTGACATTTTTCAAACATTTCTATGAAGAAAGAAGATTGGGAAACAAGTCATCAGAGACTCTATTAAAGGGATGGACCTAGACTATTTAGTCAGCACATAGAGAGGTGCAAGTTAGGCTCAGACGAGGGCAAGACTGTTGCTGAGTAAACTCAGAGTATGTACAAGGAATATTTTCTCTCACTTCTGTGAAATTCACTGGATGTTAAACTAAATGCTCCACAAGTTTAATTGTTTGCCAGAGACAATTCTGCCCGAGACTAGATAGGCAGGAAACTCTAGTACCGTGTATACTGAGTCATCTATCAAACTGACTAACACAATGTGCACTGGTATACTCATGGCAGCATGCTACTGTATATGTTATGTGGCCAACAGAGAGAACAGCAGGTGTGGCTTTGGGCAGATGCCACAGAGAGTCATCCATGTGACTACAGCTAGTGCAATGCTGCTATTGTCGGGTTCTGGCGTTTTCCAGGTTTGGCACATGCAAAGGGTTAAAATACTATAGGGAACACGGCTGGAGAACACAAATCTTAGAAAAATCATGGAGGAAATACTACGTTAACAATAGTCCTTATCTACGTCAGTCAGATATGAGTTTTCATAGGTGATATATTCTCTGAAACATTCCTGGATTTCTTGAGCAGAAGCTAGCGAAATAGAACTGACAACACTGACAAACAGCAAAAGCAAAAAGAAAAAAAAAAATTAAACAAATGACACGACATAAGATCATAACATAAACCCCATTCACGAGACACTAGAGAGCGAGTGGTCCCACTGGTCTACGAGCCATGCTTCTGTGTCAGATCTGGGTTCAGTGTTCCACATCGCCCTAAATAGGTAAATGCAGAAGGAACCAGGGACCATAATGTGTGTGTATATATATATTTAGCTTCTACACAAAAACCTATGAATATGTGTCAGGGAAGTCTTATTTTTTATTTATTTCATTTTAGTTGTTAGTTAGTTGTATTTAAATTTACAAGCTGCAATAAATGTCTACTCTATGCTCTTTAGCCCCTGTGATCTGCATTCTTTTGGCAAAATCATTGTAGTACCTCATGCCTGTTTTCACACAGTTTACAAATTTGCCTGGAAGTTAGGACTTTGGTGTTTCATCACTGTTGTAAGACTGTGTCATTTAAACTTGTGGTTTGTATACTTGTGAGTCTAGCCGGTCTAAGATCAGCACTCCTGTTACTCTGGTGTGTAATGGGCACCTCAAATGGTAATGGATTCCATCGTTAACCGACATGAATTTAAACTAAACATGGCCATTATTCTTCGAGATGGATGAAACAGGTACAAACTTTCAAGACTACAAGGAGTGACTCGCCTCTGAAGTTAGATTTTGAGCAGAGTATCACTTTGAGGTTGTAACTCTTTAGGTTTTTATACTTAGTGGCATGCAGCACTTAGCGGATCACGTGCATGAATGATGCCCACCAACAGCATGCAGATACACAAGGACGGTCAACAGCCAGACACACATCCAATCAACATACAATTTGCAGTCAAAATCATTGAATATGACTGAAGAAAAAAAAAAAAGATTTGATAATTCTGCCAAAACAAGTATCAGAACAGAAGAATCTTTCACAACTTGCTAGATCTGGACTCTACTACAGACATCCAGCTGTTACAAAGTTGATCTGTACTGGGTTACTTTGTTGTTTTTACACATACAAATATTGGTTTATATAATTAATGTAATAAAAGCACATTCAGGTGTTGGTATAAAAACTGTAACTTGCTATACTCTTTTCAAATAACTCATAATTATTTACAAAGGAGTTATGCACTGATATTAGATGCATTAAAATATTAATCTGATCTAATGGAAAAATATGAGTGAGATCACAAAAGAGAGGGTAAAAACTTATCCATCTTTAAAGACATTAAAGAAACAAATGGGGATGATAACAACAAGGATTTTGTTGACACTCTCCTGATGAAGGACGAGTTTGTTCTCGGGACGACAAAAGCATTGTCAGAAGAAATGCTCCTTTTGATTTGCAACTTCTGTATCCAAGACACCTAACAAGTATGTTTTGCCGATGGCATGAGGGCATGATACTGTATGCAATACAACATTGCATGGTTAATACACAATGACATGTTCTAAAAACAAACAACAGTTCATGAAAATGCCTTAACAGCTTCTGTCAAGACTGTAGTTTTGGGCACAAATTGTAAACGTTTTGGGTTTGATTTTTTTTTGTATGGTAGACATAAGAATGCTCTGCGCACATACTAAACTGCTTTACTTTTTACTGTGTCCACATAGTGTCCACAAAGTTATTGATAAGGGAAATACGCAATCCGCAGCTCAAGTAAGGGCTAGAAAATAGTTGTGTGGATTATTATTTTTTTTAAACTTGAGTGATAACAGTTAAGTTTTGAAGAAGTGGAACCAACCCTGACACACTTTCATACCTACGTGTCTCTCACATATTTGCGTTTTTACAGGCTGCATTATGTAATAACATAACTGTTCATTCTTTAGTTGATTTGCTACGCATACTGGCCGTTGAGACTGGCTAGACTTGAATTGTATACTCAAATAGAGTTTTACACCGTCACCATTAAATCAAAGGGGAAGAAAACTGTAAGCAGGATACAGGAAACATTGAATCACAAGGTGGTATTTCAACACCTGCACCACCTGTCCTTCATATTTGGCTATAGTCTCTGCACAACCTTACATGAGTGCTTTTTAAAGTTACATAATATCTATGTTGTTACAATTATCTTCTTCATCTTTTCCCAAATTAGTTAATCCGTCCTTTAAATGCATCTTAAATATTCACTTCCTTATGTGATATACAGGCATAGATTAATTTATTCTTCAATTTCATCATATACTGGAGCAGATACATAAAGCCTTCAGTCTCAGTGCCTTCAGTTATGGTAAACCTTCGATACAAATTGCAGCAATAAGGGAGGACATCCTTGTCTACAGTACATGCTCATCTTTAAACTAAAGGAAATTATTTCTTGTGATGTCTGAGAACCACTCTAATGTAATCTATACTGGCAAATATATAGTACAGAACAAATATGCAAGCCCTAGATTGCTGCTTATGAATAAAACCAATACATAAAGGTTTAAAGCGGGCCTTCAAGATCAAGTTGTGGTCAGATAATGGAGTGGTGGTTGGTTTAAGTGGGTGGCAGAGAGCAGGGAAGTTCTTCGGGGAGGTTTCGCCATCCTTTTCATATGCTGTTACTGAGCGACGGGTGAATAAACTGCGGGTTGATGAAAGAGAATCCTGCAAACTCAGCCTGGTCAATGTTGGCGATAACCAGCTCATCCGGTGGTGTGAGCTGGGGCTGGGTGCGCGTGAAGAACTTGTCAAAGTTCTCCGCTGCTTTGCCACACTGTAGAAAAGAGACACAAGAGAAGCAGAAGTTTAGACACAAGGTATGTAAAGTAATATGAAGTGTGCAAGCAGACCGACAAGACAGAGCAGACATGAAAAAATCTGGAGCACTTGGCAGAGGTATGTGCATGGCAATTCTGCGAAGGCAAGAGACATTCAGCAGAATTTGAACTTTTTGGAACTTTTCACAAATGAGCCCAAAGCACAGGACACGCATCTTTATCAAACATCATCGATCCCCACCATTTCCATCACCATACATATAAAATCACACTGTGCTGGGCAACTAGACAATGGGCATTGGACAGTACAACAAGCATCGTTCTCCTGCTCCCCCGGTCTACATATAAATGGAAAACATTCTACACCTGAACCCCACTGCTACATGCAGGAGGAAGTCAATAACATCAGATTACATGCTCTACATCTCATTCACCTGAACTGCAATGCATCCTTCGGAACACCAAAGCAACATTGGCACAGCTGCGAAACAGCAATGTACTTTTCAGTAAACAAGACCCAGGATTGAGGAAATTAGCTTGCCTGTAACAAGGCACGCGATGTTGTTGCTCTGAACCCACAACCTGCTGTGATGCAGCTCCTTTATCTCGGCTCACACGTGTTCTGTACGCAATTTTGTGCATTTGATCCCCAGCTGTCAAAGCTAATTATCTCACAGAAGAATGAAACGATTCCTTGAACGCAGCGACAGCATGAAGGTGCTACAAGGTTACACAGGGATTAATTAGTGTGTTCATGAGAGGGAGGCGAGCTGTCAGTATTTAACAGGAGACATCAAAAGTGTTTTCATGTTTGTGAGAGGATAATCAAATTAAATCAAAGAAGTTGAAATGGCACATGTCACATGGTGGAATTTCTCAGCAAAGGAAGGTCACGTTCGGAGATGTGAGCATGCATCTTATTTTGTTGCCGTAGTGATATTCCCCCCAATTGAAAAAAATCCTACGTGACACGTAGCTTTCAAGATAAAAAGTGGAATTTGAATATTGATATTGGAGGTGCCGTTTATATTGAGTTAAATATGACTATGAATATATATTATTGTATCTATATGAGGTCTGCTTTATGTCCTTCCAAGCTAATCTAATCTATGGTGCTGTATAAAGCTATCAGTGCCTTTTTAGGATTAGCTTTTGTGGAAAATCGGAAGTGTATACTTTTTTTTGGTACTCGTACCTTTCTATTAAATGAGACCCTAACTCTAAGACTAGCAATATGATTTTGTTTGTCATAACCAATTCTAGCCCCAACCACACCCAGTTATAGTGTATTCATCAAATTCAACCCTGATTCCAAGTGGACCAACACTGTACTTTAAACTTTTAGCATCATATTAACTAAAAATCAGGGGCTTAGGTATCTAGATATCAGTACTTAATGTTCTGTCAATCACTTAATCGCTTCACTACATTTTTTAGATTCTGTAACACAATGACGTCAACAAAAAAAAAGGCTTCCAAGACGCGACTTGTTAAATCAGTGACTCTGCAATTAAAAGTCTGCAATGGCCAAACCTACAAAGAGCATTAGATAGATCATTTCTAGTTTTGTTTGATCTTTGATGTTATTCTTCTGTTTTACTGGAGAGAATTCAAGAAGAAATGAGACACAGGGTGTTCAAGAGAATGAGCAAGCAAGAGACGGAGAGGGCTGCACATACTGTCCTTCTCTATCCTCATCAGTTAGTCCACCTACACACTGGGCTCACCTACATGGATGCATGCATTCACAAACACACACACACACAATCATAGACGCAAACACATGCTAGGACTCAGTGCACTTCTTGAAAAGCATTAATGTTCCCTTGGGGGCTTCTGTTCTGCAGTTGGCTGTGAGTATAACTGACTGTGAATCCAAATGCCATGGGGGCTTGAGCGCAGGACTTGAATAGACAGAAAGAAAGGAGAATGGCAGCCATAGCACATTTGGCACTGTTGTCATAGAAATAAACATCAGGGGGATTAAACTAAAAGGGTTGTTGTGACTGCAAAGGCAATATTTAACTAAACGTTACATCAGATTTCAGGTATTACAGATACAGTATGAATCATTCAAGATACTGGAAAGGCAGCTGTTTTGTTTTTACAGAAGACTATAACGTTACTCAATGATTTTGCACTTTCTGTCCAGTGACTAATTAATTTTTGTTGCCTATTTTCAAATGAAACTAAATGGATAATTAGCTTCCTGTTTTGACAATGATAGATTTGGTGGACGTGGATACCCATTCTTTAGTCGACTAATTAAAAAAAAACGATTTCACAAAATCCATGTGTGTCTGTGTCTATGCTATTACCAATTCATTTTCAAATGTAGCTCAGATACGACTAATGACTACTTAGCCAAGGAGATGCATTTCTACCTTTCTGCTATAATCAAAGCCCTCTTGGCATATGTTGCGTTCTGCGCGTTTACTTCTCCAAAACAACCAAGCAGACAGAAAACTTACACGTCAAAACATCTGTCCTTTGTCTGAGACTGTTCACTAACTTGTGACTAACTGGCCTTATCCACTGCTGCCCTACATTCACAGACAAGGCATCATATGTAAGTGTGTGTCTGGATTTTACAAGCATGTTTATGTGTACGGTGTACCAGCAACCACTCGTGTGTCAGTCTTTGTGTGTTTAGGCATGTCAGTCTGTGTTTGTCAAGCAAAAACACTGGTAATAAAGGTTCTGACATTTCTATTTTTATTCTCTTCCTTCTTTTCTTTCACTGGTATAGCCAGACAACACGTGTCAGGTGATTTAACAGAAAATAACACAGGTGTGTGCATGCGTTATTATTATTTTTTAAATGTCTTCCCATGACTGCCGACAGGTGATGTTCGCTCCATGCCACCACCACCCTGTCAGAGTGGATAGAAGGCAGGACACAGACTTCAAGATAGGAGCAAACGTGACTCTTTCATGTGACTGTGTGTGTGTGTGTGTGTTGTCTCTGAACGTACTCTTTCTTTCTTCTTCTTCTTTCTTACACAGCAGATACCTGATGGGTGATCGCCGGCGTCCCTCACCTGCTGTGTCTCTCTGTAAACTTGTCTTTTTCTATCCGTCACTGACCGTCCGTCGCTCAAGTGAAGCAACACATTTTTTCACTCTGAACCACAGCGACAATTGCCAGCACCAAGACGTCCCTCTGTGGATCACAACACAGTCAGTCCTTGTTACACTGAGCCTCTGCTCTCGAGCGATATACCTACCAGTGTGCACGCAAAGCACATGGGGGGATGAAGCGTCAGCTGCCAACCTGACAGTGCTGGGTCTCACTTATGCTTCTTTTTATTTTTTTGAGTATCACATTACAAATAATGGACCTTGAACAGAAACAGAAACTACATCTTATGAGCTTCTCTCATAAGGTGAATGGAACCCAAAAGATTAGCTCAAAAGGAGAAAACAAAATGAGAAATTTTGATTATGATCCATGCACTAATCACCAATTTGCACTGCTACCTTTGTGACATTTCCAGAAACATAAACTTGCTCTTATGGAGAAACGCATGGGCTGGTCTGATCTCCTGTTTGTCACTGTGTGATTCAGCAAACCCTTATGGGGTTAGATCAAAAGCCATTATCTTGTTGATACATCCTCCCATATACAATGACATAGTGTCCTACATGTGTTTATGACCTACTTTCCTTCATCTTTAATCTCTCTCCCTCTCTGTCTGCGCACACATACAGACACGCGCGCCTCTGCACTCAAGCATATTAAAAGAACATTCAGCTACTTAGGATGGTAAATGAGTGCCTGCCTCCATTAAGAGTTGTGCATGAGTCTCTCGCTCTCTCTCTGTCTCTCTCTAGCTCTCTTTTTCTCTACCTCTCTCTCCCTGAGGCCACTGGCATGGGAAGCTATCTGTTCTTGTCACAATCTCCTGCACATTTTAGTTTGTTTTGATGAATTCTCCAAGCTAAAAATGTTAGCTTGTCACCGCCGCGAACTTAATTATTTCTTAATTAAGTAAGAAACTGTAATGCATCAGTACAGTCTCTGAAATGCTGCCCCATATAAAATGTTTCTGCTACTTAATTTCCACTGCCTTATTTCATGAATGTGTAATGTGACAAAATAGCAAACCACAGTTAGTCAGATTACTGGGGCACAGCGCTAAAGATGAAACCAGAACCTTACATGACCACTTGTGCTTTGGCTGTGCACACAGCCTCCAAAGAATTGGACATTACAGTCACATCGCAGTCTGCGGCATCTACACAAATGCAAAAGTTCATACTAGAAAGTATTTTCAATCCAATAAATCCATACCGACATTGTAAACAATCCTCAAATCAATTACAAACTCCACATCTATGTAATATGAACTAAAATGTGAACATGTGATTGAAAATATGACTTCTCCTGACCTCAAATTTAGGAAATAAATAATAAAATAGAAATATATGAAAACAGAAGCAAACTTCAAATGCTCCCTCTTATAGCCTGTAAGCTAAAAGAGGAAAGGCAGACATGCTCAGTCAAGTTGCAACAGTCTGCGTCTTTCATTTTTCTTAAAGCTACAGTGAGTCACAACTCATCCATATTGCCATCATTTTCTGTGTGTGTGTGTGTGTGTGTGTGTGTGTGTGTGTGTCCACGTATCCCATCAGGCATGCGCATCCCTTCTTTGGATGCTGTTTCAAGACTTCTGTGCAGTGACTAAGTCCTCCCACTCTTCTTCTTGCCTCCCTCCATTCACTATCAATCAGCAGCTTCCTATTTGACCTACTTTTCCCACCCTTCCCTGCTCCCTTCATCCATAAAGACGATTAGCCATCCACAATTTTCCATAAAATTTGTGTTGTAATCTAAAAAAAACAAAAACAAAAAAACAGCCTGGATGTGGTTGCCATTTAATCATGTGCTTGTTTTATTACCTGCAGGAGACAACTGCACAGTGACAGCATCTGGCACTATAAATATGGATCAACATTAGCTGAGCCTGCCCTGACACTCATTCTACCACACAGACTGCATCCGCTGTGCTGTCTGAAGTCCCGGTCCAATAGATACAGATGGCTTGAATCTCTCAGCTGGGTGCAGCCAGTATAATAATTACAATTCCATAGCTGTCACAGGCGGATGAAGTGAGATTGAGCGACGGTAGAAGAAAAAGGAGAAAGGAGGAGTAGTGGACGAGAGAGGCAGGGTTAGACCTGGTGAGGGGTGAGGGGTGAGAGGAAGGCGTTTGATGATGGACTCGGAAACAGCGCTGTATTACATGGCATAGTGAGATGGACATGATGGATCATTATGGAGTAGGTCATGGTTACAGTAGCAGTCAACACGGTTTTTGTACTCTTGTTCCACCTCTCTCACCCTTATCTGCATCCACAACCACACCCATGCAAACATGCACTGTGCAAAGGACATGCACATTTGCATGCATCCACCTCCCTGCAACTTCGGCGTGGACAAATATACAAGCACGAAAGCTTTCCTTTCTCACTCCGATATTGATTACTCCCCTCCCCTCACCTCCACGCACACACACACACACACACACGCACACACACACACACACAGATAAGAGCATACATGCAAGGAAATCTTCCTCCCCTGCTCCTCTCAATCTCTGTTAAGCCTCACGTTCTGTAACCTTCCCACACACTCACACGCACTCTCATACATTTACTCACACACACGCACACACACAAAGCACACACAGCATTTCCAGGAGACCCAGCACATCCACCCAGCAGGAGACTACATGGACAAAGAGGTCAGGATTCACCTTATTAGAGGAACTGGAGCCCTTGAGGGTTGAAACAGAAGAGAACTACAATATTTAAACTGAATATGTAAAGGACACACACACACACGCGCGCACACACACACACACAAATACATACACACAGATGCTGAGTGACCTACTTAATCTCTGTTACCTCTGTGTGTGTGTGTGTGTGTGTGTGTGTGTGTGCGGATATGAAGGAGAATGATAGAAAGACACAGGGAGAAAGTGTGTGTGCTTTACATGATCATGCGTGATCTTAAGAGATTTCAAAACTACTCCACACTGTGCAGAGAAATGTGAGCTACATAAGATATGCAATCATGATAAATGGATGTTACATTAATTATACATTGGGATAAGAGGCTTTGAAATGACCTAAACATATAGCACATGCCTTAGGTAGCCTAAGCCTGCAGCTGTGTTTTGACTAAACAAAAGTGTGTCATGTCAAGGATAGTATAGCACGTCACATCAGACCGCAGTCAGTTTTAATGTAACACTTATATTTATTAAGCAAACGCCCCAAAATATTTATTTATTTTTTTTACTGTAGACCCTATAATGACATTGGTTAAATAAAATGGTATGACTTAGGTCTCACATTCTTAACATACACACCCAGTACTGTCAGCCACTCTTAATGGGAAGGTTACAGTTAGATTACATCAGCTGTTGTGGCAGACACGAATATATATCCTCTAATGGAGTCATCTTCATATAATAATAAGACCTACTGTAATAACACAGGTCTCATTTATTGAAAATGACAACAGTTATTCACTAGTGCCAACAATGCGCCTATTAAATGTGTGCTGGTAGATTGGGTGCTGTTCAATTTAATTTGATTATATAGCATTGAATCACAATAAGTTACTTTTCAAATACAGTCTTTTGGTGTGTGATGCTGATTTTATACCGTAACCTCATTGACTA
The DNA here is from genome assembly GCA_028641955.1 of Protonibea diacanthus. Lineage (NCBI taxonomy): Eukaryota > Metazoa > Chordata > Actinopteri > Sciaenidae > Protonibea > Protonibea diacanthus. Next base: position 18,086,904 of record CM053977.1, on the reverse strand, counting down.
TAGTTGCTGTTTTTGGTTTATGTTGCCTCTATATTAATGTGTACTGGGAGAGACACCCACCCATCCAGCCACCCATCACCCTGAATAGGGTAAGCACATATAAAAAAAAAGAGAGAATGAATGGATGTTCTCGTCAAAGGCAACTCTAACATCTTGGAAAGATTCTGTATATAATTATAGCACGAAGTTTTTACCAATACAAGGGAATTGTTAAAAGATAACATATCGTGAACACCAAGGACAATTTTCCATAAAAGCTAATCTATACTGTAAAATATAATCATGTCCAGTGTTACATTAAGTCAGTCAATAGTGACTGATTTTAACTGCACTTTCAGAGCTACAGAATTTAAAGCTACAACTTTACACTTGTGTTTACTTTTCAGAAGAAGTTTTAACGGTTCTATTAACTTTAACAGAATCTTTCTTGAATTATTAATAATATATATTTTATGTATAAAATATAAATGTATAATTTTTGAAAACATCTGGGGCATTTTGCTGCAGTCCAGTGGATTTAAAATGTGCAAGCCAAGTAGAAAACAATATGGTCTTAATTATACTTTCTTAACTTCACCTGAATTTTCCCTGTATGTCCACTGTCAACTTTAACTATACAGTTTGGTCTCTGGTTTGGGGTCAATACTTTAAACAGACAGGGATTAAGAGTGAGTTAGGGTGTGGCTTGCAGATTACCTTTAATTTGTTGCAATAAATTGTTTCAATTAAAACTTCAAATTTCATTACACTTAATAATGTGCATAATTCCGCTGGACTCGATCGTTTTTATTGTTTTTATGGCAAGTCTTAGAATATTACATTATATATATATGCGATTGGATGAAACCTTAATGAAAAAACCTTTAGGAGTGACCCCACTATAAAATGTGGCGTGCATAGATAAGGATTATCTGTAATCTGCATATGTGTGTCTTTGCAGCGTGTGTCTTTCTTTTTAGCAATGAGCATCTTTAAGCCCTTACAGTCAAATCAAAATTTGTACAGAAAGGGGGAAAGCAGGATATCTGTTTGTATAAATCTCATTTATATTCCAAAAAGTTTGTACTAAACACATTACGTAACTGGCAACTGGCTTGGTCAGGATTGCTACATTATGCACCATCTGTTTCCATTTATTTGAACTCTGTTTACTTAACACATTGCACACTGACTATCTAGGACTTAACTGTATGTGCAATATGTCATTTATAAGTGAAAAATATGAACAATTACTGGACTGAAGGACAGTAAGACAAAACTTTCCCCAACAAATCTGCCTGAAGGCTGGGGTACAAGTTGGTAAACAAACAGCCAAGAACAGATACGGCCCAGGGAAGTAAAGAGGGCCATAAAATGTCTTGCCATAACAGATTTGTCTTGTTGTGATGAGCACATCTGTTCTTGTTTGTTTATGTACTTGCAAGTCAGAAAGTCGTATTTGTTTGTTTGTCTGGTTTATCTGTATTGTGTTGCATTGTGTGTGACACAGTGGACTGAAAGGTGGTATTGCTTCTATTATTCACTAGCACATAAATATGAAATAAAAATAGAATATTTTTAGATATACAAGACGGCTGTCTGGAGAAGCATTTAACATTGCTTTACTTGAGGGAAGACTGCTGATGGTACAGAGTGAAGATGTTGGATGGCACAAAACAAGAAGATGGTAGTGTTTTTCCAGTACAAGCAAAGTGGTCAGAAGAAAAAACGAAACTTCAGAAAGGAAAAGAGAGACAACAAATGCACCCGGACTGATGGCAATGAGACAAAGGAAAGAGAAAGGTTGCTTATTTTAATGCAGTTTTGCTAATGCTAAATGCTAATTTTTTGTTTTGGTTTTAATTTTGTTCATCGAGGTGCATAATGCAAAGTGCAGTCAAGTGGGCTGTGTACGAATAGTACATCCAAAAGAATTCTGAATTTTAAATGAACCTCTAGAAAATTGCCAAAAGCAAATGCAAATTTAAGTGCGTTTCATCCACTGCCATTATGTGAATATTAGGAACTGAGCAGAGACTTTGTGGAACTAATTCTACTGTCCAGTGCCAATAAATCCCTACATCAGAACTATGTAGAAAACATAGTGAACATAGACATAAACATAGAACATGTTAGAAATTTGGCTTTTTATGTTCATGTATTAATTGAGAAAATATATAGCTTCCTCATTGTTCATTGCCAGTTCATGTATGTCATGATTTATTTGTCAATACGCCAACTTTTCCATCGCAGCCAAGCATTGAAATGCTTTTGTGATATGATCGACTTTGATTTTAAGTTTTTAATGCGGATATTGCAATTTTGTACAAAAACAGGTTGATAGAAAGTAATGCTGCACCTACTGCCCCTCTCCTACGGCTGTGATGCATGGCAACTCACCAAAAAATACAGTGGTAAGTACGAAAAAAGCATCATTGCCTCTCAGTAAGACTCCACTTTGCACCATGCACCGGTATCAAAGTAGAACCAAAGCAGCAACATTTACTTGTGGCCTTACATCACAATGAAGGCTAAATTCATGTAAGAGAGACTACAAATCATCTTGACTTTGGTTACAGTAATTATACCAAGCAGTATCATGCTTAATTATGCTGTGTGAAGTAGCAAGTTCATTGACTACTGTAGAAGTGTATGTGAACGTGACTTACCACTTTGGGTTTGAAGGGCGGCTGTATCTCCCTGTTCTGCAGGCGTTCCCAGTCGATGCGTCTGAAAAAGGCGTGTTCTCGGACGTCCCTCGCTCCCTCAGGGCCACAGCCCAGCCTCTTGGATGGATGCTTGGTCATCAGCTGCTCATAGACAGAAACAAAACAGAGGAGTTATAACAAAAAGGCTATAAGTTGTCATTCTGACTCACGGTGGTGATTCCTCTTCTCTTTTAGGAGGACCTCAAATCAAAAAAAGAAGAGAAACACATTGTGGAAAGCATGATTTACATATAGTAGTTTAATTAGTTTCCACAACTTCAAATAAAAAGTAAAAACCTTTTTGTATTTTTCATTATTTTTAAAGTAATTGTGGAACACTCTTAGTGCATCAGGAAACACTTTGTTTTTCTCCCACTCTGGTGTTCTTTCATTGATGTGTTTTGTAATGTAGTTCCACCTCTTTTCTGGGTCAGCAAATGATGGCAGAACAGATACGACAAACAGTGATATAATTGTTATTTTTTCCCTCTCCCCACCTTTTTCTGCTTTTAGCAGAAACTGCTGCTAACCTCCAATCCACCGCAAACAACATAAGGGCACAGACTGCACTTTGTTAAAAGGAAACTAAGATATATAAATAATAAAAAAAGAACACCCACAGGAAATATTATCAACAAGCAAATGTTGTTCTTGTTAAATTATATAGGGGCCTTCTGGTATCACATAAACATAATTATCTAAACAAAGTGAAAAAATTACGATTAATTTGAGTGTTTGTCCAGCTTACAGTGGGAGCGCTTACATATATTCTTGCTCATTGCATAAACAGCACAAGCTGGTCTGGAAGAGGAAACAAAAAGGCCAATTTAAAATGCATTAAAACAATTCATACCCATAATAGAACATAATTACTGACTGGCTGCTTGTGGGTATGGAATTTCAGCAGTAATGTTATTTACATAAATATTTGGCATTACCACTCCTGCCTCAGTGCAGTGATTTGTCCCAAATGAATTCCTAAGGAAGAGAAAGAAGCCACTTGGAGATGGACGAGCGACTGGTGGGTTTCAGTATTGACAGTCAATGGGCAAAATTACTTATTCATGCACTGAAACGTGGAATGGAAATAGTGCTTTGTTTGACTGAGTTAGTTTAAATACTTAAACAGGCTGCCTTCTTGGCTCTGGTATCGTGTGCGGTATGTTTTCTAAGTGGTGTGCCCAGTTTGAGAGTACAGTCATGCATACATACATAGACACACACACGAGCACGCAAGACTGCAGCACCTCTGGTTAAATCCCTAATCTGTGATGCACACCTTCACATGCAGCTCCGTCACCTTGGCAGTTCTCCTGAATTACATGACATGTTTAGCTATCAGTGCTTTTTTTTTTTTTGTTGTTCCTACACAAAGGGAAGAATCTGTAACCAGCCTCTGACCAAAGGCAGACATACTCAGATTTTGTAAATAAATTCAAAATTTGTTTGGTGATGACATTTTTGACGTGTTACTTTAAAAGGGATAGTTTGAGAGTTTGGGAGATATGCTTATTCACTTTCTTGCCAAGAGTCAAGATATTGATACCACTCTCAACGAATCTACTCTCCAGACCACACTCATCGCACCATTTCAAACACAACAAACTAACAAAATAACACATATAAAGCTGTCAGTCATTTCTGCTGCCTAGCTCTCGTTCTTTCTTTTCTTTTGTTGTGTTCATCTCATATATGTAAACATGCTGGTGTGAATCTAAAAACACTTTCCAACCTAATCAATTAAATGTTTTTCATTGAATATACTGTATGGTAACTATTAACAGATTGGTAACAGCCATGCTGTTAGCAGGATCGTCTGTTGGCATGATGCAGATGTTGGTGCAGCTGTTCTGTGGGATGTTTATCCCTCTCATCCTATCACATTTATCATTTAAGCATCATCAAATTTCACAGCTGTGATAAAATTGTAGATTTGATCAACATTTTCCGCTATTTAATATTACTTAATTATTACTTAATATTTTATCATCACGTCTTATTAGTCTTGGGTATTGTGTTTCAGATTTTTTTTCCTTTTTATTCTTAACACAGGCAACATATACACACACTTGCTGTGGCAGACTCTTTCTGACAGCCACCTAGGGTAAGAGTGTGCTGTCCACAGTTTGTCCTAGATACGACGCAATATACAACAAATTGTATTAATGAATCAAGACTCAACAGGGCTTGAACTAGTCTTTACATGTTAAGTGAGCATTTCTGCCACTGCAGTGATACAGGATAAAGGGCAGAAAAATGTTAAAATAAAATTTTTTTTAACCAGTTTGTAGAATTTAATGACATCGAATGGTGTAGGTGCTGATTTTACAGTAACAATGGTGGACCATGAAAAGCAGAAGCTGGTTCAACACCCTGTGTAAAGAAGACCCACGTGAAAAAAAAGGCTCATTCTAAGGTAACAAAAATGTAACAATTCTTATTTTTAGGCGATTACGCACTAATGAAATGTAAATAAAGCCCCTTAAATATTACACACTGGACCTTTAAGTGAATCAATACATATCACTGCACTGCCAAAGTTTCTTTTTTCTAGTTTTTGGCCAAAAATATCGTTCAACAGATACAACATTGAACGAAACTAATTTGGAAAACTTTAGTCAGCGTTGGATTTCTACTTGCAGGATTTCTGCAGGCCAGCTTTCCTGCAGCAAGCCCCTTCAACATACAAGCCGTGGGACTGGGCCACATCTGAACTAGCAGAGTGCATCCAGCTGGCAGAGTACATCAGACAGCTGTTGACGAGGAAGGAAAAAGTCATTTGCAGCTTTCTGTCTGTTGACAGGACTGTCACTGACGGTGGGAATGCATCTTGCTAACACAAGTCTGTCACCATTAAAACGACACACCTCAGACGTAGAAATGTCCTTGAAACTGCCTGACTGCTGACCTGCCACCATGTCAATCAAACTCTCAAGGTCTTTTTTGTTTTTTTTTTTGTGGAAACTTGAGCTTACTTGAATTACTTTGCATACATGCATCCAGAAAAAAGAAAATGTGGTGTTGACATTTCATGGAGAACATCTGATCATCCTGTCTTCAAACTGTTAGCACTCGAATCTCGCCGGCATCACCGAGTCATGAAATGTCAGCAGGTTGTTTAGTTGCATGTGTTAAGAAAGTGTACGCAACTTTGAAGTTTCCCTGCTGTTTCTGTTGAGAACATCAAACCGTTGGATTTGACGGGGTGGGAGGGGACGGCGAGAGCGAGAGTCAGAGAGGAAAAAAGAATCAGAGTGATGAAGTAAAAGAGAAAGCAGATGGGGCCTCTAAGTCAGCGGGGAGTCTGGCCAGGTGAAATTGTGTGATTCAGTACATCAAGGCTTTAAAAAACACACACACACACACACAAACACACAAACACCCCATCATCATCATCGTTAAAAACCCAATTAGTTTGCTGCAGTGCGAGAGAACAGAGGGATCTACTGAGGCAAAACATCTGATCAAAGACAAACTGCACAATAAATGGGCTTAAACTTTACCGTCTCTGCTGACAGTACAACAGAAAATCTTGTGCCCCATTGGGATTTAGTGCAGGTCATTATGCCGTACTTAGAGACACTGAAACACTAGTTATCCCAGGTTTTGCCACAGAGCTCCAGAGTTTCATTCAAACAAAAATAATCATGGATGAATCTTCATGGAATTTACCCCTACATCACAATTTACACCCAACCCCCTCTTTTTTTAAGTATATCTGCCTCATATTCTTCCAGGGGTTATATCTACATGATCTACAACAAGACTCAAACGGATGACCTTTATATAACATCCAATTACATAGATGAATGTGTATCTACATCTGTGACCTATTTAAAATGTAATGAACGCTACAGTATAGATGAGCTTGCTCAGAATAGAGACTCTTTGTATGAACAGTTGCACAATAAAACTCTTACAGCTTAGGGTTGCAGATAGACTGTTACTCTCGTCATCCGCAATTACTGTTATTCATTGCTGTATTAGCATCAGTTTTCTGTCTAAATACGTTGTTCTCTCTTAACAGCACCTGACCCATTCTCCTATTTTTCATACTTTACTTTATCGTTCTTTAACCACTCTTTCTCTTGGTTTTGAATTCCCTCCCATCTCTCCCTTACTCTCTTTTCGTGGGTCAGGCTGCCGGCAAGCACTATATATCCATTAAGGGGAAGTGCTGTAGCCATGCCAAACAAGGGTTGAGACAGGGACTTGGGCTGAGACCAGGACACACACACACACACACACACACACACAAAACTGCACTTGCACACACACACACACACACACACAGCTAAGAAAATGAAGAAGGGAGGAAAGGATGGGAAAAGAAAAAGAGGGACAAAGAAAACAAGTGGAGTTGAAGAAGGAGACAAAGCATGTTATTGCACAGCTCATTGAGTTTGTGCTGCCTCTGGACAGCAACAAATGCCACTGTCATGGTGACATTCTTTGCATGCGTAAACGCACACAAATGCAAGCTTCTCTGTAACCCTCGTTGAGTATTTCTGGACATTTCAAGTGAGGAGTATGTCACACAGTTGTAGCTGCATCAAACTGCTTGAACATGAGTCCCTGCAGCTACATGAAAAATGTGTCCCAAGTACTTCCTTGACTGATCTGCCATCAGTGACTATGACCGCTGCTCACATTCATCCATATTTAATGTACTTTAGCTTCCCTGAAGATGAACATGTATTGACATACCGATGTTTCTCTCTGCCTTCTGAGGAGTACACACACAGTATGAAGGTCATACAAGCAGAGGTTTACATATATGCATGTATCCTGCATGACTTGTGCCGTGTTGTTTATTCTGCAAAGCAATAGAGAGGACCACTGGAAAATCCAATCACAAAAAGGGGTTTTATTTTTCTTGTTTTCTCCTCTTTCATTTGCTTTGAAAACATTCTGTTGTTGACCAAAAACACTTACTATGTCCCAGCATTTGTCTGCTTGACTTGTACTAACCCACTGTACTGTTCAGTTCTTTCTGTCTCTGGAGATCCAGCAGCCATTTACCCATGGTAATGAAAACAGCATCCCAGGAGACTCTTGTGTATAACTCTGTTTTTACAGGAAAGGGCTAACTCCAATGAAAAACAATTTCATCTCACAACAAAACAGAATGCAAGTTTGTCTCTAATTCTGGTTAACACAGGAAATCGGTTTAATATAACTGATTAGTGACAGCATATTAAGGTTTTGATAGAGGAAGCAGATTCAATGTAAAAAAAAAAATCACTTTTGTTGTGATGGAACAAAATCACACATCAATGTAAGAGATGACAGGTGTGCACGGGATCTTCCTCTGTAGCTGATTGACAATTTCATGTATTTAATTCTGTACTGATTTAGTTTTAGCATGAATTTTGTTTACATCAGTTGCAGCCATCTGAGCCATTATGAGCCTGGCAGTAAACACTCCATACATATTTTGCTTGCCACCAAATTTCATGTACGGTTTTCTTAATTCATATGTTTCATATTCAAACATCCGCCACAAAGGACTTTTCAAATAGGAATGTTCTGTCCACGCTTTTATGTAGCCAGTATGATTGTTTCTGTTTACAAATGTAACATTACATTGAATGTGTGTAATACACCGTATGTTAGTATGTTAGACTATTTACTGTGATGCACCCTGGTGGTTGACTGCTGTAACAAATGACACATTGTGGTGAATCTGTTTTTTTCACTGCTCGGGGAACATATGGAGACTTACTTAACAGATGGCCTTGAAAGTCAAAATTCTCATGCATCTACTTTTTTCTCTACTGCGCAGCTGGAATGTTTCAGACTAAGCCTTTAATACTCACTTGAGTTACCTGTGAGGAGTATATTGGGTGACCTGATATGTTTCCCTTCAGTGTTTTAATAATGTACAAGAGTGTGAAAAGGAGAGGAAACTTGTAGATGAGTTCTGAGACAGTATTTTAGAAACCCACACTTCATGCTTACAGTAAATGGAGCTAGACTTCTCGCACGTTACGTCCAACTCCAGAAACCTAAGAAAAGCCGTACAGCAGTCTGTGCCATAGCTTGTCAGTTTTTCTCCGTTAAGTTGAGCTACAGTAGCAGGAAGGTTTTGTAGCTCTCTTACAAGAAGCTCAATTATTTTGGCTTTAGTGAAGAGTGTCAAAGACAGAGAGCTTAAAATGCCTATTTAGAGGATTTTTGTGTTATATTGTGATATTACCCTTTTACCAACACCAAATAGATTCACTACCATGATGTTTATTTGCCTTAACTATAATAGCAGAAGATTTTTCATTGACGGCAAAGAATGTCCACTCACCCCTTTGCAGATGGAGACAGCTTCTTTGGACAGGGACTTTGGGTAGGACACATTGTGCTCCATGATGGACTGGAACAACTCATCTTCATCTTCTCCGTCAAATGGAGGCTGGGGGAGGAAGGACATGATAATGAGGGTGTTGTTGTTTCCATTATTACATATTGGATGAATAAGTTGTTCTTCTTCCATATAGCACTAAATTGATCCAGCAGTGATATATTTGTTTTTTAAGTGTGCCCTTATACTTGACAAGTAAAATTGACCAAATCTAGTAAAAACTGTTTTCCCCCGATGAATTAAGATGAAGAGGACAGACATTCCACTACAACGAGTGCCAAGAGGAAGAATAGAGGACAGGACAAAAAGACAGAGAGAGGACAGTGAGAACAACTTAGACATGGAAAAACATCAGCAAGGAGCAGTGCAGAATTTGAACGAAAAGTTTCACAGGAAGACCTCGCAGGGCAAATGGAGTGGATGACCCAGCTTTTCCCCCCTTCTCACTTGGTGGTTATCATCAGTAACCATAATGTGGGTGTTTTGACACTCCATAAAATGAATTATTCGTCATTTCCACTCCACTGGCCCCTTCGGGTACAGATAGCCTGTCTGCGTCATGCTCTCTTTACCTGATTTCACACGACAGGGAAAGACAGAGGAAGGAAACACCTGAACATTTTAAAAGTTACATTTTAAATCATTTTATTGTTTAATACTGAATACCTTAAATGTTCTATGAATAAAAAAAAATATACTCATCTTCATGTTTCGTTTTGCTGTGGTGGAGCTATTGTTTGGCCTTTTGGAATGGGGGTCACTTCAAAAATATATTAATAAATAATAAATCTCTTAATAATTCATTTAGTGCCGAGTCATGGAAACATGTTTTATTAAAACCTATAAAAACATCAAAAAAAAAGATTGATAGGTGACATTATTAACTTTCTGAAGCTTTTCAAAAGAGGACCTGATAAAAAAATTCTCTTGAAGCAATTTACTTTAATAGCATCTGAAGAGATGTGTTATGACAATATATTAATCTAGGGCTGCAGCTCTCATAAAGAGAAAGGCTTTTAATATCTGGTGCTCTGTTTCCACTATAACTTCCAGCAGAATGTGGTTTTAGGTTTTAGGTTGCACAGATTGCCTACAGTCTTCATTAATAGCTAATGCTAGGCTAATCGGTGAAGGGGTCACACCACACAGAGCTTCTTCTTCGTGCTGTGCAACTTAAACAAACCTCAAATATAATTTTTTTCAAAAGGGTTCGAAGTGAGAAAATGGCACGAGCAACACAGAAACGTTGCAACACATAGCAAGCTGGGTGCTCTCCCTGAGGAAACATCTTTCATACATACAGTATTCACACAGAGTCGCTTCATGTTCTCCTTGTCCTGAATCCTGACTCAATATTCTTGATTCCAAAAGAAGCTCTTCTTTACCCGCCAACACATTACTGATATGCTTACTTCAGCGGCTCAGAGTATTGTCCAGAATATTGACCCATGTCCCCTGGCAGCACACCATACTTGCCGTATCCAGGAATAAACAAAGAAACTGGAAAAAGTAGGCTTACACATTTAATGGAAGGGAGATTTTCAGTGCGAATATGAGAAACGGTTGCTCACTTTATGCACAAATGTAGGCACTAAAATAACAAAACAGAAAAAGGCTGGCAGCTACTCTGGTTGGAGAGCAGCATGCTGGCTGAAGAAGCATGCCAAGTGTGTTGCCTTTTTGTGTTCTTTGCACCTATTTGGGCCCAGCTGGACTAAAACTAATTGGTGCACATACAACAGAAAATCATTCAATTCCAAAGACAGCAGGTTGTATCTAAAAGAGTCCTCCACTGATTTGACATTGCACTCCTATAACTTTGCCACGCTCACCACCAGATATTTTTCTTTGCAAACTTGTAGTCTTCCGTTCCAACCGACGATGACTCAAGTGACACTTTATTGGATTTTGTATAGCTCCCTATGGAGGGACTTTGATGTGGAAAAATCTGCACTTCAGTTCCAAAACCAGTCAATAATTTGTTAGTTGTGATAAATTTGTTAGAATTTTAGGGTGCATAAAAAAATTGGTCAAACCTGGGTCAAAACTAACTATGTTAAAAGACGGCAAAAGGTTACAAGTTGAAAAAAGGGCAGGTGGAGGTTGTGTGTGTTTATATGTCAATGTTTATTATTAGTGCTGGTGGGAAGGTCTTTAGGATGCACCACCTGAGTACATTTAGGCCTCTGCAACTTCACTGTGGAAATAATGTAGCTGTGAATGACCTTGTGTAGCAGGCAATTACATAAAAAGGCAACATAATAAGCTATCTGTAAGGGCACCTACCTGTCAATCAAAGTGGCCACGCTGTTAATTATGCATAACTTTAAGCCTTAATATAATTTGAATGGGTGAGTTAAAAAAAAAAAAAATTAAGCCTCACTACAGTTGTCATGATCATGAGGCCAAAAACTTTTTTTGTACCAGGCTGTAAACATGTTTATTTCTGCTGTGAAGTTGGGCAGTTTAATATGGGCACTTATGGAGGTTGAAATGTTCTGTAGCCAGCCTCAAGTGGCTGTTCAAGGGCTTACAGTTTTTAACGCTTCCACATTGATTCCACATTGAGGTTGTCGCTTGGTGTACGCCACTCACCTGTCCAGCCAGCATTTCGTAGAGCAGGACCCCATATGCCCACCAGTCTACAGAGCGTCCATATGGCTGATATGCAATGATCTGCGGAGGCAGGAAGAGAAAAGGTTCAGAGGTTCAATCAAACAACTCAAACAAAATTTCAAAAATAGAGACTTAAATATTGCAGAAAAACTAGAGGAATACTGGGCCAACTAATTTAACATTCTGATAACCAGATTTGGAAAACCTAACTGTTCATTTGGTGGCCAAAAAGTGGAAGCAGGGATACTGGAGAGTCAGTCTGATCTTAGTCATATCAAATATGTTTGAATCATGTGACACTGCAGTGCTTCTCTGTATCTACAATTACAGTAGAAAGCTGTTCTGTCAGAATGATGCAATGCATACTTCGAATCGACAGTACTTCCTGCAAAATTAGGCATCATTCGCTAATGGCATTTACATTCAGATCTGCTGGTTGACAATGATTAAAGGACATCTTCATGATAAACTGAGCCAAAAAGGCTTTACCAACCCACCGATGTAGACCACAACATACATGTGATTGCTTTAGACCTGTAGATCAAATATGCAGCTACACACATATTCTATAAATATTTCAGTACATTGCATGTTCCATCATTTATCCCATATTCTGTTATTTCTGCCTGCACACATAGCGGAATATAGTACTGAATATAGCGCTGACCTATCACTACATTAAAAAGATATAGCACATCATTCCCTCACAATGTATACACTCCTTCTGTGTAATGTAATTTAGCCGTATTAAAGCAGCACACAAAAACTCTCCTATATAACCACATTGCTGTTCAGATCACATAACGTGAACATGAACAGGTCAGGACAAAAGTCTGGCTCTGCTGTAGAGCATACATACACCTTCATCTGTCTATCAACACAACAATATCAGAAATCCTCTGCAGTATACTCTATGGGCTTCTTTTCATGCACGCTGCCATTGATTGGTCTCATTTTTATGTAAATCTAAATTACTGTGATTTTGAAACCGTTCAGTAGTTCTGATGACAACATTACTCAATGCAACATCAAACGTTGTTCACAAATTGTGCTTTTCCTAAATGTCCTTGTTAGTTGCTAAATGGTGAAGCAGGGGCAAATTTTTTAAAGAAATGTTTAAGCTAACTGCAAACTGCAGACACATGCATATGAAGTTTAACAGCAGCTCTGGATATCCTGTTTTCATGCATTAAAAACATAACTTGCTTTGCTCATCATACTGTGATTTGACTTAGAATACGTCTAAATTAAGGGTGAAACCGCAGCTGTGATGAGGCAGAAATGTTGGATGACCCTCCAATCACATTCATTTTAAATCACCTGCAAAAAAAACACTGCTCCTATGGTTCGGCAAAAAAGAGAGGGAGCTAGTCTCTAATTCCTGACAGAAACAAGCATTTGGTGCGTAGGAAGGGGAGCAGATAACAAAACACAGAAAAGACTCCCTGTACATCATTTTACAAGACACAAGCACGGATCTCATTGGAAGATGTTTGCTGTGGCCGAAGCTGAAAAACAGTTCACACTTTTCCACACAATAACAAGTGAGGAGTAAACAACAGTGAAGCCATTATGGCTACAGTAAAACTCTTCCTGGCCAAGTGTTTGCACATTTTTCAAAGTGCTATGTTGACATTCCACATTCACAACCGACAGCACCAAGTGATTCTAACTTCATGACTGAAATGGTTATGTTTCATTTTTGAGTGGTCAAGGAAACACCCAGCCATTCCTCTGGAGCCTCTTCTGCTATGTAACAGCAGCCATTCGCCATAGTGCAGCCATGTCACGTGCACACAAACGCACACGAGACAATATAGTGACCCCCACTGCAGAAACCACTTCAGGTGTGTAACAGTAGTTCTGTCATAGTATGCATACATGTCTCTATGACCTTTGCTGAGTAACATCTGGCCTCACACATGCTGCCCAGAGACACTCCTCCGGCTTAGTAACATACAGTACACCCACGCATGGTCAACATACTGTATATGAATAAACAAAAACTCACGTGCACATGCACACATACATATGAAGCACACACACCAATGCACCAAGGTGTGTAAAAGATCATCAATTTGGAAAGTGGAATATTTAAACCGCACCATCAAATCTATCCTGTATCACTCCATAACCTTCGCTGCGTAACGCCTGACCTCTGCCTTGCCCATCGGAGCCCACAGACACACTCACACACACACATAAGAGACACACACACACAGGCAGACAAACACACCTCCAGCTCTGCACTCTGCTGTCATGATGCTGTCCTGAGGGTAGATGGGAGCCGGCTGGACACGCAGTGCATCCACGTGTTAGCCCTCACACACAGGGGCTAGCATGCACGTACACATACAATAATGTGTCTTTGAATGTCACTAACTGTGAGAGTTATAGGAGCAGAAAGCATTTATATAGTACACATTTAATGTCACAGGCTGTGTGACTTGATCTGTTCTTCTTCAGTATATTATTTTTCCTCTAGTATTTTTAGTCTGACATAAAGCTAGATACAAATGGGCTAAATAAAAAATAATACTATAATAATATTCTATATTAAAATCTATATAACCTTATATACCACCTACTACTGTCTATTGCATGTCTATCATTTAACAACCTTTGCCATATAAAAAAAAGAGTTGATTATGTAAGAACATAGACCACACACTCATCAGTTATCATTTCCTCTATCATCCTGAAAGATATACTCTAAGCTAAAGTGTGCTTATGTCAAAGATAAAGACAACACATTATATATTTACATGGCTGTCATGTAATAAGTATTTTTCCGCTATCTTAGTATGTCAAAGCCTCTTATCACAATACCTCTATCCTTGACTCCACTAGTCACGCACTTCAGATGGTCAACTACACGTAAACAACATACAAACCTTGCATAACCTTTCACACGCTCGTCTAATCCTTAAAAGCCCCTCTCACAGACCCCTCAGGTGTCACAGCTAAACAGACCACAACGATGAGGGTTGTTTTACTCGTCCTGCTTTGCTGCTGCCTGTCGGAGGCAAGCGTCCTGGGACAGAGGTTCACCGCTATCAAATATACTCAGGATGAGCTCTCTGAAGCAGACAGTTTAACTCTGTTCAGAGAGATGATGGCTGTTTTGGATGAGCAGAGAAATGAGCTGCAACACACCAAAGAACAACTGGTGCAACTTCAGAAAGTGCAGGGTATGTGTGGTGGCCTGTTTGAAGTATGCAGCATCTTCTGCATCCTTTTGATCAGCAAATGGAGTATTATTACTTAACATTACACGTTCACTTCAACTGCATTGCATCATTTGTGTGATTGCTGTATAGGGCATGCTTTCGTGCAGACAATCGCTGATAGCCTGGTGGAGGAGCTATGGCAACAAGTGGAGGCACTAAAGAAAGGGTATACAGGTAGAAAAAAGTGTCTGTTTTGGTCTTAAATTTCTGTATTTTGGGGGGCAGTTTCTATTACTACCTGGTGACATGCATGTATGCATTATTTCCATTATGTAAAAAAGACCATGAAGCCAGGCTGAGAATCACTGAGATGCAGCAAGAGGAGCAGAGGAAGCAGGTGCAGCAAGTTGTGCGGCAGTACACAGGTATAACAACTTTATCCACAGCATCAAATATAATATCTATATATTATATATATAAATTGAAGTACTATTTAAAATAAAATAAAAAAGACAAAGAAGGAGGCAGGGCGATTTTCTGATTTTCTCTGCTCACTTAAATCATCTTTATTCCATCCTAACTGAGCAGAACTGGAGGCCAGACTGAATGCCAATGATTTGGAGGGTCAAAGCAAACGCGTGGAACAACTGCAGAGGGAAAGTAAAGGTAATACAACAAACAAGTCAATTATTAATGACCAGCAAAGTA
Source organism: Protonibea diacanthus (assembly GCA_028641955.1). Taxonomy (NCBI): domain Eukaryota; kingdom Metazoa; phylum Chordata; class Actinopteri; family Sciaenidae; genus Protonibea; species Protonibea diacanthus. The sequence continues at coordinate 18,071,368 of CM053977.1, read as the reverse complement.
GATTTCCTCTTCCTCTCACCTCATCGAATCTCACCTCATGATTTATCTTTGACTGAATGGTTGAAGTCATGCAGTATTCATTCCTCCGTCTTTAACAAATAGAGCTGAATGCCAGACTGACAGAACTCGGAAATAAGCTCAGTGACGTGGACACAGAAGTGAAGGCACTGCAGGCTGCTGAACAAGGTGAATGAACTGCATGATTATGTACATCAATATATTAAACAAAGGTAGGACTGTATTTCTTTTTAGCTTTTTGGCTTTACAAAAAGATATGAGACAGCTTTTTTTTTTTTTTTAAGATTATTTTTGTTGGCCTTTTCAAGTTTTATTTTGATAGAGACAGCTGAAGAGTGACAGGAATGCGGGGAGAGAGAGATGGGGAATGACATGCGGGAAAGAGCCACAGGTTGGATTCAAATCCTGGGCTTCCGTAGCAAGGACTGAGCCATTGCACAGACGGCTGCTCTACCAACTGAGCTAAACACCGCCCCAAGACAGCATTTTCTTATTTATTTATTTTTTATTCATGACTAAATATGTCATGTTTATTCCTGCATGTTATGACCAGGATTCAATGACAGACTGAATGCCACTGACGTCCAGGCAGAGATGCAGAGAACCCTGGTGGCACAATTACAGGTGGAAATTAAAGGTAGATAAACTCTAAAGATGTTATTATCCAGGTAAAGATCATCATGCCATTAAAACTGTTTTCATTTTATATTTTTACTATTTCCACTTGTCATTTTATCTGTCAGAGTTCGAGTCCAGACTGAAAGCCAGTGAGGGCTTAGACGAGGAGCTGAATGTCCGGCTTAAAAACACAGAGACAGAGGTGGAGGCACTGAAGACTGTTGATCAAGGTAAAAGAAAGAAAGAAAAAATCACACACATTAGCAGCAAACTGTACAGTATGTTAAAGTTCTGTATGCTGTGTAACCTTTTTTTCATTTTGTATTTTTTTGTTTTCTTGTTTGATTCCTCTAATAATCTTTCTTCCATCCTCACTGATCAGAACTGGAAGCCAGACTGAACGCCACTGATCCGGAGGGCCAAAACATACGAGTGGAACAACTGCAGAAGGAAAGTAAAGGTAATAAGGCAACAAACAAGTCAATTATTAATACAAAGAAAAATAAATTTCTTCTCACCTCGGCTAATCTAGTTTCACTGAATAGAGAATCATGCACTATTAATTTACTTTTTTTCTTAGAGTTGAACATCAGACTGACAGAGTTGGGGAATAAGTTTGGAGATGTGGATGCAGATTTGAAGACGCTGCAGACTGCTGATCAAGGTAAATGAACTGCATTATTAATGCAAAGGTATGGCCAATAATATTCAACCAAATATGTAAGATATTAAGAACTGTTGTATTGCTTTTGGTTAAATCATAACATCATTTTTATAGAATTATCTGTAAGGTTGATGATTTTATTTCCTCCCTGTAATGACCAGAACTTGAGGCCAGACTGAATGCCACTAATGTTGAGGTAGAGATGCAAACAACCCTTGTGGCAAGGTTCCAGACGGAAATTAAAGGTATGTTAACATATGTAGGGATTATTGGATTAGTGCGATCATATTGCACAACTCTTTGCTTAAAATAAATCTGTTAACTGTTAGAGATCGAGTCCAGACTAGAGTCCAGTGAGACTTTGGGGAAGGAGATGGCTGGCCGGCTTGGAAAGACAGAGACAGAAGTGGAGTTGCTGAAGACTGTTGATCAAGGTAAAGCCAGATGGCTCAATACTGTTTAGCTGCCATATGGGATATGGAACATATTCATATGTAAATTATTTGCAGTGTTGGACCCACTGGAGCTCTTGATGGAAGTTTCTATGAATTTTCCATGACCTGTTCATGGCTATGTTATGTACAACATATGCAATTTCACCTCTTGCCGGTTTGTTAATGTTGTTGGTCTCAAGATCTGTTTCTACTCTACTTGGCCTAACACTCCACTATCTAATGCAATAAACTGATAAAAGAAATGATGATGTATTTGCAAATAATAATAATAATAATAATAATAATAATAATCATCTAACCCCCAACCTCTGTCAACCAAAGGGCTGAACTCCAGGTTGTCAGCCAGTGAAAGTCTGACTGGGGAGCTGAAGCTAAGCCTTGAAAATACACTGAGACAAGTGGAGGCACTCAACACCACTAATCAAGGTAAAGAGAATAATGCCTGTAGTGCTGATTCGGTACATTATCCACTTTTTGCTCATCATGATAATCTATATTTGCTAAATTGATGGCTTGATAGGTTTTACTTTTAATTTTCTCCAATAGAACTGGAAACAAGGCTGGGAGCCTCTGAGAGCCTCAGTGAAGAGCTGAAGATCAAGACTGCAGGCACGGAAAGGGAGGTGAACGCTCTCAAGACAGCTCATCAAGGTAGAAAATTACATTTGATTATGAATAAGTTACGAGTAATTATAGATAGACAGCTATAGATAGATGTAATGGCTGATTTCATGCAGTTTCTTCTCCATCTCACATGTTCCACCAGAGCTCAAGTCAAGAGTGGAAGCCAGTGAGGGTCTGGCCAAGGAAATAAACACACGCCTTGAAGTCACTGTAACAAAAGTGGAGGCACTGGAGAAAACAAATCAGGGTAAAAAACATAATCACTCATTTACAACTATTATATAAACAGGTAGTTAATAGTTCATACTATACTACTACTACTATTCATACTGAAATACTATTCAGTTTCCTTGAGGGAGTCATCCCAAAGGGATCAATAAAGTGCAGTCTAAGTCTAAGTCTAACTATTTTTTATCTCTACCACAAATCCTTTAGAGTTAGATGCTCGACTAAATGCCACCGAGATTCTGGGCAAGGAGATGAACACAAAACTTGAAAAAGCAGAGGCTGAGATGGAGGCACTTAAAACAGCTGATCAAGGCAAGCACTGATCCACTGTAAATGCATCTGTACTGGTTTGATATGAAAAATCATTAAACTGGCTTTGAAGATTTATAGTAATATGTCAACCCTGTTTATTCAAGTTAAGGTGAGTAAAGTGTATTTTCTTTTAGTGATAATTGTATGTTTTTTAAAAGCTTTTTTCTTTTTCAATTTAATTATTTAGCTCTTTTGTCATGCTTCTGACATTATTAAAGATGTATTATTTTCATAATAGAGCTAGTTGCCAAACTGGAAACAAGTCAAAGTGGACAAGAGGAGTTGAAGAATAAGGTTGAACAAACAGCTGCAGCACTGGAAGATGTGAAGACAACAATGACTGAAGGTAAATAACAACATGGGAAGAATGAAGCTATGGAGATGGGATGCCCTCATGTTTTAAGACAATAAAACAGCTACATTTATAGACCAGGTTAGTTGCATTTTTTGCATTTTCAATAGTGTTTTTTTTTTTTTTTTTTTATGTGACAGACAAAGTGGCCTTCTCTGCTGCTCTGGAAGAGAACCAAATGCACATTGGGCCCTTTAACACTGAGACCACTCTTGTCTACAAGAAAGTCATCACCAACATTGGTGACAGCTATGATCCCACAACAGGTACAGTAATGCATTCCAGGAACCTATTTGGGTAATCACTGAATTAATTTACAACTTCCTTGTTTGTTTGCACATTCAGCTCAACTTAGCAATACTGGGAAAAGTGTTGATGAATGTGTTTGTCTTGCTTCTACATTGTCTTCCAACTTCAACTTCCAACTCATCTCTTATGAACCTGGGTCCTGTTTTGTTTTTTCCCCATTCCTTAATATTTTGTAATATTGATCATCTTGATTATACAAGAATACTGTTGAGTTCACAGAAATCTTCTTGCCTTGTTTGGGTAAATTCCCGCCTGTGCTCTTGGAAGTGGTTAATTTGTATGTTAATATAACATGTAAAGCTCTATTAACTATTCCTATATTGTGTTGATGCTTCATACCTTTCTGTTCTTCAAAAACGAAGAACCAAAAGCTCTTATTATATAATGACAACTATTTCACCTCTAGTAAATAACAGTAATTTTCAATTCTTTCTTTTCCATATTTCCTGTTTAGGAGTCTTTACAGCTCCAGTCAGTGGAGTTTACCACTTCACCCTCTACTCTCATGTTAACGGAGAAAACCCTGGCTTTTTACTCTTGTACAAGAATGGTGAGGCTGTTGTGGGCACTGCTGAACACCCAACTGCCTCTGATATCACTGACAACGGCTCAAATGGAGTAGTGCTGCTTCTTCAGAAAGGAGACCAGGTGGATGTGCACATGGAAGCCAGGTCGTGGATCTGGGCAGATAGCAATCGCAACCTCTGTACTTTTACTGGTATTCTGCTGTACAGTATGTCCAGTGAAGTTCCCAAAACCACTCTGTAGCTTCATTAGTTCAATTTAAGGCTTTTAAAATAGATTTCAGCTGCACTATTAGCGTTATTTATAGTCTGTTTAGACAAGAACAATTCATGTCCAACCTGTAATCCATATATGTATCAGTCTAGACTAAATTAGCTAACATGAATTCGTTCATAGCTGTTATTCTGATGCGATTTCACAAACAATGTAGTTTTTAGGATTTTCTCAGCTCAATCTAAAGAAAATACAATAAATCCTGTAAGATTATGTATCATACCCAAACAAATGATGTACATTTCAATCAATAAATTATGATTTTGAAAAAGAAAAATCATCACCTTTTCATCACCTTTTCAAAACGTTACATCAAGACAACTGTGATGTTCAACATACAGCTAATGTATTGTCCCATTAGAGAATGTGTTGAAGCTCCTAGAGTTCATATCAAATAAACCAGAATAAGAATGACACTATAACCCAGAGTGACAGCACAATGTGAAAGTGACGAGCACACACATGAGAAAACGTGTTTAAGGCTCCACATCCTGATCCCTTAGCATGAAAGTGAACACGCTGCCTCAAGAAGGTGAGAATTACTAAGCCTTAATCCTCAGCTTTCCTTAGATCTTTGGTAAAAAGGCAGGAAGATGCAGTAGGGAAAAGCCCCTTTCCCTTATCTTTCTTCAGTGTTTTTAATTAGCTTGAGGGTCAAAGACTCCATGGTGAGGGAAACCTGAAGGTGAAATCCCCGAGCTTGCCTGCTCAAATCCTGTTTCCTGCAAGAATCATGCTGACCTTCAGCCTGACCTGACAGCTGCCAATGAATGCAGCTACACTCGTTTTCACATAAGATTTTCATTGCTACTGTTGAAATATTTCAATATGTATTTGAAGGGACAATTCCTTGTCCTTGTAGACTGAAACCAGAACATCTTACAAGGAAAACAAATATACTTACTCACGTCTAAACAAAAAAAAAAGAAAATTATCTAATACAACTGAAACAAAAACTTTGAGCAGTTTGGACATACCGCCTCTTTAAAATGTAGAGTCCAGTTACTGATTTGAGGCAGAAGAAACCATTTTACCATGACAGGGTGAATTAGGCCAATGCTAGAAAGCATGTCATCAAGAACTAATGTGGCATATTTGCTGCACTGTGTCACTGAGAATTGACCTCAGAGTCTCTCTTGAAAAAAAACATGTGCAATATCTTAACCATGGGAAGCATGTAGACAAATCAGGTCAAGGGGATCTGCAGCCTCATGTTGGTTTGTGTCATGGGAGTGAAAACAGCGAGGAAGAGAGACAGAAAGGGGAATGAGCAACCGAGAGAGGTGGCATGTAAAACAAAACAGTATGTTTTGTTATGCTACCCAGCCTTGTAGCTAATATTAACACAAATGTATGTGCCATTGTCGGTAACGCTAGCTGAGAACAGATTAAGACAGTGAGACAGTTTTGTCTACTGTGATATTCTCCTATTATTGTGAGGCTGTCACAATCAGTTTTTCTTTCAGGGGACTCTACCCTGCTGTGGAGAAAGTAAAGAACAAGAGAGAGACAGGTGTAAAAGTCAGAGGAGGGTGGAAGAGTGAGGCAAAAGGGAAAAGAAAAGAAAAGGAAAGACAAAAGACAGAGAGAACAATTAGACTTTAGTAAAATAAAAAAATATATATTTAGATCAGTTTCAGGCCATCCTGCAGAGCACTGCGCTAATGTGACGCTGCTGTGACTCGTTGCCCTTGCCACCCCATCGCCCGTCTGCAACAGCACCAGCGGACATTTACTGTTTCAGGCATGGTGACCTTCGTGCTCTGAACCAGCATGTTGAGTATAGGTCTTCAGTTTTACCTTTGTTTTGTTTCGTGTAGATGTGTTTGTTTGTTGTGCTACATACATGAGGCTGATATTTTATACATACATATATATACTTTTTATATATATATATATATATATATATATATATATATATATATATACAAAAAGTACTCCCTCCTTGGAGAGAATGGAGATATACAAGCATGACCCATGCCTGACATTCCCTGCGTTCATCCTGTTTTATTTATGACTTTATTGTATGAAAGCTTCTAGCCTGTGGAGCTCTGCTGATTCACAGCAGTACATACTGTACGTGTGTGTGCATCTGTGTTTATATGTGTACCTGTGTTTGTGGCTTGAAGAGCCCGCGTTTGTGCGTGTGTATATTTGTAAGTGTGTGTTTGTGTGTTTGCATGGGCACTGCTGCAGACATTTCTCTCCCATTAGGCCTAATGCTACGTGACAGTTGTGGATCAGACTGCTAGCTATTCAAGGCTTCTCTTCTCACTACACACATGTGCGCGCAAACGCACACAAGTACCAACCTCTGCTCCTATAAACCTCGTCCTCTGTGCAGAAACAAATAAAAAAAAAAAAAACAAAGGCAGCACACAACACTGCCCTCCTGACCAACACTGTTACTGGGTGCTTTGTGAATATTTGCCTCTTTGTTGTCATCAGAGCCTTTGAGAAATGCATGTGCTGCGGATCAGATACAGTGTGCATCAGGCCATGCTTTAGTGGTCTGTTTCTGAAAACATTTCTCAGTAATATATGTGCCTGTTGTGGTTGGTTTCATTCACTGACGATATTACTGTAATGAGCAGCCTTGGGGTTTACGTGAGCATCCTACACTGCAAGTAACGCTGAACGGCACCTTTTTCACAAGACGAATTGTGCGACTTAGAAAGGTAATCCCTTTCATAGCATTTGTTATATATGAGCCAAATTCAGCATAATCCTGATGACATCATAAGGGTAGGGCCACAGATAATATGTTCACTAAAGCTGTTCTGGCACTATTTTGTTTATGCAGTTGCACTGCTTAAAATGTTGTTTTAAGTTGAATTTTATAGTTCAGTATTCTGTTGAGTTCTTCAGTCTTCAACTTACGTAATTGTTTCATAGCAACTGATAATTGTCCTGCGGAGATGCAGTATGTAGTTTAGTGTCTACACACAATATCTACACATATCTGACCGTACGAACTAAAACTGGAAGAAATAATGCTAATTAATATAATGTTTCTTCATAGACCAATGTATGAAGTAATTAAATTATGGCCATACACTGAACTACAGGAGCATATAATGGATTATCAGTGACACTCTAAATGTTTTCTTTTCAAGCATCATGCACCTATTACCAGTAGCCTACTGGCATAACCTAATTATGTTAATTAAAGATAACCAAAAGCGGAAAGTACATTGTAGTCACAATCATATGGAGCCCTGAGGCAGGGAGGAAAAGTTTATCACTAATCTCAATCAAAGTTGCATAAAAGAGAAAACATTCCTCTAATCGCTTACGTTTCTTTTCAACAATCTTACGGACATTAAACTTTCATCCAAAGTGTTTTTTCATGCCTGCCATCTTGTTTGCAAGTTCATGCTCTCAGCATTCGTGTCTCATTTGCTGTTTCCTTCTCACTTCCTCTCTTTCACCTTCTCCCACCTCCCCCTGACTTTTCTCATCTCTCACTCACTCTTCCAACCATCACTGAAGTGATTTTGTAGGACTACTAATAGCTCTGATCTGAAAACACTGGTTTCAGTGCTCGGTAATTGGTGAAGAGGGTAAAATTGGAGCTGCCACTGCAAAAGCATGTGGCCAGTCGACAACTATGTGATGACTCAGGGTTGCTATTCTTAGACCTCAAACTTTTTGAGAAGTAAGGAAAAGCTACAGTCAAAAATGGGACTACTGTCTGTATTTTAAACAACCCCCGAATCATGCATGTTTAAGGAAGCTGGAGCGAAATAATTGGGTCCAATAAATGTGCAATGAAAAGATTACAGAACTCAAAAGATTACAGAGACAATGTACGAGAGACAAACCTCTCTCTCGTACATGTCTCTCCACTTGTACATATCCTGCATGTATGCCGTAATAAATCAGTCTGTTCTGAAACACATTAACAATCTTAGGAGGAACACCAGCTCGGCGACAGTGTAACATGTACATAAAAAGTGTCTCTTTTCGATGGCTAAATATGCACAATATCATCCAGACACTACAGACACTCTGATCACTGTTTAAGCCCACAGAGGAGTGAGCAGGGAAGTGTACGCCCATGCCTCCTAATGCCACACAGCAGTGGCGACCAACTAGGGCGTAGAGGGAAATGGCCCGTGTCAGACAGCTCAATGTCCTCAGATACTCTACTGAAACGCCGCACAAAGCCATCATTAGACCACTCGTTCAGTTCAGTTCCTGCTCTCTTTGCTTCTTTCCTTCAGTGTCCAGCTACGCTTGTCCCCTTTTGCTCTCTTTTCCTCACATACCTTATGTGGCCTTTGTGCTCTCTCTCTCTCTCTCTCTCTCTCTCTCTCTCTCTCTCTCCCGCTATCTCTTTCTCTCTGTGTCAAAGTCATTGAGGTGTAAATTCACATTAGTGTGAGCATTCCTCCCAGACAGGAGGTACCAATGACTGGCTATATAGGTCAGAGTAAACACAGCGAAAAATGGTGTGCCAGAACATGTGTGCGTGTGGAGGGAAAGGTTGGTATGTGTGTGTGTGGGTGCGTGTTTTCTGTCACACGTGTGCTGACAACCAGGGGACCCACCGCTACATAGAAATGCACTACCGCTGAGTAATGAGCATGTGGGCAGGTGTGTGTGAGAAAGAGAGAAAGTGTGAAAATATTCCTGATCTCACAGCTATCTCACACGTATTGAGATACAAACATGCACAAGCCCACCAGAAGTGACCTCCCTATAGCAGCTCAAATAAACACAAACATACACTATAGTGCATCAGAGTTCCCCAGATTCAGTATGAAAGTACAGTATTGTTGGATCTAAATAATCAAAAACCTATTTTCTACCTTTTCGCTGACACAATTAAAGGCCAAAGATTTCCAAATAAAAAAGTGGAGGAGCTCAAAAGACAGATCAACCAAAACTTGCCAATATGACTTTTGGAGAAAATGAGTAACAGATATCCTAGTCAAGACTTCCTCGGCAGTAAAATTAGCAACTTTAAACGCGAGACTGATGAGAAACACACATTCCTTTTAATCTTTATAGAAAGATAACCGCAAACAGGTAACGTTTTTCTACTGTGTTCAGCTTCATTCGCTCTCCACATTGACTATTACAATCAAACCCACTTAATGAAGCCGGTCAATACTTCTTGCACTATAAATAGAAAACAGAACGCTTCCAGGGGGCCAAAGTCTTAGTACCTTGCCAGCAGACGCTGCATTCATATGCAGATATGTGTGTATAGAGATTAACTTTTCATGAGCTCAGAAAACCAGCCCTGTTTTCAGCTTTGTGACAATGCATTTTTTAGATAATCCATGAGGGTATTAAATGATTTATTTGGCTTCAGAACTAGGAGAATTTCCTCAACAAGGAAATTAATGTTTTGAAAAATTGTAATCTCGAGAGCGACTAAAACTGTCACTCTAATCTAGTAGCGTAAGAAGTACAGTATTTTCCTCTGATATGTTGTGGAGTAGAAGTTTAAATAGCAGGAAATAAATAAAGCTGTTTGAGGCAAAAGAGTGTACTGTACTATACTGCTGGCCTAATGCCACAGACACCTTACGAGGTGTGGACACTTAAAGCATGTTGAGTAACGGCGGCGACCAAAAAAAAATTCAAATTCAGCTGGCAAAGTAATTAACAGTTGATCCCTCTGTCACACACAATTTGAGGAGCACTCTCCCTCGATTACATCTGAAAATGTCACCACTATGAGCACATTTTTTAAGGTCAGCCTTCACTTCGGAGTGTTTTGGAGTGTGTGCATGCGTGTACAAATGTGCGCATGATCGGGTGTGCATGTGACGCTGTCATGCGGCATCATATGTATGCCCATGACTTAGTATAAAGTGTGTAACGTTAAATGTGTGCACCTGCTCACAGTGCTATGGAAACAGTAGCTGCTCCAACCCCCTGCTGTGTCATCCCTGGCTTGCGCATTAGTGTCAGTCTGACTCTGAACGGTCACAGCATGTTCACCCCGCATCCGTGGGGTGGAATTAACCTCCCAGTCTGTCAGAGGGGGTTTTAAGGGTGGATCAATAACCCAGCCCACCATTAAATAGAAGCCAACTAACAGATAATGGCTAGAGAGTTGGACAAACTAAATCAGTACATGAAGTATAAACTGCTGCAAGCTGTAGCATCAGACTTTTACTGTCGCTATATTGGGTGAAATTAAGAGAGACTGATAAATAGATAAACAGGCTGAAAATAGCATTGAATTCTGGATACTTAGCCTCATTTCCAGAACCAATAAATCACAGTCAGTGATTTTGTTTAGCAACTAATTGGGGGTGACATTTGCCATCTTTTAGATGGTTTACTTTTATGATAGCATGCTGATTGCAAGATATTATTCTGTGTCTTTAAATTTGTCTTTACATTTCTGAAAAATTAGAAACATATAGTTTGACATTTTATCAGTGCCATTGTGATCATCAGCTTGAGTTTTATGGAGCAATGTCTTCTGCTAAAGCAATGGCACTGAAACATGTATCATATTGGACATTGTATTGAAATTTTTGGGGGCTGGGTCAGTCTCCATTCACTGGGAATGGGGAATGAGAAAATCACATGGGGACACATGGAGACCCCAGCTTGTATGTTTGGGTTGAGTTTGGACACGCCAGCGGACACACTGGGTGTTTGTCTGACCGGGCTGCTTACGTCATGAGTCAGTGCACGCACGCGTGTGTGTGTGCCTGTCCTGAGGCAGTGACCTTAATCTGGAGCAAAAGGGTGACACAGGCTCAGACCAGACAGTGACAGGGATGACCTCATGCATCAAAACATACTCACACACATGCATAAAAGCACACATCTCTCCATGTTCAGCCCTACCTCGGGGGCGATGTAGTCTGGAGTGCCACAGAAGGTACGTGTGGTCACTCCTTCTGCCATGTTCTCTTTGCACATGCCAAAGTCAGCGATCTTAATGTGTCCCTCGGAGTCCAGCATCACATTGTCCAACTTCAGATCCCTGAGGAAGCACACAGATGTTCAAAACACCTTTTGAAGATTTGACTTCTCTTTGAGAAGTAGTTTAAGAAGGTGGCTTTTACTGCCAATCCTAAATTATTCTAATTCTTATCCTATTTATTCCAAACAAACCCCAGTTTCTGCTGCTGGGTGTATTTATGCTGTGTGAGTTGTGCAAACCAGTTAATACTCACCTGTAGATGACTCCTTTAGCATGCAGGAAGAAGAGACCAACAGCAATCTCTGCTGCATAGAACCTGCAATAACAACCCATAGCACCCCATCATGTTAAACAACCATTTTTCAAGACAGCCATATTACTGTGGCAGCTAGGGCACCACATGCTCTCTGCAGTAATTTGGATTTCATACACAAGATGTTTTAGGAAACTAAAATAAACAATTTTCTTAAATAAACATTTTTTTGTCTATGTGTCAGGAGAAAACTATCCACTATGCAGACACACCAGTTGTTAATGAACTGACTTACACTGCCTGAGGTTCCTTGAACTTGCCCACTTGTTGGATATGGTACATGAGGTCTCCTCCAGTCACATACTCCATAACAAAGTACAGACGGTCCTGTAGAAATAGAAGGAATAGAAGAGGGGAGGGGTGGGCAGAAAAATATGCAACATATTATTATATTGCATATAAAATCTGCAAAGTTCCACCAAAGCATTCAAATGTTCCTACATATCTATTCACTGATAGTGCAGCCTGCTCTAACCTTGCTGTCTGAGTCGTTCCATCGTTCCTGCTACACTTTCCATGACAAGGTGACCTAAAAAGCCCACAACAAAGCGCTTCATGGAAAAAGAAAACACTCAACACAGACATCTGTCAGGAAGTATTCTCTTTGTCTGGTCCCTCACCACCCATGACACGTTTGGCCTGATCCCGGTCTAGGTCTGTTTGACAGCTAGTGGCTAGCAAAACACAAACCAACCATCTCACAAAGCAACAGACCCATATGAGTGGCAAAGCTGACATCCTACCAGGTTCGACCCAAACAGATCTGACCCTGGACCTGCACACTACACCTTCTCTAGAATGTCTACATCTCTCATATTAAACTTGTCTGTAGTCTCTTGCTTTGTAGACACAGTGCTACATTTAGTTTTTTATCAAACAAAAAAATGCAAAAAATAATCTTCATTTAAGCTAATTAGTATAGGGAGGCTAAAAGGTTTCCTCGCCCTTCCTATGTTCGAAGTCTGCAAAGAAATAGTGGAAATACTAGTGCATCCAGGGCAAACAGTTGCCATGTAGATTTAAGAGACTTAGATAAAAGGAGTCCTTTCAAATTTAGACTAAAATGTTTGCGAGGAGTGGCTGCATTTATGTGCCTCTATATTCTGCAAAAGAAATAAATAAAACAAAAGCTAGTATGTCAAGAACATGGAGGTCCCTGCTCAGAGCATTAAAGTTACTATTCCCCTAGTCTTTAGTTAATTTGCCAACCATCCAAAACAATAGTTTACAGCTTGGCAAGTGTCCTTGCCTAGCTTAATTTGTCATGAAATCACCAGATTTTCCCACAAACTTGTTGTTTCTGACACATTTACAACATGTCTGTGTTCAAAAACCCTTGAGAGGTTAGTGACTTTCCAGGGTTGATCATAAACTTGATTAATCATCTTATTAAAAGATACACGACTACAGTGGTTGTAAAAGGGGCACTGCACCAGTTTTACACATGGAAATCAGTTTACTTGTAATATAGATTCAGCCTGTGAAAAGAATACATCATTTTTTTCTGAGACTCCGGACAACTAACCTTGTTGATATCATTCAAGCTATCTTAGCTTAGGCTTGGAGACTACAGAATTTTACGAAGGCAGGGACGGTTTAATGAAATTCCAAATTTTACATCCGATGCTATTGTACAATTGTTTTGTTTGACCTATTCAAGTGTCTAAAAGTCAGGATGCCCCAGCCTTTGTTCCACAAATTTTGACCATTTTTCAAGTAATCTGTCTCTCCAAAGTCTTCAAACTTCACAGTGGGGAATCGCTGAACTGCTTTTTCAACATTACAGAGCATGTGAAAGGGTCATTACATGTCAAAATGCCAAACGTGACATTACATGTGTCATGATAGGACATACCGTGCCAGCTTGAACAAACTGCCATGAGGGCAGAGCCAAGCTGCTACTATTGCTGGTACTGTATTGTTACACCATGAGCGATTCTCCAACATATACACATACATGAACGAAGGAACTTAATCTCAAGAGGATTTGGCTCAAGATTTAGACTGTTCCATATTCATTTCTGGGCAGGTGTGAAAGCAGAGCTGTAAAATATATTTCTCTGTGATTTTAAAGACCTACTAGAATGAAAGTACAGTAAGACTGAGTGAGAGACTTTGTGTTTTGCAGCAGATGCATTGGCAAGTCTTAGATCTAAAGCTTAACAAGGCAAAGGTAGAAGGAAAAAAACACAAACTACAATGCAGGGCACAAAGCCACATTTGTTCAGAACTTTACATCTGTGCATGTTCTTATATAAGCCAGCACAATACACTTCCATGAATAGGTGCAAGTGTGTATGTTTGTTAGTTTGTGGGTATATGACTGCGTGTGTGCTTAAAAATGTGCCTGTGTGTGTGCAGGAATTACACATATTTATGTGTGCATGTCTCTTGGCTCATACAGTATGTGCTCTCAGGTTGTGTGGTCTGGTTTTAGCATGACTCAAAGACAATACACACGTGCATGCAAATACATTTGCTTTTGTACACACACACACACACACACACACACACACAAACATCAGCCTTCTAATTGGACTTTATTTGTGTCTCCTTCTCTTTTTTTTTTAAACTGTACTTGTCATACACATCCTCTACTGCTCTCTGCAACTCTTTATGACTAAGCTGTTTAGCTAAAAGCCCCTTCATGAATTAATTTGACCTGACCCGACCTAGAGTGACTTGTCCTGACGCGTGTCCAGGAGCATTTTACCTACCACAGTCTGGAAGCACGAGTGGAGCTGTGTGAGGAAGGGCGGCTTGTCCTGTTGGGCCAGGACTCTCTTCTCCACCATGGTACACTCCACGTCATCGTCCTGGATCACCACGTCCTTCTTCAGGATCTTTATTGCGTACAGCTCCTCATTGGCCTTCATCTCTGCCAGCATGACCTTCACAGAGAGAGAAAAGAAAAGATCATTTCTACGTCTAACCTAAATTTTCCTTTCAATTATCATGCTGAAAGGTTACCAGTTACACTAAGCTGATCACAGCTGCCTCACCTTGCCAAAGCTGCCTTTCCCCAGAACAGCAAGAAAGGAGAAGTCGCTGAGTTTGACCTGGTCCAGGCTGTTGGAGGGCACACTGGGGTGGCTGTTGTCCATCTCGCTGATCACCTTTTTACCTGGGCCTAGCTTGGCTTTCTGCACTCAGGGCACAAAGGGTGGCATGTAAGAAACACATACTGTAAAATGCACTTTGAGTAACAAACACACATGACATAAAGTTGTGCTGTACTGTATAGTTGGAGATAACTGAGATAACCAAGATAGGTCCAGATTTCCTAAAATCCACATCTTTTAAAAGTTTTAAAAGTTATTGTCTGCATAAAATAAACAGATACCAAATGAATGCTGAATGAGTAAAGCTAATAAAGGCTACTTTGTGGTGTTTTTTATATATATATTTTTTACCACTACAGCCATTATCTTAGACACAAATATTCCATGTTTCATTCTTTAAAAAAATATGTTCTACAAGTGCTCACACACTCACACTACTCATTTGCTCACACACAGCTCCGATACACTGATTGATAAGCAGAGTTCAAAGTTAATGGAGTGAAATGAGACTGAAGTGCCATTGTGGAGCTGATACACACAGAAAAAAAAATGGCTCCATACAGACGGATACAATTTAACAAAGTGTACTGAACTGTTAACAAAAGGATACACAGACGTTTCTTTGTTTCAGCTTATCGCATCATTGACCAATAAATAGCAGGAGCTGTGATCTTGAATATACTGTATTCACAAGTAATTGTCATTAAAATGAATTTAAAACTTCAGTACTGACTGTTCTTGTTGGCTTAAAGGAGGAACGAATGATGACAAACTGTAAATACATCAAAATATTTTTTGCAGTTTATGTGAAAGAAAGAAAGATTTATTGAAGACCGCCAAAATATTATACATACATATTTCAGTGGAGGTGGGAGGGCATTTTGTATAAGTTAATCATCGCTAACATTATATACAATGAACATATTTTGAATATGCATCTGGATAATTGGTATACATCAATAATTACCTCTGACAACTGTGTGGCAAAGTTGTTGTTGACATCAAACATTTTAACTTAATTATGATGATGATTTTTTTCACTAACACAAAGTTGCATGGCTGCGTGAATAATGAAGAGCAGGATACCACACTGTGGCTTTGTTATGTGCATGCATGACTGGTCCAGAGAAGTGTCTCTCATGTTCACCTGTATTTGCAAAAAAGGCAAAAAGATTTTCTCCTATCCTTCATGCCAAAGTCATGCTTAATGTCCGAGGATGGCAAGATGCTCCAAGAAGCTCTCTAGAAAACTACAGTGCACTATGCTGAAAAATACACAACTTCACGGCAGTCTTACAGCTAAACACGTCTCTCTGCACAAGAGCACAACCAAGATTTCCAAGTCCAGTATTCACACTCAGCCAAGGCCAAACACAGATCCAAACTCATGCTAAACCTCAACATCGATTTGTGTTGTCTACACTGGTACATCACATGAAGCAGATCATTGTTTAGCTTTAACAGGGACCATAAGAAATTGGTATTAAATTCTCGAATTTCTTTACTGCTTCCATCTTGATCTAAATCACTGTCATCCCAATGCAACTCCAAAGGGTCACCTTGGCAGAAACAAATGTCTACCGAATGCACTATTTGGTGACTTTTATCCCAAATATTTTATGAAGGAAATCTATTGAAGGCAAAGTTGAGGTGGGTGGATAAATAGGATTTCAAACCTTTCAATATCTGCTGACAAAATGACGTGATGCCCAAACAATTAAGAAAAATGGGCCAGGAACAGGCAAACAGGACAAATTCCATAATTTATCACATTTAACCTTAAGTCCCATTCATTATAGGCCCAATAAAAACTATTAGACAGACTAAATTAAGACATTTAACTGAAGACAACCAGTTCTGAGAAGCTTTAGTGTGGTTAATAGCATCTACCATAGTCTGCCCTTTATCTGGGAGAGCACCAGAGATAGGCAAAGCACAGCAGACTACACCAGATCACAGCACACATGTAAGCTTTAGCCAAAAAAAACAGAGCCTGGCTGAGCCGAGCGAGCAGCAACCTTACTGTCCGTCCTCTCAAGACGCACCTGATTAGAGTCTTCCACAACTGCTTGGTCCTGAAACCACAGGGAGAAGGGAGCCAAAACGGCCAGCTCACTTAGTACAGTTGAGTGTAGGTGCGAGCTACAACAACTGACTAAACCAAGGCATTTTAATATGCAGGTAGTTGAGCAGTGATCCAATGAGTGAGGAGGTGGATCAGGTAGCCTCATTTTCTACATCACATTACAGTCAATGCTATTAGAAAACTCTGTGTTTATGCAATCAGCTAATTTAACCCAGTATTGGCAAGGTTTTGGTGCCACAGCAATCCTTGCGAATATGTAAATATGTATATGTATTTAAAATTATTCCAATTACAGTTACACGTAGTACGCAGGAATCTGTACAACAGAGACAATGTAGGGTCAATCCATCCCTAATGGAAACGCTCTTTTAGAAGTTTGTGGTGGAAACAGAGAAATAACTGAAAAAAAATCAAAGCTCAAAAGTACAATAACTAAGTGGAAAGTGTGTACTGTATTTTCTTGATCAAGTGGAAACCCCACCTGCACTAGCACAAGTAAGTCAAGTAAAAAAATGAAAAACAATGTCTGAAAAATTCAAGTGAGAATCAGCGTCATTTAAAAGTGGTATGAAAATCAAATCTTCAAGTGTGAGCAAGAAGCAAGGTGACAATCTGTGGGTGGGAAAACCCGGTACCTCAGGAGCACACTGATGAATTACAAACAAACCCACACACACACAAACACGCACAAACATAGGCCACGAATTTCAGTTCAATGCTGACATCTTGTGGCCACAATTGTTTCTCTTCTTCAAGTCAAATATTTTTCCACTGTGGAATAATTCTGTAGTGCACGAATCCACTATCGATCAAATGTGAGGTCTGATATAATGAGGGATGTTTAAGGAAAGGAGTATAGATATAGCAGGTAAAGCGTAAGCATGTCTAAGTTAGGAAATGAAATGATACATACAGTATATACTACCAGGTAACACCTGCAGTGACAATGATGGAAGCACACAGGATGTAGACAGGCAAAGTGATCCACAGTCAAAGACACGTACAGAATACAAAGACACATGCAGACAAATGTATAGCCATGAACTGTGAGCAGCACAGCGCCGGGATTTACTAACAACCCTCTGACAAACTCTGACTAGCAGGAAGCAGTGAGGACAAAGAAGGTCTATTGTACTCTCGCTTGACATATAATTCACCTTTTACCTGGGCTCAATGTTCCACATGTAGGATAGAGTAAAATGAAGAAATGCTAAAATTTCACAGTTCTTCCAAGTACAGAAAGGAGCAGTGACTAGATATTTAGGTCTCTACAAACATAGCAAAATAGATTTCATTTTTATTCTTATTGGTTTCGATTAAACTCAAACCAGGACCAGAACAAATTGTTAGTAAATTGGATATATTTGCAGTAGCTTGAAACCACATACAAATGATCAGACGTGAGTAG
This sequence comes from Protonibea diacanthus, assembly GCA_028641955.1. Lineage (NCBI taxonomy): Eukaryota > Metazoa > Chordata > Actinopteri > Sciaenidae > Protonibea > Protonibea diacanthus. The sequence goes on along the minus strand of CM053977.1, from coordinate 18,053,220 downwards.
AGATGAAAGAACATGTCATCACAACAAGAGGAGAGGAGAGGAGAGGAGAGGAGAGGAGAGGAGAGGAGAGGAGCTACCTTTAGATTAAAGTTAATTTGGCAGTCCTGAGAGCAGGGGCAAAAGAAGGGGAGAGAGGGAGAGAGAAACTCTTGCATTAAATATGACAACGTGACACAGGATGAAGAAGCATTTGTACAGTATAAGTCTCACCAAGCACACAGGAGGGAGCAGGAAGCTACAGGAAAAAAAAAGGGAGAGAACCACAGAAGGGTTTATGAAGAAGAAAAAGGAAAGAGAACCTGGCAAACTGTCGAAAGCATAGAGACCGAAAAGAAGCAATAAGGTCAAGTGGATGAACCGTTTTGAGACCTGGAGACTGAAAAAAAAGTATACCTTATATAAAAAACACTGCTTTCATTTAAAGTATATTAAAAAACTAGAAAGTTTTGTGCTCCAACTTGAATTACTGAATACTGTATTTTCACTGCAGAACTGGAGAATCATATTGCATAAAAAAAAATACTGAATAGTTTTAAAGAACAAACTAGAAAAAGGTTGGGACTGTCTGCTTTTTTTGCAAGTATATTTAGCAGTCTGTGCGTGAGAGAGTACAGCGAGTACAAGCTTGTGCGCGAGCAGGGAGAAAGACCAGCTGTTGAACCCTGACACATAAAGCACCAACACTTTGACCACAATGCATCATAAATCCCATCTCAGTGAACGTATGTACCGTAAGTGGACCTGTTACCATGACAACCAAATTCGGACACGCGATAGAAAATCTGACTCTTCTCTGACCTTAATCGCCACTCGTACTCTTCACCTCTTTTCTCTGTCTTCGCTCATCATGACTGAAACCTCACATCCTGTATGAAGGTCATCACTGACTACATTTTCATTCTGTGTTACTCACTTAACTTGATAAACTGACTCAACAGGTAATGGACGTGTTTGGTGAAAAGGTTTGATTACAGCCTGGGTAAACCTAATTTTTAAATGCAGGTACTAGGAATAAAGTAGAATACACACATTCATTTACTTTTATTATAACTGATATATAAATAAAATCCAAAAAAAGGGTTTAGAAAATTCACACACTCTCACAGTTGACGAGTATTCAATCCCAACCGTGATCTTTCTAACCTGCCTTTCCATCATTTACTGCTATTTTACCCTTGACTCTCCACAATGCCTCGCAGAAATGTCGTGGAAAATTACTTTAAAATGTCTGTTGCAGGAACCTGCACTCCCACTGAGAGGTAGACAATCAGAGGACCACGGAGAGCTGCTTCACTCTCAGCAGGCCAGACACCAACCAATGCAGCAGATTGGATGAAGGAAATGAGCAGGCAGCTGTGTCTCATCAGAGACCTCCGCTGAAAAGGGTCTTGCACAGTGTGAGAGTGTGTGTGTGTGTGTGTGTGTGTACGATATGTGTTTGAGTGGCATTTCAGGGGTGAAAGTTTAGGATTTAATTATGTTTTTAGACACTCCTCTACTCCCCTTTTACTTCATTATTGGAAAGATGCTATGACGAGGACCATGATCATTAAACTTCATTACTATGTGATTAAGAAAATAACTCTCTGTAAATCATGTTGGATCCTCATTGAGCAGTATCTAATTAAGAAGAAAAACTTCACATTATTGGGAGGGCAAGGATTGATCACAAGTCAATGATTCTAAAAATAAGTTCATCCACTGCAAGTGCAAAAAGTATTGCTGTCTGATTAAAACTTCACAAATCACTAAAATAATAGCTACAGTTGGAATCTGCTTCAAGTGTTCAGAATAGACCACCATCAATAACACTCGCAGTGCAGTGGTTAAATAAAAACTTGTAACGTAGTTCACAAAGTCTGAAAAACACCACAATTCTTTACAGTATATCCAATCTTCACAGACATGGAAAAGTCTAATATTTACTTCAACTGCTTGTAAAACTGATGATGTGTGGCTCTAAGATACAGAGCATCAAGGACCTGATACACCTAGACATCCACCACAAAAAGTTGCTACATTTAAAAAAAAAAAAAAAAAGCAACCTCAAATTGATGTTTTCAATCTCACCACATGTTTAAAATAACTGTTCCAGGCAATTACAGTAGCCTGATCATCTACTAATGATGCAAACTCGATGCATCTCATGAGTTTATAACAAGATGTGGTATCAAAGATCCCTGGCCTTAGCCAAGTCTGTGCCAAAGAAATTACTTTGTACTGTAGATTAAAAGACTACTGCTTGAAATAAAATAAATATCAAAGGCTGTCGGTGAGCTGCTTTGATCCACTCCAGGTTGGAATCTTTCTGATGTCGGAACAAAATGCTAACAGTCTGCGATGAACACACAACACACACACGATCACGGTACATGTGAATTCTCAGAGTCTAAAAAGACCACGAGCTGACGATGCAGCTGTCCAACCGTCATTTTTAATTTAACGGCTGAAGCTGAGGCGAGCATGTGACCGTTTGATATGATTTCTTTTAGATTACAAGGTACTGTACACACCCATACTCACCTGTTTATAGTGATTTAAGGGAAGGGCTGTCTGGATTTATTCAAAGGAGATCAACAAGGTTAGCATGATTTAGGAAAGATGTCAGCCTCCAGGGGCTGAGTATGATGGTTAGGGTCTTAGTCAGGGCTGTGTCAAATACATTACCATCATTACCAACAATTACTCAGGTTTACCGACATGAATAAAGATCACTTTTCCAACAGAAAAGTTGACGGACAAAAGAAAAACAATTACAAACAGATGAGGGGCGATTATTTCAGCACAGTCCTCACCTCAAACTTCTGCCTCAGTTCCTCATTCCCGTCATCCTCCTCTGAGATGGGAACATTGTAGTACTCCCCTTCTTCCTGGCACAATAACTTATACCTGGAGGAGAGAAAGAGACAAAACAGGGAGAATGAGGGTGGACACATACAGAGAAACAGGCCTTCTTCTACTCAACCTACTGGGCCTGGTTGTAGTTGATGGTAAACCAACAACAAACCTAAATTATTCAGTATTATTAACATCATGTTTTTGTCATCATTCCATCTTTGCCATCTTTGTTAACTTTAAACACTACAATGAATAATATGATAGCACTTCAAAGTAAGTTCTCTTGGAGTTGAAACTAACCTGCTCGATTGAATAAAAGCAACTGCTGTGAGTAACATATCATCTAGGATAAAAATATAGACGTATTTCACTTGTTAAATGAGTTGAATACCTGCCGGGCTTCACTGTGCCAATGTAAATAATACAGTAGAGTCAGTAACACAAACAGAAGTGAGAGTTACCAGCCACAGACTGGAGACTTCATGAGCTCTGACACGCCGAAGGAAAGAGCCCCCATGAAGTCGTTCCTAGTGGTCCGGTCCCAGTCCCACACCTCCACTGACAGCCGACGATCCTTATCGGTAGGCTTCAGCTTGCTATACAACACAGAGATGGTACACATGATGTTTGTGTCAGGTTCGGTGTCAATCGAACTTCAAACATGTCATGTGTTTGCAAAACACTGCACTTTATTCCTATATGTTATAATCCATATTTATTGTCATTCATTTATGGAAAAATTCTAATTAAACATTTACTTTTCAAGTAACAACACTGATGCTGGTGGTAACACTAGACATTTCAAACTTCATACTTTACAGCAGGGGTCTTTAACCTTTTTCAGCCCAAGGACTCAGAACAGGGACCCCCACATGTAATTACTATATGTTTCATATTTTTACCCTTGTCTATAACTTTTATATTTACTTAATTCAACTTTTCTTTCACCTTATGAACCTATTTATATACTGGGGTTATTACTAGCCTATTCAAGTAGCACAGTCACCATTATTTTGGTGAAAATTGTCAATTATTATGACAAAAATTGGCGGACCCCCTAGGGGTCGGGAACCCTGGTTGAACACCCTTGATTTATAGTATTGTATGTTTTGTAAACTTCTGTATCCAATATAAGTAATTACTTTACTATAAGTCACATGATTAATCGATGGACTGTAGACAATGAAACTGGAAACAACTTTTGTTTAGCTTAGGGAATAAATCATTCTGTATTGGGATGAGCGTAGTAGCAGTAGTAACAACAGCAGCAGTGAAAGTAGTATCTATAAATATCTATACATAAATAATACAGCAGTAGTATAATGACTTTATGTATACAATAATGACATTACATTTACAGTAATGAAATTACATTTACAGTAATGATTGTATCACATTGTATACACAAGCGTAGTCTTTTGTAGGACAGTGACAGCACATGATTTACTCACAAAGTAAAGGTCTCGTTCCATTTGGGGTTGAGGTTGGAGCGGATGGTTTTGGTCTTCTGCTTGGTCTCATTTTTGGGGTCTGGTATGAGCTTGAGCTTGACATATGGATCAGATAGGCCATTGGGGTCCATGGGGATCAGGTTTTTGCCTTCACCAACTGATAGTGAGATTTAAAAAAAAGTTGGATTAGAAATAATTCCTTTATCTACAGAGACACACAGATGAACTACATAACATTTCCGTGTATATGCATACATGGCTCCTATATTCAACACACCTGACCTGCTAGCCAACATACTAATACCTGATGGATTTATTTAAAGAGTCAGGTTTTATTTCTATTTAAGACTCCACACATATTCCACGTGGTTTCTCCAATACAATTCTCTTTGTTCAGAAACAAACAATGCTTTCTTTTCTTTTCAGCAACATGTGGACATCAATAGAACAAACTGCAGGTGTTCAAGATCAATTGTTGAGTCACAGCCTGTGAGGATTGTTTATGCTGACTAGCCATATACATCAGAGAACAGGAAGTGTTAAGGGAACAGGATTTTCAAAATTGCAGGCTCTGCCACACTTAAATAGACGAAGGCTCTCTTCTCCTCCTCCTGTATTTAGCTGTTCAGTAAACAAGGGCACACCAGGGACATTAGCACTCCATTAGCCCTGAGCACTGGAGCACTGCCAGACCTGAGCTACAGTACAGCACGCACAAATACACACAGACAGACAGACAGACAGACAGACACACACACACACACACACATCCATGCCCACACTCGTGTATACACACATTCTACATTTATCTACACACAACACATCCCCACAGGGACAGGGTGATTGCCTATTTTGCTTGTCCCTTGGAGACCCCAGACATCTCTCTATGTGGCCCTGTCAGTCACACTACAATGGTGAAGATGGTTACTAACATCGGACCTCAGGAGGAAGGCACCAAGCCAGTATGCTAAACCCGCCATCTTGGCTGGAGTACGCTTAATGAATACAGTAGGACTTAATAAAACAAACAAAAACTAAATAAATAAATCAATGAGGTCCCTTGACGTTTCAAAGGGCAAAGACAGATGCTCACAGTAACAGTACTTCATATTTGAATGCTGTTCTATCATTTGAGCCACTGATAAAAGAATATAGATTATTAGATATTATTATATGCTCAGCATCTGTGCTGCAGAATTTGGGTGTTGAACAATGTTTGCGAGGTGTGAAGTTTGATGATGTGATGAGTGAGTTCCTGTAAAGTACACACACACACACACACACACACACACACACACACACACACACACACACACACTGAGAGAAGCAGAGGCAGCAAAAGATCATACTTGAGAAGAAAAGAGACAGATACCAGCTCACAGAAGCAGCCCGAGGTGTGGGAAGGTATTGAGCGATCTTGAGCTGGCAACACTCTGCTTTCTCAGAAATCCAATGGAAAAGTGTAAAGCCTGTCTACAGGCACAGAAGAAGGACTGACTGTTAATTGTGTTTGCAATTGAATGCATTCTAATATGGATGCACTCTGCAGCAGATAACGGGAAGCACAGACAGACTGATTTCACCTTTGAAATGGGAAAGAAATGACTTTAATATTTGAGATCAATAAAGGTGTTTCATGTTTTGCCTGTTTCATCTTCTTGATGGAATGGGTGACCTAATAGTGTGTTCACTGGAGTAGTGGTGACATTATTTTATTATATATAATGTACATGTGTTATATTTGAGTGAAATTCCATGTGACATGCGCAGTACATCAATTGATGAACTTTAACTTCTGCACCAAATCCTTCTTCATCAACTTTTAACTCTTGCACTGTAAAGGTCATGATTTGAATATTTTTCATGCTGTGGCTATATGTATGCAAAGTCACAGGACCCAAATGATGGCATAAAACAGACCTACAAAAGGACATTGATCAGTGGCCTGTGTTTGTGACAGTGGAATATAATTAGTGTTCATGCTGGATCTAATGTAATTTGTCTGAATAATAAATGATGATTAGTTCAGTTACTAATTCCTGACCAGGAAGAGTGGATTATAATGATCGTGATTCTATCTATCTAGAAGGTGATGTCAAACATTGCAATAAATAAATAAATAAATAAAATACAGTTTGGCTGGATATTTATGGGATAATATCACAAAACAAACATATGAGGATGAAAATCAAAAAAAAAAATAAAACTATTTCTCTGTCGATAAACCCTGATGTTATTGGCTGCAGAATGTGCATGCAGGCTGAATTTGCTGATCTTAAAATGATGTGTTTATTGACTATAGATGAGACTGTGAAGTATCTACCCCTAATGGAGTTTGGGCAAAATGTACTTCCAAAAATGATCACTAGGGGGTAGTCTATACTGTCTAATATACCGCACCTTGGCAGACAGAGAGCTTTTTCCTTTGACATAACTGTGTGGCATAATTCAAACAAGATGTGTGAGTAGTCCTAACTACTTTCAGCTGCACTGCAGAGTTCACAATCCAAGTTATTTGTGGTACTGAATTCCTGGTTAAAGGTCAAAATGTTAATATAAATACTAAATGCTAAACCCAAATTTCTACATACTGTATGGTGTCATATGTCTTAAAGCGCATAATGATTCAATTTATCCGTGTGCAAATGATTCTGGAAATACATGCATATGCAAATAGAGACACACACAACAACACTAGGACAAAGGAAGCAGGGGTTGTGTGAAGGGGCCGTGACATAGTTGCTTGGATACTTTACAACTCCTCCTCCTCCTCTTTACAACTATCTTGGCTTGCATTTAAACAGGAGTGCAAGTCAGAATGTGGTGCAATTTCTCAAAAGAAAAAAAAAAAAGACATGTGTTGACCTGACCGACTAAAACTAACAAAAACCTTTAAAAAATAATAATAATCTGCTGACCTGATAAGATTGCAGAAAATCTGAGCCAAACTGAACACACACATCAAACATTACATGTGTTAGTTCATGACTTATCAGCTGTGCGCCATCACATTTCAGATACAAGCTCTGCTGAGCTTTCTGAATTTATAATGGCTAATCAGCACATGTGTTTTGACTCTGCAATCCTGGCTGCCTCATGAAATCCACTCCTGGTGAGGTTTTTACCTCAGTTTACTGCAAACTATATAAAGTTTCACTCTTCTACAAACAATCAGAGACAGAAAGAAAGGCCAAGCAGGAAGGGGGAAAAAAAGCGAAGCGATGAAAGCTAAAATAGCGTGAAGACAGCGTGCAACATGCTGAGAAGAGGGAGCCAAGGCAGGGCAGCGACGACAGACAGGGAATACCAATGACATGACTTCTGGGAGTCTGGTGGCAGAAATCACGCAACAACAGAGTTCAGCTGTTCTATGACATTGAGTCTTAATATGATGGAGACAAAATACTAAAGAAGGTTCACACCAAGACGGGGTACTAAAAATAGTCACACAGCGTTCCTCAAAATCTTTTACTGTCAGGTTTTCTCAAAAACGTTGGCATCTGTTCATTACTATGTGACGGTCAGCAACGTATGTGGAAAATGTGTTTGTTTTTTAGATGAGTGATAGTTATAAAGTAATAAAATGTCCATGTCAATACAAACTGCAAATACTTTGATTGCAAATACTGAAACGATTTTGAGATTTTAATTTAATTAGGTTTATAAAAGTTTTTTTTTTGCTACTTGAAACTCTTATATGCGTGTGTTTGTTTCTTTGAGGATAAACTTTCAGTGGTTTACTTTCTTCCTTTGGGTCTGTCTTCCTGCACTGTAACATTTGTGCGGATACAACAACCTGCTGATGTTTTTTGAACTGTGACACTGCAAGCAAACCACTAAATTTCATCCATTCCTACGTTCTTTCAAGAGCTGGGTTGTAAAAACACACCGAGCCTTGTCTTCAGCTGACACAAGTTGACCCTTCTTTGGCGATGTTTGTTCTTCACCTCCCTCCCTGTGCAAACACAATCTATGGAGCTTAAACCACCTGATTCTCTCTCCACCCTCTCAAAGTAACACTGCGTTCTTTGACAGCCCACTACTTAAAAACTGCTCCGAAAAAGGGTGGTGTAATAGGGTTAACCGAGAGAATTACAGCTTTTTTAAATAATAACATCTCTATAATCATTACAGATCAGTTCTGGTGGATCATGTATTTAATTAGATAGCCAAGGAGCTCACTACAGAACATTAAGACAGGAGAAAATGCTGTCCCAATGGCCAACTCCCTGCAGTGGAAAAGTGCTGGCATTGGTACCAACACAAGTGCTGTCAGCTGCTCCATCTTAACTCTGATTCATAGGGAAAATGTAATAGCAGGATTTTAAGTAAATTTTCTCTTGGCAAGAACCTGTTGGCTTTTTCCGTGCGATGACTCAGTCTCAACAAAGAAATGGAAATGACTGTAAGAAAAGGCTGAAAGAGTGGAAGCAGTGGCAGTTAGTCAGCAGCGTTCAGATCACTGGGCAGTGATTATCAAGTGGAAACCCGCCGGTTGCATCCAAACCCGTGAACGTTGATCCAAACCCCTTCTGCCTTCCATCAAGTCTTCCTTGGATTCAGAGCCAACAGAATATTATTATTATTATAGTTTGAATGATTGACTGACTGAATGAGAAACTTACTAGGAACATGGAAGTAACGAAGAGGGAAGTGACTGTGCAGAAAAACAGTGTATTGATAAAGATTTTGAAGATATTCAATTACAGAATTAAATAATTATGTGGACAGACTTTGACATTTCATTAATTTAGTGAATCTGATCAAAAGGGTTAGCCCAAGATGACAGGAAGGAAGGAAGCCAATATATTGGCAAAAGAATTACAAACTATGGAGGGAAATCTGAACCAGTGTGACCTAGTGGTACTGCAGGCGTAAGCTCTTGTGACTGTATGAATGTAAACATGACTAAAATCCCTTTATACACACACACAATCAAGAATACTCACTTCATCGCTCTCTCTGACCAGATAATTAGTACAACTGTAGCTCTAATTCTATCTGGTCTTTTAAGATGATTGTTCTTTTCGCATGTTACAGTTAAAATCTGATGTTTGCCTAAAGCGAGCGACCTGAAATAGCCTTAAAAGAAAGAATGAAACTGAGGTGATACAGGAAAATGCAAAAGTGACAGTGAGTCAAGTTGAATGCAGGAAAAAAAAAAAAAAAAAACATCTGCAGTTACAGGATGTCATGCACAGTTTTGTGGAAGTCTCATGTTAAAAGATCTGTTAAAAGTTATTGCAGAACAGTACAGGACATGATTTTCTATATTTTCCACAATGCTGCTATGAGATCGCCTGCAGACATAAATGCACAGAATAATACTGAAAGTTTATACAGATATAGTGTGCATGCAGAATGATGCAATGCGCCAATAAAGATGCTTTTTGCATGCAACCTATGAGCAAATCATGAGGATAAAAGCTGTGGTTGCGCTGCACTCTGCTATCCTCCGATATTAATCTTGCACGTAGATCATTTCAGCACACATTTCTGCACATTTGGCCACTTATCTGGAGTTAAAATAATACATCAAAAGCAGCAGTAAGATAGGAATGGGAGTTGCAGATGATGATGATCCAGAAGATGTTAAAAGTACTTAGAGTGCATTTTGTTTTTGACTGTAAAAGGGCAACTACACCTCCGAACGGTTCAAAAGTAAAATCTTGCTTCCCTGATCCACCCACATCTACATTCACTCTAAGCACCAATCTGACCTACACACACCTACGTTGCACCTACGTTTAAAACAAGCTGACTCCTACAGCAGCATTAGTATAACAAATAGCAGAAGAGAGACTGGGACATCAAGGGAAGAGGTAAAATCTAATGAAGAGGTTAACACAGAGCTGAGGGGACAAGCCCTCTGCGGCTTGTTAAATGAGGCTTTTCTACAAAAATGGGTAAGTCAACAAGGGAAAAAAAAACGGAAATGTAATTATTAACACTGTCTTTCACACACTCCCAAAGGACCTGCAGGCAGCAAGGCAGCATCCACATGCCTGCACACACAATGGTATAGAATATGGACATATATCCCATGTTTACTCAGGATATGTGGACTGATTCGATGAACAATAGTGTTGCTGAAACAAACAGAAGGGTGACGTCCGCAGCACCACAGCAACGGACAGAGAAGAGCTGTGTGTTAAAAGGAATGAGAGGCGGAGGACAAGGTTAGTGGGCTATGTGCGTCCTTCACTAGACAGAACTTGTTTTGTTTCCTTCAGCACCTCCCCTCCCATCTCCATGTACCCTAAGTGACAAAAACACACATTCTCATATGTTTCTGGAAACAACAAAAATATCTCTTGTGTTTCTGAGTGACTCATTATTTAATTTTGCCATCTCAGTGTCGCTGCCAGAAAGTCTGTTTCTATGTCTCTGTTGGTCTAGTTGGAGATCATATGGGAGTCCATGTATGGGTTTACAGGACAGCTGCTTCCTCTGGCAGACATGTCACTTCCTGTTGAACATTTTGGCTCTGGCCATTGGAGTCACTCTTCAGTCAAATATGACTCTGTGTGTGTGTGTGTGTGTGTGTGTGCACTGTTGATGGGTTGATAAGGGGATTCTAGCACTCATCATTTTGCACTCAGTCTTTCAGTCTCGACTTAATGGCACCATATCACATTTCTGATTCCGGACTCTCCCCATATGTTTTGTTACATTATAAATTTGTAGTAGCTGTGCTTACACTGAAGACTCGTCTTGCTTCTGTGGATTTCAGAGCCGCACCTGGTTTGCAATTAGGTCAAAAAGTCCCATTAAAGAGTCTGCAGCTATGACAGAGACTGTGACAGTGAAATAAGTCTCAACTGAGCTACTGATTTGGCAGGGCAAATGTTTATGAATATGAAACAATGAACAATGGAGGACCAGGGTTAGGGACGACAAAGGGGACCAAAAGGCCGAAGAAGTTGTTTCTGATGAGCTATGTTTAAGTTAAATTTCATTTGAGTCTGTCCACTTTTCAGAGACCACACCAGATGTCAGTGTGGCACTCTTAAACCTCGTTTGAACCCACTTCATTTGATTTGCTGCATCCCACTAAAAGCCAAACAAAATAGATTTGTGTGTTTTTCAGGCCCGTTTTTTAGTTGACTCAGATGGCTTTTTCTAAAATTGTTGGCACAGAGGAGTGGAAACTACAACAGGCATTTGTGACCTTTCACCTTTTTTTCATCGTGTATTATAATCAGTGTTGGGTAACGTACATGAAAGATGTAATAAATTACTCATTACTTACCAAATACTCAATGGCAGAAGCAATTAGTTACATCACTTATCTTCATGATACTCAACTTATCTTCATGAAAGGTGCTTTCCAACAACTCCAAAACATATTCTGTATTCAACAGGTGTATGCATGGAAAACAAGACACTGTGAGATTAAAGCTAAAATCACTGGGTGGGACAGTTTTATTAAATGAATGCAAGAAAAATGAACCAGTAATTCTATTTGTTGCTTTGTGCATCCTTGTATTATCTTGACCTTCACATCCGTCATTTCTTACACTATGCACTTTACATATTCTTCCTTGTTTGTCATTGTTATGTTGTTGGTTGTTTAAAAGCATACAAGAAAAAAATAAAACTGTAAAAAAAATAAATAAATGATGTTGAACCAGCCAGCCTACACTTTAAAAAATATTTAGTTGCCTTCAACTCCGAGCTTAGCCTCAGTGTCTACACACTATTTGTGGATACAATTAATGCAAAAATAGAGTTAGCACATACACATCCCATTAAAAGGGTCACACTCACAAAATCCTGCACATATTCCTCCTCCCAGCTATCCACTGCACCCTCTTCACAATGTACTGTAATACAATTGTTTGACAGGCTGTCTGCAAGGCGTCTGCAGCAGCTAATGTAATCTATGATACAATCTGCCCTGAGTGGGCTGCAGGCTGTTACAGCAGTTCTATACACACACCTACACACACAGAAGCAAGAGAGCACATGCAAATGATGACAAGCATGTTTTGTCCACATCAGGAATTGGCTACTACAGTGTGTACCACAGAGGACCAAGAGTCTGCAGGTTTTTCCTCAAACTAAACACTATTTCAGATGATGAACGGTGGTTTGTCATTCCCGGTGTACGCACGTTCACATCCACGTGTACCTACGCACATACAAGTGTGAAATAAGCATGCGTTTTCAGATATACTATACATACACGTCATTATTATGAGTTGACAGCGGTCTGTGGCAGTACACAGTTGACCACAAATGAAAGCTACATCAGACTAGCGTGTTGCTAAAGATATAGCTAAAAAAAAAAAAAAAAAACTGGGTGAAGAGGGTCAGTGTTAATATAGCCAGCTTATCCGTCAGGAGTCTATTTCCAAGTCTTGAGTGTAAACCCAGTCCTCTTCATTCAAGTGTTTTGTTTTTGTCCCACATAGATCTGACCTTGAAATTCAGTTAGTCATTTTAATTTAAAATGAGTTCTGTAACGGGAAACTGGAAGAGAGCGTACTCACAATATAGACTGCATTAACATCTGCATCACAAATAAGACACGCACTGAAGCACGTGGCTTGTGAGACAAGAAAGCACGTTAAGAGGAGATACCAGATGGTGAACAGGAAATGAAAGGCCTCAAATAAATATTTGTGCTTTATTTGACCAACTCAATATGTTCTGATGTAAGCTCGACTGTTTAGGTATTTCAGCACTTTGACTAGTTTACGTTAGCGTATTTGTGTGAGGCAGACAGTTACTGAACTAGTAAGAAAAAGAAGGCCAGACGTTTGGCAAGATCACACATGATATTAGTCATCACCACTTATAATCAGTGCTTTATGTACAGACAAGTGTCCATCTTTTTGCAATGGACTGCAGTGAATGGGACAAACGTGCAAACCTTTTTTATTCATCGCTTCTTATTTTGTTTTGTTGTGTTAGGCATGCAAGTAGGCGCTGCACCGCTTCCCCGCCCACATTCCCTCTCTTCCTTAAGGTGGTAACGTGATAAGTGAATAAGTCAGCAAAGTTCAGTGCCAGGGTCTTGTAAAGCACTGACCCCTGTTAGTCAGTTAATTGAATGATTATGTGCGCCTGCTGTCAGCTCCTTGCCGTCACTATTGTTCTAGCAGATGTGCTAATGCACTATCATTACAGCCAGGGCATGTGCAGCATGCCTCAAATACAAGGGAAAATAGGCTCCTGTGCAAAAACACATGGTGCTACTGTACTTTTCCCCCAATAAACTCATGCACCAAAACAGTACAGATAATTTGGCGAGTGTGCAGCATGTATATTCTATTATTTTATACTATTTTCAAGTCTTTTTTATATAAATATGCATGTCAGAATTAGTATTAACAGATGCTATGCTGTTTTATTCACTTTCAATCTCACTGTGTTTCTGCAGAGATCTTTATAAACTGTTTATTACATTCCACACAAGTGTAAACTAGTGAAACCAGTCACTAGTCATTCTACAGCAGCCATGTTGGAGGACCACGGCTCTTAGAAGTCCCTCAAGTCATACTGAACACTGACAACTCTGGACGTGCAGCAGCATCAAGCAGACTCTGTTCATTTTTCGTTCTACTTTTAGCCAGGAACTCACAACGTCATGGCAGATACATTTGACAGATTATGAATGAAATTATCTCAGCTTAACCACAGCAGCTGGTCGGCCATTTTTTGCTCTGAGAGGATTATTCAACCCTGTCTGCAAAGTCAACAATTATGATTTGTCAAGTAATTTGTGATTTACTCACTGAAAGACTCTCAGCCTACATCTTGCTGCATGCTTTGTTTGCATTTGGAAAAAGGCAGCAGACATGCAGAAGATGAATAAGCACAGGAAACTAAATAAATAAATAAAAACATAAATGAACAGAATAGTCTTGGAGTGGTTAAAAATAATTTCAAGGATATCTTTTTAGGCCAAAAAAAATGTCTCTTTCATGCTAAAATATCTTGTTGTATAGATACTAACAAGGAAGTAGATTCACAGAGACATGAATCTTTATCCATAACATTAATGTACAGATTAAACATACATCTTTTCAGACAGCTTTACACTTTTTTTTGGGTTGTTCAAACAATATTAACAAATGGCTGCAGGAAGATTTCTAAAGGATGTCTGGACACCAGCATTCATTACATTCCATTAAGTAAAAAAGCTATTTATAGCATCTCGTTATATCCTTTTCTTAATATAATAGGCAAAGACCAGGTGTTCCTTTCAAACCAGAGGCATCAGTAATTAAAATGGCTGGAAAAGCCAGTGATACAATCATGTAGAATAGTCTTCTAATGAATCATGGTAAGACAGAGCACAGGGCTCAGATCCCTTGCCTTTATGTAATTCTGATGAGACATAAATTAATATCTCAAGCGATCAATCTGCTTTGCAGGGACAATTCAGTTACATCAGAAACTCCAGCCAACACAGAGCAAGTCGTGACTGTTTAAAAAGAGTAACAACACGAGGCCCACGCAGCAGACCACACACCACTGCAGGACTATATATTTGGATTGGGATTGCCATCCAAGTGTGTCGTAACTGTGAATTGTTTCTTACAGAAGAATGTTTAGCAGGAGAAGCTCTATCGATCTGTGCACCAAAAAGGGAATAGCCTTTGCAGCATGCTGATAGCTGATAGTTACAAGGCCAGCCATGGAGTTAGCAGTTGCATTCACTGCATGATAAGCAGGCAGAGTTAAGTTGGGCAAGGTTCAATTAAGGTTACCGGCAGCAGGGAAGAGAGAAGAAATGTGTGAAATTAGACAGTCATGGTTTATCGAAAAAAAAAAAAGGGGGCAAAGTTTCTAAATCCATCCAGGTTCACATTCGAAAACAGAACAATAGCCTCTGCTCCAACATACACTCTCACCTCAGACTACCACACACACACACACACACACACACACACACACACACACACACACACACACACAATCACAGTCTTCATCAGCACCTTACATAAACATACATCACACATTGCATTTTTAAGCCCGTTCAATCCAGGGTGTGCAAACACATTACGATTACGAGGCCTACCTGTGACCTGCAGTTTATCCATGGTGACCTCACACTTGAGGAAAACACGGCCCCGCCTTTCAGTGTGATCGGTTCCACACAGGCTGGGCACATTCATGACACACTGCTTATGGACATTCATATCGCAGGCTGCAGGGACAGAGAGGAGAGAGAGGAGATCATACACAAACATTTTAAATTAGCATTATGCATTTGACCCAAACCAAACTGAATGGCTCAGAGCGTTCTGTGAAAAGGCTGAAATACTGATGCTGTTCTGTTGATTTTTCTTTAATTATTATATTAGGTTTTCAAATTTGTGTAATTCTAACATAGTTTCAAAAATCAAATCAACATGATCTACAGCTATGATGATCGTGTATGTTAATAAATCATTTGTAATCAGATCATATTATAAAAGCAGCGCACGCTTACGGCTTAATGTTCAAATATAGTAAGCTGCTTGATTTGTTATACCTATATAAGGACATTTCAATTTCATTCCATGGATCATACATGTTTGGCACAATATTAAAGGATTGTATTTTTCTGAAAGCTGTATGAAAGAGGAGATTATGATGCAGATTGAGCCCTCTGATGTCATGCATACATGGCATGTGTGTCAGCCAGCTGAACCAAAGTTTCATGGATTAGGAACCAATGGTTACTTAAAGCCAACAGGTCAGTAGGTGAGAAATAAATGTAAAAAATGGCTGTGCTGCTACCTTCATTTATTTTCTGTGCTTCACTGTAACTGTCCGGTGGCTCACAAGTGCTTAAAAATACTACAGCGCAAGCTTATTGTGCTGTGATTAGACGTGCAATTGATCTGCCAAAATAATTTCCCGCTCCACATCTCTATTTATGTACACCCTGGAGCAATCATTAGGCATAACTGGTGGTCTGTAGCAGGTGGAAGATAATGTATTTAGGAGCTCATTAAGGCATTCAGACTAATCCACTAACACAAGATTAAAGGGAAGAAGAGTGAGGGAGGGATATTAATAAAGACGCAGTAAAGCTTTCATAGCAGGCCTATTCAGGGTGCATCGAACATAGCTGCATACTGAAAATAGACCATGTGTGAGTTTAATGAGTGAAAGTTAAGGAGGAGAAATTCATATGCCTGTGATTTTCAGTGAAGGGGAGCAACAGGCTTTTTATGGGAGACTGATGTTGACGAAGTGGCTCTAAAACAGAACATAATGAGTGTATAGCCGCTTGCAGTAAACCATTATTTTCCTATGCAGCTTCAGCATTACTGACCTCTGTAACAGAGATGTGCAGTTCTGTGCACTTTCCTCTGCTACTGTTTGAACATCAAGGCCCACTGATACTTATACGCTCAGGAACCATAGGCTCATTGTGATTTTTTAGAAATATAATTTATTCTTTTTATGTTATATGATAAAATGTCCGTTTTGAAATCTCTTAAGTGAGAAGTTACACTTACAGTCACACTTCATGCCCTGGTGGATGAGGCCATACAGCAGAGAGCCACAGTGGTCACAGAAAGTGGGGCTCCCATAGGTGTGGATCTTAAACTTGTGCTTCGTTCTGGGATCCTGGAGGAATCAAAAGAGGGAAGTGACCATTATTGAAATAATGAAATGACTGAAAAGGCAAATCGATTACCAACTGTCAATTAGTTAAAGTCCCAGTATGTGTAGGGTTTAGTGACATCTAGCTATGAGATTGCAGACTGCAACCAATTGAATACTCCCTTGTCTCCCCTTCCCCTTGTAGGAGAAACTACAATGAAATGCGAAAGGTCCAATCTAGAGCCAGGGTTTAGTTTGGTGGATAAAGATGGTGGACAGTAAACAGATAAGTTCAAGAAAAAAAAATCCACTTTAATGAACACATGCTCTTTATGTAACTAAAATTAAATCTCATTGAATAAAATGACAGGTAACATAAAATAAAATGTCAATCAGATCAAATTGGGTACACCTCTGGACTTACAGTGTTGAGAGTTAAAATACCTGATGTTTGCCATTTGGCCATAACTTCAAAATATCTATCCTGAAAAATGACAGCTACTTCCCTTATCCTTTGAGACTCAGACACTGCTGAAAGAAAAATCCCATTTTGTCCGGCAATTCTTTGCTGATTGCCAACCTAACTGCAATCACCACATACCTTCTTTTCTTATACAACCCGAAGTGGCAGCCAATCAGTCTATAACAACCTTTTATCAAACCATAACGCTTGAGTTGTCTTTCCGTCTTCTTTGGCCACATCAGTGAAGAAGAATTGTTTAAAGTTAAGAATCCCAAAGCAAGAAGTATAGTTCAGTTCAGTTATAATTACATGATTCATTTTTTAAGCCTTACTTGTGTACACGATGCAATACAATCTAAGAATTATTGCACACCTACCCAAGTAAAATAAAGAGAAAAACCAGACACAAATTCTCAATTCTCAAAAAGTCAATATCATACACTGAAAAAAACGCTGCTTTTTTCATTGTGTCATAAACTGCAGTGCATGAGAATGCGTGTATTGCACAAAAAATACTGTAAATAAGTGCTTATCTCCTGTACAGTTATCCTTCTGACCATTCAGTAAATGGTTTGTGTACGTGTGTAAATACTCATCAAAGCCAGCTTTATATTCATCAGTGGCCTCTATATTATCGCAGTTCATTGCTCCAGGCTCTCTACATAAATATCGTATTAGTCAAAGTGTGAAAAATTAGAGATTAGTGCAGAGCATAACACTGCACGTGTGTCTGTAAGGCTGTGTAGTAAAGGAGCTGTTGGTTGCAAAAGGCTGAATCATGTGTTTGTAAAGATAAAACACTTCTTGTTGGCTTCTATTTTTGACTATTTTCCTACATGCAAGTCTACTACACCCTATTTTTTTATTTACCATATTTTACAACAACATACCTTCTGTTGTACCTACTCCATGGTCATGTTCCTGTGATATTAAAAAGTATTTGCATATTGATGTATTGAGGTTTATTTTGCTAACGCGATTTGTGTGCCTTATCAAGAAAGCATGAAAATACCAAGGAAAGAGATTTGCCATTCATATATTGCAGATTGTACTGCACTGTAATAAATAATCACATTAAACACCGTGGATTATTCATAAAGCAAACGCGTTAGGATCACCATTTCTGACATGGCAGCTACGCCTGAAGAGATTCCTTCTGATGGATGGAACACAACAGAGGTTAACAGCGCTAGTTTACAATTGTCACGCTGGGACACCTTTGTGTTTTAAGGTATTTGTCTGAATATATAGGTGCAAGGCATTCTACTTGACGTTTTTGAGTAGTAGTGTATTGGGTGTATCGGAAGAATATGAGATGGCCGAATTGCGCATGCGCAAGACAAACAACTAAAAGACATAACCATCATGACAGCCAAAGCCCCAAAACAAGAATGCAATGTCAAAAACAGGCAGACCACTGCATCATGTAGATTTCACGCAGTCTGGCAGGGTAGGGAAGCAGACTGGGTAATGAGCTGTCTATCTCTCACCAGATGAAGTGCTTTCCAAAAATGTGAGACTGGCTATTGACAAAGACAGCTAATATTTTATCACCCATCCTGACAGAGTGTTAATTCTGCTTTAGTGGTGCTTAAATGAGCATTTTACTGGATTTAAAAACAGGCTAGAAGCTCTCCTTATGCATCTGTGCATGTCCAAGTGTTACTCAGACAGCAGATTCACACTGGGACCAAAATCACAGGCATGCTACATGATTATGTTATCCATTAAACATGTAAAATATATCCTATCAAATAAGTGAATCAAGTACCCCGAGTCAAATAGTTTTAGGGTTTCCAGTTTTAATTTTATTTTTGAATAATGATACATGACAATAATCTTTTAGTCTACACATGGAATGAGGGCATGGAGTACAGTATAAATGATGCAGTTAATGCAGACTGTTAGCCATCACTACATTAAGACATTATCTAATGCAGTGTACATATATTACAGTGTATAAAAGAATACACTCATAAAACTTGCTACTTGTATACTGACACTGTTACGTGGGCTGGACTTGTATTGTGAGACAGCACTCATAAAACAACCCATCTATTGTGCTTCGTTTGCATTTGTCATTCCTAAACATAGGCTCTGTATTTGCATGGGTGACTACCTTCCCCCCCTTTCAAGTAAGTTTAACAACTATTTTTATTTTTTTTTATCAGGTGCACATCAGCACTCCAATCCAGCATTCATTCTAATTTTGGAACATTTGGATATACAAATAAGGGAGTATTAACCATAAAGAATAATATTATATGCAGTCAAAACAGACAGAGATGGAGGAAGCTAAAGCAGAGTTATGACAGGTCAAATGTACAACTCAACGGACAGAGAGTGCTTCAGTTGTAGAAATAAATTCTCAATTCTGATGGGCTAGAAGCCCAACAGTGTTCACTGAATTTCACTGTATGAGTGAATGAAGTGTATATACTGTATATAAATAGTATCTAATGTCCATTTTATTTACTGAAGAAGTGGACAACATTACCATTGCTTAAGGACCTTATGGGATTGGTGAAGATTGTTCCAGGTATTAGTCAAACCCTCAGGTGTTTCCAAAGACACAGAGTTGTGGTTTGTGAAAAACGTTCAATTTGTGGTTGCAGAATGCTTAAATATATAAATTAGCAGCATTTATAATGATAATTATTTTTCTAAGACTATTTAATGAGCAGGATGTCCATAATCAGGATTTAAGGGACAACAGGGCAACGGGAGCTGTCCAACATGCAGATGGTTGCCTCCGTGATCCATTTTGTTGGACCTTATCCTTAACTTAGCACACCAGGGTACTCCAGCAATTCACCTGATCAGCATTCCAGCAGACAATTCAATTCAGGGCCAAAAAGGTAATGTAACATTCATGAGCTGGATCCTTTTCACTTCTCTCTCTCTCTCTCTCTCTCTCTCTCTCTCTCTCTCTCTCTCTCTCTCTCTCTCTGCTTAACATTTACAATGCAAAGAAATATAGTATCAAAGCAAACAAATGACACTGGGTGCAAACTCTACCTTAAGTAAATATCTGTAGGTGTAAAGCTAAGTTAAGTTAGCTAAGTTAAGATGTGTTGAACAAGCACTGGACAGTAAAGGAAAAAGCAAGCGAGTGAATCAGCAAATGCACACATATTGTGTGATGCACAAAGTATCCGTATGGTAAATGTAATAACATTTGGGTACCACTTGAAGGTAAGTGGTATAGTACAGACCAACTAGAACACCCATGTCAGCATTTACATTATACAGTGTAGGGTCTATGTCACATCCATAGATTCATTCATTCATTTCATGCAGCCTGCAGCTTACAAAGTACTTTTCCACCAGAGAGAAAACTGGATGACTGCCACTTTTCCAAGCGCCCCTTCAAAGTGGTTTCCTGCTCACTCTCAAATTGTGCTGTACTGTAAATCTCTTTCAGACTCGGAATCTGTTTAAGTGGATTTGCATTGAGAACATTATCCAGGCTCGTCCACTTTTTAATTTTTTTTTTTTACTGCATCTATTTGAAAGAACACCTGTCTTTGTATTCCCTGGAAATAGGAAAGCTTAATATTCCCAGGAAAGCGTGAGACTTATTCTGACCGGGGTTGGAAAGCAATAAACTCCTATTTTTTTTCCTTTATCTTTAAAATATAGTGTCAAAACAGGTATGAATGAAGAGATCTTGGCCCAGGGGAAATAAATCATACAAGTACAGTAAAGGGAAGGAGCATGTCATATATCTCAGTTAGAGTGGAGCATCACATGATGAGGTGCCACAGACATCAATTCTGTTGTTTGACTGCCATTTCAGTTTGACGATGGGCTTTGGACTAATGCAACAGAGACTCACTCTGGCTCTTCAGATCGTTCTTCAAATCTGTTATTGCCCTGCCTGTCAATCTGAGTATTTACACCTTCATAGGAGAAAGACAAATGCTTCCTTTGTCACTTTGTCAGTCATCCACCTGTGTAAGTGATAAGAAAGTCCTTATATGTCAGCTGCCACAGACATATTTAAGTGTTTCATATTAATACCCTATATTATCAGCCCTGATATAATCTTTAAAGTATCAGTGAATAATTACAATTCATCATTATTCAACAACTCAAGCTTTCACTATACTGCAGATTATGATCACTTAGTGCTACAAGATAGTAAAAATGATTGTACCTACAAATATATGCATTAGAAGCACATTTAATAAATGGTTTAAAACACACTATAATATTTGTGTAAGCAGATGTAAGTATAGTAATGAAATATAAAATGTCTTCATAGGTTATAATTGTGGATAAATACAGCACATTAATAAGAACCCTTATAGCTGTGTATAAATCATAGATGTATGTGCACTGTGCAAGTGTTACAAACTCAGTCAACATTTTCTGCTCTTCTTTTTTGCATGCGTCAGTGATTCCTCAGAATTTTACAGCAAATTGTTCAGCATATCTCTGACTGCCAAACCGAAGTCTACTGACATGAGCAGTTTGAGGCTGATGGTCAGCTTAATCTGAGATGTCCATCATCTTGAGTGACTTTAAACTCCTCCATCACGAATGACAGCGTAAAGACACAGTAGATGCATTAATAACACCTCACAGCAAAGGCAAACTGATCCATATCCAAAAAACAATCAGGTACCACAAATGACTGGATTCATTAAACTGATTAAAACATGCAGGATGTAACTTTAAAGTCTGATAAACTCTTGTGGCTGTAGTAACAGTAACCTCTGTGCAAATCTCATTTTAATCTGTATTCTATTAATACTCGTAGCTACGATGGCCAAAATATTTATATTGCCATTTTGTCAAATTATCATTTTCATGGAGGGATCAGGTCAAATTACACAATCACATACACTGCATATTGTCCAATTAGCAGCCCGGACCACGCTGTGCACAGGCCAGCAGTCAGTGTGTTAGTTAAGGACAACAAGAAAATGGGAGGTAGCCAGACAGCAAAGAGATAGAACGAGAGAGAGAGAGAGAGAGAGAGAGAGAGCGAGGCTGTGCCAGCTGCACTTACTCATGTCCACCCACACACAGCTGATCCTGAAGGATTATCCTCTTGTTCCCCTCAACCCGCCTCCCCCTCCTTTGCTTTGTTCCCTCCATCTACAGCATGAATGAGTGATGGCGACTAAGAGCCGCATTCAGCTGCAGATGGATCATGTATTTTTATCAACTGTCACATCAGCTTGTGATGGGTGAAACATGGCTTAAATGTTCACAGTTAATGGAGAATACTCACAACAAAGAGACAGAATGATAAAAGGCCAACCGAGGTGATAGACATGCTTAACATGTGTATGTGCCTGGCAGAACCTAAGAAGTGGTCAACCATTGCTACAGATCATAAAAACAGACACTTGTCTTCCTGGATTGGCTGAATATCTGTAAGAGTAAGGGCGTAAATGATAGATTAGTCTTTGTTGCTGTGTATGTATGTTGATTTTATTGAAATAGTGGATTAATTCTATAAAATATCAAAAATTGACAGGGTCTAAAATTGTGTCTTCAAATTGCTTTTTTTTCTGGCTGTCAAACAGGACTAAGAGTCTACAGCACAGTTGAATTTTGAGCTTTTTTTGAAATGCTAATGTCAACATGTTAATATGCCCACATCGTTAACCATCTCAGTTTCGAGTGTTACCAGCTGAGACTGATGGGAGTTTTTATTACCTTTACAGGTATTTGGTGGTACAGACCAGTACTGGACAAATTAAAAGTATGACCTGATAATGGCACATGAAACGTAATAGGATCAGTTATTACGGTTCTTCCTCAGGGAGAGGAAGTCTACATCGAAATCCATCCAATAGTCTAATAGAGACTTTTCACTCAAAAACACAAATAATGATATCTTATGAGGAAAAGTTAGGGGATCACCAAAGTCATTAGGATTCATCTTATGGGGACCATGAATGTCTTAAAAAACTTTCATTTTATCAATGTGATAGCCGTTTAGATATTTTAGTCTCGAACCAAAGTGTTGGACCATTGCCATTCAGTACCCAGAACAATGCTGTTAGTGTGGCTACGGATATTCAATTAATAATAAACTCAGATACTGTTAGCAAATTGTTATACAGGAGAAGTTGTAACCACTAAATCTGGGTACATAAATTACTTAAATTACTAATTAATTTTTAATGCTACCAGAAACTGACTGATGCTGGACCACTTGTAGCTAACCTCTCAAAATGAATTCATGTCAACATCCTCCCTGGGAGGTGTAAGCTGTCTGCTCTGACTGATTTGCAGGGTGCCGTTTAAAGATTCACCAAGGCAAGCTGTAATGTGCAGAAAATGAAACCTGTAAATTAGTGTATCCGACTTCACGCCACTGAGCACATTGGTTGTCCATTAACATGTTTCTGGAAGCTGTGGGATGGAGGGGTTTACCCCTGTGGCTTTCTATCCCCTATTACACCCTAATTGAGTCTTAATGGGAAATTCAAGACAGACTGGGCGGCGCTGCCCTTCCAGAACAGCAGGGTAAGCAGAGTGTTGCGCCAAAAGCAATGATGAACTCAATCACTAGGCTCAACACAAGAAGGCCATAATGATAAAACAAAGCCAGAGGGTGTTACATAATGACTGGTTGATGCAGCAAGGAGGTCGCCCTTTGGTTACTGGTAATATATCAAAAGGCAAAAAGCTAAAAGGATGTATGCACAGACAGATTTTGCATCATGTCCGTAGAAAACTGCTTTTATTTTTTATTGGATTTTCTTGTGGCCGGTGTACTGTTTACTGTCAAACCATGCAGCAGCAAGCAATTACAGGCCATGTCTGAATAGTTTATGCTGGCATGAGTGCATCAATATGCAGAGTATCCAGCTGTTACAAACAAGGATGGCCATAACTTAATGGCGGTGCTCAGAAAAATACAGAGACATTAAGTAGGTCTAATTGCAACATATGCTTTGAAGCTGCACAAAAAACAAACATGAAATATACTGTATTTTTTATAGATTCTAATTAGCATGGCCTCGATAGCACAGAATAAACGAACAGTCCTTTGATAAATGCAGAGTAAACAATCACCCCATATTATGATTTCCCTTAAACTAATGCTGAAATGTATTTAAGCATTCGCCCTATCGTAATCCCAGACAGATTTGCATGTGAAGACACAGATCAAAAACAGACAGGGGCAAGAGGCTGATCAAAAGACTGAAGGCAACCAGGAGATACCGATGAAAACAGAAGCACAGGGGGTCAGGCACAGTGATGCTGGCTAATTAGCCAGGCTCTCCAATCCAGTTTAATTAGCAAACAGGATGCCAACCAGCCCCGGCTAATGAACAGCTTGACAGGGTAAAGCTGAGCAGGGTCTTCCCAGCAGAAGAGCGGGAGGGGAGGGCAGAGGTGGATGACGCATAAGACTAGGATCACCCTCCATCCTGCATACACGCTTCAGTTGTAATAAATAAATAATCAAAATTTACAGAACCTTTAGTGGTCATTTTATGACATAAAATGCAGTAATAACTCAGCAGGACTGCCTCTTACACACTGACATAGAAACTGCAAAGCAAATATTATAACGCAATGTGACCTTGTGTCTTAAAATACTGACATTTATTGACTAGCATGCAATACAACAGCAGCATCCTTGGATTCAAAGCACCCAGGGAAATATTAATATGTCAAATATTCTAACAAATGCAAAACAATAATCAGGACTAAAAGACCACTCCAGTACTGAACAGATGGCTTGGTGTTACAGCTACATTTAACTCAGTTTTAAAAAAAGTCCTGTAAGCCCGACAAAGTTAATGCACTGTGCACGTCTTGCATCTGGTCAGCCTGTGTTAACAGGAAGAGACACCTGCGGACTGAATTGTTGTTGAGCTGAATTTGTATTACGCATTTATGCATGTGAATGCAATGAGAGCAGCAGACTGGGCAGTGTTAGACACATTACAAGAACAAAATGAATGTGCAGATTTTCATCACAATGACTATTAAAGCTGGTCCCTACTAGTACTACAGAAAAACACAACACATTTTGGAATTACTGCCACATACATGTCTGAAATAGTACTCGTGTAACTGAGTTAACAGGTATAACTGGCAGGAAATTGCAATACCATATGGGCTGTGAAGCTACTACGCACTGGTGCTGTTTAACACATTTAGGACAAAACATCAAACATGCATACAAAATGAAAAAGATTTCTGAATTTGCATAATTTACTCTGCTAACTGAAGAAACTTGCAAACTAACAAAATGGCTCAAAATAGTTGAATATGAGGATGTTTTGGGGGTGCAGAAAAAGAGGGGGACGTGTGCTCTTCTCTGAAATAATCAGAGCTACTGAGGCTGTGAACATGGAGCCACTGAAGGTAAAATACAGGTCTAAATGGCCAACTCTTCTCTGGCTGACCCCTCCCACCATTCATCATATAATTAGAATAACCTAAACTCTATCTAAGCTCAGAATGCAAAGTAAATATCAAGGCCATGCTAGCAACAAAGTGAAACTTATGACACGTCAAGGCACTGCAAAAGCTCATGCTGGTTGTAGGTGCGGTTAATAGGCACCAAAAGGTGTGTTTGGTGCTGTGGTATGAAGCCAGACAATGTATGACTACATGCATTGAATTTTACAAATGGTGGCAGAAACCAACTTATTTAGATCTTTTCTTTCATCCTTCCGCCCTGTTATCTCAGCAATAGTGTCTGACTTCATGTCTGAAGTCAGGTTTCTCAATTCCCTATCTAGATTTCAGAAACTGCATAATTCTTATCCATGATGTTTACAAAATATTGTTACTGCACAAAGCTTGAACTGACTTCATCACAGTAAAGTGCATGCACACTAAGTGGCCGACTATGATGGCTTCTCAGTCTTTGACATGATGCTATTCTTACTTCATTTGTGAACAAGACAAAGCTGCAGGAGGGTTAATTAATTGTAAAATTAACTACAGGCAGCAAAATAGCAGCTTTTCAGAATCAATACAACACTGATGGATCTAATTTTTTTATGAAATAAGTGTAGCAATCTTCAAAGAGGCTGGATAGCTAATATGGTCCACCTGCCTCCCACAGAGTCTAAAGAGATCCACCTGGTGTGACATTTGCAGCCAGAGAGAGAGAGAGAGAGAGAGAGACAGAGTGTGTGAAATTAGACACACCAATTGTCACTTCATCTCTGTCATATACTTCATTCACTTATCTCTTTGATCTCTCTGTTCCCTCCAGGACAGAGAAAAAGATTGTTACGGTGACACCTGAAGGGGGAACAATTTTCTTAATATGCAGCATCAGACAAATTCCCTCTTTCCCCTCCGTTACCTAACGCTCTCATCCCTCTTTTACCCATCATCCCTCACTGGGAGCTGACATTTGAAATGGAGGTGGCAGGAGGCTCCTCCCTCTACCGGTTTTTGAGTCATCCTCTGTTGTGGTTAACCTGTGCCTGTGTATATGCACTGCTATCCTCAGATGCACAAACATGAACATGCAATCAAGTTTGGAAAGGTATGGCATGACGGTTTTCTTTTACTCCAAACCGGAGCTGTATGTATGTTTGACAATCTCCTAAATCAATAGCTGCAGCTGCAGTATTAGTTTGCACTGAGAATATCCAAGTAATAGCGATATGCTGACTGACAGGGAGATCTGACATTTAGAAGTGGGTTAAAAAGTTTCTGATAAAGACTATGACTGCATGCTCAGGAAGACAAGTACTGAATAAGATACGATTACTCTAATTGTTGAGTGTTTTCAGTAATACTGCAAATAGTCTACAATTAAATGCATGCTGCTAACACTTAACATATACAGCATCTAATAAAATAATAATGACATTGTCATTACAAAACAATTTATTTAAGGCCTTAAATACCTGAAATATCAGCACTGCCAGGGAGTTAAAGGCTTCCCTACCATGTGCAGCCACTGTTCCTGGCTGTAGAGTGAAAGCCCCTTCATTCTAATGATATCCTGACAATGTGTTGAACCACACAAGTCAGTCTGTGTCACCTTGTCACCTAATTTAGTCACTAGGCTACATTGCAACTGTTCAATTTAATTACATTATATCCTTTAATTATATTTTACGTGATACAGCATTATCACCTTTGCCTCCTCCCATCAAACCCTATTGTATTAGAAATAAAACTGTGCCACTCACACGTCACAGTCACACTCATGGATGGACACAAAGATTATCAAAATGCTTTAAGCATCTTGGTATGTAACATAGAGCAGGGATGACTCAATTAACTAGAGCTACCTGTCACTTTATTCCCCCAAATATACAGACACAGGTACAAGCACACACTTTTCTGTTGGCTACTTTCTAGTAAATATCCTTGGCCGGCAGCTCTAGGAGTAAGAGCTGTGTTTATTAAGGTGAGGGGAAGCTTTGAAGAGAACAAATGGAGCTATCATTTATCCAGACATGAAGTGTTAGGCTAGGCAAGGTTACTATTTTTAGCGTATAAATCACCAGCCTGATTCCTCTTGGCCTTTCACTAAGCTGCTGAGTGCTGGGAGGGAGGGCAGGTTGCCACCACAGCTCACAGGGGGTTTTCCTTGCCATGTGGTATCTGTTAACACATCTGTCTGCTAGGAAAGCAAGAGATAATAGCTGACACTTTCAACTGTTGTCAGGGCCCAAGTTGCCTTTTTGACTGACTTTGTATAAATGGATGCTATCACAGACCTTGGGTGCTCCTGTTCTGTGATATTTTTGGACAAGCTTCACAACAATAATAATTAAGTCGGTTGCATAACTTTCAAGAGGTTGATTATTAAACAATCAGTGTATGCCTGACAGGGCCTACTGAAAGATGTGTTTCCATCATGCAGGTTCTTTTAATATACATATTTTTTTATTCTTTGATCCAACACAAGTTTTGGATATGTCATGTCCCCTGTTATTTTAACAAGCAGCCTCTCTACGAGCTGCAGTGACAAATCAACTAAAAAACTAAGGTATCCCATGACGTGTACCTCAGGGGTCTATGTTGGGTCCACTTTGAAGCACAGTCCAAGTGAGTCAATTAGGCAGTCAGACTTGAGTCAAGTTAAGACCCATTTGCATACCAATGCTAGTAACATTTAAATTTCATTCCTTCAGTAATAATTTTTAGGCAACTTGTTTATTTGTTTTAGACCTCTGAAAGTCACAAAGCTTCTTGTAGCTGAATCAGGACTGTTTGTCTCCAGCATATGACTCAACAAGAAAGAATTAAGCTTTCAGCAACACATTAAGAAAACTCAAAAGGTAGTTCTTGCACAAAATGAACACAAAAATCATGGCGATCCTATGTTTTTTATTATATGGGCCATTGCTAAGATGTCAGAAAATACAGCATAAGTTCTGATGAAGACACCCAGTATGTAGTCCCTACTTCTAAATAACAGCAAACTAAACTTCTTTACAAACCACCTGTTGATCAGACCCAATTCAGACACACACAATCAAGTGTGTTTCTAATTAGTGAATTCAAAAGATTCATAATTCTGGTAAAATTGTAAGGACGTTGTCAGTCACATGCAAGGGCCTATGAAATGTAAAAAAAAATGCTGTTTAATGCGGTTTATATAAAGGGACCATTTAGAGAACAAATAGCATGAGACAGACTGAACTCAGTGTACAACTCTAGACCATAGAGGCCTTAAACAAACTTTCCTCCTTGCCTTTTCACGCCTGGAAAAAAATGAACTCCCAGATACACACATAGACGCAGCAGAGATGTGTTCATGTGCAGATGCTGGCTCATTAACATAGCCACACGTGCATGCTGTGAGTGACAATCACAAGGTCAAAAGAGGACAAGGGGGTCTGTCACAGTTGTCACATCGGCTTGAAGATGACTGCACTGTTTATTACCTTCTATGCCAACCTTTTCTCCAGCATGGTAACAGGTGAAAAAAAAACGAGGGGATAAAACTGAACTAGACCTGCTGGTTCATTCGGTCATGTTGCAAATGCTAAAAGCCAGAATAAATTGGCTTATCAGACACAGACCATCTGTCAGGTGGTTAATAATTAAAAGAACTTCACAAGATGTGTTTCAAAAAGTTATCTAATAACCAAAGTCTTTTTTCACTATAATGAGCCGACTGACAGGGGCAGTAACTTGGCTGTTCAACTCCGTTCAGCTTTCTGTGGTCATTGCTCTGAGGTGTAGACTGCAGAAAACTCAATGAAAGTTAACTTTTTGTCCATGCAATCAATTTTGCTTATGCAGCTCTGTCTGTGTATGTGTCTGTGTCTGCATTTTGGGATTTCATTATGGACTGGAGGAATAGATACTTTGGCCTTGTGCAAAACATTAGAAAGCCCAGGAGTTTTGCAGACATACTGTAGTGCCTAGTGTAAAAAGAAGATTGTGTAGAGCTCCTATGTCAGAAAAAGTAGCTCTTGGTCAGAAATGCTATGAAGCCTACTGGTTCATTGCACTATAGGTAGTAGCATTCAAGTACATTTTTTCTACAGATCCTGTGATGCACAAAACTGACATTTAATTTCTCATTGACAAATTTTAGACAAACTGAATTAGTAATCTACAATGAGCACAATGATATTGGCCCGTATTCCTTCAAATGTCAACAAGAATCGAATAGCTGCAAAATAATAGACTGGATGTGTTCAATTTTGTTAGAATACAACCATTTTATACAGTAAACCATGGGGTCACAAAATGAACATCATTATAGTGATATGAGGTCTATGTTTTGTAGACAATTTACATGTTGTCACTGATTTATACACAAGAGATTATCTCTGGATCAGTAAATGCTGCCACTGTCCAGATTCTGCATTGGTTAAGTGAACTGCCAAGATGGTATCATTCCAGTTCCTAATCAACTGCTCGGTAAGTCCTCAGTACATTTTTTTTCCTTGCCTGTTGCAATGCAGATAAACCTGTAGTTGTTTACCTACAATAAATAAGAAGCACAAGTACAGAGAACTACAAGTCTGCAGAGATACAGAAGGAGAAGTAGAGAGTCAGGCTGACCTATCTGTAACTTGTATCATTCTATTTCTGGGGTTGAGCTTCAGACCTACTGCTGGTTCAGCTTCAGGCCTCACTGTTACATGTAAGGTCAAGTTTAGACTTCAGACTCTGTCAGGTTTCTATTTCAAGTGTTTTTGTGTGCACTGACATGCAGAACAGTTATAAAAACGCTGCCTGATAGGACCTTTAAAAAAAACACATGCCTTTATGGTACCTTTACTTTATGCTTTGTGAAACAGAGGTACAAAAAAATGTAAACACAATTTGTGGTTAACAGGCTAAACATGCAAATCCACTGTGGGTGCTTTAAGGCTCAACACTGACTGATACTGATATCACATGTCGTGTAGATGGATAGGTTTTGTACCGTGCCGGCAGACACTGGTGAGGACAAACTCCCGTCCCGCAGGAACTGTGACACCAAGTTGATTCGGGGTCAAGAGCAGTTCCAACTCACCCATGCGCTGGTCATTAGTAATACTTAGCATGGTTGGAGCAAGGCTGACTACCAGATACTTGCTGTAAACAAACCACCAAGGGACTGGTGGAATGTGTGTGTATTTATGTGTGTACTTTGGGTGCAAATTGTGTATTGTGTAAATTGTGTGTGACATCAGTGAAGTAAAAGTTTTGGAGTGTTTGTGTGTATATGCAAATGTGTATTTGTATATGGAACAAAACATTGTACATGCATGTTCTTTATGTTTTTGTGTGAGTGTGTGCAAAAAAAAAAGAGGCTAAAGAGGCAGGAATTGTGATCACACAGACGGTTTAGCCTTGAGAAACCCAGTTGCATTCTGGATGTCTCGAGTACACAGTCATACATCTGTGACGTGGAAATTCCTCTAAAGTGTTGCACTCTACTTGTATGTCATGTCCAATTTCCCTCAACTTGCTTAGACTTCCTGAGGCAGGTTTAGTAATTTCATGACTAACAGTAAGACAATCCCCAGTGGCTGTGATGTTGTTGCTTTCAGTTGTACAGTGTAGGTTATGAGTTGCTCTGTAAGAGCAGTAATAACTTCATTCTTCCAGTCACGGAAGCATCAGTGGAGGGAGAACAATGCTGCTTTGTGCAGTGCCTGGCTGTTCAAATTACAATATAACTGTCAAACATGGCGTTGTGTGCCTCAGTCCAAAGCCAGTGTCCTCTGAGTTGTTCAAAGTGCAGTAATCAAACTTGTACTTAGAAATAGATCCATTGAGGTGCCAGCTGTGGTTCCAATGAATTTTAGCTGAGAAATGGTACTTCTGGATCTTCTTTGGCTGATTTCTTCTGAATGGCAGTGTGAAATGACAGCTCTACAAAGATTCCCTTTGATTCTGAGGGGTCTAAAACTGGCAAGTGACCCTGCTGCAGAGCCACTAGAGAGGCTTTCAAACAGACTCACAGAGAGATGACGACTTCACACAGTCAATCCATATATTGAACACAAGTGTTTTACACAGTCCAAAAGTATGAATACATTTTCATTCAGTCCACAGTTTCAGAGCTTCCAGGGGCATTCCAGATAGAGATGCAGCAGTTTCACTATTAAAGGTTAGGTTTGTATATGCGCTATGTTTGTGTCACTCACAATCAATGACGTAACAGTGAGTGAAGAGTTGGGTTTTCGGTGCACACTAACAACAAACCACAAAGAAGCATTCAGCACTGACCACAACCAGACTTCAAGGTGGTTGCAAGTAGAATAATCAGAATGGGAAAGCATAGATTTCGACTACGAGCTTGATTAGTAAAATATTCATTTTTGAGATATTATACTTTGAAGTTTTATTACTGCACAGGGTCTACAGATGAAGGCTCTCGTGGACTGATCTTGATTTTGAAATTAACATTTCCCAGAGTGTTTAAATTGAGTATTCTTAACAATCAGGCTACCCTACTAGCCTGACTGTAAAGGAAGATGACTTGTCGTGCTATTGGAAAGGTAGATGTGGAAAGGCTTTGGGGTGAAGGCAGTTAGGTGCTAGACACGTCACACCAGCCAATAGTATAATTTTTTTAAGATTAGAATCCTGATTTCAGTGAGTGATAAGTCAGTTCTTTAATAAAGTCTTTAAGTTAATATAGATATATATATACATATTTCGTTTTTTGTGCCTATCCTGGTGTGTGCATTATCATCCAAAATAGACCTAGCTGCTGCAATAAACTAAAGCTTAAATGTTATGACAAAGGCAAAGGATCAGACATTATCTCTTTGATCACCTTACTAGGATTCCTGTTAAGCCGAGAGTCGACAGTCAGGATGCAGATGGAGATAATCTGTCTAAAGAGTGTGCAAATGGAAGGCGGGTTTCAGGCACTGGTGATAAACCTGCCCTAGAGAAGAACGAGGCATAACATTTTGTTTGCCTCTTGCCACATAAATTAGAGAGTGCACACATGACCTCAACTAGTCTTAAAGTGGCTTTTAATAATTGCTACTCTGTTTTAGTGTGTTTATCTGTATGTATGTGTGCAAACAACTGTGTAGGTGTTGTGTGCAGGAAATAGAGTCTGTGAACTGCCTCAATGTTGAAAGGTCAAGCAGATGACAGCACCAAAGAATTCCTCACCAAAGTTTAGTTGAGGACATGGACGTTTACGCTTTAACAATGGAAATGTAATATTTTCTAACAGGATTTCACCAGGAAGTGATTCAGCAGCTCCAAGTACCCACCCATTCTCTATCCTACACCAGCACTTGCTTACACACACACACACACACAAACACACACACACTTGAGAGCATGTAAGCACTTACACCCTTCTTCATTGTCTTCCCCCAGCAAAGCCTTGATCAAACCACTTTTTAGACAGGCACGTCACAGACCATTAGCAAGAGAGACTCAAGATCTGTTATTGTTCATTAGGATCTCAGAGCATATAAATACCATCAGTAGGCAGCCCAGGGCAAGCTCTATCAGCTATAAGTCAACACAGATAATCACTGGAAATAATGACACATTTCTAAAGAAAAGTGACAAAACATTGTGTCTTATTTTCTTAAAAGGCTATTTTTCCTTGTAACTTCAACTTGCAATGTATAGTGTACCAATTCTTTATTTTAATGTGTTATCTGAGTCAACCACAAGGAAAATTCAAAATCCATTTGAAGAAGAAAGTAGGTTTCAAATAAGCTGACACAAAATCAAATGACTGTGTGACTTTAATGACAACAACAGACATCAAAACTGATGGCATTTTCTTTGGACATGACACAATAAATCACAGATTTCAGTTAATATTTTGAATTGCTTGTGAGTCGTGACAATACATTTTATTCTGATATCGATCTGTCATAACACCAGTGCTGTGGAAAGAACCTGCTCGCCTGGGTTGACAGTAAAGTTTGCCACATCCCAGCTGTGACCGCATGTCAAAGTCTTACTGTCTCTGGACCAGGAAGCATCTTTCAAAGAAGTATCACATTAACTAATGCACATATAGATGCAACCGCCTAAAATTAGTCTGTGGCAGGTCGATGACAGTCGCTCGCTTATCTGATTGGAATGAATGGATATATCGGACTGGCGTTGGCAATTCTGGTTGGCTGGTACTGTACTGGTACGTTTGGAAGAAAGCGGTTGTTTTTGGTGAGATGGCTTGTTTCATAGGGTTGGACATATTACTGGCATAATTATTTGGATTTGGTCTGGGCTATGCTGATACAATGTGTTTAATTAAGCTGTGTCCAGAGAAGCAAAGACCAGTATTTTAACTCCTGCTTAACCTTCAAGCAATTTACTGTATATACGGTATAGACTGATGAGATTCAAAGAGGCTTTATGAACTGGATGTCAATAGCTCATATTATTTGGATGTTTACATGCCCATAATTTGACTCTCTTACAGTATTTGAAGGTCAGTCTCATCAACTAGACCTAACTGAATGAATCTGTTGACATGAATCGTGTCCAAGCAGCAGTGTCTCATAATTGTATGAAGATAAAGGCATTGTTGTGCATGTAGCAATTAGAAATCAATGTTTCTTTGTTGTTGTTTTTTTGTATTTTCTCCTGGTATCTGGGGGAGCTTCTGTATAAACACTATTTCTCAGCAACACACAAACACAGTGACACATTCAACCTGCTCTGTAACAAAAGACTTTACTTTCTACTGGTCTCACATGTCCTCAACCGAGACTTATGTGAAAAGTTAAAGCTGAAGTTAAAAGTTTAAGCTTTTCTGAAATAAAAGCCAGGGGGTATTAAGGTTAATACAATCATTGTATCATTGTCAAACTTTTACACTGTCTTTAAGCAATGTCTATGGTGCATAAATATCTATAGAGACAGTTCAAGAGACCCGATAAGATCCATAGTCTGGCTCTATAAACACTTCCCAGACAGATTAATAACTGCTTGAGTTCTTATTTTTGTCTATCATAGAGCATGGGAACTCAAAACAACATCTGTTCTCATATGTCTGCGGCTGACTCTGCTTCCAGTGACAAAAGCTTAAAGTTGAAATGCTGTATTGTGACTTGGGTGATATTATCTACACATATCATCATGAAGGTTTTGAGAATGCTTCTGTAAGCATACACTTCTGTTTATATTAGCCTGTGTCCCCTCAGGAGACTTAATTCCTTCAGGGTCTAAGAGAATGAGAAAGTTTATGAGCTTTTGTCATGCCACAAGGCATTAGCAACAAACATCAAACTATGATGTATGGTAACATTTTCGGGAAAACACCAGAAACTTCATTAAAATTTATTACCAACAGCACGTTTGTCTCAACACAGGAGCATAGCCCTGCTCTGGGAAGATGACTTCTCATAAATGAGCGATTCTCCATATTGTTGTAGATACAATCTGTCTGTTTGGCTAAAAACACTGACTATTTATCATAGAACAAAGTAATTTTGTGCTAATAAAAGAAGAAGGCCTGAGCCAAAACAAAATGATCATCCAACTAGTTTCAGTGCATCTCTAGTTACCATCAGGAGAATTTCTTCAAACAAGGGAGGATGCAGCAATACATTACAGCAAGTAAGCCTTAAGATCAAATCCTGCACAGGACTGGACAATTATGCAGTACTTCATGTTGTTCTGACTGCTTTATTATCTGGAAATTGTATCTCCTTTCCACTTCCCTCTCCTCCTACTTCTTTTCTAAACTAAATCCTCCTGTTCTTGCCTGATATCCAGTCTATCAGCAGATTGTAATGGCAGGAATGGCTTATATTTTTAACTTCTTTCTTGATTTCTCATCCACCACACTCTCTGAGCAACTGCTGATAATATATAATAACATGTATCAGAGGAATAGCTTTACACGCAGAGAATGACATCACAGAAACATTTCCAAACACATCATACACACAGGGTGGCTCATCTACGACAATAAATATAGCTTGGTGAAAGAGATCAAACTTCATTAGACCCAATATATGAGCAGAGTACATTCTCTTATTCCCTGCAGAAGAATAGGTGTTATGTTTCTCCTCTCATGTGCACGTTCTGCACGCTCCAGCTCTAGCTACGAGCCATAGAGATAATTCAGTCTGGCACCTCTCGCAGTGTGATTATTGGGCATATCTTGTGTGTTTGCAGGCATGTTTGCGTCTACAACGATTTAGTCATTTTGCTAAAACAGTGTACCCCGACGGGTCTCTGCAGGACATGTCAGCACTCACGCACCAAAATAAAATCAGTGCACTAAGCACAAATATGCAGCGTCGAGTTTCTTTGTGACCATGTTTCCTTGGAAGCTGTATCTGCGCCAAGGCTGGCATAGGGGCGTGTGCTGAAAGCATGTGATGGGATTCGACACAGTAAGGGGTGGGAGGCTGACTTATGTGGACACTGATACAAGGGCCATTACATCACACACAGGCACAAGAAGCTGGATTTACATTCAAGCAAGCAGACGTTAAATACTACTTCTCTGCT
The DNA here is from genome assembly GCA_028641955.1 of Protonibea diacanthus. Lineage (NCBI taxonomy): Eukaryota > Metazoa > Chordata > Actinopteri > Sciaenidae > Protonibea > Protonibea diacanthus. Next base: position 18,017,052 of record CM053977.1, on the reverse strand, counting down.
AGACATGCAAAGAATGACAGAATATTTGGGTGAAACTCTGCAATCTAAAATAATTATTACTGTCTACTTTTATATATTTAGAAAAATTCTGAATAAATAGTTTTTTGTAATATATTAGAGAGATACATAACAGATATTGCAGCATAAAGGTCAAAATTTTGAAATTTAAAGTCTACGTAGATTTCTTTTATAAGTCTTTACCCTCTAGGGTCCTATATTACTTTTCACAATCGTGGGCAATTGCTCGGATGTTTGGAAAATACTGCTGTATAGTTAAATAACACTGTGTAATATTTTCCTGAGGAACTAAGGAAAGGTCTTTAAGTGAATTCACCTTAAATGCATTTATTTGCACCACTCGCTGGCTGAATAATGAAAAAAAAATAGTGAACACCATGAAAAGGTGTTTATAGACACCTTCTGGGTCAGAACAGGCCTGCCTTAAAGGGATGGCCAACACCCTCGCTAGAAGGAAATGGACTAAAAATACAGATGAAAGGCTCCATTGCCTGTGACAACCCAAGATGGCTGTCACACTGATGATGTCATTTAGCTCCACTCCAGTTTAATCTTGTTTTCAATTCCCAAGCAGAGTCCTTGTAATGAGACGGTGTGTGTCCCAAGCCTCGTCACCAGAACACCTATTTTTCCCAGACCTGCTGGAGTCTGCCAAAACCATCTCGTCCTGTGTCATTTGTCCTTTTAAATATTAGATCAGCCCTGCCTACGGCATTGCTCATCAGTATTACAAATGAGAATTCTCTCAGGTTAACTGTTTACACCTTATGACTGTATACCTTTGGGTCATTCAGATTCTAGTTATTTGACATTATTTTGCTGGTGAATATAGTGAAGAACAGAAAGCATATCACCATTCAAAATGACACTGGGGTATCTTCTGGGTGTTTGAGCTCTGCCAGGCTGCCATGTCACCCCGCGGTCAGTTCTGCCTGTTTCCAAGCAGAGGAGACAGAAAGGACACTGTGCTACTGCTTAACTCTGTTACCCTGCCACAGCTATCTGTGCCCTGAACAGCCCCAAGGGTCTCTGGGTGATTGTCTGAATATGTGTCCGTGTGTGTGTGTGTGTGTGTGTGTGCAGAGGGGAAATCAGTGAAAAAGGACTTGTAGATTCCCCTAGGTCATATGTGCTGCACTGGTTAAGTGGACATCAATGATGCAGTAGCCACACACCCACGCAAAAGCAAGCACATCAAACCTCTCAGTTTCATCTGCTGAGCCCCTGTAGTGAAACGGGAAGCTCTTGAATTATTGATGGTCTTGTCCTGTAAAGCACTGAACTTACTCGGCCTGCCGGTAACGTTACAGCCAGACAAAAACATTTTGTCAAATTAAATGCGTCCATCAGACTCACTGGTGCGAGTGTGGAATGGGCTCATTACTAGAAAATGTTGATTACAGTGGCTACACGGTTAGACAACATTTTACCTGTAATTTGATTTGTACTGATTATTTAGCAATAATGTAAAAGTCACATATATCGTTCTTAAGATTTTGAGTGGTTTCTGCTTTTCATTTTATGCTCCACGCCTATTTTTTTTTTTTCTTTTTTACCAGTTTGCATTACAATTCCAACAATAATGTCAGATTTCTAATAAGAAGCTGTAATCTAGTCGTTTGAGCAGCACGCCTGTGACCAGACAGACATCCGCTCCAATCCCTGTGAAACTGGGAGACGAATCAAGTGTTAGTTCTCTCCTCAAAGATAGCACCCTCAAACTGAATCTCTGAAACTGCACTACTGAATATGCTCTGTGGCACAAACACTAGAGTGTGGTCTTCACATAAGAGTATGCGTAAATCTACAACATTTATCTGCCCTTGAAACAACACCCTGGGGACGTTGCTGTGAGGAAGAATCTATTCAACGGCGGTAATCTTGTCCTGTCAGAGCACAGCTAGCTGCTCATGGCTACTGAAAAGAATTGATGGCTCTTGTTGGCATCTTTGTGCGTACCATGTTTCATCCAGCAGGGGAGTTATAAAACACACACATGAGTCATAAAATGCAGGTAGCCTAGATACTGCAGATCTTCAGGATATTTGTTGGCCATGGGAGTTATTGCCTTTCTGGATTGCACGCCCAGGAGGCAGCAAGCCATGTAATATGTGTGGTTGCCCCTGGCAACAGTACTGCTAAGTGCACAGAAATGTATATTAAAAGGAAGCATCAAATATTTTAACATGGCACTAGACAAAAGACAGAGATTTGGGGTGTGCTGGCCATGGTGGTGACAACAATTGTAGTTATACAGTCATAAAAAGACTATATGTGTCTACATGAACAAATGAATGCTCTAAGTGAAGTCTGCCTTAGTCAGATTAGCCCTTGTCTGTGGGGTACTGTAAGTGTATTAGTACACCACAGCATACAGTAAGTACACCTGTGAGTTACAAGTTTCAAGTTTTTAATGTCTCAAATAGAAATAAATTAGATAACTACATATTCTGTTATGTGTTCTGTGCTTTACAAAGACTACCACAGCAGGCAGATGTCATCGGCCATTAAAAGTCAACTGTCCTGCTGATGGTAAACCCAATGTCCCTTCACTACTCTGAACCTTGGTGGCTGCTCACACCAAGAATCCCCGAGCTCAGACTATTTTCTGCCGTTACGGCTTCCGTGTCATCCACGGCGTGCTCTATTTAAAGAGTCTGGGTTGATGATCTTGAATGGTACACTGACATATCTCCAGTTACAGAGGCTGAGCTGCGCTGGTGCAACGCCAAGAGACTACACACGCCCGGCAGGCAGGCAGGCATGTAAATGGACTTTCACACTTAGCAAGCAGGTAAGCAGTGGCTGATGGCACATAGCTGGTATAAGCAGCCGATGAAGAGGCGAAGGAGAGACCTCACTGAACGTGTCATACAGAGAGCTGATATTTACCAGGCATTTCAAATGTGTTTTCCCAATGAAAGAAATCCTTTTGAAATGCATGTTTAGTCCAATGTGCTGATTAAATAATGTATAAACTAATGTATAAAACATATTAACTGCCTTACTAACAAATGTCAATTCATGTAATAAGATCAAGAATCATAAATAATTCAAAATGAGCATTTCCACAGTGTGCTGGTAAACGAACTACTGGTAAAATTTATATTTGCACTGGTGTACATATTCAGGATTTTTGGGTGAAAGCGGGTTCAAAATTAAATTAGACTTGGATCCAGTAGACCGTCTGTTAGGAATGCCACCTACAAATCCAGAGGAATTACAGACAACAACAGCTAAAAATAAATGATAAATGTAAAATCTGTGTACATGTGAATAAGACATAATGGATGCATATTTAATAATAAAGATATGTTCAAAAGAATCTGGAGTCTGGTGTATTGTTATCATTAATTCAGACAGCTAAAAGCAACCAGCTACTGGTACATGTGTACTATTATAGTGTGCATCTCTTGGTTGGGCCAAAATGGATGCAGGTGTATTGGTTTTTGCCACCACTTCCGACACTTCCCATCTGTCTCTAGGGCAGAGCAGGTCATTGCTAATGGCACAGTAATCTCCCAATCAGCTTTTGTGTGAACTGAGTCTTCCTGGATAAATTGGAGTTATTTAGAGTACTATGAACACAAAATAGAATGAATAAATCGTCTGAGGATGAGGGTCACCGTCATTTTATTATGAGGTCACAACCTGTTTTAGATAGTTCGGAGGAAAAAAAAACTTTGAATATGTTATTACAAGGACAGAATAATCTAAAGTTTAGTTCTTCTCAAGGGGTCGGAAACGGTGACTCACTAAGTGGAATGCTGAAATCATTTTTCTTAAAGGTGGTGCCCAGTGACCTGACTAAAACATTAGCACTGAATGAAATGAATTAGCACCAGCCGCTGTTGTAATTCAATTATGAGTTTGTTTTTAACATTTCGAAGCACGTCTTTGAATATATATTAGACACATCTATTGAAACAAAGATGCTAAGCATTAACAATGTAAACAACATATGTTCTGTTTTTATGTAGGTTGTTGCTGTGATTAATACTTAGCCTGTCATCAAATTCAGTGTAATAAAGAGGGCTCATCTTATCATTTTTATCTACACATTGTTCAAATGGCGTTTAAAATGCAATTTGCCGGTTCGGGTGCTCGGAAATTGATGCTATACTGTTCATAATCCAATGAAGATACATGGCAGCTCATAGCAGCTGTCACAGAGAAAACGTGTGACACTGCAGGTCTTCATCAGTATGACAGGAAAGGCACCTCCTCACCAACAAACATGTGAGAGGCAACAGCTGGGCTTTTGTTACTTACGTCTGTGTCTGGGCCCTTATCTGCTCCTGGGCAGGAGAACGTGACAAGTTCATGGCACCTCTTGTGGACCACAAAACAGCAAACTGCAGGAGAAGAAAAGAGACGAGGAGATTGTTAAAAAAAAAAAAAAGAGAGAGATAACGGGAGAAATAAATACAGAGACAGATGCAAAAAAACTAAACGGAGAGAAAGAATGAGATGGGTAAAATACAGTGTATCACTGTTGACAGACAGCAGAAAGAGCCCGAGATCTGATAACACTGAGAGGGACTGAAAAATCAATGTCTGGGCAAGGCTCCTTACCATGTCCAGATGGCCAGTCCTGCCTGCAGGCTGACTGCTCTTATTGCACAGAACAGTGCCACCTCCTCACTGACATGACAGGAGCCACACAGACACACACACACACACTCACGCTTCTGCATGCATTTGGAGCACAAATGCGGACAAACACAGCCGCAAACAGACACACTAACTAAACATGTATGCACATCCAAACACATCCAGGCCTACACTCTTGTGGTCTGAGTGCACCGCTGTAGTCTGTAGTCAAAGTGGAGGAAGGTGCCTGTTAACTGTTGGCTCTCAAATACTGTCTGACACCAAGACGAGACAGGGGCAGAGGGGGCTAATTGTGTGAGCTAGATGGTATAAATAACAAAATAAATGCATTCATAAGTGTTATTCCCTGCTCCTCTTGATAGACAGAAGCGCTCCTCCCCTACTTCCCAAGACTTAATGTTTTCAAGACGACACTTGCGGCATGAGATGAAAGCATCTGAAATGGCGGTTTTCAATGGTCTTCACTTAGCAATGAGTAACCCTGAGCAGACTCCATTAGTGGTTCAAAATGCATCAGTGATGTGATGCATTTTCAGAGACCCTCTGCTTGATTTTCAGTTTCACTTTTTCCCTATACTGTTTCAACAGAGGAACTAAGTAATGTGAAGTGTGTGTCTCAGTCTTTTACATGCATCCACCTACAGATCACCTCTCTTATTTTTGATGCATCTGTCTCAAGCAGCTAGACGAACTGTGATAGCCACAGTGGACAAGCTTGTCACAAAAATACAGGCTCCATCAACAGAAAATCTCCCTAAAAAAATGGACCTGCCAAATTAATCACAAATATCATCAACATCATCATCATCATCATCATCTGGACCACTCACCACTGTTCCATTCATGCGTTATGGCTATTACCGGTTAAATACCGGTTTTACCTGTCTTCATTCAGTCTAAAATTACAATATAGACATGCAAACACAAACTGAATAATGACAATGCTGCTGTTAATGTGAGTACAGTTATTATTTTTGACTTCTGACCACTGTTATTTTGGCATGAGTCAAAACTCTATCCACTCTATCCATCTGCCCTGCCGCAGAGCTGTCTCGTTTAAAATCAGGAATAAAGACAGATGATAAATGAATCTAACAATCCATTTGCATAGAATATAAGTGTAATACTTATTAGCATATTTTACATTTAAAACTTTATTAGATTCTGAAATGTGATTAATAAATCAGGTTTATACGACACATTATTGTACATGAGTCATAAGTCACAAAGGGAATCATTTCTGTCAAAATGTACATTATGACCACAGTACAGCCTTGGCCACACATATTACATCCTACTTCTGCATATGCATGAAGATTTATGCATATTTTATACTGTATATTATATTGCATATTGAGCCACTGGTTATCTAGTTCAAACTATGCAAAGATCATTGGCAAATAATCCTGAAACATTGTCTGTGCCTTCTTCCTTCTGTCTCCTTATCTACATTTGCCTTCAGCACCTGACCAGCAGCAGCTTTTGCATCACTGACGTAGGTCATATACAGTTCCTGTTCTTGCTTGCACACATGATGTATGGACAAAGAGCGGCCCTGTTTGTTTGTTTGTTTGTTTGCAGCTGCATTGCTACATGGAAAGTAGTGTGTTGTTAGCATTCTGCGCACCCGCGCTGTCATGAGTTTTTGATGAAGCAGGCCATAAAGAAATCAATATTTACTGGGCCACAACTGTAAGAAACATCAGTGTTCAGCGGGGAATTGGTGTTGTCAAGCCGTGCTAGAAACAACACGATGAAACATATTAAAAAAATACTCTCATTAGAGAGTATTTATGTAAAGTACCATAAATTAACTCAGTGATTAGATACATCATAACATGTAGTCATATATAGTATGCCCCAGCATACAGTATGTATTCAGCAGAAGGTTGTTTGTTGTGTGGGTGGAAGACACCTGGGTTAAACGGTGTCACAGACAGTGCTTGTGTCAATACCAACAGTACTGTTTGGATTTCAGATACAAATTGCCTTGGTGAAATGTTTCCTTTTGCACAACAGTAGTTAGAACCTCAACAGTATCATAGCCAATTACATTGTGAATATTTTATTAATATGGTTTGCAGGAGATGTATCTAAATATGTGATACTTTTTAAGATCCTGGAGAGCATGGATCCCCTTTATCTCCAAACACCTTGCTACAGTTGTATATATTCACACAGAAGCTCCACTTGGAGTGAAATACATCATAGCAGTAGTAGCTGTTGTTGAAATAATCCAGCCAAGATTTCACAAGAATGGGATCTGCAGCTCTCTACTTGCACACCAGCTTCTCAACCCATGCTATGCTATGTACAATCAGTAATTTTATATTATATTTATATAAAGTATAGGCCATAGTTTTGGCTAGATCTGTATTTCAGACAAGGAACCTGACAATATGATAATTTCTAATCTATACAACCACAGTACTAAACAATAAAGAAAGAGTTGTTAGTATTCACATGTAGTGATGGCAAGTCAATACAAACCACACAAGTCAACCCCAGCTACCCTTTCATGCATCTTCTGAGCTATCGGTTAGTGTGATCAATAACTGACATGAAACATAACTCACAACACGGCCAAACCACAAACCAAGCAGTTCATAGATCTCACAGATCTCCATAATTTAGCCTACAGCAAATAGCTGATAGAAGTGTGAATAGCTCCAATTCCCACCAGCACCAGTAGATCAAAATGCATACAGGGTTACTCAGGATCTTACGCTGCTTATACCAAACCTCCTTCAAACCTCCAAACCCAAAGGATACACAAAAAGATTTTATTAACTGTATATAAGAGGGAACAGCTATGTTGTAGCTAAGTAGAGTAGAGAATACGGGAGTCAAGGCAACTAAACTTAACACAGTTAACACAAAGGATGAAACTCAAGGGCCGTCTTATACATCCATATAAGTTAAATGGGTCAATCTGAACACCTAAAACGCTGAACTATTTTCTGTAACAGAGACGCAACAGAAAACGATTTTTCTCCACAGATTTAGCCTTGCTTATTAAGAGCATAGAAGAGACAAAGAAAGAAGGTATAAATGTGAGCTACAGAGGTGGAGTGAGATAAATGAGGAGGTTGGTAGGGGCTAACAGTGAAGGAGGTGGAAATTCATCGTCTTCTGCAGTTCTCATTAGAGCTCAGCTGCCTGTGATCGGTTGTCCCTGTGGTCTTATTCTGGGGCAACACCAAGGTTCAACACATATATAAACCCAGGTGAACTGCTCCATTAGAGGCAAAGGTAACAAGCTAGTTTCTTAAAGTAACTTGAAGTAACTTCATCCCTGTCATGGAATGATGTACTCAACTCAACAGTAGTGAATTTTGATTGGTTTGTTAATCAAGAATATTTGTCTTAGCAAATAATAGGGAAACTACTGAATTCTTGTAAAGTATGTAGCTATTAAAAGCTATCAGATTAAAACAGGGATTTAGGGGACTGACAATTTAATATAAAGCAATTAAGGCTCTCATTTCTCCTACAAGAAATTAGATTTGGGGATGTGAGGTGTGTCAACAGCTTAGTCAACTTTGAAAAGGGAAAGCAGCTAAGTTGTGGTGCTTCCAGCTGGTTTGTTAGGCTAACTGGAGATATTTGTCTGCTTCTGACCTAATAATTTCCTTCCTCTCTAGACAGGATTAATTATACAGCAAGTGGGAGCGTAATGAGGGTTTTCAGATCAATACTTTCCAGCACAACAGACAGTGAAATCACTTTTCTTCCCAAAAGATAACATAGGTCAGACTCACTCCTACTCCCACACTGGCAAGTCAATTTCTTCCAGATTTTTTCCAGGTCAGAAGTTCGCTGGAGCAATTTCCTGATTTTTTTTTTCTTGAATATAGGCAGGGAATAAGATAGAGGGAAATAATCCCCTAGTTCTTAGACATGTAGATGGGATTTATTTCCGAGGTACACCACTAAAACAAAGGCAGAATTGTGGATCAAACTATCAAGGCCCTGCAGCCCACTGGTGCCATTGACAAAAGGCTTTCATTATTTCCTGTGGCTCTTTTCTCCACTTGAATGCCTGGACAATTTTCACCACTATAACAATAACTCCATTGCTGTAAAAAGGAGAATGAGATTTAATCATAAAACCGGAACGATTTAGATCTGACCAGGACATAAAGGGTTTTATTCACTCGTTGAAACAGTTACACATGCTAAAAGATGCCAGAAAAAAAACTGCCAGTAGGTGTGTGACTCTCCCAGGAAGGTGTTTGCATGGGCACAATGGGCGTAACAAGAGAGCAAACCAGACAAACAACAGGGCCACTGATTTTTCAAGGTAATGCATTGAAATATTAAGGAAATTACTAATGAGCACAGGTTTATATGAGGCTTCATCCAAACTGGCTGCAACTTGTATCTAGAATATGAGAATATGCCAATGTTTCAGTGTTTGTATAAACAATTTTAATTCTGTCAGCATAAATCATGCCATCATCACTCATGACAGGTGTGACAGGGGAAACTCTCAGATTATATGACTGCCTATAAATACAGAATTATTTTTACAGTGCAGCTGAAGCATCGCTTACAACGGTGGACGGTTACAGCAACATTCGCAGTGATAATGATGATAAAGTGAAGGTCAACAACACTGAGGCAGCCACCTCAGTGAATCCCTATCAACACCATCCATGCAGTTTTTCTACACGATGACCGCATTCACTATCAACATGACTTAAAGGTCTGGATATTAAGGCCGAGCATTGTGAATCACTCTCACAGGGTCATCATGCACCATCTGAAATAACACCCTGGCAGAAAATTAAAAATGAATGGAGACATTATATGCTTTTTGATTTATTCCTGCCTAGACCTGGCTCAAACATCCCTGGCTTTTATGTAAAAAGAAGGCTGCTGTGTGGCAGCTATTGTAGACATTGATTAAACTCCCTCTCCAAGTCTCCCTGACATCCATTTAATACTAAATAACAGTGATCACTGTATAAATCAATAAACCTTGTACTTTAAGACTCTGCATTAACTTTTTCATTCTCATGCAAATAAGTACATTAAGTAGAGCGACTTGGCTTTCTTTAAAACTCTATAATGACTAAAATTACTTTAAGCTTCTTGGCAGCAGTTTTCTCCTGAATAATTGCATTATAATGTTATTCAAGATTACAGAAGGCAGAGCAGGCCAAGAGTGCAACTATATTCACGTCTTGTTTATGTTTGCTGTTGCTATACTTTTTGTCCTGTGATCATGGATAGGTAAAAAAGAAAGAAGATGCAAGGAATCACAAGAAAGTAAAGCCTGTTATGTGAAGATCACAAAAACAAAAAGAGCAGGACATACATATAAAAGTAAATACAAGCAAACAAGCTTGGGGGGGGGCCCACACAATAAATTTGTGTGGTCTTTGCAAATACATTTTTTATATGGGAATTCTAACACTTTTTATGCAGCACATTTACAGCCATCTGCACTGTTCTCAATCATACACTCCAGCTGTCATAAACTTCTGTGTCTTTGTCATAATTTCGCCTGTTAAAGCCAGTTTGTTTGACAAAATGTTGGTTGTGATAATACATTACAACATAGGGCATGTAATGTGAATGTGTGACCATCTCTTATCTTGAATACTCTGGAATTTGAAACACTGCAGCCATCAGTGAAGTACGTCAAGCAGAGCCATTATCTGTCGGCTCCTCAACATGATTTGTTGACTCATTCAAGAGTAGCATATCTTAAACTTGAGGTTGTGCGGCTCCATTGCAAACCATACACAACAGGTTCTTCCCCTTTTCTCATTGTTCACAATCCTACATCGCTAAAAATATGTCAACACTGGCACAAGCAGGATTTAAGACTACTGTGGGGAAACAAATGGTAGCACACAGGAGCTAAAGATTACAAGAAACATTATTTAACACTAACCCAACAGAAAAGAATAAAGTAAGCAGTAATACAGAATATTGAAAGGTAATTGAAGAACACAATGTACTGTATATGTTCATCAGTCACTGCCTAATAGGCATTCATGGGAGTACATTAAAAGCCAGAAGATAAAACTGGTTTTCCATCAAAAGACAATAATATTATGGGATGCAATTGACAGTAGTATATTTTCAGTATATCTGTTGTGCACTGGTCAATTGCTTAATGTGGCTATCCACAAACTTATAGGAAGACAACACATTACCATGTCATATTTATCAAGTATTTGCATTGAGGTGTTTATTATATGATATAAATAATCGAAATCAGTCATAAAGTCTACTTGTTAGCAGGCGGCAGATGTTGCAAATGGAAGTTATGTAAACAATTTTGCCTTATGTGTTGAAGTTAAACACTATAACTTGTACTGTAAACTCAAGTATCACGGATCCTGCTCCTGTTTCGCAGGAATATTTACACTTAACACTCATAAACTGTGAAAGTTGACAGGACCTGCCATATTGCGCCATCAGTTCTGTTTTCTGTCGAACTAGCCTGGCCCTTTGAGGCTTCTGAAGGACCAACACTCATGCATATCCTCTATATCACTCTTATAAAGTACACTGTATAGGCACATGTACAGTATATGCATACAGGCACACACATGCACATACTATATGAAGACAGAGAACAGAAGTGAAGACTGTTTGCTACTACTAAAGCAAACACAAGTAGGAACAGAGTTTTACAGGCGTTTCACTTTAGGCTCCCACTGTGAAGTACTAAATGTTAAGACACATGGGAACACTGGGACAAAGCAAGGGTAGTTTCTAAGGAAACAAGCCATAATGAGGTTAGAAGAAGAAATTAAGGAACCTATCACATGGCAAGAATTGAAACTTGGGGACATGATTGAATGGAGCCACTCTCATTGGTTTGAGAAAGACGGGTAACAGTTAGTATTCTCACTAAGCATGTAGAGACAGAAAAGCTGCAATCCAACCAGTATTTAAAGACTGTACCAATGATAGTATTCCAATAATAATAATACCAATAATACCAAGTATTACTCTCATACATAACTGAAAATATCAACAAAAAGATGAACTACTGTTTCTCAAGTGACAGCAACTGAGCAAACATCTCTAAGAGTGCCAGAAAACATTGATGTTTTCTGAACATGAACTTCTCCCTTCCAAAGACAGCAAAGACAGAGAAAATAAACAGAAAGCCGTCACGCTGACACTGACAAGGAGGCCAACTTTGCAGACACACAAGAAAACATACACAGTCAGTCTATTTATTCAAGTAATGATCCAATCTTTATTAACATAAGTCAGATGGTTTACAATTAGCGGTATCTGCGCACTAATAGTGTTATCTTTCTTCATCTGCATTGGTACAAATAGTTGATACTGAAAATGCACAGGCAAAACAGTACATTCACTGAAATATTCACCATATTTGGCAGAAATATTATTATTCAAACAATCCATCTGTAGGCATTTGGTCTTATGAACATGTTTGGCAATGCCCTGGGAGAATCTCTAGTCCATTGATATTCGAAATCATGTCAACCATTCAGTGAATTCAGACCTAAGCTGCGTTCAGCATGTGCTGTACAATGAAAATGAGTTTGATGTGAGCCTCCAACACCCCAACTCAGAGTCATTAAGGTTCGGCTTGGTCTTTGGAAACCATTACAGATATTTTTTTTTCCCCATGAGCACATATTAAATATTAAATAGTACCATCAAATAGTTATATGTGAGTTATGGCACACAGTTGAATGCCTCTAATATGAGGGGCTAAGGCTGATTTCCTTTCCAATAACTGCACTATGACAGACAGACATTTATGTAACCAAGGTCTAAGAGGAAAAAGTTCACTACAGGCACAAAAGCTCCATCTCCTTTCAAATCTATCTGTATAAACACTGTATGTGTATCATTAAATACCTTGTAGGCTTAAACCTTGAACAGATTGAGCATAAAAACTGATGTCTAACTAGTAATCCTAGTTTATATGACAACCTTCCTACCTTCCTTCCTATGCATTCAATTTCCCATGTGCTTTCTGGGCATTTATAAACAAGATCCAATTAAAACCAATCTCATAATATTTAAATCCTCACACAAAGCTCTTGAGATCCCAAATAAATGTCTCCACTGGGCATTGACCCTTTGCGAGATAAGACTTTGAACCCTGATCCAATCCCGCCACTGTTAGAGAGCAATTATGCCACTCAGGTTCTTCAAAGTGGCAATTAAGTTTCATCTGTTATCAAAAGCTCTTGAGTACAGCGGAGACTACGAGGATTTAAAAGGCTTAATCAATGCTCAATTGAAGAAACACGGATTCTGATTGTATAAGTGATGTCTATAAAGAAAAAGCATAGGCGTTTTCTTTTCTTGGTAATTGGTGGATACTGAGAAGGAGTCTTGCGCATCCTGCACACATAATGGCCACTTGTGGGGGAGAGCGGTCAAGAGGCATGGCATGTAATAGGAGGATGTGGATTGCTACTGCACAAATTAGACAATGGGCACTCAAGGGAGACCCTTGTAGGTATAACAATTAGCCATTATGGCAGACTTCAGCGTGGCAGGTCGGACAGAAACAGTATAGCAGAGAGTCTGCTGAGGATCTGCGCTCATTAATCACCGTATTCTTCATTCAAATGGTGGCCTACAATGGCAAAGGCTATGAAAATAATGATGGTAAGATAACATTCTAGAAAAGGTAACAGCTAGCATTTGTGAGCATGTTATTCATCATTTATGATGGTACTGAATAAAGAAATCAATGGGAAAAAAAAAATGCTAGCAGCTTTCAGAATGGTGGCTACATAGGGCTTTACAATTAGAAAACACATACAACCAATAAAATAGGGATGATTGATATGTTAATATTTGGTCAATAAACAATTTATTTTCACTAACCGTGCCCAAAGCCAGTGCAACACTACTTGTTCTTGTGACCATGTTTCTTTCTGTATGCCTGTTTTCAGTGTCGAAAATCAGCATTTCTGTAATTCTCTAATGCAGCTGTAATAACTGTGCCAAGTGGTGAAATATTACCCTTTGACAGTGGATACAGTGTGCAATAAGATTTAGTCTGTTGTCGGGAGATCAGAGCAGCTCACTCTATTTTTTTCTATTTGCTAATCGGATTTGTAGACGGCGGCCCTTTTTGTGGTTATAAGAATGTGTTAGAAATCAGTCTGAGAGCCTTACATGTCGTCCAATATACCCTCTAGGTAGCTCAGTGGTAAGAACTATTATACTGAATGTGATGATGATGCAGAAATAGTCCATGTCAATAGTTTAAACACAGTTCTCATTTGGGAAAAACATGCACTTGGTATATAATTTGAATAATGACCATCAATAATGATTATTGACCATTAATGTGGTCGATGATCATTTAGGAAATTGCTGAATATTAGAATAGAAGGAATCCAATCATGGTCACTAATTACTGGGCAGGTCTTGTATTCATTATCCATCCTGTTAATTGAACTAAAGGTCCCTTACCGGGCACACAGATGGGTTTGGCTGCAGTAGGATGTTCATTCATCAGATGAAACAGGTTTTGCATTCTTGTGACTAGTCCGGTGTGTGTGTGTGTGTGTGTGTGCGCGCGCGCGTGTGTGGTATTCCAAGTGAAAAACATGCTTAGGATTCTCGTCAAGATGCTGCTGATCTCTGCTTACTGGGCTTAATCATGCCTGACTGACTCCTTAGAGGCTAAGAAACATAGCTCACACATGGCTGATTTGTTCTGAAGAGCCAGAGGGCGCTTTGGGATTTAAAATACATCCCTAAATATCACTAACGGCTTCTCCAAGAAGAAAATCAACAAATAATGTGCTTGAACACCCACTGCACAATACACAACAACCGGTGTGTAGTGTGGTAATGCAAATGAAAATTTAAATTTAAAAGTCTAAAATGTCAAAGTAATCTATGGCAAAAGTTTGGGATGCACAAAAAGTGAAAAAAAAGAGCTGGAGGACTAAAACACCCACAAGGACATCTTACTGAGGGAATAACATGAATGTCTGGGGGTTGCAGCCCAGTCCAGGTGCACAACCTCACATTCTTGTACAATCAATGCAAAAATAGACAAATTGATTCTTTCCCTAATAAGGTCTTAGGTCTTAGCAGTCAATAAATGTCATGTTCATGACATTTAAAAGAAAATAATACGTACATTTACATCCATCTAGCAGACAGAAGTCCCTCTTTAAAGCGGATTCTAAACATCCCAACCAGAAGGACTGGTGGCAAACTCCTGCTTAGCAGTCAGCACATATCTGCGTTCTGTGGTGTGAACAGGTTCAAGGCAACACTTAAACGACACAAGGCCACTGGGTGCGGACATTTGTTCTCCCATGAGGACAGAAACACCTTTCTAGTTAGCCAATGTGGAAGATTGTGGATAGAAGAGGCCATTCTCTTCTTCAACGCCTCAACGGTTCCAGTCAAGCACATCAGAGAATTAACCTCACCTGGCTTTGTGCCAGCTCTCACACTGCCTCTCCTCGACAACAACTTCAGCTTCTGTGGCTACGTGTGGCTGTGGACACTGTGTACAAAGGACCTCCCTGTGGACACTGTGTAACGCCACGACTCAGCCATGCAGAGCAAAAATAGAAAAGATTGAAAACAGGCTTAAAAAAAAGATGGAAATGTTGGCTGGAACACCAATTATTTTAATTAGTAATTCACTGAGACTAATAAATAACATATATTGTATTAGAAATGAGCTTGTTGGCATATTTGGTTATATCTGATAATGATCTATGGGCTGTGCGAAACACGAAACCAATATCCATCAATTCAAACAAAAGACATTCTGAATTTACACTAAAAACATTGTATTTTTCATTTAGACACTTCCTGGATGCTACATGCAAAGCTTGGAAATGTTGCCAGAGTTTGCAAGTTGAGACTGGGGTGTTGGGAAGAAGGGTTGTGCTGGCGAGAAGCTCCAGCATATCCAACATTTCATGACAGCTCAACTGTCATCACTATGTCAGGTTAGAGGGAGATGGGACTACCGGGCTTTGACACAGAGAGACAATGAGGCACAGCTGCTTTGCAAGCAGAGGTATGCAATGAAGGAATGAGGCTGTAAAATTGTTGTTTTTTGGTATTTGCTACTGTTACTGTTTATTGGCTCATCAGTCAATCAGTTTGTTTGTTTTCCAGTTTGTATCCTTTATACTGAACTGCTGAATAGTGCCTGCATTTGGATCCTGAATATAGTTAGGCGGAGAACAACACGAGGATCTTTAACACTACCTGGCAGGGTTGCATTAAGCTTCCTGGTCTCAAAATAAGACTTTCAAAGTGCTAGCGTGCTAACCCTATCTTGCCATATGGAAGCCATTTCTCCAGTCTATATGACATTATATAAAGACATGAATCCAGGAGACAATCTGATAAATTGGTGCAATACACTCAAATGGCCCGTATGGGAAGCGCTGAATAATATTGTATGTGTGAATGAATATTGTATCTTAAGATGCACTGTAAGGCATTTGCAATATTTCACCACACAAATAACCACTGTAGGTGCTGTAATCTGTCACTTAAAACCCACCGCAAATTAATGTGTCATGTAAAAGTAGTACATCTATTTTACCCTTGTGTCCTTTTCGGGCAAAAAAATAATCATAGCAACAGAACATTATCTTTTCATTGTTTTAATTTAATCTTTATTAATGAAGTGCCTAATGGATCCAGATAATAACTCAAACCCTTTTTCATTCATTAATTTATGCAGGATAAGATAACTCACTGCATGTCAAGGAAACAGTCAACGCTATAAGAGGATGACTTCACCTTGATCCTGAGCGCTATACTGCACTATACATAATCCATGACGATATGGGCCTCTTAGTAATGACCTCACACACTCATTTTTCATTACTGTTTATGCAACAAGACCAGCTGAGTGCAAGCTTGGTAAAGCGAAGCTTTTACTTTTAAACGTGTCTTCATCAGCGTGAGAATCATACAAAACCTTCATACCTTTCACTGTGTTTAAGTTCATATGACTCATATTTCTTCACCTGACTAAAACCCTGGGAAAGATGAAAGAATGTCTTATGCTGCTGTGGTGTTTCTCTAGAGGAGGATCTCATATCAACCTTATACCCTTCCTCCCAACAGGCTCATAGGGCTGGGCCCGGCTTCCTGTTTCAAGCTCCAGGCTAGCACAAGGGGAGATACATCTGGCGTTTATTTAGACAGCTTTTCCGCAGAGTATGCAGAGTATGTTTTACATTTGCCAAGCGCACGGTTCTTTCTGTTTCGTTCAAAGGTATTGATAATTTAATATTTGGATAGCCTGAGAATATCAGCAAAAATTTACAATAAAATGACACTACTGACCTCTGAAAGTCTACTGCACTACTCTTTTACTACTGGTTAAAAACAGTGTTGACTTTTTACAGAGCACAGCAATTTGAAGGTATGATTTAATTCTTGCATGTTTTGTCATAGAGGTCTGGTTCTCTTGAGGAACTATCTTATTTTAAGCTATGAACTAGCAAGTCTGTACAAACTCTGCACTGAGGACTCAACAAACAAGCCCTTGCAGCCAATTAAAATAGCAAAAAACATATGCTGATGAGTGCATAGTGTTTGGCATAAGTTGAAAGTTAACAGGTTCTTGGTCTTAATAACTCAATCAAAACAAATTAGCTGACAGAATACTATGAGGTGCATACTGTAATCAGACTATCAGCAAACTTGCAAGCAAGCTTACCCTTGCTGAGATCTGTAGTGAGTGATAGGGTAGAGTCTTAATGGGATTTTCGAAAAGACAGGGATAATCTGCAGCAGAGCCAGTTAACTGTCTGCAGGGCAAGGAACACAAACCCCAGGGAGGCAATAACTGAGATCTATATTTGCAGCAAAACAAGGTGTCAAGCAGAAACCATTTCTACATGTAGTTTTGGAGGAAAATATAACTTTGAAAGGACAAATAGTTAACTAGCAACCTTATAATTTGGGCTCACCATCTTCTACATACAGGAATTCAAAGTGTATGTGTGGAATATGTACATGTAGAAATGGTTTTCTGATTTTAGCATGCATAATATCACTTGCACAAATTCTTTCAATTTGTGAGGATGTTTCCATGTGCTTACGCTCTTCAGAATAGTCTTTGACTACGGGTTGCACATCTCAAACATAAATTTTAGTCAAAAATGGATTTTCAACCAATTTACTCTTTCAAGATTTGTGGGAAATTCATTTCTGTACTGAAGTACTTAAGTTAGAGAGAGATTTGTAGAACCATTCGCTTTGGACACTCACGACGCTGACTGGCATTTAAACACCTCTCAAACAGGTCCTGGAAGACACTTTTGTCAAATCCTTAGGAGAACCTGACATTTTCTGGGAACACAAACAGCCCTCCCTGCAGCCCAAAACATATAAAAGAAGACAGCGTGTCACTGTATTTTTATTTTAGCCATCCATTGACAAAGGGGAATATTTCCCTTGTGTTGATGATAAAGGGATCAATTTTTATCCTGCTGTGCACTGACATTTAAAGCCTTCCATAATGGGTGACTCCTCAACACAAAGGGACATCGCTGTATGGAGAGGACATGTCTATGTGTCAATGGTGTTAAGGTGGCGCGCGCTGAAGGTTGGACTATAAGTTAGTTTTCTAAATCATCCAAGGATTTTACCATAAAGGCCAAAACTGAGACATCAATACCACATTGACTAGTGAGAGAGCACCCTACAGCTAACATTTTAACGGCTGTAACAGAGGGCAAGGAGACCATTTTTAATGGTGTTCAATTTTGACCTGGGTCATTATCAGGGGGTATTGACAGTGATTTTATTTTGACTGTTGTGTGTGTATCACCTTTATTTAATTGAGGACACTACATAAGTTAGCAGTCTGTTTTAATTTAAAATCACTCCCCTGTTTTGTCGCTGAGATAGGAGAGGATATAAGCAGCAGGATGCCAGCTAGGGTATTCTCATTTATCTGCCCATCTAATGAGTCAGCTTGTGTCTTCTCTTTGCAATTACAGCTTAGAAACTGTTTTTGTGGCAACCGGTTTTTCAAGTATCGCTAAGTTAATCAGGGACTCGAGGCTCCGGTGCTGTAAGAACAGACAAGTGCCAACCTACTTTTGGATAAATGACAAGGTTTAATACGAGGAGGACAAAGAAACAAAGGGAAATAAGAGTGAGATGATGTGGGTGTAGACAGAAAGACAGAACGAGAAATTAATTTGACGCTGTGCAGTTTTCTGCATCTGCAAAATAAAACAAAAGGCTGATCTTAGGAAACACAAAACACGTCATCCTCTGGACCTCTAGACAGTGTCTTCAGGCTGAAATTGGACCCACAACCTGCAATTGTGAGGTCAGACAATAAGAACTCAGGGGCAGACAGTCTAAATGCACCTTATCAACTCTCGCAGCTCCCCAATTACATTTGACAGGAAGAGGTTCAAATTAGGGGGACTGCTCTTTTACACAAGAAAGGCTGGATGTGCTAATTGATCTATTGTGCAGAAGACCAAAACCTACTGGATTCACCAAAGAAAATGCAATAGTTGTTTCAGAGCTACAGTCTTTCTCTGCCCCCCAAAAATAACAATGGTACAGCACACATGACGTCAGAGGACAGGAATATAACACAAAGATGTGTAGGGATGTGAGTATGTATCTACAAAATTACTCATAAATACAGTATATGCTCATGTGTCAGAAAAGAGAAGGAGATTTTTTAAGTGTGAAGAGAATAATTGGAAGAAAATAAAATTACAAAAAAACCAAAAGTGTTTTTCACATTAAACTGGCACAACTACAGCGCAAAAAGAATTACCATGATGAGCAGAGCCCAGCAAGACAATCAAGCACTGCATTACGAACAAAGCACTGTGGCAGGGCCTCCGAACAGCATGCATGAAATAAACCGCTGCGCCTCTTGAATTTAATGTACCTGAATGATGGACGATGTGCCTCGAAAAAACACGCATACATCACTCATTGCCTGAGGCTGCATCCTAATGCCCCACTATTGATTTAATGGTACAAATTTGAGTAATACGAGGGGAACCCTGACATGTAGAGTTGGGAGCGAGCACTGAGGTGCCTGCAGCTTGCATCTTCTCCCTTCACGGGCAGCACTGCCGGTGCTCCGCTCCCAGTAGATCTTTTCCAGCTGAGTTATAGCTCCAGATGGAGCCAAATACATCAATCTCCGATAATGTCCCGGCAGTTCCTGGTATTGCACTGGGATATAAATTATACTCGACGACAGAGCAGACTAATAAATAGAAAACACTGTGACACCATTGTAGAGAAAAATAGTTTTTTATTGGCAGTATTTTGAGATATCATTACTTCGAACGCCCCCAGAATGCCCGCAAACACTTTATTTCCGTCAGCTGAGGCCAGGACGCAGAATAACTCAGAGGCGTGAAAGCACAGCCTATGGATTTGGACTTAATCATGGCAGCTTTAACAGTACCATTGTTTAAAAGAGGAAGTAGACAGAAAAGGAGCTTTGAGGGAAAATTCAACACGTGAATCTGTAATATTACAGCCAGATTCCTCCTGTCTTCATCCGCTTGACGCACTCTATTGATCGTACTGAAACGGTGCTTTTCTCAGCACATATAACACTCTCTCTTTCTCCAGAGTGCACTGTGTATGAGGATTCCTCAGGAGTGTAGAGGGGTGTGTCTCTTTGTTTCTGCCCGCATGCACACACTTAGAGTTTGCACACTTGTGTGTAACCCCCCCACTAACCTGAGAGACAAGGCATTCCCACCCATGAGAATAGTGAGCCAGACAACGGCACAGACTAACGTTTAACTGCTCTTCACAGCTGTCTGGACCAATGAACTACACAAAGATTAGTGTGGAGAGGACACGTTTTACACTTTGGATTTTTGTGAACTTTTCTTAGTGGTCAGTGGTTTTAATGTGCAGCTTGAAATCAGCCCAGAATAGGAGCAGATTTACATGTGCAGATAGAAAGACATACGAAGACGCAGATTTGTGCACACACTTAACACACCATTACACAGTGGTTTAAATGGTATAAACCTCTCCATCCTCCCAGGGGTCTAACATGGCAGAGGCTATAAATAATCTTAGGAGATTACTGGGTGTGGTGGCAGACAGCCTGATTCATGTCACAACCTTTATCAAGCACTGCAGTAGATGTGCGTTAAACAACAGCACAGTCCAGGTTCGTGGTCCAGGTCCATGTGACCTCTCATAAGAAGAGGAGCGGTTTCATTTTATTAAAAATGAATGTACAATATATTATCCCAGATACAGGAAATGAAATCATGATGTTTCTAATTTTAGGCTTCATTCTTACCAATAATATCTCCAACTCAACTCAACTTGTGACAAAATCCTGTAAATGAGACAAAATCTCAACAGTGCATCCCGTTCACTTATGCACATTGAACTTACTGTCACACTGCATGTGTTACAGGTATGAACGATTGACAGAGAGAGTGTATAGTGCCATAAGTACAAACCGAAAGAAGGAAATGAGAACTGCATTTGTTGGAAAGACACTTATCTGCTTCTTCTCTGCAACAGAAACTCTGGCTTTTATATTTTATATTCGCCGAACTTGGGGAGAAAAGCTCTCCCGTTATCTACCTTTAAACTTAAATAACAGGATACAGCATTCAGGTATCACTTAAAACCACATTCAGGCAGCACAACACGTACACAGAGTGATAGACTGTGTGTCTGCTTGTTTTTCTCTCCACGTTGTGTGTGAGTGTGCCCTGAAGGCACCAAAAGTTGGCACTTCTGTGACAGCTTGCTCTAAATTGAAAAAAAAAAAAAAACACTACATTACAATTACAGTACAACATTTTTAACAGTACTCGTTACCTTGTGATTAACAATCACACTCTATCCCTGGCAGGATGTATTGATGCAGCAGCAACATGCAACAGACCTGAAGCAAGGATTCCTAAATAAGCCCCACCTTAAAAAACACAGACTTGCATGTAGACTTAAAAGCTAAGCATATTTTTTTAAACAAAGTTCTTTAGTCAGATTCATAAATCCCTGCTTTGTTTTTACTTTATACCTTTTTAAGCTGTGGGTCACCATACCTGTATGGTAAATATGAAACTACAGTCATCAGCCAGTTAGCTTAGCTTAGCTTAGCATGAAGACTGGAAAGAGGGGGAAACAGCTTACCTGGCTCTACTCAAAGGTAACCAAAAAAATCCACCTACCAGCACCTACACATCTCATGAATTACCACATATCTTGCCTGTTTAATCTGTGCAAAAAAAAAAACAAATTTGAAAACGTCACATTTCCATGTTGTAGGCGGTTTTGTGACGCACTACTGATCGGGCACAGTAACTTCCTGGATTCTGGATCCTCGTATGTATTCTTAAGATATATCTTTTGTCAAAATTTAAGTGTAGTAAGTGTTAGATAAATGCACTTATATAGGTCTTTTCTACCATAACAGACAAAGAGATTCATAATTGGCCTCTCATTCACCCAATTCCACACACAGTCATGCCACGATGGCGACAGAGCTGCTCTGTGAGGAGTTGGCCTGTCTATTGGGAGCGACTTCAGTGTCAGTGTTGACATGTGGAGAGGGGGAGACGGGGATCAAACAGCCAACCTAGTGGACAGTCACATGTGTTGATACCACAGCAGTTTTGTTCCCTATTACAGCAGGTAGCATGCTGCATCTTTTTAGTGTATCTATTTGGTAAAAAAGCACAACATAAACTCTCTGTATGAATACATAATTAGCAACAGTTTCACAGTCATCAGCAGTGTAAATATCGGTAATGTGATGTGATCATAAAAATGTGCGTTCTCACTTTCAAGCCTGGAAATCATGAAGGAAGAGAAATGTCAACAGGAGATGACACCAAACAGGCTTCCTGAATTTTAAGTCAACAGAGTCGTGTATGTTTGCAATGCGTAGACAAACACCAAACAGGTTGCGTTGCTCTGCCAGACTGAAGAAGTTTCATATAAGAACGTTCCTCCCTGTTTATTATGAGCCACTTTGAACAGAACAAGCATAAAAACTATGATTATGAAATGGGTGGAAGGATTTGAGGAGCAGAGAGACAGACCTCTGACCTGGAACAGACGAGGTGAGACAGCATAAGTAGGAATAACTGAAAGGGTGAGCACAACTCCTTGAACTCTACAAGAAAAGACGGGCTGGGATGAGCAGAGAAAATCGTGCGGTGTACGGGAGGAGAGAGAGACAAGAGGTAAAAAGAAGAGACAGCACATAAAGTAGACCATTACAGTGGAAACAAGAAAAACTGTGAAGAATACGAGAAAATAATAGCCAGACGTGAATAATGAGAAAAAAGATAAAACTTTAATGTCCCCTCTGGTTAAATCGGGTAATGAAATGACAGAGCCCGGAAAAGAGGAGGTGAAGAGATTGTGAAGAGAAATTTAAAACATGCCATCGCAGCTTAATTACAGTGGTCTGTTACAGCTTATGGTCCGCTCATTCAGACTGTATTTCCTCTGTTCCTTCAGCTCCCTCAGCTGTGGTCAGCTGGCCAGAGAAACTGCTTATTGTGGTTCTTACAGCTTGCAGCCAGACAGGACATTACTCTCCACAGCCTTCCACTGAGTGGGTCTGTGTGGGTGGGTGTGTGTGAATGTGTGGGGATTGTGTGCCATGGAGCTGGAAATGCTCCAAGATATCACAACAGCATTATTTCCACTTACATAACTGAGTTTTTCTTCCAAGACCGGACTCTTTTTCTTTCTCTTTCTAGTTTTCTCCCAGTCTCCGCCTCTCTCCTCTCACTCTCACAGCAGGTTTATCTCCAGCATCTTGCACAACTTGTGTACACCAGTGCTGAATGACAGCTATTGCGAAGGCTTCGTACTACACTGTCACACAGGCATGCAACAAATGTCAAGGCGGCAAGAGCTTTGACAGTTACTCTGTGGTTTTGAGAAATTGCATTAGCCCGCAGAGGCAAAGGGAGTGCAGCTATGATGAGGATGCCTCACAGCACACTGCTGAAATCAACCACATCCTTTGCTGAAGTTGCAAACAAAAGGTGGAATAAGGAAAGCAGGTCTACCGATGCAAATAACAAGCTCACGTGACCGCGGTATCTTGAATGCAAACACATCTGGGCTAATGTTTGCTGTTTATGCTGAGCTCGTCCTTGGATTGCATGTGCATAAAGTATTGAATTTCACACCTAAACACAAAACTATAAAATGTAGTTTATGGGACCAAACTGAAAAAAATATTGATTGAGTGTAGTACCAGACACACTGCTAACTACTTTGCATATAGAAATACATCTATCGGACTGGAATTTGATTCCATTTCTATGTAGATCATTCGATCTGACAGACAGCAGACGAGTGCAGATGGGTTGCAAAAAAAACTGTTGACTTAGAAACTCTTAGTACCCAACAGATTGCATTAAGGTCTGCCAACATGGGCATATTCGAGACATGTCACTTCAGAGCAGATGATTGATTGGAAGTGGGCAATTTGAGCCCTGTGTGTGACTGAGTGCGTGCGTGAGCCTTCTTCCCTCTGCTCAACTCGTTTGGATGTTAGCTGATCAAATACACAGTTGTGGCCATCCATATCGACTCTGACTTCCTGTCACAGAAAATAACAGCCAATAATAGGAAAGCAGGAAGGCGAAAACTGGCGCAAAGGAAACTGTGACTGATTACAAGTCAGGAAATGCAAACGCTTTCTAGTTTATCTTCAAAACAGCCAGCTGCAAAATGCCATAGTGCCTGGATAAGTGAATGACATTAAAGGCAGATCGATCTTAACGTTTCTTTAGTGTGACATCTAGTTGGTCAGTTAAGGATGTGCAACACAACAGATGGCCACATTCCGCTTTGGGCCATACACAAATAACGTTACATTAATATGAAATGTCTACCTCATCAGACACACGCGTGACAAGTCAAACTAATGGCTCAGAGGCAGAACTTAAGTTTTGTTGAAATAAAACATGATAGACGGTGAGGAAGCAAACCATTACAGCTGTCAGCAACAGGTTACACTGTAATCCAGAGGGCTTGTCCACAATCATCGTGGGCAACAAAAAATCATTCTCATTAAGAAAAAATCCATCATATATTGTAACATCTTAAACTCACTTGTTTTGCCCAAGAAAGTATATTTAATGTGCAATAATAACAGCAGTGGTCACTGGAAAATAACTAGTACATCTGCTTCATGAATAACTTTATCATTAATAATCTAGTCCGATTTGTTGTTGAATTTTGCATTGACTGATCAATTGACTAATAGTTTCAGCATTTGTGAACTCTAATATTTGCAAGCTGCAGGCTGTGCAACTCATGTAGGAACTCTGTAGCATGCTAGTAGATGTCTGCACACAGGGAATGCATGTCCTGTTAGCACATGACAGAAAGAGAATGAATGATTATCTAATTATCTAAGAAACAAATCATTCATTCACTGTCTTCAGTACACGCGCTCGCACAAAGCGTCACAGACACATTCAAAGATGCTCGGTTTGCACAGACTCGCATACACACACACACACACACACACACACACACACACACACACACACACACACACACACACCACAATAGCAGAAGTCATTCACAGAGTGTGTGAAGTGAGCTGCGCACTGCTCATGAGCTGGTGGCACAAGCACCGTGATATATTCTTAACAAAAACAAAAACGATAACGTCAGCTGTGAAGCATGTAAACAGTCTGAGTCACAATGGCCACTTCTTCCAATCCTGAGTCCACGCCCCATGCACACCGCATCCAAGCACGCACACACACACACACACACACACACAGTCAGCGCACTCCAACGTGTCAACCTTGTAACCACCAGCAAGTCGTGGCTGACACAAAGGGAGGCATGCGGTGCCTGGTGCTAAGTGGTGTGACAGAGGGGAGGGAGAGAGTGGGGATAGAGAAGGAGGAGAAAGATGAGGGTGATAATGCTAAAATTAGTTCTCTGTGAGAAAGTGACAGATGACCTCATGCTGCTTGTCACCTCGCCTTGTCACAGAAATCAGGTCATCTGGCAAAGGCCTATATTTTCTCCTTCCTCTTCCGTCTTTATGACGTTTCTTTTTTTTCTTTTCTTGGTCCCTCATCTCTGCTCAAAATATCCACATTTTGCACTTTGTTTGACCCCAAAGTGGACCATCTGGACACAGATGATGAAATAAAGAGTATAAACAGTAGCAATAACTTCCAGTATGAATGATTCAACAGCAGAAATAGATAGAAAGATTCTCAGTCAGTTTATTGTGTAGACATTTATTATTCCGTATGAACTATTTATATTATTTTCTAAGATGTTCTTTCCTAAAAATCAACCAAAGCATATCCTTTCCTCTCTTCACAATGGTACAGGGAAGTAAATCACTGAGCAGACCTGATCTATTAGTCACTGAACACTGACCTTTTCCTTTCCCCACCACTATACGCATACACAAATACACACAGACTACGCTTCATTATCACCCAACCACCTCCCTGAGCAAAGTTCATTTCTGAAGGGAGAAGCGTCATAAAAATCTGACAACGCGGCAGGTATTTTCCAGGCCCAAGATGCCTGGGGATAGGCCAAACCCCTGGCAGGACAATGCTATTGCCTTATTCGGCTCCCATTTCACCACTCCTTCCTGTGTTATGTGCCACTCATCCGTATCCCTTAAGGCAGAAAAAAGTTCAGTCTCCTTGTTAAGGTGCCTGAATAGCAGGAGCAGTAGCAGCATGCAAAGCAAAGCAAGTCAATGTATGTGTCAGAGTGTGTGCACAAGCGGATGAAAAAAAAAAAGAGAGACGAGCGGGCGGGTGTGTGATTGTGACGTCAGAAGTCATTAGCTGCAGGAGTAACAGAGATGAAGTGTGTGTGTGTGTGTGTTTCTTGTTTACATTATGAATAATCGCTGACAGGGCAGCTGAGTGAAGCTGACAGAGTTCCTGCAAGCAAATGGATAGACGGGAAGAGGAGTGGGAAGGAAGAAGTGTTGTGGTGCCCATCTAGAGCTTTAGGGAACTTCAGCACACATGAGGAATGATACAAAAAACGCTCAAACTAGCTATTTACATCCACACGTGCAGCCTGACTTTGTGGCGATAATGTGCTGAAGTGTTGATTTGATTTCATCTCTCAGGTACTGATTTCCCACCATTAAACTAAAATCCATGAACTGGGCCTAATCTTCTTCATTCCTTGGCGACTCTGCAATCAATTGGAAAAACGTCTAAATCCATTGAGGGTTTCGTCTGCCTCTGGCTGAAAATTCAGTTTGCTCGAGAATGCATGAGCTTTAGTCAAATTAGCGCTGCAGCTCAAGACGCTGCCTGAAGTACTCCCTCAGCAGCAGAGGAAATGTTTGACTAACATGCTCTATGATAGCGACGCTGTGTAATGAGTTTGAGGGTGGACACAGCTCGAAATAAACACAGATTCATTTGACACACCGGATGAATTTCACACTGAGAGGGGCATTCAGAGTGTTGCCTGTGTTTGCCTCTTCACTGGTTTGGTTACTGTTCCATCTCTGCAAAGCTAACACTGCCCGTTGGCTTATCTTCTTGATTGCTATCGACTTTATAATCTGTCTCATAGGGATGTTGGCATGCTGCTGCGTCGTGTCAAGAATGTTGCGTGACTGCATTTTTTTTCGTTTGTTTGTTTTTTTTGACGCACAATATGGATACGCTATCAAGAAACAGAAAAAGCACAACCATAAGAAATAGCTGGTCAGAGTCTCTGGTAGGCAAATGTAGGCAAAAATGTTTGCCTCTAGTTTTTCTCCCCGCCTTCGCTTGTTCTCGACGCAAGTATATGAGTGTCAAGAATGATAAAAGAGAGCTCCAGAGAGAAGTCTGCATCCTGTATATTCTCTCTCCTCTGTTGGTGGACAGAGGTGGACATGCTCGGCGTGATTGTTGAAAGCTACAAAACTGTCAGACTCCCCCCGTTCAAATGTCAGGGAAGCGTCAGGGGAAGGGGTTTATAGACACTGTTCAGCTACCCAACTAGCACTCTGATTGAAACATTGATTGGTTTTTGCATTTGTCAAGTTAAAAACAAATGAACAAATGAACATCGTGACTTACATAACCAGTCACTGAGCACAAGTTCTTACCGCACTAGAGGAACGTTTGTGCCTTAAGTACGACTTCAAGTTTTGATGTCATTTGTTTAGTTTTGTTCCTCTTTCGAGAATGTCAACACAATCCAGAAAGGGAGTCAATGGAAGCAAAGGGCAACTGTTTACCAATGGAAGACTTATCTCTTATGTCTATCTTGGTTACACTGACATTGCCGTTGACTCATTTCCCCACAAAGGATCAGCCTAAACGTTCAGGGTCTGCTTTGTGTTTAGAACTAAGCTTCCACGTCAACACTTTCAGCAAACTGTGCACCTCACAGCCTCTTTACGGTAAAGTAATCAGCAACATTTCTGAAGTTCAGCCCATACTCGCTAACACTAACCATGCATTTTGTTAGCTTTACTTGGTAAACCAAACAAAAGTTACAGTCACGTGTTTCAACCCCTCAAGCCAGTAATTAGAGTTCTGACATGTCAGTCTACACCATGACTGCTTTTTAACTCCTTAAACATAACACTTGAACAAGCCCCAGGTCATTCAGGGTCCTATGAATGTGTGTAACATTGACTTGACACAACATTAACACTGGTTGCCCATTTCAAGAGTCTCCTTGTAGTCAGAGGCTCTCGGCAAAAGATCGCAATCACCGTCCAGCTCTTTTTAAACAACATTGGGCAGAGACAAGCTTGACTGTAGAAAGATGCATTAACTGTTCACAACGGTATTAAATCCTGTGTCAGACCATTGAGACCACTCTACTCTATTGTGACACTTTTAGACATAAATATAATACAATACAGTCAGATTTGCTACAACACACTGGTGCACATATACTGTTGCAAAGATATGAAGTGATTTATAGCCTCCACCTCATGTAAGTGACACTGTCAATACCAGTGTTTCTCAAATTCCACACATTTGTACACCCCGTGGCTTCCTGTTGCACAGTTGCTGT
This sequence comes from Protonibea diacanthus, assembly GCA_028641955.1. Lineage (NCBI taxonomy): Eukaryota > Metazoa > Chordata > Actinopteri > Sciaenidae > Protonibea > Protonibea diacanthus. The sequence goes on along the minus strand of CM053977.1, from coordinate 17,988,417 downwards.
TACTACTTGGTGTTCACCCTTCCGACAGCCAGGTGCCCGTGAGTGTCTGTGATCAAACACTATTGTGAAAGGGTTTGTATTTTATCAACATAATATCAATGTTTTTGATTTTTAACAACATAATAATCTGACAGGTATGTAGGTTTTTGCAGGACTACAGGATTAGTATTTAAATTTGTCAGCCAAAAATAATTTTAATTACGATAAATAAATAATTCAGCAACGAAACATTACCAGATACAACCAAGGCAGTGATGGAGATGGATGGGCGCCAACTAAAGCAAATCCTTTGACTGCAGTTAAGCTCGTGACACCTCAAACAAAGCTTGTGGCTTAAATTAAAAGGCACATCAAAAGAGTGACACGACCCACAGTGGAGAGACAGGGAAAGAGCGAGGGAGAAGGAGAAAGAAAGACTGATGAGGCAAAGAGTCAGTGTGTGTAATGCTATGCTGAAATCATTTTGATAATGAACGGGAAATGCCTGCCCCCACTTTTCCCTGTGCTAAAGCAGCAGTGAGTCCTGTGTGTTTAGCAGTCACAGCGGTGTTAAGGCACAGCAACACCTTACCCTTAGGCCTTGGACTGATCAGATTAAAGAGGACACATTGTTACATGATCCCAAAAGACTTCCTTTTTATTTTTTAATTCTTTTCTCTCATCAGGAGATCATCAGGGGCTGACATCCTCACAAGACCTCTGATTGGCTTAAAGATGTGTGCGTTAGAGCCAAAGGAACAAGCTGTGGGCTGTGATTTCTCACAGACCAGTGGCCCCAGAAAATAAAATTATGAGGGTTATTATTAGGACATGGCTCTGAACCATGTGTGCCAAAAAAGCAGCATAAGGTAGGCTGAAAAGAAGTTTAATGGATGAGGGAGCTATATAAACAGAAAGCAAAGGCTTATCATTTGACTGGCAACTGATGCATGAATGAAACTAAAAATCATGAAATCTAAATAGAGATCTATGTGCAAAAAAGGGAGTTTGTAAAATTTCCAGATCATTACACTCCACTGATTACTGGATCAGTTTAGCAGTTTTCTTGAACATTACCTTCAGGCCTACATTACAGCAACAAAGCTTAAAACTGTCATTTGACCTGTGCCGTTTCCTCGTGACAGCAGCAGCATCACAAGTTGAAGGAGGAGGAATACTACATGGATTGTTTTGGTTGGCTTAAAGAAAGATGCTGATCCCAAATCACAACCGTGGGGGCAGTAGAAAAACAATGTTCTGTTATCCCTCTTGTATAAAGAGGCATTCCTAGAGAGATTTAAAGTGAATGGACAATACAGCAACACAAAGACACTGTCACAGCTACAATCACTGAACTCATGGAACCCACCGTGTGCACTGAGAAGATGCAACTAAGTGTATATCTGAAAGAACCACAGTGTTACAGAGAGCACTAACTTGCAGACAAGTCTGAAGTAGTAGCATGTTTGTGTAATACTAGACATAGTTCATAACTGCTACATCATAATCCCATGCTAAATATATGGTCAGCCATAACATGATGACCACCTGCCCAACAACAAGTCCCGCTTTTGCCATCAAAACAGCCCTGACACGTTGAGGTATTAACTCCACTACACCTCTGAAGGTGTGCTGTGGTATGGTGGTAAAACAATACATCTATAAGAGATGAACAACTTCTTAAACCAAACAAACGATCATGTGGACAAAGCAACTTGCCATCCACTAAAACTGATTCAGGACCTTTCTTGCCAAAAACTACATGAAAATCACCGTTTCTCATCAGCAGCAAATGAGACACGTTAAGCTCATAGGTGAGTATTGTTATAGTCAGTGTGTTTTATGCTGGTCACATTATGTGGTGTGTAAAACAAGAGAGGATTTAATGAGCTCAGTTTGATTACAAAGGCCATCTCAAGTGACAAGCTCAGTTTCAGAATGCACTGAACTATAATATTATTACAAACACCCACTGGAACACCTGATCAAATAACACAAAGAAGAAAGACTCCTGTATTGCATCGCAACCCAATATTCACACCAAGGACAAACCAATTTGCTATCGTGGTGACATAATAAAACTGAAACGTACAGTCGACTGACTGAAGAGAATTAAAAGAGTTATTAACTGCATTTATTGCATTTATTCAAACATTTATTGGAAGATTTCATCTGAAAATACGATAACATAATGAGGAATTCATAATAAAAACACTACGCAGCAATTACGTTGGTGTCTGTTGCCCTGCCAACTTTCAGATGTGTCTTCCTGGCAGCTCCTTCCTCTCCAACAAGACCTTTGTTCAGGTTACAACAATGTACACCATCAACTTTAATCCTCAGTAGTGGGGATTAAACTCAGAGATAATACAGTCATACAGACAGTAAACAGCGTAGATGGAAAGAAGCTATTAGCTTAGACGGCGTTTTCTAACCAGAGTTATGACAGGAACACCTCTCGTGCCCAAATAAACAGCTCTGACACCTTTTTCCCCTCACACACCATTTCCACAATGACTCACTCCTAAAGGCCAACTATCAAACGCTGACTAACAGCGTAGACAACATCAAGTGTTCTCATGGCGCTTTAGGAGTTTTTCAGTGCATCCAGAAAGACAAACAAATGTTCTGTGATTAAGGGTCGTCCAACAGGCACCTGACCATCAACCATCCACACTAATTCATGTTTTACATATGAGGCCAAAGGGGGCCAGTGTTTAATGTTTTATATCAAGGATTAATCACAATCAAAAAGAGTTATAAAATATAGGACAGTAGATAAAGAAAAAAAGACTGAACAGGTAATAAGTACTTTATGACATAGTGAAAGAGAAACACAGTAAAGGTACACTTTCATTGCAGGATAATCACTCTAAGATAACATGTATGATGTGGCTGATAAACTGGAAGTAATGCAGATGTGCAATATAGGCCTCAGTTAGGAGGTTCATTGAGAACTACTCTTCGGTAAATTCCTGTTTTGCCATCACGAACGCACCAAGTCGACAGCATAACACATTTCATTTCCAGACTTCCTGATTTAAACTGTCAGGATTTGTCTCTGCTATCACACATAAAGAAATAACAGCAGCTGAATAACATCACTTCTTTTTGTTTTCTTTTCCAAGCAGAAATACAATAAATTCATGTGTGCTGGATGGCTGGCTTGGTGCATATTAATGGATGCTGGGCTACTCTGCTCAACATGAACTGACATAAATGAGTAGATGCTCCAGAGATGAAACTAACTTCTCTTAACATGCTTGCTGCAAAAGCCACTTTTGCCTTTAAACGGGGTCAGTCTGAGTGGAGAGCTCCGTGTGTGCCGGATGATTTTCAGAGTGTGCTATGTGGATGGTGATTGCTGTACTTTGCACGGGTTCAGCAGCTACCATGATCTTCTTCATCGACTTCACTCATCTATGCTTTTGCCATCCTGTAAGTCTTTAATGGACGGCAGCTGACAGACAATCGTCCTTTTAGCCAGTCACATAACAAAGTTGTCATGTTATGTTTTTTGTTTGGCCCAACTACCCGAGTCATTGTGCTTTCATAAAACTCCAAGAGGTTTTAAGTTAAATTTGTTGGATTTGTTGAATCCTTCTGGTTCATTGAAATATCAGGACAGGGAGAGAACATGATTATTTTTCCCATTTATCCCTAAAACCCTTTATTTCACTGAAGCCTGTATAGCATTAGAGATGAGCTCCATGTTGATACTGTTTTAACAGCAAGGTCAATTTTTTCCCCAAACACACAGCACATGTCTACTGAGAAAAAGCTATTGTTTTTTGATGTTTACAATATTATGCCAGCTTAAAGTCACTTAAGTCTCATCTTGTCTTTGTGCAAATGGATTATAAAGCACTTTGCAATCTGTGGCAGGATTAACTAGTCATTTAGAAGATCTATTAGGGGAACAAAGGGAACTTTTTAGTATAGCAGGATTAACTATTTATACACAGTAAAAGGGAGCTGGATTTACATTGAACTGTTCTGATTATGGTGTCTAAAAAAAGCTACAGAGAACTGTAAAACAATAGAGACATGCAAAATGTGTTGTTTCATTTAATTATCAGTATATCAGTGATTTATTATTCATTAAAACTTGAGAAGAGTTCCGCCATATAAAATCAAGGGCAAAGATGTCATAAGAGGAATGGAAATACCTCATGAGCAGATTTGATTCCCTGATTTGTGTCATAAATGTACAGATCATTGACTTATGTGTTAATCATTTATTGTATTATAGTGCACCATTCAAAAGACTTTCTAATCTAATGCACAAACTTACTAAGTCAACTACCATAAAAAAATAAATCACTCACTGCTGTAAAAACGGTTGGAACATCCTTCCCACAGTGAGGTGTTTAACCAATAGACAGCTTTACTCTCCAGAGTCGACATTTCATTTGACCTACTGAACCAGTGTGACAGAGACAATCGACGATGGCAAGTATTGACACCGAGACTTAGTCTAATCCCTGAAATTGAACAGGATCTTGAACAACCCCAAGAGGACGAGAGTGACATTTCAGACTGGACTGACTTCAGTTGGCATACCCCCCGACTCCTGCCCACCAAGCTCATCTTATCAGCACTGATTAATAGATCCTGTTTAATTAAAGTGAAGCTTACAGTTACGCAAGAGAGGAAGTGATGCAGGGGATCAATATGTCGTTTCTGTCACGATCAAACAAATGTCCAGAGTTGTTTGGAGTTTAGAAACCTAAATGTGTTTGTACCTTCAAAATAAAGGGAAAAGGCAGTTAGTGATTCAGCAAGCGTGAACCAACAATAAACTATGAAAACAATGAAATAACAGATGCAACTTCAAGGTTGAGGCTGTATTTCTTTCAGTGACTTGTGTTTGTCTGTCCAGCACTTGTACAGTATGTTTCTGACTTTTAGAAGAAGAACAAAAAGAAAATCTGCATCATTTTGTCTCGTAATATCTCTCGCTTTTGTCAAGTTTTTGGTGAGTCAGACCATGTGAAGCATTCTGCCTTTAGTAATGCCTGCGAGGCTCAAATTCCAGTCAAGCTGTTCTTTTCTAATAGGTCTAAACCATATTGGCATTTCATCAATGCTGCCAACGATATTTGCATTGATTTCTCACTGGACAAATTGAAAAACTGGTCCATATCAGTGCTTCAGATAACGATCTGGATTCTCTATTTCGGCCTTTGACATTCAGCCTGTTATTTCCCCTCTTGGGTAAGACCACACAGTCCACATTATATTGAACAAATACCAAAATCCATCACACACAGTAGTAGTTGACTTGGTGTAACAGACCAACCAAGTTTGAATACTAGAGCCAACAGATTGTGAGGGCTTAACAGAGGCTCTGCCAAATTATACCTTGAAAAACCTGAAAATGAATGTTTTATTATTATCATTCTGATTGTCAAAGACTGCCATAATTTCATGCTACAAGAGCATGTTTGGTTCATGGAGCCTTTTCTGCAGGCAAGACTAGAGAAATTACTGTAGGGGACAGTGAGTATAAGGCGTTCCTCTTCTTCCAGATAGTGACAACAAAAAGGTTAACGCAGACAGTGGCGAACACAGGGGAAAAAATGACACCATGTGTTTACTGACAACCTAAAGTGGGACTGGCCAAATCAATATTTAGTGTTTAAACCTGCAACCAGGGCAACAGCCCTTTTCAAAGATGTGTGTGTACGTGCATGAGCAGTTGCATGCATTTCCTATTCTTTGGGAAGTCACGGGATGATGTCCAAAAGATTAAACAATGAGCTGCAAGGTCAAGAAATACCATAAATGTCATCTTTGTTCTGTTTTCTTATTATTTTCTTTTCTGTAAATTGGGTTTAAATAGTTATTACAAGGCACAGACACACAATGTAATTTATGGAATTTAACGTTTAACAACGACGGCATTACCTTAAATTTTAGTAGTTGGACACACGTGATTTGACCAAGTGACAGGAAGTGCCTGTAAGTCTGTAAATTGTTAGAAGGCAGGCAGATTACACACAGACAAAGGCCTCTTCCATGCTGTATAATCCAATTCCACTGTATTCAATTAAAAATCCCTCTTTTTACATTCTTGGCATTTTCATTGTTGAAAACAACTCAGCTGTAATGAAAGGGATCTTTGTGTAACTTGGGTCAAAAAACATGTCACCAGTTCACCAACCTGTGTAATCAGGCTAAAGTTAGAGTCCCACATCTGTAACTGCCCATTCCATCTCCCCTGCCTTTTGTTCTTTGTACAAACCCTTCCAGAGCTCTTCCATTAGATAATACCATTATCACAACAAAACTCTGGGCAATTAAATGCAGATTACACTGTAATTCAGAGTCTGGTGCATTAGTCTGTGCTCCATCATGGAGCTATCTAATACACCTCTAATGCATTCAGACAGTAATATCCCTCTCTAATCCTTGGTAATGTTCGGTGCTGCACCTCCCCATGGATTAACCAAACCCTCTCAGTTTTAAAAGCATTCTCATCCGTACTGAAAGTGGCATGTACCTCTGGAAGACACACCTTTTATTAAGTTGAATCCATGTCTCTCAGAAAAGCAGGATTTTTTTTTTACCAATATGCATTATTCTCTCAGTAATAAGTCTGTAAGAGTGGAATTCAGGTCACTCAGAGTTTAAACAGTTCATTCCCCCTTTGCTGGATGCTGGATGCTACTAAGCTTTGTTATGGTCGAGAGCGTTGGAGAAAAATCTTTTCTATGCGATGCATCTGTTCTAATCAATACAATTAAAGTTAGGTTGATGCGAAACTGGAAATGTGTCCACATATTTTCACATAACTGCTGTGGTCTTTTACCTCCCACAGAAAGTATAAACATCACCGCAGTCAGAGACATGAAGGGGAGCTCAAACCCACAAGCAAGGAGAAGGGAAAGTAGGAATGAGTTTCAAGAGACACAACAGCGATTTGAAATTATGTTCTGAGAGCAATGAATGTCACGGAGGAAAGAAACACAAAGATTTGACATTTGTGGGGGATTTCTAAAAATGCAGCATATGTGTGTACATAAGCTGCCCTTGTCCGTGTTGTGTTCATCTGTCTCTGTGTGTAATTGAAAAGATGACGCATCTCATATCTTCCTTTAAAGACGCTCATACTGTACTAAAAGCTATTTAGATAGTGACGACAGCTATTTTGATTTCTTTGCTGAGAAATACCTTTTGAGCTCCATCATGTCCTCAGTGTTCCACTTCAGCATAAGCTGCGTTTGCTTCAATTTAAAAAAAAAAGCCCATGAGGACACTTCTACTTTAAGATTATACAATGTGCAACCTTCAGCAACTCAATATGACTGACAAACTGCTTAGTTAAATTGTACGTGCCATTGGTGCGCAGCAGGAGAAGTTGTATTTGGAGTTATTTTACCAGAAAATCTTCCTGTGTTAAAAGAGAAGAACCACTGTATGGAGTATTTTGCCGGATATGCTTTAAATATTGACTGGTATAAGATTGCCCATAGTTTGCTGTATTTTGTATTTCTCTTCTATGGCGCACTTAAAGCTAATAACCTTTCATGTTTCACTGGATGTTATCCCAAATGGGTTCAAAATTAAATGAAAGCACAAATCTGTTTCTGGCTTCTGCTTTTGGCTCTTGTTTTACACTGGGACATGTTTTTTTTTTTTTTAATGTTTGGCTGTAATGGAATAAAAGCAAGGCATCAGAACATACTTCACTTACACGTTCAGTCCCATCTGCAACACAAGGACTTGAACAGAGAAACTGTTCACCGCTACAACATCACAAAGTGTCCGAGAGGACACATCACAACCGTAATGACGACGGTTAAGAGCCACAGAAATTCAATTGTTCATTCAGCCCGGAAGCATTAGCCCTGTTATGATCTCCCCACTTATGTTACCTCTGAGTCACAAAGCTATACGCATGATTTATATAAACAGAGTGACAGAGGGATACACATACAGACTGGGAACGTGTACAGTTGTAAATAAAAGGCTTAACAGTCATTAGCTAAAGGCGAAAACAGAGTTGCCATCCAGCAGCACGCTAGCAGCACTACAGCGAGGTGACCTGGTCTACATCAGCGCCACACCGCAACGTGACTAACACACTGCGAGAAAACACTAACAGCAGCTGTTTTATTTTATTTGTAATGAAGTGTTGTGGATTTTTCATCCAGTAAAGCTGCAATATCTACCATTCATATCTACAGTATATGTCAAATGACTCATACTTATAAATTCCCGTGGGTCATTGCTTATGTAACACTGTGTCCACCCCATGATTCAACTTCCAAAAATCCAGTGTAATAGGCAAGTGTGATCTGGATTATTATTATTATAGGGCTACAAGGCTACATTTTTGCCATCAAACCATCTCAATTTCAGTAGGCAATACAAGCTCAAAGAGAGAAACATGCATGTCACTTCTTCATGCAAATATTTATTTTCTAGGCTAAAACACTTTTAGACTGAGAGTGAAACTTGTCTAAAAGTCTTTCAGGTCCAGATGGGAAGGCTATTAGCCCACTGGACTATGGCTTAAGTGAAGCTCGCTCGACACTCACTGATGTTTTCATGCTGTTTTCCATTTCATTGCATCCAAGGCATGAGTATGACCGAATGAGCATGGAACCCCTTGTTATTTCACCCTGATAATGATTAATTCATGCTACCAGTACAAGGCGAGCGTAGGCCCATTTGCCAGTTTATTAGTTCCACCTAACTAAAACCAATGTGGTCTAATACAACAATCCTGCAGTAAATCCTCCTTCATGAAAGATACAATATTCAACTTTATGATCTTTAGGAGGCTGTAGATGGGGATTTTTTTTTTTTCGTACTGCATTATACTGACAGATGTTTCTGTTATTTAAGCCCGCCTTCATTGTTATAAATGGGGTGGACAAATAATAGAAATACTTGTTACACAAGATACACAGCACCACAAGCGACAGCCTCCAAAGTAACAAAGCTGTTTCAACAAGAACTAAAGGGAGGATTTAATGCCAGACTGTTTTTTTTAGACTGCATTAGTTTTAGCTTGGTGTAACTTCTAAACTGGCAACTGAGCGTACATCATCAGTGTTCTGTCCGTCTCTCATAGGTGAACACATACGCACATGCATTGAAATCTCCTGTAGTGTATTGTTTCTCATGTTCGTCACATGAAAAACACTACAGCGGCCTGTATTCTTTACTACACGTTGACTTTTTAGTGACAGCACTTGCTTTTGCCTTATAATACTTGTTCCTATATACAACAAACCGTTGGACAAGTTCTAGCCTCAAACTTTTATATCTATATTATTAACTCTGTGTGTTGTTCAGTTTTCTACAAACGTACATAAGATAAGGTTAAAGTTTGATCCAAGGGTGAAACCATGCCAGAAAAATGGAAAACATGGATAAACCAGATACATATACAACAACAATAACAAATCAGCCCATATGCTCTCTGTATGGATTAAGTTTACATCCACAGCCAACCACTTTCAGGGAGCAGATGTTGCCATGCAGGGCTAAATAACACTTTTAAAACCAAGCTGTGTGTGCAAGAGTTTATGTGTAAGGCTTTGTAAATCCCTGCGTTTGTTTGTGTAAACTGGAGCAAACTAATACTGCTGGATGGACCACATACACTGACGCAAAACTGCAGGGGTGCATTGCTTTTTCACCACAGCAAGAAAAAAATCCATAACGTCACTACTACTACTGATGATAGAGACGATAAAGCCGAATACAACATATCATCATCAGGATTATTCAATATCGCATAAAGTGACTTCAGTGATGCTGATGGCAGTCATCTGCCAGTTTTGCTGTGGTATAATGTACCAGAGGGGGGCTGGTAACAGGAGGGAAACAGAAAAGCCTGTAGCCTGTTTAATCAAGAGAAATGGCGCGTATAAAGGGGGAAGATACTTGGGTCAACAGTTACAACATCTATTTCCCGGTTTCGTCTTATCACGTTTCTCATTCACAAATTCCCTCACGATGTTTCCAAACTGTGGTGGGGATGAAAAATCCATTGGAGTTACATGCCTCTGCAGCTGCCAAGATCAAATTTCAAAGACAAGACAGTCAGAAGAGGGATGCGCTATTTTACTCCAACATGTTAAGGAGGAAAAATATGGGAGGTTATGCGCGCATTCACCTCCTCAGAAACCAGCTTGTCTCAAATACCATCAGCCCACTGTTTAAGTAAAAACACAAGAAATTGTTACGTGAGACTGTTTATGTGATATTACCAACTCAGACCTACAGGAATTCATCTGGTTTAAACCCCTCCCCCCCTCATCACACTGCTGGCTCTCATTTTAAGTAGAGAAGAAAAAGGGTATTCCCCACTTCGATTTTCTTCTCTTCATGTCAAGCCTGCCTTTTAAAGCCAATGACATGAACGCTATTAATTAAAGGTAAATGCTATCCAAGCTCCAGTTATAGATCCATAACGATACAGAAAGACCAACACTGATCAGTAAATCCTGAGAGTCCCTGCTCCTCAGATATTGACCTCTGGTGATCTCTGAAGGCCACTAGCCATTGATGTAAAGCAGCACACTAAGACTGAGGGTTTTATTTAACTGCAGAGGCCAACGGGAGGTCTGTGTTAAATGGCAAGACGGGCAATCCAGCTTAGGGACACTGCAGCCAGCCCAGAGACCTACTTTGCATGCCGACAGATGTCGGATTTGAGACTTGTCAATGTTACAGCATCGATTCAGAAGTGAAGGGAAGGATTGTTCCCTGCTGCTCACATCCAGCCCAAAAGTTAATCCCAGTAAGCAGGCACACTTCCTATGAGCAAATGACAGAACAACAGGTGGTTCCATTCACAAAAAAAAGGTCTGAACGAGGGTTTCATTCAAGTAAAAGCTACCATTAAGCTCCCATTAAGGACCTATGATACCATTCTGCCCCTCAAAACATTATCATCAACCATCTGAAAGTAGGTTTAACATTGAAACCATACACGCAGCTTTAATCATCTAAATGGATGATTTTAAAAAACCATTACGGCTGCTGCAGAGGGTTGTTTTTTTTTTTTTTTAATAGGTCAAACTAACCTAACTACCCCAAATCTGTGCATTCTGAAAGGACACAGTGTGTCTGCAGGGATAATGTGCGCTGACATTGGCTTCATGTGAGTGATAGTAAATGGCTGTGAGTTACCATTCTGTTGTTTGCCTGAGCATGCCTCATCTCCTTCAAATTCAGTTATGTTCCTACACTTCCCGGAATGCCTTTCAACAACACCCAAACAACTCGACAAGAAATGTTGCGCCCGTATCTGAAGGTTAGACAGATCAATGCACCGCAGTGAGAGCAATGGCAGCAACAAGAAAGCAAGACTTTCCACTCAAGGAAAAGCAAGTCACACATCATACTGGAAATGTTATATGCTTTGTGGTTATGTTGCATTATGTTGTAGAGTACAGACTGCTGTGCAGAAAAAGGATCTCAGTATCTTCCACCATGCGTGAAACCTAAACAAAAACGAGTCAAGATATAAGTCAGTTCTGTATTAGTCATGAGACACACTCATGTTATACTGATAATAAATAGTGTCACTTGTTTCATGGTTGTCTTTTACCAAAAACATTACTATGCTGGGACAAAAGACGGAAAATAATAATTTCCCATGATGAATGCAGTCTTCCTGACAAATTTGTATTCAAGCCTTGTAAAACTAGCTCGCGACAATAAATATCAACTATAACCATTCTTGACAAGCCAAAAGTGGGATTCACCATGTGCTCAGGCTCTTAGACTTTGGCTCACCGTGCTGCATCTGCACGCTCTCAACCAGAGTCCATTATGACCCAGCTGCCAAACGCTTCCTCCTGCAGGACCTCAAGCAAACACAGAGCAGGCACCACAACACATAGCCGCTGGCATGGGCCTACTCCTCTATCTGACTCTACATGAATACACTGTCCATGCAATTTTTTTTTTCAACATGCATCATTATATGTACACACACTAAAACACACTCATACATAAAATATGTTTTGTTTCTGATTTACAAGGTCATGCAAGAGAAAGGAAGGTTTTGCTAAGGATGTACAGATTTTTTTTTTTTGCTGCTTTGGAACCAAAACAGCTCTACGTGTCATCTCTAGTTGTGTTTGAGTACTTGGGTTTTATTTCTACCTTAATTCACGTGTAAAATTTGCAGTATTACTTACATGGGTATTTATGCCTATGTTGCATACTTTTCCTTTTATTTTTATTGAATATACACGGTCTAAACACTACAATCTGCACATTTATATTGAAAGGCAATGGTTAGAGACAGAGAGACAAACTTTCTTACTACCTATCATTCAAAATGTCATTCTCGTTCTCTAAAAAGCTATTTAATTAAAGTTCTGTATAGGAGAGAATGTGAAAATTGCAATAGGTACTTCATCTTGACATACAATATAAGTGTACACTATGGCATTCAGTCAAATTCTATCACGTCCTTACAATGTACTGAGGTTCAGACATCCACCTCTTGTCCAGGAGAACACATTCAGTGTTAAACATATGGTGTATTGACATGAACTTAAGATTGCATATGATCACTGCAATCAGATCAAATCAGTGGAAATGTGAAAAGGACTAAAAGCAGCCAGGTCAAATGCAGAGTTTGAACCAACACGCAAGATCGCATACCCAGGAGCTCAAAGTTGTTTGTCGAAATGTGCTTTGCTGTCGCTGCGTCTTCAAACTGATAGAGGGAGACAGCAAAATCTGACCATCCAAATTCCTTGTGACATCAGCATGACAGCAGGAACATGGACGTCATCCCACCTGGGACTGCTCAGTCAGTCCCCTTCCTGCACACAAATCCCCTTATCAAACTGTGAAACAGATTTGGGCTACATCATGACAGCATGCAATCAGGAACTGTACAGGGCTCTATTATCTCATGACATGCAGGTGTCAGAGGATGTATTTCCCTCCATGCAGGAGCCATCCTGTGCCAAGAGACAAGCAGATTTGCATCAACGTGTCGTCCAGGTCTCCATAGAAGCCCAGAAGGTAATTTAATACAGAATCAGAAGGATGGAGAGAAGAGCTGTGGCAGGGGAGCAACAAACATCACAACACCATTTAAAATATTGACATATTTCACTGAACATAAGCACTCAGTCGCATAATTTTCAAAGCAATATTTATGCTGAATGCTCATTCTGTACACATTGGGATTTACATATTCCAACACAGTTGTTCTAGGCTGACAAATATGACAAACAGCGATGTTATTCCATGCAAACACCTCCTTATACAGTGCCAAATACATTTGAGCTATGAGCTGTGCAGCACACAGAACACAACACGGCATTTCCCCCCAAATGCATGGTGGGAATTCAGGTGATAAATAATGCAGGCCGCCATGATGGATTAGTCTAATCTTAATGCGGCTAGTCTGAATTGATTGGCAAGAAGCAGGAAGAAAGACGAGAGGCTTTCAGGGAAAGCCAAAATGACCATTCAGCTTGCTTTTGGCAATGTTGTTTTCTGGTCAGAACCGAACTCCAAGCCAGAACCTCCGAATCACCTTCCAAAATGATCATTCATGCTTTATTCAGCTCCGGCTTAAAAGGCATACAATATGTCAGGGTGGATGTTTTTTAGCTTTTGTAATATATTTCTAATCTTTGACTGATTAGACTGTTTTGACTGGAAATGTTTTATCAAATCTGGCTTTATTAGGAAATATTTATATTTCTCGTGTTTCTAAGTTGAGAAAATCAACAGCACAGCCAATTAACAGAACTCTCTTTTTTTGTTTGTGATGATAGAATATGCAATAACATTTCTGTAAAGCACTACATCCTTTATCCAGAGGGAAAGTTCCATTCAAGGAAAAAGGCAAACAAATCAAAGTAAAGTGTTTAGTTTCAACTTAACGTAACTAACTTGAAACAAGTGGGACCTGTTTAGTTTGAGACAATTTTTTCACCAGATTTAAAGAATGATGTTGCATCCCACCGGTAAGGCACAGTCAAGGCACTCTGAAGTGGTCTAACACATTACTGCGAGACATATCTTATGCTGGTTTTCACCCATTCAAGGCTAAGCTGGTACCACTGACAATGACCCAGTTTGTTCTTGCACTCATGGTGTTTTCTTCAACACACTTTGGTACAGAGCACCAGAAAAGTAGCAGCAACTGGGTAAAAAGGTTTTTGAGAGATATTGTGATTTGGAGTATTCATTTTCATCTGGCTCCAGCTACATAGCTCCAAGTCTAATGTAACTATCTGTCCCGTTAATGTTGATTTGACAGTACTGTTGACTGGATTACACAGTAGTGTGGACTAAAAGTAATAAAACAAGTAATAGCTAGGAGTTGTTTTAACTACTGATTAACATGAATCCACAGTGGCGACCCTTTTACAGCTGGAGAGGCTTTAGAACAAGAGATTTTACTGCTGGGGATTTGCTAGAGCAGCATTAGATATTATGGTCTCAGTCAGATGGGCCGCATCTCTCCAGGCAACAGGAAGCATTGTGCAGGTCATGATCACTATCTTAAAAAGGTGTCAATCACAGTAACAATGACGATAGTTTGTACAGAATTTCTCTCTCAATGTGGATGACTGGCTCATTCATCCTACAATGAAAAGGAAAAGGGAAAAGCGCCACATCAATATTGGTAACTCGGTCATTTCCACAATCATGATTAATGTCTTTCATATTGACACGAGATTAGAAATATTACATGAAATGTTTGTCTAATTTATCTGTTTGTCCAAGGGTAATTAGATGTGGTGTGTGTTTTCTTTGTTCATGGCGGTGTATTGTGTTCGACTTGTTTCTGTTGCCGTATCAGTTTACTGTGCTTGTCTTCCCCATTTTTCTTTCTCTGTAACTAACAGAACTGGATGAGTGACTGTCCGTCTGTTTTTCTATATACACAAGACAAATAAAGGTCATCACAATAGTTGCCAGTGGCCATCAGTAGCTGTGTGCAAAGTTCTGTAACCAGAAGACATAATTTTTTCCAAATATTTAAAATTGTAGATATGAAACATTGACGTGTTTGTAATGGATTCAGTTAAGGCCAACATGCTGAAACTGAAATAACAGCACCAAAGTTCTGGATTTAGCCCTAAATTTCCTTTTATAGTACGATCTACTGACTAGTTGGTGTTTTAAAAAAAAAGACGCTGAATGAATGAATGAATGACGCTTAAATATGTATCCCAAGTCAAGTCAGTAACTTGTAACATCTGTAGAAGTTTACTAACATGTGTATAAGTAGACAAAGCCCTTATGTAATGATTATACAGTGGCCATCTAAAGACAGAGAGAGTGCCCTCCCTATAAACAGAACCAACTCTCGGCATAGCAATGTGTCTCTTTAGGGGACCGAGGAGCATCTCTAAATATAGCCTATGTTGAACTCTGCCCCCTTCCTCTCTGTCTCATAAACACACACGCGCGCACACACACACGCACACACACAACCATGATGCCTCATCTCTGCTCTGCTCCATTTAAATGGTCTAAATTTTATATCTTGACATCCATCTAACTCTGGACCAAAACAGTATAAAAGGACAAACACTTAGAACATCTTAACCCTAAGAGCATGGCCATGTAATGCTAACTATGTGAGAAAGATGGATTGGCTATGTGGGAGTGTGCGTTTGTGTGGGAGTGTGTGTGTGTGTGTGTGTGTGTAGAAAGAGAGAAAGAAAGTGGCCATATAGGAGCAACCCGATAAGGCACTGCCACTCAGGACAGAGGGCACTGTACAAGACAGTTTTCTGGCTGTGAGGACAAACAGAGAAACAAGCTAATAAGTAAAAAGAAAAACTGAAAGGAACGAGTCTTTGTTTTAGCTTGAACTATACAGTGCCTTTAATACACAAAGAAAAAGGCTAGGAGGGCACAAACAAGACAAAATGGTCACTAATGGTCACGAATCTCTGCGCTAGAGTCAACTTGGCTTTCATGTCTCTGTCACGAGCCGTTTCGTCTCAGAATCATTTCTATGAGGGTCACTTGATGGAATGAAAATTACTTTTAAGGCTTTTATAGATTAAACTGTAGCAGAAATGAAAAACTTTGATGCCTTGGCTCGGGCCTTTAGGTTTGAAGTTTCTATCACTCACTCCATGTATATGTGTGTAAATAAATAATCAAACACAGAAAAACTATAAGGAAAAAAAATCTGTTCAATATATTCAGCTTTAGCATGCAAGAATCTGAAGGAGCATTTACGAAGACGATAACAGTCTCTCTGTTAGTACTTCAAAGTTTCATCACTGAGGGTTGAAACCCTTTGTAGTTTTCTGCTCACTGCTATTATACCACAAAATTAATGTAATTGTCCCCCATTTGAGAGAAGAAAATAAGAACACTTCGCCTGAAAAATATTTCACATATTTATATAACTTTGTGTACTGGCAATCTAATATATTTTGCTGTCTATTGAACACGCAATTGAATACATACTATATTGCATTTTCAAATGATTTCACTATAAAAGCATTACTCACTGATGCTCACACCAGCGTGGTTTCTTTCAGGGCATCTAAGACTGCAAATGTAATAAACCCGTATGTGTCTTATGAAAAGAAGCAGTTTATTATAGGCCATGTAACCCCCCTGGAGAAATGAAAGCATGAACCAATCTATCACAGTCAGCATGACGCATAAATCTGCCTCATACCAGAAATGGACCTGTGGCACCGTCAGAGGCCGTCTGCATGTTAGATCGTAATATCTTTATTTTTATGGCTATATTGAACAATCTGTAGCTTATACTTTGAACTGTCCAGTAATATAAATAATAAATTCAGGCCAATGATCCAACATGTTATGTGTACACAATCTGCCTGGTCTTTCTGAACATTGAGCGCCAAGCTTCTAATGCAACTTCAGGGATGTAGCGCTCAAATGGAGCAGAAAAAACATCAGCTGGAAGCTGGAAGGCTTGTGCTGTGTGACCAAGTTGAAAATGTAAAGATAAAACAACAAGTAATGGTAGGATGTGTGTGCTAGCCAGCACAGACGGGATAGTGGACACCGAGTTTACCTTTCCATGGACTGTCAACAGAGACGTTATTGGGATGACACTGTGGCGGATGTGTACAAGGATATTTTGAGTACTGTCCAAATACTGAACAGCACAAGGTAAACAAAGCTACTGTGCACTGATGGGATTTGGTGGGGGAAACATTTGAAGCCATCATGTCTGATGTTGTCAGAGTTTAGTCTAACACATCAAACGAGACAACTAACCACCACAGAACAAAAAGGTAGGGCTGGTTTATGTGCAAGTAATTGGATATCATAATGCATCCTGTCGGGTTCATATGGTAGTGCACTTTCGTTTCCGTAGCAGGTCTGGTCAGGTTTTTTGAACGCATTTTTAATTCTCATTACAGCATCACAATCATAGCAAATTAAAACTGGTCCAAATGTGTTTGGCCAACAGGGTAAAGCAGGGGTCAGATATTCACCACCACTTCTGAGGCTGGACATCTTCTCTTCTCTTCTCTCCTGGGAGGTAGAACAGCAAAGCTCATTAGCTTCTCCTCATTGTGTATCAGGGAACATTGGAAAGCCTCAGGTGAAACTCCCTTATCTATAGTCTGCCAATAAATGTCCAATCCACAGAGGAACTCGTCAAGAAACCACTGAGCGAGCGCAAATCCATTGACTGAGCAAATCCATACACTACTCCGAACACAGGTCATTTCTGGAGAGAAATGATCTGTGTTCAGAGTGGTGTATGGAGCAGAAACAGAGACTACTGTGTACTGCACTGAAATTTCTCCTGGAATAACAAGAAGAACAACATTTCATGACGCCTTCTGGTTTTAATTTCATCTGTCTTTTTATCCCTTTCATTACCTTTCTGGTCTTTGTTGGAATCTGTCCCTAGACACTGATAAACTCTTGTCAGTACAAAACCGCAGTTTTTATGTTCAATCACTGCCATTTCACCAGGAATTTAGAAAGAACATCAATTTTAGAGTACGTTCTGCGGCCTGAGCAATGATTTCCTGTCTCATATAAAGACAGCAAGCATTAGCAGAGTTAGATGGGCTAGAAAGCTTGTTTTTAATAAGAAATGGTCAATACTGTGGGACTGTTTCCTCTACTAATATTTTCTTGTTTAAGCTTACAGTGGCAGGGCACAGTGCACTCATGACGGCATCTACGTCCTGTTAGAAAAGTCACACTGTGGCAGAAATTCTGGACTAACGAGAAAGATTATTATCAGACTAGCACTCCTCCAATAAGTGTCAACACAGGTGCCCTTAGAGAAGGCACTTGACCCCAAAACACTTGAGGGCTGTTTAGTGCCCCAACAGTAGACTGTGGCTCAGGGTGGATGTGTTTAGCTGAATTAATGTAAAACAGGTCAAAGAGCAGGATTACACTGTCAGCTTGACCCTCCAGAGATTCAGGAGATGAAACCCATAACCCTCAACCCGCATTGTGAACTCAAGACCAAGATCTGAATGGTACATCTGCTGAGTGGCACAGGTACAAATTGTTCGGCTGTACTACAATGTCAACTAAACGGTGATTTGAGATACCCTGCTGCAAACACCAGCAGGCCAGAGCCTTGAAATAAGACTCCGCAGGGAAAGTAGCCAGTTGACAACAGATCGGTCGTTACCAATACAGATACCATCTAGAAAGTTGTTACTGATAGTCTTCTTTGTTTCCACAACATTACCTCTCCTCAATTTAAACTTTACTCAAGCATTTCATTACAAGATTCACGCTGAGAGTGATTTGATCTCTTCCCACCTGCAGCCAAATAAGTTCAGCGTAATTACGATTTTAATGTGTTGGCCCATGCTCACCATTTTCTATATCTTATAGCACAGTATTAGCACTACATGCTGTGCTCTACGCAGTTTCATTAGTAACCCTGCAACCCACAATCATTTTCATTATTGATTAAACTTCCAATTATGTTCAGGATTCATTTATTAATGAATTAATGAATTATTTATTAAAAATTAAATTTACTGCTGTAAACGTTGAAGAAAAAACAGCAAATATTTATGTCCGAGAAGTAAAAGAAATGGTAAAATTTTACTTTTTTTAAAAAATAACTTAAATGATTGATCAATATTTAAAAAGGTTGGTTAGAGTTACCACCAGGCTATCAATGATGAAAATTTAAAATCAGACTTGCTGCTATATACTTTTTATGTTTTTATATATCTAATCCCAAAATGTAAAAATAACCATACAAGCATAAACACATTCAATGAGCTTAAGACACAATTTTCAGAAAAGCCTGATCACATTTTACAGTTTCAAGCTGAACTACACATGCAGCCTACCCTATTCTTAGTAAAGGGACATTTGCAGGGCTGAAAATTAAATGTCACTCTTGTTACAGAAATGCCACTCTCCAGTTTATCACTTTGTCATTTTCAAGCAGTCACTGAGAGGCTCTGCTGGAGGACTCCACTCTCATTTTATAGAAGCTTAAGCTTAATAATTGATGGCTAAACAGATATTATAAAGTGGGGACCTTTCGCTCCCTGAATAGCGGCAATGTAACCAATCACCTTCATCTTGATATGGCACACATTATATATTTAACAGATCCAGGCGTAGATTTAAGCTGGGAGAAGAAGGAGTGGTCAGTTTCTGAGCGGTGCAGACAATCTGCTGTCTGGATGCTTTCAGTGCTTGACACAGATAGAAAAAAATCTCCAGGGCACCAGAGTGTAAGACCTCCCTTCGTCCTTCTAATCATTCAATTTATCATCTCCTGCATCAAAAGCGCTGACAGTAACAATGAGGCGAGATGACAATGACAACTTGCTGTAAAAAGCCGAGGAAGGAGTTGGCGGACATGTTGATGATAATGTCAGGTTATGCAAAAACATGTTAGGCTGTCAACACTCCCGACACCTTGGGCTGACTCATCACTGAGCCTGGTTTCAACCAAGTAGGAGCAAGTGCTAGAAGCCTGACAGCAGACTGAATCTCACCTTTGTGAGAGGAGAATACGAGTGGGCGTTGGGTCGCTGGCAGACGACTTTATATGCAGACATGGGACAATGTGCGTGTGCCTATATGTGGACATTTCCCAGACACACAAGACAACGTGAACTATCTAAATGTATGGCTGTGATGAGTAATCCTTCAGTGGAGACCTCTGTATGTCTCATTCTCTCTGACACTCTCAAGGGAAATGCTTCTGAATCACTGGGATCAAACGCCTTGCATGGCGAAGTGTTTATCTTTAAGTCTCCAGCAGAGAGGCTGTCTTCTCTTCGACTGTATAACTCAGTGAAAAGAAATCCATCGAGAGCATTTCCGATCGAGTCATGCGCTGGATGTTGATTTAGCTGTCGCGACATAGTTTGCGCTTTTAACACACATGGCTCAGATGGCGCAAACAATAGCCACCATCTTGCGTCATGTCGTGCACCAGAAATTGCACTTTGTAAAATGCCTGTGATCAAATATTAAAGTATGTGAGAGCACTGATTTGCACTGGAATTTAAATGACAGGGCATGCACATAACTAGAGACTACAGTGCACTTTTAAATTATAGTGTTTTTTATATGTGTGTATTATTTCTTAAGGAAAGACAGTTATTTCAAAAAACTAAACTGGAAATGACATCCAGATATCACTGACACCAACCCTGAATACTATATCTATATAAAACTATATCCAAGAGAAACATCAGTTTAACGTCATCTGCACTGTTACCTGGGCAGAGTCAGAGTCAGACTTTGGCAAGCCCAAGTGTTTCCACATTAGATCAGGAATTCTGAGAGTTGATGCATGCTGAAGCTCAAAATGGCAGGTTGATAGAAAATCCACCTTCGGTGATGTTATAGGGATTTGGAGGCTGACGTGGGTAACTAGATCTGTCCATGTCTGCATGTTTTGTACCTCCTCTCTATTCTACTCCTCACTTTTCACTCACAAATAGTCTCACGTGTCATTCTCTTGCTTTCAGCTCAAACACACTTCAATCTTTTGCCAAACTGTTCTCAACCAACAGGCCCGTTGCAGCAAAAGCTTCGCTTGTTAGAAATCGCTTTACTGATACCAAGCAGTTAAACAGCACATCAAATTCCAGTTATCACAGTGATAATCAGCCTTCTGAATCTAATTCAGCACGATGCCGACAAGCTCAACGAAACTGTTATTAGTGCCATAGATAAAAAAGGCATGAACTCACAGCTCCTCTGCCCACCTCCGCCCCGCCCTCCAGTTCTACACTGCTAAACACTTGCTATACTCACACATTATGACCACAATAACGCTACACTGACTGTGGGTAAACAAATATTGCTTGCAAAATAGCAAACAAATTAGGAGCGGGATGGAAATAGTGTTGGTGCATTGAAATGAAGGTTATGAACATGTCCTAAAGCAGTCCATTTGTTCGGAAGTTTCTCATGTTATCCTCGATATTTATCCGTGATTCTTGTCATGAGGCAACAAATAAAAACAGAGACACGCTCCCAGACAAATCAGTTTTTCACACAGGCCTTCACGCGTCCTTTTCTCATGTCAAATCAAATGGAGTTGGTGTCTCGAAGAGCATCAAACAAGTGAGAAAGATGTCTCATCCTTAACTGTGATGGATTGTGTGATGGTTAAAGCAGAAAAGAAGACACACACAGACAGGTCTCATAATATCTGAATGAGTCAGATGTCAGTCAGTTGTGTTTTTACCTTGGCACTGGAATCCTTGCTTTCCAAACCCCCTGTGGAAACAAAGAATGCTGAATTAAATAGTTGTTTACGCTCTCCTCTTTCTCGCTCACACAGTAAATCCCTTCATACATACATTCCTTCATTCATACCAGGGACACGGCGTTGCATAATGCGCATCGGAGCATTCAAATTTTCAGGCATTCGAGGCGTTTATTGTCATCCACCCCAACCAAAACAATCAAATAAACATTTAAGAGCAAAGTATGCTCTCAGCTACACTTTATGAGCAGACATATGGGGATACTTCTGTGTTTATCATGATTTATGATCATGATCATTACGATGACATATGATTATTATCATGATTTTTATTTCAAATTACATTTTAACAGTGTGCTTCCAACTTTGTGTCAACACTTTAGAGAAGCCCAAGTGAGTCTATAAAAAGATATTTTTCTGAGTTTTGCATGAAGAAACTTGACTGGCCTGCACTGAGCCCTGACCTCGACTCCAAACTGACACTTAGCATATATGCACAGTATATAATGTGCATACTACTACTAATATATGAACCTGATGAAACAGTAAACGTGCATAAAGATCCTCCCTTCTTTAATGTATGAAGCGAAGCAACAAGTTGTTGCCTTCAAGTTTCACATTGAGCTTGTGTTTTGCCAAGGAGGGTTGTTTGGTAGGGCGCAGGTCATGCTGTAAAGATGTCAAAGTTATAAGCCACGGGCAATAAAAGGCCTGAGTTCAGACTCCCACCTGCAAACAGTACAGCACTCCGAACGTGGGTGAAACTCTACAGAGCAGTCTGCAAGTTTATTCCTCTCATAGTTAAGGCCTAAATGAACGGATACCTTACTGGAATTGCAGCACAATAAGGACACTAAGATACTAAATTACCCAACTTATTTGTCATACTTTCCAAATACATTACACATACATACACCCACCGCTCGAGTCACTAATGGAAAGAGCTTAAGTTGAGACATTTCTCTGGAAGCTGCAGAATTTTTTTTTTCTTTGAAAATCTGGGCAGCGTTGCAGCTATGGGAGAGTTTTTTTTTTTAGCAATAAATCCTCAAGTTGTTTTCCAAAGTAACAACCAATAGATGAAAGGCTTTAATGGCTCGGTGACCTACCAGGAAGGGGAGCCTCAACCTATTACTCATCCCAGACTTTAACCAGGTCCAATATCCTTGGCCAAAAGCAGTTATGTGTCAGTCAACAAGACAAGTGGACTCACAACAGCAGGAACGGATGTCATTTAGTTTCGCCAAGACTGATTCTTGTAGAAAATGTGTTAATTTATGTTTGTGCAACACTGAAGATGTTCTCAAACAGAGGTCCTGAGATTGCCTGGGGCCACCCACACACCCACACATACACACACAAACACACAAACACAAACACATGAAAATGACTGCTTTCATTTCACTGTCTCTCCCTGGGAATCTGAGCATGTATATAAAATCACAACCCTAAAATCCAAGATTTACTCACTCTCCTGCAAAGCTATTATTTACAACGATTCACTAATAACACGAACAACTGCACAACGCTAACTCCTCCCATATGGGACAGCTTGGACGAAACCTCGATAAAGAGGGATCCCTCGTGTAAAATCCCGCAGGGAAAGAAATACTGACGGCTTTTGGACACACGTGTTACTTTGCTGGTCGGAAAAGTGTAAAGGCTGCAGGGTCAAAAGGGGAAACTTAACCTGAAGTTGTGTTACATCATCGAGCGGAGTGTGCTCGACTGAAGTTATCCAATATGCAACAGGCAGCAGTCAGTCTGAGGGGGGTGGAGGTGGGAGAAGGGAAGGCTTACCAGATGAAGTCGGTGCAGTGGCTGCAGAAAGTCGGCTGTCTGAAGAACCTGGCTATGAATTTATGGTTCTTGACTTCGTGGACGTTTTTTTGCCTCAGAGCACCTTTGCGAGCGAACCTATTCGCTACGTCCCCGGTGGACGAGTCGATTAAACTTAATTCAGACATGTCTCTCTCTCTCTCTCTCTCTCTCTCTCTAAAAAAAAAAAAAAAAAAGAACAAATCAATGCTACAGCTTGTAGTCTTGCTGTGTTGAAGTGTTTTTTTTTTTTCAGTCCGTTTAGCGGGCGCAGCCTTTCAGTGTAGAGCCAGCAGCAGAGTGCAGAGCGGCGGTCTTCACCGGAGACACTGTACTTACTGTCTGAGGGCTTTCCCTGCCTGTCGATGCCACTGGGCTGCTCCACTGACAGCTCTGCACGCTGGCAAGTCACACACAGTGATGGGCACTACATCCGGTCCACGCCTTCAAAGTAAAAGTCAGGTGCAGCTTGTAAGATTTAGTGAGGGGAAATGGGGTCTATCTGCAACTATCTTTTCATGTGTGTATAAACACATTATGGAACAAGGAATCTTTTATATCTTCATCCACAGAGACTTCTACTGCAGCCCAGAGCAGACAAACTTAATACTGGCTCCACAGAGCGCCTTTTGGTGTTTTGTGTGTGTGTGTGTGTGTGTGTGTGTGTGTGTGTGTGTGTATTTTACAGACACCATAGTTTGTCTTTCACACAAAGAAGGAGAGGCAACAGGGTCACAGTCAACAACTATACCATTAGATGGTACCAGGCAGCAACCTCCATGACTGTGAAGTGAAGCCAACTGCAGTTTCTCAAATGGCCACTTACAGCTGGCTTCAAAACAATTTCCATAAGCCCCCATATTAAAATGTCCAACTTCACAGCACAAATAACGTTTACAGCCTGTAACTAATTTCCCTGTTCATGACATCTGTAATGAAACAGATTTTTTTTTCTCCACCTGTTCATCCATCCATTATCTGTCACCGCTTATCCTCTTCAGGGTCACGGTGGGAGCCGTGGAGCCGATCCCAGCTAACTTTGGGTGAGAGGTGGGGGTCACCAGCTCATCACAGGGCACATAGAGACAAACAACCATTCACAGTCACATTCACACTAATTAACCTATTAAGTGCATGTCTTTGGAGTGTGGGAAGAAGCTGGAGTACCCGGAGAGAACCCATGCAGACACGGGGAGAACATGCAAACTCCACACAGAAAGGCGACTGTGCTAACCGCTGCAGCTCCATGCTGCTCACCTGCTCACATTAACCAGGAGACAGCAGAGGCAGGACCGCCACCACACTGAGCTACACAACGGCTCTTCTGAAAACTGTGGGTGACGTCATGGTTACAATGTCCATGTTTACTGCCTATTAATGGTATTAAATCCTACACACTGGTCCTTTAAAGGTCCCATATTTTACACTTTTACAGTGTTTTATTTGAATTTTTGATATCTACAAGAAAATATACTTTAAGTGCCAAAAAGCATCTCAGTATTGTTTTACATCTCATCTACAGTGTTGTAGTACTCAAGATCTGTCTTGGTCTCTCGGAAACGATGGCCTTGTCTCTGTCTTTGGCTTTGGGTTTTTATTTCAAGACCGTTCAAGACCACAACTGTGGGGATATCACCAGTGTTTCCCATTAATCACCTAATGATGTCTAACTTGCGCCGCCACACTTTCATAATTAACTGAAAATACTTTTTCAGTTCAGACATAACATGAGTTTTACTTTATGGCAAACCGACATTTGGCACACTGCTGAATAAAGTAAAACAAATGATGGTGAAAGCGGCTGAGAAGCAGTTCAAAAAGTTGTTCTACAATTTGTAGTTTTAGGGTTAAGGAGGACCACGAGGCAACGGCTGCAAAGTTATTCGAACAAATCAAATTCAGTATTTTATGAAGCAGGTTGTTTAAAAAATGAATATTGAAAATGAAAATGAATGAAAATGAATATGAACTAGTTCAGTTTTGGGACTGTAAACCCTGTGACCCTGTGATATAGCTGCCAGCAATCAGTGATCGGCCACAAAAATCCTGTTCAGAGAAAATTTAATATTGCCATCAAGAATTCAGCCAAGAGCCAAAGGGCTCATAGACAAACACATGTGGAGAGATGGGCAGCCACATAGTGGTGCCCTGGAGCAGTTAAGGTGCTCAAGGCACCTCTGCAGTGCCCAGGAGGTGAATTCTCACCTCTCCAGCTACCTGTCCACCCACCACACTTTGATCCATGCTGGACTTGAACCAGCCAGTTCCCAAACCAAGTCCCTACAGAATGAGCTACTGCTTCTGGTTTAAATATGGTACTTTACTGAACTAGACTTGATACACAGGGTGGACCAATAGAAATCTTCTGTGGACATGAAGCACAAGAATACTTATTTCAGTAAGTTTTTCCCTAGAAATGGCAATATGAATATAAGAATGGCAATGAATACTGTAAAGCCTTTTTATGCATGCATTTCAAGCTTTCATGAGCTAGTCTTGTCTATGTTTGCTTTAAAAGTGAGAAAATAATTAGGTCTACAGTAATACTACATTGTATGAACTACATTCACTACATTATAGAACATTTGTGAAAGCAGGATTTATTGCAGGGGGGTTGGACTGAATTACTTTTATCCAGGTATGCCTAATAAATTGGCAAAGTAAGTGTATAAAAACCTCAAACTGCCATGAAAAACAGAGCAGCTTTATACATTCGCCGCATTGAATCTCAGTTACAGTCGCAAAGGGGTTCACAATGCCCTTGTTGCCAAATAATACATGAAAGTGACACCAGTCAACCATCAAAAAGGACCCATGAAAGCTTTCTGGATATTCGGACTTGTACTGTTAAACACAGGGTATTGTTGATTATAGCCACAATTTAAGCTCTTTGGAGGAGTTGAACTGGCAACCTTCTGGTTTTAAGCAGAAATCTTTTAATTGGCAGACTATTTCTGTAGTGGATGTTGAGTCAGTGGATTCTTATTGCCCAAATTACCACATTTTACAGCATATTATCATAGATCCAAACCTGTGGAGCTACTATACTCAATCCAAACCCCACAGAGCCAATCCTTTAATCTCTTAAATCTCTGGCACGATTTTCCAAAAGTGTCTTTTGCAAATTTTTAATTCTTAAAGCAAACTTCCTGCTCATGGTCTGTGTATCTTCGTGCAACTTGACAGCTTCTCCACTCTGCTTCCTCCTTTTCACTCGGGCTGATGTCACGCAACAGGACCGCTGTGGGAGGGAGGGAGGGAGGAGGCCCCTGGTCCCGCTGCAGGAATTTAGGATGGGGGCGTCACCGTGTGGCACAAGAGCGCATTACACATGTTTTGGCTGATCTTTAAAAAATGGTTCATTGCTTGTATGTGTTCAGTACTTCTCTCATGAAGATGTTGCGTTTGAGTGGCTTCAGCTTTTTTTCTTCTGTGTTCTGTATATGTAGCTTGGATTAATATTACACAACTCTAATATTTTCATTGAACTGACTCAGATAATGCTTAACTGTGTTTTTCAGCTTGTTCTTAAAGGTCCGGTGCGTAAGATCTATATATGGCAGAAACTGAAGATGATATTAATTAAGTATGTATTAATTGGTGTATAATCACCTGAAAATAAGCATTGTTGTGTTTTTGTTACCTTAGAATGAGCATTTTATATCTACTAAGGCAGCAGGTTCTCTTCTTCAGAGTCTGCCATGTTGAACTGCCATTTGTCTACAGTAGCCCAGAAGAGACAAATCAAACACATCTCTGGATAGGGCCTTTAATGTTTTATGAGTTTCACAGCCCCTGTGGTTTCTCCTATCTGGTTGGAAGGGGAGCAATGTTGGCTAGATGCACTAAATCCTACACACTGGGCCTTTATTGATCTTTTGCAGTGGTATGTATTTTTAACTACATTCATTACTTAGGTGGTCTAAGTAATGAATCTACTGCTGGTGTTTTACTTCGGCTGGATTACATTTCTTCTCATTTTCTCACTGCTATAAAGGATTTACCTACTGTCTCTAGAACATTTCTCTTTGGGTGCTTTACCAATTTACTGGAGTTCACTGACCAGCAGAGCAGCCTAACCATCTCAGTCCTTCTCATGTGAAAGGCAAATATTTGCAAACTGAATTGGGTTAAATAAACCAGATCTACTTTTCCCTGAAATCAGATGGTTTTGGGACTTATTCCCATTTTAAACTGTCAGTGACGTGATATACCAGCCAAAAGTCTGGACACACTTTCTCATTCAGTGCTTTCAGTGGTTCAGTAATAAACAGACTATCTCGTCTTGCATGCTGATTCAACTCATACTTCCTAGATTTTCCTTATCAGACCAAAACGCATATTCTTGTTAACCCAAACTAGAGCAATACACAGCATACCTGCTTGTTTATTCTTGTTACTGCTGTAATGTTGTTTCTTTGCTTGATTACAGCAAACAGCTATTGAGCTTTACTAAAAAGGGCAATAGATGGTTTAAGTACTGTTCATCAAAAATCTGTATCTGACTGTTTGTGTTGTGTGTGCACAGAGCCTGGGGAGTCTATGTCTTTTATTATTCATGAGTTGATATCACACTGTTTGTCTGCTGCTGGTTCATGTACCAAATCAAGGTTATCGATCAATTCTGAGTAAATATGCAACAGTGTAGACCTTTGTGCTCAATCAATAGGAAGTTACACTGACGTCGGATTGGATCAGATTATCAGGACCTGTTTTACCAAGTAGTCCTTATGTTGGTCACTTTTCCACCCAGATGCAGTGGAGACTTCACTCCTAAGAAGATGTTTCTGAAATTGACTTTGCTGGTCCTTACCCAGCTAGCTTTATACACAACTGTAACAACCAAGAAAGGTAAAATGGATCGTTTTTATTTGAGCACGGAATTAATTCATTGTGCTCATTGGTAATGTGCTACAATTAGTCCTGCTTTACTAGCCGTCAATCACTGTCTGTTATGTATTTATATTTTTGTACTTTATGCATCTGACTAATGGTGTGGCATCAGAAGTAAAGTGTTCACAATTCACAACATTATGATCTATACACTGGATGAGTTGTTGGCTAAAATTAATTACAGTCGTGAATGTAATTCAAAATCTACCTGCAGAATATGAACATTTATTCCATTAATCCTTTAAGCCTTTTATATATTTGTCAAATTGTACTTCTGGTCTCTCACCAGTATGTGGCCGACCACCCATCACTGACGGCATTGACGAGTTGACCCTAAGACGTGTGTATGAGGTTGGTGAAGAGGTAACCCTCACATGTGAACGGGGGTACTTGCCTTCAACAGCAACCCCTCGAAGGATGACCTGCACCGGCACAGGAGAGTGGACACACGCAGACCTGACGTGTTCCCGTGAGTTTACTGGAGCTATTGCACTGGAACAGTAGAGATTCTTAAATAGATATGGTCTAAAATAGGAATTATAGAATGATAGAAATATAAACTAAGTAGGAGTAAAAGTTGGCTTTAAAAATGTTTTGTACTGCAGTTGACCATTTAAAGCAAAAATCATACATCAAAATGCAGGAATATCAGTTTTTAAAAATCTATATTGTCGGGCTATAAAACACATACATATATATTATATATACTTTAATTGTTGATGCATTACGTAAACAATTTCTCTTGAAGAAATATTCAGCTCAAAGAGAAAGATTGGTCATCAAAAATGTGAAAGAAATTTTTTTAGCAGATGTTTGCAGTAAACTCTGTTCTAGTGGTCAAGTTGTTCATATGTAAGAACAAAAGGCTGTCATAGCATTAAAATGAGTGGTTTGTCATATTAAATCCACTCTGTTCTTGTTTCAAAAGGTCATTTCTGAGACACAACGAATGTTTTCTGTTGTTCTGCTGGCTGTAGTGTTGCCTTACCTACACTCAAAAAAAAAGTTTTTTGGCCATAAATTTTCCATCCATTTGAATGACATAGTGTAGTAGTATTACATAAATCTTATTACTTGCTTCACATTAAGTTTATGAGTTGATTTACATTAAACTTTTTTAAAAATTTCCGTCATGCATTTTGGACAAATTTTTTTATGAGTGTACAAGAGAAGTAGATTCAATGTTGTATCTTTGTTTTATAGCCAAGATGTGCCCAATCCCCAGACCTCTACAGCCATTAGCAATGGGGAGAACAGAAGCTCCATTCAAGAGTGTGCTCAACTTCACATGTGATGACGGGTAAAAGCTACATTGTAGTTTTCTAAATAGATCATTGCAAGGTGTGTTTACAATAACACGTCATAATAATGTGAAATTTTTTTTACAACAGGTACGTCATGATGGGAGCCAATGAAAGCAAGTGTTTACATGATGGTACATGGAGCAATCAACCACCTCTCTGCAAAGGTACTGGAGGACAATATACGCAGAGGAAATGTTAAGCAACACTGCATATAACTTTTGCTTTGCTAAAATCAAAAAACTGCAATAATACAAGATATAAAGGCCAGCTAATATTACTTACTAGTCTGACAGCAAAAAGAGCCAGCTGGGCGTCTGTCTTTTAGCCTTCTATTTCATGAAGCTCTTGCCAGCCCATAAAAGTCAGTCCCACATTTACTCTGATTTGATTTGTCTGGCGGCTTCTTGCGCAGTCATTTGCTCTTTTTTTCTTCTTAGCTTCCTCTGCCGACATCCCCTTTGTTCTCAGCGTAACTCTAGTAAGATAATTTTTCTTCTTGCAGCTGTGAATTGTCCACTACCCAAGACACTTAGAGATGGAAGAATTGTCCATGATAAGCCAGTTACTGGAACCACCGTCATGTATGGGCACGGCTGGACATATGAGTGTAATCCACCTAAGGCACCAAGTTATGAGAGGGGAACCTGCAACGCTGATGGAACGGCAACTGAGCCACCTGTGTGCCAAGGTATGCGGATGATATTATTAACTATTCCTTCCCCTTTCTATTTCTCTCCTTCATGACTACCGGCCAAATAGGCAATTTTCCCACAATGAAGCCAATCTTCCAGCATTTTAAAAATGTTTTCTCAACATGTTGTTCTTCACCCTGCCTTTTGCATTTGTAACAACTAAACTAAATGTTGCTTCCTCACACTTTTTAATCTTCTTTTGATGATCCTAGATGTGAGCTGCTCCATTCCAACAAGCATACCAAATGGCTTCATCACGTTTGCTGTGAGAAGACAACATAGCTACAAGGAGAAGGTTAAGTATGCCTGCAATGACCACTATGTTCTGGATGGTCAGGCTGAGATACAGTGCCAAAACACAGGGAACTGGTCTTCCAAGCCAGTTTGCAGGGGTGAGTTATGGGAAACTTAAATCTTAAGAACTACCCAAAGCTGCATTTCTGTTTTATGTTTCATGCAAACGATTCTGGATCTAATTAATCAGGAGTCAATTAGTAAACCACAAGATATGTTGAAATAGTTTTTGTGCATCACAAGCTAGCAGAGTCTCCAGAGAAACATTAAACTCTCCTCAACATTCATCACTGCTTTTATGCAAAACTGGATGTGGTAATTAATGTTAATGTCAAAATCCACTTAGTGGATTGGCAATGTCTGGTAAAAAGATGCTTCAACTGCTCTGTTTCTCAACACAGCTCCCTGCACAGTTGGCATCAAAAGAGGCCGCATCTTCTACAATAGTAGGAAGATCTGGATCGAAGAATTGAAACCCAACAGAGTCCTCCATGGAGAACATGTTGCCTTCTATTGTAAGAACAAAGTTGACAAGTGTGGCTACCCTGTAGCCAGCACCTGTAACGATGGAACCCTCCCCATCCCAGAATGCTTCGAGGGTGAGTTCTTGTCAGCCCCCCAAAATCTAATTTGAACTTCTCTAGTTCCCCCAGTGGAGGTTTGAATGTTCGATAGAAAATTTCTCACTGAGTAAAGACAGTCAGCATCGTGGTCATCGTCACGTGGTCATAGTCCACGTCAATTACAAAAGTGTGTTCAAGGAGTATGAGATGGAAATTATTAATTATTAAAGATGAAAGTAACGCTTTCAGCAGAGAAGATCTGTTTTTCTATAGAGCACAAAACAGAGCTACCTCAAATTTTTTCTATTGCTAGGGAAAGAGTTGACTTACACATCAATAGCAATTCAAATAATGTTTTCATAAGAAGGGGAAAGTATAGTCTATATATGGTTTAATTATTTGGCACAAGAGGAAATGTTAGACAAAGAATGACTCTGGATATTTCATTCAAAACTGAGTTTGGGCAAAAGTAAGCTCTAATATCTGCACGCTTGTCAACAGTGGTAATAGTGATTCCCTGAAAAAAATGTTACATAATATGTCTGTCAAATGGCTTACAGATGTCTTTGGAAGGGCTCACAATGTTTCCGTGCAGTCATGCATTTTATGATTACAGTCATATATCTGCCTTTTCTTTCTTTCTTTCTTTTAGAACCAGGCAGGGTGGAGTACAACCTAAGGTCAAAAAGCCTGGCATCTGAAATCCAAATGTGTGCCACTTCTCCCCCTGCAAGTCCCACAAGCTCTGCAAGACCGGCAT
Organism: Protonibea diacanthus; assembly: GCA_028641955.1. Lineage (NCBI taxonomy): Eukaryota > Metazoa > Chordata > Actinopteri > Sciaenidae > Protonibea > Protonibea diacanthus. The sequence continues at coordinate 17,956,426 of CM053977.1, read as the reverse complement.
AACTTTGCACAAAATGATCTGGAACAGCATGTACACGGACGGGATATGAATAATTGGATCGTGAATAATGAATCTGTAACAATATGCTAAAGGAGGCTACTTTTGTTTGCATTGTTTTGTCCCCTTCATCATTTATTATGCCTCATTTGTCATTTGCAAGTAATAATAAACTGATAATGGTGTATATTAATAAAATCATTTCATTAAAGGTGGGGTAGGAGATGTTGGGAAAACAGTTCCAGCAAGCTATATTTTGAAAATACACACCCATGCCTTTTCTTCAGACCTCCCCTCGAAACCACGCCTTCAGAGTAATGGAAGGGTCTCTATTCGTTCACGAATTGGTGCAGAGGGGGAGGGAGAAGTTTGATGGACGTGTCAGGATCCAATCGTAATGAGCAGCCCCATCAACGTGATTGGACGGTGTTTTCCCATGATTTCGCCCTCTAGACTGGACTAAAAAATGTTGGTTTTTTTTGACAAACCTTCCATTTTACTGGCTGCAATGGAGTTGTGAAGAGGTTTTCAAGCAATATGATAAAAAATGCTCCAGAAAACATCTCCTACCCCACCTTTAAGGCTGTAAAATGTACCTTAGAGAGTCAATGACCTGCAGATACATACATGTCACACATACATACCCAATACAGAGGTTACAATAAATACTGAATGTAAAAAAACTGAACCATTTGTGTCCAAAAACTGATATCTCCTTCCCCAGGAGATTTGATTCAACTTCATACCTTAGTTTTGTGTGATTTTAATGTGAATCTGTAATCTGTAATAAAAATAATTCATAACTTCCACGAGACTTTAACCACTCTTATGTGATATCGTGGTGTGAACAACACCTCACGCATCAGATAGTGTAAACGGTGAAGTGGCGAGTGGTGAAATGCCCTCAAGACAGTGGCACAAAATGACATAAAGAGCAAGGCCATAAGAATATCATAGTTTTAGATATATTTTATACTCTTAACTTCATGCTTTTATTCAGCAAAGTTTGTGTGCATGTGAGTTTAAAGTGCCTGCCTCTGTAGATTTCAGATCCTGTCACTTTAGTGCTTCTCAGGATGAAATTGCCTGGACAAGCTCCATAAAAGTTGTAAATGGAAATATAAAAGGAATAGTTAAGGGGCATAGTAAATGTAAAGTAGTAAATAGTAAGTAAGTGTTATATAGTTTTGGTAAGGCACCCATTCACAGACAAATACACTCATCTGAATTACTGCATTGCTTTATATTTATTGGAATATGGAAAATGATATCAAATCATAATATCTTGTACCAGTTTTTTCTTTACAGACCTCACATGGTTCTGAGACTTGATAATACCTCTGTAAGAGGCATTTTTGTTGTCATTATGTTGTACGAGGCACCAAGCATGTTATTGGTAATGATGGTGGCTTGATACTAAGCTCTTGAAAAAGATCTAAGTAAGAGCAAAATAAGAGCAAATGGCATTTTCTTCTTTTTTTAAGGGAGGGGGACATTTGTTGTTTCACAATACAATATTGCTGCAATGCAGAAAACTCGTGGACTGTGTCACTTCCAGTAAAATATCACAAGGCAAAAAAAAAAAAAAAACACCCAAAAGAAAAAAAAACACACAAATCAGCAGTGAGCTGTTACTTCATGCTGCTCCTCTGTTATCTTTTAACTTTACGAGGGACACAAACAGCAGCAGGAGAGGGAGACAGAAGATTTGGTATTTGAAGAGACCATAAGAGAGAATTGAGGAACATCTGAACAAATTTCAACAAAAGATGGAGCGCATTTTGATTCTGTTGTGTCAATTTGTCTTTTTTATCACCCTGACATCCGGACAAGATCATGGTATTTGTTATTATTACTGGCTTCTATCTGACATTATATTGCTTTAGCATCAGGTAATTTCTTTTATTTTACAAGACACAGATTTAAAAGAAATTTAGCCGTTTATGTAATGATTATGTTGATTTTAGAGACAGGATTACATGAGTTGTTGCTATAAATGGTGTGCTGTTTTTCCATCATCACGCTGTGTTTTTGTTTTTGTGTCCTGTCTATATAAAATAATATTCTTTGTGACATATGGAATTCGATTTTTTTTTCTTCTTGATTTTCTACAAGTTTTCTTAATTCAATCATACTGCTTAACAGCATACACACACATACACACACACACAGTTCCTCTATTTCAGAGTCAGCACATGACTGCATGGCACTTAAGATCAGTAAATAGTTAAATTCCTGCAGTGATAACACAGACCTGTTCAAATGACAGAATTGGAATGTTAGCTGTATGATGTAAATCTATTGAAATATGTTTTTTTATACACATTTATTATTAAATCTATTTGTTCTTGTAGTGTGTTTTAGGCCTGAGCTGGATCGCAACATTGATTTGGATGGGGTCCAGAGGTTCTTTAACCCCGGTGCAGAGTTATCGCTGTCCTGTAAACAAGGATACACCCCTGTGTCTGGCCCTCGGACGATTGTTTGCACTATCAGTGGAGAATGGACAAAAACAAAATTATTTTGCATGCGTGGGTTCCCATTATTCTTGTCAAACCTTGAAGTTTTTAAAAGTTCAATAGTGAAGTAATTTTCTAGAAAACATCAACATTTTTAAAGAAACAGTGAAATATTAATATAGTATACTATACAAATATATTTATTCATATATTTTATTATCCCAAAGCAATTTGAACCATTTCTACCAGTTTCTAATTACTATTCTCTGGTATCATAAATATGTAGATAAGTACATATTGTTGCATTTTACAATTCTGTAGTTTCCTCTGTTCCTGCTTCAGTACATGAATAGTATTTCAGGACTTAAGAATGCATTATTTGTACTCTGTACTGTGGCAAAATAAATGTTTGCACAGTTTACACAACTAGATCACAACATGAATTCTACAACAAAGACAGCAAACATGTCATTCCATGTTTGAATTATTCATAAAAAGCAAAGCTTTCCACTTACATGTGTTCTCTGTTCTGTCACCTCTCTTACAGCAAAACGGTGCCCCTATCCTGACCCACCATCTAACGGAGAATTATACTATGAGGATGTTGTGTACCAGAGCACTATCAACTATACTTGTAATGAAGGGTAAAGTAGGAATATCTTATTGAATTTCTTGTTGACAAGTATCAATATCATCTCTCAGGCTCTCTCAGCTAACTTGCTCTCCATAATACAAAGGCAGTTATAATTTTATATTTTTTATTTGTATGTAATTTGTTTCCACTGGTGCCATTACAACCAATTATATTTAAGTATATATATTTAAGTTCTCTTTTTTTGCCATGATACGCAACAAACAAAGTTATCAACTAAAAACATGCTTTTTGGTGCCACGATCTTCTTTAGCATACAGGTGAAGGTGTGGTGACCAAAGTCAGTGTGCATCTATTATTTCTTATTATTTATTATTATTTCTCTGACCTACCAATATTTGGATTCCTGATTTCAGTGAATCATCCCATGTTTTGTCTACTTATTTGCAATATAAGTTGACTGAATAACATGGCTGCTTTGCACAGGTACATTTTGATTGGAGCCGACTCTGCTGAGTGCCTTGCCAATGGAACATGGAGCACAGCAGTACCAGAGTGCATACGTATGTAATCCATTACACGGAAATAATAAAATTCTTCTAATTTATGTCTCTAAAGTTCTATTCTTATTTTTAGTTTTATCACATAATAATAATTTATTTTACTTTATTTATATATCTGTACTTATTACTTATTGTCCTTGTGCTGCTGTAACGACCAAATTTCCCAGCTGGGGATCAATAAAGGTGAAAGGTGAAAAAAAAGGCTAAATTTACCCTGGTGTAAATCTAAACAAGCCATGAAAAATAATATAAGAAACAAACACATATAATAAACATTATAAACAATTAAAATATAAACAAACTCAGATAAATAAACTCATCCGGTACAGTCATACATTATCTGCCAATACACATAAATTGGTATTTTCCGTCTTTTCTCTTATAGCTGTGACCTGTGGCCTCGCTCCGATCCCAGAGTTTGGAATGATAATTTATGACAGGATGATCAGTGGGAATACCACTGATCACGGCATCCATGGGACCTACAAGTGCCTGCCTCCATACGTACTGTTTGGAGATCCAAGGACAGAGTGCACTATCGATGGCACTTGGACAAAGACCCCGGAATGTCGAGGTAGGTTAGAAATAATAAAGATACTAAAGATAATATAGAGACAATAAAGATAATGAAGACTTTTCAAAATTGAGTTTCAAAGTTCAATCTTAAACTCACCACAAGGTTTATACTTGTGTAGTTTGTTTGTTTCTGTATGCTTCCACCTAAGCTTTGTATTGCTATAGTATATAGAGTACTTAACAAACTAAAATGTTTGATTTTCTGCAATTTCGAAATTTGAAGCTTTCTGACTGCCCTTTGTTCTGAGAGAAAATCAGCAAATCGCACTGACTCAGAGATATGTGGGGACATCCAGTGGACAGCTGAGGTTGTTGAGCATTGCAAAATCAATACCCCCAAGCACTAGCGGTTGGTTTACACATGCAGTATGAGACTGGGTGAATATTTCATTAATGACATCTATCTGCTGTTAAGCACCATGTAAGTTTCTAATACATATATTGAAACACACAGACAAAACAGTCTGCAAAACAATTTTAGGTGATGTGGATGCCATTTGGTCTTCTCCACCTTCGGGGGAATTTTTCTAAAACGCTTTAAAATGGAAAACAGTGGTATAATTGGCAAGCAATTGAAAAATAATAGAAAACACATAATGGCAGACAACATGACATCTCTAATAAAATAACTATTTTGTTCCCTTTACAGTGGTGACCTGCCCCCCACCAGAGAACATCGACAGAGGCTACATGTCAAGCAGTGGACCAAGAGAATATGACTACATGGAAACCGTCAACTACGGCTGCCATGGAGATTATGAAATTGAAGGAAGCTTCCAGATTGTTTGTCAGCAGGATGGGAAATGGTCTGAGAAGCCATCCTGCAATGGTAAGGTTACAACCAATATTACAGCAATTTTACATAAAAATGTTTGGTGACAGCTGCATTTCTTGGGTGATCTTGCAAGGTGAATAGGCTAAGACTTGTTTGCAGTATACAGTGTTAGTAGCTGTAATATAGCTCCACAAAAACAGTACAACACTATATTTCCAGTAAAATGTTTTTTTCTTCTGCCTTCCCTACAGCTCCTTGCAGTGTTAGCATACAGAGAGGAAGGATACTCTACAAAGGGCAAAAGATCTGGATCGCAGACCTAAGTCCAAACAAAGTCTTGCACAAAGAAATTGTCTCATTCTACTGCATGAACAAGGCCGGGAACTGTGGTTACGCAGTGCCAAGCCAGTGTATCAATGGAACACTCAAAACCCCTGACTGCTTTGAAGGTAAGGAATATTTAATGAAAAAACACAATATACCATAGTCAGAACACTAGATAGGCTTTGTTGATTTATTGATGTATTTCTGTCACATTACTATCACTCCTGAGCCTCACAGCCTAAGGCATCAGTGTTGCCAGCTTTGCAGTGTCAGCTTTTTAAGTAAAGTTGCTTAATTGCTCATTTCTAACTCCAGTTATCACGTTTAATGAATATAAAGGTTCATTGTGTAAGATTTAGGGGGCTACATTTACAGATTATGGCAGACATGGAATATAATATATTAATAACTTTGTTTTTATTTGTGTATAATGACCTGAAAATAAGAATAGTTATGTTTTTGTTACCTTATAATTAGCCTTTTATATCACAGTCTGCCATGTTGAACCAACATGTTTCTACAATAGCTCAGAACAGACAAACTAAACAGTGGTTATAGATAGGGCCTTTCGTGTTTTACATGCATTTCAAGGCCACCAGGTTCTCCTGCATGCTTAGAATGGAAGGGGTTGCAATCTGCAGGACACTGCTAGATGCCACTAAATCTTAAAGACCGGACCTTTAATGTTTATAAATTCTAAATAATATCAACAAAATGGATTGAAACAACTGGTTCATAGCCCAGTTATTGTCTCCTGGGTTCAATGTATTTCAGAAAATGAATGTAATTACTTTAGCCTAAGTAGCCTTATACCTCTAAAGATTTTTAGCTATGTTTGGTTATTTCATTGCATTGCTCCGCTTCTAACGAATTGGCAAAATAAACCTGGGGTCTTTGGTGATCTGAGGCCTCTTTGCTAGGTTGGTAATCCACTTATATGTGGGAGTAAATTATTAATGCCTAAATTGCTTCTGGGCTTAATCACAATAAAACATTTTGCTTCTGCAATTCATTTTTTCATATAATTTTGTTTGTAATGAACAAAATAGATAAGACTTTTTGACTGTGGGCTATTTGGTTATTAATATATTCAGCAACAGGAAAAATGAATCAATTAACTCATGTTATTTTCCCATAAGCAGGGAAGTAATATTGTATTAATTCATTTAATTGATGGAACAGTGTGTGCAGAGTGTTCCCATCATCCAAATTAAGAAGAGTGCAATAGCAAGTATTGTCATTATTATTGTCATTATTACATTTCAAAAAGTTAATATCTTTACAGATTACAGTCTCCTACAAATAAGAGATAAGACAAAAGAGAATTTATTGTCATCTGTTTTGTATGAATATAAAAAGGATATCCAGTGAAGTACAGCATACTGTATGGAGGAACAAAATTGGGTTTCTCCTTGCCTCTGGTGCAAAACAAAATGAATGCTGCAACATTCAGACTACACATAAGGTGCAAAGAATAAGCTACAAATGAAGTAAGGGAAGGGCGAGGGTTTTTCTGTGACTCAATGAATGATCATCAAAGACTTCAATTATTAAGGATCTGTACTTGTGTTGCAGTATGTGGACATATTCTAACCTATTTTCTCTCTCTCTCTCTCTCTCTCTCTCTCTGTCTTTTCTAGAACCGAGTGGTATTAATTATAATCTTTATTCAAGTAAGCTTCCATCAGAAATCACACAGTGCTGAGACAGCAGCAGATACCTTGCCTGATGATTATTAAACTACTGCAATATGAAAAAGGTAGTGTTCTGCTCTTTCAGATAATAATATGGTCTGACTGAAGCTGTCTTTTCAGACATGATTTTATCTGACTCTGCCCTGATTGAGAAATGTATTACGTATGCTGTTACTTCCTTTTCTGTTGATGATTTACTTTGGCAAATCAATTTTATAAAAATAAAAGATGCCAAATACAATATATGAAGGATAGTTGACAAGTTCAGTGAATGTGATGTATGGAAATGCATTAATTGTAGCCACAAGCAGAAATGTCCATTATTAAAGTAATGAGGCACTGCATGCACACTTTATTAGTTTTTAGTTTGTATTGACAATATCAATTTTTACTGCCGAGGGTGAAGTGGTCTAAAAATACTGTAATGAGTAAAATACTTTTTTTTAATCTCATATGAAATAAATCATATTCCAATGTCTCCAGTGTCAATGATTTTGAAAGGTAATACATTAAATTACTAGGCTCTCTCACACGTACTTTAAAATCTCTTACACCAAACAGAACATAACAACACAAAAGTCACTCACTTGTGATAGGCATCATAATAGCAAATAAACCCTCATTGGTCTCAGCAAAATCTTAAGAGGTCCATCGTGTGTCAGCCCTGTGCTACAAGCTATGGATTGTTTATTTTTATTTTTTTCCAAGCTTACAACTGTTATGTCTTATTTTGCATTATTATGTACCAATGTGTGTTGTGTTGAGATTTTTAAGGATATTGTGTACACATAACTCCGATGGAGACATGGAACATGCAAGCCTATACAGGATGTTATTATAAGACAGTGTGGTACAAATCTATTATAACAACCATCCATGTTTGCGGCAAGTTAGGTCATGATAGTTAATGAGTGCAAAGTGTTGCTCATGCAAACATAGTGATACAAACATTGTGGTTATATGCAGTGGTGGAGAGGTATATAGTATTAATTTATATTTTATGTATGTATTTAAGCAGCCCGTCCAGCAAAGGATACATCTTTTTAAACAGTCTATGAAATAACTGCTTTATTATGAACAGTGACATGTAAGACTACTTTTGCATATTTAGCTCACCTAAATATGGGCCACTGGTATCTGCACATTGTTATCTTCTGCTGCTTGACTTCAGCAAGCAGTCATGAAATGAACTTAGAAGACCGAAGATGCAAAGAACACAGAAGAGGTGAAGATTTTGACGTTTTTGTCAGTCTTTACAAATGATAAATGGAATGTTATTATCTTGTTATATTGTCTATATTCATATTACAGAACAATTGAGGGAGTTGGGAGTCTATACTATACTATACTTGGACATTATGTTATTACATAAAAATAAACTTAAACTTGACACGCGGTGTGGATGTGCTGCTCTGGCTATAATTTCTGACCTATATTTTCTTCATTAGTGTAAGCTTTACTGAGTTGTTTACTGAGTCAGTTGGCAATGCACAGAGTGAATTAAAAGGTCTTGTGTGTAGGATTTAGTGCTGCTTAGTGGTGAAGTTACAAATTGCAACCAAATCAATACTCTCCCATGTCTCACCCTCTCCTTCCAAGCAGGTAGGAAGTGAAATTCACATAAAAATCAAAAGGTCATGGTTTGCCAGATTTGTCTGCTCAGGGCTACCATAGAAATATGGCAGTTCAACATGGCTGACTCAGTGGAAGAGGACCCGCTCTCACTGTAGAAATAGAGGGCTCATTTTAAGACAACAGAAACATAATGATTCTTATATTCAGGTTATTATACACTAATGGAAATATACTAATGGATACTGTGTTCAATTCCTGCCAATAAAAACGTACACACTAAATCTTTTAGTTTCCTTAAATGAACTTATGTACTTCTATCGTCACCTACAACGCATTCAGAAACCACAACTTCCGTTTTTATACCTTCCACAATAAGAGCCCTATACAGCGCATATACAATGAACTTAAATTCATCCTAAGCATTACCAACACGCAATCCAATACCATAGCTTACAATAGTAATTTGATTCGTTACACTCTGCAAACTTAATATAGCTATCTAATTAGACAGCTGAAGATAAAGCTAGTTAAGCCGCTTATTTTGACGTAGCTGGCTAACTAACTAGCACAGACAGACAGACAGACAGACAGACAGACAGAAAGTCTCACACAATCCTAAACTCCAAAATCATCAGTGACTGCTGCTGGTCTGTCGCTTTCTTACATGTCCTGCACCACATGTCGCATAAAATAACAATAAACACTGTTTATATCTGAACAAAACAAGAGTCTGCATCAGTAAGCAGTCTCGTGTTTCCGGTCGCCGCTGACAAACGTTCGTCTTTTCTCGCGAGATCCCACGGGCTCCACTTTCTTCTCGTCCAGCATGGCCGCGCTGTATGAGGGCTACACGTTGTGCGGACTTGTTCCAGCTCAAACTCTGTCAAACTCAGGCATTCAGGGGGTCGAAACGGAGAGAGACAGCGACCATGTCGTCGTCACCGACTCAACCAGATCTGTCACGTTGTACAAGGTAACGTCAAACGTTTGTTTTAAGGAGGCTCTTTGAACCGGGGCCAGCTGATATGTGAGACCTGTGCAACTCGTGCTGGCATCCTCGGCTGGTCTTAGCAACAGTGACAGGAACCAACAGGACAGACGGGGTACAAGCTTAGCTGTGATAGCACCTCATTTTTACTTAAAGTTGTAAGTAAGGGTCGCATAAGCTCGAGTCAACATCATGACAGGCTACAAAAACAGGCAGATGTCTGCTAACGGTCGCTATATCCACTGTAAGACACACATTTTGCTAACTAACGGTAGCTTTGAATGGCTAGGCTCAGCGTGCATGTGCCTGTTTATTTGTAACGATTATACCTGCCCATAAATAACTTACTAAGCTCCTTTTCAGTAAGTGTTGGACTTAACTCAGTAAGAGTTGGACTCGCTTCCTCCAACAATAGTTTGTTTTGTAGAAAGAAGTGAAGGAAGGCCTTTTGTACCTTCTTTATTTTATTATGTTGTTGATCTTCTTTTTGTTGATCTGACAGGTTTCAGACCAGAAGCCGCTGAGCAGCTGGACAGTGAAACAAGGACAGACCCTGACCAGTTCAGCTGTCTACAACTCACAAACCAAAGAATATGTGGCAGTCACAAACAACAAGGTAGACCTTTATTTTCAGTCATTCTTGTAGAGGCAAGGTGGAGAAAAGCACACACGGGTCTATAAGAAGGAGGTGCTTACATTGTTTACAGCGCCGTCTGTAAACTGTCAGACTGAAATCGGTCATAAATCAGTTCTAACTTGAAATATACAAACTATACTTTAACTTTTTTACAATTAAAGATGTGCAGTGAGCTCACACACACTATCAGCACTAGATTATTTGAAAAAGTCATGACTAAAATGTTCTCTCTTCAAGTAAACTTGTAGTGAGTTCACCCTTCTTTTGCATGACTTCATTCTCCCACCAAATTGTCTACGTTAGGCAATGTGCAATTGGTCCATATGGATACTAGTTCCCTACACAATCATACCTTATTCAAAGGTTTGACCTGCCTAATTTATGCGATGTCTCCCTCCCCCCCATCTATTATTTATGCATTTAATGTAGTCTCTAGATGAACTTTCAGACATATCTGCCTGACGTTGTCTTCACAAAATAACACCTGTTTGTGTTTTGTTTTTAAGGTGATCAGAATTTGGAAGGAAGAAGACATAATCTTAGATAAAACCTTCAAAGCAACTGTAAGTGTGAACGTGGCTGTTTACGGTCCTGATATGCTTGAATTAGTTTTTACGTAGTGTGTAGTCTGATGTGAGAGCCAGAAATGTTTCAAAGCTGTGTACTCACCATTAGATGTGGGTAGCCAGAAAACTTTGATCCTTGTTCCAAATGGTCACACTTTGAAGATGAGCTGAAAAGCCTTTTGTCACAGAGAGGAGTGAGATGTGATGAATCATACTATTGGGGATAATGGTGCACACTGTTGGACAGTCTCCCCTCAAAGGCATTCATGGTGACTGTTGAAATACATTAAGACATTTATTTTATACAATTTCACTGCTGAAAGCTTAGCATGTCAGTTACTTGATTGCTTAACAGACTGTATGAATATTTGAGTATTTTGCTGCCAGTCCACTCAAAAGATAGTTGATAATGTGACTTCTGGTCACAAGTAAGTCAGTGTAACCCTTTTATTTCTGTTCCAATCAATGGGTTAAGTTTATAATTTATTTTACAACAAGGTATTCATTGAGCCTCAAAGCTAAAAATTAACAATCCCCTCCTAACTACAGTGGTGATTTCCATTTAGAATGTCTCTTAATCTGATTTAATTCTGGTTTCCTCCATAGATTTGTGACTAAAACAGGACAAATTCTCATTCCTACCTCCTATTCTCTCCAGGTGTCGTCAGATGTCTGGAGGGTTCACTGTGTACCTGGAGGGCAGCCTGTGGTTTTGTTCCAGAGAGGAGCTGTGAGACTCTTGGAGTCTCTCCTTTCTGCTCCTCAGCAGTCAATAGAGGAAGTCCTGGCTCAAGAAGAGACCATTAGGTCAGTATCATTAAGCTTTACAGCCCAAGTAACTCATTTATGTTATTATTGAGTGTGAGTGAGAATCTGACCTAAAAGTAAAAGCTACATCTCAACCAGCACATTTGCACATCACATTTATATAGACAAAAGTTAAAATGTTGAAATGAGCCGATTGGCTGTACTGTGCTGCAGTCTAACCTGTTACCTGTCAGTATGAGTGTGTTGTTGATGATTCTCTTTGTCTTCAGGTGGAGCACCAACATAGTGGCAGAGTCACAGCAGTTTGTCATCTTCACAACTGAACAGGTAATGTGACAAACTTCAATTGTTTGGCTTTTGGGGAGAGACACAACCACTAACAATTCAAAGTGTTTATTATACTTTTATTATTATTATATTGCAGTACTATTCTCTTTATTTCAGGACATACTTATGTGTCTGCTTGTATATAATGACCCATTTACAAATAAATAATTATTTCTGTCCTTGTCTGCTGTGCATCAGGTGTGACTAGAGGATTGTTTGTCTGTAATGGCTGTCAATGTCTTCCCACAGAAAGGAGAGAATTTCCTCTACCTGCAGAGACTGAATCCCAACACCCTACAGAGGTACCGACTGGAGAGAGAGGAGCCCGGTCTTTCTCCGCTCAGCTTCTCTGCCTCCTACAGGGACAAACACATCCAGCTGCTTTATCTCTGTAAGCCTGAAAACGTTTTTAACATCAGACTAGTTTTGTTTTGTGTAAAGGGTTAATCGCTTAAGATGAACGACCCATACAATGTGGAGCACAAATGCAGGATGTTGAATGCAGGATAAGTTTAATAGCTGTCAATAGTTCTCTCTAATCTTTTCCTCCTTTTTACCTTTTTGTCTCATTTTCCTGCCATCCAGACCCTAATGGTCATGTGTACCAGAGTGTAGTATCTCTTCGGAGCCCAGGGACTGAAGATGGGGCCCAAGCGCTTCCACTGCCTCGTAACCTGCTGTTGGGTCTTGCTGTCGGTGAAGGTCTGCTGGAGGCAGCATCAGCCTTGGTCCTGGATGAAGCGCATGTAGCTGTTGTCGGGGTTCCACACCCCTCTGCTGGAGTTGGCAAAGGTAAATGCAGTTAAATTACACTGCCTCAAATGAAGACCACAAGTGCTCTGCTCAGACTCCGGCTGCATCATGAAAGTCTTATTGGAGTCATCAGTTGAGAAGACGTCCATTCTGTCAGCTGAATCAATGCACTTTTGTGCAGCAGCACTGCATGCTGTAACCTTTACAGTCTCAAAATCATGAAGCAGAAGGCAGAGATGACTGTCAGCCCACTGTGATTGGCTCTTTGATTGATAGTGCTGTGAGCAGCACAGCAGGAGACACACTTTGTTGTGTGTTGCGGCATACCTGTTTAAGGTTTTAAGATGTAATTAGTCTGAGCTTCTAGATGGTTTTTCATGGTAATAAAACTAGGGAGATTTTGCATTTAAAGCGTGACGGATCTTAATTAAGTCAATCTGGGATACACCACAAGGCTTTCAGGAAGCCATATTGTTGTGTCAGCATGCACAACCCCGGAGTTGTGTCCTAAATGTTTTAAATATGAAAAGTTCATACTGGAAAAGTATTTTCTGACCTCATTGGTCAGTTAGACATTTTATTAACTTTTCACACTTTAAATAATAAAAATGTCAAAAAAACACAGGGCTAGCAGGCTTCACTTAATACAATAGAGTGTGTTTTTTTTGTCCGATGACTGACTAGTCTGCACATCTTCATCGGGTTGTAGAACGCTGAATCAGCCTTTTGTTTGTTAGAAGTAAAATTAATTTATTGGTTCAAATTATTAGAACTTAAGTAATTACAAAGCTAACAATCTGAGACTAGAAATAATGAAATAGAATGATGAGTGAAGCTATGTGACTCAGATATCTGATGTGAGTGTGTTGTTCTTGAATGGCTCTTTTCAGACTTCCTCTGCATCTGGAATACCAATTTCCAGACACTTCAGGCAGGAAAAGAGATGGCGGGTAAAATCTACGGAAAGGTAGGAATGCTCGGCGTATTAAACGCAAATAAACCACCAAGCTAAGCTTTCCTAATGTTTCTGTTTTATGATCAGTGGACGAATAAATGTTAATGATTTTTAGCCATGTTTGTGGCCGGGCCCAAGAGTTCATGCAGGACACTCACCAGTTGTGTGCTGCTGAGGTTAAAACTATGCACGAACCACCCACTCAGGCTTCTCTGGTTTTTATTAATACTGCAGGCCAAGGTTCCCTGTCCTTCCAGCTGCTGGGTGCTGATGGAGGACTGTATGACTTTGGTAGAGCATTGTGTCTGCTCTCCACTGTGATGGGGCTCTCTGTCCCTCCTCACAACTTAATGGCAGTTTACAATTTTAAAACTGACACATAAATAGACCAATTGTGTTTTCTATATTATCACTCTTAATCTATGTCAACTTTGTGCTGCTAATTCCCGTTAGTATTAATTTTCTTTTATTCCCCTGGTTTAGCTCTGGACTTATTCCAACAAGTTATTCATTCCACATGGGAAAACCCTCTCTGTTATTCCATATGAGTGTCCCAAATCTTCCCTGGCTGCTGCTTTGGGAAAACTAAGACAGGCCAAGACTGAAGGTGAGCTAAAACAAGTAGTACTGCTACTGTAGGAATAGTAACTTTTTGCAAAAGATGACATCTGACTAAAATGTTTGATGCCTGAATGCACTGATTGAACATAAATAAATAGTGTTGATGCTGTTGCTGCATCACTGTATTTTGTAAACATACAAATTGGAAATGTAGAGATGATAGTCAGTTTGTTTTCTGTCTCCTACAGAGTCCAAAGCTCTGGCGTCTGTACCATCTTGGAATAACATTCTGCATGGAGACAAAGCTCAACCCTCGAGAACAGTGGAGACCAGGAAGACGGTAAGGCAAAATAAAGGACCTTTTGTAGGCAGAAAGATGGTGTGATTCATCAGTGCCAAGCACTCTGCCTTAAACTGGCTAACAGTGTATGAAAAACAAGTAGTACTAATAAGAAAGGGCTCTGTTTGATTGTAATTTGGAGTCACTTCTGCCTGAAATGATACTGCAAAATGTACAAAATTATGTCATGTGACATGGGAAAATATTGTAATAAAACATGGCTACTGTATTGCGTTGTTTATTTTTAGATTTATTTATAAAGATAACTCAAATTATATTTAAGTCTCTCCTCAAACATTTCATCCCACTTTATGACATTGCTGAATAAACATGTATCCACAGTTGAAGTATAAAAGCATCAGTTGTGTGTGATGTGGCACAATCTTTGTAAATCAGAAATTCACTGTGTGTCTGAATGTAGTGTCACCTGAAGAGTGATGGTTCAGTAACACTCCTCTCACTGGTATGGTGTTTATATGGCTTGATTCTTCTTTCTATGCAGAGAACAACCCGTAAGACCCAATCAGCACATGGTTTAACAATCGATCAAGTTCTGGAGCTCATTAAGGTAAATCTTGACTTTTTATAGATCATAAATCATATCATCAATACTGGAAATGTGTAGGAATATTACAATAACAAAATATTTTAATTTTCTTGTACAGACAGCACCAGCTGAAGAGGTCCAGAAAGAGGTGGAGGGGCTCATCTCCAGGGCAGAGATACAGGACTTGCAGCCCTCAGTGGGGCAGCTGGCATCGACCCTTGTGTCCCGGAGCCTGGCTGATCCAGCGTTCTACACCCTGAGCATCCTGGCACAGCTAGTGCACACCCGCTCCCTCTCCCACAGGTCAGTAAGACATTTTTTATGGGTGATTAACAGAAAGGTTCAAATGTTGACTCTCAGAACTGTTTAATCCACCTTCAGTCTGCAGAAGGTATTGCTGTACTTAGAACCTGCATTTGAATGCAAACGTTATAATTGAGTTTGTTTGCATAATGATGCAGAAACTATTAATCGATTGACTGATTTCTTTATACTGGTAGAGAGTTAATTAAATTGGTAAGTGTTATCTCTGTTAAATGTGACAATTTACCATCATGGCCCTCAACAGTGTTTGTCCTGACCTTGTGCTCCTGGCCCTGGAGAGGAAGGATTACTTTCTGTGTCAACTCTGCTTGCAATTCTTCCCTGACATCCCAGAAGCTGTCACCTGTGCTTGCCTTAAGGCCTTTATCAGGTAAAACTAATAGTTTTTGAATTGTATTTTGAGTTTGGAACTCATCTGGTTAAAATATCTTAAATGCAATAAAACCAAAGTGATTTTGCAATTTAATAATCTGCTGATTAGCCTTGTTCTTCGACATCTTGCAGCATGCCAGACGTCGATGCAGAGAAAGCGAGCCTGGAGCCTGAGAGTGTTGCCTTCATGGAAACCCTGATCGCCAGGGAACGTGGCCAGGGTGGCTTGCAGAACGGTTGCAGCCCTACCTCCTGTGACGGGGACTGCTCAGACGCCCTCAGTGGAGGTGGCACCGTCATTAAAACCAGAGCAGAAGACAAGGAGAAGCCCTCAACTCTTTCAGAGCAGATCTGTCCAGTGGGATTACATAAGGCTGTTCTACTGTATCCTCTCAGTACACAACAGCACTCTATTTCACCATTTAAGTCACATTTTGTTGTTTTACATTGTCTTATGTGTTGTATATCAGTAACAAGCTTAATGTTGCAGTCAAACGGCATAATTGCCAACATTTTGGTGTGTTATGAAAGATCTTAACTCGGGCTGCACAGAAATGAGGTCCTGCAGACGGCGTACAGTGACACTTTCCTCCTCCCACACCTCAAAGATCTTTCCTCTCAACATGTTGTTGTAAGTGAACAATTCGTTTTTCCTCCCATTTCAAAAATGGACAGCAGTCATTCATTTTTCAAAGCAGCTGACTCCATACAGCTGTAATAGATGCTTAAATAGCCTGTGTTTACAATGTCAGTTTTCTTTCTCATCCAATCAGCTCTTCCTCCAGTACCTGCAGTTCCTTTACCAAAAGTTTTCCCAAGATACTTACCCACACAAGCGCGGCCAGAGATCACCGAGTCTGACTCAGGTCTGTATCAATGTTTAACTAGATAATTAGGGTGGCCCCACACTTTCTGTCACACCAGGGTGCATTAAGTGACAAGTCTGGGGGCAGAAAAAGTATTTTGCTGGCAGTTTGTCAGATGGTGGACTCACATTTTGACCTGAACTGTGTGCAATCTGATTTAAATGTAACCACAATGTATATAGTCAGCATAAAAGTTTTCAACTTTTTCAATAAACTTCTATATCACAAAATAGCTGTTAAAAGAAGTGGAATGCAACAATTTTGTCAATCTAGTTTTAAAATGATTAAATTACTAACTCCATTTTTTTTTTCTTTGCATTCGATTTATAGATCATGGATTGGGTATGCTTGCTCTTGGATGCCAATTTCACAGTGCTAGTGATGACTCCAGAGGCCAAAAGCTTACTGCTGAACTTACACAGCTTTGTTAAATCTCAGGTAATAAACAGTCTCCCCTTCTGTCTGCTATTTAAATGGCTAAATGTTAAATATTCTGTGAAAAGCAATAAATAAAAAAAAGTTAAACAAATATGCCTTCTTATGTCCTCAGGTGAGACTCGTTTCTGAGCTTGGGAAGATCGAGGGCAGCCTCCAAGAACTCAATAAGATGAACGTGAATAAGGATGTCGGACAATACTCCATCGAAGTCATTGAGCTGTTTTAGAACAATGTGTATACTTTTAATAAATCATTGAGCATATTGTCTCCTTCCATTACGTTTCACCTGTAGTGGTTTCAAGGTTGTATACTTCTTACAAATGGTTTAATATTCAATGTGTTTTGGCACAGATGCTAGCCATCAGAGTTTTACTGTATATGAAACAAATGTAATTTAGCCTTTAAACCATGTTTTAAAGTTGTTATTAAGCTCGTGATCTTTGACCAGGTGATATGGTTTGCATCAGTTCAGTCTGTTCAAATCCCAAACTGATTAATAATGGGTTTGTAATATGCATGCAAAAGCTGGCTAATACAACAATAAGGCAGTAGTTTGTAAAGTTCATAAAGGGACTCTGCTTTTGAACATTTAACCATGAGAGTGAATGTTTGTTTTTGTTTTTTTTTGTATGTGTCCTAACACAACTGAATATTTGTGAATCCGTCAGCTGTGACTTTGTACAAGGTATTCTGCAGGAAATCCTTTTATTTTGAATACAAATATATAACAATGAGAAAACTTTGAGTCGTCTTACTGTATCTTTTCGTGATTATTTCTGCAGCTTGCACTTTGGATGACAAAGGGTAATTTATATTTGGTTAATAGATTTTTGTGCAAGCGACGTTTGAGCCAGCAGCTGTGGTTCGACTCCCCTCATGCTGTTCAGGAACACACCCATGGCCTGATTCAGTACCTGAAAATAATCACCCACACCGTTGACCTACTATAAGACATTTTGACTTTACTGGGAGAGTTATAAGATGCGTGGTATGAAGAAAAATAAATCTACAAGGGGGGCCTTCAGAATTAAGCTAAATATAATCTTAAGAGTCAATTCAACAGAATCTAGGCATTTGGTTAAGTTGTTAAAGCTATTAACGCAAGAACAACATTTAGCAAATTATTCTAAACTATATTACCTGCTATTTTTTTTACATTGCTATCAATGAGTGTATAAAGAATAAAGAATATAAAGAATATGTTGCTACGAGCTACAATGCTGCTGTGGCGTATTTAGCTACGTACAGCTATTGCGAACTCGTTGGTTTAGGTATGGGCTATCGACAGCTAGCTGCGTGTTAGCATTATGGTTCAATGCATCGATTTACCATCACAAAAGAATAAATATCGTTGTCGGCAGGATTCGAACCTGCGCGGGGAGACCCCAATGGATTTCTAGTCCATCGCCTTAACCACTCGGCCACGACAACAGTTAGACATATATACGTCAAAATACTCTTCTAAACGTACTAACATATGAATTTATTTCTATTTTGATTTATGTAATTTTCTTGTGCTAATGTCAGTGATTAAAAGTTGCATAGCTATGTTTCGACTGGCTAGCGCTACCGGGTAAACATATGCTTCGCCTGTGTTGTGTGTATTCTTGAAGTAACTATCCAGATTAACTGCAAGGATAAAACAAAGACTGAAAACTGAACAACTAATGTTTCTCACTCATTAAGTCAAGCCCAAAGGGTGATATATAATAAAGTCAACAGTTGGGGGTGTCTCGGACCACTAATTTGCTGCTCTCTGGTTAAATAATGTCGCATCTTACATCGTTACAACAGTGCAGGTTTATTCTTATTCTTATTCTTAATCTCAGGACCGGTCTTGTTGTATTTCAGTTAAGTGGCTGAAAATTGAGGCAATTTAAGACTGCGGTCAAGTGAGCCGTTCGTCTTTTCGTGGTCAAATTAGCCGCAGCAAAATTTCAACTGCGCCCGTATTACAGAATGTATGGCAAATGCAGGTAGTCCATGATACGGAGCGAGCAAACTTTCAGTTTTCAAAATAAAACGTCGGTTCTCTTTCATAACATTTCGCTCGATGTCTCCCTATGGGATGCACGCCTCACTGCAGAACTCAGAAGCATTAATCTCATTACGCCAATCCTGATTGGCTGGTGAAACGTGTCCATCCGCTCCAGGTAGTACCACCTACCTTAAATAGCCCATGCGGACGGCATGACGTCATTCAAACGCCTCTTCTCACTTGGAGCATATCTCTCGTCCTGGGCTAGCTAGCTAAACTGTCCACAGACAGATCTTATTTAGCTTCTGTTGCCGGGCGCTACCTAGCCTTGGAGATTTTCTGCTTCGTCTGTCACACCAGATCGAATTCTGTGCCCTCCTCGGCCTCCTCGGCCTGGTCAGCACTGTCCTCGACGCCTACGGTTGCCAACTCCCTGAAAAATAAATAAGGGACACCTCATTGGCAGGGCCGGCCGACCCGATTGCCTTCACCCTTCCTGGGGTGGTGAATTTTTTTAGCCCCCTTTTTTTGTCAGTGAAATGATTTTTTAACTATACGACTTGATCTTGAATTGAATTAGATGCATATTTTTGAGTGACATGAATACATGGAAAACAAATTGTTATCCAGCAATTCACTTTAATACAAAATAATAAAATTAACTGAACAAAATAAGTATCTTTCTTAAACAGAAACCTGTCCTGCTTAATTCAAATCTGTATAAATTAATATAAAACAATAGATAGAAAGCAGAAAATACATCCTGCACATTTTTAGTGCAATAACGAAAGTGCAAACAGAAAGTCTGTTGAAAACTTGTAAACATATTTGTGCCTCAAAGGCCGTGACTGTAGGCTACAGTTGTAGTAAAACAGAAAAAAAACAACTTAAGAACTCAGCAGCTTAATGCCACATTATGTGGAGATAGCCTACTTTTTCCATTTGTATAATACTTGTATAATACAAGTGGAAAAAGTTGGTCAGCGCCTGTGTCACTGTCATCCATGAATGCGGCTTTTTTGTCTTCCGTTAACGTCTTCAAGACAACAGTACCTTGGGATGATTTTGTATTGTCATACTCGTGTGTGAATATACTGTCAGCTCATTGGTCACAGAGCAGGACAGGGCCTGGGAACGAGTTTACCGTAAATTCATTTTCATATACCGCCCAACCGTTTCATATATTTCACTGGACTGTTTTTGACTCACAGTAATACAGGACAAAGTCGTCCTTTTCAGCTCAATACCGGACGGTGTTTTTGTTTATAAATACGGCGCGATTCCGTTTTTCAAGGGGCCGGTTGACAACCCTAATGGCGCCTCTGCTGGCCTGTTCGAGTACCAAAAAGCGTTAGCACTTCGGCTAATCTCTCCTTCTTCACAGTTGCTTTGCAGCTAACTGCCTGCGACCCTCCTTGTCTGCACCAGCTCACGAGGAATGGGCTAAAACCTCACACCAGAGGGCACGGAGTCTCCGGGCCGTCCTGCAAGACAGATGTCCCAGGCAGAGATTCACACCAACTCTTAACTCAAGCTGCCTGGGGCTGGAACACGCCTGGCTAACTTCTCCGGAAGTCCCGGCTCATGTCAATACTGTGCAGTGTTCACCATCAAGTCTCCACAGAGCGGGATGGAGATGAGGGCAGCACACCAGCTTCTCCCCTCCCCAGCTCGGACCTGCTCAACGTGTGCAAACACGCTGCTGCCCAGCTAGCCATCCCCTGCGCTGTGGCTCAACCTCACCATCCTGTCAGACAGAAACGATGGCGTCCTGGACATGCCATTGTCCCGGAGGGATTTTGGCTCTGCATTGGACTCATGCAATGGTGGTGTAGTCTTCCCACCACACCAAGTGCCTGGCTCTGTGGGCCCCCTGGTGGCTAAATCTGTCCAGCTGTGGGTCTTTCACAGTGGGTGATTTCCACTATACATAGTGCTCCAAGCCTCCTCCACTAGGTCTCTGTATGACTGTAAGTGGAGAGTGTTTTGAGGTGGTGTCTGAAATGGCCACATTCCTTTTCAGTGTCCAGTGGGAGTGATATTGTCATTCTTGCACAGGACCTGATTGACAGCGAAAAGCCTTCTCACGGTTAAAGTGTACTTGGGCGAATCTGTAGCCTGTCCACGTGTGAAAGGGTTTGGTAAGCAAACGCGAGCCAGCACCCGCTGGTTTGCCATTTTATGAGCAGGCCGCAGGCTTCTCCCCGTCTCCAGACCACTGGGATCTGACAGTGGTTCTGGAGGGGCTTGAGGGCCCTCCTTTTGAGCCACTGGAGGGGCGGACTTGAAACTGCGTGTCTTTCAAGACGGTGTTGTTGCACAGCTCTGGCTTTGGCTAAATGGGTTATTGGCGTCCATGCTTTCGGTGCATCTCATGCGCTCAGATCTTCCCGGGGATATTAAGGATGATTTTGAAGCCCACCCCAGCTTTGTGCCTAAGGTGGTGGGCTCATGTTCTCCTATTGACCTTGTAGCTTTTGCTGCCTCACCAGGGTGACAGTGGCCCCATGCGTTGTGTCCAGTCCATGCGGTGTGCATTTACATGGATAGGACAAAGGGCTTCAGAGGAAGCGATTAGCTGTTCGTCCTCTGTTTAACCCTCACTTAGGAAGCCTGTCGCGCAACACCCTATCCCACTAAGTGGTGGGCAATTGCTTTGGCTTATACAAGTCGGGGTTTGCAGCCACCTGTGGTCCTGCAAGTGCACTTGACTCGGGACTTGGCCGCATCCTGCCAGGCCTTATTCAGGGAGTTTCTGTTCAGGACAACCTTCTTGCTTGGGCAAGTGAGGAGGTGTTAGCCTCAATTCCTCACTGAGCTGGTGTGCAGGCAGGAGTTGAGGCAGTTAGCTGGTGTGCTAACGAAGAAGCCAAGAGATTAGCTGGTGTCTTTAGCACGGTACTCAAGCAGCCATGGTGAGGGTGTGGGGACAGTGCTGACTCAGGCCGTGGAGGACAAGGAAAGCACAGAATTCGATCTGGTGTGACCGTCGAAGCAGAACATCTCCAAGGCTATGTAGCACCCAGTGGCAGAAGTTAAATACTATCTGTCTGTGGACAGTTTAGCTAGCTAGCGGGATGAGAGAGATATGCCCGGTGAGAAAGAGGTGTTTGAATAGCGTAGTGCCGTCCACATGGGCTATTTAAATGAGTAGTAAGTCATTTTCATATACCGCCCAACCGTTTCATATATTTTACTGACTATTTTTTGACTCTCACAGTAATACGGGACAAATGCGTCCCTTTTCACCTCAATACGGGACCGGTGTTTTTGTTTTATAAATACGACGCGATTCCGAACGCAAGGCGGTTGACAGCCTATTGACGCTCACCCTGCAGCTGTTCGAGTACCAGCGTTAGCACATCAGCTATCTCTCAGCTTCTTCACAGTTAGCACACCAGCTAACTGCCTCGTATCACTTGTCTGCACACCAGCTCCGCGAGATAGGCTAAAACCCTTCACACACCAGAGGGCACACTTGAGTCTCCGGGCCCGTCCCTGTAGGAACAAGATATCGAGCAGAGATTCACACCAACTCTGCTCAAGCTGCCTGGGGCTGGAACACGCCTGGCTAGCTATCGAAGTCCCCGGCTCATGTCAATACTGTGCAGTGTTCACCATCAAGTCTCCACAGGAGACGGGATGGAGATGAGGGCAACACACACCAGCCTCCCCCTCCCAGCTCGGACCTGCTCAGCATGTGCAAACACGCTGCTGCCCAACTAGCCATCCCCTGCGCTGTGGCTCAACCTCACCATCCTGTCAGACAGAGAGAGCGATGACGTCCCTGGACATGCCATTGTCCGGAGAGATTTTTGGCTCTGCATTGGACCTGTCCACAATGGTGGTGTGGTCTTCCACCGCACCCAGAGTGCCTGGCTCTGTGGGCCTAAGTGCTAAATCTGTCAGCTGTGGGTCTTTCACAGTGGGTGATTTCCACTATACATAGTGCTCAAGCCTCCTCACTAGGTCTGTATGACTGTAAGTGGAGAGTGTTTGAGGGTAATTGTCACAGAAATGTACATTCCTTTTCAGTGTCAATGCAGGTGATGTGTCATTCTTGCAGGACCTGATTGACAAGCGAAAAGCCTTCTCCACGGTTAAAGTGTGCTTGGCGGCTGCTCGCAGCGCAATGCGTGGGGTTGAAGGTAAGCAAACAGCCGAGCCAGCACCGGCTGGTTGCCATTTTATGAGCAGGCGCGCAGGCTTCTCCCGTCTCCAGACCACTGGGATCTGACAGTGGTTCTGGAGGGACGAGGAGCCCTCCTTTTGGTGTACTGGAGGGGCGGGACTTGGCTCACGTGTCTTTCAAGACAGTGTTGTTGCTGGCTCTGGCTTTGGCTAAATGGGTTATTGACGTCATCGGCTTTCAGTGCATCCCTCATGCGCTCAGATCTTCCCGGAGATGTTAAGGATGATTTTAGAAGCCACCCCAGCTTTTGTGCCTAAGGTGGTGGGCTCATGTTCTCCTATTGACCTTGTAGCTTTTGCTGCCTCACCAGGTGAGCAGTATTTATCTTGTTGTGTCCAGTCCATGCGGTGTGCATTTACATGGATAGGACAAAGAACTCCAAGGGCCTTGATTAGCTGTTAGTCTCTCCTGGGCTAACCCTCATAAGGAAGCCTGTCACAAAGCAACACCTATCCCACTAAGTGGTGGAGGCAATTGCTTTGGCTTATACAGAATCAGGGTTTGCAGCCACCTGTGGTCCTGCAAGTGCACTTGACTTCGGGCTTGGCATCCTGGGCCTTATTCCATAGGGGAGTTTCTGTTCAGGACAACCCCTTCTTGCTTGGGCAAGTGAGGGAAGTGTTAGCCTCAATTCCTCACGAGCTGGTGTGCAGGCAAGGAGTTGAGGGCAAGTTAGCTGGTGTGCTTGCTGTGAAGAAGCTCAAGAGATTAGCTGGTGTGCTAGCAGCTGGGGTTGCTCAGACAGCCATGGTGAGGTGTCGAGGACAGTGCTGACCAGGCCGTGGAGGACAAGGAAAGCACAGAATTCGATCTGGTGTGACCGTCGAAGCAGAACATCTCCAAGGCTATGTAGCACCCAGTGGCAGAAGTTAAATACTATCTGTCTGTGGACAGTTTAGCTAGCCTAGCCCAGGATGAGGTATGCAGAAGAGGTGTTTGAATGACGTAGTGCCGTCCACATGGGCTATTTAAGGTAGGTGGTACTACCTGGAGTGGACGGACACGTTTCACCAGCCAATCAGGATTGGCGTAATGAGATTAATGCTTCTGAGATCTGCGGTGAGGCGTGCATCCCATAGTGAGACATCTCACTCATATTACTCAGAGAACCGGGGTTATGTAAATAACCTAAAGTTATTCCAAGGCACTAAAAACAGATATGCGAAGGTGATCCGAAGCTGATTTTCAGACATTAGGCCACATAGTCTAGAAGCTATTGAACTAAAATGCTAATATTTTATTCTGAAAAGGCTTGATGCTTTCATACTAATTTTTGACAATGGATGACAATTTGTGCCTCAAGACTAGGTTTACTACTCACTGACTTAGTATCAAACATTTTGTATGAGAGAAAGAGAGAGAAATTCAGCCTCAAAAAGGCATTATGCACGATATTTACGCTACTGTAAACCTTTGATCCATAATTTCTAACAAAGGTTGATACAGTTGTCCTTGGGATCATACTGACTGTTCACTCACTCAGTATCAAGCATATTTACTGTATCTTTTTGAGAAATTCAGCCTCAAAGTTCCTTCTTTTGCATTGAAAAAAGGCTTCGTGCTCTATATTTACTCTACTGTAAAATCCCTTTGCAGTGGAGTAGAGAGTAGAGTAGAGTAGAGAGTAGAGTAGAGTAGAGTTTGCTGGCTCCGTATCATGAACTACCTGCATTTGTCATACATTCTGTAATACGGGCACACTTGAAAATTTGTTGCGGCTAATTCGACCACAGAAAAGACGAACGGCTCACTTGACCGCAGTAATTTTTACGCCATGTAGCCTACTAAATAAGAAGTATTTTATTAAGTTATATAAAATGCATTCGTTTGAGAAACACATAGCAGGTGTTTCCACATCCCTGTAATTTCAAACATGAAAATGTGTAGCGTTAACTTTTATGGCGACTTATAGGCTCATGTAATAGAGCTCTCTGTCGGACGTATGCTTATCTTCTCGCCTCTCTTCTCTTGTGACGACGATGGGGACAGGGCCGACATGAACGATGGTGTCTGACTGAATACACTTGAGCCACCTGTGATTAAAACCATCCACCAGCAGCAGCAGCCAACTCATAATAAAGTAGTATTGGCGGAAAGCGTTTGCACGGATAACTAATTTTATGAACTAGCACGGCAATTGCGTCTATTGTAGAATAGTGGGTCACGTGATCTCGCATCCACTCAACCTGCTAGTGTCAAGCTTAGAGGACAACACCGCACTTCCGGTTTTGTTACAGTGAACTAATTAAAACGAAAACGTTTAAAGATTATTTTAATAACATAAACTGACATATGGAAAACTGGCAATGAATTTAACCGGACTTTGTACTTTTGTTGTGTTATGGACACCACTGTATTGAATAATTGTTTTCATCATTTATGATGTTTTGCTTTTACTTTGAAGGAAATGGTGCTCTGCTTCCGGTACAATCACTGGTGTCCGTTGCGAGCTTGACGCAGCTCTGGGGCCTGCTGTGTTTTCAACGGAGGGAGAGCTGAGAAGAAAAATGGCGTCTTCGAGCGACTCAGAGCGGGACACCGGCCATTCAGTTTGAGCTTTCCGCCCTGAAATTGAGACCGGGGCTTGGTGGGGACTTATCGGGAACCGTCGCCAGACCTGTTGGTTTTTTTCTCCCCCGCTTTTCTCCGGTGTGCGTGGCTTATTCGAGCACCGAGATTGAAGCGGAACAGAAGATACTCTCTCCTACAATGAGGGGGAGAAGAGGAAGGCCGCCCAAACAAGCAGCCGTGATGCGGGAAGGTTCACCCGGGCCAGTCCGCGGCTCTCGGGGAGGCAGGAGTAGAGGGATGCGTGGACGGGGAAGAGGCAGAGGACGGGGTCGGGGACGAGGGGGGAGTGGCGGGCTTTGCGGCACTGGCTCTGCGGAGGTGGATACAGAAATCTCCGGGCGAGAGAACTTTCATTCGTCCCGGGGCCGCAGGAAAGTTGGAGCCTCCACCACGGCGACGGCCGCGGGATCGCGGGGCAGAGGAAGCAGAGGGAGAGGCAGGGGGTCGAGAGGCGGCCGCGGCAGCAGAGGCGGAGTGAGGCGGCCTCAAACCAAGGTGGTATACGACGACAACAGCGACGAGGAGGATGATAATTTCAGCTACAGGTCAGACGATGATGAACTCCTGAACGACAACCCTTCGTCGGATCTTGAAGAAGAGGAGGCCTTGGGAAACGACTCTGACTATCTGGAGGAACTACCAGATGATGATGATGCCAGCTACTGTACCGAGAGTAGTTTTAGGAGCCACAGCACGCTCGGTAGCACCCCAGGTACGTTCGTTTGCAAGTGCACGCACTTTAGGAAAGCAAGTTTGCATTACTTAAAGTGTGCATTTTATTTTTAGCACAGTACAGAAAGCAAGCCGCATTGTTCAAAATGGAGCTTGCACTCAGAAACAGGCCTTTGTTTACCGTGTGCTCCGCTCGCCGCTGGCTTGCAGATCCGCTCCACGCTTCAACCGGCTCTCATGTTTTTTTTTTTTTTTTTTTTTTACTTTTGTCGGATC
Organism: Protonibea diacanthus; assembly: GCA_028641955.1. NCBI lineage: Eukaryota > Metazoa > Chordata > Actinopteri > Sciaenidae > Protonibea > Protonibea diacanthus. The sequence goes on along the minus strand of CM053977.1, from coordinate 17,929,740 downwards.
AGCACATTTTTTTGTTGTCAATTTACAGTGACGAGTTTATTCACGTTTTTACCGGACGTTTGCACGCAGTAAACGCATTTTTATACTCACGGAGGAACAAGATGTATGCACTGCGTTTGCCACTTTTCCATTCATTTCATTCATTCAGCTTCAGATGTATGTAAAAACATAGTAAGGGCAGTTTCTACTACGTGAACTACGCGCCACCAAAACACGTAGTTTGTAAACATTGTTTCTCATTGGCCTCGGATGAACAGTTCATAGTTGTACTTTTTACTAAAGCTGTAGCACTTAGATTAAAGTATTACCTGTCCAGTAAATAATAAATAATAAAAAAAAAATCACACACAGTCATTCAAATGTCAAACTCAATCTCAGAAGACATATATTAGTTGCATAACGCCGCTTAAATGAGTTTGACAGGCCTTTATTTTGAAGTGAGGCGCTCTTTTTTTTTCACTTGTTGCAAACACCAGCTCATTACAATATTACGTGGTGCCCCGTTACCATAGTAACCACCCTTATGTTTATCAGGTGAGCAAATTAGATCCACCACGTCCCCACTTGTCATGTTAATAATGTTGTTTTTGCAACAAAATCAACTGACAAATGTTTTTATGTAAAGTTATGCACTGAGTAATGCACTGTGCAGGCCGCTGGAAGTAATTCTAGATTAGGATTAGAAAAGTAGTTGTAAGGGTTGACCAGAGTTTGGTGTTTTGTGCAGTTTAGTATTTGTTCAACAAAAAGAGACATCGGACCTTTGTCTTTACTTGGTGAAGTACATTTTGACACAGAAATGTTCTTTGGGATGAAACATTTGAATTCAGATTGTATTTCTTGATTTGTTCGCCCTATAACACTTGACCGCACTCACTACACAGGCTTAGATGCAATGTCAGTGGTTCACGGATTACTCACTTACCTCTAAACCTCCAGTGGCCGGGTTGCCTCCTTTCTCTAAAGACATGTGAACATGGCAGCATTGTGCAGCCGAGTGTGAGGGGGGGGTCTTTCATAAGACCCAATGGTGACAGACAGATATTACAGTGCTATGCTGTCATGGACAAACAGGCGCACACATTTCTGCTGTTTTCAAACACATCGCGCGCACTCCACTTTTGTTTGATGCTGAATAATGAATCTGCGGCTCTTCGGCTGTCACAATTTGCGAAGCAGAACGTTCCGCTACTGTAGTCCTGTCACTGTTTCTCTGTTTCAACGATAAACCACAGAATTATATTAAAGTTAATACAAATATATTTGCCAAACTGTTAGGGGCTCTAGTTTATAAGTGGTCGCTGCGGTGCTACATGATACAATATGGCAGACAGTGTGGATGAAGTGGTGCAATTTCAAAGGAATTGTTTATTCGGCCTGCTTATAAAAAGTTAATGCAGCAACCTACACTCTACAACAATGTTACAGTATCTCCTGAGATTGAGGACACGATGACGATAGGAGCACAACGATCTTCTATGAGGATATAGTAATTGTAGTAACAGTGCACTAATCCTGCAGTCATTATAGAACTGTTTCTTCCAGCAGGTAAGCATTCAACACTAGTCAGGGGCAGTGTCACGAGGCCAGGATGAATGACCTGTACTGACCCATTAAGATTAACCATAAATGCAAGCTTATTCCACATTACTGTGAAGCATAATTCAGAGAGAATACTCTATATAGGTATGTAAGCTGCACCACCTGCATGTACAGTAGGGAAAAAAAAGGCAGGCCAATAAATCAAGTGGGTTTCACTTATTGTCTTGAGAGAAGAATGTGCTTGTTTGCCCTTTCAAGAATGTAACTTCCCCAGTGTTGCACTGTATTATAAATAAACACATTCCCATTAGCACCCACTTGTGATTCCCCACGATTAGATGTTTCATTATGTAGTATTTGAATAGGGTATCCCATTTCCATGTTGTTATTGTATCTTTTTTATTATTATTCAAACACAATTTAGAGCTTGAGGAATCCCCACCGTTCTTATAGGCACTGTACTACTGCAAAATGAGAGCGTAAACTCCAATAGAGGATATTAATAAGTTTAGGCTTTAGGTTGCAATGACTAATGGTAAACATGAGGTATATAGCTCAGTTCATTGTGGTGTACAGTAATGGACAGAGTTGTCATGTTTGGACATTTTCTAGTGAGTCAAAGCAACAATGGTCTTTTTAAATATCTGCGTTTCAAATACTTACTGCCTGTTAACTTGCATTTATTATGAAGAGTAGACAGGTAGAACACTGGCTGTTGTGGTTTATAAACACATTTGCTCTTCATTTTTTTGTTTTCTGTGCCGCCCTTCTTTTCACTCCTGCCTCTTTTCTTTTCATTTCTTGCAGGCCGGAGAAAGAGTCGGGCGATGCGACCGCGGTCTCCGATCCTCGAAGCAAATGACATTCCTCCGCTTGAGCTTCCCAAGTCTTCTGAGGACCTTCTGGTTTCTACCTCACAGCTCCTCAATGTGTCTGCTGTCTACGAAGTCCTCCGCAACTTTGGCTCAGTTCTGCGGCTCTCACCGTTCCGCTTTGAGGACTTCTGTGCAGCGTTGGCCAGCCAGGAGCAATGCACACTGCTGGCAGAGACCCACATCTCCCTGCTCAAAGCTATTCTCAGAGAGGAGGACACTTCCAACACCACATTTGGTCCCGCTGACGTGAAGGACTCTGTCAACTCCACTCTGTATTTTGTGGATGGTATGACCTGGCCAGAGGTGGTGCGGGCATACTGTGAGAGTGACCCGGAGTACCGACACATTCTTCCTTTCCAGGAGGGTGAGGATTATCCGTATGAACCGTTGGAGAGCAAAGTCAAAGTTCTCCAGTTTTTGGTGGACCAGTTTCTGGCAACCAACATTGCCCGGGAGGAGCTAATGTCAGAAGGGGTGGTTGCCTACGACGACCATTGCAGGGTATGCCATCGCCTTGGTGACCTGCTGTGCTGTGAGACATGTTCAGCCGTTTACCATCTGGAGTGTGTGAAGCCGCCATTGCAGGAAGTGCCGGAGGACGAGTGGCAGTGTGAGGTGTGTGTGGCACACAAGGTACCCGGTGTGTCGGACTGCATCCCCGAAGCACAGAGGAGCAAACCATTTATTCGACAACTGCCAGTCGGTTATGACCGACAACATCGGAAATACTGGTTCCTTAATCGCCGCATTGTCGTGTAAGTTTATAATGTTTGATGTTTATGTGCCAACTTGCAACAGAATCATAAGTAGAGCGGTCAGTGACGTAGACCTTTTACACTCTTACACATTAATAATAAGACTTTTTTTGTTAAAATTTACTAAAATCTGCAAAGAACACATTAACACATGGCTACAGCTGACTCCATGAAACATTTTTATTTGGTCTTTATTCACCATTATGGCCTGTTACATTTAAATTAGTTTCTCGAGGCTTTATAGTATCATAATTGGAGTACACTACAAACACACACATGCCCGAATTTCCATGATTCCATTATATTGTCAGAGATTAGAAGGGAATATTTGGTTCTGAGAGAAATTAGTGGAAAAGAGGTGTGCTCTAAAGTAGCACGCTCAAAGTTATCACACAATTTGGTGTCATGGCAAACTTGTGAGTTTTCACGGATGTCACAAACCATCTGCATGTACAGCACCATAAGGAAGAGAGATATGACCAACAATCCTGTAATTTCCTTTCCTCACATTCCAGCAATGTCATTTCTTCTGATTCAATATCGTAGCTGCATTCTGTGCAGCTGATGTACCATCAGTATGTGTGAGTTGACTTTATCCCGGCCACACATCCTGAGATAGGAAAGTGTGATACGAGATACGCTCTTACAGTGTCCGTGAAGCTCTTTGTGTGGTTGGCTTTACACTTGCTCTTCACTCCTCGCTAATCCAAGGCATTAATAATACCCCTTTAATATTGGAGACCCACATTGAGCAACTTGTATTTGACCCCTGTGAGAATGGTGTCACAGGTCAATCCCTGAACATTGCAGAGACTCGCGTTTGAACCTATACACACATTACCGTTTCTCCACTGGATTGCTCGTAACTATAGCCGTATAAAGCCATTGAATCAAAATCAAAAATGTGTCTGGTGTTAAAAGCCAGGCTGTGTCCACCTGGTGCAACGTTAAGCTCAACCCTGGTCAGCAGAGGTGTCATGAAGCTGGGCTGAGTGACTTGCAGCAACCCATCAAATGGACTACAAATAGACTGTCAGTTTTAAAACCATAGAGCAGTACTTCACCAGGGTTTGAGATAAAGTAAACAACTTTTATATGTGTCATACTACGGATGTAGCCGAATGTGTAAAGAATGGTGCATTTTGTTACTGCTGGACCATTTTATTCCCAGTGACAAAAAGTAATGAGCAAAGTTAAGCTTACCACAAGCCTGGGGTCTCGCACATGAGTACAGATCTGCGCTGTAGTTGGACCTGATGTTTAATAAACCAAAAATAACTGCATCCATCCATAGGATTTAACATAACCTGACCATCAGCAGTATTGGTCCCATACGTTAGCAAATTATCTTGCTATTGAGCAGTCACAGATGGTGTGTGTGTGTGTGTGCTGGGTCAGCAGCAGCAGAAGTCCTGCTACATAATGCATAGATCACCTGAACAATATAAGATTTAAGAGGTTTGGTGGCCCTGAAGGTTGTCATGGCTGCATTTCACTCTCTCTCTCTGCCTTTCCTGCCTTGTCCTGCTCTACAAATTGTTCCCAAGCAGGTGCTGATCTTCACTCTCCCCTCAGAGTCTGTGTGTGTTTGTGCATACAAGTAGTGTGCACAGAGGAAAGTTTGTGGCTGGATGTACGTGCTGTGAATGATGTGCACAGAAGTAAGGTGTTGGTGTGTGTGTGTGTGTGTGTGTGTGTGTGTGTGTGTGTGTGTGTGTGTGTGTGTGTGTGTGTGTGTGTGTGTGTGCCTCAAGTAACGGATGCTGAATAGACACTACTGTTACACAGCTCCAGGCTTCACAGTCCCTCGGCATAGAGCATGCAGAGTAAAGCTGTCATATATTCCACTCTATAGTTGCTGCTACATAAACTCAAGTGTCGTAGACAATATTTATTATAGTGCTGGCTTCCTGCTAATCAGCATGGTTCACCTGCATTTTCATGGTATGAAGGGAGAGCTGATCTTTCACAAATTATTCAAATTCCAGAATATTTCTGTCCAGGCCATAATTTTATATTAGTTTGGATCATCACTAAATTAAACATGATCCTCCTGTCATATTTTGCAATAAATATATTTTAAATAGTTTACAGCTCAAACATTCAGAATATAAAGTGCAAATGAACTGTTTAATGTATGCTTTGTCTTTAATTTACATTTCTTACAGACAGATAATTACCACACGTAACTTTATAATCAGTTGATAATTCTCTTCAGCACCATGGACAGCCAACGTTTCAAAGACTATCCAGACAGCCAAACATGTGCACTTGCTCTGAAGTGCAGTTTTGGGAAACATTTAAACAGATTTAAGTATAAATGCTCTTAGAAAACACTCTTGACCTCTAAAATCAGCTGTCATTTGGAAATTGTTGCCAAGAGACCCGCGAGACTCAAGTCGACTGTGTGACTACAACATTTGTATGATAGAAGAATTTATCAGACAAAATGATAGTGTAGTACTTGAAATGCTTCAAAGAGTAATTGCTAACATGACAGATGCCCTATTGCCTCTGATTAATTCAGTGCATGTTTATGTGTCATCGGCAATACCTATAAGTTGATGTCAGTGTGAAGAGTGTTTTGGATGTGGACATAAATTAGACGAAAGGCAAACGAATAGAGGTGAGGCACACAACAACAGTAGAGTGTGTATCCTCTAGTTCTGTCTTCTTTTTCCTGTTTGTGTCGTGTTTTTAACTTTTTTTTTTTTCTTCTCTATCCTGCCTCTTCCTCTTCTGTGTCCCCTACAGTGAGGAGGACGGTGAGCAGGAGGACAAAGCCATCTGGTACTACAGCACCAAGGTAAATGCAACTCATCATTTTCTCTGTATGAGAGTGTACACTCTTCACGAAATAATATCGAATTATCTGTACTTAATTTTTACTGATGATACTAATTGTCACAATCCTGCACTTTTATTTCAATTAGCAAAATACATCTGATCTGACTGTTTTTGGCAGTCAGCTCTCATATCTGCAAGTTTATCTTGTACTGCGTTTACTGAACTCTTCTATAACTCTGTTCATCTCAGGTCCAGCTAGCTGAGCTCATAGACTGTTTGGATAAAGAGTACTGGGAGGCCGACCTGTATGCAGCGCTTGAGGAGATAAGGGACGAGGTGCACACGCATATGGACATCACCGAGGACTTAACCAACAAGGCCCGTGGCAGCAACAAGTGTTTCCTTGCTGCCTCGAATGGTAATAAAATTAACCACTTTTCAGAGAATCTGAGAATCTTTTTGTCGCTGAATCTAATCATGGCTGACAGGGGAAGAAGGCTCTCTTTAAGCCCAGAGTAATTTTTTCTTCTCTTTCTATCTTTCGTTTCCCATTCCTCTGCCTGCTTTCTCCCCCGATACTCATGAATGCCACCCAGTCATAGAAGGCTGGGCCATAGGAATCAACCCAGCTATTATGTAACCTTACTCTGGTCCCAGTTTGGCCAGTATCCAGCACTTGAGCTTCCCTTCAGTCCCTCATCCCCTCCTTTCTGCCTGTAGGCTGTCCACCAAATCCATGAGTATGTTTTTTTTTTTTTTAACTCACTGTGTTGGTGAAAACTATCCACCTGTGAGCACACCGTGTCCAGAGCATTCAGTGGAAGTTCATAACAATTAACTTTAAGTGGCGCTGCTGGCTGTGACGTTTTGATGCGACAGCTTGAATGGAAATTATCACTTCTATCAAGCATCTGCTCGTTGACGTTGAATGTTCTCACTTCCAAGAGACTTTGGCCTTATTTTAGGATGCAGAAAACACGGGTATATAAAATGTATGCCACTTGAAAGAATAAATGCAGCTTTTGTCAAACTGTTTTAAACAGGCAGCAGCAGCGTTCATTCCAGTTTTTATTTTTTCCAGAGTGCACAGTACCAGCTAGATCAGCAAATTCACTCATTCAGATACACAAGTGATTCATTGGTCAAGATAGTGCCCTACAGAAAAGTGCATCCCCTCATTACTTTTGGGGATTGTTCGGGTTAGTGTATTTGGCAGCTGTTTTGACAACAAATCCATTAGAGAAAAATAACAAATAGCTTTTAGATTCATTTCTTTTAACTCTTTTTTTTTTGTACATAACCACTTCATGACTTTTTTTTTCACCCGACTGGGTGTGAAAGTGATTATTCTTTCACCCAGTGCTATTCTTCTCTTTGCAAGTGTCATACCCAGCCAGGAGATGGTGAATGTATCAGACCTCCTGCTGCATTTATCATTCAGCGTCGATAAAAGACAAAGAATAGACATCATTTAACACAAAGCTCGTGTTTCCTGTTTTGTGTGTCAATAAGAGAAAAACCTCAGCGTTTGCATACTTTACTCTTTGGTTCTGCTTGCTGTCAGATTTCCTATTTGGGTGAGGCAGACTGAACACAGATTATGATGTCTGCAATCACGTACACATGCAATCACATCAGGACACACATTAAACAAAAACAGCTTGACCAAATCAACGTTTCACCACTTAGATGCACACAATATTGTCTGCTTCAGTCATAAACGGATTGAAATGAATTAGCATTTCTGTTAAATCTGTAATGGTGTTAAATGTATCACTGCGGCTGCACATTAACAGGTGTTCAGCCTAAAACAGCGTGGTGCCATTGTGCTCTCTGATCACACTAGGATCTAATTTCGTCCTCATGTTTTACAGCACGTCAGGATTTGAATTGTTTCCAGTCAATATATTTTCACACGTTTTATATGCAAATCATGTAAATGTAAATCCTGTCAACAGTCTGCCACCTTTTGAGAAGTATAAAAGAAGAAGTCCTTTGGAAGGTTGGAAGGAAAGAATGTTCAATATTGTCATAATTTGGCCTCGGAAGACGCACGCTCTTTCTCTTTTCTGTTAGTGTTCATTTTGGTTTAGTTCCCAAGTTATCTTTTTTTACCTGAGGACTTGATAACATTTAGAATTTTAGTGAGATGCTGTTGTTCTAGTTTTCCCTCACAACTGAAATCTGTTTAATTCAACCGTGTTCTGAAGCGTTTGTATCCCCATACTCAGCTCTTTGTTTTCTTGTGTCTTACAACTTTTGTCCTTTGTTCCCGTCTTCCTCCTTTGTCCAGAGGAGATACTGGAACGGTTGCGAGCTAAGAAGGAAGAGGAGCTGGAGGAGGTGAAGAGACGGGCTGCTGAGGAGGCCCAGAAAGCACGGCTGGAACAGGAGAAGAAGGAGGTGGATGTGGAGAAGGAAGACGAGGATGCCAATTTGAAGGACGAGGGGCAGCAGGAGGGCAAAGTCAAAGCTTTGACAAAGGAGGAGGAGACAAAGGAAGAGGAGACGGAAGAGATAAAGGATGGCGTCAAAACAGGAGGTGATTATGATTTTTATCTTTCACAAAGTATTCTAAAAAACACGACCAGATGCGTAGCACAAATACAATAGTAGCATAAAAATGTAGCAAAGTCTGTCCTGAAAAGCCGTTTCTCTGGGCCTCGGGCCTCCTCTCTATTCTGTTTTTTATCCTTGGAAAAAAGGACATCACAATGGTGTAATTAGTTATTGATTGAAGAATCAATTGCGCCGTTGTTTGGTTCTTTGAATTAGAAATTATGTGCTTTTTTTTCCAAGTCTCAAGTTTGGCACCCACACATATGTTAATTAAAGTGTGTCTTGCTAGATGTATTATCCAGTGTAATAAAGAGGTCTTAACACAGAATAATAAACATTTATTGCAGGAGAAGAAATTGCTAATGACTTTGGTAAGCAGCATCTAATTAACCTTGAGATCATAATGAATGGAAATGCATGAATGCATCCTCTTAAAACGGAAATGTATGTAACACCAGATGTTTTTAAAAGTACTGTAGAGTAAAAAAAACATTGCTAACTAATTTAAATGATTTCCTTTTCAATTGATAATTTTAAAAAAAAAAAAAGTATGATTTGACCATATTTGTCAGCCCATCGCTGCTTCTTTTCATTGTCTTCAAGTGAAAAAAAAAAAAACAATATTTACAACATTGCTGCTATTCATCTGTAGTTGTTGAATCTCCACCCACTGGCCAAGAAGGCAGTAGTGGCAGTAGCATCTCAGACGGACCTATACTTCCGGCGACATCTGCTCCAACACAAGCCATCCCCACCACCACAAGCTATAGCCTGGCCACTGAGGCTCCAAAGCCCCCGGCCTCTGCCGTGGAGGCTGTGGTAGAGGGATGTTCCCATATGGAGGTCTCTAACAACACCAAAGGTATACAAGGACATTTCAGAGTGAGGCTGATCTCATTAAGCTAAGCGATGTGCTTTGCTGTCACAGTCTGCAACAATTGTGCAATGAATCTCATACCCCTACTCACCAGTGACTTGTTTGTTTCGCGATATGCTCCCCCCCGCCCAGTGCTTCGGTGTTCCTCCCGACCATTGCTTAGCGTGCATCTTTGCATGTGGCTCCCACTCCACCTGCTGGGATTTGTGTTCAGTATTCCAATTTTTATTTCTTGAAACCTGGCTTCAGCTTTGGAGCACACTTGCAGCCATTTTATACTTGAACTCTTCATTCCTCTTCCTCTCTTTTTCTCCCAATAGCTGAGAATTTGATTGCATCAATTGATTTGCAATCAGATACCATTGTCACTGCAATCAGCAGGGCTAGAAGCGAGGCTCCGTCAACTGGGGACAGCTTTCACACTGAATTCTTACAAAAAGCTTTTCTTCTGCTGCTCGCTTGTAATCAGGACTTCTTAGATGGCTGTATGTTTGATGGCTGCTGAAAATTGTTTAGTGATTATTTGTACATATTCATCCTTAATGATTACAGAGCTTCGCCATTTGTTGTTGTGGTCAGTGTGGCTGTGCGTGCACAAGCCATGTTGTAGTCATGCCTGGACTGGTCACACATTGCTTTCAAGGGACCCATCCCTCTATTTGAACTGGTTATTTGGTGCATGCATTACACATAACTAATCAGTAGAGGGAGCTATGGCTTTAACTATGTCAGAACGATAACAAGAAAGTTTCTGTCTTCATGAATGACCTTCTACTTGTGCAGAACCTTGTGTTTACTGGGCATTGCTGACAGCTTTGTTGATGCAGTTTGTCTTGTCTGTTGTTTGTTTCAGTCAAGGCTAAAACCTGTACTTTGCTGCAACACGTAAATGAAGCATGAAAGATGTTTCACCGGTGACAGCAAAAGCAATACAATCAAAGCAAGTTTGTTTATGTAACAGTCTATACTCTTTGTGATTTTCTGTCTGATTGCAGAAGCCCCATCATCAGATTCTGTTCCTGTCAGTGGAGATGGCGTCCCCAGCCTGAGCCAGCCCTCCCAGACCAGCGAGGAGAACAGTAACAGCAGCACAGGAGCTGGTGTCCCTCCCAGAGGTCCTGAACCTCCGGACCTAGCTGACAAGTCCTCCCAGTCATCCCTGGCCAGCTTTGATGACACAGGTCTGACAAAACAAAGACCTCATAGTTACATCTTACACAGTAATACATTTGACATGGTAGTTTTATCCAGTCTTAAACACATTACGACTATTATTTATGTAACCATTGTCACGAGGGTATCGCTTTTAATGATCAGAGCACATTATGTGTGATCTGTTAACTGAAACGGGCACTGTGTTTCCAGGGGACATTAAGGACTCGGCCAACGGTGAGGGGACAGGTCTCAGCAGTAAGAGGTCTGCAGCTACCCGCATGGTTACCCGGCTGAGGAACCCAGAGAGCAAGCTTAGCCAGCTGAAGAGCCAGCAGGTGGCTGCTGCTGTTCACGAAGCCAACAAGGGCTTCAAAGAGGGCAAAGAGGTGAGGAGATCTGTGGAGGATAATGAGTTTGCTCTTTCAGACAACAAATGGAAAGTGGAGATTTAACTGATTTCGCCGATGAGTTAGTCACCTTTCAAGGCTGCAGTGTCATTGTCTGTAATAAGGATGTTCATTGTATTCAGAGCAGCTGGTTAAATCTAAATGACTCCTCCCCACCTCTACAGGTACTAGTAGTAAATGCACAGGGTGATGTCACCCGTGTCAGCACACGTAACAGCAAGGACGTGGTGATGAAGGGAACTATCTGCCAATACTTCAAACTTGGCCAGGAGGGGAAATACCGTGTCTATCATAACCAGTACAGCTCCAATGCTGTGGCGCTCAACAAGCACCAGCACAGAGAGGCAAGTAACACAGAAACTTATTTTTGCCATTTCAGTGCTCATAAATACTCTATTGTCTTTGCATGTGTTTCTTCCATTATTATGAAGATATCCAGGTCTGACGGATACACATTTATCGATACTAAGAAGAATACGTAAAAGAAGTTGACAGTGAAATGTCCCCATTCTTTCAGACTCTTAAGATTAATCACTGACTAAGACTAAATTTGTTTTCATCAGGACCATGACAAGAGGCGGCATCTCTCCCACAAGTTCTGCATGACACCAGCAGGAGAATTTAAGTGGAACGGGTCCATTCATGGCTCTAAGGTGCTGACTATCTCTACACTGAGACTCACCATCATCCAGCTGGAGAACAACGTTCCAGCACCGTTCATGCACCCCAACTGGGCCTCGCACAGGTACAGATCAGTATCACTGTGGTATGGAAATAATGTATTACGACTGCTTGCACAGGTGCATTGCTAGGTGTTTTATAACCATACAAAATATTCATTAGGTATTAGTTTCATTGTTGAAATCACCTCATGTGTAGAAATGAGAGAGAGAAGTACAGCTGAGGATTATTTAATGAAAGTAAAAATACACCACGACCAGAATGAAAATTTAAAAGTACATGCAAGTGAATGCAGTGTGAACAGAAAAGTTTAAACATGTTTTAAATGTTTCTTTGCTTTTTTTTTGTAGGACCAATTGGATCAAAGCAGTTCAGATGTGCAGTAAGGCCAGAGAGTTTGCACTGGCTCTGGCCATCCTGGAGTGTGCCATCAAACCTGTAGCTATGCTGCCTGTCTGGAAGGACTCGCTGGGCCATACCAGGTACACATATTGTGTGTATATATATATATATATATATTGTGTGTGTGTTTGTACTGTACATACTGTATATATATATACTGCATATATTCATAAATCTGTGCTTTTACACATTGATATAATTTCTTAAACACACAAACAAAATAATAGTTACAAAATCTCTCCACAAATTCAGTTTAAATGCAAAACATTCAGATGCATTAAAAAAAAAAAAAAAAAGTGTACATTCAGTACATGTACACAGGGGATGTGTGGTCAGTTTAGCAGGCAGAGGCGATCTTAACCAGATCAGATCAAAGGGGCCACCCTAGCTGTGAGGCATAATATTTAGACTGCAAGTCCACTACCAGTACCACCCACCTCTGCCTGTACTACTGCTTCAACACCACAACGCCCCTTTTAAAGAAGCGATTGTCCAAGATTTCACAAGGTTAGGACCTGAATGTGTGTCTGTAGTGTGTAATGGAACTGTTCCAAGAGAAACTATAGTTTTCTCAGCTTTAATCATACTTATACATTATTCAACAAGCTTTCCAATTGTTTATTTACACCTAATAATAAAAGAAACTTATTATTCATAAGACTTATTCCCAGTGGCTGAAAAAGAAGACTGAAGGGTTAAAGCGTGTGCGTGGTTATCGTGAAGTGACCTCATACAACAAGGATTTTACCAGAAATAAATCACACAAAAAAAGTTCTCTTGGTTAAAAAAAAACAAATAAGTCTTCTTCTACATCTCTAGTCTTAGAGAAAAATGTGTGTGCATGATTTAGTGGCATCTAGCAGCGTAAATGCAGATTGCAACCACCTTACCCTTATCCTTTCCTTCCTAGTGTGAAGGAGAAACTATGGTGGCTGTGAAAAAGGTAGACGGCCCAATCTAGAGCCAGTGTTTAGTTTGAAACACGATACCCAAAAGAAAGAGTAGATGTAACAGGCTCTAGTCACTGTAACAAAACGATTCTTATTTTTAGGTGATTATACACAATACACACATATGAAAACATAATCATGCATATTATATTTAGTTTAAAATAGTTTAGTTTAAAATAAAGCGCTCGAAATCTTCACAGCATTCTGTACTACATCACAATTTAAAAAATAAATGTTTTCAGGTTAAACCGGATGACTTCGATTGAGCGTGAGGAGAAAGAGAAAGTGAAGAAGAGGGAAAAGAAGCTCGAGGATGAGGAGACGATGCAACAGGCTACTTGGGTCAAGTACACTTTTCCAATCAAACACCAGGTAAGTCTCATAAGTATAATTGATCATTTCTTAATATTTTTTGCAATTAATGCACTCATGCATACACGCTAAGCATATCAAACTGAGACTGGATAACTGTCCCTGTTTATTTGTACTTTGAAGACCGGTGTGGTCACAATGTATCTTACACACAGGCCCTGTGTTCTGCCCCGTCATTTGGCTGTTGAATGCATGCCTGATGTCTTTTTTTTGTCAGCATTTATTCATGCCTGACACAAGATAATCCTGGCAAGAGTGTTAACTTGATAAGATTTGATTTTCCTAACTACTCTAGTTGTGTTGTCCATGCCATCACAATATATATTGATAATGGGATGATGGGAATGATATTTCAGTTTAGTCTGCTTCTACACTAAGACTTTAATGCCTGGAAAACTGATTCATTGCTGTGGGAAACACTGGTGTGTATGCTGTGGGTATGTGCGTGAGTGACCATCAAGGGCTCTTTGATGCAGCAGGCTGAGCTCTGCAGTGAGTCATTTCCCTCTGCAATTAATGATCAGTGTGTGAATAACCTCTAAACTTTTAAGGGCCCTTTATACATTCACGCTCTCCATTCCCACAGCTTTTGTCTCTTTGCCAATTCACTTTTCTCCATTTGAATCTTTCACGTCTTGCCGTTTCTTTATCCCTCTTTACCTCATGCCTCTTCTACCTTCTTGTCTTATGTAAAGGTGTGGAAGCAGAAAGGAGAGGAGTATCGCGTTACGGGCTATGGGGGCTGGAGTTGGATCAGTAAGACTTATGTGCAGCGGTTTCTCCCCAGGCTTCCCGGCAACACCAACGCCAACTACCGCAAAGAACTGGAAGGTCTGAGATGGGAGACTTTTGGGGACTAAAATGTGTTTTTTTTTGTTTTTTTTAGTTATTTGGAATTTGGTTTTGTCTAATTTAAAGTCTCTTTAACCCTGAGAGAGAATTAGTCTCTCGTTCATGTGTGTGTGTCATTGTGTGTGTTGGCTGACATTCAGTGGATTAAGTCTCTTTTGATGTGTCTGTGGAGGTCATTGAGTAATGTAGAAGAAACTCTATAGAGCTGACAAAATTGTACTGAAATTCACCCAAACTTTGGAAAGATTTTTTGACTCATTTGGTGTTTCATGAGTTCAAAGAGCTCATTAGTTTGGATTCTTGTTTTATTCATATTTATAGTTTATCATCTTGTTTATCCTTTTTTCTCCAACTTCTGCTAATTGTTTCAGATGTTTAAAACTGCAGATTAACTGCAGTGCCAAACCATGGTCTTTCTGTTGTAGAAGCTGAATTAATGGGTTGTGCTCCAAAATGTCTGGATTAATAGCAGTAGTGATTGTTAGTTCCACGTGTTTCAAACTATTTTGAAAAATAAACTCTTGCTGTCATTGTGTCTTCCAAAGATGCCAAACTTGGCAAAAAATGTACCCTGCTGGACTTGAGTCGACGACCCAGTGTAGCTGAACCAGAAGCTCAGGGAGCTGCTGTCTTAAGCAGTGAGGCAAAAGATCAAGACTGCTCTAGCCTCTCCAAACCTGCAACGGGTCATCCGATGTCTGCTGAAGATCAGGAGTCCAGTGAGAGGATAGAAGAGGAAACAAAAGAAGGGGAGGATGAAAAAGAAAAGTCTGAATTGTCAGCTGATGAATCACCTACAAAGATGGAGGTGGACCCTGCAGACTCAAGATCAGATGAAGAGCAAAGTATGACAGAGTGCGACTTAGTGTCTAGTAGCATTGTGTTCAGTATAGTTTAAACTCACAAAACGTCCTTCCCAAGCCGTTTCAACTTGATTGACAGAAATTATAAGGAAATGTGATGAAGTGTCTCATTTTTGTATTAATACAGATTCAAGTCTGAATTATTTTTTTTCTCTCCAGGGTCCAGTGTTCAGACTTCCATGAAGGAAGAGGCTACAGAGTGCTCTACACGACCCTTTAACTACGATGTAGTGGACGTCAGTAAGGGCTTCCTTACCCGCATCGCCTACAAGAAGAAGGTCAAAGCCTCCAAGCTGGACAGCCTCCTAGAGCGACGAGTGAAGCAGCACATTATCGAAGAGAGGCAGAGGCAACAGGTGTCTGCCTCCAATCCTCAGACTCCTAAAACAGTTTTATCCACTTCAACCCCGACTCTGAGCACTCCAATCCGGCCACGGTCACCACTTAAGCCCCATACTCTCACTCAGAAACAGCTCCCCCTGGGCGAACCTGTGAAAGTGGAGGAGAAATCTTCCACAATACAGACTCCAGTATCAGGAGAAGTTGGAGGACGAGAAGTTGAAGGGGAGAGTCGGGCTGAACTCTCTAAGACTATAGATGAGAATGTCACTCCTCTTCTTCCTTCTCCTGCTCCGGGCTCCACACCCAAAGACAGTTGCAGTGCAGGTACAGGTGAAGATTCAGCATCACCACAAAACCAAATCACCTCCATGCCTCAGGAATTGGAGGCAGACTTAGCGGGAAGGACTACGGGGCCAAAAGAAACTAATTCAGATAGTTCAGGACAAGAGGGTGTCAAACTGCCTGATGTTGGAGAGACATTTGGGGGAATTCGTAGCTCTTTAGAGCAACAAACAGCCAGTGTACCATCAGATGTTACCAAGGCTGCACGTATTGAAAATACAGGGTCAGAGGTACCCAACTTGAAAACGGACTCTTTAAGGACATCTACAAGTGTTCTTGACCAGAAAAGCAGTCAGAACACATCTCCTTCTAAACTTATTCAGCAAAACCCAGAAACTTTAAGCTCAATGCATTCGTCCACTGGGGAAAATGGCATGGGCCCAGTGGAGAACCAAGAAAGTATGCAAAGCATCGGACAAGGTAGAACTACAGGCGATAGCACTCCCGAGCCAGTTTCTCCTCTCCCTCAGGTAAATGGTAATGATGGCTCAGGCAGTGAAAGCATGTTGAGTAACTCTGTAATGAGC
This sequence comes from Protonibea diacanthus, assembly GCA_028641955.1. Classification (NCBI taxonomy): domain Eukaryota; kingdom Metazoa; phylum Chordata; class Actinopteri; family Sciaenidae; genus Protonibea; species Protonibea diacanthus. Next base: position 17,913,452 of record CM053977.1, on the reverse strand, counting down.
TCAAATAATGGTGTGCTTACCAACAGTTCACTGCCCAGAGTGAACAGCATTGGTAAAGTTGAAGATCAAGGGCTGGTTGTCTCGTTGAAGGACAACACACAGCAGAAGCCTTTAATTAACGGAGATTTGCCTCCTGGAAATAATAGTACAGTAATTGGGTCTAAAGTACCAAGCCTAGATTGTGAGGTTGAGAGCAAGAAGACGATATTGGACCAGGACTACAAACCTCCACTTAAGATCACGAGGATGGAGAACAATATAGATGCACTTGGAACTAATACTCAGAGCACTGTACAGCACAACAGCACATCACCATTTCAGCCTGCGGAGACCAATGTGGTCAAGATCATCCGAATGGCACCATCTCCTATACCTTCAGCAGAGGAGTCCAGTCTGAGCGACGACTTTGCAGAGGAGAATAGTCACGGTGGGACGACAGAGCCGCTCAAGACCATTATCACCCAGGTAACCACAACCTCCACAACCACCACGACCGTAGTTTCCACAGAGATGAGGATGGCCAACGCGCCATTAAAGATGACAACACCTATAGTATCAACAACAGAAAGCAGTGCAGTGTCCACGCTTACTACCATGACCAAAACAACTGTGACCAAAATCTGTTCCTCGGGGCTTGACAGCCAATCAGAGGACAGCCAGAGTGAAATAGTGACACAAGAACAGAAGACGGCACTCTCAGCCTCTATCAGTAAGTCTACAACTGACACCAGTGGTGAAACCACAGTGTCGACTGTTGCTGTGAGCCAGGAGGACTATTCTTCAACAAAGGGTCGAGTCCGCCTTCTCAAGTTCTCCCGCACCAAGAAGACTCGCTCGGACACCGCCCTTCCTTCTTATCGCAAGTTTGTCACCAAGAGCAACCGCAAGAGTATTTTCGTACTGCCCCATGACGACCTGAAGGTGTTGGGGAGGCGCGGTGGGTTCCGTGAGGTGCCCATATTTAGCTACAATGCCAAGCCAGCATCGGATATCTGGCCATATCCGTCACCCAGGCCCACGTTTGGCATCACCTGGAGGTAAGTTTTCTCTCTCTTTTGTTTTTTCTTGCACTCAAAAGTGTTTTTGAACATTTCATTCTTTCTGTTTTGTTGAGGCCTTAACTCGAACTCGAAGTATCCCCATCGCAAACTCTACATACATAATTATGCACCAAAAAGTTGCTGGTGAAGAAGTTGCTCTCCATGGTGACATTCGTCTTTTGCGTTTGAATCATATTAGCAGTTTCAAGCATTCTGTGGCGACTCGAGTTTAGATGCCAGTATCTTCTCCAAGAGCAAATTAAGCAAATACAGAGGGCACACAGACATGTGGCAAAGACTGTAAAATGAGGACCTTTTGACTTTGCGATGATGATCCAACCACTGAGTCTCTGTGGATCTCATAAACTTTGGCACACAAAAAATAATTCCAGAAATAAAAAAGGAAATTCCAATACAAAAACCCCCCAAATCAGAACTTGACACCAATAAATAGAACAACAATAAAGAGAATATATAATTTTTAGTTTCTGACAGTCAGACGTGATTTGAATCTACTGACTCCCCAAATATATAAATTCAAAACCCTGCAATGGCAGAACTTACTTTTAATTAAATTTTTCATGACGACTAGAATTCATTATACCCTTATTTTATAAAAGGCCACAACAGAGTAAAATATTACTAAATAAACCAGTCAGAAAAACACATTCTTCTTGCAGGCTCTTAAATAATTAGTTTCTTTCTTTTTGTCGCTTTCTGGGGCACACTCCAACATAGAAGACAGTGAGCAGTAATTTGGCGGTAATTACAAAAAAAGAGACCAAACACACAATAAAAGGATCATTTGATAGCATTATTATTATTGTTATGTCACATTTTCCATAGATATTAGACTAATAATATTAGTGTGATTTCTTTTGGCCACAATTACTGTACCGTGCAGTGAAAACCTCATACAGTGACAGCACTAGCGATAAATATCCTGATTATTCTTAGTTTTTTACTGCACTTTTAGCCTGTCACACATGTACACCACCTGTATCCACTTAACTGGACATGGTTTGAACTAAAGAATGCAAAAATGTAAATGCTAAACCGCACTTAATTTTTGTGGACTGTTTGAATAAAGGCGAAGCAGGTTTTAACTTATCCTTCACCCTGACAAGGATATTGGGTGACATGACAAGTCCTGCGTAGCTTTGTGTTCATATATGAACACAGAGTTGTTTTATAATCACTTATCACACATGCGTGATGTTTATACACTGATAAAGACGATACTATTTTTCTTCAGGTCTCACCCTTAAACAGTGCCATGTCCCGTTGATTAGTTTGCATTATGTTTTCTCTTCCGCTGTCTGCTGTCCGTGGCTTTGGCCCTGAGTGATGTTGTGGCTCTGAGCTTGGTGTCACACAGGGACCTCTGGTTATTTTGACCGGACCATAGAGTTCCGAAGCAGTCATGAATCATCCTGCGGTTGCAGAAGTGTCAGGATGTTCACTTTGTGCAGTGACCCAGCCCTGCAGCCCAGGGATATTTTCCCGCCTGTGGTTACACATGGGAAAGAGAATATCTACCAAACACCCATACACACACACACACACAGCTTTGTGACGATCATGTTTTTGTAGATGTGAAAGATATTTTAAATGTTCATGTCCTAAGTGCCAAGTTCATAGTCAGAACAGCTGTCCTGACCATAATGATGTACGGAAGGAATATTTCTTCTATTAGAAAAGTTGAGGAAATTATTCATTGATGGATGACATCCTGTCAACTTATTCTGCAGTTGGAACAGTCTGTTACACCCAAACATTGTTTATTAAATTAAATAGGATCAAATGAAATATGCACAAGTTTCCACTTTGAACTTTGTGAGTTGTGTGCTTTTGTAGTCAGAGATAATATCTGTTCCCAAACCAAATGAGCGTCTGAAATGGCTTGTTAAAAATGGCAGCCAGTCCATCTGTTTGTTTTATGGAAGTGGTCATCAGGGGACAGCAACATTACCAAAAACTTCAGTCTGTTTTTTTTTTTTTACTCTCCCTCTTCCTGTTCACAATCGTGCTGCAATGTGTTTTCCGTAACACTGAGCGAGTCCCTGCCAGTCAGTCCCTGCACTAATGAACTGCGTGACACCGGAGAATGCAGAAAACCCTTCATTCAGCTCTTAGCTGTAGGACAAGTGTTCTTTCTTTCAGTTGTGTTTATACTCCAGTTTGAAAGGTACATTTTCAGCAAATTGTGCACAACAACATTTTTCCATTTTCCCATAGTTTCCTTCAATGTAGCATTTTTTTTTCATGCGTAGGTGCAAAGTTATACACAACATGCAATACTTTGACACATGTACAACTGTATATGAGTAATTAAAACTCCGGGTTGTGTTCTAGATATCGCCTGCAGACAGTGAAGTCTCTGGCTGGTGTGAGCCTGATGCTGAGACTGCTGTGGGCCTCTCTGAGATGGGACGATATGGCCGTCAAACCATCCGCTGCTGTCGGCACCACACGTACAGGTAGAACTCCCCTTATCCTCCCAAACCATCTAACCGCTTCCAGATAAAGATGACCTTGGGAGGATGGGGATCCGATTTGAGCTAAGGGTTTGAGGATGGAGCTAATTCTTTTGTTTACTGTCAAAGACTTAGAAGTAAGGTGTTTTTATCTGATATGATTTTCATAAGGATCATCTGCTTTATTATATTGTGGATGATTGATCCAGTTGGTGTTTTCACAAGAATTGATCAACTCCAGCCTGGCGTTCAGAAACTGTACCATTTCTGCTGTTCAATAAGTCCATAGTATCATCCTGTATTAATTTTGGCAATCCCCATGGTTCACCCAAAGAAACATACACAGATGGCTGTCTGAAAAAGACAGCCTTTTCAGTCTCACTTGGGTTTCACTGTTTTTATGTTGGAGTGCATTTCCTCCATCTTCTCGGGCTCTCGTCCTCATCACCATACCAACCCAGCCCTATCCCCACTCATTGCTACAGAGACATCAGATACTGAAATCACCACCACCGAGATCATTAAGCGCCGCGACGTGGGACCCTACGGCATTCGCTCAGAGTACTGCATTCGCAAAATCATCTGCCCCCTCGGAGTACCTGAGACTCCGAAAGGTGAGATGCACTTTTTATTCCTGACACTGAAGAAAACATTTAAAGTGCCCGAGACCTGAAAATGGAAGCCATGCTTACCTAGACCATAGTTAAGAGAATAAGATGAATTGAAGAAAATAAAACACAATAACATTGATGTGTTGTTGATAATGGACTGCTGTCTTTGTGCCCCAGCAAAACAAAATGCAATGGCAATTTTCAAACAGCCCTTTTATTCTGTCCATTCTGTCTTTCCACCATCCCAGAAACCCACACCCCTCAGAGGAAGGGGCTACGTTCCAGTGCCTTGCGCCCCAAGAAGCATGAGCCTGCCAAGCAGACGGGCCCAGTGGTGATCGAGACCTGGGTGGCTGAGGAAGAGCTTGACCTTTGGGAGATCAGAGCCTTCTCAGAAAGGTCAGATATGGAGTGTGTTGGTAGTGGTCGCAGAAGATGTAGCGTAAACGCAATATTGTGTAGTTTGATTCCAACTTTTGAAATTGTCTTCTTCCCCTTCCCCTCTCAATAAATAAAAAAATGTGGTGAAAGATATTAGTCAGATATAATTCAGATTGTTGATTTTACTGTCTCACTAGGTAAATGTTCCACCTCCTGTACATACCTGTATAATTTATCTGTCTATTGCCAAACTTGTGTGGGGTAAAATGGAGGCTGTTACATGGAGTTTCAGGCTGATGCTCAAAATGTTTTTAATCCATATTTACCTTCCGTCACCCCAATGACCATAATCACGAACTTTCTAATTTGAATTTCTTCTAACTATTAGGGGTACAACAATACCTGTGTTGAACCGTTCCATATAGTGGTCTCGGTTCGATATGCACTATGAATCGAACAATACGCAATTTTATATTTATTTTATCAACTTATGACGATGCGCTCTGTGCTGAAAGCTCAATGGATCTGCGCTCGGCTACTCCGCCACTGCACGCGTCTCTGGCACGTCGCGTACGCGCCGCGGTTTTGGTCCGTCCTGCACGCGACTTCAAACTCACCGGGAGCGTTTCAGAAGCGAGCGTTTAGCCCACCAGACTAGAATATGCTTCTACGTGTGTAAATATGCTACGTAGTTAATTAGTTTCGCTTTTGTCTGTTTTTACGACCGGCAGTTTGCACGGGGTGTTTTATTTTGAAAATCCAGCGGATTCTCTATGCTTTTTCTGTGCCTGGCTTCCGCGCGCTCGAGGTGCTCTGTGTAAATTGACGCGAGACAGACGCTACATGCGAAGCTAGCTCGTTGCGACATGGCTAATGCCTTTTTTTTTTTTTTTTTTTTTTACAAGGTGCTGTTTTTTTTGTATATGGTTCTAACTTCTAAGTATGCACAGCAGAAAATGAGGCAGGTAGAGATGCGTCAGATACATTTAATTTAATTTGAAAACTGTACTTTTGAGTTGAAACAAATGTTGGTAATTTCAATAAACTACAAGTTAAAAAAGGCATGGAAATTTCTTTTTTTTGTGTCGAACCGTGACACTAAAGTATCGAACCACGCCGTGAATTTTGTGTATTGTTGCACACCTACTAACTATATACTTTAAAATGATCCAAAGTGTTGCTGTGTTATAAGCTTGATAGGTTTTTTTGTCCTTTACAGAGTGGAAAAGGAGAAAGCTCAGGCAGCAGAGCAGGCCAAGGTGAGTACTGTTTAGTTCAGTAGTCTTTCCATTAAATGTTCAATTTCTTCAAAAAGTACACTTCTTTTCAAGAGGTTATGTAAGTTAGTAGTAGTAAGTAGTTAATTTCTACTCATAACATCATTTGTTAGGGCAGCTAAAAACCTTCAAATATTTCTACAATATTTCTACTCAACTGATTTTATTTTTGGCTTTCCTTTTGAAAGCCAAAAATTGATTGATTGTCATTTGATTGTATGTTAATGTACTGACTGACTTGTACACCATCTCAGAAACGTCTGGAGCAGAAACCAAGCGGAGTCACCGCTACCCCAACAGGGACTCCTGCGACACCTGCCTCCACGCCCAAAGTCATTGTCGGGTCACTGTCAGGCCAGGGCACCCCCACCACCAAGGTGGTACTGTCCACCAAGATGGGCACCCCCGTCACATTCCAGCAGAACAAGAACTTCCAGCAGTCGTTTGCCACCTGGGTCAAGCAGGGTCAAAACACACAAGGTACTTTGCAGAGGATTGTAACTAACAGCCAGTTTGTTGTACTTTAGTCTGGGGGACCAGCTGGGAAGTACAATGTAGTCTTTGCTTTTACTTAATTTAAAGTGCAGAGCATATCAGAACAAATCTTACTACATGTATTCACAAGAGTGCACCTCTGAGGTGTAATAGTTTTACCATTATATTAGAAGTAGTAGTATTATTGGATTTACAGTAGTAAAGATTGTATTCTTGTGTTTTGCTTTATTAGGAGGGGGCACAGAGACCACCGTGGCCACATCTGGTGGGCACACTTTCCAGATTACGGGAACTTCAGTGGGTGGAAAGGTAGTGACCACCAAGCTGCCGCTGCCCGCCAACAGCAAGATCGTCACAGTCAACGTGCCAACTTCACAAGGAGGTACGGCAGGTTTTAATAAGTCACACCTTGACGGCAGCCGGAGGGCGCTAATTACATTTATGCAGTGTAGACATTTCTTCTTTCCATCCACCACAATTTCGGGATGCATGTATGTTTGTGTTTTCATTGCTTCGCCTCAGACCCCACAGCTGAGACATTTCAAACGTGTCAAAGGAGCCAAATTAGATCTGGCTCGTTAATTGGATGCCATTGTAAGCAAGTTAGCGGCCAACCACATGCACGGCACTTTAGAAAGACTGAGTCTGTCTTCACTCATTTTAAATGATGTTGGTGCCAGCTGCCGCAGGACCAAATATTTTGAGGTCTACAAATTGAACACAAATAGACATTCCCCTGTCTTTGATTGCATCTGTCAGTGAGCCAAGAACACAAGTCATGTTTAAAGGCCCACAGCTTAGAAGAACTATAGGGCTCAGGTGTTCAGATGCTAGTCTCTATTAAAAACACTAGCCGCTTGCCTGTCTGAATCAGCCACACAGCTGTCACAGTAAGTTTTACCATGCCTCTTATGCAGCCATCTTTACATGCTTGAAATCACATGTGCTTGAAGCATTTCATTTAATCTCGTTCCAGACCGCAGAATTATCATCCCCCTTTTTTTTTTAATCACTGTTGGCTTCGTTTCAGTTGGTCCTTCAGTGGTAATACATGTTTACCATGAAACATTGTGATCCATTAATTATTATTAATTAAAGTCTATCTGTCTACATTAAAGAATAAGGTGCATTAAAACTGCTATAACCACCATTTATTAAAACAACAAGGGATCATTGTGTGAATATGTAATGTTAAAGGGATCGCTTGCAGTGATAAGAATCAAACTTGCATTCCCCCTCCCCCCTTCAGCTCATTGTTTTGGTTTACATGCCCACCACTTTCATGTTTTAGTTTACTCCCACCTCTCCGACAATAATGGTTTTTGACATTGCAGGCAGGAGTTTTCAACTACTGTACCTGTCCAGCAGCAGACAGAGTTCGAGCTAAAAGGAGAGTGAATATTGGGGTCCCCGAATGGAGATTTAGATAAATGAACACATACATTGAATGTTAAGCTGAGCTTTGTTTAGGCCAGTTATCGTCTGCTTGTGCTCCAGGTAAGCTTTTTGTTCCACCAGCTTTTCACTGAACAGATGTAAAACGTGCTACTGCTTCAGGAGCAGCCAGTTTCTCGCTGTGTTTTGAGCTACTGTGGCAGCCTGGTCTGCACCAACCTCATTGTGGTGGCCACTCTGTGCCCAACCTCATGAGTCAGCAGCTTAGTTTGGTGTGGCACATCATGTCTGGTTGTGTCCTGTCGGCATGGTAATCTAATAGAAAGCTGTTATTTTGGTTGGATGGTTTTTGGGGATGGTAGACTTGTGTAGTCTGAGGTTTGAAAACCAGACTGTGGATTGAGAATTGTTCTATCTTAACTTTGGTGCTTTTTGAAATGTCAATATTGACACGGTAGATGAGGTGATAGTTTCTACTGAGCAGCGCCGGGCCTGTCTGTGGTTCTGTCAAATTATTGGATGATGGATATTGCTCAAAACTCAGGAAAGGTGGTCTGTCATGTTGACATGCTCTATTAAAGCTGCTGACAGCTGTTGTGTGGCTGATATAGGTCAGATACGACATTTACAAAGTCATTTACTTCATTACTGTATACACAAGATGCATGTTCTAAATTAAAAATACATATAATATAAGATGACAAAGAACTTTCTTTCGCATTTTTCAACTTTTACCAATTTAAAGTCAGAGAGAATAAAACAGGGAAACTTGTTGTTGTCATAAGGCTGAAAAAGAAACGACTGAAGAGATCTTAATTTTCAAACATGATGCAATGATGATGCCCTTAAAAAAGCATCTCAGTATACGGTAATATTACATGTATCATTTGATACAGCCATGCTTGAATAAAACATTGCAATCACCAGATTAAGAGAATGATATTCACCAAGGATACAAAGAAAGTGATTTTTCTTACCTTTGAAGTCACCATGAAGGAGAAACTAAGTTCAGGTGGAGTGTAACCATTTAATGGACATGTGTATTTATCCAGCATGACTGTTTGATTTGACTGTTTGGGAGCTCTGTTTGTTTTGGAAGGGCTTAAGGAAGTTAGGCAGGAAAACAAGTTTACCCTGAGGTCTGCTTCCCAGACAGGTAGCCCTCTATAGCGGGATTCCGTTTTCCTTTTTTTCCCTCCGTCTTTTTGAATAAAAGTGTACCTCTCCACTCACTGGAGTCCCAACTCCCCGACCTCTCCAAACAGCCAGCCCATAGAAAAGCTTGTTTGATGTGTGTGACCAGAGCACCTACTCCCCTGGTCTTACGACCGGGTTTAACGTCCCAGTTTGAAGAGGGAAACCCTTGATGTATAGGTTTACCTGCTCGGTTGCGGTTGAAAAGCCACAGCAAGAAGGCAGCAGCAGAGGAAAAAGAGCAACACTCATGGTTTCCATTTCTGCCACCGACTTCACGTGAGGTCATTAAGGCACAGAGCCCGGTGAACAAATATGAAACGCTCCCTTTGTCAGATTAAAGGTTAAAAAAAAAAAAAGAAAAAAAAAAGTGGCATCTGAATTCATGCATAATGTATGAGGGGGTTCAGGTATGTTGGGGGAAACCCAACTAAGCTTTCAGTGAACCTTTGAAGATTTTGTTTACCTGCTCGACTAATATTTACCGTCGCTGTGATCAAAAGCTGGCCATCTAGCAAGGAGAGAAGCCCACAAATAATGTATTGAGTTGTCTCAATGCAGGACTTCTGTACAACCGCTCACTTGTAACATGCAAACATGTAACCACTGCTTCATTACATTACATTACATACATCAGTAATTGTATTAGGGATGTTTGAGTGTTTTAAGATTTTTGTTGGTGGATGTGTTTGATACAGCAAAAGGCAGGTCAACTAAATATCACCTCTGCAGGTCTGAAGGTTATACTTTCATATATTTTCATATATATATATATATATATATATAACCTTCAGACCTGCATAAACTGTCTCTTCTTTGCATCATTTCTTTCATTCACTCAAACCACTTGTGCTTTGATGTCCTTTGTGTCATTTCTTTAAGTATTTCTCCTCGTCCTCTAATGTCTCCATCTGTTATGATTCTCTCTTGACTGAACTGGCAAAAGCCGCTTTCCGGGAAACCTCGTCTTCACCCCCACCCTTCTCCTCTCGCCTTCTCTTTTCTCATTTCTCCTCTGGTATCTTTTCTGTTTCTCTTTGCAGGTGTGGTTCAGCAGAAAGTGTTGGGTATCATCCCGTCCAGCACAGCAGGCGGTGCCCAAACCTACACCACATTCCAGCCCCGCACTACCACGCTCAACATCAGGCCCAACACCCCAGGCTCCCAGCAACAGGTACGTCTGTCGTCACCCTGCTCCGAAGATGTGCTTTTATTTTGTCATCCTTTAGGCGGCCCAATCTGCAGGCTGCACAGCTTCGCTTCTTGTTTGGCTCTTGCAAGTCTTGCATTACTGATTCTGTTGCCTTTGCTTTTGTTTGTACAGCAGGTATAATAACTACTTTCTCTCTGTGTTATTTTATACAATAGAATACAATACTATTATATATAATATATTCTCTATATATAATTCCATATTGAAACCGAGTCACAGTTTGGTTTTTTTACCTAATCAGCTCCATACACTCTCCTGTTTACCTGACATTGATTTTTGACCTCTTCTTTTCTGGCTTTGAAATAATTCATGAATAACATCTTCATCAAAATATCCTTCCAGGTTCTGGCAGCTGGTGGTCAGATCCGTCCAGGAATGACAGTGATCCGAACACCGATCCAGCAGACGGGACCAATGGGAAAGACAATACTCCGAACTCCACTCGTGGTCCAGCAAGGTAACGTACACTTGTGACAATACTGATCAACTGGACATAGAGCAAATCTCTCTCAAAGACGCGTGCAGAAAGTTTAGCAACAAGTTAAAATTGAACTATTTAAGCATCCGGCCTCTTGCAAAAATCCTGTTGCTTAATGTTCTGTATGCGTCTTGCTAAATTCACCCTCTTCATAAACCTTTCACTTCCAGGTCAGGGTGGACAGCAAGTAGTCACACAGATAATTCGTGGCCAGGCAGTTTCCACGCCAATATCAGGTGCCAGCCCTGTCGCCACGGTCACTGGCCAGGGGACAGCCAGCCCCACCGCAGCAGGACAGGCAGCAGGTCAAACACCACCGGGCACCCCACGGGCGCAGGGGCAAGGCCAGGTTAAACTCACGCTGGCACAGCTCACCCAGCTCACACAGGTTAGTGAAACACCGAACACACCAGGATGTCCTGTCTCACCTTGTGTGCAGGGTTTGAAATGAACACCGCCCAAAGTTAGAACATTTTCATCAATTTGTTATGAGCTTTGAAAACAAATTAAATCACTGAAATTAATTTATGCTAACAAATCACAGAATTGACCACAGGTAATCAGACTGGACTGCACATTGTGATTAACATACTAACAACCCCCCCCTAATCTCTTCTCATCCTCACCGTAGAAGCAGCAGGCCGGGGCAGGTGTCGATAGGCAGGCTGGTGTCAGCGGTACCCAACAGGCTCTGACGGTGATGGTTCAAGGCCAGGGCCAGACTACCGGTCAGCTGCAGGTCATACCTCAAGGGGTCACCGTCATCCCAGGACCTGGCCAGCAGCTCATGCAGGCAGCGCTGCCCAACGGCCAAGTGCAGCGCTTCCTCTTCACCCCTCTGGCCTCTGCTGCCACTCCCACATCAAGCACAGGTATGATAAGAAACAAGCAGGATCACTCGACAGATGTGCATTTTAGGACAGATGAGATTATATTTTATTATGTGTGCGTGCATATCTGTCATGTTTTAAAGGTGACATTTATGACTCTCTACAGCCACCACAGTTCCCGGCCAACCCAACTCCATCTCTACCAAAACCCCTGCCCAGCAGGCTGCTGCCCCCATCCAGGCAGGGGCGACCCCCTTGGCCACCACCAGCACCCCTTCGTCGGCCACCCCTCAAGGCCAGTTACCCCCTCAGACGCAGGCGCACATGCCCATCCAGTCTCCCACTTCGCTGCAGGTGAAAACGCAGGGAGGAACTGCCCAGCTGCAGCTGCAGCAGACGCCGCAGCTCATAAGCATGTCGGGACTGCAGCAGCAGGTACAGGTATGATTAGCAAAGAGACAATGTGATCAGTACTATAGCATTAGTCCTTACTGCAGATGCAGATTTAGCAACTAGACATTTAAAACTACTCAGGTGACCAGCACTAGAAGACAGGTGTAAGTCTTGATCTGTTTCAAAAAAGTTGCTTGTGCATGCTCAAACTTTTAATCCCAGGTCCTTCAGTGAACTGATAATTATTAATAATTATTCTTATTAAATGAAGGTGTGTGTGAACCAATCTAAATGGACATTTTATATAAAAGTACAAACAAAACTCTGTTTTTCTTTTCAAATTTGTTAAATTTGTGTATCTTCCGTGTTGTAACTGCAGGTGTTGGCCCAGCTGCAGGCCCAGCAGGGTGGAGGCTCTCTGCCACAGCACATCAAACTGCAGCTTCCTATCCAGATACAACAGACCGGGACCACCTCAGCTCAGGGAGGACAGGTAGGGCAGCAAGCTTGATAAACCAGATGCTAACTTATGTTACCCTTTTATAGGACCAAAGTAAAGTTAGAAAACAAATCCGAAAGCCAGAATTCAGTCATTTAAAATGCATAAATGTAACCACTGATTTACACATTTAGACTAGAGTATATGATATTGTAAACCTCATCACACACTGCTGTCTGCACAGATTGGGAACGTAGTGACCATCCAGGCAGCTTCTGTCCAGGAGCAACTGCAGAGAATCCAGCAGCTCAGAGAGCAGCAACAGCAGAAAAAGAGACAAGCCGCAGAGGCTAAGAGAGAGCAAGCGCTCAACGCAGCCAGCCAGAGCGACATCATTCAGAAACAGGTGTGTGCGTGTGCGTGTGCGTGTGCGTGTGTGTGTGTGTGTGTGTGTGTGTGTTAGCATGCCAAGGCACCCGTCTCTCTCCCTGTCATCAGTACATAAACAGTCATCATCATCCAACCCTCCACTAAGACTGGGTTTATTTTTACAGCTCAGGCCTCGTCTGTTTGTTGGGCTTAATGCTACCACAACTACTGTGTGTGTACGTGTGTGTTTTCATCTGTCTCTGTGTATTTGACATGTTATACAGTCTGGTTACATTTAATAATAATAATAATCCATTTCTATAGATATTTATCGTACATGACAGACATCACTGAAGTCACATTTTTTTCCACAAAATGTAGCCGTTTCCTGTCAAACTGTAAATATCTTTTCTGTTGTTTACCATTTGATTTGTTCTGACATCTTCCTGCGTTGTGTGTTTCAGGTGGTGATGAAACAAAATGCTGTGATTGAACACCTGAAGCAGAAGAAGACCATGACGCCGGCAGAGAGAGAAGAGAATCAGAGGTTTGTGTCCAAAATCTGTGGGTGTGAAAATGAAGAAATATTTTGCATGTGGTCAAAGGTGTCATTTTGGAAGGTTTATATTGAAGTGCTCTGGGTCCTTTGGAGAGATTTTCTCATCAATCAAAGTGAAAGCAGAACTGTGGCAACATTATGCACCGGAGAAATTGAAATGACTGCACAGAAACAATGTTCGTGGTAATTATCTGTGGGACATTGCTTTGAAATGATGTCTTCATATGTTCTGATCATGTGGGACTGGACATCATTTAAACAGCCTATACACTGTCCTCTTTACTTTCTCCATTTGGCTTTTGTCCAACACCACGTTGGGAGGTACTACACAGCCTGGGAATGTTTGGGTGTGTAACCACCAACAGCTGCATGTACTCAATGTGACCCTAACAAGCAAGAACACAAAGACAAACCCATTTACAAAGGACAGGGGTTGTACAATAAAATCGCACGAGGCCTTTTCAACCCAACACAGATTTGTAGGGATGGAGCAAGTTTAAACCTCGATACAGAAAACGACTATTAGCTTGGCAAAATCTGACAAAATAACTCAGATAAAATAATCGTATTTGTTCTTTGTAGCTGGAGGAATTCTCTGATACCGATTGGTGGTATCACCTCAGTGACAAATACTACTGTTTGTGGTGCTTTTATATCAAGAGTCAAACAGTTCGACAGACTGAGTGTGTCAAGCTGTTTGCCTAGTTCTAAAAATGTGCACTTTTACTGCTCCAACTATGAAAACAAAAATAAAATCTATAAAATAAAAGCTGAAGAATCTCCCTCCTGTTTCATATACTGTGCATAGATTATACTCTGACCTACAGTTGACCCTGACAACCATGTGTTTATGTCCACAGACGGTGTGTCAACACTGTGCCCATTCACACAAACCTGAAATACCAAACCCAGACTACCGTGACATCACTACAGCAGCTCTGTCTGTTGTCTGTCTCTCTGCTTATTTTTTCATCCTTTTTTTTCCATTTCTTCATGTCATCCTTTTCTCCCGCTTTTCCTTCAAAACATGACTGTGTTAGCAATAACCTTGAACTCTGACATCAGCCTGCGTTCGTTCGTGTGTCCCGTTTCATTAGCCTCCGCCACTTTCCACGCTGCATTCGCGATGCGTACATCAGTGTACACGCTGTACTGTGATCCTGGCCCATCGTCGACCTCATCCGCCTTGGACGCGTTTGTGTGTGTTATTCACACAAACGTGCACTGAACGCAGCGTTCTGTGGTCGAACGGTTTTTCGATCTCGGTTGTGAATGTTGGCGAACATGAGCGAACATACGGAGATGGAGCCATAAATTATCTAGATTTACTGTAATATACTGACATTTAACAAAATATGTATGGAGATTTTTATAGAATTTCTTCTTTATTGCTTAATATTTTTCTGTTTCCTTTCTGACAGGAAGTTTTGATTAAGTCCTATAGAAGCCTACACATAACCCTGAATCCCCATGTGCACTTTAATTAGCTTGAATTTGTCTGTATGACCTTTCTTCCTCCCTTTCCCATGTTTACAAGAGCAGCGTGGCTTCCCAGTCGTCATCTATCTGTCCATCTCTCACCATACCCCCTCTTCAACCCTCCGCTCCACTCCCCTGCTACTGAAGCACAAAGTTTCATGCAAATAAACACTGGACAACCAAATACCCCTCTAACATCTGTAAGACACGTGGCCCAGTAATATGACTTATCTGAACACTTGGTTCTCACAGGGACGACGACACAACTGCGTTGCTTTTGCGAAAGCAGCCGTATAGTTTCAGGATTTGAAAACATTTGTTGTGTTTTGTTTTTTACAAGTTACAACCATCTGTCTCTGAAGCCCTTCCAAGCAGTACAAGTGGAAGTTGTGGGGAAAAGTGAACCATTTGCTTTTCCGAGAGGTTTCTGTGTGTGTTTTTAGCCCTTTTTATTTGCGAGTTCACAGCAGAGAAAGGAAAGATTTAGAGCCAGATATGGATGGGATACAAGTCCAGGACTTTGTAGTTACAAGGCTTACACAACCGAGCCACCAGAATCCCTCAAGGAGTTGCGTCGAGAGAAATGCTTTCATTGTTCATTGACACACACTGCCATTTCTTGCATGTGGAAAGTTAGATGTTTGCATTATTGAAGTAGCCAATATCCGTGCAGGTTGTACTTTCTGAAACATTGAAGCATTGTTTGGATTAATACTCTGCGCCTGCCCACTGGTGTGTCAGAGGGATAACTTTCTTCCTCTGTGACTTCGACTGTGCTCACTTTCTGAATTCAAGATTCAGATATGTGATAAACCTTTCCCTCCGTACTCTTTTATCCTTCTTTTCTCTCTCAGCAGGACTGTTGTGTGTTTTATGCATTTAGAAAAAATGCCCTGAATGGGCCACAGCCCTTTTTACACATGGGTGTTGATTAGATATAGGTGGGCTACTTCTAGGGCTGTATTTTTAGGCAAGACTATACATTTTTCTACTATATTCAAGCTGTTTATCCTGAATATACAGTACTTTACTATTCTATACAACATTTATGATCCTCTGTAAGCTTAAAAGGTCATGTGATGAGATAAATCTGTAACTAATTACCCATCTTCTCTTCTCTGTGTCTGTCCAGGATGATCGTATGCAACCAGGTGATGAAGTACATCTTAGACAGGATAGACAAGGATGAGAGGCAGGCGGCCAAGAGGAGGAAAAAGGAGGAGGTGGTGGAGGCCAAGAGGAGGTTGGCAAATGCTAGCAAGCTCTCCTCACTCCTGTACCGACACAAAGAGAGCCTAAAGATGGAGATCCTGAAGAAACGGGCGCTTCTTGACAAGGAGCTGCAGCTAGAGGCCCAGGTATGATGTGAGGGGAAGAATCTGTGTCCATTACCCAGTGTATCAATTTTCAAATCAAGGAGGTATATAATGACAAGAAAACTGCCTGAAAAATGCATCACTGTCCTGACGCTGCATTCTGCAGGAGGAGCTAAAGAGGGACCTGTTACGAATGCGGAGGGAGAAGGAGAGGGCTCAGGCTGCAGCCCACCAAGCCGCCCAGGCTGCCGCCGCCGCCCAGGCCGCTCACAACAAGCAGCAACATACTCTGCCACACACGCACGGCATCACCTCTCAACACCACCTCGCCACGACCGTCACCTCCACACACAAGAGGAAACGGGAGGAGGAGAGGGAGACTGTGACGTCAGCCAAGTCCAAGAAGAAGAAGATGATCTTGACGACGAGCACCAAGGAGACAAAGAAGGACACCAAGCTCTACTGCATCTGCAAGACGCCGTACGACGAGACCAAGTATGATGACGTTTACTTGAATACTCTTTGAAATTTTATCGCCCATGGGAGGAGGAATGACAGTAGTAAGCACAGTAAACACAATTTAAAATAAAGCATTGCCAGAGAAAGGGGAAAAAAAATCTAATGGCCCATTTGACTGGTGGAAATTTTCCATCCACCTTTGTGGGAACTCAGAAACCTGAATTTCAACTGTACAAATGTAGTTCTGCTTTTGGTTCCAAACTGTCCTGAGGCTGTATTTTCCAATGGTCCGGGAGCGATAAGGGGAGAATTTACTGTACTAAGCTCTGCTGACTGGTCAAACACAAGCCTCCAGACTGCAGCAACAAGTGTAGAGCATTCATTCAGCCTGTAAGGAAGCACTGGCTGTAGAATCAATATTAGGATGAAGGATGGCATTTCATTTCAAGTTATTGGTGTTTAAATGTCAGCTCTTAAGCCGACTTCCAGACTAATTTTTAAAAACACAACACCGTTTGTGTCACCGTGATATGTTTTTAAAAAAAGACAAACAAACTCGTGTCAGTGTCTACTGTTATACATTAGTGACAATCAGTGTTCTCTGTGCAGGTTCTACATCGGCTGCGACCTGTGTACTAACTGGTATCACGGAGAATGCGTGGGTATCACAGAGAAGGAGGCCAAGAAGATGGACGACTACATCTGTGTGGAGTGTAAACGGGGCCAGGAGGGCAGCACGGAAGAGCTGTACTGCATCTGTCAGACACCATACGATGAGTCCCAGTAAGGAGATGCATGACTGTGTGTTTTGTGTTGTCACTCTGCGTACATGTTATAATGTTACCCGAACTGTAAACTAATCAACAGTGTTGACAGTGCATGTTAAATATCGATAGTAAAGCTTGATTTAAAAATGAATCCGTAATGTGAAAACACGAACGGCCCTGCGTCACAACTAAAAGCGAGTACTTCCTGTCTTTCCAGGTTCTACATCGGCTGTGACCGGTGCCAGAACTGGTACCATGGTCGCTGTGTGGGAATCTTGCAGAGCGAGGCCAACCACATCGATGAATACGTGTGCCCACAGTGCCAGTCGACAGAGGACGCCATGACGGTCTTCACGCCGCTCACTGACAAGGACTATGAAGGCTTGCGGAGAACTCTGCGCTCCTTACAGGTAAACAGCAGCTTTATTGTAGCTGCACAAATACACGCGCTTCCAGTCTGTATAGTGAGTAAAAAAGCAAGAGAATTTCACTTGCGTGGCATCCCAGGTGCAAAATACTACAGTAAGAAAGAAACAATGAATGCCGTGGTACTTTTTTTTTTACAAGGCAAGCCTATAAATAAATTCAAACTGTATTTTGCAAACGAATAATGAATATTTTGGGGAGGTTTATGCTCTACTACTACTACATCTCTGCACATTTGCTGTACAGGTACACGAGCACTCTCAGCAGTATCTGAAGCAGCAGTACTGTTGTGGTAGTTTTATTACAAGCGATAGACTGAACTCTAACACAGCTCCTCGTCATGTAAGAGCAGCAAACAAAAGTCCTCTGTGTCCGTCTTATCTGATGGGTTCAGCTCCCCGGAGCGCTACTTGGACAGCTGCCTGGCCTCCACATTTTTTTTTTTCTAGCTTCCCTCTCTTTTCTTTTCCTCCTCCTACCTCTTCTCCTCTCATTTTCTCCTCCTCTCTCCAGTGGTCTGTCTCTGTATGTGTGAGAAAAGGGGGAGAGAGAGAGAGAGAGAGACAGAGAGATAGAAGTGGGGAAGACGGCAAGAGAAAACATCTATGTTGACCCACCTGCTCCCAGTGTCATTTTCATGGTGTTGTTTGTTGTTCTTCATTGGTTTCGGCTTTCTCAAGTGTCTCGTCTTTCTCTTTATCTCTCTACCCCCTTTTTTTTTTGTCCTTCTCTCCTCTGCAGGCACATAAAATGGCATGGCCGTTCCTGGAGCCAGTGGACACAAATGACGCCCCAGACTACTACAGGGTTATCAAGGAACCAATGGGTGAGTGGAGGAAATGTGTAAAAATAAATAAATACTTGTCCACATTACACACAAACACAATGATGAATGCGGACAACAAGGTATTTGTTTCGCAGCTACTGTATCCAAGAATAGTCAGTAATCAGCCTCCAGTCTTATTTGGGCCAGCAGCTCCTCTGGACCCAAGCCTCTTCTGTGTTCTTCATGCCATTGAGTTCCTTTATTTTTACACATATTAAGTTTTCTGACTTTTACAATAGAAGCTTTTTTTTCCCCCCGCAGTTTCCCGTTAATAGCCTTTTGAATTTGTATTTAATAATACAAATCTAAAGTACCGTCTAAATGTTGCACGTTTTAGCTCATTTACTAACAATTGCAGGTGCTCAGGTGGTGACTGTTTTCCACAGCGTACCTTCAGTATTTGAAGCTGATTAATGTGCTTTTTGTACTTTTGTTTTCATTCATTGTCCTTTTCATTTCATTGTTGTTTCATTTATTTAAAAAAACGTGCTTGGACTTGTGGAGAAATGTCACCTTGGGCTTTTGGAAAATGTTCAGTTTTAAAAGCATGATAAATGATGGATCCATCCAATGGTCGTATTGACTGACAATGAAAATAATCAATAAAGTTGCGGCCCTAGATCATATCAGACAAAATAACTAAACAACACAAGATAAAATGTTATTTGAACCTATTTAAGGAAGGCAGTGGTCAAGGCTGTATTTGTTTTGAATGCATCGCTCTTGAAACATCATATCTCTGATCTGATGTATCTTTTGCGGATTGGCAAACCTTTAGTGTTGCACTTTGTGGCTCTCCTATGTAGGAAAATATAAAGATTCTCGTGAATCAGCAGATACCCAATATTGAATTACCAAGACTTGGATTGGGATCCCTGTTTGGAAGATAAAATGGCCTCAGGAGTACTGTTTTCATTTCTTAATAGCTCGAGCCAATTATGAAGCTGCAGCTCCTCACTGGAAGTAACACCCAGTCTCTATATCTTCAACCTGAAAACACATCAGGAGACCAGCAGAGAGGAAGCCCTCCAACTCAGATCAAACCGGCCATGTAAATGGGGACTTGCGTCAACAGGGCCTTTTTGAACTTCCACACAAACAAACCGTTAATGAGCTGGTCCGGGTCTGCCGGGCTCCCTGTGGAAAGGGACCAGCCCCACACTTAGCTCCTGTTGGCCCGGTCCTGGAAACTCTAGTCCTTCCCTCTTCCTTCCACCGCAAGAAAAAGACCTTGTTGGTTTCAAAAAAAGAAAAAGGAGCATTTGGCTGGTGTAGCTACAGCCGTTGGTCGTTTTTTAGAGGGTTTCTAGATGAAATCTGATGACAGAGAAGAAGGAGGTCTTTGATATTGACCATGAGGTTTGTAAGCCCTTGGCCAGCTGGGTGGGGGTTAAGGAGGTTAAGAGTCGGATATGTTTGTTTAAAACGCAGCCCCGGGGACGCCGTGCAGAGCAAACCACCGGCAGCAGCAGATTATATGAAGCTTTTTCGCTAACTCAATCTTATTTTGGTCAGTTTCTAACTTGATTTAACCAGGTTGGTGACACTGAAAGCTCCTTTTAATGGGAAAGCCAGACTTGGAAGCGCTCATTTGACACTCGGATAATGACGTTCAGAAAATGACGCTCTCCTCAGGAATGATAAATCGGTCAGATCTCAGTAACTGATCTGGAAGGCTGAGTAGATCGAGGTTAAAGCTGGCAGAGGTTTTGGATTTTTGCTGTCACATATAAAGTGATGAACTGTGCTCCCAGGAAACATATTTGAATATCTGTCACATGCCACATAAGCTGTAATTACTTTGAAGCAGACATGCTGATTTGCGGAACAAAGTCGATTAGAAAAGCCAGATATTTATCTGCTGCTTCTGCACATGTGATGTTTGTCTCTGGCAAGAGTTTCCAATTAAATCTGTAGGTTTTTTTTATTTGTTTTATTACATACTGTACATACAGTCGTTAACCAGATGATTTTTATTTAATCCCCTTTTTCTTAGACCTTTCCACCATGGAGGAGAGGTTACAGAAGCGTGAGTATGTAAAGCTGACAGAGTTCGTAGCGGACATGACCAAAATCTTCGACAACTGCCGCTACTACAACCCCAGTGACTCGCCCTTCTACCAGTGTGCCGAGGTTCTGGAGACCTTCTTTGTCCAGAAACTCAAAGGCTTCAAAGCCAGCAGGTAAGATGGGGGCACTGGCGAGGAAATGAAACACAAAATGTTTGGGGTCATGACTGAATGCTCATACAACCAGCAGGCTTCTTCTGTCTCCAGAACAAGTCAGCATAAAACACTGACACACATAAATCCAATATACAGTGTACCATTTTAAGAATGATGTACGATATTCTGTGTTCTTTTAAAAGCCTGCACTGTTTAGGACACTGCAAGGAATGCATGACTTTCCCTACTTCAACTATTTTTCTGCACGCTGTATGAGCTTTCAGTCACATTCTTGATCATCTCACATGTTGGTGCTATCTTCATTCACTATTCGGTCAGCTGATTTTCCACCCATGACATATCTGCTTCAGCTTTCACATTTAATAAAGGAGAATGTTCTGCTTTTTATTTATTTATTTATTTAGTGGAGTTATGGAGTAATGTTCAGACTTGAGTTTTTTGCCATCTATTACAAGCAGAAT
Source organism: Protonibea diacanthus (assembly GCA_028641955.1). Taxonomy (NCBI): domain Eukaryota; kingdom Metazoa; phylum Chordata; class Actinopteri; family Sciaenidae; genus Protonibea; species Protonibea diacanthus. Next base: position 17,892,381 of record CM053977.1, on the reverse strand, counting down.
AGTTAGTTTAAAACCAGAACGGCCTGACGTAAGCCACACGAAGAGCCAAGTTTTCACTGTTTCCCTACAAACTGTTACCCTACAATTTGCACTGCATAGGTTGGGAAATATGAAAAATTGGTGCTTAACTCATCTCAAACCTGCTGCATCAGGGCTTTTCATGGTCAGGCTGAGAACCAAAGCTCTACTCTACTCTCTACGTTCTTGACGTCCTTAAAGGTGGGATAGGAGATGTTTTCTGGACTATTGCTTCACGACCCCATTGCAGCCAGTAAAATAGAAGGTTTGTCAAAAAAAACTAAATGTTTTAGTCCAGTCTAGAGGGCGAAATCATGGGAAACACCGTCCAGTCGCGTTGAGCGGCCTGCTCATTACAATTGGATCCTGACACGTCCATCAAACTTCAGTCCGCTTCTCCCTCCCCCTCTGCGCGTTCACCCATTCGTGAACGAATAGTGACCCTTCCATTACTTTGAAGGCGTGGTTTCGAGGGGAGGTCTGAAGAAAAGGCATGGGTGTGTACTTTCAAAATATAGCTTGCTGGAACCGTTTTCCCAACATCTCCTACCCCACCTTTAATGCTGTTGCTGCTGTAGTTTGGGGAGCAGCTGTTTCTGCTCAATTAACCCCCGTACAACAAATAAGCTGAAATAACTCCTACTATCTGCTCCTGCCTCGTTGTACCTCTAAACTCACCTCACTGCATTGCCCTCACTGCGAGATGTGATTGCTTTGGTTGGATGCACACTGCAAGATTTTAGCCACAGGTTGATTTATACTAAACACAAAGTTTCTACATTACAGTCTTGTGGTTCGCATCCAGCTTTATGTGCCTAAAACGGTGATGTGCTTCACCCGCGTGTATTTACACCATCCATTCTCTCTCTCTCTCTCTCTCTCTCTTTCTCTTTCTCTCTCTCTCTCCCTCCCTCTCTCTCTCTCTCTCTCTCTTGCAGATTGTGATGTCAAACTCCTTGGTGCCGGGGTCACTCTTAAAACAAACAAAAAAAATAATAATTTGTTATCCCGGATGTGGCTGTTTTTACTTGTTTAAAACAGCGTTAAAAAAAACTTTGTAAGAAAGTGCATATATTACGCCACACTGTAGGTGTGAACCTTTTTTTATTTTAGAAGCAAAGGAAATAAAATAAAAAAAACTTTCTACTGTCTAATAATGGCAGCCATGTTGGTAACACAAAGCATTCAAGGGAAAATGTATTTTCTTACAATTCTTGCAACAGATGACTGATATTTTGTTTATGTTTCAGTTGGATATAAGACAAAATATGAAGTTTGTCTTTCTCTTTCTGGAGAGATTCAGTTTTGAAAAAAACAAAAAAGCTGTTGATTGTGAAATCTGACTTCATTTCCACACACAGATAATTTATCTTTTAATTTGACAGAACTGTTGTTTATCATCTTGGTCATAACATGCTGCAGCAGAACATTTTTACCTCATTTCTTAGCTGAGATTTTTTTTTTAAAATAAGCATGCAACATTTATTAGTTTATTTTTATTGGCTGTACCCATGTATAACTATTTCATGTGCATATTATATCTTTTTTGTGAAGGACTATTTTTTATGTTCTAAAGGAAATAATGGTAGGATCTGTAAAGATAGATTGGAGAAAAAATGTAGTTTAGCTTTCCTGTTCTAAATATGGCAAGCTTGACAGTCTCCAGTTTAAAAAAAAAAAAAAAAAAGTCCTTGTATATACACTGTTGGGCTGACATCACATCATACACTTCGATAACATTTCACCAACATGGCTGCTTGGTCTCCGTCAAAGTGTCTGACCCACTGGCATCCAATACATGTTTTTGTTTTGTTTGTTTTTTTTGTTTTTTTTTGTATTTCCCCTAGTGCATATTTTTGTCATATTGTAAAGCTTTTAATAAAAAAAAAAGAAACAACAAGAAGTTTTCCAACTGTTTTCTTCCTCCTCTCTTTGCCCGTCTCTGTAGGTCTCATAACAACAAACTACAATCAGCAGCCTCTTAGCTCCTCCTAAAATCAAAAAAGACAGGCCTTGTGGTTTCCTCTGAATGATTAAGCCCTGTGGTCCGAGTCAGGCTCAGCTCGCCCAACCTCCAACACCTCCATTGCAGTGCTAAAAGGGAGAGAAAAGCTCCTTTTCATCCAAAGTATCACTGGGACATAATGGCAGAGAAGTCCGCAGGGACGCCCCCCGGACTCTTGTTTGGCAGCCTGTTACATCTACAACAGCCGTTCCTACCAGCATGCGTACCATCCTATCCCCAAGAAGAAAGATCCAGATGGGAAACTAAGAGGAAATGATAAGTTTGCTGGTTGGAAGTTCAGTGGCAGTCTGATCTCACGGCAGCATGGAAGAGTTCATTCTCAAGCTGATCGCTGTTTTTGTTTGTCTTTCAAAGCAGCAAGAGTCAGCTTTGAGCTTCCCACCCAGAGGTGCAACTTTCATTTCATCCCCTCACATTTTTATGACACAAAGTCCCGGCCTCCTTTTTATTTATGCGTGAAGCTGCAGTCAGTCCCATCCATGTTACAAGAGTTCATTCTCCTCATATTTGATTTTGAAAGCAGCATTTTATTGGCGCTGTACAAACGTCGACCTTTGCCCCCCCCCCCATCAGACAGCTTAACCAGTATCACCATCCATGTTTCACACCCATCTCCACTGCACCCAGTTATGTTGACTATACCCTCAGGTGTGTAGCCCTGCACGGAGCATGACCCAGTCTCATGAAACCCACATCGTGGCGCTGTACATTCCCTGTCACAGTAACCTGATGCTGAGATGTTCCATTTGTAATAGAAGCTCGATTCCAGAAAATAATAATCAGGAGATTTATTTTTCTGTTGGATCAACACCATCACATTTGGGCATAGACTGCACTCATCCAGGGGTCTTCATTTTGTCTATGGTGCTGTGTTATTTTCATGTCGATTTCCAGAGAGAAACATGCAGGTCAGGCCATCCCACCCACCACATCCTGCCCCTCTTCTGACCTTTTTTCCGTTTTGTATTGTGAAAAATCCTAACTAGCTCTGTGGTCCTTTTTTTTTTTTTTTTTTTTTTTTTTAACTTGACCTTTTGTCCCTCCAAAGGTCAAGCACAAGAAGCAAGGAAACAAGACTGTTAGGCCTTCAGGGAAGGTGAAACTTGTACAAGGCTTAACTAACCCACATGTACTGTACCTCCCTCCATGCACACACTGTCTCGTCAAAGCTCTTGTTTCTGTCAATGGCTGAGTCTGTAAGTCTCTCTCCCCTTATCTGTCAGCCACTTCTTCCAGCATATTTCATTGAAGTTGACAGGTTGGCTCACATATGTCTCTCAACTCGCCCTCAAAGCATGGTTAAGTAATTGGATAATGGACTTTTCCACTCAGCATCAACTCAGTTATGTTGCGGTCTGCGGCAGCATGTCTGGGAGTAAACTTTGAGTGGGGACTGGGAGTCTTTGTATCGTGGGGTTTGTATGAAAATTTTATAGCTGCATTTTTAGCATATTTGGGAACATTTTTGTAATCCGTGATTATCAGTTTTGTAGGAGGGGAGCAGTCATAAGAATTACAGTTGTCTTTAAGTTGTTGAAAACAGGTTCCAATTAAGCAAACGTTTCTGTTTCAATCATAAAGTTTGTTTTTTTTTAATTCTTTGTGTAAAAGCAGAGTTGAGAGATAATGTAGCTTCTGTCTTCTTTTCTGTGTTTGTGTGTCTTTCACACAAAATGTCCGTCACTTTGTAATCGTCGATGACTGTATGTTTCATCCACTCTTTGTAATCTCTATTGTAAATTATGGCTGTCCAAATATGTAGAGATAAAAAAGATTTTTAGAAGTAGAAACTTTTATTTTTCACTCTTTGAACCAGCAACTAAGCCCACCTGTATATTTTAACTGTCTATTTTTTTCTCTTTAATTGAAGTGAACTCTACATTTAGGTGAAATTGCCCTTTATATTAAAAGTGCTGCATATTGTGAGCATAAAGTTTTTGAATGGGGTAGAGTGACACAGTAAACTCTTGTAAAGAGTTGATCTTTTTTTTGTAAGAAACCAACCAGTTCAACATAACTTCTATATTGACATTGCATTTCTTGTATTATTTATTCATATCAATGAAAAATTCTCAGTTTTTTGAGTAATGTTGACGAAACGTAACTGCAGATAAAAAGTACTCTATGTTTTTAACAGATTGTGGCAACTCCGAAGAGATTCTCTTTTGTACTTGATAGGACATTTCATCCTAGGTAATAAAGTAATGTTTTTGACACCAGTTTTATGTTTTCTTTAATTGTCTCTGCTCGTTACGGACACACTACAGAATGGTTTGTCTTACCTCATCATGCATGCATGCTTAGTTTGTTAGTGTGCGTCACATTGATATTCAACTCAGCGTTTTGTGTATTATAAGTAAATAAATTATCTGAAATCAAGACTGATGTCACACCATACCTCATGGAAGAAATCTAAGGAAAAAGCTTAGCAGCAACATTTTGGACCACTTCTAAATTACCCAGGGATGTTTTGCTAAGACGTGTAGGCACGCAATGCCGAGACAGGATGAATGAGTCAGTGCCCAGTCCATAATGATACCTAGATTTTATACGGAAGATTTAACAGCAGAGGAAAAAGAATAAAGACCTTCCATTACCTTAGGGACAAGGCTAGGTGCGTCAGAAATATTTATGTCAATGGCATTAAATTAAGGGTTGATGTAGTTATGTAATTTGCTACATTTTGAGTCCTAAATGAGATGTATAATTGAACACCATCTGCCTATCAGTGACAGGAGATACCCGTAGAATGACGTATTAGGCAGCATCTCCATGATTCAAGGGTTAAGAGCCCTACCATGAACTGCCTGATTCAAGTCCTGCCATAACTTTTGTTCCATCTCCATCTTGTTCATTTCAACTCTAGTACTGTCTTTCATTTTAAAAAGGACCTACTAATGCCCCAAAATATCAGGATAGTTATGCATCGTATGCTCAAGGGGAAGCACATACAAGGCAAACCTTGAGGGGCACCACAATACAGACTTCTTCTGACATTGCTATTTTATGTCACTTTGAATACAGCAAATGTTTTGAAACAGTTTAAGGTTAGGCAAATGCATCAGGAAATGTTGGTCTATCATTCGGTTGGTCGGTCCACCACTTTGGTCCAGAGTGAAATATCTCAACAAACAATTTGATAGATTGACATGGAATTTTGTACAAACATTAAGTTCCCAGAGGATCGTGATAATGTCTTTGGTGATCCTCTGACTTTTCTTCTAGCACAAACATGAGGTTCACATTTGTGGGTTCTATCAAAATGCCTCAACAACTGTAGGCTGGATTGCCATGAAATTTTCCGACACACATTCAAGATCCCAGAAAGATAGATTGTAATCACTTTGGTCTAACATTGGTTATATTTTAGTTTAGGACTGAAAAATGATACAAAACTAACATTCCCATCAGCCTCAGTTGTTCTTTGGTTCATTGATAATCAGCCAATGATAGTATGCTATCACACCAAACGAAGATGGTGACCATGGTATAAACATTATACCTGCTTAAAGCTACATTGCATAGAAATGAGTATTTCTGCAGTTTAGCATCTCCAAAGTACAATACCACTGTCGTAAATATGGACAGCTGTACACGTATTTGTCCTGATTATGTTACTTATGATCAAAAATTAGTGGCTTGACAAGCTTGCTAACAGCCAAACATCAAGCTAATGCAACAATACATGACATAGTAACCAGTAAATATTCCTTACCTTTTATTTTGAAAAGTTCTCACCAACAACTAAGTCAGTCAGTCCCAAATTTACTCTTGTCCATAGGCTTATTGTTCAATCACTCTCTTTTCCCCCTAGCATCCATCAATGTCCCCTTCAGTCTTCAGCCTCGATGTGCTCTAGCTCCTGTTCTGGCATGACACCAGGTTCACTCCCCATCAGCATTCAATCATGCCCATTCAATCTGAAAACCTTCTTTTCCTGATGGTCCAAAACACAAACACTAACAATTTCCAAGTGTTTTGACCTCACAGTCCATACAGCCCAACTAACAAACTGTTCTAACATTAGCTAACAGCAGCTATAGTTTGCAGCAGTTTACTTTACCGCCTATCAGGAAACTTTGTTAATCAAAGAGAGTTGATGCTCAGCAAGTGGGAGGCATCAGGAAACCATTAAACATTTTCTCCATAAAATATGATTCAATTTCACCAAAATAAGTAAAAGAGTTGGTGGTGTGTGCCATAAGGCATTATGTAGTTTTCGCTGGTGATCGTACCTGGAGCACAAAGTAACATGGTGCAGAAACAGGCGTACAGGGGGGAAGAGTGGGAATGACAGAGACACCATTCACCTGATTACATGTCAGTAAAACATCAAAATGATTTTAAAGCTGTTATTTTATGGTACAAAAGTTACACAACATTGCTTTAGCATGTTAGCATTGTTATTTTAGGCAAATGTTAGCATGCTGATTAGCCTGACAGTGCCACTAGCCTGGCTGTTGATAGTAAATCAGCTGTTGGTTTCACAGCTCATTTTTTGCGCCAACGCCCCGTAGTAAGTTAATCCGGCCCTACACGCCAAGTTCAACCCCTCGACTTAACTCAATTATCCAGCTTTGAGTGAAATATGTGTGGACTAGTGAACCTTGAAGGACAAAGTCATGACCTTCAACACATGCATACAAACTCTTACTGTGATCACATTACCAACATGACACATAAAAGCCACCTTCAAGGTTGACCTTTCACTCTCCTCTCACACCCTTCTCCCCCACCTCCCTCTCTAAACTCCCCACTCAAACCACTAAATGGATCCAGAGGCTTGCACGGACGCTGAAAGCACTGTAGATGACCACAAGCACCACGTGGTTTCAATCCACCACCATTGCCTTTTTCTCTCACTCCCCCCTTGTGGCTTGGGGGCTATCACACAGGAAGCAACTTAGAGATATTCCCACCTCCCCCTGCTCTTTTTTCTCCTCCTTTACATCCTCCGCAATGAGGAATGTCCTCCTGCTGCGATAGTAGCCAAGATGTGGAGCAGGCTCCTGTTTCCTGCCTGCCTGCATCTGTTCCCTCCAGCGCTGATCCCAGATAGAGGCTTCCTCGAGCCTGGGAACTGACCGGCCCAGCTGACAGACGGACAGAGGAGGAGAAAAGAGGCTTAGCCCTGCCTCAACGTCCAAGTTCCCAAGTCAGTCCCTCTTCCCTGAGGCCAGACAGAGACCTTGGTTGTTAAACTCTAATTAGAGTGTCTTACATTGGGGGCTCCTTCTCATGCAATCAGTGGTAATGATAATGAGGATCAATGTTTCAGTCAGGGAGCAGATGTATGCGATAGCGTGAGTGAAGGGTTGGTTCAAAGACAGAAAAAATCCTTACAGGGTCGTTGAGTACAAAACAAATAAACATTTTTATTGGGTTCATGTATATTAAAGCAATGTACGTGTTCAGTGCAAATCTTTTCCCTTTCATAAGAAGCATGAGCTCAGGGTCGTACTACAATCAAGCCAGGGATTTCTGATTAAATAAAAAGCTATCCCTTTGGAAAGACAGACCCAACACCTCCTCTCCTGCTTCAATCCCCTCCCTGTGTCATTTTACATAACCTTCTTTATTTCCCCTCCACCTTGCCTCCGCCTCCTTCTCTCTCCTGCCTGAATACTTTAAATAAATACTCCTTTTTGAGCTTTGGCCTTACCAGAGGAGTACATGTTTATGTGTAAGCAAGAAAACACGAGCCATCCCAAAGAGGAGCTGCGATGGAGGCACTTTTCCGAAGTCATGTGCCCAGGTGCAGAGAGGATCAGATTCCTGCGATTAGATTTATGGCTTAGTCCCTACAACAACACACCCCTCCTCATTCAGCAAGGCCCCTTTTGATGTCCCAGTGTACTCGGGCAGATATTTCATCGTGGACACATAATTAAAGTTAGAATAATAAGCCGTTCTCATGACAAGCAAAGGTCTTGTACTCTCTCTCTCTCCCTTTTTTGCCCTCCTCCTCCTCCTCCTTGTTGTTGATGGTTTTCATTCCCTCCCTTTGGTAACAATAATAGTGCATTTCCTCTTGCCAATAGCAACTACAGTGACAACATGCACTGGGTTGCGTGTTACATAGTACTAATCAGTGCAATACAACATTTTGCTTTCCTATCAATTTAGATGATCTCTATAAGATCCAATGTCCCTGAAATGTCCTTAACAACTGTTTGTATGGAAAATACATGTAAAGGTGTTGATTTGCATCTAGTGTTCAATTGTTAAAAAAGGAAGCGTACTTTGAACTTACTCGGAAAAACACCAATGATCTTATCTGTATGCAAACTCGTGTGTTTGGATTATGGTGGGAATAAGGAGGCTCAATCTTACAATGTTTCTCTCTCAGTACAAATATTGGTTTTGTAAATGTACATGAAAAAAAACAAACAAAAACAATGCAGATGTGAATGCTTATACAAGATGATAAAAACAGGCTAATTTTATGCCAAATGCATGCATGCTTCAGAACCAGATTTCCCTTTAAAACTGAACCAGATTTATACCTTTCCAATTCAGGGACTTCATGAACCAGCCATGAAAGAATGAGGAGTTTTTAGTGGAGTTGCTATTTTGAGAAAAAATGATAGAGAGCTAAAGGGACGCACTTCTTTGATGCCCCAAACATTACAAAATGATCATGGAAAATCCATTTAATTGAAGCTGCTTGTGTTTTCTGTCAAAGAGACCACAAGTCAGTACTTCAGGAACTTTACAGATCAGTAGAAAAGCTCACCCAGAATTATGATACATCATAGCAGTCCATAAGAAAATAAATCCATGCTTTCCGCAAAATGTCTTCTGTCTCGCACAATACTGAGGGGTTAGTTATGATCAGTTCACGTAAGCTGCAATGTCTTTTCCCCTGCAGCAGGGGGTAATAGTCTCATCTTTGCTTCACCTACACCTGGAGCGGGTGGCCTCCAGAGCTTTCTGGTGCCTTCGTTTGTTGAACCTCTTCACGTAGCTGTTACTTCGCAGGAGACCGTCTCCGGGCTTCAGTTTGCCGCCAAGCAGGTTCAGGAGGTCACTGGGAAGATGGCGCCTCCGATGGTAGATCTGGCCCATTATTATGTATCTGGTCCCTTGGGAACAAAAAAGGGGAAATGTTGAAGTGACTGAAAATAAGTGCCCATTCAAGCAGTTTTCATGTTTGCACTAAACAAAGTAGTTGTTTCTGCCTTTGCTGAATTCAGGGAAAACAGAATCCCACAACCCACACGGGAATGCTTTACTGAATTTATGGGTATGACACTTACTTCAAACTCTGCATGCATGTCCTGTGACATACAACTCCTTTCTTAAATCTGATCTAAGCATGAATCGTACAACATAGTGAATAATCTACATTTTAGTCTTTTACCAAAATAAAAAATATATTTCATTTTATGAGACTTTCAAGCAACCTCACTGCACTCACCAAGCTTGATGTCAGGGCATGGCTTGCTGCACCTGTAGGTGTCCAGGACGAGAAGGCGAACTTTGAAAAAAAAGCTGTCTGGCGTCACATAGAGACGACTCATCTTGTAGAAGCCGTCACTGCCCACCATCAGTGTAATGAGCCGTATTCCTTTACGAACCACATCGATGTCGTGAACTATCCCATTGATAGCTGAATGAGCCACATGGAAAAACGTATGTTGGAAAATTATATATATATGCATATAGTGAATCTCAGATCTAAGATTTCTGACATTTTTGGAAATATGTTTGCTTTCTTGCCAAGAGTGAGATGAGAAGATTGATACCATTCATGTCTGTATTGTAAATATGGAGCTACAGCCAGCAGCCGCTTAGCTTAGCTTAGCTTAGCATAAAGACTTGAAAACGGGGTAAATAGCTAGCCTAGCTCTGCCCAAAACAAACAAACAAAAAAACCCTAAAGCTCTCAAATGAACATGTTATATATTATTTATTTAATTTGTACAAAAAAGTTTTTTACAGGGTTTATGTGGCAGACGAAAGTCACTGTAAGGCTGCCAGGCAACAAGCAGAGACTCCACAAGATGACATAAAACTATTTATGAATGTGTTTACACCTTGGTTTTGTACAAATTTGACACATGATACAAGATGTAATGTATTCATTGAGCTTTAACATTCTGAACAAAGGATATCAGTTTCTTCCAGTTTTCACACTTTATGCTAAGCTAAGCTAACTGGCTGCTGGCCACGACTTCATAATTGTATTGAGCATACATGCATGAGAGTGGTATCAATCAAAAACTATTCCTTTAAATTGTTACTTATAGTCTTACTATCTATGTACACAATGTTGACTTTACTTTTATTCCTCTACCTTTGGCAAACTATCCTCGCCTCTCAGTGGGTACATACCAAACTCACTGTAGCAGTAATATTCTCTCTCCTCCTTCTCCTTCCTGCATTCGCTCATGCAGAAGGCATCATGTGTGAAGTCGGACTCTGCAGAGAAAAAGACAAGCAGAGGATAGGTTGGAGGGACGGCAAGAAAAAAAAAAGTGATTGTCTGCCATGCCTCGTACGGAGCCAGACTCTCATTCCAGCGTCATTAGAAAAGGACAAGGTTGTCATTACAAAACCCAGGCGTCGCATTCCTCTGCATGGGGCAGGAGGAGGTGGTATGTGTGATGGGATCACATCCATGTTACAATTCCCATCTTAATTACAATGTCGGAACCTTCTCACTTGCTTTGAATCAGTTTCATTACAATCTCTCGCTTCCAAAAGACTGCACACAAAGGGAGACACTGACTGCCAGATTTGAGGGAAGTGGTTGTAATTAGTGGCAAGGGGTGTTCACTAACTACCAGTGGAAGGGTAAAAACCATCACTGTCATTATCACTCTCTGTGTGAACTCTATGAACTCTATGTTTTAGGTATTTTATGGCGTATTTTTCCTAGGCCTAATTAGATAGTAGACAGTGGAGAGTGACATGGTCAGCTTGTTCAACCCACAGGCCACCAACAAATCTGAATTTATAGGATCTCTTTTTGTTTTAAAAACATTTAGATAATTCTGTAGTGTCAGGACCGAAGTAAAATACACTTGTTGTGCTTTTTGTGATGAAGTGTTAGAATAAGCCTGGATTTATTCAATTTATTCTCCTTTTCCATGAGGAAAAGTGACTAATACAAACGTGTCTTTGGTTTGAGTGACTGAGATTGTGTGATATCATATATTAAAAGTCAGAATGCACAGATTATAACTGCCAATAAATACTGTTATGATGAGTATCAAAGGTTTTCCCAGATGGCTAAACTCTTTGAAATATTTTGAAATATGTAATCCCAAAGGGGAGTTTAAACATTTTACATTCTGAACATATGGACACCCTGTACAACAAAGCCACCCATACCTCGCCTCAGGATGTCGAACTGGTAAAGCAAGCTGGAGGAGCGCCGGTTGAAGACGACAGGGGGTCGGCTGTTGTTCCTGGTTGCTGCACTGATACCTGACTGATATAGACTGGATTTCCCCGGCCTGTTCTCCTCTGGGTCCAGCCGTCGGTTTGGGGGATCCCTGCGTGGGGAGTTGGCTGGTTGGTGAGGCTGAGCCTGAGGCTGTACGTGGGATGGACCCCTGTTTCTGGAGTTTGGGTGTCCGTCTGGTTCGCTCTGCTGTGGAGGACTGATGTTGGACTGGGTGTCCTGGTTGGTTTTCTGCACAGTGCAGTTGCTGGTGGCAGTAGCTGTAGCTCCTGTCAGCGGTGTTTTTGGAAGCAAACCAGCAACTTCTCCTCTAGTTTTCTCACTGTTGTGCTCCACAAGACGGTCGCTCTTGGGGCCCTTTTTGCTCTTGTTGTGGGGACCGTGGTGGCGAGGGATGGGGGCCAGGTCACTGTGCTTTGGCCAGACAGCAGAGGGTAGAGGATGGAGGGTGAATTTGGACTCGCTGGTCTTGCTGCTCTTCTCTAGAAGCTCATTGATGGGCAAGGAAGACTCTTTTACCACTAACCGACTCTGGTTACTCGGAGCTGGATCCACAAAGCTGGTCTGACCCTTTTCTATTAGGGTGTACAGCTCTGGGTTGACAAAGAAAAAGTTGCTCTTCAGAAACATTTCCTTCATTTTGATATAGCAGATTAATGTAAAACATAAGCTACAACAATGGATTCATTTAAGTTCATGATGTTCCTTGTAACTTTAAATATTTCACGGTGTTGGATGTGTCTTATTTTCAGTTAATGAAGTGTGACAAATGTTTGTGTTACTACTTCAGTTAGAGCTTCATCAGTAACATTCATCATGAGAACTTTACACTTTATTTTACAGTATGATGATGTAATCTGATAAGAAGATATTCGTTTTTAAAATTAACCAAAGTCATAAAAGTCTAAAATCTATCAAGATAATAAAATGATGTCAACTGTGACTCACTGAGCATTTTATCGAAATTACATTATGTTTAGGAATAACTCCAAATGAAACAACTCTGCAGACAAAATTGTTTCAGACTGGCCTTTTTAAAATAACACTTTTTGACAAATAATATAATGACACTGATGTAATGAATGTTGTACTGGGGAGATACAACACGCCACATTAGTATTAGTATTAGCAGAGCATGCTGTTGTGGTTTATTTAATGTTTACTAATGCGACTTGTAGAATTACTAGCTCTAATTTTAAAAAGTCAGCGTGTAGCTATAAGAAAATAAGTTTTTCTCCAACCCATAAAAATGTACAAAGCTACAAATCTGTTCTTTATGATACAAAAAAATGTTTACACTCACCATTGACAACATGCTCCTCTGTCTTGTAAAGAGGAACACCAAGAAGCAAGAGAAACAGAATAATCCCTGCCATCCTGGATGTTCAGTGTGGACACACACGTTAAGGTCTGCTACAGAGCTGGGATTCCTGGGATTTTTATATGGGCTGCTCAGGAATGAGACGGGATGGGGTGGAAACGAAGGTGGTGGGACGTCCCTAACGCAGAAATAAACACTTTGACAGGACACTCCTTTCATTCATAAATGGGTCCTAAAAAGGCTCCCATTGTTGTTTACAAAAAAAAGAGGGAAAATGTGACTCTGTGTGGATATCCTGTGTTGTTTACCAAGTAAGTTTTTCAAATTTTAGAACTTAAATTACCTTCTAGTATCAGCTTAGCTATTACATATTTAGTGTTTATTTGCTTGCTTGTTTGTTGGAAATGTTGGTTGACAATATAAAACACACTCAGACTTCAGAGCAATTGCTAACAATTTCCTTTACTTACATTAGCTTGCTTTAATGCCAGGTGGAGGTGAGGCTGACCCGCGTGTATTTAATCATGAGTCTTTACTGTCCTCTGGTGATCATAGTGAGGAACGGCAACATAGCACTAAATGTGTCAAACCTGTATGGAAAGCCATTGTTTATCTCTTTTTTTTCCAACCGTTCAATATTTCATATGTCTAGTTAATATAGCTTTAAATCACCAATTAGTGGTATAAATACTGTTGCAAACAGCAATCAACGTGACTGTGCTGGCACATGTGTTTTTCACCAATAATCTAAAGAAATTATTTTAAAAAAGATACCACGTCTTGTAAAAATGTGTGAGAGGAAGGATTACTTAAAATACAGGTCCAGGGAGTCAAATACTTTTAAGGACTTTTAAATCTCAAGGATTAAAAAGACTGGAAATTTGTTTTTTAATTATATATTTTATTACATTTATATATTATATTAAAATATATGTTTTATATATTTGTTTTTATATCCATGTTATTTGTTTGCAACTAATGCTGAAGTTAAATAATAAAATAATAATATAGTTAAATAATGGGCAGAACTGTTCCTTTTTAAATGTTGGTTCTTTTAACTTATTTGATCCTTAATGCCATGGATAGTTGAGGTTCACATCATTATTAATGAACCCATGCTGCCTTGCTTAAATAATTACTTGTAACTGTCTAGAGTTCCTGTCTACCTACCTAGAGCTAATGTTTAAATTGACAATTCAGGGCTACTGTAAACAGGGTGGTTTAACATGGTGATAAAAGACTCATCCTTGGGTAACACAAACATAATTTTCAGATGATTATTCACTAATTCACACATAGTTACAAATAATATATTCCTTTTCTGCCAAATTCTGTAAACAGAAATCTCTAAATGTTACACACTAGGACCTTTAACGACTGGCTTCATCACGGTATGGAACGGTATGGTATGGACCAAATACCTCTAGCAAGGCTTCCCCTTATTCAAACATCCAAATCACTGATTACTATGCACAATGATTTGTATTTATGTCCTGAAAAGGAAGTTAAATGCGACCCAGATGGGACTCGAACCCACAATCCCCAGCTCCGGAGGCTGATGCCTTATCCATTAGGCCACTGGGTCATTACGTAGTTATAAGTGAATAATAACTTTTATCACGATGTAAATCCAAGTTCTAGGACGTGTATTTGAACATCTAGGATCAGAATACACAGTGTTGGAAGGAGAAAATGTTACCCACGGTTGCACAGGCATTTCAGACATAGCCGCGATTGTTTACAATGAGGACCAGTCGGGCCACAAGGATGAGGCAGCGTGATCTCGCGATACTAGAGGCGGTTGCCTTTGACAACGGCTTCGTTGTCTGAGTTTTTTTTTCTAACCGTGGGCAAAGAGGCAGTGCCCGTGGTGCAACTGACCAATCAGAGGTCGGCAAAAAACAGGGCGGTATATACATGACGTCACATTTGTACAAATTTTTTTTACAAGAAATCATAAGGTAAGCACGCTGCATATTTTCAGCGCCCTGAGGTACATTTTAAACTAATTTACAGTTACTTTAACTGTTTGAACTATTGATTTTGTTTAGAATTTGAGTGTATAATCGTCGTCCCTCAGAATTTCAGCGGGTTTTTGGGTGTTGGTTTACCAGACAGGGTCCGTGTGTGCGGAGCCACATGGTGTTAGATAACCGGCTTGGCTTCAAGACGAGGGACCACTTAACTGCTAGCTAGCTAGCTAGCCACTTTAGCTTCTCCTGCTAGCTAGCCGGAGGAAGACCGTTGGTAGGACGGTTTGATTTGTAACGTTTTAACGTTTAGGTTGTCATCTTTCAAACAGGGAGTGTCTGTAACGTTTGTGGAATCGGTTGTCTTGCTCAACGGTCAGGAATGTCAGCTGCCAACGACAGCGGAGATCGACTCAGCCAGTTCAAAAACAAAGGGAAAGATGTTAATGTGAGCTTCGTCGGTACAACCAGAATACAACACACATACTGTGATTTAGCTTATCGGAACAGATTTTATGCTGCCTCACATTTCTACGTGAATCGACTTTTTCTCAGGAGCTAAGGCGCAGGAGAGCGGAAGTCAACGTGGAGCTCCGCAAAGCGAAGAAAGATGATCAGATCCTGAAGAGGAGAAATGTCCAGAGCCTCACGGACGAGCCAACCTCACCTCTCCAAGAGAAAGATCCTAACGCACAGGTAGACTGATGTGTTGTGGGTCAGCTCTACTTCCCCCTTTCACAGTTGTTTCCATGTCTGAAACATTTGATTGCATAATTCAGGAATGAGCTGCCATACCTCTGTGCAAGCTAAAATATCTACCTGGTGGTAAAGGTTTTACTGCTCTACACTTCCCAGCTGATTTAAGAAGAGTGACTGTCAATACTCATTTGTTATTATGTTATGAAGGCATCGTGAGTCTCTACAACCGGGGTGTAATCGGTCCAGACTATGTAGCTTTCTTATTTTTTTTTTGTTTTACATTAGACCTGTATGTCTTCATCCTGTAACCCAGTGAATGTCAAGCGTTATTTTTAACTGCTGTTTGAAGCAGGTTTAGAGGGCAGACAATTAATCCTCTTTTGTTTCCGTCTCTATAGCCTCCTCAACACTGGTCTGTGGAGGAGATTGTGGGAGGTGTAAATAGCCAGAATCTAGATCATCAGCTGCAGGCCACACAGGCAGCCAGGTATGGTCATTTTGAAAAGACCTTGCAAATGTAAATGTACTTGTTCTGTCATTTTATGCAACACGCAGTCTAGATGAGCAAAGACATGGTGGACATGGTATCACCAGTATCGCCTTAACTCCCTAACCATGTCTTTTTCGGATGTACAGGAGGCTCCTCTCCAGAGAAAAGCACCCACCTATTGACAGCATTATTGCTGCCGGACTTATCGAAAAGTTTGTTCGTTTTCTGGCATTGTCTGAATGCCCCCCCATCCAGTTTGAGGCAGCTTGGGCCCTGACAAACATCGCCTCAGGTACCTCAGACCAGACCACTGCCGTAGTGGAAGGAGGGGCCATCCCAGCTTTCATCAACCTGGTGGCCTCACCCCACCCGCACATCAGCGAGCAGGCCATTTGGGCTCTGGGAAATATTGCAGGTACTTTAGACTGTCAGCACTCAACCTCTCCTTGTGTTACTTCTTTTACTTCTAATGCTCCATTACTACATCCTGGACAAATAATAGCTGTAATGTGGGGATCTGTTGTCGTTATTTTGTGTAATTATGTTTCCTGTTTTTACTCCCTTGTTGTTTTCTCTGGAGGTGTTTATTGTCTAAAGGTTATTCATGCAAGATAATAAGGAACTTGTGGTCTGTCATATCAGTATCAGGACTTGTTTGGTTGTTTTCCTTGTCAGTAAGGAACACATTATAATGAAAACCTGACCTGGGATATTATGATAGTTGAATACCGTGCTGAATGGTCTTTCAGTGTCAGGCTAGCTCTAAAATGCTTAACCAAATGATAAGTACTTTCTCCTGTTCTGTGATTGCACTGCTAACCAGAGATCCCCCCCCCCCCCCCCCCATATTTAGGTGATGGATCCAACTACAGAGACCTAGTGATCAAGCATGGTGGACTCCAGCCACTCCTAGCCTTGCTTGCAGTCCCTGACCTGTCTGAGTTTCCTGTGAGTTTCCATTAATACTGCCAATTACTGCACTGCTGAGACTTTTTTATTTTATTTGGGATGGCACTATGGCCCTGTTCAGCCCTAGTATATTCCAGTGAGATATACTGTACATCCACACTGTTAAGCCTAGGTCCAGCTGAGACAGACTGCTGACATGTCATTAATACTCTAGACAGAACTGACTAGACTTTTGTGTGGTGAGGAGTACATCTGTGCATTTGTGAACATATACATATCTGTGATTTCCCACAGGATTCTGTGAGACTGTGGAAGAAACCATCAAATTGAGGGCAAAATTAAGAGGCTAGATCTGTTAAACATTATTTATACAATGGTTTGGCTGAATACTTGATTGTTATTATTACTGGTGCTCCAGTCAGGATTTTGGGGGGCCAGATATGAAGTATTTAAATTAAGAAATAAGTATCATGAATTTAATTTTTTAGTTATAGGCTTATAGGCTGCTTGCCTTGATTTTTTTAAAACTAGGTTCACAGTCACAAAAAGAAGTAGTTCATATCAATTTCTTCATTTTTTTAATGAGCTGCTTTGCAAAATGCTGTGAGTTAGATTTGGGTATGTGAAACTTTGTAGCTGTTGACTTGTGGTTGTGTTGTTAAACCGTGAGCAAGACACACCTACCTTCTCTATTTTTCTTTGCTGACACACACAGTGTCCACGCAAGTGTTTGCTCTGTAACTACAGACTTTAGAATAACTTTTTGAACCGTCTCTGAGCACACCAGTGTACAGAGGTAGTTATGCTAGTTCCACCTATAGTGTAAAATATTTTTCGGTTCATTATGAAACTGTGGTGGGACAAATTAGACTATGGCGGACTACCACAGTCTAGGTAATTAATGGAAAATACTGTGTATATGCTCTGCCACATTAGAATCAGATCCCAAACACATCCAAATGAGCTATTTCTCTATAGTATGGTATGGATAGAAAAACTTTTTTTGCTGTATTGTTTTTGTTTTGTTGGGTTTATTACACTTTCAATTCATTATGTAATTATAAACCAGATCAAAGAGCAGGCCTAAGTACATTTTATTTCACCTGAGACACCTGAAGTGTCAACAAGGTTTATCAGCCTGGAATGTGGTCTGCAGCTATTCATACCTGTTGAAAAGTTAATGTACAGTTGAGAAGTCCTTGGTACACAGCAGAGGGGTGATTTTGCTTATGCACCTTAGAAATGTTTTGGATTTATTTATTTATTTACCGTGGTTATTCCCAGTGTACAAACTGCACAATAGCTCTCACTGTAAATACACTACATTCATTTTAAATGTTAGCTTTAGTAAAAATATATTTATTCAGTCACTGGCCAGTTTCATGGATTGATAAATATCCTGAGGTTATTTTGTTTGGAGGGTTAATATTGAATTTTTTACAACTTAACTTTTTCTGTCTGGTTTTTGAATACACTCGAGTCGAGTCAGCATTGTGGTATAAGTTACTGTCATCCGCATCACTGTTAATAACGCTTGACTCTTAACCCACCCCACCAGTCTGGCTACCTGCGTAATGTCACTTGGACGCTGTCCAACCTATGTCGGAACAAGAATCCAGCACCACCTTTGACAGCTGTGCAGCAGCTGCTTCCAGCCCTGGTACGGCTCCTGCACCACGATGACAGGGAGGTTCTGGCTGACACCTGCTGGGCCGTGTCCTACCTAACGGATGGCTCCAATGAAAGGATAGAGGTTGTGGTGCAGGCTGGCCTGGTGCCTCGCCTAGTACAGCTGCTAGCCTGCGGGGAGCTTTCCATTGTGGTAAGTTGTATTAAGTCTGTTTACATTAAAAGTTAGAGCAGTTCACTGTCTGCAGTGCTCATTTTCAGTTAGTACAACATAAAAAGTCAAATGAGATTACCTTCATCAAGTGATAATGATCACCATCCTCTCTTCTGTATATGACTCCTAAATCATCAGTACTATGGAAAATTGATCCGCTCTCCTTCAATTACTAGACTCCAGCCCTGCGGTCACTTGGCAACATTGTGACTGGGACAGATGGGCAGACCCAATGTGTGCTGAATGCCGGTGCCCTGGCGATGTTCCCCGATCTGCTACGTCACCACAAACCCAATATCCAGAAAGAGGCAGCCTGGACATTGTCCAATATCACTGCTGGCAAGGACACCCAGATCCAGGAGGTTATCAATGCAGGCCTGATGCCCATCCTCGTGGAAGTCCTCCAACAGGTCAGAACACAAGAACAGACAGAAAATACAGCTGGCTTGATACAATAATCCAAATGGGATTTATTAATTCATCAATAAAAATTCTAATTCAAATTCTATTCATTGATTAATGTGGAGAACATATTTTACCCATTGTAATTACCTTCCCTGAATGGACAGCCCCTGGGCTCTATCTCCACTACTGAGAGTAGGAGTAGTCCAGATCTGGATTTCTTTGGCCTTAAATATCACATGTCATTTCTGTTTAGGGAGACTACAAGACCCAGAAAGAAGCAGTGTGGGCTGTCACCAATTATACCAGCGGTGGAACAGTGGAGCAAGTGGCCTACCTGGTCCATTGCAAGGTGCTGGAGCCTTTGCTCAACCTGCTGACAGCGAAAGACAGTAAAATCATCTTGGTCATCTTGGATGCACTCCACAATATTTTACAGGTATACTGCCAAGACCTGGTTGCTATTTTTGCAGTAGAGTTGCTCAGTAAGTTTGTGCAGTGCAGTCAAAATACTAATACTACTAATACTCTGTGCCATGTGTCAAGTGGCTGAAAAAAAGCTGGAATGACTTTGAAACGTCCTTTTTTAGAAAATGAAGGATAACTCTAGTAAAATGTTGTAAATGTTTTGGCAATACAAACTATCGAATCAGCCAGCCATACATAAGGGATTAAGTGTTAATAATAGACTACTGCCTAGAGCTGCAATAAAGAAAATAATTTTAATACATTTAAGAGAAATTAGCCTTCAGTGTGCAGTTTACCCTTCCAGACTCATCGGCCAACAGTAATTTATTTTTAGGCCCCGTGGGAAATGGAGATTAACATTGCTGGTTTGTGAGATTAGGAAACATGAAGATTTGTAGAATTTAATCTCATTCACATTATAGATTGAATGACAGATTCTTCAGTCACAGGTTAAATTGCCGGTCTCGAGTTCATTTCTTGGTGAGGGGACTCTTAGTCTTATGGATTTGTTTTTCCCTTCTGCACAGATGGCATCCAGAACTGGTGAGATTGGGAAAATGTGTCTAATGGTTGAGGAGTTGGGTGGTCTGGATAAGATAGAGGCGCTGCAAACCCATGACAATGAAGCTGTGTACAAGTCTGCTCTCAACATCATAGAAAGATTCTTCTCTGAAGAGGTAAGTGTTCCCTTCAGTCTAGCCGTGCAAAACATCACAGATAGAATAGTCCATTTTGCGAAACTTTGGAGAATAGTTTAAATTATATAAATGACAATTATCAGTGTCAATTGTGAACATGTCCAAAGAGATTTGTATATGAATGCAACTCTGAATTACAAATTCTTGACCTATCACATTAAGTAAGTTTTGTCTCTATCTGTTAATCTTTGCTTTTGCCTTTTTCCAAATGTGTGCATGCTGTGACTTTGCGAGGACTATCACCGAGTGATTGTATAATTGTAATTCTAACCACTTCCTCACACAATTAAAGCTGAACACAAACATGGGAAGGATTACGCAACTGGCAGAAGTAGTACAACTACATTGTTAATTATATGAATCATTGACAGCAGTTTTGGCAGAGCCAGGCAGGGTGGCAGAAGTTATTTGTCTGATTACTCCTCACTACTTTACTGTTGCCACATAATAAATGTAAGGTGCAGTGCAACATAGTTGTTGTCTTCAGTATAATAATAGTGCTCATTTTAATGTTCAATGGTTGTTCCTGGTCAAATCACTGACCACGGTCTTTTAATATGTTAAAACACTATTTTACTGATATGATCTGCCTGTTAATGTTACCTCATTTAAAACAGACCCTTTCTTAGCTTATGTCTGTGAAACTGTCCCCAGAACATGCCGAGACTTGGTTAACCCTCTCACGCCTCTCTCCTCCTGTCCCTCTGGTCTTTCAGAATGAAGATGATGAGTCTGTGGTTCCTGAAGCCACTCCAGAGTGCTATACCTTCCAGATCCCCGAAGACCAAAGCACTTACCAGTTTTAACATGTGTCCAGCTTAATCTTTGTAACACAAAAAAAAGAACATTCTTACCTTGTTGATATATATTTTTTAATTTTTAGACATTTCATCCTTGTACATAACAGTACAAAGACAAACTGTTTCAAATAAATATTTGTAAATAAATGTCATTCATCAGGTTTTTTTTGGGCGGGGTGCTGGGCAAGGAGGAGTGTTTCAGATATAAGCAGGCCATGAACATGTTTGATTTACTTGGTGAAACAATGGGAAGCAGTTTGAGAGGCGTTTAAGATTAAGTTCTGATGGGGGGGGGGATAAAGTGGGTGTTGAGTGTGCATCTTTGTCACCACTAGGTGACACTGTGCTTATTCTCTATGCTTGCTATGAGCCTGCATGCCATAGGACCCCTGTTGTGTCTATATTACAATGTAAACTACTTTATGAATGAAACGTGTGTTTCAGTGTGCTCACAGCTTACAGTATATAACCATAATGGCTTAGTTGGATGCAGCATGTAGCAGAACCAGACTCAGTCTTCACGCATGTAAAATATCTACCCTCAGGTAAAGTCTTAGTATGAATATTGGTCGAATACGGCAGAAGTCTAAACTGGCACTTTCCTGTGTGATTGTGACGTGATTTTGAATATTACATTTTACATGTAAAGATGCATATAGACACAGCTTTCTTTAACAAATGCATATATTATGCTAAATTTTGCAATTAATCAGCTGAGTCACCTCTTAATTATTAGCAATAATCCAGTATGTATACTAAACATCGATTTGTTTAGATTAATAATAGAAATCGCTCAACTATGTATAGTCTAACCATTCATAATCAGAAATTGTTTAGCTGGTTCATGTCGACATGGGCTATATCAAGCAATCCAGATTGAAACCGGATAAGGACGTTTTAACTTTCAAAATAAAATAATTTGTACCACTGTAATCAGTAGTCTCATAAATCTACTACAACCGTCAAATGGGTGTTTGTCTTTGGCAGCCTTAAAAAGAGGCATTTTCGTAGTTTTAGTTGAATAATAGCTGATCAGTTACAACAATAAGCATATATCGTTTCATACCGGTTTTAATTTGAAGGACCGTGCCGGGTGTGCCCTCTCCCTCCCTGAGCCTGCCTGCCCGCAGTAGCTCAGTCTACCATCATCACGATCAACTTGAGTTAAAGCAGCACGGGCAGAGCAGACGCCTGTCCGGATGGAGGGCGAGCTGTTCACTTGATTTGTATCAGTACCCGTGGGTCGCGGCGTGAACGACACTTGGGAATGTTGTTATCTGCATTTTTCTTTTCGTTTTCTTTACAGAAAAGAGGCTAAAGTTGAGTGTTAATTCCAGCGGCGTGATTATGATGACCATTACATTGCACACACAGTCAGCGTGATTTGCTATGGTGATACTACAAGCTAACCCCAAGCTAGCAGAGACAGGATTGTTTTGGGAGATACATTTTTGAACAACCCCGCACGCTGACACATGAATTAGACCGTTTTTGTGAATTTTTTTTCATCAAGCTGGAACACAGGGGGGAATGTCTAGCCAAGGAGTTAGGAGAAATGGCCCAGTGAAGCTGCGGTTGACAGGTAAGCGAGTTTAAACCCCCTCCTGCGCCGCTCGGAGACGCTAGCACGTTAGCAGCCTGCTAGCCAGCCAGGCTAACTAATATCTGCTGATGGTGCCGCTGGACACTGGCGCGTGTGTCCTGTGTGATATTAAAATGTTCAGCTCGTATTTTGCATTATGTTTATTTAGGGTTGCAAGTGATTTATTGATTCTCACTGAATTAAACTCACATTAACGCGCTAAGAAGCAGTGAATGGTGGTCAATGAGCCTTGCTCGTTAGCAAACATTAGCTGCGACAACAACGCTGTTTATGTTGCATTAACCTAGCCGCTTCGGCATTGTTACAGATGGGTTTCCTCCAAAGGTGCTAATGTCTGTGCCAATGTTCATAGTTCTCCAGCGTAATTTATTTTATTGTATTAAAACAGAACTTTATCTAATCATCAATCATTTGGACCTGTTCTCTTCTGTGGAGTCATGTTCCAGTACATTTCAGGAGGAGGACACAATGTGTGTGTGTGTGGTTGTGGTTTCATACTTGGGTTTTAATTGATGTGGAAACACAAATTACAGCTGCGCAATAATAATAATAATAATAATAATAATAATAATAATAATAATAATAATAATAAAAAGCCGACATCTTATCTCACTCTCTGGTGCCAGTCCCAATGGCCTTCACATATTTAGATAATGACTTTCAGTAAATAAGAACAGTGGAGCAACACAGAACCATTACACACATTTATCTGCAGTGTATGCATTTTGCAATAAGGCACATGTTTTCTGGTTTGTCTTGTGGAGCTGTGGTCTTACAGGTAGCATTTTCTGTTCAACCTGCAGATCATGCAATCATTTTATTTCTGGTGGCATCAAAAAGATAAACCTGACGTTGTTCAGAAATGCTGACTTCTGAACTCAAGGGGAGAACATGGTGACGACAGAGGTCTATTATTCCTGTTGTAAGACTCAGTGTTGCATTATGACTTAGAATTCCTGCACCGTAACGTAATGACAGGCATTCAATCGTGGTATGATTTCTGGCAGGATAAACTACATCATCTGAATGAAGTGACTTCTCATTCATCGCAGTGTGCTGCAAGTGAACAACAGGTTCATTTACCGAGACAGGTAGAGTGATATGCTTAAGAGAAACAAACTCCCAAAGCTCAAAACCTACCCAGCCTCCCTCACTTCTGGGCTGCCCTGGGTCTCTATCTTTTTTTTCCTCCCTCCATATGGGGAATGGTTTTAAATGGGCTGCAGTGGTCTTCAGACGGAATCCCAGGAATGTGAAACCTCAGAGAGGAAATGTGAGTCTTTCCCAGTCATAGACACATCCTCTGTCTGTCCTTCACTAGAGAGAAAGGATAAGGGAAACTGTGAGAGTGTGAGAGGGGGGTTTAAAGAGAAATTGGGGTACATACTGCAGAGAGCGTCCAGCATTGCTGCTCAGCGTTGATCAGTGATGCTGTGTCTACTTTTAGACTTGTGCATTCATTTAAGCTTTACGTGTGTGTGTTTAGTCGTGGCCGCACCAGATTTATGTGTCTGAGAGCGTGTGCATTTAGACCAAACATTGCATATCAGCCAAAGTCCAGTTTTACTCTGTCTGCTCTGTGGTCTCTTTCATAGTTTGCTTGTGTTTTTTCTCAAAGAGAATTATAAGTGGCTGAGCCAAAAGCTTGGATCTAAGGAAGTTAATGGATTTGGAACTATTGTTGTTCTTCACGATTGTTTTTCTCAAGGTTTATGTTTTATGTTCAGCAGAGTTGATATGCAACATGAATAGGGTCATAGCCCATTAACCCAAACACACTTATTGAGTTCCATTTTCAATTTCTGTATGAAGAATTACTGGCAAGAGTTCACAGAGCCATCAAGCCCCCAGCGTTTTCAAATTCAAACCCTGCCAAGGCTAATCACTTTATTGTCACCAATAACACTCACATCTGTTTCCAACAGGGGCAATTTACCTCTGCAGAGCCTCTTGCTTTGTTTCTTTACATTTGTATATTTCAGCCACAAGTCTGCACTTTATAAGCAGTTCTTTTCAGATATAAGATTTATTAAAAGAAACAAACTGCAGTACTGGTGCTGTTGATGCAAACTTGGCTCCAGCGTTTAGTGGATTAGAAATCGCGTAGGGTGGGCTTGCTGCAGGATTTTGACCAGAGTCATCTCCAGTTTAGTTATTCCACACTGCATTCAAATACCTTTTTTAGTTTCTCACAAAGGCACATTTGAAGCCCTTCCTTAAGTCTAGAACATTTATCTGGGAGAGCTGTTCTTTGAAGCTTAAATTAATAAAATAAATAAATAATAGTTTGAGTTTGCCTGTAGGCAGTGTGTCCTTATGTCCCTGTAGAGCCTACGGCCAAGCCTTTCAACATGTAAAAGAGAGAAACCTTGGTGTTGGGGTTTTCTCGAGCTGATCAGCTGTTATTCCTACCACTAGTGAGCAGACGGTTGGTGTAGTTCCTCTTCTGTCTCCTGTGCAGAGAGAGTTGGTGTGTGATTTAGTGAAATTGAACAAGAACAGGGTGTTTTCCCTCACTTTCCTTCACTAGATGGAATCTGGAGTTTCTCAAAGGTGAATGACATGAGATGTATGAGGGGATGAAAATACAAATTTTTTATATTCTTAAAAAAAATATGGCCTCTTGGCTGCACTGTGCTGTCGATGCCTCTGCTGTGAGGAAGGGAGCCTGTCTATGCGATCCATTTCCTCCCTTATCCTTTAGCTGGCATGCAGCAAGCAGGGAACGACTGGAAGAATCATCTCAGGATTCTTCCTGTTCTCTGTGTGTGCGTGATACTCAGGCAAGCAAGGAAACCCACATGTACATTTTTCATCTACTGTCATGCTGTGTGTGTGTCCCTCACTCTGACATTTTGGGAAGCTGGAGCTTATTTGTGTGTGTGTGTGTGTGTGTGTGTGTGTGTGTGTGTGTGTGTGTGTGTGTGTGTGTGTGTGTGTGTGTGTTGAAGGGGGGTAAAGTCAGGAAGCTGGTGATTAAGATAAAGATCCAGCCTCTGTCCCTGGTCCAGCGTTAGCGTCGAGGCAGAGTGCATTTTAGGGGAAGTTATCAGCGGCCGCTGTCTCAGCATTCAATGTCAAGCTCTCAGATAGTCCAGCTGTGTGTCAGCTTGTTTGTATGTGCATGAGCGGTGTTTGTATTCTCAAGAGAGAAGACAAGCGCACAACTTTCTCGCGTGCGCGCGCACTGAGATGTACTCGTATACACAGTCGAGCTTCCACAGGATGTACTGTCAGCACGCAATGCTGAGCTAAATTAGGGCTGTTGGCTTCCTAAAATATAAGGAATGTTGCAAAGAGAGTGCACTGTGATGGTACGAAACCAACAGGAGATGCCAAGTTTCTTGGTTGCAAGATAATTATGCATTATGGATGAGCTTTGCTCACATAAGAGTGTTAGAATGTACGATGAGAGATAAATATTTATTGCCTTTTTGGATTTTTTGCTTTATCGAGTGACCCCAGATTACCCAAAAATAAGAGGAATTAAACGCAGCTATTTGGAAATAGTTTTCTCTGGTGGTTCTCCTGAATCTGTTATACACATGCCTTTGTATTTTGCCCATAATTTGAATCTTAAAATCAGTCTCACGACCATCTCTGACTCATTTCTTTATCCTCACCTTGAATGAATTAAGTTGGTAGCATTATTTCTGCTTGCCAGTCTCGTTGGCCTCCCAGTATGATTTGAATGAAAGCTGATTACATAGCAATAGTCACATTTAATCAACACATTATGAGCTGCTGGTAGTGTGTAGACTTGGACGCTGCATGTTCGGCGGTGTAATTTATTTTGTTACGTCTAAGCTGTTTGATTTCCAAGTGGCTTTTTCCCTTTTTCAACAGTACAGTTTTGACAGTTGAAATGCGGACCAGAGTTAGTGATTATGATTCATCAGCACACAATGGATGTGAGTCATGCAGTGACGTGCTTGCGGTGTTCCTCTCTGTTTTATGTATCCTTGGCACCAGCTTAATTTAGGAACAAGCAATGCTCCGCCATAAAGTGCAGCTTGACCCAGTTATGAGGCAATTAATAGGCGCTGCTTATAATCCCTGATTCCTGCAGAAATCGCCTCTAAATACTGGGCTGTTCTTAAAAAAATTCACCAAATCTATGTACCCTGCTGTACCCTGTGCTCTTGTACCCCCCCCCCCCCACACACACACACACACACACACACACACACCCTCCTCTTTTAGTTGTTGTTGTTGTTGAAGATGGTGGTGGTGTGTGTGAGGGGGGGGTGTGNCCCACACACACACACACACACACACACACACACCCACACCCACACACACCCACACACACACACACATACTGAGAAATACATGCTGCAAATGTTCGCCTGCACCAACAACACCCGAAACGATCTGACCTGAAGCAGGATGAGTGAAGGTAATCTGCATATGTTGCAGATTCAAACTCGACTCACATAGAAGGTTGCTCATATTCCCAAGCTACCCAGACACTCAGATAAGTAAGCCGTAGCTGTTCAGTATGCACCTACATATCTTTTAAAAGCAGTGTGCTGTTTGTGGAGGTCAGTGGGCGATTCATCTTTGCAGTCCACTGCCTTTTTTTGAAGTCTGGGGCTCGGCGCTTGTGCTGTTTAAGCCAGCGTGCACAAAAAGTATGATGTGATCGAGCCTATGTGCCCATTTCCATACTGCTTACCTCTGCCTTTCCTCTGTCTGGAATCAGATACTTCCTCTTTGACTTGGCTCCTTGTTTTTTTTTCCGAGCCTGTCCGTCAGTGTGATTTCTGAATAAGCTTTGGAGCAACTTTTGAAGGGAGAGTGTGTGAGTGTAAGAGAATAGATGTGTGTGTGTGTGTGTACTGTACATTTTTGCTTGGTGACCTGTGTGTGTGTGTGTGTGTGTGTGTGTGTGTTGTTTATGCTTTTCAACTCAAACATTTTACACTTTTGTCTGCCAAGACAAGAGAACTACCTGTGCTGTCAGCCCTTCTGTCGTCATCTCTCCTTCCATCAGCTCATCTGTTGCCTTTCTTATATCTCTTATCATTTCTCCTCTGGTAACATATTTCTCACCCACTACTGCCCTTTTGTTGGTGCTGCCATTTTCCTCTGTGGAACATTGAACTTCTTAAATACACTGATTTTTGGACTGCTTAAAGATCTGAAGAGTTGTCAGTTAAATACTTTTGCAAGAAGGACTTGAATGACTGCCATGTACCTGAAATGTTAGCAGAGGTGGTTAACACCTGCTGAGAAGATAGAACCTATTGTTTAAAAGTAGAGCTTGACTGATACAAAGTCTGTGTAAAGGCAATTCTGAGGAGAATGGAAATATTCTCTAAAATTAAAATATGTTGCAGTCTAATTACAAAATATGTGTGGTCTTGACTTAAGGGACAAAGTACAGGACTGTCTTGCGCCAGTTAACAACAAAGACTCCTTTGCACCGATAATATGTAATGCTCCTAATTTTAATGGGCTGCATTTAAATGGCAAAGCACTGAAGCCAGACAGACTATGCTTGAATCTATTGCTTTGGGCATCTGAGGCAGAAGTCCGTGCCAGACAAAGCGTAAACTAGTCTTAGTTTGAGGAATGCACTGGAGGTTCTGTGTGAAATGCATAGTCTGCAGTAAGACTGATTGGTCTTGTTAATGACCCTTTTTCCATTTGCAGTGAATGACTCAGTTGAGTCATCCGGCTTTACTAAATCATCCTCTTTGCGTAGATAGTCGGTACTATATGTTAGTCTGCGTGCACAGTCCTTGTCAGGAAAGAGACGATGCTTCTATCTGTGTGTGCGTGTGTGTCTGAACGCTTCATCTTGCCCATAGCATTTGGGGTCACTGTGTTGTGGTTAGGTTTTGTAGTGGAGTACAGAGCTCTATACCCAAACTTCCTCCAGCTCTGTTTAGTCTGCATCACCAGCATATCTTCAGTTTACCACACACACACACACACACACACACACACACACACACACACACACACTACACAGGGTCTATACACCCATTCAGTGCTAATATGGCCGCCGTTGTCATATGGAAACGTTTATATTCACTCTGTGATGCAGCTGTTCCTTTATAAGTATATCTAAAAGTAACATACGGGGATGAACAAGAGTTTTCAGATGCAGCAGAAAACATTGGTGGCAAGATCATGTTGTGCTTTTTGCTTACTGTATAGTCAAAACACACACAATTCTCCATGTACACGGGGGAATCTTTATCTTCTTCGTGTGTGAGCCCAAAGAGTTTCTGTAGAAGCATGACTTAGATGTGCACTCTGATTTTGCTGCTGCATGATTATATGATAAGGTTTTCTAGATTGCCAAGTCTAGCACCTTTTTTTTTCTTCAAGAAGGGTGAATAATCGATGAGTAAATACTTGTCTTTTTTATAGTTTATGGCACTCTTTAAGCCAGCCTCTGACTTAGACTGTATGATACTTTAAATAATTAAAAGATCACCTGATCGATCAGCAGTACAGTACTGTAGCAAGATGACCTGTTAATCTGCAGACAGTGTTTGTCTAACCTGTAGCTCAGGTACAGCTTCTGATCACTGCGACGATAGCACACAAAAGGCTGTCTTTGCTTTTCAACTTTGAGTGACAAAAAGTTCACACCAGTGTCAGTCAGCTACACGTCAAAATGTTAGCTAAATCCACAAATATTTTATTATTGCAGCCCGTGAATCCAAGGATTTATTAAGAGTCCCCCCCCCCCCCGCCTCTTCCTTAATCATCTTCTAATCGCCCTGTGAAATGAAGCTCTTGGTATGTGTTTTTGTTTTGCATTTTGGCATCTCTGATGCTGATTTATGGGGATGTAATTTCATAACGTGGGTGAAAAGGGAACATAGAGCTCCACACTGTTTGTGGTCACCTCAGTTTCTCCTCTCCGCTCATATTTCTTGCTGTGGGGGACCCCCGGTTTGATGAATCATACCCTTTCATTCCATTGATACATTTGTTTTCAGTTGACTTGTGGATTTTCCTATTAGGTTTAGCGCATTTAAACACAACCACAGCAAAGCAGACATAAAGGAGCATTGCTCTGGAGAGACGTCGGCTGTGCGCAGCTGGTCAACCCTCTATTAACTGAAGATTGATGCTACTTGATATCTGATCGGGCCATAATGATTTGTTTTGAAACATTACTGTTAAAAATGACAAATTCAAGCTGGCTTAGCATTTCAGGCACTGTCTTTGTATCTCAACATAGCACTGTGTTTTAGGAAGAATTTGGCATAAGAGGAGACTGTGACTCAGTAATGAAATCTCACAGGGCGCTGCCAGTCTCATAACTCAGCTTTACTGTCCTCCACTCATGACCTGCGTTTTACCACGTAACACGCAGGGAGCTTACACGCTTTCTGCTGGACTAAAACCTCATGTGCATAAGATATTTAGCTGAAAGGCTTAATTACTCCAAGAAATGGGTCAATTTGTATAACAACATATTGTATATAACATGCATTTAGATGCATCTTTATAGCTTCTATGGCACAGCTTCATAAAACAAACTATAAATATGCTTTCTCTCCAGCTTTGTACAACTTTGTTCTTAGACTGTGGTTGTTTCAGTCAATCCTTCGTTTTATCTGCTTTTCAAATTACTTTTGAACTTGGTGGCATCAGCGTACTTCTGAGCAGGAAAATGGAAAGACTGAACACCTCACTATTGCATAACAGCCTCTGACTGGAGAGGAGGTGGTCTTCAATATGCAGAATACATTAAACTTTCCAAGCGCTTCGGGAGGATTTTCCTGCAGAATACGGAGGAGAGAATATCACCTTTTCTTTTCATATGCCTAGAGCGTAATATATTTCTGACAGCCTCTGAGAATTATGAGGGGAGTTAAAAACTTGAGTCTTAAAACTTTAATTTGGAACATGTGAAAAGGCAGGTGATTGGTCCACAAATGGGATTTTTCAGTGGTGTTGCTCTCGCTCTTTACCGACTACCTGACTATCCACGTTCCTTTCACTGCCTCAACTCTTGTCTCCCCGCTGCAGCCTCTCATCATGTGTCTCTGCATCCTGCATTTTTTTTTCTCTTCAGTCTTTTACTCTCTCTCTCTCTTTTCTTTCCTGAACAGGATGTCCCTCATCTCTCTGTCATTTCTCTCTCTTCCTTCCTCTCCCTCACTCACCCCCGGATCTCGTCCAGACAGCTGACAGACGACTCTGCCGGTGTGGCTCCAGTTTTTTTTTTTTTTTCCTTCATCTGTTCTCAACTTGTAATGTGCACATACACACACATGTACATATGTACACACTGACACACTTCCTGTACCGGTCCCTCAACCCAGTACAGTACTTAGTGTTTGTTTGGGGACCCTAAGGAGTCTTTGAGCTCATTTCAGGGACCCCCGAGCAAAAGTCATGAAGCCATTCTCATTATTCACTAGAAAACAAGAATGCATAAAATATGCAATATATCATTTACCCATGCAGTGTTGATAGTTATGTAATTTAATACCAAATCAACAACTCTGTATCAGACATTGATGTGGCCAAGACTGCAAGTAGGCCTAATGCTATTGCTTGTTTGCAGCCTCATACTTGGCCTCCATCTCCGTTAGAGACGGTGTTGCCTTCAACTTCAGCAGAGCAGCGTTTATGCAAGCATGTTAGAGGTGATGAAGAAACTAGAAGAAATTGTAAAAGCTCTGTTAACGAGAAACAATTTGAAAGCTATAGTGCCTAAATATTTTTCTTCCCAGAAAATGGAAAATATATGTGTGCAACGTCAAACAACATCCACAGATCTATCACTGTTGCCAGGCTAGAGTCGTAAATATTAACAATTTTTGCCTGTGAGTAAAGAAGATCTTTTTTTTTTTTTCAGACATCAATTTTTTTTTAAACCCAATTGAAGCAGAAAGGCAGGTTAGCTGAGGATCACACTTTCCTCCCCCTCACTGTTCTCCTGCTACTGTTTCTGCGGTAAGACTGCCCACCAGTCTGACCGTGTGTGTGTGTGTGTGTGTGTGTGTGTGTGTGTGTGTGTCTGGTAGACCACTCAACATGTCTACTGTGCGAACACGCAAACACATACACTGCCACTCAAATTGCATCCCCCCCCCCCCCGCTCAGAGTCTGTGTTTTCAGTTTCAGTGTGGGAGAGAAACAGTTGGAGGATGTGAGCGATTGCAGTGGTTTTTTATTGTAGAGATGAGGATCAAGTGGCCTGAACGGCGCCGGTGTGCCACACCATCCCACTCATCCCTTAACATAATCACAATAACAGCAGGATTTCCCACCTGTTTATGCAGATCCAGAAGTAAAGTCAATTCCCACGATAATGTGTTAACAATAAGGGATTTGACCCCTCATCCACCAACAACGGGCATGTTTTGATACTACGGCTGGAATAAGAGGAATTACTGAGCTTACATGCTTATTATAAATAGACTCTGAGAAGCGGCATTCTTAGTCCACTGTGTTGTGCTTTGTTGCATTCTTCAAGGCTATTTTTCACATTAGTGATTGTCAGAGATTTCACAACATTTTGCAGTATGCGTGGCCAGAACTGGTCAATGATACATTTTATTGTTTGAATCTTTTTCTCAGTACAGCTATAAAAAAAAACAAAACAACCCAAAGTGTTTTATTGAAGGCTTAACGGGGATATACACAAGGGTAGAGCTCTGCAGCACAGGGGAACCGAGTTAGTTAGACAGAGTTGGATATTGGAAAGAAACCTGGATGTTTTGAAATAATGCGGAGGTCAGAAATTAGGTCCTGATCTTGTTGCATGAAGATGGGAATAAAAATAAATGGTTAGAGATATAGTTAAAGTTGCTAGATTGTTGCAATAAGATTGTTTCTAGATTGTGGACAATTAGTGTCAGTCAACAGAAAAACAATTGCTGACTATTTTGATAAGTGATTAATTCATTTTTCATGCAAAAATCATGGAAAATGTTGTTTTCAGTCTCTCAAATATTGAGATTTACAGCTTTTTTAAATATCACATTTAATATCTTTGGATTTTTTTGGAGCTGAAAAAACAAAGACATTTAACAACACTGACTTTGAACATTAATGAATCTGGAAAATACTCTCATCTGCAGATTAATCAATTTTGAAAACGTTTGGTAGTCGTAGCTTTACAGGGTTATTGCTGTCTAGTCGAGCTGCACATCACCGCTCTCCACTCACAGACAACAAAAAGCCCGGGACTCATCCGTCAAACTCTGCCAGGCTCAGCTGAATATTTATGTGTACAGAGAGGTGAGGGAAAACTACTGCAACCTAAAGTAACCTCTCTCCATGTCATTCATACTCAGAGTGACAGGAAACATGGCAAGTACTGTTGCCCTTTCTTGCTGTGCTGTCTTCCTCTTTTACCTCCATCGTCACAGTAGCTGCTCGTCTCTCACCGTTCTGTCTCACACGTTTAACCACTTTCCTCTGAGGTTGCACTTTGGGACCTGTTTTTCTGTCAACAGGATAGTGAATAGAATAACAGCAGAGAGACACTAGGTACAACTGGCATTTACTGTGTCCCAGGCATATTTAAGACACTAATCTAATTACTTCGCCAGTGACTGTGTCATATTATCAGTGGGTGGTGGGCCTGAAGGTGACATATGTGCAGTCATATGCCCATGTGCTTCCACAACAGTTTTTTTTTCAGTTCAGTATGTAACCTTTCCCTAGTTTTCTTTAAGGTTTGCAAAATGGATGTGGGACTGCCATGTTGTACTTTCCAAGGCTACGTCTCTGCCTCTCTCTCCCTCCATCAGCCCATCTCATCTTTATCGCCCCTTTCTTTCATTTTTTGCTCTTTAATTTTCCCTGTCGTATCTCGGCCTTCTTCTGCAGTTTTATTTCTCCCCATCCTCTCTTCCATCACTGCAATTCTTGTCTTTTATTGCTCTCTTCTTCTTCTCTTGGTGCTCTCTAGATCACCATCTCCCCACCCCAATCTCTGAATACTCTTTTCCACTTCATAATCATGGTCGTCATCTTCCTCTGCCCCTGTCTACTCTGTTTCCAAGGGACAGTAGTCTATACAAAGAAAGACAGTAAATGAATTCTTGCATTCATATGCAGATGAACACAGATATACACAGCCACAGCCTGTTATTTTCATGCACACTTCTGGCTCACTAGTATATCCGTTGTGGTTTAAAGGCTCTTAAGAAAATGATGTGAAATAAGGGTCAGTGTATTGTCCGCCAATGGGTACTTCCTCACTAACTAACTAAGGACAAAAACATTTTATTTCCACATCTTAGCATTTGCATGGACAGCTATGCAAATGCATTCACCCTTGTAGCATTTTAGCAGTTTTGACAAGAAATCAGCATCTAAAACTAAAACTAAAATCATAGTTCAGTTTTAACCCAGATTGTCTTAACTTACATTTTTGGATTTTTTTTGTGCTTCTGTTATTTTTGTCCCTGAGATAGCCTCATATCAACACAATGAATACTCTTTTCCAGTCCCGTTTTACTCCATTTGTGTGAATAACGCGCAGTGGTCTCTTGCTCTTAAATACTGACTAGAGTCACATTAACTACATTCCTGAGACAGTTGTTGCATGAATCATATACGGTATGGTTAAACAGTCTATAGAGCACAGCACAAGCACCACGTAAGCAGAGCACCAGCAGCTAAAGTGATCGGGTGCGGGTCTACATATGATATATTCAGGCACTGTGTTGAGTGTGGGTCACCCACCTTTTGGCACAGTGTGTGCAGTGACATAAAACGGACTTGAAGTGTAAAATTATGCTTTGGCTTATGTTCATGTGTGTATATCATGAGTGAAAATATTAATAATCTTACATTTTTTTTCCCCTTCTTTGACTGAATCTTTGAATTTACAACAAAAATCTGTTCCATCAGACGTGCATGAGACGGATGACTGAAAAAGGCAGCTGAAACACCTCCCGTGTAGACATACCATTAGTATACCTAATGAGTCATATGGGAATGACTTTCCTGTGGTTTGATATTACACCCGACTGTATCTATATCAAACCTCAGCCTGACTGCTTCCTGTATGCGTATCTCATTTAGCCTACTTTGTGACTCAGTCTTTAGATCCCGAGTCCCTTTGGCTTGTTTCCTCCCCCCTTAATTCTTCTATTTCTGTATCCCTACCTCCATCCTTTTCTCTCTGCTTCATATCACCTTTCCTCCTTGGTTTCCTACCATCAAGGCTCTCTCTACCTTCATTATGTGGGCAAACTCATTTAGACTTTTCTGGTGGCCCAATGGTTTGTCAGAGTCCTATGACGGCTCCTTAGTGAATGAGCGAACAGCAAAACCAGTGCTGTGCATTCACCTTTATGTCCATAGATTGTGCTGCACAACAGTTAATATATTTGTTTGCTACTAGGTCTTCTTCAGTTGACTTCAGATGCAGCTATAAATAAAATAGCTGGAAATTGGAAGTCGTGTTTTCACATCTGATGTTTTTAAGCTTTGTATTATACCTGCGTTTGATTTGTGTCATTGTTGCTTCAGTTTTAATATAGTAGTGTGAGCCCAGGCCTCGTTTTTAGAGGAATTTATTATAAACTAAGAGAATGGAGAAATAATTGCCCTTTGCATATTAGAGAGGCACGTTGATAGATGTGATGACTTTAGACATTAGAGCATGAAATTAGCACAACACAGCTCATAAAAGTTGAAAAGGTTGTCTCAGTTGGATGGCAAATGTCAGCCAGCAAGATTTGTACAAACCACTTCAAAAGGTTTTCAGACATCCTCCTAATGATACTGACGTCAGCACAAACTTGTAATTAAATTTGACAAATGCTAAATATCCTCTTTGCACACCATAAATTTTCAAATAGTATTCTGGCCTACTTTACTCATTCTTGTATCCCTCTCCTCTCCTCTGTCATCTCCTCTTATCTCTTTCCGCCATCCCCGCTACTCCTCCCTCATCGTTTCCACCGCTGCCAGAATGTCATCACTGTCAAAATTCCCTCGTCCAAATTAACGTCTCCCCTTTCTTTCCCTCCCTCCGCTGTCCCATATTTCTCTCCCTTTCTCCCCCTCTTCTGTCTGCATTCCTCAGATTTGTGACTCTAGATAGACCCCTCTCCACCCCTCTTTACATTCCTCCTCTCTCCTTCGCCATTCCACCGTAGATTCCTGCCTCCAGATGAACATTTTGTCTTTACCTTCTCACCCCTCTCCAACCCAGCCCTCCTCCTCCGTGTAGTGACTACGTTCCACTCCAGATTCCTGACTCCAGATTGTTGGCGTCTCCTCGGGGAGCAGAGAGGAGCAGGAGGAGGAGGAGGAGGAGGAGGGGAGAGGGGGAGTGTCAGCTGTAGACTGCTGGCCTCTCAAATGAATGACATAATTGGCATCCCGAGCATTTCACTGGGCTGAAGAAAGGGTGGGAGGTTGGGAAATGGAGTAATGGCTTTCCAGAGGAAGTGCAATGTAGATTAGTTTGGCAACATTGCCCAATTTTAGACACCAATGAATGCTAATTCATACCACACCATCATTATTTTTTTGCAGTGTATACTTGCTGTTGTAACAAAGTCAGTCACGTACACACACACACACATACACACACACACACACGGTGTACTTGTGCTTGACATTTTGCCAGCGTGTATTCTGCATGTTCTAGTGAGGGAGCCCGCCAGGGAGGCGTGAGGACGGGAAGAGGAAGTGTTTTGTTTAGCTGTTGAACAATGCTGTGAATGAGACAGCATGGGGCTGTAGCAAGCGTCATAACAGAGGTAAAGGCAAAGGATGTGGGCCTTCCCTCTTTAAATCTGAATGACTGTCACTAATTACCCGGGGGATGTAAGTGGGTGTGTTAAAATGTTTTTTTTGCAACTTGGCTTATTTCAAAATCAGATACTTTTACGTTGTCTTTCTTTTTTACCCCTGTCTTGTTTAAAATATGTATAGAGAGACATATTGAAGAAATGTAAGAGCCCACATTGACTTTCATGAGGTAACGTTTGTGCAAAGGTAAGAGGATTCAAATTCTGGCTCTAGGCCACATGCACATTTCATTACTTGGTAACCCAGATTTTACAGAAGTAGCGGTGCTCCTTCCTTGTATTATTAATCTTTCCACTCTGATGGTGTCTTGGTACATTTTTCTGTCAGTGAAGCTAGCCAAAACATTGTCATAACTGTGTACTTGTGGATATACATGTATTTTTTAGGTCATCACATGCCTCAAGGAAACAGCTGGCCCCAAGGAAAGATTCATGTTCACGATCAGCTTGTTGGTAGACAGCCACATCTTTCATGGTCATCCTTTTGACAGGGTGGGGTTGTATTGGCTTTATGCACTCTACTACAGGAGAGTTCAAAACGATCCAGTTAATGATCAAACTTGACACCACGCCAGGAACTGTTAAAGATTTCTCTAAAACTCGTAACTTACATTTGACGTCCTGTTCTGAAGAAGTGACTGTCAGGTCGTTGAACCTTTCTGTTCGTTATTGACTTGTGTTTTGTTGCAAATGGGTTGAACATTTTTAGAAAGACTTCCTGAAATGTAACTGATATTCTGCTGAACAACATTTTAAGTGTGAAAAGAATACAGCCTTTTTTTTCCACCTTGAAAGATGTCGCCCTGAGGGGGCTGTAGCTTTTTCAAGGCTTCCTAGACAGCCAAAGTCACACTCCAGTGTGTTGAACTTTTGCTTCAACATAGGTCTCAGCCGCACTGTTGACCATGCTAATATTTGGTAACGCTTCAAATTTATGAGAATGATGTTGTGTTGATTAAATACCAGCAGAGGATTAAACAAACACATTAGCTTATTACAAAATCTTGAGTTTGACTAATGGTTTGGCTGTGACCCTCGCTGACAGGTTTATTACCCATGTAAGACTGAATATCGCATCATTGTTGGACTCATTGCCAAAAAGGTAAAGGAAGCTTTTGCTAGATTTAGACGATAGTTCCATTATGTGGCCAACATAATCCATATGTTGGCCACATAACCTGTCCTTATATACACGCTGAACCAAATGTGCATCAACTGAATATGAAATAAAAAGATCCTCTAGGATCACTGCTGCTGCAAAACAGTGTTCTTTCATAACAGCCTCCAAGCTCAGCAACTGGATGCTGATGCAGCACCGCTTGACTGTCCTGTCCTGTCCTGTCCTGTCCTGTCCTGCCTTGTCCTGTCCTTGTAGTGCTGCTGGAGAATTAATTGAACAAATGGACCACAAAATGGCTGTGCTTGACCATGGAGCTGGCAGTGTGCAGTCACGCAATCGTCTATTTGAGTTCCTGACCATGAACCTTTGGTCTAAGGCAGAACAGCCCAGATCTTTGGTTTGATAATGTTGACAGAGGCTCGAGGCATGCTGGTAGTTCAGTGAACAGAATAAATCACACACTGTTGATTACACTTGTTTCCTTTTGTCTTATCCCCTTTCTCAAAATATTGTTTTCCCACAGCGATTTCCCAGAGCCAAGAACTTGAGTTGAGCTTTTCCTCGCTCAAACCATGTACTTTGTCCTTTTAGTTGAAAGAAGTCATAGATCTTATGATTTAAATGTTTTCAGTTTTGCCGCAGATTTTCACAAAACTCCTACAACTCTCATCTCATATACAGTGTGAATAACGCCACCATGACAACCTGCTGTAAAACTAGATCATAGTGCAATGTTATGTCCTTTGGTCCATATTGTTCTGGCTCTTACCGCTCAGAATTAAATGTCCTCATAAATGTGGGTTGGGACAGCATTTACAGCATCGTTTGTTCTTGATTTAAAAATCCAAATTACCCGATTCATCTCAACTGTGATGCAGTTTCCAAACAGTTTGGGTTTAAAGGATTTGAACATCTGACTCATCCCGCCTCCTCCCCCCTTTTCTCAACGAACACAGCGAGGCGTTAGGCAGCCATTGCAAATGGTGAATTGGAGTCTCCCTTGAGAAAACAAGTGGGAATCCCCCGACACCAGCCCTGCCCCTGTCTGTTTACGACCTTTCACCTTTTGACCAGAACTAAAGCCAACCTTCAGCCTGACCTTTTGTATTCAGACAGATGGAGAGGACACAAAGCTCCCGCCTCTTTAACTGCCTCTCTTTGTGGTCTGAGGCACATTGTGCATGTTTTGTAATGAATACTAAGGGAACAGGTTTTGGTAATACCCAATATTATTATCATACATCTTTGTGCAGTGATTTATGTAAACATTAGCGAGGCTGTGTTTATGTTTCGTATAAGTCCCATTAAAAAGACTTTTCAGGTACTTATACTACATGATTGTACATTATTACATCACATTAGGGAATCAAACTAATGGAAAATAATAACCTGTTATTTATTCCAGAGGCATTTATAGCCTCTTACTCATTGCTTTGCATGGATTTTATGCCTTGGTAGTGGTTGGACATATTCAAAGATATTGAGACGTCAAATAGTTTCTTTGACCTCCTCAAATGCTGGTTTTCAAGCTCAATAAAGGTGTTAGTTAGTCTTAAACTGTACACTGCCAGTTCCCCTCGGGACGGAAAGCTATGGTTGACCTTTGAAACCTAAGGACATGTTGTCTGGGTCAGCAACAGGCCACTGTCTGTCTCCACCTCCCTTAGCTACCAGACAGTGGTAAAAGCATTATCCTAGTATGTTAATTGCTTAGATAGATGGGCTTGGTTTGGTGTGACTGTTAGTTTGAGTTATAGCTTGTTTCAGACAGTGTAATAGGGTGATTGACCCACAAATGGTCCCAAAACAGCAGCTGTTTTAAATCCCTTTAATAAACAATGCAGCTGAGTTGACCTCCTTTTGGCCCTTTAACTACTATCACAGATTGATATAAGATGAAGGTAACTTTAGGCGGTCTAATGTCTACATCAGCGGTATTTAATGAAAGTTTTTTATTTAATGTGAGCTCTTAAAATGTTCTTCTCTTTATAGAGTTTGATTTCTTTTTTTGTTCTGGATAAATGCTTTGTTATGAACTATGAATAAAAGTACAGTTAGACCAAATACTTTGACTTATTTGATTAAATAACACACAATGTGACTAAGATAGGATGTTCTGATGAATTATGTCCTTTAAATGGGTATCAATTGCAAATCTTTCATCAGATGATGGTGACATCAGTGGATGGTTGGCGTCATGACACTGGTTTGCAGCCACATTAATTATCTTTCCTCTTAAGGTAAAGGTTTGCACTTAACACCGGGGCTTCCTGGTAGTCTACTGATTCCTAGTTGACCTAGCTTTCTGCGATCTGAATGAGCCTCTGCCAACCCGGGCTCACCATGGTCTGCCTGCTCACGTGGCAGCTATTCAACTAACGCTGGATTCCCAGAGGGCGCAGAGATGAGATTTGATTACCACTGAGCTCCCTAGCATCAATGAGTGGAGTCTGCATAAACCCATATAAGATTATGTTTATTGAAATCCTTGTGGGACGACTGTTTAATGATGATGAAATCTATGGAGTAGGAGTACTATTGTCTACAGCAGGTTTGCAGGCCTCTTTTTTTCAATAATACAGCTGTCTTTGCTTTCTTGACTTAGCTATATTCTGTATTGCTCTGTTTACCATCCAACTGAAGAGGTTTTTACCTACAATTTACAGTGTTACTTTTACTTTTTCAATTAACTAATAGCAACTGTGTTACTAAATGGCTAAAGGTTGAAGAGAGAACCTTTCTGACACAAAGCTGAAGAGCCCTTTATCGAAGAGGCTTTTCCTCTTAATGAGCCAATCTATAATGCAGATGTCTTGTCTTAGGAACACTCAACACTAACACACATGTCCAGATGGCTTTACCTTGCGCCTTGCTTTTGCATTGGTACTCTCAGTACCTTGCTGCCTGGCTTTTTTTATGTGACACTTTTTTGTGACTTTATAAGTCGTGAAGACCTCACTCGGTTGTTTCATCTCTGAAAACTTTGCCCCCTCTCATTGTCTTTAAGCCCTCCTTTGAACCTATTCATCATCATCATCAGTAGTGGTAGCCTGCTGTGCCTGGCAGCACGGTTGGTAAGAGGCTATTGATGACAATGAAGAGAGGCTTTTCTCTCTGTGGTAATTGTGGCTGAGACAGTGGAGCAGAGTTCAGGTCAATCTCTTAATCTTCATTAGCATAGTTTGGTAACCTGAGAGCCAAGTCTTTAACCTAGTAGCTACTTACCAGTTTTGCCTCCTCGGCAGCCTTGAACACCCCCACAGCAAATCAATTGACACTAGCAACAACATAGCCATTTGAGCTAAATTTACCAGAATATTGTTGAAAAGTTTAGTAGCCAGGGTCCAAACCTCTTGATCATATCTCACATCTCTGATTTGTTCAGCAGTTCAACCGAACAAAGTAAAACAAACATTTGCGTAGAGCGTATTATGCTCATGATAATATCAGATTACTCTGAAGCCAATCACAGACTCTATAAAATTAAGGTATGCAACCAAATATTGTCATACGGACACACTGGTTGAGGGGTAGTTTGTCATTGTCCAATTTGCCTGGAACTTCTGCTTATTATAGTTTATATTAGAGATGAACTTTCACATTGTGTCCCAACCATCTATTTATGGTACTTTATGTCC
This sequence comes from Protonibea diacanthus, assembly GCA_028641955.1. Lineage (NCBI taxonomy): Eukaryota > Metazoa > Chordata > Actinopteri > Sciaenidae > Protonibea > Protonibea diacanthus. Next base: position 17,851,201 of record CM053977.1, on the reverse strand, counting down.
AGATACACTGTGGTGTACCTCTTGTGCATTTTGTGTTTCTTGTTGGTTGCTGGTGCCTTCTGAAACACCTGGTTGTCTGTGATTAAGAGGTCATATGGTTGACTTATAACTAAATTATTATCCCGGACTTGCACTCTCACTGGCACCCTGGTGCCTATTCAAACAGCCACTGTAGACACCATTTTGCAACTGTGTTGTTCTAATAAGCTGCTGCAAATACCCTGGAATAAATGTGCAGAAAATAGACTCAGATATATGTTCAAAGCAAGAGTTAAAGCCTAAGACGGTGACCCATTTAAACTTTGGTGGCTGATTTCTGTTTCTGAGTTGGACTCAATGTCCACAAATGTTCTGCCAAGATTTCAGGCCTCTGTTTCTCCTGTTTTTCTCCTGTCTGCCGACAACATGGTGTCCGTTTTGTCCCACAGGAGGCTTTTCTGGCTGCCTCCATTTTGGCCTGCGCCCATACTGTCGGCTTTGGCAGTGTAATTTCCCCTGACAAGCTGATGGTTAGTGTTCATCCTGTCGGCCCAGTCGGTGTAATTTGGTTTGTGTTGAGATCGTCTGTTCCCATGTTGTGATTCTGTCTGATTTGTCTTGACTGTGTCATTTTGGTCACCATCAAGGTCTCCACATTGAATGGGTGTAATGCTAGGTTGGTTTCCCAGACCTGTCCATATCTTTTTGGGAAGTAGTGCTCGTTTCTCATTCGTGGCAGGTTCAGATACTCTTACATGATCTATTGTGTAATCCATGTAGCACAACACTGTTTTGGCATAGGGGTCTTAATGTGTATGGAAGATGGAGTAATAATTTAAGTGTTGTGATAAATTGTCTTTATAGGATAGAAAGTTGAAATGCAATAACTAGTCATTGACATGAGTTATAAAATAATAAGGATGTGAAACTCTCATACGTTAAAGCGTGCTAACTAAACACATATGACTCCCTACAAACTGACGTAAACTTGGAAGTCCAGCTACATCCAAACAAGCTATAATGCAACACTGGTGCACTCTCAAAATGACCAAAATGATGCTGAGTGCTGCTGTTGTGAGTGTAGTGAATAAGTGTCATTAATGTTGTATGCAGCCACACTACTTTATATGTAAATAAATTCTCAACAGTAGCACTTCCACCACAGGCTTTACATGGTGTAGACGTTGGACAACATTCCCTCGGGAAGCTTTATGTGTCTGGTTTTCAGTAATAATAGATCTCATCTGAGGCTGGGTAGACCAGAGTATTTTTGCATCTAATTTATTAGACAATGGCAGGGAGGAAATGTCAGAAAACAATGCAGGATAAAGAAGATGACGAGCAGCAAAGGATGGGATTTGTATTTTCATCTCCTGCTATGAGGCAGATGTTATAAGGCTTTGTAGTCCATTAAGCTGCCTGGACACTCCACAAGATCTACTTCTTTTGTTGAACTTCTACATGAATCTTGTTGTTAAAGATTAAGTGAGGTAGTTACTGTTTTTCCCAGAGACTTAAGGCCATGATTTGGCTGGAAAAGCAAGAGGTCACCTGTACCTGTCCCGATAATGAATCACTCTTGTTTTTATTACCTTCGTCATGTTTGGTTTCTCTGCAACTGCTCATGCTTTGTCTCGCTCTATAATTGTCACAGGATTGTCTAGCCAGCTCCAAACAAAGCCTTGGCCTGCTTCAGTTCACATATTCCCTCCAACGCACAAGGAGGGAGACAGTTAGGTGGGGAAATGAAAAAAGACAACAGCAGACAAACCCAAACATACTTACTTTCTTACATTCTCTGTCTCTGTTGAAAGCCATTGTATGTTGTGTGTGTGTGTGTGAAAGAAATCCCCAGTGATTTGCTTCATAAAGGAAAAAGTTCTTGTCTACTCAATATTTTATAAAGAGAAACTCTAAAAACTGGCCTCCTCGTCTGTGATGGGACAGTGACGACGGACAAACCAACAAAGGAAACTGTCAAGTCTTGCAAGTTGAGACAGAAATTGATAAATAATGAAGTCTTTGAGTTATAAATAAAATATTAGAGAGAAACAGTTCATGCAATCAAAATGTTTAAACTGTAATTTGATATTAAGTCATATATTTTTGCATATCACTAGTGAAAATGTGAAGACTTAAGAAAGCAGCTTTATAAGCGTACAGATGGCTAATGATGAACTAATAAGCTGCATAAAATATCGATGATGAGTACAGGCTGAAATGTGTTTAGAAAGAATAAAAGAAGATGTAATATCACATATGCTAGGGTGCTGCTTGTTCTTTCAAAAGTCAATGTGACGTGCTGTGTAATTTCTCAAATGGCAAAATGACACTAACTGAAACCTGACTGTGCGTATTTGGTGACAGTCAAGATTTTTGTACAAACAGTCTTTGGCGTATTAAAAAATACATTTATTTTTTTGGTCTAATTTGTGCACATCTACTTTTCAACCTGATGTTAACATCTCTGTGTGTGTGTGTGTGTGTCTTCTCTTCCAGTCCTGTGCGCAAAGAACCTGGCAAAGAAAGACTTCTTCCGTAAGTAGAGCCTATTTTTATTACATGTTACTATTCCTGTCCCATTCCCTCCCTCGTGCATTAGAATGGGCTTTGTCAGCAGTGGCAGCTTTCTGGCTTTTGAAGCCATGCTGTAAATAAAGTCCCCTAGGAGCTGCCTGTCTGTTATACACACCAGGAGGCTTGGCACGCACAGGGACCCACCGCTAACCTAACTTCTAGTAATAGGTATCAGGTACACTGATAAAGAAGCACTACGCTTAATTAAAAAGGCTTTAATTAAACTGAGCAGAAACGAAACCTTATTTAGTCCATCTAAGGAGCATGGAAATAAATAAACCTCACTGTGCAGACCTTTCATCCTCTGATTTTTGCATTTTGTCATCATCATCTTGCAAATTTTGTCATGGATGAAAGTGACTTAAATGTGTTGGTTAAGTGGTACAAGTGTACTCTGTTTAGCCACGTTTGGGTTACTAGTAGAACACAAGCTAATGAGAATTGAGAGGAACTGTCACACCATAGAGGTGGGGAGGTAATTTGAGGAAGGAAGTAGCACTTTGTCCTCCTTCTGGATTGTAATTTACTATTAACATATAGCTTAAGGGTGTTTCATCAAACATAGTTCAGGTGATCATGACAGGAGGCCTATCCTCTGCCGCTGGCACTGATGTAAGAGGAGATGTGTTATTTAGTTCCAGTGATGAGATATTCTTCGCAAAAGAAACCCCTAAGCGACATCTTTCACCTTAAATTGCCAGTTATGGTCACAGTAAAAGCATTTAATTGTAACAGTGGAAGGTAGTTTGGTTCTCCGTTAACTTGTAAGTTACAAATACAGACATGGTGGGTTCATTTTTGTCTAACAGGCACACACTTGTATACACACAACCACAAAGAGGGAAGTCCCTCAAGAGCATAAGGGTGACTGAACAGGTTTGACTTGCGTGAAGTATCGGTGCCCAGAGGTATATACTCTGACACATTTAAAATTCACATACACCCTCACAGTCACATCAAGAACACCAGATACTCGGCCCTCATCAGATTTCCGATTGAATACTATATTGACCAGGCTTGACTTAGCTGATAGTTGTGGAGTAGATTAAACCTTTAATGTCCCCAAGGGGCAATTTGCCTTACAAACTGTAAATTCAAATAGTATTTCACACAATACGTACACAAATAAACACAAGTACATACAACATACATACATACCAAAATTATCAGAGAAAGCAGTAAAAGAGTTCAAGAGGAAGCAGAAAATGGGGCGCACCATGTCACAGCCACAGCTATTCACACATCAAATCACATTTTATTTAATAGGCTAATTTCTGATGATAATCTTGATAGAAGCAAATTACCCTCAAGTGAAAATGATCATTTAGATTTACATCAGTGACTTTATGGCACACATTCATAATGTTCCCCAGCAAGCTTTGTTTTTTTCAGACTGAGATCACCAAACAAACAAATTATTGAAAACGTTGCAACTGGCTCAATAAAAAAAGAAGAATTGAACACTTCCAGCAGAGGCTTGTTGACATTAAAACATCTGACTTAAACTTCTTGAAAAGATCAGTCTTTGTTTTGACCTGTTTATAAATCAAATCAGTGTTTGCTTCAAGGGTAAGCAAACTGGAGGGAGTCCTGTCTGTCCTGTGTTATGGCTAAATATTTAAAACGGGTTATTCAAAAGTCTTTATTACAAGGGAGATAAGATGCCACCGTGTGATAATCATTTAATGACTTTAATCACGTGAAACGGTGGAAGTCTTCCAAAGTCTAAGTACCTTATGCTCGTCCAAAGGGGGAAAAAGGGACAGCTGGCTATGACAGCTTTTCAGGAGTTTACCCCCAGTGCAGTCAGGACCAGGACTTGTCTTTATGATAAGACTGAAAGATTGCGTCTCATCAGTCTATATCTTATAGCTTACCCTCTACTCTAAAATCTTGTGCATTGTGCATCAGACCTTAGATAAAATGTATTTAGCTCCTCCGCCAGTTCAGTGTCAGACAAATCGTAACACACTGCATCTATCTTTTTGTTCTGCGTTCCAACCACACATTTGATGCCTTTCTAGGTAGTTATCATTTTTTTCAGTTTAACTAGGTTCACCACCTTCTAAACATACTTCTAGACCTCCCTTTTTTTCGTGCTGTTACTAGAAAGGGTTGTGCACATCATTTTGTAAAGACAGACCATGAAAACCACAGACCACAGAAAGTGTATAAATGTATAATACAGTGTCAGTGAGTTTGTCTACATCTGCACTGAGTTCTTAAAAATGTCACAGTTTGAACGTTACAAACAGGGATTTTGTTTCTGAATAGAGTCCTCAGACCACAGCATGACGTCCTTGCACTCTGTTTTTTCTCTCTTCAGATTTGGCTGGTAGGCTGAAACTAAAGAGTACTATGATCAGAGGTGCTAGAGGAGCTTTGGAATAAGAGTTGTCGGCTCCTCCGATGGTCCCATAACAAAGGTCCAGCTCCTTGCCGTGTCTTTTAGGACAGGTAGAAATAACGAAGGCACTTGTCTATAGAGCAGCTATTAAAGCCAGAGCTGTAATAAGGTGAGGCGCATTTGAAGATATGCCCTGCAAATACTGAATCAATCTAATGATGACTGATGTTGCAATGCCCAGATTTGCTTTTGGGTGGATTTAAGCAGACGGTGATAAATGACAGTGAAATTCTTTTGGCAGAAAAAAAGAGTGCAGAAAAAAACGTGAATAACTCAATATCGAGGTTGCACACTGTTTCGCAAGCAACCACAGTCTTGAACCAGTGAGTGTTTACATGTAAACACATTATTATTATTTATTGTTAGGGTCCTGATCCAGACTCAAAGACTATCCAAAACCTTCAATTGCAAGATCTGAGTTGGTTTTGGCAAGAACGAAGATGCAGGCATTCCTGTGCTCTGACAGAAACTTTGCACTTGTTGTCGATTTCTCCATCGTATTCCTTTAAGGCTGCACATTAGCAAGCATAATAGGGGGCAGGGGTATGTTGTGCAGCTGTTGTCTCTGTAGTCTCTGGCGTACTCCTCCCTCCCTTCCCCTCTTCCTCACCCAGCCCTGGTTCTTGTGGGGTACATTCCATGGCCTTCCTTCAAAATCACCAGCTGTATAACAGTGCCTGTTTTGCCATTGCCACGATACCAGAATTGCAGCGCTGAGTGAGAAATTCTCAGCTGTACTTGAGTCTGTGTGGTTGGTTGTACTCCTGCAAAAAAAAAAAAAAAAAGACCATTATCACAAGCACGAACAAATCCCTCTCCTCTAGGCGGGGAGTATCAAACAAACCAACTACAGAACAACAAAGCAACATAACAAACAAAGGAGACTGCTGCTGCTGCGGGTCCCCACAAGCGCAGCGCCCCGACTACAACTGCCCTACATTTGTTTCACATATTGCTGCACTTGCACTCCCTCTCTTTGCTGAGTAGCTGTTTCAGACATCAGATTCACATCAAGACAAAAGTTTTGTTGACGGTATTTACTTGACATCCTGTGATTACTAAAACAGATGAAGAATTGGAAAAACAGTCTTCTATCTCACCAAACACTTTATTCAACCTGCCTGTCCTGCAAGGTGTTTGGAGAAGTTTGACTTTGTTCCAAAGCAACCAAAGTTAAAAAAAATATATATATCTGAAAGCATTTTAAATTGTTAGGTGACTAAGAAGCATTCGTCTGACCCGGTTTCATGATGCTGCTTGGCTTTGGACAAGTGTTCTGTTCGAGATGGGGATACAATTTAATGTTTGATGGCATTTAACAGACTAGCCCATGAGATGGAGCAAATGTGCAAAAAGAACTGAGATGGAACTTTAATAGTTACTTTATGATGTAAAGTAATTGTCACCATTTACAGAGATTCGTTGGAAACCGTTGTACACAGTGTAACCATAAAGTTACACATTAAACTCTTAAACTTGTAGTGTCATAAAAACGGAAACATGTCACATCGACAAACACATATTTCCTTCATGAAATATTGGTAAACTCTCACTGTCTACTTTTACAGGGCTGCCAGATCCTTTTGCCAAAGTGGTGGTGGACGGCTCAGGACAATGCCACTCAACAGATACTGTGAGGAATACGCTGGACCCAAAGTGGAACCAACATTATGATCTGTAAGTCAACGGGAGGAGCGTGGAGCAGTGTGACATGTTTGCTTTATGCCATGCATGTGGAATTGTGTATGAGATCACACACCACCTGAAATGTGAAACAGAAATGCAGCTTTCTGGTTTTGCTCTCTAGTATGTCTCTGTGTGGAACTGCTATGACAAGTGTTTTAGGAATGTAGATTGAGTCGCCTCTTTACTGTGTGCAGAAACACCCATCTATAAAGCTTTTGAGCTTTTTTTTTTTCTCCTCTTTGTCTACAAAACATCTTGTGGAGTGAGATTTTAGACATTCCATATGTCATCTCACCAAGACATATGCTATGCATGTAGATTTTTTTTGTGTGGAGACACAACTCACACCGATAAATTCTCCCTTTCCCAAGTCATAGATTCTTCCTGTTTTGGTTACTCTAAGATGGGGTTTGCGAAATAGTTTCATGCTCCTGAACAATGTCCTCTGTGAATTTGAGTATGTCTAACTCATATTTTTCAGGCTTGCTCATTTTCTCTGAGCCAACGGCAGCTTTACATAGGCCAGCACACATTTAGAGTGCTACTTTAGTTCAGTAATCTCTTTCAAGGTAAGCCACATATCAGCCTTTTGATAATTTTTTTTTTCTATCACAGAAGCTCCTGTTTTACTTTCTGTCAGGGTGAGAAATCGAAATTGAATTCACTGGAATTTCAAACCAAATTTATGAATAATGCAATGGTCCAAGGAAACAAAAGGGGTGCTGCAGGGAAAAGCCTCTCGTGTGGGGATTGTTGTAGCCTCCGATGATATGGACTACAAAAAGACTAGACCACAGTGACCATTACGCATTTCACAAGGTCTCCTTTGAAACTGCTGACAAGGAGTGATCACCCCAAAAGTCCTTCTGGCAACAAAGCTAATGTGATGAGAGAAGGAGAGAAACTGGTAGAAGAAAATGAACGAGGGAAATGGAAGCCTGATAGAAAGAGTCTCAGCGAAGAGACATGAAGGGAAAGGTGAAAGGGATGCACTTGAGAATTATATATTATAAAGTAAAAATATGTATTACAATGGCTATCTTGGCATATTGCCACTTTAACAGATCAATTATGACTTGAAATGTAATCAGGGAGGAAAAAAAGATTTCAAGAATTTCAAGGGCTTTCATGATAATTTGACTAATCAAATTTAATTGCGGTAGGTTAATTAATAATGAAAATAATTGTTAGCCTTGATTATAATGAAAGCCAGTTGTGGAAGAACACATGTTTCTGAATTATTTAAGTGTCCATGTGCTTGTGCTTTTATCATTTCCCTAAAACAACAGACACATCTTGGGTTTCTGGGCACTCACTCTTTCATTTTCATGCACACACCTGTTTGCAATGCCTCTTGTGACCTGTCAACTTCAGATCCCCGCCTTCTTTTACATAATGCTTTAGTTCCTTCTCAATCCCCACCCATTCAGAGGAGTGTATTTCCCGCCAGCGACCCCTGGCCTCTTCCTCTGGTTCAGGAAATGGTTAACATGCCACAGAAAGCAGATGGGAGTGTGGGCTCGGCAGACTGCCAGCTCGCCACACCCCCCCATCTCCAGCCTCCGACTTTGGGAGGTGGGGTCTTTTCCCACATGACACTGATCCTGCCAGAGGCCTTGGTGCCCTATAATACGTATACGTATAATACGTCCCAAAATTATATAGCTTTCTTATACTTTAGTTGATGATATATAATCTGTATATATGCGTTCTTTGTGAATTTTTTTAAGGACAAACAGAGCCAGCCAACTTTTTGAAAACATTTTGTGTCGAAAGTTCATGAACTCACAGTAGTATGTAGGTCTGGTTTTGGCAAGTTGCCTCCTCGTGCTTGGCCTCCAATTTTCAGCCCTTTTAGTATAACTCTTCGCATTGCTTTGGTTAGAGGGACACATTCACTCTCTGCTCCCTCTGCCTTCACTCTATATTAGATGCTGTGCATGTGCTGTGCATACCATGTCCCCTCATAAGAGCCTGTGTTCCCTTCTCAATCATCATGCATACTGCCTGAAAAACATTTGGTTTGTCCCTAGTAATAAAATCTTGAATATACCGGTGTGACAGCGAGTTTTTAGTCTCCCTATGGCCGTCCATATTAAAAATGCATTAGCAGTAGCTGGCAAGTTGACTCTAATTATCACAACCTATGCATCACAAGCCTTGGAGGTCTGTATGGCACACAAACCCACCGACAGTAACTCCAAACACCGATTGGTAGAGGTTTACTCTTGGGAATACTTCTCTCTGCTTCATTCCTGTCTGCAGTCAGCTGGAACTGTAAAAATAAGGGTTCACACTGGAGAAAATGCAAACAGAAAGCAAATATTTTGTTCTATGCCTGGAAATGGGTATGGTATGAACCTGGTATCAGATGGTCTTGGTTGCGTATTAAATAATAATAATAAAGTGTTTTGACTTGGATTAACAGCCAATGTTTAGCCACCTCCAAGAAGGGCTTATGCCGGACATACCAACATTGCACCCAGAACTTATTGTACTTTGTAAGTGATGTTATTGCTTAAATATTTGCAATTTTCCGTTGTGAGAGACGGGAAAAGTCTGTGGAAGCATAAGTCCAAAACTGGAAGAGGAGAAGTAAAATGAGGCGGTTAGTTCAATCTAACAGCAACGTAACAATCAGTTTTGAAGGAATCGAGAAAGAATGCTTTGGCATCATTTCAATTTAAATAAATCAGATCAAGGTACTTGATATGGACGAGCCAGAGCTGTAGAATCTCCACTCTGATTTATATTTGTCTTTATGAATGTTAACAACTGAAAGTTGTCCAACATTAATATGAAATATGTCCAATTTTTTGATTTCCCAACGTAATGTACATTCCCTGGCAAAAAAGAGTTTGGGAAGTCCTGCAGGTCTGGATTTAGTATGTCCTGGAAAGCTAATCTGGATTTGACCCAAGAATTTTCTCCCCCTCCGCTGCTGTATTTTGTAGGTTTAGGAGTACTAATCCGTACTCATTTTGTTGCTCCAAACATCTAATGAAATGAGCAGTACTCACAAAAAGGAAAAAACACATTATATTATCACATTCTTAGTTAATTATTCATTTCTAATCTGGTCTAATGCTATCGATGTCATAACATTATCTGGCAATAGATTACTGGCTCTTACTACATTTGACATAATACAATTTTGTTTTATTATTTTGAGCATGCTGGTTCAATATTTTTGTTGTCATCTAGCAGGTGCTATGTCTTCACTTGCAAAAAGCTTTAACTTTATAACCCAGTCCTCGAAATGTTTTGAAAGAACTAATGATAACACATTAGCGTAAGTTACTACAATGTTATGTCAATGGAGACAAGGTTTCCTAACACTGTTTTTGGCACAGTTATTGTGAGTGCAGAAATTTTGCTCTACCTATTCTCTTCTCCTCAGACACTCAGTCATTGTCTCATCAGCTATTTCAGTTCCCTTTTTCGTGCTCCAAGATGATGCTTTGCACAACACACCTCTGCATCACACTGACCTGTTAATTTCACAACCACACTGTATGAGGATTAAATTTAGAAACACGCTAATGTCCTCAGAGAGACATTTTGAGTTGCACTACAGCACTCGACACTGTGGATCAAACTGAAGCATGTGCAATGCGTAGTGCATCTGTTGTTCTAATATTAGAACAATGTCCTAATCATGGATGAGTTTAGTCAAAATACAAAGTAAATAAAAGCACTGCTTTATTTGAAAGGCAAATCAAATATAAGTAAAACCATGCAGCTGGTTTGGTTTATTTCTCAGTTCATCTTTGTCTAAAAAATCGTCCAACTTGTCCTAATTAGAGAAATATTCAGCATAATCCCACTGTCATATTACAATGTGGCAGAAGCCTTTTTCAGGAGGGTTTTAGAGCAGCTTACCTCCAGTGGCTTCCAGTCTGTAAGTATTCACCTCTTGGCACACAAGCTTTTAATTAAATCACCTTTATTGTAGAAGAAAATTTCAACTGTAATTGCAGTTTCACTTCAAAACGTGTTTTCTTTCATCATTTTGTCATCCAGTAGTGTAAGAATGAGATCATAACATGTGCAACAAAGCGCACAGGCCTTGGCACATCAGCATCAGCTAAGAGCGAAAAAGTGAAAGTGTCGACATGTTAACCTCTGCTGCTGCATCCTGGTCAGATTTTCACATAGTAAGTACAGAACGAATCATTGGACACTTGAAAAGATCCACAATCCACACAGGTTGTAATCCGATTTTAGTGCGACAATTTCCCCTATTAAACCGATACGTTTTGATGTGTTGAGTAGGGAAACCCCGCTCCTTGCTAGTGATACACAGCATAATATAGAGCTTGGCATCAGTGCTGGCAGCTAGGCTATAATTATGTGTGTATGTGTGCGTGTCAGTGAATGTGTGATTGTGCATTTGAATGTTGAACTCTGTGTGTTTACTGTGGGAGCTGTCTGGGTTGCAGACAGTGGTGGAGCACATCACGGGGACTTCCTCTGTTCATTCAACCACGACTAGACTGGCCTCAGCTGCGCTAAATCTGCTCAAACACGCAAGCACATACACATAAGTTACTTTAAAATCAGCTAATCGGCCTCATTACACAGTCTGAAAGTCTACACCGCACACACGGTGCACATTGTTCTCTTGCTGTCAGGGAGAAGTAGCTGGAAGAGACACGAAATTGAAGTTTCAGTTTTCTGTCTGTGTTTTTAGTCAGTGCATTTGTCAGTGCTTTGGAAAATTGTGTGCCGTAGCTTATGATTTCATTTAATTTCCATCTTTCATACCCTGTGGGTTGATGAAAACCTACTTTGTTCTTGGATCTTCGAGTCCCCTGCAATGTGCGCACAAGTAGACACCATGAATTTCAAACTACTCTCCTCTTTTCTGTCTTATTCACCAGCTTTTCTCTGCTCCCTCTCTCCCCATGTCAGGTACATCGGAAAGGCAGACTCAATCACCATCAGTGTATGGAACCACAAGAAGATCCACAAAAAGCAGGGCGCCGGTTTCCTGGGCTGTGTCCGTCTCCTGTCCAACGCCATCAACAGACTCAAAGACACTGGCTGTAAGTAGCTGTTTGTGCGTGCATGACTGCATACTCTTGTGATCTTGAACACTCACTGAAAACAAGCCGCTGGGGTCTGGTCTTTGCGTGCTTTCAGAATGAATAAACACGACATTTGGGTGAGCCATTTTAACCTCTCTTCACACTCGTATGCGCACACATCCTGCATGCAGACACCTCGTCATACAGACAAATTTGTGGTCCAGACAGAAACTTCATATCGGGGAGCCATTGCTGTGCCTCCTCTTTTATCCGGCTGCAGTGGTTTGATAGCTAACTAGCCTGCTGTTACATGTGTAGCTCTTTCAATAGGAGCCGGTGTCCCATCCCCAGCTCTCAGCCTGCTGCTGCTCCTGTGCCAGCCATTCATTGCCATAAGATTTATGGGTACAATACGCAGGCAACTCTTTGGGCTACACATATCAGAAATATTGCCTGCTGTAGGCATCTGGCACCTGGGGCTACATCAATGGCCACAATTCATTTCACAGCAATGCACCTTTCTGTCAAGGAAATAAACAGCTTTTATTATTATTGTCACTGGTTGGCACAGGATCAAAAAAGAAGAAGGATCCTGTATTCGGATAGTTGTGTGATAATCCTCGGTTGACCAGAATATATAATATATAAAACATATGAAGGAACAGACACATGGTTAGTTTTCTGTCTGCAGGACTATAGACTGCTGCCTCTGTTTAGTGCCCTTTGATTTCCCAACTGATTTTAGGCACATGGCCACATCCTTGTTAGCCCCGTCTGCCTTGTTGGCAGTACCAGTCAGTTGATACTGACACATAGACACTTAACTGTAGTACATACTGTGAAATTAACATTCCTTCCACTCATTCTCCTCCTTTCCTTCAATCCATCTTCCTGACCTGTCTTAAACGCACACAGTCATGTATCAAACCACCACACTGAATTACATTTTTCCACATTTTTATGGCAGTTATCTGGCATTTTCTTTATTTCCATTCAACATGGTCACGCCCTACAATGACTTTAGGAGTTGTTTGTCTGAAAATAATTGGCATTTGTTGGATGCTTTTTCTAGCCCAACTGCATATTTGGATACTTCCGTGAATACAAGCAGTTGTAGCATGGTTGGCCCTGATGTAACAGCCTCTCATGCCAACTCCAAACTGTCAAGCTAAATACTTCACATAAGAGTTCGGAATAGGTTCCAGCAACCTTTATGTTTGCTCCTAAATGGCACTCTTGGCTCATAAAGCTCAACCCTTAATTCACCAAAAACCGCAACAGCTTCAGTGTTGCCACTAAAGGGACCTTGACAGCCATGGAAGCCTCGTACCATACTCTTACCCCGCTGTACCAAAGGACTTACCCTGAGATTTACCCACAACTTCCAGAAACGGACAGTATAGGCTCCAGTTAGGCTCCCGACCAGCCACTTACTGTATAGCAGACATGGCATAAATTATACTTTCTCGCAGCCACAGGAAATGGACAGGGAGACATGATCTATGACAAGACACCAGTGCTCACATTATCCCTTTGTCCGTGTCCTTTGTGCTGCAGACACATGAACAGTGCCCAGTTTGTGGTCTGACCAAGATGCACACACACACACACATGCAGACAAACACAAAAACACAAAAACACAAACATGCGCACCCACACCAAAAAGAAAAAAAGTTTACTGGAATTGCCTCGTTTCCTAGAAGTCATATTCATACACATAATGCATTTCATCATCCAACGCAAACACACACTCCCAGCAAATTGTTTCACTCTTGCACACAGACGCACACACAGGCTTGCAAACCAAAAGGGGATCCGGCATGATTGTGTAGTTTACTCGATGTCTGTCTGGCACAGCACTGATCTCCACTTCCTGTAGCATCGCAGACACAAACGTCGCCTGCCCCACTTCTGAACCTACAAACTCGCTAACACACACACCACCGGTTTTTCAAGATGAGTTGACTGATGAGACATGTTAGCCTCACTTTGAACCCTGTTGTTTATTTGTGTGTAGTTTTTATAGTGTTGCAATGGCTAAATATATAAATTGATTGTGATACTGCGGAGACAGTTTCTACATATACATGCAGACTCACACATGCACAGAGATGTGCATAAGGTAAATTAACTGATACTCATGGGTCCACACACATTTACATGTAGCCCGTTTCATTGTAACACATGATTTTCCGAGCTCTGAGGAATTGAATGGTGTGGTGAGGGCTGTGGTTAAAGGTCTGTAAATGTTCTGTCTCTCTGTTTCCCTCTTCTCTAATTTAAGAGAAAAATCTGCTTACTATTCCAGCCATGTAAGGCTTAGACTATCGCTGTTTAGTCTAGACACGTATCCGGAACAGATGCACACACACACACACACACACGCACACAGACACACACACACTGGAAACAAGCTATAGGGTTGTTTGTAACTGCTTGGTCTAAGCACACAAACATACACACCATTTTATATGCATACAAAATCAGGCAAACCCAAGACATGACAGATCCAGTCTGACTTTGGTTTTAGTTTTAGTGCATGAAGAACTGGGGCATCTCTTCATCTTCCTCTCTCTCGCTCACTCTGCCTCTTCTGCATATTTCCCTTCATCACCCTCTCTCCTTCTCTTAAACTCACACTCTGTCTTATGTCTGATTAGCTTTTAGTTTTTTTTTTTTTCATATTCAAGCCAAAGCCCCTGCAGACATGCACAGACACAAGTTACATTGTTAATGGGCACGGATTGATATCAGTCCTGCTGGTCAGCTGCACAAGTTTCTCTGTAAAATGTTGTGTGTGTGTGTGTGTGTGTGAGAGGGAGAGTGAGAGAGAGAGAGAGAGAGAGAGAGCGAGCCTGCTGAATGTATCTGTGTCTGGATCTTGTTCAGAGTCTTCCTGGGTTGTGTTTCTGTGCTGTCTGTGTCTGGCAGCGTTATCCTGTGCTGAACAGACAATGAGTTCTTACTTATCCAGAAACAACAAGACTGCTAACACATTTCGTGTCCAACATTTGTTGCCTTTCGGGTCTCCAAATTTTAATCGTTTCACACAAAATGGGTGAAGTTGACGTGTTCCTTCTTAGAGTACTCTGTTGTATTGTGTGCTGACTTCATTTACAATATTACTGTTTTGACTGACTGCTTCAGTAAATCCTGTTGGAATCATGCATAAGATAAAAATAACTGAGGCCATCTCTGTTTGTTGGTTATTTAGATTTAATGAACACTGTGGAATAATAAGTGTTTATCTCTCTTTATCTCTGACTATATTGAAAAAACTATTACTATTAAAAACTATATACTATTCAGCCTCCTTGAACAGCATGCAGCAGTGTTCAATACATTTAAATTTATTTTATAGGTAATTAAGAAATTCAGCTTCCCCTATGGTATGCAATGTCACCTGGCAAAAATGTTGAACCTGGCTCCAATTTCACAATGTGAAGTTATCCAGCAGTGCCAATATGTACATGTGCAGGTTCCTGGTAGATTACTTTGTTACATGAGCAAGGTAAATCTACTGTTTACAAGCCAGTTGGAGGATAAAAATGATCACTTGGATACGTCTTATTGTGTTTTATATGCACTGTGCAGTTTTTGGCATGTGATAAGTCTTCAAAGTCACGGATCGATTACTCAATCTGGCCTTTTTGGATAGTGTGTCATCATCCCACTGAAGCGACACGCCCACACCAACACAGCTCTCTGCAGCTATGTTTTCAGTGTCAGTCAACGCCCAGTTAGTGTGAAACACAACATCGGCTTAGCACCTGGATGTGTTCATGGTTGTAAATGGAGGCAGATGCTAAATCAGTGTGTCTTGTTTTTCCCTACAGATCAGAGACTGGATCTGAATAAGCTGGGCCCCAATGACAATGATACTGTGAGAGGACAAATAGTTGGTAAGAAACACAAACATAGTTTTATGTCTGTATCAGTTTCCATATTCCTAATGCTCCAGTCTACATATGGTGTGTCAATAGTCTGTATAAAAAAAAGTTCATGTGGATGCAGATTTTTTTGTCATCTGTACATTTACTGTCTGAAAACACCGAGCCAGTTAAGAACTAAAAAAACGTTGGAATATGTCCCTCGCAATTTACTTATTTGATACGAAATACATTTTTCAACATTTGTAATTTTGAGATTGAAAGTTGACCTGACATGCTAGGGACAACTCCGGATGTTTGATGTGTCAGCGTGTTGTATTTTTTCAATTCTCGAAAACACAAAGTGACCCAGAATGCAAACTCCGACTCAGTTTATTACTCAACCACTGAACCACAAAGTGGAGTTATTTAATATCTGTCACTTAATCTTTCATTTTATCAGTGTTGCTTTTATTTGCATTAATGTCAGAGGAGCAAAGGAATATGAAACAAAGAAGACAAAAATGTGTAAAGATCGTTAGTGGAGCTGGAATCCACGTACTATCGTATATTTGTACAAAACCGTATGTACTAAATGTAATAATGTCATTGATCTACCATCTTCCTTGCCTTCTTTAACTGTGTAGTAAGTCTTCAGTCCAGAGATCGCATTGGAACAGGAGGACCGGTGGTGGACTGCAGTCGCCTGTTCGACAATGACTTACCTGATGGGTCGGTATTATTGCACGTTCTCCTGTCCTGTTAGGCCACACAGTACTTTGCTTTTGCTTGTAGATTCCCATTTTTCTGTTTTGATTAAACTCCATCAAAGAGTTTTATTTTGAGTTTTTCAGTTTTATCCTCTTTTTCTGCATATAAATGAAAAGAAAGGTATGCATAGTATATGTCAACAGTAACTGTAAACATTACTATCCTCACTATGAGAGAGAATGCCATTTTTAAAATTATTTCTTTGAACGTTTTCCCCTGCAATCCCAAATGTGTTTTAAAAATACATATATATTTAGAAGGTTCAGCTGTGGTTCCATTGGTGATTGTCTTTATTTGTGTTTATTAAATCAAAGATGCATCGATGATAGTGCCGTCAGTTTGTAGATGTGTCAAAAATGGACAGCAGTGTCTATGTATGATGCTTTTTTTTCTTACCTGTTTGTCGTAATCTGTCATAAAACAGCTGGGAAGAGAGGAGGACGGCTTCAGGAAGGATACAGTACCTGAACCATATCACACGCACCACGCAATGGGAGAGACCTACAAGGTATAGTATAGTACAATAGTATAAAAAGTGAGCCGTGCTAAGATGGGAGCTTTCTCTTCAGCCTTAATTCTTTTACGACTTACCTCATGTACAGAAGTCATGCTGATGTAATGCACAAGAAACTTGACCGTTCATAAGAAATCTGAGGGGTTTAAGTGGCTTTTCAAGACAAAAAAAACTTACAACAACGGTTGGTAATGAGTGAATTGCTGTCAGTCTCCTCAGACTCCCACCCACCACAGCATACTAACACACACACACCCACACACACACACACACACACACCTAAATAAACTAGCCAGCCAGTCGGGCAGCCAGGTTTTACTTGGCCCAGTTCCTGCAGGAACAACTGTCGCCTTCCTACTTGGCCCATATCAGTGGAGCCGTTAAGGCAGTAAGCAAACAAATAGCACCACCACCACCACCACCACCACCACCCCCCTCCATCTCCACCACCACTCTACTCCTCTCTTACTACACATTTCTGGTGGCAGCATAACAGAACAAAGGAGGATAGACAGGAAATGGTGGAGAAAAAGGTTAAGTGGTAGGGCATTCAGGGAGGCAGAGATGGTGCAGTTGAGGAGGAAGATGAGCAGGAAGGGGCTGTGTAGGAGAAAGAAATTATGGAGGGTAAGGTGAGTAAAACTTTAGGAATATACTAGTGTGGCCTTTTTTCCCCATTCACAGCAGGTGAAGCAAATATCCTGTCAAATTTAATGTAATTATTTTTGCCTTTATATTTATAATCTCATGCCTCAAGTATGTTACATATTAACTAGTACAAAAGGGAATAGTGTTCATGTGAAATTTTCTGTTATTCTTCTTAAATGACTTGTTTTTACTACTCTTGCAAGTTTTCATTTGCCCTTGTCACTGTTCATTAAAGTCGACAAACGTAATGTGGTCCATGACCAAGTCCAAAAAATGAGACGTGGGACATAAGAGGAAGAGGAAATGGAAGGGAGGAAGAGTGTGTGGAGCGGGGGAGGAGGGGGTTTGTTGGTTGACAGACAAGGGTCCATGGTTTTAGATAGCCAAGGCGTCAGTAACTCTGGACAGCCAGACAGTGGTCAGACATGTCCCACGCACACACACACACACACACACACACACACACACACACACACACACACACAGATATAGTACGTGCCAGCAAGCCAGCCTGTCTCTGTTTTTGTCTGCTTATCAGATATCTGTTCATATGTCCTGCTGTTAAGTAGCACTCAAACATACAAAAACTTCTACTGTAGACTTTGAGTTTACGTTTATGCAACCTGTAATCCTTCATATCTCTTTAATCTCGACCATAACCATGAAATAGATTTTTCTTTTTGAAGACTCATGACACAAGCTGTTTTCAAATAATTATACTATACTTGCGTGTTCGTCTAGACATCACAAGATGAAATAAACCGGCTACACCTATGACTTAACCCATAGTGCACCTGTAACACACATTAAGGCACCCTCCACACCCAGTAAAAGGAAACATGGTGCACAGTCTCATACATTGATCAAAACTAAAATCTTATCTTGGACTCATTTAACACACTCTACTGTGCATGTAACTCTTAGGAATGAAAACACTTTATTCATCCAGTTCACACTAAGAAAGTTGATGTTTGCTCTTTAAAACACGTTATTATCTGTGATTTGTTGAAATGAAAAAATGTTTATCTGTATAAAATTTAAATAAGTAGTTAAAAATGAAATAAAGGTTACACACACACAACACCATACACATGAACGTGTACAATCTCTGCTCGTTCCCAGGCCAGCATCAGAGTACTCCAGCCCATCTGGGCGTCCGCTGAGCTGCGTGGTGGACGAGAACACGCCAGTGATGACACCCGTTAATGGGGCCGAGGCCAGCGGCCCGCCGGGTGAACAGCGGATCCAGGAGAGGCGCGTTCGATCGCAGCGGCATCGTAACTACATGAGCCGAACGCACCTGCATACACCACCTGACCTGCCCGAGGGTTATGGTAAGAGACGCAGCAACAGCACACACAAACATACACAACGGTGTAAAGAGACATCAGCTGGGATTAGCAACTTTCTTCTTTCTCTTCAGCGCTTCTTTGTTTTTTATCTTTCACGTTTAGTTTTTAACGTGGGCTTAGTAGCTGTTATCTTGCCGGTGCATTATCAGCGTTTATGTTTGCATGTTATTATAAGTGTTGCAAAAGTTCCTCCTGCTGGTGGTCAAGGTGTCTAGTCAGGGAATTGTTTACACCTGGGACACCAGGTGGATGCTTTTAACTAGCTGGCACATTAGAAAGTCAGGTGTAGCCATGTTGAATTTCATCATCATCAAAATGGAGAGCTGAGTTGAAGCCACAGCTCTAATCCACAAAAATAGAAGATATGTAGACTACAGCCACGTAGAGCTGCTCCTTGGGCTGTATCTTCCTTGTAGCCCGGAGACAGTGATGCATGTTTTCTTTTAACGGTGAGAATAAAGTTTAATAGCATTTTTATATTTTCTTCTCTCTTTCTCTCGGTCTCCCCTTACCTAGACCTCTTCTACTTACCCCTCCTCCTTTTCCTCTCCTCTCCTTCCTTCCCACACCACCACATCATGACAACTGCAATCAACACTTGTAGTGTGTTAATATTCCTCCTCTCCTCTCTCCTCTCCTGCTTGCAAACACTTCCCAGTGTTGGAATGTTTTGGCTTTCCAGACTTATATTCCCACAGTGGATAGGAGGGAAAGCAGGGTATTCATAGCTTGGTGTTTAGCTCAGAGAAAGCACTTTAGGTTATTGCCTATTTTTTATGTCTGGAATTCTTAAACTGGCCTAACTTGCGCGCAAACACATTGGGAAAATAATGCAGAAGCAACACAAGTACTTTTTCCAACATTGGAACTTTTTTTTTTTTTTTTTTAAGAAAAAAGTGTACTTTTCACAGTCAGCCACAGTGCACCCCACAATACCCACAGAGTCTGTAAAATAAATTATTATTTTAAGTGTGCTGCTGTATGCCAGCAATTTAGAATGGCATTGTTGGACCTGCGCCCCCTTTGAAATGTCCTGCTGTGTCCACTGAGGCTGGCCAAGGTTGGACAAAGTGAGTCACTGATGCCCAACAGCTAGTGAGCTTTCTTCCTCAGCTGAACCCTCTGAACCAGTGGCTGGGTGTGGTGAGCGAGCGTGAGAGAGAATAAGAGAGGGAGAGAGGGAGTGTGTGAGGGGAAAAAAAGAGAGGGAGAGGTGGGTAGGAAATGAGTTGTGCCAGTAGGAAGTTGGGGGGGAGTGGGTAGTGATGGATTAGCGGGTGAATATACACACATGAACACCACACCCATTTGAGCCAACATTCACACACTCACTCTCCATTCATTCATGAGCTGGATGGCACCAAAGAATCCAATAAGCTGATGATGAACCTTTCTCTTCTGATTTCTTTTCAGTCCTCAGTTCCCATGTTTGTTTACAGTGTATTATATTAGTGGGTTTGGAATGAGTGACCACATTTTCCTTTCCATTTCCTTTGGTTTTGGAGATTAATAAGAGGGGATGACTTTCAGAGCGCACACCAACCTTTAAGAGAAAACAAGGCAACAAGGATGCATCAAGGAACTCTGCAAGGAAAAACACTCATGGAAGCCTTTGATAAATTTCCCCTTGCATTTTATTTTCCCCGTCCTCTTGGGATAGGCCTACTGGAGGCTGGAGAGGAACTAATTGATTACATTGGCACGCACCTTAAGAAACTCTTGTCCCTGCAGTTTGCCTGTCACATCAATTATAAACAGACTTCCCCTTTTCCAAAAAAGACAAACTCAATATCCATGTTTGTACCCACCAGGATTAGACAGTTCCAAGCTTGTTTCAGTGTTGTTTTTATGTTTTTGACATATTAATTCCAAATTTTCTCTCTCTCTCTCTCTCTCTCTCTCTCTCTCTCTCTCTCTCTCTCTTATTTTCTGTTTTAGAGCAAAGAACAACTCAACAGGGTCAGGTCTACTTTCTCCACACACAGACTGGAGTGAGCACCTGGCATGACCCTCGGGTGCCCAGGTAACACCTTTATGTTCATTTTCCCGTTCATTAGTTTACAGATTTGGATCCATTTGTAAAGCACTTTATATGTTTGATAAATGTTAGCAAGCGCTGTTAATATAAGCGTAATTAACTTAACAACATATTGACTTTATACACATGATAAATGCACTGCAGTGCTGACAGCCTGTAATTTTTAAATCCTAATATAAAACCTGACATATATTCCCAAAACTGACATGACCAAAGTGACTTAATTTCTCTCTTAATTTCTCAGGGCTGTGTTCAAAAACAGTCTTATTAGTCGAATTTCAGGCTCAAGTCGGGGTCAGCCAAACTAATGACCCCCGAGTCTGACTTGGAGTTGGAAGAACATTTTTGGACAGATGTTGAGTTGAACGCACCACAAGCCAGGGGTTCTGCATTCAATCAAACCGTTTCACCAACTCTCAATAGTCCACTAGTTAATTCACCAGAGATTGCAGGCCGTGCTATTGCGTTACATTTTTGGCCTCGTCTCTGTGTAGCTGCTGCTCAGCGATGAAGCACGTGCATTTAGCATCCAGATCGCAGCAGCAACCTCTGGGTTTGGTCATTTTGGACAGAGCTGCTAAAATGACCCAGTATGTTGTGATGAGACATGTGCTTTGTCCCCGAGTGGTGTGTCCTCACATCACACAAGGACAAAGTACTCACACACACACGCATATATACACACATAGACGTAAGCATAGGTCCCCCGAAGGCTGCGGCGTTGTCCCAGATCAGGGCTTAGGTTTCTACTGACGGGAATGTCAGAATACAGGAGAGAAACAGAATCAAGAAATTAGAGCAAGTACTTTGTCAGAAGGATAACAGCAATGACGATACGTTGTTGGTGCTCTTGAGTTTGTCGAGAGCTCTGGTCTAGAGTTAGTTGAGTCCTGTGCAGGTTCACAGGACTGTGAAGGACCCGTGAAGGACATGGCTACACGCCATCACAGATTTCATCACTTGCACCAGTAAAAACACTACATTTGTTCTCAAAACAGTAACATTCTTTTGCAGTTATTACATTATTATTCATTAAAAAGATTTAGAAGTAGTCGGTAGCGTGATGATCAGCATTGTTTGGTCAGCAGGCTGTTTTTTGCCGCATGTATGTATTTGCAGTAGGATTGCATCTATTTTGTAGTATCATTGTTGCTAACGGTTACTATTTTTCCTGTTCAGGGACTTAAGCAATGTGAACTGTGAGGAGCTGGGCCCACTGCCACCAGGCTGGGAGATCAGAAACACGGCCACCGGTCGCGTCTACTTTGTCGATCATAACAATCGAACAACACAGTTCACAGACCCGCGACTGTCTGCTAACCTGCATCTAGTACTCAAGTAAGTGTCTCAGTCATTGATGCCTTCATGCTGAATATATATTGACATAGTAGTGGCATCAGTGTCCTTAAGCACAACTCTTTGTAATAGTAATTATACATGCAGTAACATATTTAAATGACAAAAACACAGAGATCAAGAGTAAAACAACACCACCCAAAGTATTATGACTGAAAACTATGAATAAAAGCAAAATTACCTGTAAAAGAAAGCTTCCAGTTTCAGACTATGTTCCCAAATGATGCATCTTTTATACATTAAGGCTTCAAAACAAGTCCAATATTTTGTCTCTACTCACTGCTCAACTGTAGAGTCTGTAGATTGTTAGCAGCTTGGTGTTTTTAAAAGTAGCTTTACTCACATTAGCCGTCCTGGAAAAGGACAGGATGACTCCTGTCTGGGGGACGCTAGAATAACCTGAAAGAGAGGGAAAAACTGTTTGTAGTGTCTATCAGAGATTTCCAGTCATGAATCTCCCAGCAATGAATATGTCTGCTGTAAGAGGATGTCTTCATTCATCTCACTTTGTATTTTTGTTTCCCCTGCCCTCCGCCTGTCCTCTGTGTCTGTCAATGGTCTTTTCACATCATCCTCGCTCTGTTTGTCTCAATGACTCCCTCTGTATTTGTATGTGGACTTCATCACTGTTTTTCTGTCCTTCCTCCTGTCCCATTTTTCTCTTCTTAAACTACTTTAATTCTGTCTTTTTGTGCCAATTTACTTCTCTGTATTACTCCTTTTTCTCTTTGTCCTGTCTGACCTGTCCCCCTATTTTAAATCTCGTTCACCGTTGTTTTCACTGCTCTGATCCTCAATCACTCACATTCTTGTTTTATGCCCTTTTCTCCTCTTTGTCTTTCTCTATGTTTTTCCTCCCTTCTCCCCTCCTATTTTCTCCATCAGCCCAAGTCCAAATGGTTCCCGCGTGGCCATGGACAGCCAAAACACTAACCTCAGGTAACCCACACACCCACACAGGGACATTCATTCAGACATACATGCATGTTGACATACTTGCTTGCAGACAATAAACTGTACATAGATACACATACTTGTTCATGGTCTGTGGAATGTGAGTAATGCAATTGACGCAGACATGTTGACAGATATTTTTGATTAGATTAAAGTTTATTGTTATTGCACAAATACTGAGACAACGAAATGCAGTTGAGCATCTAACCAGACGTGCAGAGTAATGCGCATATTTATAGACAGAGAGATACATAAATAACAGTGCAGACAGTATATGTATGAATATGTTGGCTAAGATATCTACAGTATTAACAGTATAACCAGGAGTGAAATTGAATATACTCCAGTATATACATTATGTGCAGCACACATCCAGTGATGCTATCGGGGCCAGCAGCCGGCGTCCTGTCAGGGTGGCTCATGCTGTGGGGTAGAGTGTGAGGGGCCGGTGGTCTGCAGGGAGCACAGCCTCAGTGGCTGCCTCCTGGTTGTCCCTGTCAAAGCGAGCATAAAAGCTCATCTGGGAGGGAGGTGTTGCAGGTTGGAGGGGCGGTGTTGATGGGTTGATGGTCTGTGATGACCTCTGATGACCTGAATGCCTTGCCACATGCACATGGGGTAGTAGTTGTTGTTGTTGTTGTTGTTGTTGTTAAAATGCTCCTCAGTCCTTAGATTGGGGCTGTGCTTGGCCCTCCTGATGCCCCTCTGCAGGTTAGCGTGCCTTCAGCAGTAGGTGTACCTCTCGGTTCATCCACAGCTTCTGATTTGGGAACATTGTGATCCGTTCGAGGGCGGTGACACTGTTGATGTTGGTGTTTATATAGTCCAGAGCAGAGGAGGCATAGGAATCAATGTCTGTGTAGGAGTCCAGGATGGCCTCAGTGGCAAACACACTCCAGTCTGTGTTTTTTTTTTTTTTTTTTTTTTAAAATATGCACTCACCCCAGCTGTCTGCATACAGCACTTTCAGCAGCCAGTCACTCAAAGACGCGCACACACACACACACTATCATGAGAGAAAGTGCTGACTGTGATACTTTTCCACCGAGGAATGTCCAGGCTGTGTGTGTTTATGTATATACGTGCATAACCTTCCTCTGGGTTGACTTTCATGTGTTCATGTTTCATGTGTCATGATGTCATTCAAGTTCACGCGCGCGCACACACAGGTTGTCTGTATTGGGGGCTGTCAGTCCATCTTTCAGTGTGTTTGCGTTGTCTGTCAGCAGCCTGCCTCCACTGAAGATCAGCTTGGTAGGCAGCAAAGCCAGCAGAGAGGCCTAGTGAAGCTGACCCCACTCTGGAAAAATAATGCTAAACATGTGTTAGCATAGCAGCTGTTAGCTTAGCACCAGTTCTCACTTTTCCGCCGAGCACACATGGGCTATATAAGTTTGCAGTGTGTCACTCTCCAACTACATAATTTAAAGAAAATGACAACTAGAAAAGTCGTGATATTCTTGGAATGTATATTCGAAGGAACCTGTGAGTCATCACTGATATGATAAACCAAACTCCAGGATTGTTCTTCAGGTATTTTGGCTGTCTGGGAGCTCCCTGTACTTTTCGCCTGCCAGTGTATGAGGCAGGAATCATTAGAACAAGAAGAACACAGAGCGATGTGGAGATTTTTTCCCCTTTTGCTTTTTTTAGTACAAATTCTTCGTCAAAACCTCTTTCAGTAACAGCGGCTGGCACGATAGACATGTTTGGGAAATCAACATCTGGTCATTTGGTCAAATAGTATCCATATGTGTCAGAACAGCCTCTGGTTGTGAGTTGAAGCTCAGCTATGTTATCCAGTCAGCATCATTAACTTCTTGTCTGACTCCTTATTAGGATAGATTTGAGGGAGTCCAGACCAAGTTTCAGAACTTTGAGAAGGTCAAAATGAACAAGCTCTAATTTCCAATGCAGCTTTCCGTGATACACGCTGATTAATGAAAACAAAATTAAAACACTCAATATTTACAGTTCATGTCACAGTAGATTTTTATGCTGCCTTTAAGACTGTCTGCCAAATCAACTGTATTTCAAAGACTTGACGTCGGGTCAAAAAAATCATTTTGTTAATTATTTAATCATAAGAAGTTAAAAACGTATAAGAGGTCGACTGTAAAGGTAAATGGACTCAAAGCCAAATAGCGTCTGTTGAGCGAACACTGGAGTGTTGTCCACATCCAAAAGCTCTTCTGATATGAAACAGGTAGAGAAAGACTTGGAATAGGTTCCTCAGCCTCTTCTCAGCATTGGCTCTTAAAAAATGTAATTTATTGGGCGCGCTAAATGGTTTCAACAACACAGAAAGACGTAATGTTTGATTATTTACTGGGTGTGAAGCTCAACTCTAAACACCTCAAGTGACTGACAGCAGGACCATAAACAAAATACACAGCAAGCTGAGAAACAGAGGCCACATGGGGTGAAGCACGGAGGAGACAACAATGTGTTTACACATACTGCACATGTACATACTCAGTGCCTCACTTTGTGTCATACATCTGACAGTTTCTTGGAAGTGTTAACCTCGTTATACCTTCCTCTGTGGTCTGCTACTCCGTTCTATAAAGATAAATCAGCAGAAGCCGTCATACCCGTGCTGCACTCTGCTTTTCTACCTTCTCCTCTCCCCCATTTCCTACCGTCCTTGTTGATTTCTTTTTATCCTCTCGTCTCTTCACCTCCCCCGTTCTATCATCTCCTCTGTCCTCACTCTTTCTCTCTCCTCGGCTCCCCCTCCCTCTGCTGTGCTCCAAAAACTGTTAAAGTTATCAGCCCCTCTGCTGGCTTAGTGTCAGGACATCTGTCTTTTATCAACGCCAGAATTTAAGAATATTTCACCTAACATCCACATAGATCCACCACACACGCGCGCACACACACAGACACGCACAAACACACACCGTGACCCTGCTGTAATGCAGCACTGCATTGACCTGTTTCCATATAGGGAGATCGAAAGTGTTGGTTGAAGAGGGGGTTGCATGTCAGGACCAGCTGAGTGCATGTTTCCTCATGCTGGTGTGTGGCGTCTAAGCCGAAATGCATCTTTGTTTTTCTTCAGATATCTACATCGTTTAATTTTGTTCTGTAGAGGTATGCATACCGCTCGAGTTGAGAGAGTGCAACGGGAAATTTCCCTCGCGCTGATAAGAAAAGAACTGAATTATTGTGCTTCTGTTTTCCCTCTACCACTGGAATATGTTTGTGCATCTTTCTATCTTTTAATTCTTCTGTGTTTTTTTTTCTGCAAGAATTAAAATTAAAATATAGCAGTTGGTAAAGAGAAAACAGAAATGGTCAGGCAAACAAATTCAACGTGTACAGATACTTCTATTAGGTCAGGAGAGAGGCAAAAAGAAAAAAGAAATGTGTTTACTTTAAATAAAAATGTACTCTCAGCCTCGACCTGAAAAGAGGCACAATAATGAAATAATGAACGTCTGTTTTCATCAGAGGAAACTGTTGTGTGCTGAGTTGTCAGACAGGATGCCCGGCCGAGCTTTGGGGTTAGTGCCCCTGGTGTTTTGTCGATACAGTGTCGTCACTACCTCCTGCTGTCTAAATCAGGGGAAATCTCACTGTGTACACAAATATAATCAATTTAAAACTTTACTAGATTTACTTTAAACACAGGTTAATGACACCAATGACTACAGCAGCTTGAGTCAAGAAAAAAAGCATATATCAACCTTGCAGAGACTGTTCTGTTTGAAATTCAAATTTAAATAGAAAATGTCCTCAAATTATTGTGATGCCGCAAAATGCAGACTTTTTTTTTTCTTACTAGAAGTTATTGTTAATTTTGTTTAGAGAGGATAGTTTTTTTTTGTTTTTTTTTTTACCCCGTCTGTCGAAACAGTTTGTGTTTTGTCTGAAGGATTACATGGCGTGAAACTGATTTGACATTACGACACAGTGAGTCTGCAATTTGCACCTCACTCTACTCGTCCTCCAGGACACATCTCGGTTTAAATGTGACTCAGACGGCCCTGTTGCCATCGACCTTAGACTGATGAAGGCCTTGAATTGTCAGACAGTCAGACACGGCTGCATTACTGTGGTCTGCCACACTGTCTCTCACATACTTACCCCCTCCCTTGCACCAGCACATAGTATGTGTCTGAAAGATTACATCAGTGTTTGCTGAAGGTATTTTTAGGCGCTGCTGGATTTAGACTTAGTGGGCATCAGCAGGTATTTTCCCAACCAAGTCATAAATCTCCATGACATTTATATCAACATTACACTGATGTCTTAAGAAGTGATGATTAGATGATTATATAATGTATGCAGTACATCACGGGGTGTGCGGTGTAAATTATAAATATAAATGCAAATTATTGGGTTTGCAATGAATTGTGCGTGTGTATACACTATATATGCTATCAATATACACACCTCACATGACTTGATGTTACAGTAAATGCCAGTCGTCTAAACAGTATATATAGCAGGGTAAATCTGTCTGTATGTGGTGCTTTTAAGGGCCTTCTGTATAGCAGTGAACAGGAGAGTATAGGGCCTTGGTCTGGGAGGCCAAAATGAAAATAAATTTCTTACCAGATAACTTCTGTTTTATTTGCATCAGAGTATGATTTCTGCCCGGTTTAAGCTTGTAGCATAGGCCGCAAATAATCAAAGAGGAACATACAGTAGAAACCTTGATTTGTTATTCTCAGAAAGTGTCGTTAAAAGCAGCATATTTTTGTCAGTAGGCAGTCTCATCACTGCAGTCTGTCTGCTGCTGGTTTCCTGTACTTCCTATATTTTTGAAACCAGAAGCGTGCAGCTGTGGTAGCTTGTTGGGGTTGGGAAGAATGCTACAGGTCGCACATTATCTGAGTAAATAATTCTGTACACACGTGCACACGCAGCGCTCTGTAGAGCCGGCTGCAGAGTTTGGCCGACCTCGCTGTCCTCTCCTGCTTGTTAGGCAAGTGTAAAAGAGCAGAGCACCAGCTGATACCCAGACGAGATCGACTCATAAAGGGTCCTTTGATTCTCTGGGATGGGTGAGCGGGGGCAGAGTGTGGGTGTGTTGGTGTGGCTTTAACACCACTACATCTACTCAACGCTAATTTCATCCCACCTGTGCCAGCTGCTACAGACAAGAAACAAGTACACTTTCTCTCATGCAAACAAACACGCAGCCTTTGCACTCACAGCGTGTGCACTCTCTCACCCAGTCGGCCTCCCTGTAAATACAGAAAGAGGATGGAGGCCTATCATGACTCTGCAGGTTCAGGTGCAGGTGACCCAGTTCTGGAAAATGTTCACTCCTTCATTTCTTGACTTCTCCGGTTTCTTTTCCTCCCGCTCCTTCCACCTTGGAATAACAATAATAAAATCCTCTGGCTCTTATATTGAATTTGAAAGTTTATATTTCTCCCCATTCGTCGTATTTCACCCAAGCTGTCACAGAAAAAGGAACTATTTCTCTCTTTTGGCTCGGGCGGATTTTCAGGTTTGCTGCGCTTGTATTTTCTATATTTACCATAAAATATGCCGAGCTCGTCCCGTTTGGAAACCAGAGACGATGAACTATGTTGAAACGTATTTTTAATTACACCGTGCCCTCAGAAGGAGAAAAAAAAAGTGCGCTGAAATTACGCTTTATTATATGGTTCTTGAGCCTCCCAGCCAAAAGCAACTCATTCCATTTTGTTTTAAGGCCATCTTTTCTTCCCCTCCTCCTTCCTAAAGTGGTTTTCAGGACTGCTCCACTGCAGTCTTACCCTTTCTTTGACATGCTAGGAGCCCCAGCGCCTGCCAATAAAATAAATAGCAGTGGACTTGATTATACAGGGATAGACTGGCGAAACACTGCACCCGTTTAGTTTGGAAAGCCCAAATAGATGAGGCCTTTTTCAACCCACTGAACCAGACAACCCAAGTGTACAACGAGTGTCGAAATAAGTGGGGTGGCTATGTGCTGCTACCTTAGAAGGTCTCTGCTTCCTTTTTTTATATACCAATTCAGGCCTCTCGGTGTGCCGTCTTTGTTTGGCCAACAGACTCCACTCCCAGCAGAGGACAGTACCTTCTTTTAAAGAAGTCCTCTGCTGGCTCAGCGTCTCTTCACAGGAAAATGAGGGCTGCTGTCCTGTTGAAGGGGAGAGATGGATTATGTTTTTCCGAGGCCCACCCAGGCATCCCACCACCAACACCACAAAGAGGGCTGGAGGAGGCCAGAGCTAGAACACTGACCATGGCTCACCTTTGCCAAGATTGTATTTTATCGTTGTCATCTTTTTTTTTTTTTTTTTAGAATAGACAGACCCTGAACGGCAAGAGAGCAAAAGGGGAAGAAGGGTCAAGAGATAAGTTCCTCAGCTCACTGTGTGACACTGCTCACACCCTTCCCCACACTTAACCTTCCTAAAAATGCAAAATTGCAAAACGAGGCTGCACTTTGGTCAGGCAAACATGAACTCAGAGCGGTGACTGGAAGCATTTATCAGAATGTCATTTGCAGCGAAGAGAACGGCATCTCCAGCGTTTGTGCTAGTCGACACAACTGGAAGTTTACAGAAATGTTGGTGTTTTCTTTCCCTCCACCTCAAATTACGAGGAAGGGTGTCAGCTCCAAGTGGTCGGATGATGGAAGTTCCAGTTGTGGTTGTTGGTGGGCAGGGGTACCTACTGGGAGTCAACCCTGGCTGTCAGCTTCTTTGAGACAGAAAGTAAAAATGGCTTGAGATGGATAAGAGTTGAACACACAGAGACACAGCTGGGGTAATTATTCAGGGGGAATTGAAATGATTAAAGCTGTGTGTGTGTGTGTGAGAGATGTTAGAAAATGTGTGAGGGCAAAGAGAACACACCAACCTCTATTGGTCCAGCTGAGCTAGCCAGAGGCGCCAGCTACCCTTACACCGCTCGCCTTTGTATATTTCTTCCCCTCTCTCTTTCTTTTCCTCGGTGTGTATCTCTTTCTCTCTGCTTACTCAGGGTTTATCTCGCTCTCTCTGTCTGTCCGGTGGTGATATTTACCAAACGTCTGGTCAAAGGCCCGGTCTGTCCACAGGTCTGGATCAGATTTACTCAGAGCCTAGGGCTCTGTTTAGTGCTCTTTGCTTTGAGAGGAGCGAGGCGGGTGAGGGCCAGAGAGGGAATTTCTTACAAAACTCCCTAGTTCGGTGGTTTGAGGATATTTGAGATGGAGGGGCTGGGGAATTCCCTACAGGACATATCCTTCTTTCTTCTGTCTTTGTATAAATCAGTTTCCTCAACTGGAGTCAAAACAGTGCACAAGAAAAATTACAATATCCCTGTGAACATGTGACAGTGAGCGGCTGTAAAACACCAAGTGGAAATTGGAAAAGAGCAGCTCAGGACAAAGTGTTTAATACTGCCAGTTAAGTGAATGGTAAATCAATACTGACATGTGACTCTTTTCCCCACTGCCCCTCTTTCTTGTCACTCATCTGCCCATTCATACCCCCTTCCATCTGTTCATCTTTTCCCTCCCCCTCTGCCGTATCATCCCTCCAGTCATCCACCTCAGTTGAAAGACCAGGGTGGTCCCGGGGCCCCTCAGCAACCTCTGTCACCAGCCCAGTTGCCTGAAGAGGCAGAGTGCCTGACTGTGCCCAAATACAAGAGAGACCTGGTGCAGAAGCTGAAGATCCTGCGGCAGGAACTTTCTCAGCAACAACCCCAGGCCGGCCACTGCCGCATCGAGGTCTGCCGTGAGGAGATATTTGAGGTAAAAACGCAAACGAATAGAGGGTGACCCTTTCACACACCGATACAGAAACAACATGTTAGCAATGCACTTGTAGTAGCAGAGAACAAGACCAAGACAAAAACACTACCTTTCTTTATTTATATCGCTAATATATCATCATGATGATCTTAAAACTTTTTATTGATCTGAAACGGTCGACTTCAGGAGCGCACGCGTTCATGTAGAAAAATGCTGTTGTTCCCCATAAACATGACGGTCTAACCTAAACGTTCTGATGTGCTTTAAACCATAAAAGGAGACATTTGGTTGACTGTTAAAGGGGGTCTGAGCACAGCTGCAAGCACATGAATGAATGCATAACACAGAATTCTTCATGAATTTATGTAGTGTGCACTGACAGCGTGATGTTACAATTTATCACCTGCCATTTAAATCACCGCGGCATGCAAACTCTAAACGTCTATGAAAACAATAGCAGAATGCTCACAAACCACATATCTTTGCATTTTACTGGCATTTCTTCACGCCGTTTACGACGTGCACCAGAAAAAGGGCCCAGGGCAGCACAGAACCAGTACTCAGAATTGCTTTATGGTTTCCAGGGAAAAGCAGAACAGAAAGGCCTTCACAACACCACAAAAAAAAAAAAAAAAAAACGATTTCTCTGTTACTTTTCTTCTCCTCCTCTGTCTCTCTTTCTCTTGCTCTCCCAATCATTTGTTCTACCAAGGCAAGGCATTCTTTCTGGATGATTTCAGCAGCTAAAGAGATGTGGGAGAGGGGAGGGAGGGGGGGTGGGACGGGTAAAGAAAGGAGCTAAGGCAGCAGTGGCAAGTATTCTGGGCCAGACATAACTTCATAACTACAAGTTGAGCAATGAAAAATATGACTTCATCCTCCTTCGACGTGACAGCTGTGGAAGGGGAAAGTTAAGTGTGAAAACCAGCCCTGCAGATCCACTTGAGGTTTTCATGCAGGAACCAGCGCTGCAGTTTGCAGCTGGCAGTGTGCTCATGCAAGTGTGTACACGTACTTACAGTGCTTCAAGTGTGATTTCCTATGTACACATGTTCTGTGGCACCGGTTTACATGAGATTAACACAGATAAATTTACTCAGTGTTGGTTCCAACATTAATTCAACTCAGTTTTTTGGTGTGCGTGTGTGTGTGTGTGTGTGTGTGTGTGTGTTTTGGACACTTTGCACACAAATATTGAAGTTTCTCGTGTGTTTAATGGCATCTCCTAGCTGACTGTGCAGCCTAGCTCTTGTCATGCTTTCACAGTTTCGGCAGTGCTATGTTGCTGTGGCAGGATGTTGTTTACTGAGGCATGGCCTCTGGACTCCTTTGAGAATACAGACAGGGAGATGACTCTTATGTAATGTAAAAAGGAAAGACACTGACTATTTGTTTTAACTATGACTGGAGGGAGGGGTACAATGAGGAGAGGCAAGGACAGAATTACCAGGATGAACTGGCATCAATTTATTGTGTTTTTAAAGCAATACATGAATAGTCAGATTTAATGCTGTGGGCTTGAGTTTGCCACAAAAATACCGAGCCTGACTCTGTCAGTGTTCTCACAGACAGTCAAATTTAAGCTGCAATTGCATATGTCTTTCTCATCACAAGCTTGTAACAACGCATTGGCCCAATCTAATCAAAGCACACATCCCCCCCAGCTGGATCGAGCTGGCTGTTTGGATTATTCTTACACATGATGAGTACACAGTCTCTCTGAAAATGTGACCTGTAAACAAACTTAGGTTTGTAGAAGTTACGCTGCTTCACACACTTTGTGTACACACACACCAGCAAACCTCCAGAGTTATTATTTATGATTTTTCCATTCAGCCACAGTGATGATGCTGTTCTGTTTTCTGTGCAGTCATTTCTCTAATTTACTGCGTGCTTTAAATCGTAGGAGTCGTACCGACAGGTGATGAAGATGCGTCCAAAAGATCTCTGGAAAAGACTGATGATCAAATTCAGAGGAGAAGAGGGGCTGGACTATGGCGGGGTAGCAAGGTACTTTGTCACATGTTTGTTTTTCTGTCGGTTTGAATGTCAGCAGACATTTTTGTGCTTGTTTAAGTACATTTTTTTCCACACTGAATCTTTATGTGTGTGTGTGTGTGTGTGTGTTTTAGGGAATGGTTATACCTTCTGTCCCATGAGATGCTGAACCCTTATTACGGCCTGTTCCAGTACTCCAGAGATGACATATACACTCTACAGATTAACCCTGACTCTGCTGTCAACCCGGTAGGAATTTTTATTAATTTTATGGTTCTGTGTGACGAATACATATGTATAGTTATCCATCGGATGCAGATAGAAACATGAACTGTCTTTTTATTAGATGATCTACGAGGATTCTGGCTAATTCAACTAGAATTAGACATCATATTTTGAAAAATATTCGGGCAGCAAGTCTCCAGACTAATTTCATTTCTGTCATGTGAATTTCATGTAGATATAAAATTAGCAGAGACGATTACAATTTTATAATTATATAACTTAATTTTGCTAACTGGAGTCTGCCCAGCATGTGGACATGCATATTTCCTTGCTTTGCAAAGTTTGATAGAGCTTCTACTTTTGGGTGTACAAGTTAGATACTGGCATTATAGTAAACACCGAAGCTTTATATGTTTACACTATGTATATGATATGACTGAACTCATCCCCCCTGTTTAATGCGCAGGAGCACCTGTCGTACTTCCACTTCGTGGGACGTATCATGGGCATGGCGGTGTTCCACGGCCACTACATTGACGGAGGCTTCACTCTGCCCTTCTACAAACAGCTGCTGGGCAAACCGATCACGCTAGATGACATGGAGTCTGTCGACCCTGACCTCCACAACAGCCTTGTCTGGATCCTGTAAGGCTGTTTTTCATTCTAGGCAGCCCATTTTATTTTCTGGATTCTCTCGCTTATAGTTATTAGAGGAAACACATATTGTTAGCATTAAGTCAAATACAGGTTAACCGACACTCAATTTAAAGTTAAACGTACCTGTAACATAATACTGACTTCCTGTCCTATTTTATCAGAGGAGCAGTAAACATTTACAGATGGAAACACAAACAGACACAGAGCACATATACTTGAGCTGCACTCACAAATTCGACCGTTCTGGTCTCAACTTTCTGACTGTGGTGCCCCCTGCTGCCAGGTCAGCTAATGACAACTCATTAAAAAAAATGAGCATCATGCAGGTTTAGGTGTTCTCCTGCATGTTTTGACACAGTGATGAGATAATTTGAAGAATGAGTATTTTCCATGAGGGTGCTGTGACGATCTTCCCTTAGGATAGGATCTAAAAAATGTCTTTCTTGAGATGTCATCCACTGTTATGTCTGTGAAGTCAGACGAGCTGCCCAAAATAATCAGAATAAAACACATGGGCCGTATAGTTTGAATATGTTATGCTATGTTATGAGGCTGTTGGGTGCAGATTACTGCTGTCATTACTGCTGAAGGGAGGAGCTGATTTGTTACATGCCTTCACTCTCTAACCGGCCCTCACTCCTCCTTCAGGGACAATGACATCACTGGAGTCCTGGACCACACTTTCTGTGTCGAGCACAATGCCTACGGAGAAATCATCCAGCATGAGCTCAAACCCAACGGCAAGAGTATCCCCGTCTCAGAGGACACCAAGAAGGAGTATGTCAGGTATGAAGAGCAGTGCACACACATGAGAGCGAAATGTCCAGTGACCAGCAACCAAGTTCATTTTCAGTCCACGCAAGAACATTTTAACTGTTTTAACACAACTTTTCTGTGGCAGGCTCAACTGTCATATTGTCATTAATTCAGTGTCACAATGATGAATCTGTATTTCCGATTGCTCGAGTGTTAAACTGACAGACTTCCTGTGTTTCTTCCCCTTTCTGTTCACCCGTCATGTTCTCTACAGGTTGTATGTGAACTGGCGTTTCCTGCATGGCATCGAGGCTCAATTTCTGGCCCTGCAGAAAGGCTTCAATGAGGTTATTCCTCAGCACTTGCTCAAGTCCTTCGATGAGAAAGAACTGGAGGTACGAGACAAGACTGTTTCAAAATAAAAAAAAAACAAACTAGTTACAGTCACGGCCATTTCTTTCACAGACAAAGGATCAAAGGAAATCAAAATACAATAAAATTCAAATTAATTCTCCCTCTCTACCTTCAGCTCATAGTGTGTGGCCTGGGAAAGATCGACATCTCTGACTGGAAGTCCAACACCCGTCTGAAGCACTGCACCCCCGATAGCAACATCGTCAAATGGTTTTGGAAAGCCGTGGAGTCGTTTGACGAGGAGAGGAGGGCCCGGTTACTGCAGTTTGTTACTGGCTCATCCAGAGTCCCACTGCAAGGCTTCAAGGCTTTACAGGGTATTTATCTGACTTTGTGTGTGTCAGCCTGTTTCCTCTGTCTCTGCTGAGGTCCTGTTCCGCTTCTGGTTTGGCCTATTTTCCACCAGCTTTCACTGCTCGCCATTATCTTTAAAACACAACACTGTTTTCTGTCCATGCTCTAACATAAATGGGTTCTTGCTATTTAAGTTTGAAATCTCTGTGATTCTAACAAAAATAAAGCACATAACACTGGAATCGATGCTGAACTGCACCTGATGGCTCCTGTTTGTGTTTTTCCTGCAGGTGCCGCAGGGCCCAGACTCTTCACCATCCATCAGATCGATGCTAACACCAACAACCTGCCCAAAGCCCATACCTGGTGTGTGTCGCATGCATCCACAGGCACACATGCATTACATTCGAATCTGTCATAGCTTCCTGATACAAACTCACTGTCGTCCTCTTCTCTGCAGCTTCAACCGGATTGACATTCCGCCCTACGAGAGCTATGACAAGCTATACGACAAGCTGCTGACTGCGATTGAGGAGACCTGTGGCTTCGCAGTGGAATGAGAGACAGATTGGAGAGTGTGTTTGTGTGTGAACATGTGTAAATGTGTGCAGGACTCTTGATAGACTATTACTGTCACTGCGACGTGCTGACAGGCTCACTCAAGAGCCTGATACGTCCGCCTTTGACCAGCCTGCAGTCTTCCTCTTCTCTAACCGCTTTCCACATTCTTCCCTTATCGACATCTGTTTGAACAGCTGCTAGAGTCATCCCCTGTCATGTATTTTTTTTTTATTATTCAATTATTTGTTTGGGTGTTTTGGGTTTTTTTTTTTTTTTTGGTGTAGTTTGTGTGAATTACAGAGAGCAAATTGAGAGCTGCAGAAGTTAATCAACTTAAAGTTTAACGTCTTACAAAAGTGTTTCTTTTAAAAACTCTCCCTAGACATTTGAGAACAGCAATTTAAACTGATTGAATTGATCCTTGTCATGCTACTGAATCTTTCTCACTGCAGGTAGCCATATCTTGCCCGTAGCAGCCATCTTAACCTCAACCAATACACCTTCCAATCCTCATGGCTGCAGAGTTGAGTGTGCTTCAACTTGTAGGAGCGCCACAAATTCATCCTACCTCAGCGTGTGATGCTTCAATGTTTGAACGGTTTCATTCCAAAATGCCGCGCCTTGTCTGTTGTGTTGCAAATTAATTGAATTCAGATTCAGACAAGAGCATCTTTAGTTTTTCCAGCAATGCTCCACTGTTAGTTTGTCATCCCAGCAGTCATTTTGTAACTGTAAAACCATGCAATTTAAATTGTGAATATATCATTTTGAAATGGAACCCGTACAGACTGACGTGGATGTGGGTCTGATGTTTTGTGGCGTTTTTTTTTTTTTTTTTTTTTTTGGAGTCGTGCTTGTGGTGAGTTGTTTTAAGATTAGGGACGGACTCTGGTTAAGAAGAATCGTATATTTTCCCTCAATCGCTGCAGTGAGGCCACAGCTCTTGTAAACGTGCGTGTCTGTATGTTTCTGCATGTGTATACATATTGTACGCTTGTATGCGTGGAAGGTAGACTTTTTTTTTTTTTTATAAATAGATGAATTCACCTGTACTAGCACAGTATCCTGTATTTGAAGCTGCAGAGCTGAGTGAACCTCACTTTTTGAGCCTGGTTCGACTTCCTTTTCTCTCATTTACACATTTGCCTCCAGCAGTTACAAAGTATGCATGTTTTTTTTTTTTTTGTTTGTTTTTTTTTTTTATTTCTTTAGTTTATCAAATCCAGCATAACCCAACACACTTCCTGTCAGATTATATGTGAAAAGGGCACAACTGTCCGTGGGACCAGGCTTGATTTTTTTTTTAAAAAGTTATTCAAAAAGGCAGGCGTCTATTTTCAGTCACATCATCAGTTTAAAATGACAGAAGTATTTCTTTCTCTCTGTCTTGTCACTTTAGAGCACTTTACAAACTGAGCAGTGATGGCAGGAGTGCTTCTTTCACATTAGATTAAAATATATCACGTTTAATTTGCTATACGACTACATTAGAAATATACAGAGTAAAAAGTATCTATACACCTGTAATTTTTGAGTATATATGTACAAATACATAGCTATTTTGTATATTGTTGCTTGTTCTTTATGTTCAGTTTAAATGCAAGCATGTTGGTGTCTGTCACAGACCTCTTTGCATTCTCAGGTGAAGTTGTCCTTTGTTTTGTTTTGTTTTTTTTGTTTGTTTTTTTGTTTTACATTTATTTAGGCTAGTATGTGAGGAGGGACAAAACTGGTTTTAATGGATATTATAATTTAGAGGCCCTGTCTTTAAACCCGTGATAGTGTAAAAGTTGTCAGTTTAAAGTGATCTTTTCTTTTGGTCTATCACTTTCACGTATTAATACACACATACCTTCATAGGAGAACATGAATGGCCAGATTTGCTGCTCTGGAGGTCTGTGTCGCCACTGAATACCAAACAGCACAGACAACAATATCAATTCATATGCACGGGGTGGGAAAACGGACTGAACATGGTGGCCTCAAATCCTCAGAGCTGCAAATATCGGAGGTTGACTGCTGCTGAACTCCTGGGTGCTACACGGTGAAAATGTTCAACCAAAATGAAAAGTTACTTAAAAAAAAGCAACAGCAAGGAGCACCTCCATCACCACCGCCTCCATCCAAAGAAAACTGTCTGCATGAATGGATGCTCAAGAGATAAACGGCTATTTATTTGCATAATTATTACTCTTAGAAAACATTTTGACTTGGAAAAAAATCAGTTAAATGTTCTTTTTTTATGTATACTGCCTGCATTTATTTGTAATCATGAACAGTTTGTTAGCTGGTACTCGGAAACGTTGAGTTATTTTTATTTTGTGGTCCTCATCAGACAAAACAGAAACAAAGTGACATTGAATTTGTCGTCTTTGTACGGTTACAGAGAATTTATTTGATTTTTACCTTTCATAACCTGACTCAGAGACAGAAAAGAAATGCATTACAAGTTTTTTTGCACATGTTATGCATACTTGGGCTCCAAGTTATAATCCGACACTTCCTTCTATTTACCAAATAGTTAATGGACTGATTTTTTTTTTTTTTTGTAGATATAAATATATAAATATATATATATATATATATATATATATATACACACACACACATTCTTGATAAGCACACATGTATGTTTGTCTAGTGCACACAGTCCACTTCTGCTCTTTTTTTTTTTTTTGGCACCAAGTTTTCTGGCTGGTTCAGTCTTCAGTGCAAAAGTTGTTGGGTTGAGTGCTTCCAGACGAGGGGAAATCACACTTTTCCCCGCTTAAGCAGCCAAATTGGTCAGACGTCCCTGACAATTTTGCAGGTCATTGTTCTTTTTTTTTTTTCAAGCCTTGAATGCCTGTGATATAAACAGATATTTGTCTACCTTTACTGATCTGATTAATTGAATAAATTGAGAGCCCGTTCTGATCACAATTATGTATTTTAACAATGGTTTAATTGCTTACAAATCACAATAAGCTGTGTCATGTTCAGCAAAATCTCTCCCCACACTTTAAAGTACAAATTTACAGGTTTATGTGCAAATTTGTGTGTATGTGTGTATGTATGTGTGTGTGTAATTGACTTTTGATTGAAATCAGTACAAAACAGAAAAAAAACTTTTTTTTTTTTTTTTTTTAAACCGCACCATATTTTATTTCTTTTGATTTCCTATCTGTTTTTGTATTTATTATTACAGTATATGTGTTCATAGTTTTTCACATCAGCTGCTCTGTGAGCTTGTAACGGACACCTGTACATAAGGACAATAAAGAAGAAAAGTAATACACTTCTTGTACCCTTGCAGAAAGCTGAGCAATAAAACTATGCTGTTTGGACCTCACAGCATTACGTTTTATAGAACCATGTGTGTTACTGTGTTTTATTTATTGATTTCCTGCAGAAAATTTAAAGGACAAAACAAAAACTTTATTTATTAAATTGTATTTATATTTCTTAGTCAAAGGTTTTGCATTATTTGTTAGTGAAATTGTAAATTACATTGAGTCTTCCAAACTTATAGCATAGGATATGTAGTATAGTATAGGATATGAATCTCCATCAGGAAATACTAGAAATAAAAGTAGGCCTACCATCAATATAGAAAGTACAGAAGTTATTATTGGATTGTACTTTACTCACGCGTTACAGGTAGGTGTTAAAATGTTTAAAATGTATTTAGTTTAATCAGGTTTTGTTCATAAAGTGGTTATAATAGCTGTCAGATGTAGTGAGGCATAAAATTGAAATACTTAAATGTGACTATCTCATAATTGTAGGAAATTTAGTAATAAATTGGAAGTTAATTTTAACATTTTTTTTATTAATATAATTTATATAAATATATAGGTTTCATATTTTTCTCTGTGATAAATGTTGTTTGAATAAAGTTTAAACAACAAAAAGAAACCGTCCTGATTTACGGCAGGCAGGAGGAGCCAAAGAGTCCAAACAGGAAAAATAAGACCCGTCCTCTTTGTTTTTAGCTTTAAAGGTGGGATAGGAGATTTTTTTCTGGAGCATTTTTTTTGATGATATTGATTGAAAACCTCTTCATGAGTAAAATAGAAGGTTTGTCAAAAAAAACAACAAAATGTGTTAGTCCAGTCTAGAGGGCGAAATCATGGGAAACACCGTCCAATCAGTTGATGGGGCTGCACGTTATGATTGGATCCTGACACGTCCATCAAACTTCAGTCCGCTTCTCCCTCCCCCTCCGCGCGTTCACCCTTTCGTGAAAGAATAGAGACCTTTCTTTGCTCGTTCACAGGCGCAAGGAGCACTTCAGGTGAAGTTAGCATACTAGCCCAGATTATCTAGAAACTGGCCTGGAGTAGAAACGTAACAGTATGACAGAACAGACGACGACAACCGGTCAAAACAGAAAAAGAAAAACTGTGTTTGAAAAGGCTACTGCTAAGAGACAGGCCAGTGAAGAGCGAAACAAGACCAGGGTGTGCATTGGTACGGCATTCCTGCGCTGGCGTCAGCTAAAGGAAGAAAAGGGGCTCCAAACCGATGCTATGGTGGCCCTCTTTCTGCTCGACAGGTAAGATAACATGATGTTATGACGTTCTCGTGAACCTCTGTGACCGCTCGGGAAAACAATGCGCGTTCACGTACTTTGAAGGCGTGGTTTCGAGGGGAGGTCTGAAGAAAAGGCATGGGTGTGTATTTTCAAAATATAGCTTGCTGGAACAGTTTTCACAACATCTCCTACCCCACCTTTAACAACCCTATCAGTACATGTTCATAAAATAAAGCTAAAGCAGCCATTCAACGATGAGAAATAAACACAGGTGTTACAGCATATTCTGTAACCCGTCAGATTCCGTGACCCTGTCGTGATGTCATCACTCTTTGACAAACAAATATGGCGCCTAACCCGCCCTTAAAATGAGGTTGTGAGGAGTCCTGTGTGAAGAAGAAGAGGGTCAGATCAGAGGAAGGCCAGTGAGCTTAAAGAGAAAGTGACAGACAGCGCAGCAGGACGAGGATAACTGTCGATGCTGCCATTACAAAGTGGCAACAAGTTAAGTAACAATGCGGCGTTAAAACGGACTCAAAGGTGGCTTTAATCTTACTGGACAGGTAGCACAGGTCTGTATCGCTAATGTGAAATACAACTATTGTTAATTAATATAGAAATGTGCTATCAGTCTCTTTAGATGTGATTTCATATACTGCATGTGAATTAACATCAAACCAACTCAAGTCATTTTTTATGATTAGTTATCTTCGGACCAAGTCAGATAATGAACCTGAGCGACCAAAGCCCCAAAGAAGTCCATCACCTGAAACCTGGTGAGAGACTTTGTGTCATTTTAAATGACAATAATAAAACCTACCCAAATACACACACACACATGCGAAGCCATAACTTAATGTATACCGTTGTGTTTCTTTGTTCATTAAGTGAAAGTGTGCATTACGAATTCCCGGATGTGATGAGTTCATCCACTGAAACTGAGCTGGAGACCTGTGCTGCTCCTGATGTCCACACACCTGAAGACGGAAAGGTAAAAGTCACCCATGACACGTCAACTATTTTGACAGCTGATTAAACTTCTTTTTTAAATCTGCATGGTGCATAAGTTTGACATTATTGTATACTGAAAAATTCTGAATAGGTCTCCTTACATGACACGGACATTATGCAAACCTAATGCGTCCATCAATTTTGTGGCACACTCTGTAGTGCTAGTGAAATAAATAACAATTATTAACTGGAATTTAAATTTTCAAAAGTATGCATGCAAGTTTAGAATCTTTTGCAGCAAGTTTCACCTGTTAACGCGTAACTTTTGTTGGTGTAGTAAGGCCAACAAAAGATTTGAGCTGTTGCACAAACCTCTGCTGATCTCATTCAGCATTTCAGCTGCAGACAATCATATGTAATGTGTTATATAAATGTATCACTATGCTATGTGCTGATTAGTTGCTTCCTTGTCCCGTTTTAAGGAGTTTGGGGGGAAAGACACTGCTTGTCAAAAATCTAAAAGTCAAGACAAGCAAATGACCAACCAGTCAGAAAATGAAGAAAATGGAGGTGAGTCATCTTCACATTAGTATTGCCAACCAAATGTTACGTTTGCACACGTATTGTTTACAGAAAAATGGAAGTAATAACTGGTGTTGTTTTAAAATGGAAGAAGAAAAGGACGAGGAATTCACCACCTCATTAAGTGTGGGAGACGGGCGCTACCTTGTGGATTTGGGGAGGTATGTTGTTTGAGGCTTTTGTTGTTGAATACAGTGCCCCAGCTTTACATATACTGCATCCATTATTTTGATACTCTGTACACAATTGAAACAAGAACTAATCTATTCATGCATCTTTACTGATTCTCTCAGCTCGTCGGAGTTCATCGTTGATGAAGAGTCCATCCTTCAGCTGTTCAAGACATGCAGGGAATGCAACAGAAAATGTTTGGTTAGAAAACATGTCAGAGGACTCAAACTTGTGGTTTACCAGACGTGCCGACTCTGTCAAAGCCACCGCACCTGGACTAACCTGCCAGATGAGGAAGATGAGAATTTCCAGATAAATGGAAAAGATGCAGTGCATGGACAGACGAGCTCAGCGACATCACCGAGCAGCAACACTAGCTGAGATAGTATCATGACTGAAATCACGCTCCAAGCAGACAGTGACTGCACTGAAAAGCCTGTGACACAGTGGACCGGGCACCTGGACTTGTGGTTACTTTGATGCCTCTGTGGAGTTTGGTTGTTCACCCATCAAAGAACCATCTGATGCAAGTGAGTGGATGGTTGTCTCAGCTGGCTGTTAACAACATACACACCGCAGCCAAGTGAGCGGGAGAGAGAAAGGAAAGCACTTGGTTTTAATTGGCAGGTAAGAGTTGTATTGCTGTGGGTGCAGCCATTGACTGTACAGAAAACAACCCACGCTACAGTTGAACAATGGTTGGTTCCCTGAAGAAAGCTGCACTGTTCTTTTGTCTTAACAGGGGAACTTTTTCCAGATTTTTTTTTTTTCTTTTTTTGTTGAAAGTAAGAAAAGTAATCTCCTGATTTGTTTCCATCCTTGTGCCAATATGCAGTTTCACAATACACATTGTTCAAAAAAGGATTACTGTGTACAAATGGAGCTGCCTCATTACAGGACTCGTCCCGTGAAGTGTATTACGATCAGCCTTAAACCTCAATAAAACAGTTTTGTGTAACTCACAAATAACTTGAGTAACCTTGAATAACTTAACCGTGACCCACCTAGAGGAGAGAAGTGAGCCCACACATTTAATGACAACAGGGCATTCATGTGCTTTTTAGGTACAATGCACAGTATCAGTAGACAGTGTTTAAGATTGCATTAACATTTCGTGTCTTGGTTTAAAACGACCATGTCTAAAGTTCTGGCTAAAAACAAGGAAAAGTCATAAAGACTGATTATCATCGCCCCTGGTAATCAGACAGCACAACACCAGGTTAATTAAAAATCAAATGACATTAAAATTAAAAAAAATAAATAATCCACTGACATGGTTAAAACATTAACATCACACATGGGGGGGAAAGAAGTTAAAAATCAGTCAGTGTGTGACATTCATACTTAAGAACTTTGCATCTGTGGTCCCTGTTTGGCAAAAGGAAGAACATGTTTACTAGTTGTCTGCTACATTATCAGCACAGACTGCACAGTATGGGACTTTAAAACATTCTTAGGTATCAAGTACTAAAACCCATGGAAGAAGGAGACTTGGTCCAAGGTGTCGTTAAGTTCAGGTATAGCAGCTGAGGTGAGAGGAAGAGTTAGCTAAATAAGCTAGTAGCTACATTTTGAGTGTGTTCAGTTCATTAGTAATCAATATTCAGGACTTCAACTTCTTACAATTTCCTCTTCTTGTGCAAATCTCGTAAGGAAGATGCCGAGGAGACAGTACTGTTCAGCCACCAGAATGTCGTACCCTTAGTTGTGAGTGGCAGAAGTCATTTTCTGCAGCATGTTCCTCTGATGTGAATCCAGCCTGACTGAGTGGAGCTTAGAACAGCCCCCTCTGTCTTGCTACCCTGGTCAATGCAGATAGCTAGTGTTGTACTGAAAGGAAGCCATCTGGACCCGATTGCGCAGCCTCTGGACTTCCAGATCCTGGAAGTGGTCGTCCTCATCGTTCTCAATGATGATCTTCTGCAGTTCGCCAATCTCGCGCTCCATCCTGGATCGCAGCTCTCGCTTCATCTTCAGCAGAGCCTGCAAACAATGGCAATGTTCTTCGCTAAAACAGTTTCAATTGTTTTTCAAATTTCCAGGAAAAAAAGTGAGTAATCTGCATGATTCGGCTTTAAAGTTACAAAAGGGATTACCAAAGGGGGATCTGTGTCTCTCTTCTACAGTCATGGCACCCTTCACTACGTCTCCCCCAAAAATGTTGCAATTACAAATGTTTTGGTATTTTTGTGTGTATTTCTTTTGTTTGCGTTGAAACACAAAAAAAAAACGAAGAAAAAAAATACAAATCTAAGATATTAGATACAAAACACTTTTCCACAAAATTATTGGCACCCTCAACTTAATATTTGGTAGAAGGGGTGCTCAGATTTTTGGCCATGATTGTATGTTGTGGCCATTTGTATTTCATAATCGGTAAAGGTTTCATAATAAATGCAGGTTTTACCTTTTCTTGAGCTTTTTTCCGAACCTGGATCTCCTGTCGCTCTTGTGCAAGTTTTTCAGCTAGTAGTGAAAACTGAAAGAGAGAAAGCACTTTATACTCACTTGTGATTTATAATTACACTGTTAAGTCCATTTTAAAAACGTGTGTACAACTCCATGTTTCTTACAAATCACACTGTGTGTGAGTATATTTGTCGTACTTGGTCTTTGTAGTAGTTCTCCATGGACTTGATCTGGTCCTGGTGTCGTCTCTGATGTTCCAGCCGTTGCTCCCTGGC
The DNA here is from genome assembly GCA_028641955.1 of Protonibea diacanthus. Taxonomy (NCBI): domain Eukaryota; kingdom Metazoa; phylum Chordata; class Actinopteri; family Sciaenidae; genus Protonibea; species Protonibea diacanthus. The sequence continues at coordinate 17,806,500 of CM053977.1, read as the reverse complement.
GTAGGCTTTCTGCTCTCTCAACCGGACTTTCTGTAGCTCCAAACCCTCTTCAAACAGCTGCCGAAACATCTGTACACACACAGAACGCACATGGGTCATTATGACACCTAAAAAACTAAATATATGGTAATGAAATCTTTAGTGAATATTACTTATCATATTGTATTCTCCTCTTAAAATTTTAAGATGCAAAGACTTTTTACGGCAGGGACCACTAAGTCCTAGTAGTTTGTTGTCACGGCCTTTGTCCTAGAATTGGACTGTCATCACTACCCACCCTCTCCTCCTTGGTGCGTGCCCTCATCAGGCGGGCACGGTGCTGGACATGGTAGTCATTATGGTACTTCTTTGCACGTGCTATCTGCTGCCTCTGTTCCCTCAGTCTGTTTTGGGTTGACTTCTGCTGCTGGATGCGCTCTTTGAAGTCCCTCTAGAAGATAAACATTTTAGCTTGTAACTGCCCGGCCTGGGATAATGACGACTGTATGTCCAGAATAGACGGGTAAAGTCTGGGCGCATGTGTGTCCACTGTAACCACTGTTGATAATGTTAGTAGATGTGAAGGGATCTTTTGAGTGTGTTATGCTCACCAAACGCCTGTTGTGTTCTTGGTCTTTCTGGATTATATTTACCAGCAGGTCATGTTTCCTCTGGGCTTCCTCCACCTGGCAGACAAGCAGGCATTTCACATATTCATCCATCACATCCATTCACAAAATCAAATCCAGATTTAAAAAAAAAAGGGAGCAGACATTTAAGTAAGCTTCGCTGCACTTGGCAAATTAATTTAGTTGTGACTTAATAATGTCCAGCATCCTACCTGGCTGTGGAGTTTGCTGCGACGCGGGGTATGGTACGATGACAGAGTGTGGAGTCTGTCCACCTGCTGCATCTGCTGCTCCCACATCCGACCCAGGGCGTGAGGAGAGATGTGAAGGTGGGGCAACTCGTCCAGGAGCACAGGGAGGAGGTCATTCTCCTTAACCTTCACTGGAGGGAGACAAGGTGGGGACACAAACCAGAACATTACCAACATAATCAGAATATAGACATATCACATTAAGTCAGTTGTGATAATTTAATACGGTATGTGACATAAACAGGAAATCCCTAATATATGAACTGCCATGCAATCCTGAATACAGCATGTGTGTCTCTTCTTTAGGAACAATTGATTGAAGTTATATGAAGACAACTTTTAGTAGTAGCATAATACAACCCAATGCCATGGTTAAAAACAAAACAGTTGTGTATAAAGTGGCTAGCTTTTCAGCACGTAACTGTGCTTTTTAAATGTTTTGCCAATTGTTTGATAATTAAAGTTGTATAACTAGGTTCAAGACCCAACAGATTCCATATCTGCACCTTAACTACTTACACACACCTTGTCTGTTCACTTCCTCTTTGACTCAGTTTTCCCACGCCTTCACTCTCATTCATATACAGAAACCACTCAACTCCCTCCTGGTCATCTACTGTCTTCCTGATACAGGTCAACACCGGTCCATCAATGACCCTGATCTCTCCTCTCATCCCTTACCCTCCACTCCACATCTTTCCTACAGTACATCTTCTTGGTTCACATTTATCCACAATATGAATGAACCTATCCATAACAGTGTGGTCTTTGTTAGCCAATTTCCATTCTGTTTTGTTTGTTTATTGTTCTCTAGGAGAAAATATCATGAAGTTTTGATGCATATTTATATCTGCAACTAACATTTATTTATATTATCTAGCTACATAATGGATTTTCACAATTTATCCTGACCTGTCTACCGTATTCATGCGTGCACACCGGGTTGTTGGTGGTCAAAGACAGACTCGAGTTGTGGCAAGTTGCTCTACATATAGATACAAGGCTCAAGTAACTACATGTGGCAGACTGTCGTATATGTGGCGGATGGGGTGACTACATACGCCAGGTCGGATAATAAACAACCAAACACTTATAGCTGAGACCTACAACTGCTCCTAGAGCCTTGAAATCAGGTGCGCGACAAGAGGTAAGGCTTCAGGCAGGTTAGCTAGTGACTGCAGTATCGTGAAGGGTAGAAACGTTAACCGCGAGATAAACTCAATGCTAATTCAAGCTACCGTTATGAGACTTAACATTGTCCAATCAGTATTAATGGTAAATGTAGTCAACTGAAGCAATACATTAATCTTTGCTCGTCATAAAGCGGAGCTCTACTGCTTGCAGAGCAATGCCTACATGTACCAGAAGGCATTGCGCACAAGCTTCTGACGCATGCGCTAAGCCTCCAAACACTGCCAACCGCCAAGCTCATGGATGTGTGGAGGGCGTGTGTACACAAAGTTTAGAAAGGCGTCACAAATACTTTGTACAAATACTTCATACGTTTCCACCAGAATACACAAAATGAACTGACTGGGCTAGTTTAATCGAGTCTATGGCGCATGGCTTTTGTACTTGGTTGTTGTAGTCTACAGGACGAGTTCAGACCAGGTCCCCTGCTGAGGGGAGTCGATACATCCAACACCAATTCCCACAATTCCTATGGAGCGACCGCAACGTTGGTTCGCGGAAGTGTCTTAAGACAGGAGGTATACCCAGAATTAAAATCATCACAACTCGTTTAATCTTCAACAGATTTTCAAGACGTTGGGTTTGTAAGAAATATCAAACATGCATGTTTTATCTTCTGTAGCAAGTAATATTTCTGTATAATATTTAGGATGAACTTGGCCTATGTAATGAGTTCTATAATGTTTAAGATGAATGTACTCCAGTATAAGTAAGTATAAGTAAGTATATTATATTTTGTTACTGCATGTGAACAGGCTGACATATTGTGCATTGATAAAGCGTATGTTGCGCAAATAACAATTAATGTTGAACCATCAGGGATTCACTGTTTCCTTACAGGTGCACATCTGAACAATATTATTATGTGTGCAGTTAACACAGATCGGAGTCCTGTGGACAGGACCGTGACTGCCCATCTATCATCACTGCAGACACAAGCACAGGTATCAGGGAAAAGACTACACTTTGCTGAAAACGAGTCTGACCATTAGATGGTGATATTTGGTTGTAAAAATTGAAAACACCTCAAGCCATTGACTGTTAGAGGCAGCTTTAGCTGCAGGATTTATTGTCATTGATTTGAGCACATAATTTAACAGCTGCCACGGCACCAACCGACTGTAGACTTTACTGTCTAAGTGTTGGCTAGACAATATTAGCTGAAGCTGAATGTGCAATGATGAAATCAATTGTTGTTCCCTAAAGATGTGGGCTTACAGTAGATGGCGCAGTTAGGGGAAATGATTACATACTACTCATAAAGCTTCATTCTTCTAACTCATTATCCATCACTGCTGGCAATCATGTATTTATAGTGTTTTTTTCTGGTCTGGTATTTCATAGCTGCAAGACACCTGGGCAGTAATGGACAGATCTCCAGACGAGGTCAGAAGGACAGGTGAGTTGATGATCTCTTGTTCACAGCATACGCGAGTAATTAATGATATAGCTGCTAGAAGTAGACACAGTTGAGCATTATGGTCATGTGCTGCTGTGTTGTTGCATCAACAAGTTTCCCCTGTTGATGCAACATGGACGACCAGTGAGCCACAATAGGTCTTATGACACGTGGGAGAGAAACCAGAGCTAATTTGTGTCCCATGTTGTACACAAAATATTATTATGATGATCTCTGGGCAATCCACTTGCCCTTCTCACAGAAAAGACAGGCCAAATGACACAAATCTCTTGCAGTTGGAAGTTATTAGTTAGTTTCTGATGTTCATAAGCTGAAGTTCATCTGGCTGCCAGTGTGGTAAAATTGTCAAATGGAGTCCACTCAGTTATAAATTATGTTTTTGGTTTTAACTTTTCTTTTAAAAGTTTTCTCTTAAATGATTACTTTCAAGCTTTAAGTATTCCAACTTTGAACTAAAAAGATCATTTTAACTGACCAAAGCAACATTCATTCACAGGCATTCAAAATGCACCTGAGACATGCACTGCAACCACGGAGAAGTAAGTGAACAAATAACTTTGAGCATGTTCCACTGATCTGCAAAGTAAACAGACCTGTGATAAATGAAGAGCATTGTGTCTATGATCCTGCCTCTAGCCGTGCTCCATTTAACCTGTCATTATAATTTCTCAGCTCTCTTTCTTGCCCCATAACAGACAAACTCTGCAGCACATTGTTGATGAGGAGGCCATCCTGCAGCTGATGAAGAACTGCCCAATGTGCAACAGAAAGTGCCGCTGCAGCAAACACACTCGTGGACCGTACTTGATAGTCTACCAGAGTTGTTACTTCTGCCATTATCAGCGCAAGTGGGCCAGCCAGCCTGAAGCTAGAAATATGAACACTCATAAGACACACACAACATCCAAGAGGAAACTTCAGCCAAAGGATAAGGTGTGTGCAAAAGCCAAGGCCCAGTCATCACAGCTTAGTAAGAAAAGCATTTCTGAACCCTCAGTCTCAGAGTCCCACGACCCATTAGAGACCTGAGGAGCCCAACTCTGCAAAGCACAGTTGCGTTGTCCACAAAGCAACGCAACTAACTTGTTCAGCCACTTGAAAAAACACAACAGACTGCTGTGCAATTAATGTATGAAGGCAGAAAAATATGTAAGTGATAACTTACTTGATGGAGTTTTCCTAGGTTCATCCTGCCATCTCCGACTTGGTGTCGCTTGTGCATTACGTTGTGACCTATGCTGGGCCTTCGTTCTAGCTGGGGACGGTCTGGGTGATGGGGAAACATCCCTTAGTATGGCCTCTCTGTACTGTCGCTCCTACAGACACGCAAACAAAAGAACTGTTAAAAAACTGGGACAAGTTGCCCAACAGTCACAGTCACAGTATTTCATTTGTTCTGTTTTGCTTATTTTCCTCCAAGTTGAAAGTGTTATTGTTCATGTTATCATGCTTATATTGTTGCTTGTTTAATAGTGGCCTGCAAACAACCAGTTGTTATTTACCCTTTGTCACTTTACATCAAATTTATGCCAACCTTTGGATTCTGTCTGTGTTTACAGTGATTAGAGAAAAGGTTCCAGTAAAACAGCATTTATATTTTTATAGCAAAAAGCTGAATGTGTGTCCTGAAGTCTTTACTGTGTATTTTTCTGTTAATACATTAAAACTTGAATACTATCTGAACAAACGTGCTTTCACAAATTTGTTCTATTAGTGCAGCACAGGTGCATGGGTGGATGTGATGTGTTTTATTTTTTATATTTTTCTTTCCTTTATTATCTTTCTATTATCTCAAGGTTGTGACTAATTTGTTTCTAACATTCACAATTATTTTGAAGTAAACTCATAGATCAGATGTAACAGTTTCTGAACTCCCTGACTCATGTACTGTCCAATATTGAGAAAACCATTTAAAAAAATCGTGATGAGGGCCCTCATCGTACTCAAACTATAGGAAACATTGTACAAATGACTTACAGCTTCCTGAGCTTTGAGCCGTGCCTTGTGTAGATCTGCCCGTTCTTTGTCTTCATATCTTTTCAGCTCCTCCTCGTAGGCCTTATTCTCCAGATACTGAGAGAGAGTAAGTGATTTGAATGATTAAAGAATAGAAACAACTGAAAACAGTCGAGCAAATACACAATGGTTTAATCTACCTCTTGATGATAACACTCTGATATATTTTATATGCTACATTAAAAAGGAAAATCACTAAAGAAAACAACGACTATGTTCACACCCTGCCATGTTTCCTGTGAGACTGTCTTCGGTGTCGCTCTTCCCGCCTTGAATGATCAGAAACTGTGAGGTTGGTTTGTCTCCCATCATCTAGACTCAAGGCCTCTGCCATGGCATCTCCTAACTGTTCCTGCTGAGAGCAAGGGACCCGCGGAGGGGAGGGGGATAAGGAGCGTGTGCGGTGGGTAGATTCTGCATCTGGTGGTCCTGAAACTAAGAAAAGTTACAATAAATATTTATTTTAATTTTTAGGAGCATTTCTTCACAAGGAAATGTGAATTTAAGAGACCTTTAGGTTAAAAATCAATTTGTAGCGTAGTTAGTTAAGACTTTGAAGGCAGCATTTCGATCACTTTAAAAAGTAATACAGTGTTAAGTGTGTTAGCCATGATGTGTGTGTACCTGTGAGTTGTCTCGGAGTCCTGCGACACTCCATGATACTGTCACTGTGGTGGGACTGCTTGTCCTCTTCTCTGACTTCACTAGACTCTCCACTTTCACCCAGAACTCGTTTTAGCATCTACAGGGGTTACACAAAGTATATTGTTGCAAGAATAAACAGGATAACACAATGATACAAAAATGTCTCAAACCCACTCGAACGCGAACAGGGACGCACACATACACGGAGGATTAAAATTACTTTTACCTGGATAAAGAACACTCATGATAATCTGCTGTGACCTTACACAATAAACACACATGCACACCTGATCGAGTTCCTCGAGTCGATGGGAGAGTTTCTCAGATATGTGATGCAGCTCCTCTTCTGCTCTCTTGTTCTTCTGTCTGCGATACGACAGAGGCTCCTCAAAACTGTCCTCGTCAAAACTGTCCTCCTCCAACCTGCTACTGCTCAAGAAGATATGGTACAGCAGGGATAGACGGACAAATACAAAGCATCACTATGTTGTCTCCGCATAAAATGAGGAATGACGTGTACTCAAATAAATGATTATTCTATAGCTTCCTACTGAAACTTCACCTCTCTTACCTGTGGCCTGTCCTATCTCTGTGACCCATTCTTCTATCCAGTTGTCTTTGTGTATAACTTAGGTCCTCCACATCTTGATCTTCCTCTTCAGTGTCTGGAGGAGAAAGAGTTGTGGCTGCCATCTCATCCTGCAGGGTAAGGAACAGGACATCTGGCTGGGTGCGGAATAAAACCCTCCTGGGGCCTCCATTAGTTGGCTGAGATCAGACAAGAAAGAGAAAAAAAGTGTGACATTTGTGAATTAAAATGAATCGACACCCTCTAACTCACCAGGGTTGCTGGACATGACACGCGATAGAAGAAGTGTAATTGCATGGGTGAGAAGTTGCTGTGTAAACCTGGTACGTGTGAATGCTTGTTGTTCGCTTACCTCTAGTGCCTCCCCCTCAACTTCTGCCCTGGCTCTGTGCTGACTGGACAAAGACTTCTCACTCACAGCTGAAAAGTGAGCAAAACATGACACCATGAACTAAGTGACACTTGACTTTACTGTTATACAAGCATAGTAGAACAGAACAATTTGCTAGTTGTACAGTTAAATAAATCAAACAGTCAAACCACTTGGCATTTTGTTCTGAATAAGAATGAAGGTGTGTTTTTTTTACTCACCAGGGGACTTGAGAAGGGGAGGAGAGTGTAGCCCGTTGGTAACAACTGTCTCGTCTACAGGTCTAGAGGTCTGCGTAACGAGGATAGTGAGAAAGTTAGAGGGGGGAAATGGTAAGAAAAAAAAATTGACAGAATTTGTAATTCAATCTTCAACATAATCTGCAGCTCACAAAAGTTACATTTCTAAAATCATCCATGAGAGAAACAGTAGAAACCAGAGACCGGAGACAAGGCTTTAAGAACATATGGACACTGATGATAGGTTAACTCGCTCTAAAGAGGAAAACCTTCTGTAAGGTTCAAGCTTAGTGGCTGTTCTTGTTGTGTACTCTCAGTTATTGAAGCAGCCATAAATTAAGCTGTGTCAGAGGCCACAAAACCCCATCTTTTGCATGTCAAGACCTGCCGTCAAGTGTGCTGAGGTGTCAGTCAGTCAGACAGCACCTCTTGTTTTAAGTATTTTTTCTTAAAATGTGATAAATAAGCTGAAACAAGAGCAAAATTGCTTTCCATTGGTTGCAGATCTTTCTTTGTTTCTACTAATAGGCTGATCAGTGAACTGTGAAATACCAGAACTTGGTCAAGACTAAACTCTCAGCATAAGGACAAGGAGCACAAGCCCATTGTGTTTCTTTCAAGCTAATGGACATTCAAGAGAATATAGCTTTAAATGGCTCTTTAGACATCTGGATGAGTGATTTTAGGACAGTACTGTCCTGAAGAAAACTCTGAAGTAACTCCTTGTCTAATCTATTTTGAATGAGTCAGCATTCAGTCATCCTTCCTGTATTGTCCTGGAATCACTAAAATAGGAAGTGCAAGTGTGTGTGTGTGTGTATGTGTGTGTGTGTGTGTGAGTGTGAAAGAGAGACGGTCTTGAATAGCTGGCTTTATAGTAACATATCTCGTTGCCCCTGGGTCTTTGTGAAGATAAAGTTTGCATGTCTTTTCCTACCGCATGCAAATAACAGGTAAATCAACTGTGAAACGATTAAACATCATCACACTGGGTCACAAGGCTACCTCTGTAGTGACAGGAACAGCTTCCTCCTCTGCGTGCCCTTGGCTGAGGCTCTCAGCTGTGGTGGGTTGGCTGGACGAGCGTGGGTCTGTGTTGGGTTTGTGGGGGGTGTTGCTCTGGTTCGGTGGCTGCAGGGCGATGGCTGAGTGCTGCGGTTCAGTCTGTGGTGCGCCCTGGGACTCCTGAAGACCAGAGGTGCTGACTGCGTCTGAGTTTTGTGGAGGGACAGCCAGTCCAACAGATTTATTACACTTAACAGCTCAAATCTTTAATAATAAATGAATTAAAATATGAATGATAATTGAAGGCAACATGCTGTGACAGAGCAGGCGTGTACATGTAATTATTTTGGTGGTGCCTTGTTTGCCAAACACTAATTGCACTGATTAGTCAGGATGGACTGAGCTTACGTGTTTCACCTTCTTGTTTGGCTGCGAATGTGCGTGCTGAGACTCCAAGCCCAATGAGCTCACTAGCTGATCCCATCTCCTCAGCGTTCCAGGAATGGAGGGAATGTTTACTGGAGTGAACAGTGGACCTGAACAATAAGACAAAAGCACTGCATGTTAAAAAAAAAAAAAAAGATCAGCGTTTACTGGCTCTGAATTCATCAAACCACAATCTATTCACTCATAACTGAAACTGAAAAGAAGTCATGAGTACTCCTCCATCTGCAAAGTGCTACTTAGACACAGGTGTGCAGTGGTCCTTTTTTTTTTTTTTTTTTTTAAACTTATACTTAAACTTTACTTACACTTATACTTAAATGCACATGACAACCATCGACTAAACAAATGAACAGCACAGGACATCATTGTTTGACAGCTAGCTACTAATCCCTTTATATTTACACTACTGCTTGGAGTTAGCCTAGGTGGCTGTTGTGTCAACAGGATGTACAGCCTGGATCTGCAAAAACACTAAAGCAGAATGACATGATCAGAGTCATGTGGAACAAACCTGACTGTCCGGTTGTTTTGGTTTAGTTTATGGGACAACTCAGACTAAAGAGAACAGCTGGTATACTTTTATTTTGTGTTTTTCTTTTTTCCATGCCATCGTGCGTGCTTTTATCCTGATAAAAGAGCAACGTGTGTTACTGTGATGTGAAGTGCATCTAGCTCTTACGCGCCACTCGAAGACAAAGATGCTCCGTCCAGTTTAGTCTCCTTGTTATCTGTGGCATTGCCGTTTGTTGGCTCCTTTGTTTCAGCAGGCACGTCCTCATTGAGGCTGTCAGACAGTTCCTCTGAAAAAGCACAGAAGAAGAAGAGAAACTATGAAAAAACAACAGAACCAACGACAAAGAGAAAGCAATACTTGTGATTACAACATGTAATGAGCTCCCAGGAAGAGGAACAACGTTACATGAGCTTTATTTCAACACACTTAAAATTCACTGACTCACTTGTCAGTCCTTTTATTCTTTTGGTTTGTCTTTTCAAAGAACTGAGGCCAAATACTAACTTAAGTACTAAAAGCACAGGCATAGCTTGTCACTGTTAGACACTGAAGATAGATACCACACTGTACCACTGTGATCACCGATCAGATTAATAAACATTTCAGCCCCTGAAACAGCACAGTAAACACGCTACTTATAGCTTCTTTTGCACTCCTGATTTCAGTATTGTACATTCATCTGGAAGGGAATAAAGAAATCAGCTTACCACCATTCTGTGAGTCCTCGCTTATCTCTTCCTTGAGATATTCCAGGAGGCCATCAAAGATTTCCAGGAGGTTCTTGATAGACTCGTTGTCACCTCTGACAACATTTTCTCCTGCAAACACACAACCATCCTCAGGGTTATACTCATCGGTTTTACTGCTGAAGACATTGTATTGCTGTTGTGTCTCTGTACACCTTTTAAGAAGGTAAGGAAATCGGGCCATACAGCCCACCTAAAGTGACTTGAGGGTGAAATTTTCTACCATCCCAAGTTGATCCGAGATAAAGTTTTGCTCTCCTTTTATACATGCAAACGACATAATCATTACAGTTAAGAGTGAAAACGTTTATTATACCTGTAATGTGTGAGAGACTGATCTGAAGGTAATCCAGGGACAGTGAATCAATGACAGACTGAACATTATGGACGTCATCCTCTTGACTGCATGGTGCTGCAATGTAGTCTAAACAAACACACACGACATGAATGACCAAATCGTGTATGATAACACACAAACATGTCAAGCTTACAGAAAAATGCACTCACACACTTACTGGAACACTTAAAGCCTTAACATTGCAAACATGCCATCGTGAGACTGTTAATGTTGCTGAGCTCTTTCCTGCATTGTTAAGTACAGGAAAGAGCTCAGGCACATTAACAGTCTCATGATGGCATGTTTGACGGTCTTACGAAGAATTCCTGACATACTAAACACACTCAGGAGATCATGCTCTGAAACCTCACAGCTTGTTAACCTTCAATGTTTTTGGCCTTGTTAGAGCTGAAAATAATGATGATATTCATCATCAATGAATCAATCTTTAAGTGCCACGTGATAAAAACTGATTTCAACAAAATTACTTGTTTTGTTTGTCCAACTTTGAAATTATATTGAGTTTATTATCACATAAGATAAAAACGTAGCAAATAATCACAAGTGAGAAACTGGAATCAGGGAAGATTTGGTTAATTTTTGGTTAAACAATCCAAACAACTGATTTCTTATGAATATGATTACCTACCAAGCAGTTGCATTGACCTTTGGTAGATCTACATTTCGCTCGGTCTTACCTGGAACTTTCTCGCCCAAGATGTTCTCGTACAGACCAATGAAAACATTTGCATCACAGTCAGTCAGCTTCCTCAGCCTCAGGTTTATGTGACACTTGCTGAGTAGATCATTTGCCACATCTACCCAATCTGTAGAAAAAAAGGGAACGGTGTTGTTCATGCTTAACAATGAAAGTTCTTAGACAGTAGTCCTACAGAAAAGAGGCTTTTAAAAGTGGGAGGAGGTCCTTTCCCGGAGGGCTTGAAACAGTTTTGTGGGAGGCTCAGGTGGTGTTTTTACATTAGTTATCAAAAGGACATCACATAGAGAAGCCTAACTGTGTGTGATCTGGTTACAGAGACAGTTCAGATGCAGTGGTTTTAGGAGATTTTTATTGTTTTTCACATTTTGCCAGAGTCAATAACCAGATTAGGACAGACTTTTTTTTTTTTAATGTCAAACAACAATATTAGGCTATCTTGGTTTAATTGTTGAGTATCTATAGGATCAAATAACAATCATGATCCAAAAGACATCCAGCAGAGCTAAGCAAGTAAACTAAGAGGAGGTGGGGTGTCTTATTCCAAGCTTTGCTCACAGTGTCAGACATTGAGAGTCCCTGCTACTGTATAGACTAATAAAAGTAGACAGAGTAATGAAGGAGTTAAACAGAGGGGAGTTCCTGCATCTTTGCTTTTTACTGTGGATTTATGTGGAACACTTCCCCAATCCTGAAACATCAGTGTACCATGTGTGAAGAATGATTTGTTGTGAGCTCATTTTGGTGACATTCCCTAGTTATTTATTCAGGCTGCAGGGGTGACAACGTTATTTCACTCATCAATGCCCACCGGCGGCAAACTTCAGTTTGGGAGCGGGTAGTCTCAAACACACCGACTATTACACCAGCTACAGCTAAGACTACCGTGTTTAATGACATACATTACGTTATTAAACAGATAGTACCGGCGGTTATGGATTCGGGGTAACAAAACAACAAGAAAACCTTTGTCCAAAGCTACTTGTCACCGTTAAGTCCCCTCTGACGTGTTTTACCGCAACTTTACCGGCTGCGTTAACTCAAAAGTAGCTAGCTTAACGTTGCTAATTCGGTCTGTTTGCTGCCGTCCTCAGAGAGCGTTGAACTGTGAGCTCTGCGTTGGGACTCAAAACGCGTCTCAAACATGTAGTTAGGCATGTCAGGGTCGGTGACAGCAGGAAATAACTTGGTAGCTAACGATAGCTAGCTGTGAGTTAGCGTTAACTACGTGTCGTTAGCTTCCTCCGAACCGGAGCACTGAGTCTGGGCTGCCTTACCTCTGTCTCCCTCCTGGGTTCCCATGAAACAGCTGTCGACGAGAGGCAACCGGAGCTCAAAATCCACTGACGAGCTGTTAAGTAGTGTTGTATAATCCAGAGCCCAGACCCTGGCCTGCTCAGTTCAGGTCAGTTTTGTTGTTGTTGTTGGTTTTAGTCGCAGGGAGAAGGAACTATCGGCTCTCATTTAAAATTGAAGTCTTGTCTGATTGGACGATACACTCATTCTTTGTTTCCGGAAGTTCTCTTTGGTGAGCGCTTATCGCCCCCTGCCGGTTACTGCGTGCCACTGCACCACAGAGTTTAAAGGTGCAGTGTGTAAGACAAAGGTCTGCAACCTTTTTCAGCCCAAGGACCCCTTGGACAAGAGACAAACAGAACAGGGACCCCCTCGTTGTTTCACATTTTTAGCCTGGCCTATAATAACTATCATAATTACTTTATTCAACTTTTATGTCACCTTATTAACCTATTTATATACCAGCCTGTATGTGTTTATGATTGATGAAAAAAGTTATAAGTCATAATTATTGTTGGTTATTAAATGCCAAGAGCTGTTCGTCTTTGGACATGTCCACTGATTCATCCAACTGGAGTGCAAATGCCTCCACTGTTTGTAGTTTCTCAGTTATCTGCACCCTCACATTCACCATTATTTTGGTGAAACTGTCAATTATTAATTGAAAAAAATTGGTGGACCCCCCGCAGAACCTCTGAGGACCCCCTAGGGGTCACAGACCCCTGGTGTAAGATTTGGGGACTTTATTTTAAGAACAAGGCAAACATGGAATATAATATTCACAACTATGATTTCATGCATGTATGTAGGCTTCATTTCCCAGCGTTTTTTTTTTTTTTACAGTATAAATTTGTACTTCTGCTGTACAAATCTGCTATAGTAGCTTTCCTCCAACTCATTAACTATAGTAGTAAGGAATTAAATGATCATACGTATATACAATCGCCTTCAGTTAGGAACAGTACTACTGCAGACTACACATGCTAGTTTTCACAGCAGACATTTTGACTTGTCATTGTACAAAAACACGAAAACACAAGTGTTACTAATGACATTAACCATTGTGAGTCAGTATGAGTTATACCAAGCTCCTGAAACTGAAGCAGCTAAATCGAACTCAGCCACCATTCAGTTTAGTTTGTACATTTCTTTTACATATGCTTTTCCTACCCAACCAATACATGTGCTGGAATAATTTCCTTCCCCAGTCTTATATCTCCTATACTGACACACTCATCTATGAAATAAAAAGCCCAGAGCTCCCAGCTAGGGAGATACATTAGGTGAGCAACTGAGCTGTGATAGTGTGTTCAATTTCTCAAATCTACATCTATGCAATTCTTTGTAAGTCTTCATGCAGGATATGTATTTAAAGACCAACCTTTACAGAGGCGCCAGCATTAACTGATATGAATCTGCGGTATAGCAGTTTTCTCTTAGCAACATCAACAACAACAACAGTGGTGTTATACAGTGTGGTGAAAACGACACATCATGTAGCCTAATGGAGGGACTTTCTAACATCAGAAACGAATTTGGATGTAAACCTCTTGTTAAGATGAGGATGCATATAAATAAGCAACAATATGGTAGAGTGAAGGAAAGGAACTCAGGTTAACACTGAAGAACCTGGCCAATAATACCAGAAATAAGAACCTCTGACAGCCATAACAGTGAGAAATTTAGTTTAGTTTAAATTAGGGATGCACCAATTGTGAAATTCTGGGCTGATACCAATGTTTGTTACATGTATTGCAAGCTGCATAACCTTGGATCTTTCTCAAAGCCTCCCAGAAGCGTCTCTAATACGCATCTATTCTATTTTTGACCCTTGACTCGAGCAGCACACGTCAATCTACGCAGAGCGTCTTGAGCGGGCGGAAGCCAGGCACAGAAAAAGCAAAGAGAAAATAAAAAATAGATAAAATAAAAAACCCCGTGCAAACTGCCGGTCGTCAAAACAGACAAAGCACTGGGAAATCTATTTGCCGATCTAAAAATATAGATAAGCCAATTAAACAAACAAAGAAAAAAACATTTATTTACATACATTTGTCCTTTTAATGGCCTTTCAAGACCTTTTAAAATAATTAATTACAAAAATGACAGCATTTTGTGGGCAAATTTTTCTTTATAAATTCTTTATTTAGATAGAGACGGTTGAGGAGTGACAGGAAATGTGGGGAGAGAGAGAGATGGGGAATGACATGCAGGACAAAGCCACAGGTCGGATTCAAACACTGGGCTTCTGCAGCAAGGACTGAGCCTTTGCACATGGGGCGGCTGCTCTACCAACTGACAACACTGCCCCAGTGTTTCCACTCCTTTAAGGGGGGTTTCCGGTGCTAACTATGGCAACATCAACACCTCTAGTCACCAAAGATTTTTTACATTTCCCACATGTCAATAAATGTTTTGTTCATACGAAATGAAGTCTCTTGTTAATTTCAAGTCAGAGGAGGCACAGGGTAAAATTAGAGAACAGGGTTCACACATGTATCCATATAAAGATTTTTGTAATGTTCTATATTGTAATGTTACACTGTTATGACCCAGGGTCATAATTTAATATTTTATTGGTCTTGTTGATGTGTGTTTGGTCTATCTGTGCTGTTGTTCCTCCCAGCCGGGGGGGGGGGGGGGGGTGCTACCACCCTTAGGGTTTCTCTCTTTCTCCAGGTTGCTGTTCCTCCCTGCCTGCGGGTGGTGCAACCACAGTTGGTGTTTCTCCAGGTGCTGGCTGCCAATTGGTGAATTGACTGGTGGAGCTGCTATAAATGGCCGCCACTTGAGGCATTTCCCCCTCTTTCTCTTGACCCTGCTCTCTACAGCATCAGGCTATGTTGTATTGCAGCATGTCGTTTGAATTTGTATTTGGCATTGTCTGAGCCTTTAAGTTAGCAGTCCTGGTAGTTGTAGAGGTGAGTAGCTCTTTTGGTTTATCTCTTTTTCTCCTGTTTATTTCATAGGGAGGCAGGTTAGAAACCTGTAATTTGTTTTCTTTGTTTTGGTTAGGTAAGCTAGTTTGGGTCAGATTGTTTTTGTTTGTTGTTTTGGGCCATGCTCACTGCTACCATCTTTACCTGAAGACTGAATAAATGATCCTTTGGTTGGACTGCAGCCCTGTGGTCTTAATCATTCTTGGCAGTGGGGGAAAGAGGGGAGCAACCTTTCTTGTTGTGTTCGGTTCCCCTAGGCTGGACGTAACATACACAATTAAACAAATATAAATATATCAGATGACCTCTGTGATGTGTACAACCTAAATACATAATCAAACCCAGGCTTTTTCATAAAACTGAGACAATTTCTTCACAAGAAGATTAATGGATCAACATGCCCAACCCCAGTATGTACACAACAGACATCAAAAGCAAAAATCAGTAGCAGGATAGTACTCAGTGTAAATTATTTATTCATGCACATGACTTTCAAATCAACAAGTGAATCATTCCTGATTAACTCTGCATCAAGCAGTGAGCAGCACCAACTAATAGCAACTCATTGAGTGTGCCTGCAAGTGCTATTTACTATTCCCCATACTTAATATTATTACGTATCTGAGGAATTTTGGCGCACTACTCCTCCCGCAGTTTTGGTCACACATACACAAAAAAGGTGTCAAGGTGTCATTTAAAACTGTTGTGGGAGACACACTGATGCGCCAAGATCACCCACTGACAGCCCCATCTACTCCCATGTAAATTGGAGAGGTGCACTATTTATGTTATTTTGGGAGCATGGGGCACCTGTTCTTTCTCTATCTCCCGGGGTCACATTTTTTAGCTTTAGCCACTGAAATTCGGCATTCGACAAGATGAGGACACTCATGGTCATTTCGTCTTTTTGATACGACCTACAGGTTTGGCATTAATGGCCACTAGATCGAGGGGGTTAAATTAGAGATTTTCTGTGTCTCTCAGAAGTCACTCACACACACACAGAGCACACCTGCAGTTAATTGCTCTGGCCTGCAGCTGACCCTGGTTGCTTGGCAACCTCAAGCCTGCCTTTGACTAACTTTATTGAAGTCTCTGTGCTACTGCAGTGTCAATAATAATGTATGGACATGACGGGGCAGAGTCAGGCACACTCAAATTCTGTTAATTGATATCATCCTTGGAAAGTACCTAGAACTAATAGTCAATCTTTTAAGCAGATGTGACTGGCTTCTGGGACCACTGCTTCACAGTATATATTAATTAAAGAAGACATTCTCATAATTAAATGCAGTCAGCATGTGATGTCAGCCAATGAGGAAAAACATGTACTCAGCGTTGAATCAATCAGCGCAACTTTTCATATAGTTTGTCATTTCTCAGCAGCAAGCCTCGCTATCATTTACAGAGACTGAAGAAGTGACACTAGAATGACTAATATTGGCCAATATTTGTTTTTTTCAGACACTATCTTGACTTGTTTGTCACCCCCTAAACCACAGCCACTGCTGACAGGCACGCATGACAGGAATACAGCTCGACATCACAGTCAAAGAAAATATTAGTCAAGTCTGAAAATCATGTGTATACCCAAAAATGATGTATTCTGGTTGCTCCTTCTAAGATCTTACAAATCAGCTCAAATTCTTCTGTTCACCTGAAATTGAGAAATTGTAAATGTAGTTTTCTGTACTGTGTGTTTGCATGCAGGGTCATGGAAGGAATTTCTTTTCACAGATGCAGGCATATGAACTGGAACATGCTAAATCATTCCAACTGTTTTCTATAAAAGGATACTTTATTTCCCCACAGTTTTCACTTTTTCCACCGTTGGCTCCCCAGAACCCCAGTAGCTGAAATAATAAAAGGAAAAAAATGCTTTGAATCAGAGAACACACCCAGAGAAGTCAATTAATTTGAATAAAAAAATGTGTAAACCTTGTGGTTAGTGGGGTCCCATCCACCCACATCCAGACATTAATCAACACAAACACACAACTTTACAACGTTGTTGTAACTGTTGTATAAAATGGCGATCTCCATTTCCCGCTCAGAGATGGACCTGGTAGCTGTGTTCAACACAAACACAAATGAAAAAACACTTTCAACCAGTATTATTTTTTGGGGCAGCATGCTAACAAAGTACTCACATTGAGACCAGAGTTATGAGTCCAATCAGAAAGAAAAGACACAGTAGACCCAGACACACTGCAGTATATCTGCAGAAACTCCTCTTCGCAGTGCCTGCAAGTAAAATGCAATGGTTTTTACACAGGAAAATATTGAGAGTAGCTTGTAGGATACATTAAAGTCCAAAGTTTACAACAACCAGTCACACACACACACCAGCCTTTCATATAGAAATGTTCACCTCGGTACTTAAAACTGAGGTATTGATTCCTTTGCATTCCTGGAGGATTTATTTTTTAAACAATTTTAGTGTACAAGAAGATACACGATTACTGATAACATGACAGAAACTCAAAACAGTTGAGGTGTAGGATTTCTCTCTCACCAGGTACTGCAGCAGTGACTTTACTGTCTTCACAAGAGTGACTCTGTACTCCAGCATCATTGAGTGAAGCATCATCAGGTTTTCCATTTGCCATAGAGATCTCATACTCCCCTTCCTGGAAAACCATCTCCATATTTTAGCCACTCAAGAGTGACGAAACTACAATGCCAAGATGGTATGTGTGGTGTTATGTAAGCAGGATTTTGAGCAGGTTTTCAGGCTTGAAGTTGTGACATCAAAAAAAAAAGATTATTGACTTAAAGATAGGTTAGTTAGGTTAGGTTAAGTTATTTTTTTTTCAAGTCAGCCTTAAAAACAAGTCAGGTATGTAAAAATAAACAAAACAAAACAAACAAACAAAAAACAACTTTAAGACAATCTTTGGTTGTAATAATTTCTACTGTCCATGCTGGACATAAAGTGATTCCATCCCAAAGTGATGTGGAATAAAATCTACAGTTCTCTTTCTGTACAAAAATAATATTGAAACACATGAATTTTTCCTCTTCAGCATGGGATACAGCAGGGATGCCCCCTTTCTCCTCTGCTATTCCATTTGTAGTCAGGACATTTGAAGGCACTATACAGTACAGTCTAGTTGCTCTATGCAGATGATCTACTCTTGTACATTCACAACCGTCTGTCTTCTCTACTGTTTTGGATATTAGCCAGTTGCTGCTTTGGTATTCCAACAGTCTGTGCAATTGTCTCATAAACTGTTGCTACTTCGGTTAGCTCTCAATGCATTACATTTTCCAGTGCTTTACTCTGAAGTACTGGAACCATGCAGTGAAAACAAAAATAGTTTGAAAAACTTCAAGCATGAAAATGAAATCAAAGTCACTGATATTTTTTTTTCAGGCAGAGCTCTGAGAAATTGCACGCTTATCCCATCCAGTTGCTTTCTGGTTAAAAGCAATAATGAATGTCCTCATGTATAGCATGCATGATCCAGCTTTTAAAGTTTCACAACATGGCTGACAAAGTTGTGGGAGCAGTCAAGAGGCAAACAAGCTCTTATTCCTGAATGTTGCTGATAAGTGTTGCTATAGTTGTTGAATTGTACTGTGCTGTCTACTAAAAAGCCAATAAAAAGATTGACTGAACAAGAAAACCAAACAAAAAGTACAGATATGGACACAAGGAGCGTGCAAAATGGAGATGATTGTTGAAACGTTTTATTCAAGATAAACATCACACCTCAGATTACATGAATTCATCTGGATTTAACTATAATCATAGACTCTTTAATCTACCTGTTTTAACAGCAATATAAGGTATATTGCGCAGTATATGGTCTTGTATCTGGATGATCAAACAGCTTAGCCAGTAAATGTGCTAATATTAAAAGCAAACAGTAAACCATTAAAGCTAGTGTAATACACATTTATGGTGGTGGTATTTTTGAAGATAACATTGATTGATCCAGACTTTAATTGTTATCACATACTGTACATACACTGGTATAATATCATCAGCCTATAATAAACGCCATAACATTGTATGAGCCTGTATTACATGCACATCACGTGTGCCTGAAGCAGATCAATATACAAACATAACATAACATAGACCTGTGTAAATAATTGAATATATTCAGCACATCAACTACTCTCTTTTGTCACAGATTTTTGTCATGCATAGTGGCTTTAATTATGTTTATATACTGTACTATATAATATACTGATTACAATCCCCAGGCATTAGAGTAGCAATAATATTTTACAGTCTTGTCATGATTATAAGCAATGAAAGCAGTGAATCAAGTATAGTAAATATATACAAATGTGTTTGTGACGGCTTATCTGTTTGTTAAGCTTGGCCATAATCAAAGTTTCAGTTGTTGTCTCGAGGGTTTGGTTGCTGCTGAGTTATAGAACCATTTTTTTTTCACAGATCCAGATATTTTTAGTTAGACATGGTTTATCATTCCAGCTGTTTACAGTATCGTAGAACTTTATTTCTCCGCAGTCTTCATCCATGCCTTCATGACTGTTAGGCTCATTGATGCCCCAGTAGCTGAAGATCGCAAAACAAAGAATATTAAATGTCACTTTTTAAGATTGTTGCAGATTTATTAGAGTGATTTTTTAAAATTGTGTTAACCTTGTGGTCAGCAGAGTCCCATCTACCCATCTCCATGTCCCCTCTTTTTCTTGGTCAGTCAGTCCAATCCACATGTGCATGTGGAAACTTCTTGTGAAGTTCTTGTTTAGAGAGAGACAAACAGTTATCGTCATATATGAAACACAGTAACTGCAATCCTCCACCTCGGTTACTTTGCTTTTATTAATTTTTTTCATTGTTTCTGTCTACACATGCATAAAGACACACACATACACTCATACACACCTGTTCTTCTATGCTGTTAATAATCATCAGGTCTGCACCTCTCTGTTGACAGTCACTTCTGCTGTCCTGCCAGGATTTCTCCAATGTAGAAATGTAATAGAAACTGTTGTTGAAATACACCCATCCTTGGCGAGAATATTCAACTGTTAAGAAATAACAACAAAAGCGTTTCAGTAATTAATAAAACAAGAATACACGTCATTTTGCCTCTTCATTCCTAGTGTGAAGAAGTAACTATGGTGTCCATAAAACCCCTGAAAATCGTGAAATCTCGAGGCATTATCTACTTTGTCCCTCCTTGGCTACAGTAGAAAGATGGAACTACAGACAGTGTGGAAAAAACCTGCATCGTCTGTGTCTCTGGTAAATAGAGCTTCCTAAATCTAACACTCTGGACTTTAATTAGCATTTAAGTATACAAACATTTAATAAATTATTTATAAAACCCTATAAAGCAATGGGTATGTAACTATAAGGACCTTTTTAAGTAGCAGCATGTATAACATCTGCTATAGGACATATTTAGTATTTTTATCTAATGTTTTACTACATTATTATATATTTTCTGTTTATGTACAAATACATTAATAAATGCTTATATGTGCTTACAACTAAGTGCTACGTTGTGCACGTACTAATAAGAGATGTTTGATAAATGTTTCCAGATAAGGCAATGAAAGCCAGTACTTGAAATGACATATGTATTTCTGCTTTTACAGTACTCCACTGGTGTACAGGATGTGGTTGCTGGTTACATTGCACAACTATGATTATGGTTAAATATGGCCAATGTTCCTGTTTGTATAGTAGCTTCCTCCCACCCGCTCTTCCATCAAAGCAAGAGCCATCACTTTCTTATGGAAAACTACACTTAACGGCCATATTTAGTTTAATCCTTATACTCACTGAAGATGGTGAGCTTCTTCTTCAGCTCATCTCTTTCTTTAGTCACTTTTCTTAAAACAGCCACAGGATCTGTCGTATTATCTTCAGAATCATCTGAGAGAGCAGAAAGATTTACGCAGTTAACCATGTCAAACACTGATGGTATCTCAGATGATAGCATACCACAGCAGGACGAGACACCACCAAAATCATAATAATGGAAATCTAAAAAGCAAGAAACATTTGAGATCTGCCTAAAGATAAAAAACATGAAGCGTAAGCTAGGAACTGAAAAAGTCCCAGTCTTGCTTTTTTCTCAGATTATAACTTTTCAAACATCCGCTCAGCTAATGCAAAGGAAATCTGTGAAACGATCATGCTGACATTGGCAGTGACCTTCATTTTACTTACTAAACTTCCTGAAACTTGATGCTTTTTCTGGCTGTTAACAAACCACAAGGGAAGTTGTGAACAAACATAACACTACACTGTACTAATTTATGAATCAGAAATTTAAAACTCCCTGATCCCAATTAACTTTCTTGTAACTGGATAATCATATTCCCAGAAGTGACCTCCACGAATCTTCCCGAAACTTGATTCTTTTTCAGGCTGTAAACAAACCACAACTTCTCATACAATATCAAACAAGGCCAAGTGCTGTAAAATGATATACTCAAATCAATGTTATTTATTTATATAGCTCCTTTCATACAGAATTGCAGCCCAAAGTGCTTCACAGAGCAGAATAAAAACAGAAATAGATAACAGTGAACAATTCTTTAGGCAACAGAGCAGTTGCATAAGACAGAAATTAGAACAAAAATAAAAAGCATAAAACAACAACAACAACAACAACAACACTACTACTACTAGAGTAGTAGTTTTTACCTATAAGGTAAAAAGCACAATTTAAAAACAGCTGCATACAAATTAAGAAACCAAAATAACAAAGATATAATAACTGTTTACCAGCATCCATATCATCCATATCAATTAATCATGCATAAAGTAGTCCCATCCACTGTGAAAAAAGGAAGATGGTGAGAAGAATTGGGGATCTGGGAGGGTCGGAGGAAGGCAAAAGATAAGAAGGTAAGTAGACATTACATGCCCGAGACCCTTAAAATTATGATTACTAATATAACAGTGAGTGTAAGCAGTGATACGCACTGTTGGCTGTTTAGGACAAATAAACAAGAAAGGTAAGCACAATAAATGATTCCCTGTACAGTACTTTTTGAATGACATGGCGAGCCTCTATGAAGTTGTCAGTTATGGTGGCAGGGAACAGGGAATGACCAGGATCTAAAAACTCAGCAGTGAATGGCGAGGCACCTTAAGTAAAAGCCAGGCTAAAAAGATAAGTTTTAAGTTTTTTAGAAAAAAATGTCTACACAGGTGCATACACTCAGATCCACAGGCAGACTGTTCCAGAGACAGGGGCCACAGTAGCTAAAAGCGGCCTCACCATACTTCTTTGTAGAGGTTCGAGGGGACGACTAGGAGTCTTTTTAGTAAAATATTATGATCAACTGTGTCAGAGACTGTGCCAAGATAGAAGTAGAACCAAGTAGAACCAAAACAGAGTTTGTTGGAGCCATTATTGCTTCTAATCAATAATCTAATCATTTTGTGCTATAGTGCTCTCTAAAACCAGACTGAAAAGTCTCTAAGATATTATTAATTGTAATAAAATTATTAGTTTGTAAACATTTTTTTCTAAAATCTTACCTAAAAACGGGAGGTTTGAGATTGGCCTGTTAAAATCTGAGGAATCTAGGTTATTTTTTTTATGTTGTGGTTTGACTATTGCTGTCTTTAAAACCTGGGGGAAAATGCCAGTAAATGATAAGTGATTAACGATAAAACTTCCTCTAAAAGGCAGCTAAAAACAGATTTTAAAAATGTGGTAGGTATGGGATCAAGTGTGCAAGTGGAGGGTTTTAGCTCTGATACCACCTTACTAAGCACCTCAGCATCAATCTGGGTAAAAGAGTGCATGAGATAGTTAAAGTGCTTAGTGCAATCTAAAACATTAAAAGACCTTGTTTGATTGATATTTGTAAAGTGTTATGTATTCAGTATATTGAATAGTAGTGGTAGTAAACTATGAGTAAAGGTTTAAATGCAAACGCAGCATTGCCTGTGCAATTACTCATAGTTGTTTTAATTACCTTCTGATAAAAATATACTCTATAGATCACTGAGAGCTGGTGAATGTCATAGCTTGTAACTGTACTCAGACTGTGGTGGTCGCCAGTTTCACATTCTGCTTTAATAATAAAATATGTTGGTAAATTTCAATGTTTGGTATAACACAGGGTGAATGCATAAAATCGCAGAAGTTACTCACAGAGAGAAAGACGCAGTGAAATGTTGAGAGCCGCTTGTAAGATACACAGGAGTCCAAAGCTCACAGCAACACGTCTGTAAAGATTTCCCCCTGTGTGCAGAAACAGAAAGAATAATAAAAAAACAATTATTATTATTTTTAGGCAGCCAGGCCTAAAGATTGTAGAGTCTATCAGATGATTTTCATGCCACTTCTTGACTTCTCAGTCACTACACTGGTTCAATGGATACAACATTAACTTAATTTGTACTTTGTTTACAAATTGGCATCCTTTATTTAGACATCGATATGACTAAAAATAACAAACTGGAAAAATGTATTGTATTTCATGGCAGTTTTTCAGGTTGTAATAAAACCACATGTAGAGCCTTGGCAGAAGTGGTTTCTTTTCTGCTTTTTAACCCAATGAAAGATGGAAAAAAAGCAGTATTAACACCTTTTAATCTGATTGTACTTCATGTGTATTCTTACCGAAATGTCTTTTAGGACGATTGTTGAAAGTTCCAACGTTGTCATAAATGTGGTCATCTGATTCCTCCGACATGTTCAGATACAATTCTGAAGCAGCGGTCTGGAAAAAAGACATCGATTTGCTTCCAACAATAAATTATTTCAGAAGAGTTCTTGTATGCTGGTTTCTTTCTCCTGACACTTTCAAAGTAGCAGTTCATCTGTAATCAACATGTTTTTCTGTTTTATCTCTGACATCTGTGACACGTGGTTTGCACATTAAGTCACGTGAATGAAAACATAAAAAACTGGAGGATATAATAAGTTTTATTGTATTCAATTAAAATCTGTATCTAACCTTAACCCTATGTCTAACCCTTTGCTGAACTGTGGTCTTGGTCTTGGTATCATGGTTTGGGGTTTAGTGTTTCCTGTTTTATCTGGTTTTCTTCCCTCCTCCTCGTGTCTGTGGCTTTACATCCAACCTTTGTTAATTTTCCTGCAACTTTTGACTGTCTGTTCCAACATAATTAGTTTCTCCTGTCCCTAATTAGTTTACACCCTCACCATGTCATCTTGTCCTCTGTTGTGTATTTAATCTCTGTGTTTTAAACAGTACACAAAAAACAAATTTGACTAAGCTAAACTTTGAAAGCTTAACATTCATTCAGCTTAACATTGTGTCCTCTGCTCAGGATTTTCTTCATATGGACTTCTTTCGGTTATAATTATCTTGATTTTATTTTTGTCTGGACTCCTTAGCCACTTTTTGTTATTTTGTGTTTTTCTACTTGTGCCATAACTTATTAAAGTTCCTTTTTGTTCTCTTTAACTTCTTCTTTTTGGGTCCACTTCTTGAATTAAAACATACAACAAGTATACTACTATTACTAGCAGTATTTTGGGTGCTTTTTGTTTCTTAGTTTATATCCCTTGCAGTGCTACATCATTTCACACAGTTGTTCAGTGATAGATACATCTGGCCTAGTTTATTAGCTAGTTGTGCAGCCAGCGATATGCTGGTTTTAATTTTTTTTAAACCTGGTTTACTCTGACCAGTGTTAACTCCAGCACAGTTAAATTGAAAAAGCTAAATTCCTGGGATTGACGTACCCCCAGGTGGCACTGTCAATCTTCTATTTATTTATACATATACACATACATTTGTAACCATTTAAGAAGGACAACAGATATAAATTGCTTTTGAACTGAAATGTTCAATTGAAATGTATTCATTCAACTGCAGAACAAATTGTAAGGTAAAGTTCAGGTTAAATGCTTCTTCTTGTACAAGAATAAATTCAACTTAACTTTGAGACTTCGAATCCAGTCTTCCTTATTTATTTATTTTTTATATATATATTTTTTGCCTTTTTTCAAGCTTTTATTGAAACCCCCAGTATACTTAATCTCATTCTAACTATTTAAATATGGATAAAACACAACCTCATTATGATCAAATAACTAAATACGTTGAGTGTGTGGGGGCTCTGATTTTTTCAAGATTCAGGTAAAAAAAAGACAGCAGAAAAACCCACATGCATCACTTTGCCAAACCTTGTTTCAATGTTTGTTACATTTTGTTTTTGAGTTTGGACCAAAAGAGGCCAGGCAAGCATGCTGGAACACACAAGAGTAACAATTGTAAATCATTAGAAGCTCAAATGGTATGAAAGATTAAGCCATAGCATGTTACCAACTACAACAGGGAACATGATAACCAAACAGTAAAATAAGTATAACCATGTTTCAGTGTTGTCTTTACAGTTTAGCTGAAAGTGGTAAACACATCATATCTTCAAGCCTTCAATAACCAGTAGCAGTTGAGGCGGTGCATGTGCTGAGTTACAGAGCCATTTTCTTTTCACACATCCAGAATTTTTTTTGTTCACATGTAACATCATTCCAGTCAGGTGTTAATTCTACACAGTCTTCATTTATGCCGAAATAACTGTTAGGTTCCCCAGAGCGCCAGAACCTGAAACCAAAAACAGAAAAACCTTTAACAAAGAACATAAATTGTTCAATGAAACAGAAGTTTCAATCCACGTTTTGTTGACTTTGATATACTATATTCATTTAATAGAAATCCAATTGATTTAATTTGAGTAAAGAGAAATGTGTGTACCTTGTTGTCAGTGGCGTGCCATCCACCCATTTCCATACTCCCTCTGTCTCTCTGTCAGTCAGTCCAATCCATGTGTAGTCTGAGTATTGTCTTGTGAAATCCTGTTTTTAAAAAAATACACATATACACACACACACACACATATATATATGTTAATCCACCCTTAGTGACCTTGTATTCATTTAATATTTTATTTATATATTATTTTTATTTATATTTATATTTTTTTTATTTTTTTGTCTTTTTTTTAAAATCACATACCTGTTCATCTTTGCTGTTGATAATCACCAGGTCAGCACCTCTTTGATGACAGTCATGTCTACTGTCTTGCCAGGTTTTCTTAATTGAAGAAATATAATAGAAACTTCTGCTGAAATACACCCATCCTTGGTTCAAATACTGATCTGTTGATAAAAGGAAGAACCAAAATATCTCAACAATCAACAAAGAAAGCCAAGAAAGAAGGGATAAGGGAAGGGAAAATTAGCAGTATGGTCACAGATTAACCAAAGATTTACTGTAATTAACACGACTTTCGTTCATAAGGCAAAAAACTTCAGTAGCTCAAAAAAGCGGACTCAGCATGATTACTCTTTAAGGGATGTATGCTTGTCAAATTATACTGTTAATGCCACTCTGTACTGAAATGTATATTTTTATGTAGATGATACTGACTTTTATCTTAATCTGGAAATCATAAACCTAAGTCTGCTCTTGATACATTTGAGATCTCTCACCCAACATATCATGCCTGATTACTGGTATTAATAGATTTATCTTGATACTTACAAAAGAGATTCAGCTGCCTCTTCAGTTCTTCTCTCTCTTCAGTCACAGATTTCTGTTGTGAAGCTGCCATTTTGAGTCAAGAGGTTATGATAATTTTACAACAAAAAATCATTTTAAACAGGATGTCCAAATTATTTTTATTTATTAATGATAGGTATAGTTAGTTTAATACTTTTCAACACAAACCACTCTCTCTTGCAGTAACAAATCACTACAGAATATGTGCTGAAAAGTTTGGAGTCTGAAATATGTGACAGTTCATTTTGCTGAAATATTAAAAATGAAACACGAACTCAAATCTAGAATGTCATATATTCAAATCTCAAATCTCTCACCCAGCATAACATGCTTGATTACTGGTACTGTATTAATAGATTTATCCTCATACTTACTACAAAGGTTCAACTGCCTCTTCAGCTCGTCTCTCTCTTCGTCCAGGGATTTCTGTTGTGAAGCTGCCATTTGATTGATTATGATATGTTTGCAAGAAAATCAGAGCCCCCACAAATGTCCACAACAAATCCCTTTAAAACAGAATCTCCTAATTCTATTTATTTATTAATGATAGGTATAGTTAATCTGTCAGCACAAACCACTCTTTCCTGCACCAACAAACCATAATGTTATATGTGCTGAACAGTTTTCATGTAGATGATACTGACTTTTTACAACAGAATCTGAGCCACTAAAAATCCTTTTAAAACAGCATGTCCAAATTCTTCCTATTAATAATGATAGGTATAGTTAGTTTGATGTTTTTCAAGACAAAACACTCTCTCTTGAAGCAACAAAATTATATTGTAATATTTAATAGGAAAATTTAGTCCTGACATGGAGTTAATTTTACTTTAGAATTAAAAATGAAACATGGACTCAAAACTGGAATGTCATATATGCTTTTCAGATCTCAGAACACCCAACATAACATGGATGATAACTGGTATTAATAGATGTATCTTCATACTTACTAGTAAGGTTCAACTGCCTCTTCAGCTCGTCTCTCTCTTCGTCCAGGGATTTCTGTTGTGAAGCTGCCATTTGATTGATTATGATATGTTTGCAACAAAATCAGAGCCCCCACAAATGTCCACAACAAATCCCTTTGAGACAGAATCTCCTAATTCTATTTATTTATTAATGATAGGTATAGTTAATCTGTCAGCACAAACCACTCTTTCCTGCACCAACAAACCATAA
The DNA here is from genome assembly GCA_028641955.1 of Protonibea diacanthus. Taxonomy (NCBI): domain Eukaryota; kingdom Metazoa; phylum Chordata; class Actinopteri; family Sciaenidae; genus Protonibea; species Protonibea diacanthus. Next base: position 17,778,497 of record CM053977.1, on the reverse strand, counting down.
TGTTATATGTGCTGAACAGTTTTCATGTAGATGATACTGACTTTTTACAACAGAATCTGAGCCACTAAAAATCCTTTTAAAACAGCATGTCCAAATTCTTCCTATTAATAATGATAGGTATAGTTAGTTTGATGTTTTTCAAGACAAAACACTCTCTCTTGAAGCAACAAAATTATATTGTAATATTTAATAGGAAAATTTAGTCCTGACATGGAGTTAATTTTACTTTAGAATTAAAAATGAAACATGGACTCAAAACTGGAATGTCATATATGCTTTTCAGATCTCAGAACACCCAACATAACATGGATGATAACTGGTATTAATAGATGTATCTTCATACTTACTAGTAAGGTTCAACTGCCTCTTCAGCTCGTCTCTCTCTTCGTCCAGGGATTTCTGTTGTGAAGCTGCCATTTGATTGATTATGATATGTTTGCAACAAAATCAGAGCCCCCACAAATGTCCACAACAAATCCCTTTGAGACAGAATCTCCTAATTCTATTTATTTATTAATGATAGGTATAGTTAATCTGTCAGCACAAACCACTCTTTCCTGCACCAACAAACCATAATGTTATATGTGCTGAACAGTTTTCATGTAGATGATACTGACTTTTTACAACAGAATCTGAGCCACTAAAAATCCTTTTAAAACAGCATGTCCAAATTCTTCCTATTAATAATGATAGGTATAGTTAGTTTGATGTTTTTCAAGACAAAACACTCTCTCTTGAAGCAACAAAATTATATTGTAATATTTAATAGGAAAATTTAGTCCTGACATGGAGTTAATTTTACTTTAGAATTAAAAATGAAACATGGACTCAAAACTGGAATGTCATATATGCTTTTCAGATCTCAGAACACCCAACATAACATGGATGATAACTGGTATTAATAGATGTATCTTCATACTTACTAGTAAGGTTCAACTGCCTCTTCAGCTCGTCTCTCTCTTCGTCCAGGGATTTCTGTTGTGAAGCTGCCATTTGATTGATTATGATATGTTTGCAACAAAATCAGAGCCCCCACAAATGTCCACAACAAATCCCTTTGAGACAGAATCTCCTAATTCTATTTATTTATTAATGATAGGTATAGTTAATCTGTCAGCACAAACCACTCTTTCCTGCACCAACAAACCATAATGTTATATGTGCTGAACAGTTTTCATGTAGATGATACTGACTTTTTACAACAGAATCTGAGCCACTAAAAATCCTTTTAAAACAGCATGTCCAAATTCTTCCTATTAATAATGATAGGTATAGTTAGTTTGATGTTTTTCAAGACAAAACACTCTCTCTTGAAGCAACAAAATTATATTGTAATATTTAATAGGAAAATTTAGTCCTGACATGGAGTTAATTTTACTTTAGAATTAAAAATGAAACATGGACTCAAAACTGGAATGTCATATATGCTTTTCAGATCTCAGAACACCCAACATAACATGGATGATAACTGGTATTAATAGATGTATCTTCATACTTACTAGTAAGGTTCAACTGCCTCTTCAGCTCGTCTCTCTCTTCGTCCAGGGATTTCTGTTGTGAAGCTGCCATTTGATTGATTATGATATGTTTGCAACAAAATCAGAGCCCCCACAAATGTCCACAACAAATCCCTTTGAGACAGAATCTCCTAATTCTATTTATTTATTAATGATAGGTATAGTTAATCTGTCAGCACAAACCACTCTTTTTTGCACCAACAAACCATAATGTTACATGTGCTGAACAGTTTTTATGTAGATGATACTGATTTGTATCTTAATCTGGAAATCATAAAACTACAGTAAGTATTCACCACCATACTTACTATAAAGATTGCAGCCACATTTTGAGAGGAAAGATGAATAAGATCTACATTACATTAAGATTTACACACTGATTCAATTTCACTCTCTCACTTTAGAATAATATAATATAATATAATATAATATAATATAATATAATATAATATAATATAATATAATATACGAGAACTCACAGACAGCAAGACGCAGAGAAATGTTTAGAGCAGCCTGTAGGATACACAGAAGGCAAAAGCTCACAGCTACGCATTTTTGAAGTTTTCTTCCTGTGTTTGAAACATACACACACACACAAAGAGAGAGATAGATAGATAGATAGATAGATAGATAGAGAGAGAGAGAGAGAGAGAGAGAGAGAGAGAGAGAGAGAGAGAGAGAGCAACATAAGTGTTGTATTCCATTACAGCTGTTTTTTGTGTATAGTGGTGGAATTAGGAGGAAGGCACAAAAAGTTATTTGGAAAGATAGGTGCGACAGTATCCCGAACCAATGGGAGTTTGGTAATATAAGTTACCAAATGTTACTAAAAGTTACAGAGAAAGTAATATAAGTTATGTATCTGTGTTTTCTAAGAGGCTGACCTTCCACCCTCCAGATCATCAGCACTATCATTGAGCTCAGTCTCTGCTTGTCAGAGGGGGCTGCTAGCAGAACAGTGTCTGCAACATCTGTCATCAACAACTGTCTGATTTTGTTCAGTTGCTTACATCGTTGTATGACATGCAAGTCTCCCTGCTCAGTCCTGCACGCGACTTCAAACCCAGCATTTAGGAAGCGGAGCGTTTAGCCCGCCAGACTTTGTTTACTTGCTCATATTTGGCCATTTTCCCAGTGTATGTTCTTCTAAATATACTTCTACGTGTGTAAATATGCGACGTAGGTAATTATTTTCGCTTTTGTCTGTTTGTATGACTGGCAGTTTGCACGAGGTATTTTATTTTGAAAATCCACCGGATTCTCTTTGCTTTTTCTGTGTCTGGCTTCTGCCCGCTCGAGGTGCTCTGTGTAAATCCATGTGTGCTGCTCGCACCAAGCGTCAAAAATGGCTACCACATGCTGCACCTATAGTCAACAAGATTGCATGTAAAGGACAAAGAGGAAAAAACAAAGCTGATAAAAATGGGAAAAGATTATGTATCAAGTAACGTATAAATATGGTTGATGTTTAAATCTTTTTTGTTTTCTTTTTAAATAACAACAAATAAGCATATGGAGTGAACAGGGCTTTATTTTTGGATAAGTTGACGGATATGAGCAAGCAGTACTACAAGGTGAGTTTAAGAGAAAACTTAGCTTCATCAGGGCAGATCAGTGTACAGGGAAATCTGTGTTGGACTGCTCTGGACTCTTTGCCTTGGTCAAGGATTGGCTGAAAGCACTTCAAACTCATTGACTGGGAAAATCAGTGGGAGGATATCATTATCATTATGGACAACGGCGCTTTTTACGCCACTAACGAGACACGAAGAATAACAATGTGACGCGTGAAATAACTATTGTATGCATGAAATAACAATCGGATGCGAAATAAGCTTATAACACGTGTTGAAAAAGCCCGATTTCTGGCCCCTTTGGCTTAGCTTTTTCATAGCTTGGACCAGTTTGCACAGCACTTAGAGCCATACATTCACTTGGCAGATGAAAGAAGGTCTGACTTCTGACCTTCTCTTCTGATAAACTGATGTATGAGGAACAGGGGAAGGAATCTTCAAAGCAGAGTCTGTTTCCTACTTGTATGAGAAACTGCAGTCAACAGTGCACATTTAAACAATCAAAGTTAGTTAGTTATTGGTGCCCTGGGTTTTTTTTTTTATTTACATGAACTAATAGTTTAGAATTCACTGCAAAACAAATGTTTTCAAATTTGTTACTTCTATGGCTAAAACAACTAAGCACGAGAAAGCTTTTGTCTCTTACCAGGCACTGCAGTAGCCACTTCATCACATTCACTGGTGTAGCTCTTCAAGGTCCTGCTGGATGAAGCAACAGGGAGGTCTCTGATTTCAATATTGATCTCTGATTCCTCTTCATTGACAAACATATTTTACTCTTTGGTATGCAATAAAAGTTTTAATGGTAGCTTCTTAGACTGTCTGACAGTCTAATACTTCCTTTTTTCTCTTCTTAACAAAGGACTACTTCCCAATTTTGAGAAAGGTTCCTGTTTGATTCAGTTCAAGTGATAATGCATTCATAACACTTTATGACTATACGTGCATGAACACACATAATACTTCTCATGCACTCTATCAACATTATAGATATAGATGAATTATTAAGTTCAAGTGTCTTGCTCTTGACTTGTTATAAACTAGAAGGGTACTGATGAGGCTTATAATACTATTACTTTTACAGTACTGTAACAATCCAATGTGGTTTGTGAAACCTGTGAGGCTAATTAGGATTAGCATGTTAGCATGTTGGCCACATTAGTATAGCTCTCATTATATTAGCAGTTCACATTTCTGTGTACTGGTAGTGTATTTGGTGTTGTGAACTGAAACCTGAAGCTTAAACTATCACAGTACGATGAAGTTCATGAGCTTTTGGTTGATTACAGTGACTGAGGAGACCTTCTGTGAATTTGGAATGAACATTGTATGACATATGCAATCAAAGCAGTAGGCTGTTTTATTGCAAGATTATATATACATGCTAAATATTTCAAAATCTTACACAATACAGTAAGAACAAACTATATGAATCCTTTGAGAGCATTTGAGTGCAAACAGTTACATCCGCGAACACTGCGTTACACATTGGTCTATAATGAGACACTAAGACACTGTTAAGAAATGCTTGAGTCCCACCTGCTGGACATTTAAGTAAGTGGAGCATATCTTTTCACTTTTTCTGTTCAATCTCTTCTTAGATTGTCTATTAAATCAGACAAAAATATTCCTGTTGCTTGTTGTCGATGTCCTTCCTTTTTAAAAAAAAAAAAATCAGCCATTTGTCGATATTCAAATATAAGCATGACATTCAAAAAATTTGTTAAGGGTAAAATATTGACTGTATTAAATCATAAAAGGAATATGCTGTGTCATCAGAGATTAGGGAAACATGCTCTACTGAAATACAAGCTTCTTCACAAATTACTGGTTTCAATGTATTTCTTATTTTGAAATTTGTAATCACACAACAGCGGGACCTGCTCGGCTCTTACCGCCTGAGAAGGAGGCTGCTTTCCTGGGGGAAGCTGTAGAGTCTTTAGGACTGACCGAGTCACAGCGACTTTTAGTTTGAAATTTGCTGATTTTTATCTCTTCTTTTTACAGAGCTTTAAAGGAATGGATTTATGCTGAATGAAACTGCTGTTAAACAATTAGATAGTTTGAATTTGAGCTGCGGTGCCCATTTTTAACCACTAGATGTCCCTATTCTGCACAATCTTACAAATTGTACCTTTAAATCTTGAAAGAGGCTGAGCTATTAATCAGTTATGATTATAACACACTTCTCAAAAGTCACCTGTGATTAAGTTGTAACTGTCGCTCTTTAATGCAACTTTTACAAGCTTTGCAATTTAACGCTAATGTTAACTTTAAAAACCAACTGGACAAGCTTGCTTCTAGCTCTGGATCCTGGAGGTCTCAATTCAAAGCTTTCACAATGATGAAATGACATTTGTCTAAAATTACACACAAATGCTGTTATCAGTCTGAATTACATGTATGGGAATCAGGTCACATGAAAGCAGTTGGATGGGTGTGCTTGGGAAAGGGTCATCACTTGTTTCATCTTTGTTGGCATCTGGTGTTGGACATGGAGGTCTTCTTTAATGTTTCTAGAGTTGAAAATAAAAGATAATCTGATCAATTCCCTGGCAACAGCAATTATTACATATTGCTTCCTTGTTTTTGGCACCTAACTACCATTTATTGTTGTTGTTATTTGACACACTGATATGCACACACATAAACGCAACAATTCAACTCCTCAAAGTTAAGGTAGAAATGCTGTCCCAGCCATACATGAAACAATATAGTTCAGCATCAGATTTTCAGCAGCCATCTCACCATCACCACAATCTCTTCAGAAATCACATTCTTTAGTTACCTTCCTTACCAAGATTTTTCTGAAGATCATTTTTCTCATTGGTCAGGGCTTCAAGTTCTTCTTGCAGTTGGCCTTTCTCTCCTGTCAGTATTTTGTTACTGGCCTGTAACCGATCCTTTTCTCCCGTCAGACTGTTGTAACTGGCCTGTAACCGATCCTTTTCTCCTGTCAGACTGTTGTAACTGGCCTGTAACCGATTCTTTTCTCCTGTCAGTTTTTTGTTACTGGCCTGTAACCGATCCATTTCTCCTGTCAGACTGTTGTAACTGGCCTGTAACCGATCCTTTTCTCCTGTCAGACTGTTGTAACTGGCCTGTAATTGTTCCTTTTCTCCTGTCAGATTTTTTTGTAACAGGGCCATCTCCATTTTCCACTCAGAGTTGCTCTTGGTAACTGTGTTGACACATAAAAGAAAGTAAAGAAAATAAAGAAATATTCTCAGTCTGTATTATCTTCTCTTCTCCCCCCCCAGCATGCTAACAAAGTACTTACATAGGAAAGACAGAGTTATGACTCCAGCCAAGAGGACAAGACCCAGCAAACCTAGAACCACTGCAGCAGCTCTGCAGGAACTCTTCTTCACCCCCACAACATCTGAAAGTAAGATGTTAGTCAGTCTTTGTATTGTCATCATTATAACACATTACAGACAATAAACTGTTAATTTCTGTTAATTTGAGGTTCTTGGACAGTGTGGAGGTTTGCAATTTATACATAGATATTCAGAGGAGCAAAAGTCACCAACTGAAACCACACAAAAGCATAGAACATGCGTTTTTTTAGCTGATACGGCTTACGTTTATATTCAAGAACATATTTGCATAGCCCACACTGTGTAAAATGTCAGTAAAAACAATATGTGGTCATGTTCAAAACATTAAAATCCCCACATTTAATTGAAAATGACACAACTTGTCAAATGTTTTAACTGAAAATGTTTTATTGTTTTTAGAAAATTAAATGCCAGTCTTGAATTTGATGCCAGCAAGAAAACAATAGAAAAGTTGTGAAATGCTGGTGTAATATCTCACAATTAATCAGGTTAACTGGCAACAAAGAGCATCCCAGGCTGAGAGGCTGAGTCTGTGTAAAATAAAGTTAAAAATACATTTTCTCAGCTTAAAATGACACAGAATCTGGGAATTTCATTGTCATCATTGTCATTGTCATTTAGTAAGATTTATAAGAAATCTCTGTACGCAGAGGACACTGGATGGCCGTGATATTCAGAACTTCAGACAGCACTGCATCAAAAACAGACCATCATGGCATGATGGCTAACCTGCACATTAAGGCACCATTAGCATACATTAGCAATCTATACAGGTTTTGGATGAACATCTTTTTTTAGAGACGATCTTGCTTATTTCAGCAAACCGCATTCTCCACCTGTTACAACAAATTGGCTCTGTAGTAAAAGAGCCCGGGTGTTAAACTGGCCTGCCTGCATTCTCAACTTGTCACCTCATGTTTGCTGCATTAAAAATATAAAGTATGACAAAGGAGACCTTGAACTGTTGAGCAGCTAAAATCTTACATCATGCAAGAATGGTAAAACATCCCCTGTTCAAGATTACAGCAAAGTCTCATCAGTTCCCAGATTCTTACAGGATGTTAAAAGAAGAGGCGATAAACATGACTCTGTCCAAACTTGTTTGAAATGTGTTGCTGGTATCAAATTCAACGTTTTCAGTCATCACAGTTTGTTTTTCTTTACATTTTACACAACATAGTGATGTTTGTTGGTTTATAATTTCTTCACACACTCACAGTTTCTTCTGCTCTTTAGTTAAAACTATCAATAGACACTGACCAAAAGGTTCATACACTTGCTGTTTGACTCCCCTACATTATTGTTCCTGACACATCACGTTTCCCAAGATGTTTTTGAGAATATTGTCCATTCTGTCTGTGTGTGCCTGTGTGTATGTTTGCATGTGTTTATTACCTGAGAACGCAGGTCCAGTTATGTTTGGCTCCAGACTGTTGAGGAACATATTTTCATAAATTCTTTCTGAACTTTGCATCTCCTCTTTGCTCGTGCTGGAATGACCTGCAGGTCTCTCTACGTTGGCATATATAGACAGTTCATCCATGTTGTGCCGTGCTCTATGCAGTTTCTACACAGTTTTGTCCTGTGCCTGAAGCCATCAAAGTCTGCAGTGCGTGCAGACTAACATGTTCTAAAAAAAGGTAATTGCGTGTCTGATTCTAGTTAACAGGAAACTGCGGGTGTGAAATGTTTTAGGTGACCCTTACCCTTACCCTTTAGTTGCAGCTGCATGAAGGTGCTTTCCACTTTGGTTAGTTTGGTTAATTGCAAAATTAAAGCAACCATCTGTAGACCAAAAGGTATTAGAAGTATAGAAGTTCAGTATTCACAACTGTAGTCTTTTGCACTTTGATGATATTAGATATATTAGATAGAAGTAGGCCTATGTTTTTTTTTTTTTATTTGACTTGATTTGAACAGCTCATTGAATCACATGTTTTCTCACAAGCCCAGATGTGGTTTTATTTGACAGTTTGTGGGCTGATAAGCACTCCAGATAATCAGATGTATGTCCACAAATACTGAAAAAGTTCATAATATGTCCCCTTTAAAGACCCCCTCCGATGAAAATCGTGTTTTTTTATGTTCTTCACATGCTCATGTGGCATTTTTCTGTATAGAGTATAGACGAGATGGCCGATGAACTCGTATGTGCGGCAGCTGGTTGTAATGCTAAGAAAGATGACAATATTGGCCTTCATTACATACCAAAAAGCGCTTCTGTGAGAGAGCAGTGGATCAGCTTTCTTGATCACAGCAAGATTAAAAATAAACTGTGGTTTAGTCAGTCAGCACTTTGAACATGACTGCTTCAACAATTGGCATGCAAGAAAGACAGTGGACAGCCTGTAACTTTACTGGTAAGTTTATTAATTCAGCCGAGCCTGCCTTACAGTTAACCTTTGCTAACATTACGTTAGCTCACTATGGGGCAACAATGCCAGTGCCGTGGCAATTCTGTTGCTAACCTAACTTTAGCTGTGTTTTAAACTTCTACAGCAATGTATATTTGCGGTTTACATGGCCTTTTTTTAAATGATAGAATACGTGAATTTTTTTGGCACAGATTTTGTGATTTTGGCTAAAAACTTCACAATTTAAAGACCACTGAGGACACTTAGAAATAGCTAAAAAAAAAAAAATGATTGGAGGGGGTCTTTAAGAGATTTTGTTGCAGACAGAGGATTAACTGTAAGGCTGCATGAAGGGATATTATCAGATATGGATGTTTTTAAAGAGTGACCCATACAAAGCACCTCTAGTGGAGCTTCAGACTCTGAAAAATATAGAGCTGGAAATGAGGACAATGGATCCATTTTAATAAAAAGATCAAAGGTTTATTATTAGGAAATGCACAATAAAACAGTAAATTAAAATCTTCTTCAGTCCTTTTGTTACCTTGCTTGAGCGGGAGGGGTTTAAAGCATGTGTTGTGCAAGATGAAAAAAAACATTGTGACTCACTAGAAGGCTTAAAATAGATAAGACTGCTTGTCAAGAACTGTCACTCCCATTTCTACTCCAGTTCTAGGTGTGCTGCACTCTAAATCACACTTTCACACTTTACATCTAGCGAAATGGTTCTAATGTCCACAAAGACGTGGGTACAGCTTAGTTATGCACATGTACAGAGATATAGGACTATGAAATAGCTTCCCAGAATGTAGAGTGTGTGACATGGGAATTTTTTTGTGCAGTCAAAATTTCAGCTTTGCTGGGTTTAATATGCCGAGTTATACGATTATTATCTTTTCACAGATCCAGAAGTTTTGGTTTGTACATGATATGTCATTCCAACTGTTTTCTATATCATGGAACCTTAATTCTGCACACTCTTCTGCTTTGTTTTTATTATCATTAGGCTCTCCAGGGCCCCAGTAGCTGAAAACAAACAAACAAACAAACAAACAAACAAACAAAAACAGCAACATGTTAGGCTATGGCTATGTTCTAGTTCAATTAAAATGTTCCCTGAGATTATATAGTTATAGACTTATTTATTAATAAAACATAAACATCTAATCATCTAATCATCATTTAAATAAAAGAGTAATGTTTGAACCTTTCAGTCAGTGTAGTGCCATCCACCCATTTCCACTCTCCTTTCGTTTCTCTCTCTGTGAGTCCAATCCACATGAGCTTGTGGAATTTTCTTGAGAATTCCTTGTTTACAGAGAAAAAAGTAATCAACAAAAATAAAGCTTTCTTCAATTCATCTTGACTTCACATTCATTACATTTGAATTTCTCCTGCTGTTGTTTAACCACAAACTCATTCACGCACCTGTTCTTCTTTGCTGTCGATGATCATCAGGTCTGCACCTCTTTGCAGACAGTCATCTCTGCTGTCGTTCCAGGATTTCATGACAGAAGAAACGTAATAGAAGCTGGGATGAAAATACACCCATCCTTGTTTGAAATAGTGATCTGTCACGGATAACAGCAAAAGTCATAATGTATTAATTATCATAAAAAGGTCAGTTAATGTAATGACTCTATTACATATTATATTTAAATGATGAATAAATAATTTTATTTTATAGTGGCTTTTAAATAAACCTTTGATATTCATTTCACTAATGTGCTATGTGCTTTAAAGTCTAGTGATGTCGCAGCGTTGATGCTGTTTTGGTCTGTCTGATTGTGTTAACTTGCTCGGATGTGTGTGGTGGCTCTGGCTGCTACCATCTTGGTGGTCTTGCCTCTACCAGCTCCCCGTTATATGGCCAAAGACTTGGAACGTGGATGGAGCTGAGGCGGGTTGAATGAAGCATAGTTGCTCAAACAAGCAACCTATGTTGGCACCCACGTGTCAGTCAAAGTGGGGATGCTCTGACTTATGCATAACTGACTAACTGATAGGTGAGTTATACATAAAATCGCCCCACAGTTATGTGCTCACATGTCACAAATGTGGAAATTAGCTATAAAGATCAAAACCTGTACCAGACTGTAAACATGTTTATTTCTGCTGTGAAGTTGGCCATTTTAACATGTGACTTATGGTGATTGACAAGTCAACGGGCTGTTTGAGAAACTGCTGTTTTTGGTGTGTTTGGTGGAATTTTCTATCCTTAGGTTACACGAGGTCACGTGTGGGCCTTGAGGTCCTCAGCAGTAGTAATTGTTTGGCTTTGCTTGAGACAGCAGGTGCCAGCCTATCTCCAGACTAGAATGTGCTCACAGTAACACAAACGTGGGTAAATACATTCTCTTCGACTAATTCTAGGCGTATAGTTTTTGTGGTGTTATCTGTAGGGGTTTAAAGTCTGACCACCAGCATGAGTTCAGCAGAATGTGAGACTTTGAGAGTGTCTCTAATTCTCCGTGGCCAAGCGTCAATAAATATTACAGCATAAGACATCAGAGGCTCCTGAACACTTTCTTCCCTCCTGACCTCACCATTGACCTTTGACTTCAGCAATTTCTCCACAACATTTGGCACTTAGAGTTTGCTTCACTTCAGGTTGCTAGCTTCAAAACAAGTGCTCTGTCATACTTGCATTTTTATCGGTTGATCATACAGTGAAGAGTCTTATAATTGGTATGATGAGTTTTTCTCCTCATACTTACGAAAGTTAACCAGTTTTCCTCTCAGCTCTGCACTCTCTTTGGTCAGGTAATTGCAGCTGGCCTCTTTATCTGGTACCTTAGTGCCAGAATTGTCTGAAAGACCAGAAACAATTGAGAATTCATGGTTCAAGTAGTAATGTCAAAACAAACATTACTGGCCAGGTGGACTTGCAGCAATTTTGGACTCAGTATCTTGCTCAAGCACACTTAGAATACATAGACAGGAGGAGATTGGGGAACAAACCAAACAAACAAATCGTAATCATGTAATTCAATGTATACTGGACTACAAGCAAGTTTACAGAGTGAACACTGGGACTTGACTTTCATTTCATTTTCATGTTAGAAATATGAAGTATGATTATGAACTTCTTGTAGCACTACCAAAACTGGACATGCTAAATCTATCCCCTCTCGTACTGTCACGGACAGTACTTATTGCTGCACTAACATGTCCTATAGTTGCACTGTACCTTGATTGTATCCTTTTTTAAAAAAGTTGCTTCACATAAAAGCGTCTGCTAAATAAGTACATTTAAATGTAACGTAAGGTAACTAACTGGAAAGTCCCATCCTCTTTGTCTTCTTCTTCTCAAGTACCGTTATTATGACTTGTGATTCTCAACTTCCCCAAACTTGTCACACAATTTCTTATGCAATAATAAACAGTTATCAGAAAATGGCAACTTTGCTGAATTATGAATTGAAAGCACAAACAGAGAATTATTAGAAGAGTTGTTATGTCCTAGTCAATCAAGTGATGAATGTACATACTTAGAAACAACACAGAGAAAGTAATCAAAATGATTTTTTCCCCTAATCTTACAATAATACAGAATTTAAAAGAATATCTGAAAAGAAATACAAAAGTAGAGAGACACAGCTGAAACTGATTTACCAAGAGCAAGACGCAGGGAAATGTTGAGAGCACCTTGTAGGATACACAAGAGTCCAAAACTGACAGCAACAAGCCTGTAGACTTTCATACCTGTGTGTAAAAATCAGACAGACATATAAAATAGGTGCCCAGCGGTCTGCTGGAAGAATCAGGTTTACAGAGTTATCTGGGGAACAGTATGTAGGCCAGTGACCTGGCATCTTTTTTACCACACAAATCCAGACCAATATCTCTATAGAAGCTATAAATAAGGTAAGTAGTAGATAAATAAGGTTTACTAAATCATTAGTTAGGCAGTTCTGTAGTTCTGTATTATGATTACTTCAAATTGAACCATGTAAATTAAATGTAAACATATAAATGGCCTCCACTGCAAAAAAGACATGACATCACATGAAAGCAGGTCAATGATATTTTCACACACACACTAAAATGATAGAGAAATTGATTCTTCATTAGCTATTCTATAAATAAAATTCCGACATATATGTTTTAAAATTACACATTGCGCATCCACATTGTAGTAACTGTTCGTTAAACTGTAGATTTTCTGTCTCACCAGGATCTGCAGCAGGAACTCCACCATCCTTGCCAGAGCAGCTGTTCAGGGCATCACCTCCGGGTAAAGCATCGGTTAGATTCACATAGTCCATAGTGATCTCAGATTCTTCTTTATGGACAAACCTCACCATATTTCACTTGCTGAGTGGAGAGTGACAATGGATAATGTGTCTCCTTAGAAAGAGATTGATGTGAAATGTACTTCTTCTTTTGTCCTCTGTGCCAATAAAGCAGAACGTTTTTGGGCTTCCTCATTTTTTCTGTACAACTTATATCCTTTCACTGTGACAGAATTCATACTTTTGTGTTGAATATTTTCCTTTCCCTTTGAAACAAGCACATTTTATACAATTTTATTCTTTGAGCAGTCTTGCATCATAAATTATGAATGAAGATCTACAGAGGAACCGAACCTTTGCAGAACATGTTATGAGCCCTTTATAGTTTTTTTTTTCTTTTTTTAAATATTACACACCTATTACATGTGACCACGTTTCTTTCTAATATTTGAGAATAATTACAATGTATTAAAGCAAAATTTCACCTGGTCAGCAGAGTATAAATAAAAAGGGAAATAATACGTAGTCATGCGGCCATGTGACAAAAAAAATTACAACATGGTTGATGACGAAAGTGTGTCAAAGCTTGAGGGAATACACCAACAGGGCCGACCCTAGGCTTTTGGTGGCCCTGGATTTTGTTTGTTGTTCCAAAACACTTTCAGTGAATTGCCATATTGAACACACGAATAACTGAATGAACACAAACACACACTCACTTATATACCTGTTAAGTTTCTAGCTATTTCACTACTACAGCTGTTTTGCTTAGTGTAGCGCAGATACACATCACTTCTCAGGTCAGGTTCAGGTTCTTCAGGTCTTTTTTTCATATTTAGTGAATGGTGGGAAATAGGGAAGTTGACAAAGCATTCATGTACCCTGGGAAATTTGTGTTCCTGTATGAAATTATGTGGTGTGCTTGTTGTGAGTGTCCAACTCTGTCGTGAGGATAGTCAGGCCCAGAAACAGCATACAGAGAGGTATGTTAGTATAGTCAATAAAGTTTATAGTATATAGTTGTCTTTGAGGAGCCAAGGTGGAGAGACAGGCTCAGCAGATGCCAGGGCTTGTTCCGTTAATTTGGCATCAAAACATAACATTGTTAAATCTCTTACATTATTTGAGGGTGGCAAGTAGCTAAAAAAGTAAATAAAGGAAAAAAAACCCCAAAATGTTTAAAAATTGTGGATCCTGCAGGATAACTTTGTCTAGTAAACAGACAAACTTGTTGTTAGAAAGCCAGTATAGAAATAGAAGAGAGGGAAAGCGATAAAGTCAACCTTTGAGGCTTGTCTTTATTGGGTGTAACATTTGTTTGGCAGCCCTGTACTGTGTGATGTTAACCAAACATAAAATCATGCTACATGACTTGATTTCACCACTGAGGAACAATCAAGCTACAGTCATTACTTTGTTTCAACCCAAAACCACTTATTGAGAATCATGATAAGTTTTAGAGTGACAAAGACGCAGAGCATCCTCGTATCTATGGAAACTCGCTGTCACACCCAAGCTATAGCCATAGTGACTCACTGCTGCCTGCGTGCTCACGGTGCCATGGCAGAGAAAGAGAGACACTGTACCGCTGCCAGAAGGGCTGCTGAAGGAAACTGACCACAAAACTGACTAAGAGGTAAGGCCGTGTAAGGTCACAAATTGGCCTACAATTCACATCTATGACGCGGTTAAAAGCTGATTCACACCTGATAACATCGCAGTGTGGAAATAGGACATTGACAGCACACAGACAGATAAGCAGCACCGCCTAGCAGTGAGTTATTCAGACCACCAGGAGGAAAGCAAGAAAAACTGATCTGGGGGCTAATCTGTGGGTCTCACAGTCCTAACATGAGAGTTTACAGCCCCTGAGCGAGACAGTCAACTTAACACAGAGTGTGAACAGTGAACAATGTAGAAAGTTACACTAATTTTGTGCACTTCCTTTGCAGTTGTAGATCTAAGCGTTGCATGTGTGTTGAAGCAGCGGTCAGTCATGTGGCCCAACAAAGTGAAATTATTCTATCAAATTGTTATTTTACATGATGGTTATCAGGTATAATGCTTGAACCAATGCTTTTCTCTTTGTGTGTCTTCTGCTGTGCTCACAAATAACAATAAACAGTAATAACTTGCAATTCTGAAGAAAAAGAACAGGATGTTTTCAAGACTAGTCTAGTGTAGCATCACACTACGTCAAGGAAATTAAATCATATAGAATTCAAAGAATGTGAAACCACAACTACTATATTCACTCGGGATACAGGAAAATGTGCCAACAACAACAGTTTAACAAAATTGTACATATGATAGTTTAATATGAGCTGACATATGCTATAGTATATGCACAGATTTGTAAATCTGGTGTAAGAAAGTTCACGCATAGTTCTTTCCCTATGCGGCTGTTGAAATACCGAGGTTGTAAGAGTGTGGTGTGTGGTACACAGTTGTGAAAAGGATAGGTGTTACATACGTGCATATACACAATTTCACCTAGGAAAATATACACCGTGATGCAACTTCTTCTTTTGTCGTAGTAGTCCTGGCTCATGCTTTTGAATTTTAATACAAATATAGGTAACAAATAAACATGCAGGCACCTTCTCCCACCATGCATCACAATGGAGCTCAGTCCAAGTACAGTCAGGAAGACTATCTTCTTACCTTTATTCCTCTTTCATCCACACTTTTCTCTTTCTCTGTGTATTTGTATTTCATGTTTATTTGATAGGGACAGATAGAGTTCGGTTTGAGCTCATCAGAAGTCCACTCAAATCCAGATCTTCAGCATTCGTTGGTTGAGAATGGCCTGGCTTATAAAATAGTAAAACACTGACGGGAACCATTTTTCTTAAGAACTTAATACTTTAAGTACATTTTTCTGGTGACACTTACGTACTTTTACTTAAGTCAATGACCTGTATACACCTTCCACGATTGACTCCAATATTTTTTTTTTTCCATAGGTGCATGAAGATGACTTTTAGGGGGAATTATGAGAAACGACACTGTATATTAGAGTAGAACTACAAAGGTAAAAGGTAGATGAATTATATGTAACAGTTTGTTCCTCCCTCGTGTAAACCATGATGTAATGAGAGCATTAGCTCATTCTTGATGTAGACACACATAAAAGAGGAAACAAAAAGTTCTCTGGTCAGATTATTCTACAGAACTTGACTAGTCAAGAAATATTAAGATAACCAGAGGGATGCAGCAAATGGAGACAGCAGATTATGTTAATGAGAGACCAAGATGTGGACAGAAACACGATGGGGATAAACATCAAACAGGTAATTACACACATTTTGAGAGAAAGATTACACGTTCTCTCAAAATCTATCTAATCTATCTATCTATCTACAGGTTAGGTACTTTAATATTTAATTACAACAACAATTTCTTAAATATGACAATATGATGTGAACCTATTTTAATTTGCTAAATAAAGGTTATTTTTCTTGTTGTATTGATTTTACAGAGAGAAGACTCTGTCAGCTACTTTTCCTCAGCTTTGGCCTGCTGTGTATCACACAAGCCACTCTCAATATTGTTCTACGCCTTACTTGTGAGTATAAATTCATGGCATTATGTATCTTCCAATAACTCTGCAGTATTGCATGATTAGACATGTTGCTGCCCATCATATTTTGCAATTTGCTGTCAAACAAAACCTGGAAAATATTTTTGATTGAAATATTTTTGTGTCATTATTTTGAATTTAGCTTTCTGTTTCAGTACACTCAAGCAACGAATCAACCCCCTTGCGTTGCAATGCAACTAATTTTAGTGACCAGAACACGTTGATGGAGGTACAGGATTGTGAGGGAAGAAGGAATGATCAGTACAACAGACTGCAGGAAAAATTCAACGCCTTGACCAAAGACATAAATGAGTGTGAAAACAGAAACACTGTCCTTAACAACAGGATAAAGAAGGTGCAGGAGGAGATGGACAGACTGAAGGGTGAGAACAAAATCAAGCTATGAAGAAAAAAGGAAGAGGAACTATAGTTGAGGTCGAAGCCTCCTCTAAAGCCACTGAATATAGCCATTGAAAAAAAATGAAGACTAAGGCACTAGATGTTACAATACAAATACATTTATTTACTGTTATTCTTTTATTTTTGTCTATTCTATTAATTTTAATGACTTCCTCCATAATCCCATAGCTGTTCACATGCTATTCATTTCAGAGATGTGATAAAGCAACATACACAGCATAAACATGGCAATCATGACAAGGAAAGTGGACAGCTGTTCAATTCATTGTCAAAGCTAGCTTTACATTTGTGCTCAGTATTTCCCCGTTCAAATGCCTCAGAATCAAATCTGTAATGTGTCATTTATTTATCTTGTTCTCCAGGGCGGACTCAGTGGTGTCTTCCAGATTGGAGACCGATAAATTCCAGATGTTACTTTATCTCCAATGAGAGTAAAACATGGTCAGAAAGCAGAAAATACTGCCAGACTAAAGGTGCTGACTTGGTGGTGATCAACAGTGAGGAGGAACAGGTAGCTACAGTAAATCTGTGTCTGACTCTGTATGCATGTTAGTATCACAGTCATGTTGTTGAAAGAGAACTTTTTAAGTCATAATTACATTTTCTATTATCTTGGTCAATAGAAGGCCTTGTATCGTCTGGATGGGGATGCTTATCTCTTGTTCTGGATTGGTCTGTATGACGTGGCTGGGACCTTCAAATGGGTGGACAGATCTGCACTAACCAAACAGTAAGTCTTTCATAATAACCCTGAATGTTTCTACCAAGTGGTACCCTCCATGGTTGGGAAATGAAGCCTAGTGCTAAAAACTGTTCTTCAAGCGGCCATTTGAGGCTGGCTACAGAACATTTCAGCCTCCGTAAGCACCTGTATTTGAATGAGTTGAATGAAAAAAACAACTTTAACCCATGCCTGAATACTTTTTTTAAATTTATTTTGAGAGCTGAGCTGGCAGGATATGGAAGGTAATGCCTAAACCGAAACAAATCAAACAAAAAATAAGTGTCAAACCCTTGTCTAGCTGTAAACAGCTTGAACAGCCCCTTCAGCAATAGACTGCTACTCTCATCATTTCGAAAGGAGCGTTTATTCTTTCTTGTGAGTAATTTCCTATGAACCTTGTGTGTAACTACACCCAGTCTTTTCGCATTTTATTTCTCTCTCCAGTCATCAGACACCATGAATACTGTAAAGAAATAAAGGATATAAACATTTTCAGACAGACTGTCACAGCTAGTGTCAGACATTGACCAGGCTCGAAACATGTTATCATAACAGAAAAGTGATAAAATTACTGAAATATATCACATTGTCCGTATTAAAATACATAAACCTTTACATCACAGGTATATATAACTACTGTGTGAACTATTAAAGTAGTACTTTTAATGCATTAAAGACTATTAATGTTACCACATTTAACAAATCTGTTTATTACATTAATTGAATAACTATTGATTGTATAACATAAAAAATCTAAACAACACCATGAAACCTGTCTCTAAGACAGTTACATTGTTTATACAAGCTGCTGTGACAAGTGAATTTTCCTGGAGTGGGAGCATTAAAGTCTATCTTATCTTATCTTAACACTTGACACTGACATTCACGGACACACCATGAGAAAAAGCCTCCCTTAGCCCTTAGGCTTTTGCACATAGATTTGGCAGGCTTATGCTGCTCTCTGCTGGACAACAATGAAATACAATATACTGAAAGCTGAAAAATAACTTAACACATTTTTTTGTTTGATTATGACACAGGAAACCTCAGGAATATTAGACCCAATTACACAATTAAGCTAACTAGATCCAGTTAAAGAGAGAGCAACAACACTGGTAGCACCTTGATGCGAAACTGAAAAGGAGAAGCAATACATGTAATTTCCCCTGTACTTCACAGTTGACATGCATCGTCTTGCCTCAAAAAACAAAACAAAACAAAACAAAACAAAACAAAACAAAACAAAACAAAACAAAACAAAACAAAACAAACAAAAAACAACAAAAACAAAACTAAACAAAAACAAACAAAAACAACAAAAACAAAACAAACAAACAAACAAACAAACAAAAAAACAAAAACAAAAAACAAACAAAAACAAAACAAAACAAAACAAACAAACAAAAAACAAAAAATGAATGAAGAAAGGTGAAACAGGAAACATGTGGGAAAAGGAGTGGACCCTACTCAGTCCAGTTAAACTAGATTTAGATCTAGCTGGACTTGGTTGCCAAGTTCGATCTTAGTCATTAAGAACCAGGTGGATGCGGAAAGGTCTACTTGACTTGCACACAAGCAAGCTGCAGGTTTTAAACATTAATTTACATTGTTGAATTATTAAATCTGCCTTAATCCTTACTATGTCAAAAAGAACCTGAAGATGGCAGCTTAGTAAGGAGCTTAGCCAAGTAGTGAGCGTTGGCTTCCATGTTGCTCAATGGGTCTGGTGGAGTTGTTTTACTAGTTGTTGTATAATTTTTGTGTCTTCGAATAATTTTGCAGTGTTTGGCCGCAGTAGGTTTTGACATATCCATGCCGAGTTTTACCGAAAGTATTTGGCAGTAGATAGGTTTTTATTTTTTTCAAAGAAATGGTGCGTGGCTGCACGGAGCCTCCTCACTAATACCTGAAGTGCTAGGTGAGCTGAACAGCACAACCAAGAATTATGTATACTAGAAAATCAAATTAAAAAAGCTGAAACTGAATTTTAGAACGATAACAACCCTACAAAATTATGTAATATATCTGTTATGAGAGCTAATTGTGATAAGCTAACAACTGATAAAGTCGCTGAAACAAACATACTATGACCAAGAGGAAATAGCAGGTATTATTGGCCTGCAGGATAAAGAAAATGCAAGCTGAAAGAACAATTAATAATGATGAATCAAACTCTGACAACTTAACTATGGACCCCTTGGGGATAAATAACAACTTTAGAGATTTTTATACATTGTTCTACAAATCTGAATGTACAGAAAATAGAGAAGCAGAGAACACATTTCTTTACCAGTTGCAATTTCCGACTATATCAGACAACGATAAAATAGATAGACTATATAGACTACATATAGATAGACTAGACAGTCCATTAACAAAAAAAGAACTTGATGAAGCTATAGGAGATATTAGCCATTAAGGTTAGCCATAATAACCTTAATCTTAAAACCAAATAAGCCCCCAACAGAATGCTTGTCTTACAGGCCAATTAGTTTATTACTAATGGGAGGTGACCCTAAAGTTCTTTGCAAAGTGCTCTCTACAAAATTAGATAAATATCTCCCTCGGTTGATTATTGATGATCAGCAAGGTTTTGTACAAAAATGACAAGGATATCACAATATCCGAAGAGTTTTGAATGTACTACATGCGAAACATGATGCAAAAGACCCAGCAAAGCTGTCAGTTGATGCGTGCCAAGCATTTGATAGGACAGAATGGGATTATCTTTTAAGTACTTTCAAGATTTGGGTTAGGGAAAACGTTTCTCAAATGGCTCCAACTGCTGTACACAAACCCAACCATGGAGATTCTAACCAACTGTACCATCTCAAAACCCATTAGTCACTGCATGTCTGTATTTGTGTAAATCTGGGCTTTACCTAAAAGAAAATTGTAAGTGATATTGGGAAAAATATTTATTTAATTTGTATGCTACCTTACATTGGTGCAAGGGGTTGAAGGTGTGTATGTGTGAGTATGGGTGGCTTTGTAATGTAAGTACGTGTAGTCTAACGTCCCCCCCCCCCCCCCCTTTGTGTCATGGTACACAAAGTGCTGTAACTATGCTGTCATTTTTGTACTGTCATTTAGATTTTGGCAGATTGGCCAGCCGGATCATGGTGGTGTCAACAACAGAGAGGACTGTGTGGAGATGTACCATTTCAACCCAGAGCTGGCCAACTGGAATGACGCCCCCTGTGAAAGCAAGCGGCGCTGGCTGTGTGAGGGATCCATGTTTACCATCACTCCATGAACTGAAGAACATGATATCATGTGAATGTACATGTCAGTTACAATGTGCTTTTTGCATTCATTAGTACTAAGATCTTCACATTTAAAAGTATTTGGAACAAAACGTGACGACAATGCAAATAACATCAATTACAAAAATAAATAGAATTAAGAATAAAACAACAAAACAAGTTGATTAAATGTAAAACAAAGAAAAAAATCCCCCAAACTGTCAGCTACTTATATATGACAGCCTTTGTGGCATACATTGTGTTGCTACAACTGCCATACACTTTGTGCTAAATTGTAAGTATGTCATGTATGATTTCTGGTAGATGATTGTCTTTGATTCCCTGCTTTATTGCCAACACAGTGTGAATTAATAGAAATAAAAAGATCAGTTTAGAATAAATTGTAATGGAACTATATCCTGATTTACCCTCTGAGGACTTATTGATTGCCAGATTATATGGATATGAATTTAAGTTTGCATGTTGAAATTTCTCAGGGGAGGTTCAGATATGATTTAGATTGAACAAGTACAACTCAAGGTGGTAGAACAGATAGGTGGGCATTTGTTCTGCATCCTTCAGACCTTTATTATTCTGACTAGGGAGAAACTGATCGTTGAGGAACAGAGATAAAAGGACGTCATTCCCTATTCAGAAACCCACAGAATACTAGTGAATCAGCTCCCTACTATCCTCACATTAATAAATCAAGAAAGCAGACATAATGTCTTCAATTCATAATAATTCAAGTTTTGCCAGCATAGAAGAAGCTTCAAATATGGAAGAGGCTAAATATGTGTGCTTCAGTGAAAAGGCCCACATGAAGTGACACTAGGAGCAAAGCCATAGTCTCATAGAAATGTAAATAAAGTTCATTTGGAGGACATTTTTTGCTGTAATTTTGGCAACATGGTGGCAACAGGGAAGGTCCATATTATATATGATTTTACATATGGAAGTTTTGTTAATTACAAAAATATACCTAGTAGTTTAAATGATGAAGTAACCAAAATCTTTAAAAAAGAAAACATCTAGACTAGATTATTTTAAGTATTCCCAAAAACTGTAGATGTGATTAATACGTGATTAAGCACAATTCAACACAGCAAAGGAGTAAGTTCTTTAGTGAGGAGTGAGGCGGCTCTTAAAAGAGCCTTTGTGGTTGTTGGATGAGCAGAGGGTTTAAGCGCGCTCTCCACGGATGCGGCGGGCCAGCTGAATGTCTTTGGGCATGATGGTGACTCTCTTGGCGTGGATGGCGCAGAGGTTGGTGTCCTCAAAGAGGCCGACCAGGTAAGCCTCGCTGGCCTCCTGCAGAGCCATGACAGCGGAGCTCTGGAAGCGCAGGTCGGTCTTGAAGTCCTGAGCGATTTCTCTGACGAGGCGCTGGAAGGGCAGCTTGCGGATGAGCAGCTCGGTGACTCTGCAACGACGGATCCCCGGAGAGCCACGGCACCGGGCCTGTAACGGTGAGGTTTCTGACGCCGCCGGTGGTCGGGCGCTCTACGGCAGCCTGTGGCTAGCTGCTCCGGGGGCCTTTGCCTCCGGTGGATTTACGAGCGGTCGCTTGGTTCCTGGCGCATCGTTCTTCTTTCTCTGAACAGGAGAAAAATGTATAAAGAGAGGAGACACGCTGTTTCCAACCGTGGAGAGAGCGGTTGTAAATGATGAGCCGCTGCTTCAGACCTCCGGCTCCTGATTGGTTATAGGGCCTCCCTGCTGAGCTCAGCACCGCCTTTGAGGAGCGACCCACCGCCCAAATCTCCGCTGCTTATTGCCGCAAATCAGTAGAAAGAAGTCCGCCAAAATCCAAAGCGGTTCTCTAGAAACCTGTTTTCTGGTTGGTGTGTCAAGTATCCGCTCACACCCACCCCGCGCTCCGTGTGAAAGAGAACGGAGGGTTGTGTCAGTAGTCGCCACTTTTCTCTGAGTCGTAATCAGAAAGTATCTTGTGAAAATGAGTGGAAGAGGCAAAACCGGTGGCAAAGCTAGAGCTAAGGCGAAGACCTGCTCATCCCGTGCCGGGCTTCAGTTCCCCGTCGGTCGTGTCCAGGTTGCCCAAAGGCAACTATGCCGAGCGTGCCGGTGCGCTGGTGCCCCGTTCACCTGGCGGCCGTGCTGGAGGCCTGACCGCTGAGGATCCTGGAGTTGGCTGGAAACGCTGCGCTCGCGACACAAGAAGACACTCGTATCATCCCGTCACCTGCAGCTGGCTGTCCGGCAACGACGAGAGCTTCAACAAACTGCTGGGTGAGCCACCAATGCCTTCAGCGGTAAAGGTTCCAACATCCAGGCTGGCCTTCTGGGCCCAAGAAGACCGAGAAGCCCGCCAAGGCCGGCAACCTGCTCGCACTAAACAACACAAAGGTTCTCTTTAAGAGCCACCACACATTCAGCAAAGAGCTGTTTCGCGTCTGTGACTCGAAATGAACAAAGCTGAAAGAATGAGATTTAAATAGATTCAGTTCATTAGCTAAACTTTAAGGAAATAACAAGCAAACAAGCGGATTGAACTACAAAACCCTTAATTAGAACTACTAAATTTAATATACTTGACGTCCAATTTACCCAAATGACTAAGTGACACACATATTAAGTATAAACACAAACAGAGGTTCTTGGGTAGTAGAGAAGTAGTGGTTTCTGTATTGCACTGATAATGTATGAATCAAACTCGTAGTAAAATATTGTATAAAGCACTCTGAAACAAACTATTTATATCTGATAGCAGAAAATCCACATTTCAATTAAATAGTGTACATAAATTATCAACCGACGCCGAAGGGCTAGTGGGAAGTACTCAAATATACAAGAGGTGAAGCATTTATTTAAAATGAAATGTATAACCCTCCTACAGACTTTTGTCAGTTCTAGCACCAATATAATGACACTCATTTCTCTCCAAAATGTTTTCAAATAGCTGGTGGTGCCCAGAAACAGGCCACAGATCTGGCACAGATCGCCATGCAAAAGGCCCAAACATCCAGGCTGTTCTTCTGCCCAAGAAGACCCCTAAGAAGCCCGCCAAGGCTGGGCAAACTGTCTCACTCCTGGAAACAACTCAAAGGCTCTTTTAAGAGCCACCCACACTCTGTTAAAGAGCTGTTTCTCGTGTCTGTGACTCAAAATTAACTTGAACAAGAGCAGAAAATTTGACCTAAAGCCGACAGACTTTTAATTTCCATGAAATACACATTTCTACACTGCAAAATATTCCAAAATCGATATGTAACAATTTAAACCAGTACAGTGACTTATGCTTGTGTAGATCATTGCAATGAATTCAACTAAAACATCTACTTTTAGCAGGATGTTTGGGTAATTGTTTATGAATAATTCATATTTCACTGCAAGAGAATATAGGTACATTGTTTTCATGGGGTGAAATTGAGTTCCATATATAAACACCACAAATCATGCTTGTATCATCACAGAGAACATGTTGATTAACTAATTCAATTCTAGTTTCATTATTTCCAACCAATTATAATTCCGATGTTGACTTTTTTTTAAAATTCGACATTGAGCACGTAGCTGAGCTCTTGTTTTCTCTCTCCTGATACTGTAAATTGTCATTCATTTTCTACAGTCTAATTTAATTGTATGTAGTTTTTTGACCTGAGTTTGTAGTTTTTTACTTAATTTAATAGTTTTATATTCCTAAAAAATGTTGTTACTGATGAACAATTTCATCAAGATCCAAAGCAGTATTCATTCATGAAGGATTCATTTGAAAATACTGTAATCAATACATATTACCGCACTCCTATAACCGCTATTTCTTAGAATAAAAGTGGTATTATCCTAAGTGTGCTGGCATTAGGAATTATACAATACAGCCGAAGCTCGCTAGTAGGTGTTTAGTCATCATTTGGTGTGTGTGTGTGGGATGTACACAATAGCACTTTTGCGACTGCATTTTTCTAAGCTTCTAACAAACTTTGTGCCACAAACCTGAACTAGATGATCTGGAGAGCTTCCGTCAAACACCAGAACAAAAGGTAGGTATGCCGTCTTGTCAATTTGGCATCAATATACGAATTCATTTAATTTAATAAATATAACTAACTAGTCCTAATAAGTAATTCTGCAACACTTCTAGTTAACAATATAGCAGAGCAGCCTAATTAATGATAACATTCCTGTGTGCAGCCGTTTTGTCAGGACGTTGCACGTAAGGGATTGAGCTCACTTTCTGGGTGCTGCCTCTTGGCTTTGGGCTTGGCAGCCTTCATGGAGCTTGGCTGCAGGGGCCTATTGCAGCCTTTAGGGCCTGCATCTTCTTAGGCCTTGGCGGGCTTCAGGCTCTGGCTGCTTTCTTGATGCATGTGGGCTTCAGCCTTGGGACTTTACAGTGGTTTTCTTGCTTGGCTTGGCCTTTAGGGTGTTGGCTTTGGTTGTAGCTTTGGCTTAGGAGCGGCTTTCTTGCCAGCTTCTTTACTATGGTCTGTTGCCTTCCTGTTGATCTTGAAGGAACCGGATGCGCCGGTGCCTCTTGATCTAATTCAGAGTCCCTTTGCCACCAGAGCCTTAATACACCTGAGAATGCGCCTTGTTCTTTCTCCTCCAGACAACCTCCGGCATTGTATTTCTTGACCTGCAGCCAGGGACATGCCATGCGCCCTTGATGTGGACATGACTTGAGATGAGGTCTCTGACGCCAGCCAGCCTTCTGTTTGGTCACCTTCTTCTGGCTGCTTTAATGATGTGGCGGCTGAGCTGGAGCCACTTCACATCTATCTGTCTGCTCAGGGACAACACGAGAGTGTGAGTGGACTGTTGGAAGTCAGAGCAGCGAGGCTGCACCTCACTGACACCATGAGGTTCAGGAGGACTAACCCAGCCCGTGGCTCCTCTGCAGTGAACGTTGCAAGCACAATTTGTGTTTTCTCTCCCATCATAAAACACCAACTAAATGGGAGGTTGAAGGCTGACAGTGAAGGGTTTGATAGCGGACTTGTGTCTGGTGTTCAGGTCATGTAGAGCTCTGATGTTTGCATTTTGTTTGGGAGCTCAAACTCATGAGATCACTGTCGTGACCAGTTCTCTGCTCGGCTTATTTCACACCATTTCTCTCCAAAATGTTTTAAATCAACCAGAGTTCCATCAAAGTCTGTTTTTCCAGCTGCTCCATGTTTAACTGAGACTCAAAGTAAAACAACCATCTGCTGACACTGTTTAACAGCAGTTATTCTGCAGTGAAAACACAGTGAGGATGCACACGAGGCTTAAGGTCATCGACGACTTCTTTATCAGAGCTGTTTCACTGTGGCTGTGAAATATTTCTTCCATGAGGACTATTTAATATGAATAAACCGTTAATGATTAACTATCATCATTATGGATACAACAAATATACAGCAATATATTTAATAATTTATTATGGCTGAATATTAATAAAGCTTTATCATGTATCACACAACCGTGATAAACGCCTGATGCTAAAATTGGAGATTTAATAATACTTTTCAAAAAATCTGTGTACCTACAGTTTATCTTTCTATATAAGATAAAGAGTTTTATCCAAAATGATTAGGAAATCATACAGACACTACTTTTGATGTACTAGCTGGTCATTACAGAAAGTTGCATTAGGGGCAGGGTGCAATATAAATTATGTTAACATTTAAAAGGGGACAAAGGTTATGAGGCACTGATAGTGTAGAGATATAGTTTACATTACACATATAACAAAAGATAAGTCAGCAGTGTTGGTTTCTACATTCAACTTGTTGGGCAACAGTTGAGTGCAACAAATACTCTTAATGATTCTTCCAGCAAAGCAAGAGAGTTATATTAGAATGCTAATCAAACTAGAGCTTATTTGTACTTTACTGACATAACAATGGCAAAAATATAGAGATCTATAAAGGCCATACCTTCTGTGTCTGAGAGAACAAGTCTGCAAACAGGACTCAATGAGGCCACAGCTGTAAAAGAAATCCTACCAGAACAGACTTGTGACTGACACTGGTACCATGAGATTCACTCAATCATTTTCACAGCAGTATAATATTCCATATAAGATATTTATTGTGTATTTGCATCCTATTGTAAAAATCCAGTCTTGAATTATCAAACTGAACCAAGACTCAGCCTGTTTGGAGCTAATGTTAGACTAAGTCAAGTGTGGTTTATTTTACAACCTTGAAACACAAATGTTTTCTGCGCCAGCAACCAATACGGAGAGTAAAATATTTCCAATAAACAAAGCAAAGGAGAAACTTCTGTGTATTGTTGTATAACAGCAGCTTAGAATTCAGACTGTCAGAAGTGGAGATGGTGCATGCTTTGTTAGGGTCAATGTGGCTTCGGTGACAGGAACTTTCATTCAAAAGTAACATGGTGATGCAGTGACTATAAAGGTGGTAAACGAACTCTAATGTAAAAAGATTTTTCTGCTTTCTTTGGAAAGTTCTCTATAAGTTGAGTCAGCTGTATAGACTGCAAAACGCAGATTAATTTCTTTCGCAAAAAAAGGCCAAATATAAGCTTAAAGAGCAGACACTGTGTTTAGATGAGCAAGCTTTGACAATCCGTACTTCGAGTGCAAGATTACCAAACTTCCAGGGTAATAATCAGTTCTGTCTGGGAGACTAGACAGAAAGTATAAAGCTTTAAAGACCCCCTCCCTCAACAGCGTTTACCAGTCATACGGGATCACGTGCTGATCCCCAATGTTAACTGACATGTTGGTGTGCGCGTGTTTGAGGTTCGATAAAGGAGGAAGTTTGCTCTTAAGTAGTAAGTGTGTGTCTTTAAAAGGACCTTTGGTTTGCAGTAAAATCCAGTTTAGCCGCCAGTGCTGGAGAGTGCGTCCCCTGCCTCTTGAGGAGTATTGGACCACATCCATGGCAGTGACGGTCTTTCTCTTGGCGTGCTTCGGTGTAGGTGACGGCATCACGGATGACGTTCTCCAGAAAAAACCTTCGAACACACCACGAGTCTCCTGTGGATGAGGCGGAGATACGTTTAACTCCACCACGGCGAGCCAGACGGCGAGAAAATGGGTTTGCGATTCCCTGATGTTATCACGAGAACTTACGGTGACGCTTGGCGCCTCCCTTTACCAAGTCCTTTCCTCCCTTTCCGCGACCACTCATTTTTACTGTTCAGATGGTTACTGTACAATAATATCAGTCTG
The DNA here is from genome assembly GCA_028641955.1 of Protonibea diacanthus. Taxonomy (NCBI): domain Eukaryota; kingdom Metazoa; phylum Chordata; class Actinopteri; family Sciaenidae; genus Protonibea; species Protonibea diacanthus. Next base: position 17,750,360 of record CM053977.1, on the reverse strand, counting down.
CAGTACCCCCAGCTATTTACAGCTTGTCTGAGGACGTGATAGAAAACAGAGGCGGGCCTAGTGTTTTTCTTCTTTGGTCTTTCATGATGTTGATGACGTTAACTCTTCGGCGCCACCTACCGGAAACAACCGCATTCATCCATGGCCAACATGTCTCCCGTAAGACCCTTGGAAGCAAAAGAAAAGCTCAAGTGAAAGGTCATTGGAGTTATTTAATTTTTCACCAGAGTTAATTACGAATGAGCTGTTTCATTTAGTCATGTGTAAATTGGCTCATCCAGCTTCAACCAAGCTGTAATGTGTCAATTAGAACCTCGGACAGCCGTACAGCCCCAAGGGTTCTCACTATGGTGTGAGGACCGTGAAGTTTACCTGGCTATGCTTTGATTATGCTTCAAAGGCCAGCCATTTGATTTAGTTGCCATTATTACTATCATTTACAATCATTTTCATTGAATCAGATGAAAAACATAATTTAACATAACAAAACAAAACCAGGCCTTGCACATGTAGTTTCAACTGAGAAGCCACAGAGGCATTTGGTTGAGAGAAACTGAGGAACATGGTCGAAACTTCAGAGTCCCACTAAGGAGCCAAGGAGTGAGACACTGGTCTGTGGTCTCTGTACACCCAGGAAAAGTTTAATTGATAGCCACATAGCACATAGAGACATACTGCACTTAAGTCCTGCTGAACACCTCAGTGACTGTATTGTGAAGGTGCTCAGTTCTGTCTGCCTGACACACATTAAAGCTGCCCATGGCTGCACCATATATGCCCCCAAATTAGTTAGTTTCTTCATAAAGTCCCAGAGGCCTGGAGAGATGGAAAATTGCAGCTAATCACTGCAGACCGAATGACACGCAGCAGTCTGCCCTTGTCTCTGCCAGCAGAAGCATACCCGATGGTGATGGAGGAGGAGGATGGACCCAGTGATGGCTGTGTAGAAGTGCACCATCATTGTTCTTTGGCAGGTGGGAGCTGATATTCAGCCCCAAGTCCGTGAGGAAGTCAGAAAAGGAGCTCATGGTGTCAATTGTGATCCCGGCATATAGCATCCCGTGGAATCCAAGTGCTGGTGGATGTAGTGGAGGGTCGTTGATCTGCATCGTTGCCTACAGACCTGTTGGCCCTGTAGGCAAACTGCAGGGGGTTCAGGCAATAAAGATGATTTTCAGGTGTGAAAGCACAAGGACTCTCTAGTGTAAAATTTCATGAATGCTGCTTAATTGACTGAGTGCCAAAGTGTTTCAAACTGGTTTTTTTTTCCTGTTTTTCTTTCTTCCATGCTTTCAGAACTATGGTTTGAGTATATAACAAATATGTAGACTGGAATACTACATGATTCAGAAACTGCTAAGTTGATATAATATGAAAATGCAATTTGGAAACATTTATTCACTGGAAGCAGAACCGTTTAAGGTGAAGTATAATAAAATTCAAGATAATATAACTTTTGAAACTGAACGTACATATAATCGCAATCCTAATGCTCTAAAACAGAGAGGAGCACAATGTTGAGCGCCTGTTTCTTTAAGGATGGCTTGACTGACGAGCGCAGGATGGGAGGTAAGTTGGCTGCCTGCACTTGTAACAGTAAGACTTAGGAGTAAAACAAAGTGTGAAACTTATATACAATATAACAATATAACTGTGAAACTTGTAGCAATGTGAAACTTTTAGAAAAGGTATCATATGACCGTTTGAAACCTATAACAGTGCTAAATATATAAAACTTATTAATAGAGAGTTAAAAGATCTGTGATATAAAGGTGTAAGAAAAATTATAAAAGTTAAAAAAAAAAAAATAGTATACTAAGTAAAATAGAATCTAATAGTCATCCAGTGTGAAGAATAAACAAAAGAAAATATCTTGGCCACACAGATCAAGAACAGTAGGTGTGAGACGAGACACCATTAAAGGATGGAAAATCCCCAAATCCTGGAAAATTACAACATTGTGTCATATCAAAAGTTAAACATTGATAGGCTGGACATAGACATGAACAGACAGAGGGATTTAAATACAAGAGAAAGCCCCAAGTTAGCTTAATTCAGTCTTTACCATCATGACTGGCTTTGTATTAGTCTGTCAAGATAATAAAAGCCTATTTATACAATCCTGATGAATCCTGTGTGTTATTGTCTACTGAGGTAGAGTAACGTTATCTGACCTAATTTGTTCAGAGTTGCATCCAGTCTGCAGAACAAGAAACAAGTTGAAGATTGTAGAAGTAACAGCTCAAAGAGTTCAAAGACCACAGGGTCAGGGGAGACGGCCTGAAGCCGCTAAGTCCTGTGGTTCTGGGCTTCTGGGTAGGAATGATTGTTGGAGGTCTTGAAGAAGGCTGGCACGGACATGTCTCCAGTGAGGTGCTGAAAATGTCTGTGAACACTGGACACACCTGATCATCGTGAGTGCTAAAAGATGAGCGGGGAGACAGAACTGGTCCGTCTGCTCTCCTGGGTTCTATTTCCAAAGAGTCGTTGGACGCCCTCCGTGGATGGAAAGTCAATGAGGAGTGCAGAGGAGGAGGGGGACCCTCATGGGCATTAGTGAAGGTGCCCAGGCCCTACTGAGCTGGGGGAGGTGAGGTGATACACTGGGGCTGGTGGAGGTGCCGTGGGGGATGTTTATGGGACTGTCCCTTTGTTCTTTCAAAGCAGCAGTAAAACTCATTCGGTGTTGTTGGCCAGGCATTGGTCGTTGGGAGTGGAGGCTTTAGGATTGTAGTGTTGGTAACCTTCCTGAGCTCTTCTGACAGATGCAGAGTCAAGCTGAGAAGTGATGTTGAGCTTCAGAGCACAGTCGCTTAGCCTCTTCTACCACCTAGCTAAACTCTGTACTTTGCCTCTTAACTCTGTCCCATCCTCTCACTCCAGAAAGTTTCTGGGCCAACCTTTAGCCGTCCGAGCTGGCTCCAACCTGGCGCACAGGGAACGCAGCAAGTCCTCCCAGAAGCTGATGTAGGATGTCACATCAGCCTCTGTGTACTCATCCAGGCTGTTGGTGGCAGTCCTGAACACATCCCCAGTCACTAGAGTCTTCAAACACGCCTTTATCCTCACCTGCATGAAGACATACTTGTCCTCTCCTCACATAGTTTCTTCTATCCATTTCTCAGACTTTTTTCCATTCCCAATTCTTATCAACCTGTTTGCTCTGACTGGCTATATTGGTTGGATCATGAAAGTGAATCAATTTTGAGTGGTTGTGTTTAATCAATGACATGTCTGCTCTATTTGTGTTTACAAATTTGGGTGACGTGCATTAGAGTGCAGAATGTGTTTTGAGAATGAATGTGTTTAAGTTTTGCTGAAAAAGTGCAAGTGAGACTTCCAAATAGTGTTTTACCGTGTGAATGGTTTAAGGTATTAGATAAGAGACTGCTCAATTAGCGTAAATGAGTTCAGGGGCAACTGAGAACTCTTCTTTGTTCAGCCATTGGTTTTAGTGTTTTAGTAATTGAGAAAACTTCCTAGCCACCTTCAAGTTATTGACCTATGCACTCTACCACTGAGCCATACGCCCCAATATAACAATGTGACTTTTAATAATCAATTTTGAGTTCTGCATTGCACTGATGAATGATGTATACATGATAAACTCATAGTAAAATATTCTATGAAGATGTATAGTACTTACTCAATTGCATGCAGGTCTGATAATGAAAATTCATTTAATTAAATAGAAACTATCAACTGATACCCAAACTATTCAAATATATAATAGGTGAACCATTCATTTAAAATTAAATAGCAGACTTTCGTCAAAACAAATTCAATATACAGCATTAGAATAGAAAAAAGAATTAGTCCTTATAACAGTAACTAAATTCACATTACTCTCTATTAGCAATAACAAACAGGAATAAGCTCTTTCTGAATGATGTGCTGGCCTTAAAAGAGCCGTTTCAGGAGGACGTGAAGTTGTGAGTGGTAACACTCACTTCTTCTGGTGCGTTTCTTGTTGGCTTGGCAGCCATGAGCTTAGCTGTAGGCCTTCTTGGTTGCGGGTTTCTTGGGGCTTTGGTGGGCTTAGGCTCTTGGTTGCTTTCTTGGCCTGCTATGCAGGGGCTTGCCTTCTTGGGACTTCTTATGGCGGGCTTTGCTGCTGGCTTGGCCTTTTGGGTGTTGTGGCTTTTGGCTGCGGGCTTCTGGTTTTAGGAGCGGCTTTCTTTGTCATTATTTCTTAGCTTGGGCTCAGCTGCCTTCTTGTTGATCTTGAAAGAGCCGGAGGCCCCGGTGCCCTTGGTCTGCACCAGAGTCCCCTTTGCCACCAGAGCCCTGATGGCGACCTTAACGCGGGGCCTTGTTCTTCTCTCCACATCGTAACCCCGGCAGCCAGGAGCCTCTTCTGACTGCAGCGACACGCCGCTGCGCTCCTGATGCGGACACAGACTTGAGGATGAGGTCTCTGACGCTGGGGCCAGCCTTCGGTTTGGTCGTCTTCTAGCTGCTTAGCCGGAGCGGCGGCTGGAGCTGGAGCTACTTCGCCATGTTTTGTTCTGTTCGTTCTCAGGACAACACGGAGTGTGAGGACTGTTGGAGAGTCTAGAGCAGCGAGGCTGCACTTAAACACACCATGAGAACCGTGGAGACTCAACAAAGCCTGTGGCTCCTCTGTGCAGTGTGAATTGTTGTGCCACTTGTGTTTTCTCTCATCGATAAAACACTTGAAACTAAATGTGGGAGAAGAGCTGAAGGCTGACAGTGAAGGGAGCTGATAGCGGACTTAGTCTCTTGGTGTTCAGGTCGTGTAGAGCCTCTGATGCTTCCTCTGCATTTTGTTTGAGGAGCCTTCCAAACCTCGTTAATGATTCACTCGTCGACCAGCTCTGCTCGGCGACTTTTCGTTCTCATTTCTCTCCTAAAATGTTTTTAAATCAATCGGAGCTCCATCAAAGTCGTTTTCCAGCTGCTCCACATGTTTGTTCAGAGACTCAAAGAAACAACCATCTGTTGGATGATCACTTTGTAATAAAGCAGTTATTCTGCAGCAGCAACAGTGAGGATGGGTCGAGGCTTATGGTGCCAGACTTCATATCAGAGCTGCTCACCGTGGTTGTGAAATACTTTTCATGATGATTAATATTTAATATTGATGAAACAATAATAGTTCTGCCATGAACGAACAGCCAATGTTATGCATTGTACTTTATTATTGCTGAATATTATTTGATCAAAATGACCTACAGCAGCATTACTGATGAAGCTGATTCTACAGACTATACAGACTATACGGATTTTAATAGGATTCAGTTTAACACTCCTGTCAGTATTAGTGTGTAAACTTTCATCCTCGCTACGTCTGCCTTGCAACAGTGTTTAGCTTTAAGCAGAAAAGCATATATTCTATGGATAGATTATATAGAACTGAGGGGGGTCCTGGTCTGGATAAGAGGAAAGGGAAGCAGCGACATATCATGGAAGTTCGCACAGGGTCGCTGTCTACGCGGACGACAAAGTCCGTTCGACCTGAACGTCTTAATTAAACATCTAATCATTTTTAACTAGTATAGCATTTTTAACCACAGTATAGACGATCAATAGAGAACCAACAATATTCAGATCAAGAAAGAAATTAAAACTTTACTCTAATTATTAACAAATATATATTGCAGTGAAACAAAACTGGTGGGAAAACAAGCTTTGAAATAAGAAATGAAGCTCAGAAATGGAAAATAAAGATACCAATTATAAATTGAGAGTAAATATAGTCAAAACTTTCATTCTGTCCAAACTTCTCTTCCTCGCCAGTGTCTTCCCACTCCCAACAAATAATAATTAACTAAGTTAAATTTGTGTAAATTTAATATCCACGAGATCCATCAGAGAAGTCAATGAGAAATATTCTATTTAAAAAAGTAAATAAAAATAAAAAACAACAAAGAAAATATGGACTTTTAGAGCAGCAGATGGATGTGTTAAAAATATGCAAGGGAACTCTGGTTCACTGGTGACCTCTCAATGCTGAAAAAGAGGAGCTTAGACAGGGTTCATATAAATTGCAGTTTTCTCAATTGCTAAAACAGAATTTATAAAACCTTGCTCCATTTTCTGAAAATCCCCATCTTCAATACCATTTTCAAAAAACTCCTGCAAAATCAAATCCATTTCTAAAAGCAATCAAAATGATATACACTATCAAGCTGTCAGTAAACAATACAGTTCAAAAAATATAATTTAAAAAAATGATCAAAAGAGAATTTATGGTTATACATTTTTAAAAATCTCTAAAAAAATCTAATCTCAAAACAAATTTTGTTATTTTTCCAAGTCATTGTCTTTTGATGAATGAAAATATGTTCTATCATAGTAGCTCAATTTTTTTTCAGAAATTACTATCCTGCTTTGCTCTTACATTTTTGTTCTTCCTCCTCTCTACCTCTATTTTTACAGTACTGTACCCTGCATCTCACAAACTTGTCCTTTTGTCTCTGTGATACTGTAATTTTTGTTCTTTGTTTATCGAACCTGAAATCAGTCAAAAATCTATTGATCTGTCAGTACTGTAAACAAATGGAAAGTAATGTTTCAGGGCCATACAATTTGTTTATTGCAATTCTACAAAAGTACATGCAGCAGCAAATAAGAGCACGTAGTACACATACAGTGATGACCTTACAAATGCTCCACAAATAAGCTGCATATAGTGTAGTACAATAAATTTGTAGTTACAAAAATACAGTAGTATACTGTACCTGTTCTCTCTTCTCTGAATGTCCTTATTTATGGTAGATACAGAAAATCGTCTCAAATTGGGCTGCACTTCAGTTCTGCTTTCTATTGTCAGTCCATGGACAAGAACATGGTGTATGACTGTTGCTTGCAGAGATATTTCCCACCCTTTATTCTTCTCTTCTCCTCGTCCTCTCACATGGTTTCCAGTATGTTTAGACTCTCTTCATTCCCACCTTCAACAACTGTTTTCTCTCTGATCTGGCTTATATTGCTTATGTCGCATCATTTGAAACAAGTGAAATCAATTTGGAGAGAAGCATTATTTTTCCCCTCCTATTGCTTGATTTCTTCCCCAAAGATCAAATCCTTCATATCAAAAATCTAAACATGCCTTTTGATTTCACTTAAAGTTCTTCAAGCTTATGTTTGATGAACATGTTACTGTTCATCACAGTCTTAAGGACTATGGTATTTTCCTTCCACCATCACCTCATTGTATTTTTGCCACGAGGTTTAAGATATCAATAGTACATGTCGATAAAATTTATGGTGTGGCCATATGGACCAGGGCTTTTGCCAACATCTAGTTGTTTGACTGCTTGTAGAGGACTTCAAGGAAGTTGACTACAGTGAGGCTGTGGAGGATTGACTATGCTTACTCAGCTGTACTGTTTTTCTTAAGGCTTTTAAGGCTTTTTTTCTGATTCTCACTTGATTCTGCTTAGCTAACATCAGCTTCCTATTCTATCCTTCAATTTAGGATCTTCAGTACTTGTAGGAGGTAGTATGTCAGGAAAATTTTTCAGTTGCAGCACAATTCAAAGTTTTGGGGTAGCCTATTTTTCGCACAACTAACATGATGACATGACGACAACCGGAGAACCTGGGAGGTCATCTCAGCGTCTCTCAGGTGAATCCAAAACTAGGCCAAATTTGGGAGATATGGTGCAGCCATGGACAGCTTTAATGTGTGTCAGACAGACAGAACTAGAGGCACCTCTTGCACAATACAGTCACTGAAGATTGTTTGTTTAGGACTTAATTGCAGTATGTCTCTATATGCTATGTGTCCTAAATTGGCGGAATGTCCTCCTCTACACATTAGACAAGTCTTTCTCTGTTCATTTTTAAAATGCGTCTAAAGACCCATTTTTATTCTTGGCTTTAAACCCAGCATGAGATCCTTGCTTCTGTTTCTGTTTTATTATTATTTTAATACTGTCTATCATTTAACATTGTTTTTGTATTGTCTTTATAAGCTTTATGTCTTTTATTTCAGGTTCTATTTCATGTATAGCAGTTTGTGTCAATAATGGCTGTCTTAGTTGAGTAGGAGTTGAGCTGAGTTTATCAAATTAAACTTTTCCTGGGTGTAACTAAAGAGCCTTATGGGGCTGTTTGCTGTCCTGTTCTGAACTAACACATCACAGCTTATTAGTTGATGAGTCAGATTACATGACTAAATGAAAACAGCTCATTCTGTAATTAACTATAAAGTGAAAAGGTAAATAACTTCCAATAACTTTCACTTGAGCTTCTTTTCTTTTTACTTCAAAGTCTTACAGGAGACATGTTGTCCATGGATGAATGCGGCTGTTCAGTAGGTGGCGCCGAAGAGTTAACCATCCATCAACAACCTTCATGAAAGACCAAAGAAGAAGAACACTAGTCTGGCCTCTTGCTTTCTATCACGTCCTCAGAGAGCAAGCTGTAAAATAGTGGGAATAGTACAGGTGGAGGCATCAGTTGCAACCATCTGAACAGTAAAATGAGTGGTCGCGGAAAGGAGGTAAAGGACTCGCAAAGGAGGCGCCAAGCGTCACCGTAAAGTTCTCCGTGATACATCCAGGAACTGCCTTAAGCCCGCTATCATCCGCCGCCCGCCTGCCGTGGTGGAGTCAAGCGTATCTCCGGTCCATCACGAGGAGACCTGCAGGTGTGTTGAAGGTTTTCCTGAGAACGTCATCCGTGATGCAGTCACCTACACCGAGACGCCAAGAGAAAGACCGTCACCAAGTAGTGGATGTGGCTCCAGGCTCTCAAGAGGCAGGACGCACTCTCTACGGCTTCGGCGGTTAAACTCTCACCTTTCTTCACTAAAAATACCAAAGGTCCTTGCGGCCACACTTACTACTTCAAAGAGCAGACTTCCTCCTTTATCGAACCTCAAAACACGCGCACACCAACATGCTGTCAGTTAACATTAGGATCAGCACAACGATCCCGGCGACTGGTAAACGCTGTTGAGGGAGTGCTTTAGATTTGTACTTTCCTGTCTGGAGTCTCCAGACAGGAGCAGTTATTTCCTGAAGTTATGTTAATCTTACCTCAGAGTACAGTTGTCGTTTCTTTTCATCTAAACACAGTGTCTCTTTAAACTTATATTTTGGCCTTTTTTTCTCTTAGAAAAATTAATCTGTGCTTCAGTCTATACAGCTGACTCAATCTCTATAGAGAACTTTCCAAAGAAAGCAGAAAATCTTTTTTACATTAGGAGTCTGCTGACCACACCTTTAGTCCACACTTCATGTTACTTAGAATGAAGGTTCCTGTCAGAAGCCACATTGACCTAACAGCATACAACTATCTCCACTTCTGACAGTCTGAATTTGTTGCTGTTATACAACAATACACAGAAGTTCTCTTTGCTTTGTTTATTGAAACATTTATTTATTTGATTTTGGTGGCTGAAAACATTGTGTTTCAAGGTTGTAAAATAAACCACACTTGACTTATTCGCAACATTAGCTCCAAACCAGTTTACGGAAACAGGCTATCTGTGGGTTCTAGTTTGATAATTCAAGACTGATTTTACATATATATTTTGTTGTTTGTTTGCCTTCATGGAAACATAATATCCAGTGCATCATTTGTACAAATATGTACATATGGAGCTGATACACAGAGTTATAATGCCGTGAGAAAATGAGTTAAGTGAACTATGGTATAGGAGTGTCAACCACAAGTCTGTTCAGGTGGGTTTTCTTTTAAAGCAGCCAGCACACTCTGTGCAAGATCCCGTGCCGTTTCGGGCACCACCATTATTTGAAAACATTTTAGGAGAAATGAGTGTCATTATATTACTGCTGAACTGACAAAAGTCTGTTGGGGTTATACATTTCATTTAAATAAATGCTTCAATTCTTCTTTGTATATTTGAGTACTTCACTACCCTTTTCGGCGTAGTTGATAATTTATACACTATTTAATTAAATGTGGATTTTCACTATCAGACCTGCATAGATTTGAGTACTATAAGTCTTTATACAATATTTTACTACGAGTTTATCTATACATTATCAGTGCAATACAGAAACCACTACTTTCTTACTACCCTAAGAACTTCTGTTTGTGTTTGCGCGAACCTAATGACCCACTGAATTACTGGGTAAAATTGACGTCAAGAGTATTAAATTTAGTAGTTCTAATTAAGGGTTTTTGTAGTTCCAATCCGGGCTTTGCTGTTTGTTGTTTCATAAAGTTTAAATACGAACTGAATCTATTTAAATCTCATTCTTCAGCTTTGTTCATTTCGAGTCAAGAGATATGAGAAACAGCTTTGCTGATGTGTGGTGGCTCTAAAAGAGCCTTTGTGTTGTTTCCAGGAGGAGCAGGTTTACTTGGCCTTGCGCTTCGTGGGTCTTCTTGGGCAGAAGAACAGCCATGGCAGCACAATCGCCCTGAGCGCTGATGCAGGACTCCACCCAGCAGTTTGTTGAGCCTCGTCGTTGCGGGACAGCCAGCTGCAGGTGACGGGGGATGATACGAGTCTTCGGTTGGTCGCGGGCAGCGTTTCCAGCCAACCCAGGATCTCAGCGCGGTCAGGTACTCCAGCACGGCCGCCAGGTAGACGGGGGCACTGGAGACCGACACGCTCGGCATAGTTGCCTCTGCGGAGCAGCTCGTGGACACGGGCCGACGGGAACCGCTCCGCATGAGCGGGTTCGCCTTAGCTCTTAGCTTCTAAGCGCCGGTTTTGCCTCTTCCACTCATTTTTCAAGATACTTTCTATTACGACTCAGAGAAAAAGTGGCGGCTACCGACACAACCTCCGTTATATTTCCACGGAGCGCGGTGGGTGTGTGAGCGGATACTTGACACACCAACCAGAAACAGGTTTCTACAGAGGAGCCGATTTTGGCGACTTCTTTCTACTGATTTGCGGCCAATAAGCAGCGGAGATTTGGGCGGTGGGTCGCCTCAAGGCGGTGCTGAGCTCCAGCAGGAATTTCTAACCAATCAGGAGCCGGAGGTCTGAAGAAGGCCATCATTTCACAGCCGCTCTCACAGTTTAAGAGTGCGTTCTCTCTTTACTACATTTTTCTCCTGTTCAGAGAAAGAAAGAAAGAACGATGGGGCAAAGGAACCAAGCAGACCGCTCGTAAATCCACCGGAGTGCAAAGCCCCAGAAGCAAAGCTGGCCACCGCCGCCCGTAAGAGCGCTCCCGCTACCGGCGGCGTCAAGAAGCCTCACTGTTACAGGCCCGGTACCGTGGCTCAGAGAGATCCGTCGTTACCAGAAATCCACCGAGCTGCTTCATCCCGCAAGCCGCCCTCCAGCGCCTCGTCAGAGAAATCGCTCAGACTTCAAGACCGACCTGCGCTTCCCAGAGCCCGCTGTCATGGCTCTGCAGGAGGCCAGCGAGGCCACCTGGTCGGCCTCTTTGAGGACACCAACCTCTGCGCCATCCACGCCAAGAGTCACCATCATGCCCAAAGACATTCAGCTGGCCCACGCATCCGCGCGGGAGAGCGCGCTTAAACCTCTGCCTATCCAACAACCACCAAAGGCTCTTGTCACCTCACCTCACTACAAAGAACTTACTCCTCTGCTTGATCGTTTGAGCTTAAAAATAGTTGCAAAAGAAACTACAATAATTTTATACTAGATGGGAGTAGTGTGTTGTTTTTTTGTTTTTTTGTCTTTTTTTAAAACCAGCAATGTTTGTACACTGATAATTACAGTAGCCATATCCTTTGTGGAAACAGAAAAGCAAACAAATATTGCACAGTGACTTCTTCATATTTCATTGTATTTGAAAATGTTTATAAATAATAAGTGCATCTTGTTAAGTACAGTTTTGTTATAAGAAAACGGGGATCCTATAGTTCAAAACTTGATAGAGGAAAACTGAGATCAGTTTTGGATCCCAGCCAAAATTGTTAAAACAGCTGTCAGACCTAACTCAACAGAAACTGTGTTCCCCCAGGCCGCGGGGACAGAACACTGACAGGAGCCTCCCATGGCACTATCTGAACTTTTGATGAATCATGTGCTTGCTTTTGTGTGTGTGTACTATTCATGTGTATTTGAACCTACGTTTCTGTGGTGTGTGCCTGTCTCATCTGTAAATTTTCACAACGTTTCTTAAAAGTTTCCAGGTGTGGTGAGTACTGGGGAAGAGCTTAAACGGAAACGAAAGGTCAACAACACTAATTTACCACAGACGCACACACACTACCCATAAAGAGCACGCATCAAAATTGGCTACAACAGGCGCAGAGGGTGAGTTTGCTCTATTATGAATAACTGGCGGCCTGTGGGCCACATCGGGCCCACCAGATCTTTCCATCTGGTCCTCAGAAAATTACTGCATTCAGGAATAGCCTAGTGAAGAGGAAACACTAGGCTACATTTTCTTTTTCAAGTGAAATGAAACAAACGCCCTCTGAAAAGTAGTTTGTGCCATATCTAACTTCCAATCATAAATGATTACAATGCGTTTATTTGTTATTGTTTCACATTCAGAAACTTTCTTGGGCTTCATTTCTCCACAGAATGGTAAGGCCGTTTGCAAAGGCTCACGCTTGAAATAACACTAACATTCTGTCACATTTAGCTTCAAACAATGTTTAAAAAATGGTGGGAATTTTCGTGGAGTCACTCTTTTGGCACATCTACAACAAAAATTGTGTCAACTTAGAGATATTTTTAATATTTAATCTAAAATGTTAAATGTCAATGTCACTAACATTTAACTGAGGCTGTGTTCAGTGAGAAACTGGATTTTTAGAAGAGGTCTGTCAATGGTTAAAGTTTGTTGATTGCTGTCGGCAAGTGGAAAATCGGGGCTACAACCCCAAAGTGTGAACTTAACTTAAGTAAATAAAGCAGTAATTACTGAGTTGTCAAGGACAAGGGTATACTTTATTAATCACACATACAATTCAGTATAGTGCTATTTGTCCTCTGCATTTAACTCCATCCCTGAGGAGCAGTGGACAACCGCAGCACAGTGTCCGGGAACCAACTTGAACGAAATGTGGGAGAGATGGGGAATACAGTGCAGGTGCCCAGCAGGTCCGATTTAAACTCTAGCTGCTGCAGCAAGGACTAGTTTCCTGTACATGGGGTGCTGCGAAAGTTTGATTTTGAGCACGTAAAACTGGAGGGCGAAAGTTTGATAATGTTTGAGAATGTGGGTAGAGTTTCATTTGGAAAAGTAAGTCAGATCTGCAAAATTGTGTTTTATCATGTGGTGTTGAATTGTGACATAAAAAAACAAAAGACAAGAATGACAGTAGACAGTTTATTTACTAAACATTGTGTTTTTTACTCACCTTGTCTCCAACACGTTATTATCTCTCCTACAGCGTTCATTATAATTGCTTTATTAATTAATGAATTAATTTCATTATTAACATGACTTCAGCTCGCGATAATAACTATTAAATACTTTTTTGTTGTTTTGTTTTTAATTGAGCCGCTTAGCTCTTTATGAGACGTGTTGAGTTTGTCTGTTTTGATTTATAATCTGGCTCTTAAAAAGCTAAGCATTTTAATAACTTTATGTTTGGAGTCAGAACTCGCCGATTCAGCTCAGTTCTCCACAACACTTGGAGTAAGTAGAGGGGAGAGGAGTACTGACTCTGGCCAGCAGTTAACAAATTAGGTGTGTAAAGTCTGATCTCAGGCTCTCACTTGCCTTGTCAGGAGTGCCTCTATGTGCCAGATTCTTTGTTATCCTTTGTTCTCTTTTGTCCCTAGTTCTCCTCCTCCTATCCTCTTCTTTCTTTGTCTTTTCTTCGTCTCCTCCCCCCGTCTCCTCAGCGCCCTCCTACTCCTCCTCCTTGAGTTGTTGTCCTCTCCTGTTCTTTCCTATCATCCTAATCCTTGTCCTCTTTGGCTCTCAGTGTCCTCCTCTCCCTGTCGTCCCTCCTTGTCCTCGCCCTGTCCTCCTCTGCATCCTGGTCCTCATCCTTCATCCTCTGGTCCTCTCATTGTCCTTGACCTTCTCTTCCTATCCTGCCCTCTGAGTTGCTGTCTCCACTCCTGCTCCTTCTCCTGTCCTCGCCTTCCTCCTCCTCATCCTCTTTATAGAATTTGTCTGTCCCAGTTACACAGGCCATGCGCGTGGGTCTCTTAGGTGCAAGAGTTATTTGGCTTTAGTTTGGGGATCTCAACGCTAGGTGAAGCAAGATCGAAGGAACTGTATGTTGTCTTCCTAGACATAATAGATATTCTCCTACTTTTAACATAAAACAGACAACAGTGGCTCCAGACTAGAATGTGCACTAGCATGGGTAAAAACATTCTCTTTGACTATTTCTGGATGTATAGTATTTGTGGTATTGGGGCGGCCGCCCCATATGCGAAGGCTCGCTGCGGCTGGCCAGGGTTCGAGTTCCGACCCGTGGCCCTTTCCCGCACATCATTCCCCATCTCTCTCCCCACATTTCCCGTCACTCTTCAGCTTTGTCTATCAATAAAAGCTTGGAAAGACCAAAAAAAAGTATTTGTGGTGTTATCTGTAGGGGTTTAAACTCTCACTAGCAGCAGGAGTTCAGGAGGCTGTGAACTGACACCTTTGATGTACATCACAGGCTCCTGAACACTTCCTTCCCTCCTGACCTCACCATTGTCCATTGATTTCAACTATTTCTCCACAACACTCTTCACCTACCCTCCTCCTTATCCTCATCATTGTCATCACTGTCCTCCCCCTCATCATCCTTGTCCTCATCATAGTCCTTGACTTCTCCTCCTCAACAAGGAGAAGGAGGAAGAGGAGGATAATGAATCCAGGAGGAGTAGGATTTTCTTCAAAGTTAATTTCCTTTCATGATGCCTTTTTACTTTTTATATATGTACTTAAAAATGCTTTCTGCAATGTTTGATTGTTTCTTTGTCTTTGTTTCATTTTACACTTACAGGATGTGACTAGCAAAGTTACTAACTAGTAAATAACTACTAGTAAATACAAATAGCTTTTATGGGTTGGGATTACCTACTGTCTTCTAGTATATTTAGTTCATGTTGTTACTCTATTTAGAGAATAATGGGGACTCTGAAGATAAAAAATGCTATGATTGAGCTAACCAGTAAATTGACACATGACCTTCTACACTCAGTTTCATGACATTGTTCTTATTTCTGTAATAAAAATTAAGCACTAAGAGTAAAATATTTCAACGTTTTTTGTCATGAAGTCTCTTTATGTTGTTGAATGACACGAAAACAACTGAATTACACTAACATTACCCAGTACTGGTAGCCCTGTAAAAGTGTAAAGCATCATAAATTTCATTTAAAAGAATGATGAATTTCTCAAGATTTCCATCAGAGGACTACATCTCCAGCCATCTCTTCTCAAATCAACAGCTGTCCAGTCAACATTGGCAACGTAACAACAAAATGTTTACTTAGTGTTTACAGTTTTATTTGAATATACACTTCTTTTTTGAACATTATTTATAAAATTATTTGCAGTGGGGTGGGGTGGAAGTAGGGGTGGGGAGGTGGGGGAGGGGTGAGGAGAGGACAAATAAAGGGGGTGAGGGAAGGACAGGGAAGACAGGGGGAGATGATGCAGGGGAAATGGCCTGCTGGCGTTTCTTCTCTTGACATCAACCATGTGATCCAGGTGTTCGCCGAGCCGTCCCTGCCTCCGTCATTTACGTCTGTTCTAGGAGATACAAGAAAGAACAGAGTTGTATGACTTACAAGTTCATGGAGTAGCACTGAGCACAGCAAGCACAATAATGATGTAATAATTTTGGCCATTTTAATTGTAATAAAGCCAATAATGTAATAACTTGCTAATAATGTACAACATTTTTGATTCACTTCGGGAATAACATTTGCCAAAAATGTAATAAGTTATTAAGTTATTGGATGGCGATATGTTATTACACAGCATTAAAAACCTTTGATATATAATATGATATGTGAGGTTTTCTCTGACGTCAACAATGTGATCCTGATGTTCGCTGAGCGGTCCGTGCCTCCGGCCATTGCCCTGTTGTAGGAGATACAAGAAAGAACAGAGCTGTGTGTTCTACAAGTTCAAGTGGAGATAGTATGAAACACCCTGTTCCAAAAGGTCACCCATGTGGTGCCATAGTGATGCTATGAAGAAAGTGACCACACCACAATCGGCCATACCTATGAAGGAGTTTTGAAGGAATACATCAGACATTTTCAGGCTTATACTCCACTTTGAACAGTGTGTTTGTACAGGCGAGGAAGAGGTCAGCAGAAAGGCTTCTGGTCTCTTTGTGGTGAAAAGAGTGGATTTTATTCAGCTCTATCAGTCTATCATACAATAAGCCTTCAATGAATCTCAACAGTATATGGTAGTAGATAACAGAAGATTTGTCTGCAGCTATAAGGAAAGCCATCTTAACTCTGTGCTGTACCTGAGGAGCTGAACTTTAGGACTCTTTCTTCACTGTGACGGCCAGGTCAGGTTTGGGGGCACCTCAGAGACTCTCCACACAGGGCACATCAGATCTAATCTTTCTCTGCCCCGTGATTCAAACGTAGTCCGCCGAGTCTCCAGAGCCTTAGAGACAGGACTCTTGTTGAGCTGGTGACCTGTGGAGGACTCTTCATTGCGACGCCAGGTTCGGGTTCAAACACCTGAGAATTTCAGTGGGCATTGGATTCTTGAGAGGGAAGGAAGAGACAGGAGGTTAGTCATGAACAGGAACATCTTTAGATCAAGTTTAACTTCTTAACTCTTGTATGGCAACTTAATAGAACACCTTCAAAGATGTTTAACATACCAGATCAAATCTGAATCTTTCTGGGCCTGTGATTCAAACTTAGTCTGGCTGAGCTCAGAGCTCTTGCGCTCACAGAGACAGGACACTCGGGCTGAGCTTGAGACACCTGTGGAGGTCTTAGATAGAGGGGGACACAGGGGAAGAGAGGGGGGTTTAAGAGGAGGTCCTCTCTTCAGATCAACCAGTGGATCCAGGTACGCCGAGCCGTCCCTGACTCCGCCATTTACGCCTTCGTTGTAGGAGATACAAGAAAGAACAGAGTTGTATGACCCCATGTCTGGCATGGGAGAAGAACGAAACAGCATGTAGCAAACTAACAATATAATACCTGCCAATAACGTAATAATTCTTGGCCATTTTAAATGTAATAGTCAATAATGTACAACTTGCTAATGGGCTGTATTAAACATTTTTGATTTAATAAGGGAATAACATTTTGTCAATAATGTAATAAGTTATTACGTTATTGGATGGTTATTATGTTATTGTTACATTAAAATCCTCTGATATGTAATATGATATGTGATATCTCACCTCAGAGTCCTCCACAGTGAGCAGATCAGAGAACATCTTTAGATCAGCTTAACTGTCGTCCTGATGGAGCTTGGCTCTTAATTGGATTAATAAAAAGGACATTTGCATGGTAGTGAATTTGTCATGAAGACGTATATACACACACAGCCACATGAAGACACCTTGGTAGGAAGGAAAAGGTGTAAATATAAAGTGACTTAACCTCCCATTGTGCTGAGAAATCCGAAATAAAGTGTGTTAGCTAAGTTATTATTATTCCCATCAGAAAGTAAGTACCAATACTAGTCATGTGAACAAACAGACAGTAAAGAGTGTCTATTACAGATACTGGTCAGACAGAAAAACACTGGAGACTTACCTTAGATTTGTAGCGACAGCTGATCCTCGTTGTCCCAAAGGAGAGAGACATTTTTCTTCTCGTTTATTCCCTGTTTTTCTTCTCTTCGTTTTTCTCTCTTCTCTTCTCTTATCTTATCTTTCTTCTCTTTCTCTATTCTTTCCCCTCTCCTCTTGTCTTTCTTCTTCACTTTCTGAAGATCCTAATGTGTGTTTCCTCACTTCATATACCTCCCTTTGGAACGCAAGCGCCTTATGAGGTCTATTCGAGTCCGAACTGCCGAATCTGAATGTCTGGAGGCCATAGATAATATCACGTGACCCGGAACCGCGCGGGCCTGCGCCGCGTTCATCGCCTGTAGTCCAAATAGAAATTATTAGTGCCGAGTGCTCATTTATTGATCAGAGTAGATCATCTAGTAGCTAGAAAGCTATGGGAGTAGGTGCCTCGTGCCATAGGCACGAGGCAACTATTAATCTTCTGTGGATTTCATGGCAGTTTTATTATTATTATTATTATTATTCATTTTCCGCCCTCTTTTTCGCCAAGAACGCGTCCGAACCGGCCAGGAGACCCCAACACATATCAAAACGTGTGTTTTCACCCAATCCAATGCTTGTAAATGTGTAAGAAATTGCAAAAATTCGCGAATAACTTCGCTAAAAACTGCGAAAAATTTCCTATAGGGAATGAAATGGAAACCAAGAAAAAAAATTCTCAACAGACATTTTCAAAATGAACGCTCTTGGCATACTTTCACTAAGAGACTTATATTTAAACTTTAAAATGGAGGTACTCATGCCTTCTCTTCATTTATTCACGTCACCATCGACTTTTTACTGTTTTAAACTATCGAGGCTCAAAGTTGAGAAGGTTTTTGCTCAAATTTCTGGTTTATAATGGGTGTGTATTGCGCACGGAATGTCTGTGCTAGAGTGATGACATCATCAGCCAGAGGACGAGGAGAGAAAAATCTGTCAAAATAAAACGGAAACTGCCTTGGGTCGCAGGAAATCATACACTACAATATTACAATTTATAGATAGAAACGCAGGAAAATTTGTCTTCTCACTCAGATTCAGCTGCAGCTGTCAGTATTATAGTTTTATGTCAGACACAAAGATACACTACCAACACCATCCACACACCCCATAGACTTAATATGTTAAAAAGGGGGAAATTTCTGAGGAAAGCAGAAGCATCCTTTCGAATCGATTTAATAGGTCACATTCTTCATTTCCACACAATAATAAACTGCATATCAAATGTCCGTGAAGGCTTCCCAAGATGCCCAAAATTAAGGTGGTTCAATGATTAGAAATGCGGTTTTCACCACAAATCCTTCCTGTTCGAGGCATGGTCTCATTTTCTCTCCCGTCTTCCAACTGACATTCAAACAGGTGCAGTAACTGACCGCTGCCATTTAAAGAATTGAACTTCTCTGTGTAAAATGACAGAGAGGGACAGCAGCACAGCTAGCTGTTAGCGCCAGCCACTAACTGAAGCGGATGAGAATAAGAGTGTTATCAGCCGCCCCAGTCAGCACTCGCCACGCTGCCAGCTCGTGTTAGCATCGCCGCCAGCTCGCGCTAGCATCGCCGCACACGCCGCTAGCTTGCAGCAGCATCGCCGCTTAGCATCCCGCCACTTCGCTTAGCACGTCAGCTCGTTAGCATCGCCGCTAGCTCGCGTTAGCATCGCTGTTCCTAGCATCGCCAGTCGCTGCTAGCACGCCGCTGTCTTCGCTAAACGCCGTTGTCCCGCTAGCACGCCGCTTAGCTCCCGCTTAGCATCGCCGCTTAGCTCCGCTAGCATGCTTGGTTAACTCCATTAGCTTCCAGGCTGGTACCTTAGCCATTTGTATGTTAATGTTAATCAAGTTAATGTTGACCAAGATACTGGTTTAGGTTGAGGGTTGCTATGTTTATTGCAATTTATTACTTTAAATTCATAAGAAAACATTTGATAAATATATATTAAGAGGTTAATGTTTGTTTTTGGTAAAAAGATAAAATATGTTGGTAATTTCATTAATAGAATTACATGTAACCTGTTATATTTGGTTTAATATTTCAGGTTTATGACCTGTGGTCGCCTGCAGGTCATTTACAATAAAATAAAAGAAGACCATGATAAAACACTTAGTTATTATTTGTGTGTGCTCTGTTGCCTTTTGAGGCTACTTAAAAATCCGAATAACAGTGCTTAAATCTGCTGTTGCTATGCCTATGATGTACACATATATCAGTCATCTAATTTGACAGTGAATCCAGCAGGACTGTGTTAAATCACAACATAATTTGTAGCTATACTTAAAAATTAAAGATACAAGCACTAAGTTAACATTAGAAGTGCCATTTTAGCAGTTATTGCACTGAATTTGAACTTGTCTGGGTCTGAAATTTATTGGAGACAGCAGAGAGCCAGCGTTAGCGCTAGCCACTAACTGACAGACAATAACACAGGCAGCTCAAGCAAGACATTTTCTGTAGTGACTGTCAACTGCTTTGTTTGTGTTTAAATCTGTTGACAGATCCAGCAGACTGTGTTAAATCACAATGATAATTTCTAGCCACTAAAAATTTCTTAAAGCATATGCTAATTTAAGCAATATTGGGCGCCATATTTTAGCAGTTATTGACAGTTAATTTGAACTTGTCTGTGTAAAAATGACAGACAGAGACAGCAGAGCAGCTAGCGCCAGCGTAGCCACACTCCTAGTCGATAAAAATTAAAGACATGTTAATTGCTAGCGCAGCGTCAGCCACTCAACTGACAGACAGCAACAGGAGACACAGACAGCGCCACATGCAGAGACAGACAAGACAAAAACACACCACACACACACCTAACAACTTACACAAACTTTGTACTACAGAGTTTTGTAGGACATTACTACTACACTGATCTTCTACAAACCTTTTAGTAAAGACATGCTAATTGCTAACATTTCCAGCCAATCCTAGACTAGTGGCTAGCGCGCTAGCGCTAGCTGCTCATGTGTAACAAATGATGCACAATATTGAATATTTGAGGTGTGTTTTCATCAGCACCCCGCAATAGTCCACTCGGCACTTCAAAATTTCTGATAAATTTTCTAGTTTTGATTCCACTTGTGCTTTTAGTAAATATATGAACACTAAACAACAGTCCGCTTGTTTGTAGCTGCAATCTCTTCATATTTTGAGGTAATGATGAACTTTGGATCAAACTAAAAGTAGATCTGACTGTATTAAAAACTGATGGTTTTAATATTTATTGTTGTTCCAGCAAAATCAGCCCGTAAACCAAATGAGAACTAATAAATAAAGACAACAAAACAATCACATTTCTTGTTTCTGATTCTTACTAAGCAATAAATGTAGGTGGGTAAAAGGTTGGGCTACTATTTTCCAACAAATCATCAGTTAGTTTAAATATCACCATAAAGCGCAATAACACACACCAACCTTGTGCCCCTCGGGGCTGCTGTGAACATACTCTTTGTTGCTGTTTGTGTTTTATTTCTTATTTTCCTTTTTTTTTTAATGTGAACTTTACCATTTTTACCGCTAGCTCATTCATTCCGCATACAAACACAGGAAGGAAATAGATGATGGCAGTGACAAGGAATGCTGGGTATTCTGGTTGTCGCCCCGACATGGTGGTCTGTAAGATGGCATCTTATGGTAAAACAGTAAATGTCTAGAGTACAAAACGCGGTGTCGTCATTTTAAGAACTAAGAACTCACACGCAGATAACACAAGATTTCAACCTTGGCTTGATTCAATAAGTATTAATTATTGAATTAAGAGAAGTTCAAAATGTCAGAAAATATATATATATATAATATAATATATATAATATAAAGGTTCTCCCAATCAGGATGCAGGTTCGCTGAGGCTGATCCACAGAGTTCAGCAGCAGCACGTTCACACAATTCTTTCGGACAGAGACAGTACAGCTACCTTGTCTGTTGGTGCACGTTCAGCACCAGACAGGAAGCTCCACCTGTACTCACCTGAGAGACAGAGACACAGCTGCAGCCAATCACAAAGCATCCTGATAAATTACAGAAGGAGCTCACTGATTATAATACAACACCAACACACTGTTTAGTTGCTATGATAAAATGTCACTTTATCACACAACATATTAATGATGTAAGTAATTAAAACTAATTAAAGAAAAACATGAATTCATCTCCGCCGCTTTATCTGCATCTGTGATCTGACTAAATGTACACAGGGAGACATGTTCTCTCTGGATTCATGCGGTTGTTCAGTAGGTGGCGCTGGGAAGAGTTAACCATCAACCTTCATGAAAGACCAAAGAAGAAGAACACTAGGACTGCCTCTGTTTTCTATCACGTCCTCAGACAAGATGTAAATAGCGGGGAATACTGGAGACAGGTATTATTGTACAGCAACCATCTGAACAGTAAAAATGAGTGGTCGCGGAAAAGGAGGAAAAAGGACTCGGTAAAAGAAAGCGCGTCACCACGCAAGTTCTCCATAACATCCAGGGAATCACCACCCGGCTATCCGCCATCTGGCTCGCCGTGGTGGGAGTCAGCGTATCTCCGGTCCTATCCATGAGGAGACTCCGCGGTGTGTTGAAGGTTTTCTCGAGAACGTCATCCGTGATGCAGCCGCTCACCGAGCACGCTAAGAGAAAGACTGTCACTGCCATGGATGTGGCCCATGCTCTCAAGAGGCAGGGACGCACTCTCTACGGCTTCGGCGGTTAAACTCATCACTCTCCAAAAATAAACCCACCAAAGGTCCTTTTAAGGACCACACACTTATTACTTAGCGGGCAGACCCTTGTATTTAGGATGTTTTACATGCGTATTGGACTTGGGCTGACTCTTGAGTTTCAGCAATGGAACTTTCAGTTCAATTAGGGAAAAGCTATGTAGATCTCACAATTTTTGTTAACTAGAATATAGTTTGGGTTGTGTGTATATTAGTGATGGGCAGTTGGTTGTTAATGAGTCAGATCGTTTGACACCAAGAAGAATTGTCTTGGCTCCTAAACTGCTCTGCATGTTACTACTTATCTCTTATAACTAGTTTCAAATAGTGCTGGTTTGACTTATAACTTACTTCACAACATATCACTTGGAAAATCTAACACATCCTTTGTAAATTGAAGGGTACAAAATTTAAAAGTTCTAATCAAATTGCTGTAGCCAATTTTTCTCTGCATTTACAGACCATTGTAACACTCTGACCAACACCCAGTGAATGCACTTGCTTGTACCACTCTCTGCTACACAAAGCACATAGAAACATCAACAAAAACTTTATGAAATACAGGTATTGACTACTGGATGCACAGTTCTCAGCGTGTCTGAAGGTTATTAATCTGTTCAATATGACAGGTTGATTCTTGACAAATTCTGCACTCTGCCCTTGTGTTTTCTGGCCAATTATTAAATGCATCCAAATGCTGCTTTCTGACTCATCTCACTGCACTGCACTCCCTCTCTTCTCTGCTCCTACCTCCTGTTCAGCAAAACTAAGAGCGCTGCTATGATGGACCTCCTCTCTGCTTGGTAGTATGATTCTTGTCTATCCTCACGCACTGTATTTAAATATATTTTTTTATTTTTTTTATTTCTTTTAAATAAACAGTCCACGGACGGAGCTCCTATTGTTCAGTTAAAAGAGTCAGCTCTTTGAACTGCTTTCTCGCTTGGGACTGACACATCACTAAACTATAGCTATGGAATGTTCAGTACATAAGTATGAACAGAGTAAACAATACAATTTGATATAGCTTCACCTGTGCAGCAACAGTCATATTTGGTATAAATGCAATTACAAAGACACGAGTGAGAGTTAATAGATATGTACAGTATGAACAGTAATATAGTGTGGAGGTACAGATACAATCACATTGGGTTGACATTATATACAGAAGTAAACACTTAGATATGAATACAATTATAGGTCAGATATGTACAGTAGCATAATATCACACTATACACATTTATTGTGCAGGGATAGGAATAAATGTATTAGTGTAAGTGTATAAATAATGCAGCTAGGGTGTACAGTACTGTGATGGTGGAGAATGTGGAAGAAAAACAGTTTATCCTAGTCACATGTGCTTTGCACGATTAAATTAAGATAAAGCAATAAACTACTTGTCCACATGGATTGTTACCTCAGTGAAATATTTTTCAACATTTGTTCTCTTTGAAATATCACTAAATGGATTCAATGAGCTGTACATATAGAAATCACTTTATTAAAGTGCCAATCCTTTTGATTTATTTAAATATGTCAGCACTTGTTTTACATAAAGATGTAGCTGTGTAAGATGGAAGTAGCATTATTCCACTTCCTTTTTTCATCTCAGTATGTCAATAACAATATAATATGTGCTCCAGTTTTAATTCCAATATATTTTAAAGAGGCTGTCTTTATTACTTGCTGGAAGGTGTCACTGGGAGTGTTGTATTGGCACACAACCATCTGCCCTACACCAAGAAATGTTATTTCACATTATTATTATTACACATATTATTATTATTATTATTATTTTCTATTATTACAATATTACATTTTCATCCATTGTTTACACAAAAGGCTTACGGTGATGTTATCACCTATACAGTCTCTTCAATATATGGATTAAAATTGACTTAAAAGAAAAATGAAGGGAATCACACTGTAAGATGTTATAATAGTTCACGGATAATCTAGACTGAAGGACAGGGTGGTAGAAACTGGGAGTGTTTCACTTAGTGAGCCAGTAACAGATTAGTAACATATGAAGGGTGAACACGGGACTAACTCTGTTACTGCAAATATAACTGGGGTCATGCTGCTGATGGTCAGTTTTACAGAGAAAAAGTCAAATCATCACTCTGGAGGAACTAAACTGAGTAACCACTTGACTTTCATCATCAGCCGACCACAATCTAATATCGTTTATTAATATTGCGTAATAATGTTATATCGAAACAATTTCACATTTAATTCTCGCACTGTTTGTTCAATAGTAAAACTATTAACAGTTTATTAGAGAGTTAAGTATTAGTCCTCAGCAGAAGAAATGTTCACATCCACGGTGAGCAGCTCTGACATGAAGTCACACCTTAAGCCTCGGCCATCCTCACTGTGTTTGAGCACCAGAATAACTTCACTTTATTACAAAGTGATCGTCAACAGATGGTTGTTTACTTATTCTGAACAACATGGAGCAGCTGGAAACGACTTTTGATGGAGCTTCCTGATTGATTGAAAAACATTTTAGGAGAGAAATGAGTGTGAAAAGTCGCCGAGCAGAGCTGGTCACGACGGTGAATGTGTGAGGTTTGGAGGCTCCCCAAACAAAATGCAGAGAGCATCAGAGCTCTACATGACCTGAACACCAAGAGACACAAGTCCGCTATCGGCTCCCTTCACTGTCAGCCTTCTCAGCCTCCCATTATTTAGTTCCTGAGTGTTTTATCATGAGAAACACAAGTGGCAATGGCGTTCACACTGCACAGATGAGCCACGGCCGGGCTGAGTCCCACGGTTCATGGTGTGTTTGGCGCAGCCTCGCTGCTCTGAGCTCTAACAGTCCACTACACTCTCGTGCTGTCCTGAGAACGAACGGAACAAAAGATGGCAGAAGTAGCTCCAGCTCCAGCCGCCGCTCCGGCTAAAGCAGCCAAGAAAAAGGCGACCAAACCGAGGAAGGCTGGCCCCAGCGTCAGAGACCTCATCCAAGTCTGTGTCCGATCGGCGATGCAACCGCGTGCCCCTGTCTGCAGTCAAGAAGGCTCGGCTGCCGGAGAGCAAGATGTGAGAAGAACAAGGCCTGCGTTAAAGTCGCCATCAGGGCCTAGTGGCAAGGAACTCTGGTCCAGACCAAGGGCAACGGGGCATCCGGCTCCTTCAAGATGAACAAGAAGGCTGCTGAGCCCAAAGCCAAGAAGCCGGCAAAGAAAGCCGCTCCTAAAGCCAAGAAGTCTGCAGCCAGAAAAAGCCACAACACCTAAGAAGGCCAAGCCAGCAGCAAAGAAGCCCAGCTGCTAAGAAGTCCCCAAGAAGGCCAAGAAGCCCGCAGCAGCAGCAGCCAAGAAAGCAGCCAAGAGCCCTAAGAAGCCCACCAAGAGCCCCAAGAAACCCGCAGCTAAGAAGGCCCTGCAGCCAAGAAAGCTCCATAAAGAAGGCTGCCCAAAGCCAAGAAGGCAGCACTCCAAGAAGAAGCGCTGTTACCACTCACAACCAATGTCCTCAAAAAAAGAAACAAACGGCTCTTTTTAAGAGCCAACCACATCATTCAGAAAGAGTCATTCCTCTGTATTTATTTTAATGGAAAACTTCGGTTGTCTATACCTACATGTGTGTAACTCCACTTTTTACTGTTGCAGACAGAGACACACCATTCCAACACTGTCACCACAAACAAAACATACCACACATTTACAGCTCTTATTCACTAAACTGAATATGAATTTACACTTCACACTGTTTCTGTTATGTGGCCTACAACTGAAGTCTCAGCTCCCTGTGCTGCGCTCACAAAATGTCACATCAAACTCCCTTTAAACAAAATAATACACACACATTACAACAGAATATAGTATACTGTAACAGATCCATATGCATCAGTACAAACAAAAGATAAAGGACTTTGTGGACAATTTGGCATCAACATAAAGTGACAATATATTTCCATATAAACTACTTTCCTGAACATATTGGAGGAGAGTGCACACCTTAATATATTAAACTTATATACTCATACTCACTGGTTGCATACAGAGCAGCTGGCCTGTGTTGGACTGACACAAACTCTCAAGAAGTTAGTGTGTTTCCTTACCACAAGTTGTGTTAATACTGCTGCATAAAGGCAACATAACGCTTAAGATCGTGAGGTTGTACTGAATGTTGGCACAGCTGTGATTAAATTGTTCCACTAAATAACAGCTAGATTGTTGGATTTACAGAAAAGACTGCATAAATGTGATACCATAGTTGTTGCATGCTTTTCATTTCCTGCAGCTTTGAGTTGTAATATTGACTTTTCAAGTAAATAACTTGATTTCATATGTACATAAGAAACAGCTCTTTAACAGAGTGTGGGTGGCTCTTAAAAGAGCCTTTGTTTAGTTTCCAGGAGTGAGCAGGTTTACTTGGCCTTGGCGGGCTTCTCGGTCTTCTTGGGCAGAAGAACAGCCTGGATGTTGGGCAGCACACCGCCCTGAGCGATGGTGACTCCACCCAGCAGTTTGTTGAGCTCCTCGTCGTTGCGGACAGCCAGCCGTGTAGGTGACGGGGATGATACGAGTCTTCTTGCTGTCGCGGGCAGCGTCGCAGCCAACTCAGGATCTCGCAATAGTACCCAGCACGGCCGCCAGGTAGACGGGGGCACTGGGAAAATCACACGCCTGGCATAGTTGCTTTGCGGAGCAGCTCCAGATTAATGGCCGACGGGGAACTGAAGCCCGGCACGGGAGGAGTGGGCTCGCCTTAGCTCTAGCTTCGCCGGTCGGCTCTTCCACCATTTTCAAGATACTTTCTAGAGTGCCACGACTCAGAGAAAATGCGGCGATTAGCAGACACAACCTCCCGTTATATTTCCATGAGCGCGTGGGTGAGCGGATACTGACACACCAAATCCAGAAAACAGGTTTGTACAGCGGAGCCGCTGGATTTGCGACTTTTCTATTGATTTGCGGCCAATAAGCAGCGGAGATTTGGGCGGTGGGTCGCTCCTGGCAAAGTTGTTCCAGCAGGAGCCCTAACCAATCAGGAGCCGGAGGTCTGGGGCGGCGTCCATTTCATTTTCACTAAGCAGCTCGCTCGCAGCGAAGAGCAGCGTGGCCCTCTCTTTACGCCATTTTTTCTCCTGTTCGAGAAAGAAAGAACGATGGCAAAGAACCAAGCAGACCGCTCTCAAATCCACCGGAGGCAAAGCCCCCAGGGAAGCAGCTGGCCACCAAGGCTGCCTGTAAGAGCGCCCTGGCCACCGGCGGGTGTCAAGAAGCCTCACCGTTGAGGCTCCGGTACCGTGGCTCTCAGAGAGATCCGTCGCCGAAACTACCTGAGCTGCTCATCCGCAAGCTGCCCCTTCCCAGCGCCTCGTCAGAGAAATCGCTCAGGACTTCAAGACCGACCTGCGCTTCCAGAGCTCCGCTGTCATGGCTCTGCAGGAGGCCAGCGAGGCTTACCTGGTCGGCCTCTTTGAGGACACCAACCTCTGCGCCATCCACGCCAAGAGAGTCACCATCATGCCCAAAGACATTCAGCTGGCCCGCCGCATCCGCGGAGAGCGCGCTTAAACCCTCTGCTCATCCAACAACCACAAAGGCTCTTTTAAGAGCCGCCTCACTCCTCACTAAAGAACTTACTCCTCATTATAGTAGTAATTTGGAAATAATTTATACTAAAATTGTTTCTCAGACAAATATCTAAATATGTAAATAGACCCTTTTTGTTTAGCTTAACTGTGTAGGTCTAAATGTGATAAGATTTGATTTGCCCTCTGATTTTGTTCTGTACTGACCATCAGGATAATCAAATATGTATGGCATTTCTTGTTTTTGACTTTAGCATGCTGTTATTGTAGATCTGCAGTATATTTATTGCAAACAGCAGAATTACTAAACTGAAAGCTTCAAAAGTCATCAAATTCTGCATTATTTCAATTACTGACTTTTGCATGAATTGGTCATTGTAATTCTTATTTCTTGTATCATTTTAAGTAAATTATTTGTCTAACTCTGAGAAAACACCTTCACTGTTTTTGAGTGGAGACAGAAGTTTCGGAGACAAACATCTAGGAATAAAGCCCAAATTCAGCACATATTTCAATGTGTATTTCAGTTTTAATGTCTTGTGTTCATTTAATTAATGTCTTGATTTAGACTGAGCCATCACTTGTGCTAATTTATGTCAAATGTCTTCTTTTAATGATTAAATAAGCTCACTTATTTAATTTCATAGTATATTTTTTTCAGTATTTCTGACATTTATTTAATCATGCCCCATTTATTTCATATGACACACTTCTAATAATATCTGTTTTGTTGTGTTTAGGAGGGTTGAATTACATTTCCAATAGGTTTCAATTTGTGAGTTTGCTTTTTCAGTTATTACTCAATCTAAGCAGCATAAATAATAAAGAAAAAAAAATAAAGATGCACAGTACAAAATGTTGCCACGTTATGCACACTCCTGCTTGTCATTCACTGACAGGCTCAGGACAACGGCGACACCCTGTGGCGACTATTAGAAATGCATTAAGCTACAATGACCACATACCGGTTTGTTTTCTAAGATATCCTCAGTAAAACAGCAGCGTGTGACTTACACGTACAAGATATAATTGGTCTAATTTCGCTTCACCCCGGCTTATATGAACAAATACTCTCTGTGAAAGGTTCAGCTTGTGTCACGGCGGAGATGATACGTCTCGACCATGCACTGGAGGTGAACTTGCTAGCCAGATGCTAACAGTCACAGCAGCAGCAGCAGCACGGCAAGTAGCGACAACGTCGGTCAGTTTTTGTGAGACATTTGTCACTGCAGTTCGTTTTCTATCTGACTGAAATCAACCTTTAGGACACGATTCACATCAGGACACTTACGGACGTTTTTTATATTGTATGTAGAAAAGGGGTAAGCTAAGTTAAACAACTCCCAGGAGTCAGCTAACAACGAGGTTAGCTGACGAGCTTTACCAGAAAGTTCTTCACTCTTCAGCCCGGCAGGTGAAGTGTTGCTCACGTTAAAGTCTGACGAAACTTTCGCAGATTGTTACAATAAACACAGAAGATGGTGTCGCCAGAGCCTGCTAAGGTGACCATCACCTCTGTTAGCCCTTAACAGACTTCAAAGTCAGGTAAGAGGAGCTACCATGCTAAGCAACCTAGCTACAGTAACGTTGCTGCACTATCGCTAAAGTGTATCTGTGGTGTATCTGTGAAGCAAACCGGCTGAAATATTTGTTATAAGCAGTCTTTTGTCGCTATATTTGACATAGGAGCAGCCAGGTTGTCAGTGCTAGCCTGCCCAGAGAGAGAGAGGTGGATGCTACCGTCACCTTCACATAGTCTGACAGCTAAAGAGCTAACCTAGTTAGCTTTGCAACCGGCCTTTGGACTGTTTTGATATTTCACTCATGGCTGTTATCTGTTTTTTCCCCCACTTTAAGTAACGTTGGTTGACGTTAGCCAGCTTCAAAACTCCAGTGCCAGAAGGAAAACTGGAGTCATCCGACACAGCATCCAGGTCAAAGATGGAGTTAGCCGCGGTGAGTACACCTGCTGCTGGCTGCTGTCTGTGATGGTCACATCAACGCACAGCCAGCTGACTGCGTAAACCTGCGCTGAACCAACTAAGTGTGTGTGTCTGTCTGTTTGTGTGACTGTCTAACATACTTGTGGACACTACTGACTAAAAACCCACGCTGTGCATCATTTTATATCATCCATATAAACGGAGATATAGTACATTGTCATTAAATGCCTGACAGATCTTTCTTGTCTTCCGACCACTCAATTCACACACACACACATTTATACACTGCATGAAAGGTGCCAGTTGCTCATCAGTTTTTAGGAGCTAACCATTCATATAATTCAACAACTGATAATTTGGGTTCAGTGTGCTGCCCAACATCGACATGCAGACTGGAGGAGTCAGAGATCGAACTATCAATCTACCTCCTGATCTACAGCCTAATGTATTAAGGCCTAACACACCCTGAGATATTTAAGGAAGCGGTGTGGCCAAATCATTGATGGTGGAAACATTCATATTCTTTCACAGTATTTCCCACAAGTAGTTGAACTCCATGGACAAATCAGCTGGCTCTCAGCACATTGCCAACGACATTTACCCATCTAGAGCCTCAGTGGATGCCATAAATGCATAATTATTAACTATAAGTCTTTGTAATATGAGACACTGAACTCCTGTCTCTTGTAATGGTAATCTGTGTGCTTCAAAAAAATGCCTGCTGCTGGTTGATAGTTGAAATCAAGCCTCAAACTCTGACAGAATCAGCCTGGGTCAGGAATATATGGGGAAGAGGAAACAGCATTATGGAAACATGGCATTGGTTTATCTCCACCTCCGCAGGCATCAACGGTTCTCAAAGTCTGACTTTGGTTAGGATGTTTTGTAATTTTGGTCAGATAAACCAGTTTAATATTGTGATTGTGGGGAACCACGATTGTAGGCAGATTTGTATGTAGCTATTTAACACACACACACACACACACACACAGCCACTTTATGAGTCATGCCGTTTGACAAGGATGCAATTTAGCAGTGAGCTTTGCAGAGGTGGGGGGGGAGTGAAATACAGATGTGTGAGTGTGTCTCTGAAAGATAAAGATAGAAGCCCATAGAAAAACGTAGGCTGGATTAAGCTTCTGCTTTGGCTGACAAACCGGGCGGAGGGAGGGGGGACGAGAAGCGGGAGACAGCCATTGTGGGTTGGCGGGAGAGGAAAGGAGAGAGAGTGGGGGAAGGAAGGAAGGAAGGAAGGAAGGAGGGTTTGTGAGAGAGATGGAGGTTTATTTCATAACATGCTATATGGAATAGCAGCATCACAGAGCGAGCGAGAGAGGTGAAAGAGGGCAAAATGCAGGAAAAACAGGATCCTCGGAGCCCAACGCCAGGCAGTCTGGGGAAGGTAGGAGAGTGTGTTGGTGTGTAACATGTGCGTTAAAGTGGCACACGTGTGTGTATGCGTGTGTGGAGGTTCATATTGTACGTACAGCAGACAGCTTATTTATGGTATACGTTCCATTTTGTGTCTGTTGTTGCTGTAATTGTGACTTTAAGATAAAAAAAAATGGTTTACCTTAAAATGCAGTTAAATTTACCGTCTGTCTGTCTTAGTGTCTGCCTGTTTGTCCACGAGGCATGTAAGCACAGATAATGTTGAGTCTCTCAGACTGATTCGACCTAACAGCCCCTGTGGTGTGTTTGTGTGTGTGTGTTTGGACTGTCTCTGCACATCTCCATCATCTCTGCTCTGTGGAACCTGGCCTCTGCTCTGTACTCCGGGCCAATGATGGAAATGTCATACAAACATATTTTCAAATGAAATTACACTCCACATGTGTGAATGTAATGTGCGCATGTATGCACTCATTACTGAGGCTGATGCTGAAATTTCACACAGTGGCTAATCCTTTCTTTTTCTCTTTGCCCTACCGTCTCTGTCCATGTTTCTGATCCCTCTCTACATTCCTTCCCCGCCGCTCCATCCTCTGCTCTTTCTCTCCGCCATTTCTTTCTCTTGTCACTTCTCCCCCCTTACGTCCTCATTTTCCATCCTTCCTTTGTCCCTCTCTTGTCTTGTCATCATCCTCAGGCTCACCCGGCTCTCAAAGCCTTTATGTGTGGCTCTCTCAGTGGCACCTGCTCTACGCTGCTCTTCCAGCCTTTGGATCTGGTGAAAACACGACTGCAGACGCTTCAGAACAATGCCAAGCCGGGGTGAGTGTGTGCACATGTAACATACAGGCACTTCCCCGGTGTATGAACATGCAAACACATGCACACACACACACACACACACACACACACACACACACACACACACACTGCACTACCCATTTCCCCTGCATGCCATCAGATGCATGTCCCTTTTTTTTCCTCCCCTTGACTGTTACTCACACACACAGCATGCTCTCCAGGCACAAAGCGACACAGAGAAAGACACGCAGCATGGTAGGATAACATTTGCAGGCAGCAGCAGCCTGAATCTGCCGTTAGTATGACCCATATAGGGCAATTAGTCACACCAGCACCATGCAATCATACTGTCACACTGCTAGGTTGTAATTATTTCCACTGAAGATGGGAACAGGAAATAACAGCTAAAAGTGGATTTTTATTTTAAACAACATTCCACAGGTGGAGGCTGTGTCTTCATTTTCATGGTTTTATTCTCTATAACATGAAAATCCAACCCATATCCGTTATGTTTTTACGAGTTTGCACCTTTTAAATATGACCGTAACGTTCCTAAATTTCATCCTGCAGTGCACCGAGGGTGGGGATGTTTACCGTCTTTATCAATGTTATTAGGACAGAGAATTTCTTCAGTCTGTGGAAGGGAGTTTCACCAGTGAGTAACTGAGCTTCTTTATTAATTTTAACATTTAAAATAATTCCTGCAGCTTTAAATCCTCTTGTTTCATGTATGCATGCAGTCAGTGGTCAGCACCCAGTCAATGTACGTTCTTTCTGTGTTTCAGCTTACACTAGCACCAAACAGAGACTCAGCCACATTAAAGTGTGCGTTTTTCCTCATAAATATCACATCACTGTTGATTAAACAATTCACAGAAACAATATTAAACTAGTAAACTGTCTTGGTGTAGACTGGGCCGTCTTTGGCTTTCATTTAAACATTACATTGTTTTTTTGGTTGGCATTTTGTTAAGGCACCTTTAACACCATCACATCAAAAAAAAAAAAACTCTCTCTTTCTGGCAGTCGTTTGTGCGCTGCATCCCCGGGGTGGGCATCTACTTCAGCACCTTCTACTCCCTGAAGCAGCACTACTTCTTGGACCGGGCACCCAACGCTGGTGAGGCTGTTCTGCTTGGAGCAGGTGCCAGAGCCGTCGCTGGCGTCAGCATGCTGCCATTCACAGTCATCAAGACACGCTTTGAAGTGAGCCACTCTTTCTTTTCACCTTGAGAGACCTCAAGTGAGATGGTCTGCATGATTTTGTGGACTTTACTTGTTCGCTGATCATCTCCTCACAAGTTTTAATCAGTGTTGTTAACTTGTTAACAGGGCAGTTTGCAATTCAGGACCAATAAACGAACCAAGAATGTGTAAGAGACATTGTACCCAATGAATGACCATAAATAAATAGATGATTAACCACAATCAACAACAGGTAGTCCACATGGCATGTTTGTACCACTGTTGAAAGTCACACGAATGTAGAACCTACAAAACCTATAAAATGAAACTGAATTATTTACACTGCTGCTTTAATGTTTCAGAGTGGCCGTTACAACTATGTGAGTGTGGCTGGGGCTCTGAGGAGCATGTATGAGACAGAGGGAATCAGGGCTCTGTTTTCTGGGCTGCCAGCCACGCTGCTTCGCGACGCTCCTTTCTCCGGCATCTACGTCATGTTCTACAGCCAGGCCAAGAAGGCACTGCCTCAAGGTGAGAGCACTGCATCAGCAAATCAAAATGGAGGTCATTTAAATGTGGAGCACCATTTTCTATAGATCTGATGAGCAGTTTTAGTCTGTGTACTATCAATGAAGTGTATAGAGAAAGGTTTAGTGCTTTTGAATCTTTAGCCTCCAAAAGATGCATTTTAAATACTGTATGTCTTCAACCTAAGAGCTTTTTAATGCACCCAGCTGGCCTGTGACACAAAGTTTCCATTCACGTTTTGTCTGTTTTTTTGTGCCTTTTCAATGAATCAATTGGCTGAGTTGGAAAAGTGAAAGGTCTAAAAACAAAATACCAATTCTGCTTATCAGTTGGATCCTTTATCGGCTTCCTTACCGATTCTTGATCAGTTTTCTGTGTGAACAAAATCAGTTTTTATTTTATTTTTATTTTATTTTATGCTCTATTATGTCCGAGTCTGAACCCAGTGTAGAAACGGGCTAGAAAAACGGCAAAAGACTAACTCAGGTATGCAAAAGCTCCACTGTTTTCCAATGAATCGGACAATTTGAGCCACCTCTCACCTGGAACTTTTCAAATTCCATCACTACAACATGTCCAGAGGTTCACCCATTTGTTGTTGAAACCTTTCAGTCTAGAATATGAGATTGCACGACCTGTTTTGTCCCGTGTTTCTTTTTTTTTTTTTTTTTTTACATTGGCCATCGACACACTAACAATGACTAAGAGATAAATACAGTACGTATTCATATACTCCTCCACTTTCTCCTTATACCTGGTTTCTCTTCCCTCAGAGGTGGCTTCGTCAGCCTACGCGCCACTAGTGAACTTCGGCTGCGGGGTGGTGGCAGGCGTCATGGCGTCTCTGGTCACACAGCCTGCTGACGTGGTGAAGACCCACATCCAAATCAGCCCATCCCAGTGGAGGACTGCAGACGCCATTCGCTACATCTACATGGTGTGTGCTCATTTAATCGCAGCAGCTCAACTTTTCAGGGAGAACCGGTGCTAGAAACACTCATTCTTGTTGACGAGCAGGCTAACATTCATACTAACTTTTATTGCTCTGTCCTCTCCCTCAGGAGCACGGTGTCCGTGGGTTTTTTCGCGGGGCTGTACCCAGGTCGCTGCGACGCACTCTCATGGCCGCCATGGCTTGGACTGTCTATGAACAGCTGATGGCTCGAATGGGCCTCAAATCCTGAGGAGCAACAATATTGTGCCACAATAAAACACCAGAGGGATAATGATACACAGCATTTTCTCACTGAAAGTCCCGCGAACAGAGAAAAGGGAGCCGAGGCGCTTGTGGAGACAGTAAACTAGCTCTACCAAGATTGTGTCTGAAAAAAATGAGAGAACATGTGTGTGTGTGTGTTCCTTTTCTTTGTCGATATTTTGTGAAAATGTGCCTGTTTGTGTCTGTCGTGTGTGTGAGTTTAAGATTGTGACGCTACACTTGTGTCAGTCTTGGACTGAAGTGACACTCCTTGCTGTGAAGTGAATTTGCGCCTCCTCTCATTAAATATGTTTGGGCACCTTGAGGCTGCCACTAAAAAAAAAAAAAGCCCTTGACAGAGGGCTTGTAACTGTGCTGGGCAGCGTAGTTTCCTTTTGACAAGGTATTTTAAAATGCTGTCAGGTCAAACGGGACACTCGGCAAGCTGCTGTACCGCACATCTGCTGAGGTTACCAAAAACAATGCACTGCAGAGAGGAGGAGCTCTGGCTTCTGCCATATTTATAAAACTTGCATAAGATTTTGGAAATCTCTCTTACTTGCCAATTAACTATTAGACTTATTTAATTTGTCTCCGGCTCAGACAATCACAAGCACTCACACAGCTGCATTATGGGGATAAAATCACAATAAAGCCTTTGTTGCCATACCACTTAAACCTATGCTAATTTAAAGTTTTTGTACAACTGTGGTGCATTTTAAAGAAGTAATAATCGTGACATCTGGGCTGAACAAACAAAGCTGGGAAATAGTGACCCTGGTGGGTCCTGTGTTTTAAATAAGCACTTTTATCATTTGACAAATTAATAATTTTGTTGACCTCTTGTGATTTAAATGTGAACATATTTTCAGAACATTGCTTAATCATTGCGCTAACATGTTTTATAATCCACATCAGCCAGCTTCCTCCTGGCTTTGTAAATATTTGACTCAAGACACAATTGTTGGTTTTAACAAATGAGGCCATATTTTTACGTTGCTTATACATTGTGTCCATTGCTATAAATAGTATTTATTGTTGATAGAAAGAAATATACATATGTATATGACTGCAGAAATAATGCCAAATAGAAGATCTCTTTTGTGGAGGAGATTTGAAAGACTTAAGACAGCATGCAATGGATTCTGCATCCAAAGTGCAAACTCACTGACAATTTTTGGAAGTGGTAGTAACATGACAGAACGGTCACTACTGTCCAGTGTGATCTGTGATATAACAGGAATGTCGTGTAGCAAAAAGATCAATTTAATGACATGAGTTGATTTCTAAAGAGCCTCAGTGTTTGCTGTGTAACACAAACTGTGTATCTAACTGTGCTGTAATTCAATGAAGTTTTACCTCATCCATTATTTCGTCATCACGCCACTCCTGTAGTCTTTGTTCATCCTGGATTGTGACTACATTGTATATGCTCATTGTTATTGTAGATATTTGGTCTGTGTATTTGCTCACACAGACACTGTGCCTGCCTGGTTTTTAACATCAATAAATTGTCCTTTTGAGTTTGACTCGTTCAACTTTATTGTTGATTTTGCTTTATCTCTCAGACATGAATGAATATTTGTATAGAATTAACCATGTTATCATCAAATCAGAGCAAACATTGTCAGACAGCCACTCAATGTGACTTATTGAACAGCTAAAACCAGCCACTATGACCACAGTACGTTACACATAATATATGGAAAAAGGCATATCAAACATTTTCAACAATTGTTCTAAAAACATCTTTTACATTGTAGGACGTTTGTAATAAAAGTCTAATATAAAGAATATGCCGTAAAATAAAGCTGTTAGACAGTGAATGTTTGTGGCTCTTCTGCCCTTTAGTTTCTAAATTGACTTTACGGACATAAACAAGATAAAATCAAAACACTTAACCTTATAACAGTTCTAGTAAAAAGAGATTATTGATATTTGGACTCAACATTTTAAAACAAAATCCAAATCTAATATTTTACCTTTCCAGAAAAAGTCAGATGTTAAATAAAATAAATGACATTTAATAGCAGATGAAGTTAAGTTTGTCTGCGCAGTCCCAGCTCTCCCACACCCCTCCTTTGGTTAAAGTGGCGCAGCGTTTCCATATTGGACACTGGTGGTCCTGATCTTCTTTGTCCCAGGCCCTGTACACAGAAGGGTGGCCGTCCATCCACATCCAGCGGTCCTCCAGGTAACGCAGGCCGATCCACACCCGCTCAGTGATGTGGTCTTGCTGGATCTCACGCAGGGCTAGAAGGTGCTCGGTCTCAGAGGCCAGGCTGGTGAGGGCAGTATGTTTACTGTTGCAGTACGAAAACGCAGTCTCCCAGGTTCTCTCTTCCTCCACCACAATCAGATTGAAGCAGAAGAAGGGCCATTCTCTCCAAGCAGGAACATTGTGCAACCCTCCCCACCCACTGCAGCTCTTCCAACAAAGAGAACCATATATCTGGGTCAGTAATTCATTTGGCTCTCCCTCAGCCCATGGTAGATTTGTTGCATTTCCTCCACCTGACCACATCCATTGTTCTTCATTTAAGTAGAGACCAATCCAGAACCTTCCATAAATTATCCCATATACTTGATTTTTCAGTTCCTCTTCATCCCATTTTAAAGTGATGGGCGAAAGATCAGTGTATAGATTAATGCAGTACTTTTGAGAATCAGACCATAACATGGCTTCTTGAACATAAACATGCTTTCCATATTGCGCCGACACACTTACAATAAAAAGCATCTTCAAAACCACAATCTCCATGGTGTTGAAATATATAGATAGTCAGGATGAGTAAAAAGTGTTCTGTCCAAAGTGATGTCTGAGTTGCAGTGTGGTCCCTCCTCCGTTGTCTCTTTATTTCAGTCTGTGAATACCTCCTATCTTATCTAATCACTGATGAGGGAATTGTAAATGAGACGATTGTTCAGTTTTGCCTTGGAAATGTATTCTCTTTTGACCTTGTGGAAGGTTTTGTGAAGCATGTTCTGTTTAAAC
This sequence comes from Protonibea diacanthus, assembly GCA_028641955.1. NCBI lineage: Eukaryota > Metazoa > Chordata > Actinopteri > Sciaenidae > Protonibea > Protonibea diacanthus. The sequence goes on along the minus strand of CM053977.1, from coordinate 17,712,467 downwards.
GCAACACTTGATCACTGAAACACTGACACAGTATTGCTGTATTCACCATGCTCTGAGCTAAATTGTCCTACATTTTTATGGTTTCTTTATTTACCATGACCCTGCTGATGAGGCTCAGTGTCAGGGAGAAAAGGTGTATTTGAACCTATTGTCAGGAAATCTTGACAAAAGTGAAACATTTGGATAGCAAAGAGTTTATTGAATACAGTCTCACTGAAATATGCCTGTTGCCAAAGGTAGTAATACATGTAGTGAGATTTTAAATGAAGATTTGTGTACATGTACTTTAATGTATTAATTCTTGTTCTTTCTATTTTCTCAATATATCAAATTCATAATTTAATCCAGTCAAGTAAAATAATGTGTATCTAGTTTTGTTTACAACCTACCAGAAACATGAAACAGATTTTTTTGGGGATACTTTTTAACAGATTTACAGGGAAAAGTGTATGAATGAAATATGGGAACAGCATACAATCACTAAAACTGAATTAATGACTAGACACAGCTGGTAGCTTCTCTGGTGATCACAGACCACAGGGGTCCTTCTCCAGATGCACTGTGTGTCAGAGTTTTACAAAGTGGCCCAAATTTAATTTTGTTACTCAAGAGGGTTCCTCCAAACAACAGTCAGTCCAAGTCAAGTAATGGTTAATTGTGCCATGCTTGATCACCAAAAGTAAAATGAGCCACGACACTCATTTTACTAAGTTTGCATGGCATAAACTAAAGTCGGTGAAGCCTCTGCACATTTTCATAAACAATTTTGTTTAGGATTTTTTTTTTCCATTGTGACCTTGACAAACAATCTACGAAAGCAAGCCCTGTTTTATCTCACATTATCCAGCCTTCCTTTTGACTTTGAACAACTTAGATAACTGAAATACTTTAGTCTCTTGGTAAAAAAAAGAAAAGTGAATTCATTATGTTGCATCAAAATTTGTGTATGTAATGTAAAAATCAGAGTATTGGACAAATAATGACATGGTTATCATGAATTAGTAAAAGTATGTATTTACAAAGTAAATACAATAAAAATAATATTAAAATATTTGCTTTAATCATCTTTAAATAAAGAATCAAAAAAACACCAAAATACCCACAATCAAAACAAATAATATCTCTTCTCAAGAGTGAGACACGTGTCAGTGTTTGCTGTTGTTAACAGAGTAACGTAATAAGGCCAGGACAGTACTTGCACAGTAGGCACAGTAAGAATATAAGGGAGATAAGGAAGGGCAAGGCCACCTACAGGAGAAAGTTGGAAGAGTGCTTTCAACCTTTCAACAGCACTAGAGAGGTCTGGAAAGAACTGAAAATGATTTGTTCTTTCTTCTTTCTTCAGTACAAAAGTCCACAGGGAGTGGAGTACAGGGATCACAGACTTTGTCAAATCGTGCGATCTCAACCACCTTCATGTCAATGCCAAAAGAGACAAAAGAGAAGGTGATTTATCTCCGCAGGAAGACGCCTCAAACCACACCGTTAAATGTCCAGGGATTGGATATCAAGATGGTGGGAGCATACAGATACCTGGCATTCACCTCAACAATAAACTGGACTGGTTGGACAGCACAGATGTCAAAGGTCAAAGTCGTCTCCACTTACTGAGGAGATGACCTCAGAGAGTGCAGGACTTCTGTGACGCTGTAGTGGCATTCAGCTCTGTCCTGGACTGCCCCCTAGACTCTATAGAGGAAGTGAGAGTGAGGAGGATGTTAGCAATGCTGACCATCCATCCATCATGAACAACTCCTCTCACTTCCTGCATGAGACTGCAGGGGCCTTAAACAGCTTCTTGTGCAACAGACTGCTACTCCAACCATGTAAGATCCTTCATCCAAACAGCTGATGGTAGGTTGAGCTTAAAACTTGAACTTGAACTTGAACATGAACTTGAGAATCATCTGCATTCAGTTGTTTGAATATATATAGAAAGAAGACATTCACATTATGTATTAAATAAATCATCTCAACATGGATATTCAAAGTGAACTTTTTTTTTCTTATGATATTGCTATGCTGAAATAAAGCCTTGATCCATCCAGTTTAAGTTGCATCTTGAGACAAAGCAAAGATAATTTCATATTAAAATTCAGGAAGATCACTTTTCTATTTCAAACAGAGGAACTAAAATCCAACAAAATGGAAAAGAAGAAATGCCACTATGACAGAAAAGCATAGTTTGTATTTTCAATAAAATAATAATAATAATAATAATAATAATAATAATAATAATAATAAACTCTACAAAACGAGATGTGCAGGTTGGACTTCAGAGAGAGAAGAGACTTTAGTTTATCAAAAACTTATATTTATACTACTTCTTTCATATACAGATCTCATGATCATACAAATGAATTACTCATTTAGGAAAGTTAATAGAATTAACAATTTTTCCAGAATGGACATTGCCCATTTCTTACTTACATTTGTGTTTTCTATTAACACCATTATTTGTTTCTCAGTCAGCTGAAAAAGTACCAGCAAACCAGTGAGCATAAAAGTTAGTGCTCAAGACTTTTTACAGCAGCCATTATAGCATAATAGTAGCTGTATTGTATATGACAACATACAGTATTAAGCATCTACTGTATGTATTGTTAATGTGTACTTCCCATGCGACACGTTTGTACAGGGGCTTTTTTGTCCTGGCAGACTTGACGCAGGGCTTATTTTAACTACATGTCTACCGGAAGTAGATCGCACTATAAATTTGACGTCAGTTCCTGCATCTGCCTCTCTTTAACCATGCGGTGCGGATTCTCAGACGCGGTGTCCACATGGTGAGAAATAAATCGTACAGTGTACTATTAGGACTAACGTGTTAGTAAATCAGTAAGCTGCACGGGTGCTGCTGTTCAGTCTGTTCTTTAAATGTTGATCATGCCCTCATCAACAATGTTTGCACTGTTGTGGTCTGAGTTTAAAGTTTTTGTTTTTTCCTCTTCTCTTAATGTAGGGTACGTGGTCTAGAGGTGCTGCAGATAAGGATGGCAGATATGCTCAAGGTCTCTGCGGTCCTCATCGGAGAGCAGCCTGGACCTCCAGGTGGAGCAGCATGTCTACAAGAGGAGGAGTGATGGTTAGTGTTTTCCATCATAGTTCATCTTTACTTCACTGTTTAGGATAAATAAGCAAGACAAATTGTAAGATTTATTTGAATTTTCTCAGATTTAGTAAGATAACTTGCTTAATTTAATTAAACCATGTCTATTTTGCTGTATCCTTTGGAATCTATATTTTATGGCACACCTCGCCAGTAATCTAAGTGATGGTTAAGACTTGGAGTGATATGATGAATTACATAGGTTGTTGGTGTGCCGAAACAGACATTAAAGTGATTGAGTTACACAGATGTCCCTATGAGTTTTAACTTTAATTTAATTTAAAAATCAAGTTTATGGTTAATGCTAAGAGTTATAATAGTTTCAGTGCTCATGTCTGTAAGTATGAAATTTTAATTCAGTTTTGAACTTGGTATGTACATTGACACTAATGGTTAAACATGATTATTCTTATTGTGGAAAAATAAGATTCTGTTCATAACCTTTATGAATTTCTAGGCGCAGCCCAGGGCATTGAGGGGCTGTGGTTCGGTGGCCTCAGGATTGCTTCACTGCTTTTTGCAGACGATCTGGTCTTGTTGGCTTCATCGGAGCGTCACCTTCAGCTCTCTCTGGAGCGGTTCGCAGCCGAGTGTGAAGCGGCTGGGATGAGAATCAGCACCTCCAAATCTGAGGCCATGGTTCTCAGCCGGAAAAGGGTGGAGTGCAGACTCTGGGTCAGGGACGAGATCCTGCCTCAAGTGGAGGAGTTCAAGTATCTCGGGGTCTTGTTCACGAGCGAGGGAAGGGACCCAGGGCACGCTGGAGGGACTGTCTCTCGGCTGGCTTGGGAATGCCTTGGGGTTCCCCTGGAAGAGCTGGACGAAGTGGCCGGGGAGAGGGAAGTCTGGGTTTCCCTGCTGAAGCTGCTGTCCCTGCGACCCACCCTCAGATAAGCAGGAGAAGATGAACGAACGAAAAAGTCAGGTCTGTTTAGAAATCATTAGTAACATATTTTGACTTTTCTGTATCGGGTGTTAAGCTGGTGTGCGTGTGTGTTCCCTGCATAATGTACAAGGTTCACTTTAATTCATTCTCTCTCATTAAATCTGACTTATTTCCTGCTAAGTGGACATTGTTCACCTACCTGATCTTGGGCCTCTGAATGTGGTGATTCATTTGGCTTCCTTCTGTTTCTCCCCCTCCAGATGTGTAAATGATGAACCTGACTGCCAGCAGCCATCGAGAATCCATTCGATGTGTGTGCCCTTTCCACCAGGAACACAGGACAGGTCTGTTTCTGAAGAAGGCTACTTCATGTCTGACAGGCTACTCCTCTCAGAATATGTTCTGTGTATTGCGCTGAAATGAAAGGCAGCACACCATTAAAGCCTGGCACTGATCTTGTCTGTGTTTGGGTGTCGGAAGTGTGCCAGAGTGATTATGGCCGGGTTTTCGCTAACACCATGAGGACTGCTGTCCCATGACTGGGGTTTGATAGTGACCTGAGCCACACCTGAACATTAAATTTTTTTTTTTCCCTCTCACCCTCCACTAACTGGATACAAATACTGCAATGCAAATGGCAGCATGTGGAACCCAGAAAGCACTGCCCCAGGTTGCTTCACTTGTATTTACTTCAATGAATCGGCAGATTTTTCAGTGACAGGATTAGACCCCTATGCAGACTCATTGTGGGTCTGAGAGGGATTCAAAAATCACAGCTGAAGACCATGACATCCTCTGCCTCAGGGGCAGTTATGAAATTTAAACCAGCTGATTTTAAAAGCCTCTTGATGTAGCAAGATTACCCATCACATGTATGATGGGTGTTAAACTCTGGGATAGAAGGTGCTGGTCATCATGTATGCACACTTGTTTACAGTTGTCAGCTATTAAGCAACTGATGTTGACTTAAACCTGAAATACATAAGAAGCTCCTGTTTGTCTTGTGCTGTCCCATGTGACCCTCTATCTGATTGTGTAGTAAATGTTCACCTACATTTGTGACACTGAAACACCTTGTCAGTGTCACAAACACACCCTCTGTACATGCACTTCTAACAAAAACAATCCCTGCTTTAGATTGAGAAAGGTGGAAAAGCCACTTGGCAAGGAGGACTACCAAGACAGGTGAACCATCCCAGCAGACAGGTCTGAGGATGTTCATGTGCCCTCTGTGCCCATCCAGCAGACCCAGAATGGCCTTGAAGGTAAGGCCAAACAATCTGCTGTAGATATTTTTCTACAGTTTGTGGTTGAAACTGTTGGCAGTTGATAGACTTGCAATAAACAATACAGCTAATGTAAATATTATAGTGAATTCAGCTGCACTGTACAGAAAACTGAAGTTAATAAAATGCATTTTCTCACTGTCTCCTGCTCCTACAGAGGTTTGGAGTGTCCAGACTGCCACCAAAGACTGGTCTACAGCTCCCACTGCACAGGACTGGGGTGATCCTAGTTCTGACTGGTCCAAAGTCATGTGAATCTAAATATGAGACATGCTCAACACTATGAAGTGAGAAATCAATAAAGCTGAATGGATATTCACAAAATTGAACTTTTTTCCACTTTGCTTATTATAAATGATGCATAATATATACTCAAATGTAATGTAGTTTAAATATCAAATGTTTATTTACAGGGACCGGTACACAGCATGGTTCAGTGCCACATTAATGTTGTAAGCTAGTTTGCAACAGCTGTCCATTGACAATTCCAACAGGAAAATGCATGCAAACAATGACCGTAAAGTAAATGAAACAACTTAATGATTTTGTTAGATTCTGTAGGGCAGGGGTGTCCAAACTTCTTTTAAAGGGGGGCAATACTAACATTTTAAAAATGAAACAAAAGTTACATACAAATGCAGAAAGTTTGCGTGAAGTTGATACAAATTTTCACCTCATGTTCATTCTAAACATGATTTATGAATGATGCAAAATCTAACATTTAAGTTTAAAACATCACTCTTGCTCATCTCTCATAAGATCATTCGGAAAGTAATATTTTGTGTACATAACACCAGTCTTTAGTGGTTAATGTTTAGTGCATTCAAATGCTTCGTTATGTCAATCAAAAAAAGCCAAATCTGCCAGCCATACAGCATGTGACAATCCTAGCAGGCCACAAATAATATATTATAAAAACAAAGCTGCGGGCCACATGAAATCTGACTGTGGGCCGTGATTGGCCACCGGGCTGGACTTTGGACATCCCTGCTGTAGGGAGTGACACTGGAGTGCTAATTTTCTGTGGAGGTTCAATTTCATAACTGTGAGGAAGTCTTGAACATTGAAGGTCCATATTGTATACAGTCATGCACAATATACCTAATATAGCTACAGAATGATTTGTGCATCAGGGAGTGATTACTGGGGTTTAAGAGACAGCTTAGTATTTGGTTTAAAAGGTTCCACCCCAGATGGGACTCGAACCCACAATCCCTGGCTTAGGAGGCCAGTGCCTTATCCATTAGGCCACTGGGGCAATCATAATAACGTTTTATGAGATTTTGCAATTTGTATCAAATAATAGTGCGAAGCTAATATGTGTAACCTCCTTAACATGACTGTGGATGTATTTTCTATCTTATATTTACATGAAAAATATATTTAGTCAAAATCCTCCGTGACCTGCTGCAGCCATGCTTCGCCGTTCCGTTGCTAGGCAACAACGGCCCCACACATCACTGGGTCAGTTGAACCCAGGACAGCGGAGCTACTTCCTGTTAAGTCCTGAAATCTACTTTTGCTACAAAATAAAGGTCACTCGAGAGTTATATTACAAAACAGCTGCAATGTCCGCGCTTTTCCTTCAACCGCTATCTCCGATTTGGTGGTTTGACGCATTCAGAGATGTTCAGAGGAAGACCGCAATATGGTTTACATCAGCACTTCACCGTAAAAACGTCTTTTCATTGCTTCACTAGATTGTGGGGACATTTGCTTATGCTTTTACTTTGAAAATATAAAGGCGGAAGTATAAATATATGCTGCCCTTTATTGGCCAACGTTTTCCGAACATAGCAACGTTATCCATGAGATAGAGACAAACCTGCTAAACTGTAACTTTGTAATATGTAAGTCGTGAGAATGGGTTTAACCGCTTTGTAGCGTTATCTGGTTGGTTTTATTAAACAAATGAAATTACGTAACGTTAGCTAACTAAAGTCTGACGGTAGGTAGGGACAGCTAACAGTTCGTGTTTAACTGCTGGGAACACCGACGTTACCTAGGCTAGTGATAAACAAGTCTTAGCCAGGGACGTCTTCAAGAAGGACTCGTCAACATGGTGAGTTAACGTTTTTAAACACCTCATGCCAACACCGTCATCGTGTTATTTTTATGAAGTAACATGTTTTTGAAAATGTGCATGTTGGCCGCAAACCACTCAAAGTTATGTGATTTAAAAACTTGAGAAAACCAAATTTTGTATCTCGGTAGATCCTCTCTCGTGTGAAGCCAGCCGTGGGAGCAGAGACACCGGCGAGCATCAGCGAGAAAAAGAAGAAAAACAAGACCAAGGTCCCTCGTTTGGAGGAATACCTTCAACAGAGGGACTATCTTGGGGCTTTGACACTCTTAGAGGTACTTACACTGGACATAACTTAAAATAAATACATAACTCAATCCAAATCATGATGGGTTAATGGACCACTGTTCACTGGGAAGGAGGATGGATGGATTCAAGTACTGTACCTGACATGACATGATGATTTGTGGAGTTATAAAAATGCACAACATGGACAGAAGATGGACATTTCGGTAGAGAAATGCTAAAGTAGTACTGATGTCATTTAGAAATCGTGTCCCGTTAGATAGAGCACCAATACTATTGGTCAGCATATTGTCTGTGTGTCTAATTTCCTCCACGCAACAGCAACCAGTACTGCTGTGTAGACTCTTGTGAGATGAGTTTCCTCTCTTCAGGCCAATAAAGTAAGTGCTCTATTAATTACTGTACTGCCCCTTTCTGCCTGCTATTTATTAGACTATAATTCTTTAAAAAATTATGAATGAACCAAAGTTTCTAATAATAAAATATATGTTGGTTCATCGTGAGCAAGATTTAATAATTAAACTTTACAACAGCTGCACTCACAGAGGGGCTAGCTGTTTTTGTTAACTGCACTGATTATCATGTGTCATGCCCTAGAATTAAAGTGTTATAAATAGAATCACTCCCACATCTACGCTACAGACAGCACTGTATTTCTGAATGCTGCTGCTTTGTTGCTGATGTGTTGCTATGTCATCTCTAGTTTCAGAGAAGTATTGGCGAGAAAGAGGATCATGCAGACCTTTGGATTGGCTACTGTGCCTTTCACTTGGGCGATTACAAGAGAGCTATGGAGGTATTTTCTTGTTTTTATATGTGTGTGTCTGAATGCTGAGTGAGTGTGTGTACTGTAGCTGGATACATAGAATAAATAACTAAATCAGAATAGGTGGATAAGGGTTTGACTGACAGTTTTTGCATGGTCCGATAACATTTGTAATATTTCCATATCATGTTCTGACAGGAGTACAAGTCTCTGACAACAAAGACTGAATGTCCTGATGAGGTGTGGGTCTATCTGGCCTGTGCCTTATTTTTTCTGGGGCTCTATAAAGAGGCAGAGGAGGCTGCATCTAAGGGTAGGCTCACTTCCAGCTGAGTACATTTGTTTATTCCTACATTGTGTACAATTTTGTTTGAGGAACAATCCTCTAATACATTGAGTCACATCAAAATATTTACAGTTTTCCAAAAGAACATTTTGCTATTGGACCACACTGGTGTTAAGATGCCATGGTTTCAACAATTATTGGTTTATTCATTTTTGTAATTTCTGCATTTTACTGACATATTATACGATATAATTGCAGGCTTTTATTGTGGAAACTTTTTGCTGCTTGAGATACACAAATGAATTCAGTGGGGTCAGCAGATTTAGCTAGTTTGAGTTACTGTACTCTTTCAGTCCCCATATATTTGCCAGATCACATACACTGCTTTTCAGTCAGTTGATATTGCTGAGAGCAAGGTCATGATGTTCATGAAGTGTGCCTTTTACTTGCATGTGGTATGCTGTCTAACTAATTTTTGTATCTCTTGCTCCCTGTAGCGCCAATGTCCCCACTGCAAAACAGACTACTATTCCACTTGGCTCACAAGGTTGGAAAATATCATATTGTTATATTACTACTGTTATAATGTGGATAATGGTGTGGTGTGTATTTCACCTAATAGAACATGTATTTAGCATTACCCTTTTTTGCTGCTGTGCCTTGAGCATTTTTTAATGAGCTGTTTCTTTCTGGGTGTGATTCATGTCTTCTTAGTGTTTTGTGTCATCATGATCACATCTCTGAATGACGTATACTTCTCAGTTCAACGATGAGAAGAAGCTGATGGGTTTCCACCAGAACCTCGAGGATGTGACAGAAGACCAGCTGAGCCTGGCATCCATTCACTACATGCGCTCCCACTACCAGGAGGCTATAGACATCTATAAACGTCTTTTACTACAGAACAGGTTTGTGCTTTCACCCTGCCCTTTACTCTCTTAAATTAGTTTCACAGTCCTGCTGCACTTGGATGCAGGTGCCACCCTGACATCACCTTGACAGGTGTGAGTTGTTCATGAAGCAGTGTTAGATTTCATGGGCCTTGTGGAACCATAAAGATAATTCAAGTATCAGTGCAGCAGACCTGCTGAGCTAGCTTCCTCTGACGCTGATATACTGTATCTGTTGTAGGAAGGGTAAAAAAATGAAAATGAAAATGACTTTGATTTCACTAGAAATGGGGTTCGCAGCAGCTTTAGTTGCAGGCCTCTGCAGCAGCTCTGGACATACATTTTCTGTTGGTATGCAAATTAGCCTTACCACTACTACTATTTCCTCTGATTGCTAACAGAAAAATGCAAAAATATCAAAATAGGACTATGAAAAATTTGCATGATTTTGTCAGAGTTGATAGTGGAATAATCCAGAGTACCACGCCATTTTCTCAAGACCTCAATGTTCTTTGAAATGTTAGCTAGCATGCAAATATCTATTCTATTGTACTCTAGTGTTTGTGTTTTTTCCTGTGATAACTTCTTGTCTGTTTTTTGGTCTGTCTAAAATATATCCATTAATAAAGATGTTTCTCAACATAATATACAATAGTAATTACTGTTGTTCTAGAAAGAATAACACACTAAAAAGATTAACACGTATTAATCGTTCTCTGTGATTCCCCTTCACCACAAAAGTCACTGAGCATATGCAGTAGCTTTGTAAACATGATGGAAGCAGGTGACAAAATGCTGCTTGGCCCAATGAATGGAAAATTTACAATTTCAAAAAAATGCACAGATGGAACTGTTGACTATTTTGAGTTTGAAATATCACCTCAACACAAAGCACAAAGCAGGTCAGAGGTCAGGACTAGCTCAGCTCCTGATGTAAGCAACCAGACTCATCAAGGTCTCACTGAAATCTGGTCTGTGTTAACACTTTTATGTGAAGACAGATCTTATGAATTACAATGAAATTTTGCCCTAGATGGGATACAGACATCCAAGAAGAGGAGCAGCACTTGTGGAGAACGGTCCAGATTCCCATTAAACACAAAACAAATGCTTACAACAAACCACATTTGAGTCCATACTGTCAAATATAGGTCACAAAGTGGAATTAATTCTTGAGTTACTTACAGTATACGTTTTAAATAATAATTGTGCGACATTTGTTTCAAACAATATGAGATAAAAGTGAGTGACGGGGTAACATTTATTTATCAATTTAGAAAGAATCTGAAATACCTCGGGTCCAGCTACTCAAAGAAGTAAAGCCATTTTCACATCCTCTTTTCATCTTGTCTTTCAGAGATTTCCTGGCCCTGAAAGTTTACGTGGCTCTGTGTTACTACAAGCTGGACTACTATGATGTGTCCCAGGAGGTGTTGGCTGTCTACCTGCAGAGCATGCCTGACTCCACTATTGCCCTCAACCTCAAGGCCTGCAACCATTTCAGACTCTATAATGGCAAGGCAGCTGAGGTACTACATCTCGGTTATCCTTCATACTTTATATTGTTTCATGTGTTTTCGTATTTTCGCTCACACAATTTTATTTTATTTTATTTTATTTTAACATAAAAATCCAACAAATAACACATTGGCAGATATTTGAAATTAAAACTGCTCAATGTACTGTATCCTTTAATGAGAAGGAAGTATTTGTGCTTTTAATTGTACTTATTATTATCCATGTACGCACTCTTATTGACTGAGTCAGTACCTGCTTGCCCTATTCATTTCTTTGGAGAGAGTATCTAGTGATAGATTTGACTTATGTGCGCACTCTCCTGCTCTTAGGCTGAGTTGAAGAACCTAATCGACATCTCGTCCTGCTCCTTTGAGTTTGCTAAGGAGCTTATCCGACACAACCTGGTAAGCTCTTCACAAGTGTGAAGTAACTGTGAGTGTGTATGTGCGTGCTGGTGTGTGTATGCATATACTAGCGACTTACATGCTACTTTTCCAAACTGTGACTCTGTCCCCTGTGTACTGCAGGTGGTGTTTCGTGGAGGGGAGGGGGCGTTGCAGGTGCTGCCTCCTCTGATTGATGTGATCCCTGAGGCCAGACTCAACCTGGTCATCTACTATCTCAGACAAGGTGTGCAACCATGACATTGCAGTTTTCTGGAACAAGCAAACAAGATAAATATTTATTCATTCAAATTGATGCAGGCGGGATTTGCCTGTGAAATGAGAAGTAACATATTTTTAAGTGACTAGACACATTCAGGAAACGTTATGAATACAAAAACAAGATACTTTTCTTGAACATACAGAATAATACCTTTTTATAGTAAACTAAAAATGATTCATAAAATCGCATGCTTTCCCACTGTCAGTGCAACATTTAATGCAGTCAGATTTCAGTATAAATCTATCCTAGCTCAGCCATTCACATGCTTCAATTTACACTTCCAGATGACGTCCAGGAAGCGTATAACCTCATCCAAGATTTGGTGCCCACGACACCTCAGGTAATGACTCAAAGTGACACTGAGTTTAAATGTAGTATTGCAATTGTTCTCTGAAGCATGATGTAATTATTTGACCTCAATAAGAGAGTCCACATCTGCTAATGCGAAAAATAATACATTAGCTGTGTTGAATTACAATTGTGTAATTAATTACAGCCATGCTCATTTTATATGGAACATAAATGTACAATGAAAAGCAGCATCATGCCGCATTGAATAAATCCTGTTTAAAAAAAAAAAAAAACTCTTCTCCTCGCTGCACTTCTGGAAAGCTTTCTCTTTTATGTGACCAGTTTTTCCTTCAAAAGCACCTTAATGTCGCCTGGATCTGAAAGCATGTGAAGTGTTTGGCTTTTGTCTCTTTTATTCAGTTTTCTTACTTGTTGAAGTAAATTTTGATGTGGTTTCAAGCAGCAGTGAAAAAACAGATCAAATGAAAGATCAATTCTTGACAAAGACATAATTCACCCACAAGTGAAAAAAACACTTCATGTTTTCCTGTTTTTTCATGTTTTCCATCAAGATAATCAGGTTTCCTTTTTCCTTTTCATAAATTCTTTCACCATAAAGGGACTAGACAAGAGAGCATATTAAGTTTTTTTTTTTTTTTTACTTTGATCATTTATTTTCTCAGGAGTATATTTTGAAAGGAGTGGTGAATGCCGCACTGGGACAAGAAATCGGATCAGTGAGTATTTTCATTAAATGAATAGTTAGGCACACAAACAAACATGATGACAGTGAGTCCAAGACAAATGTTTGCGCTTTTATCTTTCAGAGGGATCACCTGAAAATTGCTCAGCAGTTCTTCCAGTTGGTCGGAGGCTCGGCTAGTGAATGCGGTACATTGAATAGAGATTTTATTCAACATGAGCCTTCAAAGCAACATTGTGTGCACATGTGTGTATAACATATTCTTGGCTTTCAGATACTATTCCTGGCAGACAGTGTATGGCCTCCTGCTTCTTCCTTTTGAGACAGTTTGAAGATGTACTCATATATCTAAACTCAGTCAAGGTTAGTGTTGCTCTGTAAAAGACACACATATTATATTATATTTCTGTGAAGAATCGCAGTGATATTACTTTACTGTGGTATCACTTCATTTTGAAAAAAAAGACTCCCACACACCGGGTGATAGGTGTCACTTCAGATGACAAGTGGTGCTTTAGAGTTGCAGTGCATTTATTCAGCTGTGTGTTTTTCTTTATTTCCTGTGATTTGCACTCCCAACAAAACACTGACAATTTGTATGCACTTTTGTTTGTACGTGTGGACTTTAACCTTCTCGTTAAGGCATAACTGTGCTTTCCGTTTTGCAGGGTTACTTCTATAATGACGATACATTCAACTTCAACTATGCTCAGGCTAAAGCAGCACTTGGCAACTACAAAGAAGCAGAAGAGGTACTTTACTTGAACATACATCTGTGCAACTCCCTTTTTACAGGCTTTGAAAGTTGTCGACTAATGTGTTGGACTAATTAAATGTCTCTTTCAGATTTTTCTGCTGATTCAGAGTGAAAAGATCAAAAACGACTATGTTTACCTCAGCTGGCTGGCACGATGCTGTACGTACAGTAGTCACACCAATGATAGTATATTTAATTATAAAAATCTTTTTGCAGAGCTAAATGATTGATGCACACAATTTTTAGGACCTGTCAGATCTCTAACCTCAGGCTTGTAAAGAATTTAGGGTCACTCTTGCACTCAACTAGTATTACACTCAACAGCTTTAAGAAATGGATATCTCCATTAAAAGATTTTCTCCTTTCTTGACTTAATCCACATCAATAAAGCCTGCCCACAGGCGTTTAATATTTCCCAAATCTGAATCTATAAAGGTTGCTGAAACAGCTTATGAATGATGGATTATTGAAGACTCGTTTTGTTCTTGTCAGATATAATGAACCAGAAGGGCCGGCTTGCCTGGGAGCTCTATCTGAAGATGGGTACTTCCTCTGATTCCTTCAGTCTGCTGCAGCTCATTGCCAACGACTGCTATAAGGTGGAGTAGCTGTGTTCTGCTTTGCATATCATCTGTGGTGACCTCTAAAATGGGAACACATGAGTGAATATATTACAGTTAGTTAATCTCTTAGTCAATAGAAGAGGTTTTAACTCATATCAATAAAAAAGTCTTTCTACAGTTCCAGATTCTCTAATATGAGTTTTAGTTTTATATTATTGCATATAGAAAAAAAGTCAGTTTGGGACTCAGTAATTTGAAAACATCACCTGGGTTTCCAACCAACAGTCAAAAACCAAGTTTCTCAGTTTATAATAGCTGAGAACTGAGAAAAGAAGTGACCCAAACAATCAGCTGATTGTCAAAATAATACTTAGAGACACTTTACTTTTCTGTCGATTAACAAAAATGATTCTCTACGTGCCTCTTTTGTGATAATTTATGGCTCTCTTCTGTATGTTGCATTGTGTTGTTTCAGATGGGCCAGTTCTACTATGCAGCCAAGGCGTTTGATGCACTGGAGAAACTGGACCCAGGCTCCAACTACTGGGAAGGCAAGAGGGGGGCGTGTGTCGGCATCTTCCAGCTCATACTGGCAAACAAGGAGTCCAAGTATGTTTGTCTCTTTTTCCTGTGCAGTAATGTGGGTCTTGATTTTATCATTACACATTTATCAACATTTACTTCATTTACTGCATAACATAATTTGTCACAAAATTCCCTGTCGTTACTGAGTAAAACTAAACAAGATCTTGACTCACACGTCAAACTTCTGTGTCCTGTTTGAGTGCTTGTAGTGTCTAAATACAAAAAACATGAGAGATGGTGCATTCTTGATCTAATCTTATTTCCTCCTGTGTCCTGTTTGTGTTCTAGGGAGACACTTAAAGAGGTGGTGCCCCTGCTGCAAAATTCAGGAAACCCCCAGGTTGAATACATCATCCGAGCTCTGAGGAAGTGGGCCAAAGACAACAGAGTCCTCCTCTCATGATAGCCTTCAGCACTGAACTTCAGCTCAGTACAGGTCTACATCAAGAGTAGTTACGTTATGCAGACTTCAGCAGTCATTTCACTTGAATGAACTGTATGAATGATATCTATGCCACATGAAGCAAGTAGATATTGAGCTGTTATCTCTGCTACACTGTGGTGCAGGGGTACTCAACTTGCTTTGCCCGGCCACCACTTTTGCAAAATGACAGAAGGACAGGGGCAAGTTAGTAGACAAACATTAATAATATTCATCAGATAATTAATAAACATTAGCAACGTAGATGTGGCTAAATAAGATGACTGCCCATGGTGCCTGATATTACTATACAATCATGCATACAGCAGTTGTTATTTGGCAAATTAAAGTGGTTTAGGATTGGAGGGATTTCATTTTTCATAGAATTGCTTGTTTTCACTGTCAACCATTCAACATTTGCTGCCCTCACTCATCTTTTCCAAGAGGCAAGTCCAGTCTCAGCACCCCTGCACAGGTCAGACGGACTGAACTTTTTTTCGCAGATGACTGAAAGGCTAATATGCAATGTCCAAAGCAACAGGCAAGAGACATTATTATTTACTAAATGGTATAAACAAACAAAGAAATTCTGTATTGGGCCTTATAACTTGAGTATCACTGCTGTAGTGTTTTATATTAAAATATGTACGTTTTGATCTGCTATTGTCTATATTTGTATGAAAATGTGACTATGTATTTTTAAAATTACTTTTATGTTGTCGATGATATATTTGTATGAATTGTAGTGCAGTAACTGATGTAAAGCAGCTTTTTTTTTCTCTGCTTTTGTTTTAAACAATACAATAATAATAATAAAAAAACTATTAAGATAAAGAAATCAGATGTGCCCAAGATGTGAATGTATTACTTAGAGGAAGGGGAAAAAATCAAGGGTTTGTTTTTTATTCACATTTTATATGAATGAAATCACAAAATGAAGCAGAAAAGAAGTAAAAGACAAGCCTGCATATGTGAATATGATGTTTACCTGGTAAAATTTGAGAATCCTGATTATTTTCTAAGAACACTGTTCAGAAATCTTAATAGAAAAAACATGTTCAACTTTAACAGACATCCAGTTATGTAATATTTTCCAAAATCCATGTGTATGTAAAGGAGCAGGTGCTAAAAAGTTTATATTGCAGAACAACAGAAAGTACAAGGATCCATCCCCAAATGAAACGTCCTCACACAGTTTAATGTAATTTGGAGCATTGCTGCTCAACTTTTTGAATTTGCAAAGTGTTGACTGTGGAAAAAATAACATAATAATAAAGTATAACATGAAGTTCAGTATTGTCCTACTTTGAACAAAGGAACTGCAGAAGCTGCCCACAGCTACAGAACATGAAGAAAAGAAATTGTGAATGATGGTGAGGCAACTCCAAAAAGATTCAAGAGAACAAATAAAGTAACAAATGTATTTCTTTAATAAATATCTGGGAAAACATTCAACCTTTGTCTTTGTGAAATGTATTTGACAATTTCACGTCAAGTTATACTTTGATTAACGTGTTGGCTCATGAAATGTTCTGTTTCCTGTTAGTAAAACAAGGTTAAAGGAGCACTAAGGAGATCGGCTGTTCCATAAAGACAGAAAGTTTGGAAAAGATCATTTAAAACAAAAATGATCACAATGAAAGCAGCAGAAGCAGAAAAATCTTGAATTTTAGTCTGTAGTCTGCATCAAACTTCAAAAACCCTGGATCCTACAATTCCCATGATGCAATGTGGTAGTGTCCATACTACCCTGCTGTATGCCTGTGTGTCATAGTGTCGGTGAAGTTAAGAAGACATCATTTATCTGTTTTCATGTTGTTTGAGTGTTTCCCTGTGTCCACATAGCCCTACGAAAAATCTGGATATGCTAATGTGGATGCAAATTAGTAGTCTAAATTGTATTGCTCAACAATTATATTCATTGTCATGTAAGATCTGTCTTAGTCCTCTTTCAGCAGTAGATTTGGCAGCTTGGCAGGACTAGCCACATTGCACAAGGGGCAGTAGTTGGGGGTGCCTGAGAGCAAGATTTTACCCTGGGACTTTCTAATAGGTTAATCCGGCCGTGGTCTCTCTCCACAGAAGTACAGAAAAATCAATCACAGTTTGTTGTAATTAGGAGTCTACAAATCTTAAACTGTATGTCAACAGGTGGTCATTAGTGCCTGTAACTAAATGAGCTGTGCTGGGGTGGATAAGTGAGACAGCAAATCATCTGGCTTGTTTTCTTCCGTTTGGGATTTTATGTTTGAGTGTGTGTGTGTGTGTGTGTGTGTGTGAGTGTGTGTGCTGGTGCCATTGTAGAAAAATGCACAATTCAGCATTTCCTGGATAGACAGAAAGGAGGGCATGAAATGAGAGCAGTTAAAGGCAGATGAGGCTGTTAATCGATGTATGGAAACACACAACATGTGGTGTGTGTATCCCACAGCCTGCCCTTCACTCAGACACTTTAGAAAGGTCATTATAGTACTGATAGTGTTGTTATTATCGCCTGTTGTGACAGAGGCGGGTTTAGGATCGGGGCACGCGGTGATTGGACGTGGTGACCCCCCCTGTGTCACGGTGCTTCCGTTTTGTGCGTACGCGCAGGCGCAGCGACCCCTCTCTTCTGATATTTTATTTACTCCCGAAACCCAAGATGGCTCCTGTGAATGTCTCGGTCCCATAGCAAATTGAGGATGCAAGTAGCTGCCGAAAAAACAACTTTTCCCCGACCGTCGCATCCCCTGGAGTTCAATTCTTATGGTGCGGAGGAGGCCCTGACATCCGTCTAGGCACTGAGCAGCCGTCGGAGCTTCGCGAAACCTTCTTCAATCCACCAATTTGGAGTAGTTTCGCGAAGTAGCTCTTCTCCTCGCTGTCGCTGTCTGTCCGGAGCGAGGTTCAGACAGGCAGGCAGCTCATCCAAATGGCCGAACCGAGAAAAGTGCAATTTGTCACCCTCTCGGCCTTCGCAGCTGGAGCAGCCGCGGAGTCTAGGAAACGCCGGCTGGAGGATGAGGCCGACTTCAACTTCGTTAGAGCCGGGGAGGTCGAGGCAGCGACCGGGGCAGGAGGTGCTGCCAGCGACGAACGTCTCGGCAAAACCGGCGACAGGGACAAGGCTGGAGCCGAGAAGAGGGCGACGGTGCGGCTCAACCTGTCCCTATCCGAGCCTGATGACCGCTCCTCCGTCGAGTTTAATTACGGCGAACTCGTCCAAAACCTCCAGGTGGGTTCACCCAGTTTCACTAACACTAACCAGGCCGAGTGAGACTGGAGCTGGAGTTCATTTTTATTGCTCTTGGAAGTGTTTGTGTGGACTTGTCATTGCTTAATAATGGAGGGGAGGGGGGGGGGTGCACCTTGTCCTTCTGTGGATAGCGTGGTTGAAACTGACCATTAGTGCGACTCAACACAAAAGACAGCAGCAGTTTTTTTTTTTCCCTTTTGGCCACGCAGCCAGTCAGTCCACTGTGTGTGCTTTCCAACTTCAGCAGCGCTCTTTAAACACATTTTTCTCTCTTGACCAGGGACCTCCTCCTTCTCTCTCTCTCTTTTTTTTTTTTTTTTTTTTTTTTTTTGCACATGTAGAGATGAAGCTTATCTTGCTTATCTCTGCTACCTGTATCCTGTTCACTCAGACTTGCCCAGCAACAAGCCCAGTCACACAGCCATTACGGCACTTGGAAATGCCACATGCAGTTTGGCCCTCTGGCTGCGGGTGATAGATAGATGAGAGAGCATTGCTGATGGAAGTACCAGGATGTAGCATGGGAGCAAGGCAAATGTCAGAGCTGAGAGATCAAAGACGAGCTCGCCTCGTTTTGATTCTGCTGTGCAGTTTGAGATAATTTAAGTTAATGTTTTACATAAATGTGGCATTTAGGAAAAAAAAAGTTTAGAACACACAAGGCAATTAAATATTTTATTATTTTAATCCAAATGTGTTCATGTCAGCAGCATGTTTGACATACTTTGTTGTTTTTGGATTCAGATATTTTAAGTTTATCAATTTTGTGGTCATATATTAATATTTTACATTATTTATTATTATTCTTGGAGGTTTAAACATCCCTAACAAGATAAAGCTGGTTGTGTTTCACTGTGAGGTCCACTGAACCTGTCCAACCCCTTGTTCTGACATCTGATCATTGCTGTTTATAATCTTTAATATTACTTTTTAATTATTTCTTCCAGGCAAAGAATAAACCTCAAAGTGTGACTCCAGCCCATAATCCCGACGACCCCTTCAACGATGATGAGAGAGAGCGGCTCCAGGTCGAGGCCCTGGCAAAAAAGTTTGAAAATAAATATGTGAGTTATTTATTTATCTCAGATATCTGCATTTGAAGTGTTTTTAGTCTGATCATAGTAAAATTAATTAAATTTGGATATTTGAGGTTGATACTGACATTACCATACATTACCATATATTTTCAAAAAGCTTATAGTGAGAAGTTGGCAGATAAACATGTAATGTAAACAAACATGAGTTTTTTGAATATATCTCATTCAGTGTTTCTTCTTTATTTTTGATTCTTTTCTACACTATACACTATAGATTCACATTCACTTATGTGGTAAACAAAAAGTGTAAATAAAGGAAAAAAGAAGCAAAACAAACTTGGCCACCTTTTGTGCTGCATATTTGTTTATTAGTCATATGTTCTGAGTATGACCTTTTACACCCATAAAAATAAACAAGTCATTGCTCTCTGGTGGACAAAATACAGTATGTATTGTCCGCAAACACATCTTTGGCATTTCTGTTGTGCACTTTTTTCCGACTTATCTGACAATCCCAGCATAACTGTGAGAAACCGACCTGCAGATACATTGTCATGGTTCATTTATCGGCCAGGCTCAAGCTGTCTAACGCGTACCTTTTTTTTTTTTTAAACAACAGCCACATGGAGAAAAGACATTTTGTAAGGAGGCCATTTTAAGATTGAGGTTTCAGAAAATGCAAGGAATTTTTATGTGAATCAAAAACTTGTTGTTTTTATCAACCTTTTCAGGGTAACATGGGGAAGAAGAAGAGGAAGGACAGAATGCAAGATTTGATCGATATAGGCTTTGGCTACGACGAGACAGACCCCTTTATCGACAACTCAGAAGCTGTAAGTACTGTCACACTGTTAATAACAAGGTTATTATTCGCTCACGTGTCTGTGTTTTCCAGGATGTCACTTTCATTTTGTCCGATGATTGCACATTGTTTTCTTTTCTCCCTTTTATTATCAGCTCATTAATTTTCCCTCCTCGTCACATTCCTCAACTGCTGTTCTCTCGTCTTCTACTGTATCGGAATAAATATTTAACCACAGAGGAGTAATGTCCACCTCAACACAACATTCATTGGTACTTCTAAAGATAGATGCGTGTCCCGTCTTACAACCAACCCGAGAGTGTGCTCTAAAATCATCCCCATGACTCATGAATATGTATGTGCTTCTCGTGTCCACACAGAGATATGTCATTGTTTTTGTTTGACAGTGCTTGTTGCTCAATATTCAGAGCTTATCACTCTCTGTCTGACTGTACCAGCTATGCTCTTTGTATGGATCCTCTGCCATTATATTATAATTGTTTTGTTTTGATAGCTGTCCTCTCTGCACTCACAAATTGGCAGCGCCTCTTCGACCCCTTTTTTTTCCTGTTTTGATATGCGCCGTGATGGAAAAATGTTTTATTTGTGCCCTGGAGGGACAGTGATATAATATATTTTTTCTTTTTTTTAGTAATTTATTTATTTTGGCTCACAAGTCATCCATTTTCACTGACCAACAGAAGAGCACTAGCTGCTTTGAAAATGTTTTTTTTTTCATTAACATTTCACAGTTACTCAATATGTTTGGAAATCTGCAGATAATATCCTCTTTTGTTATGTAAGAGAATTTATTGTTTTTTTTTTTTTTTTGTTTTTTTTTTTTCAAGATTCCTGTGATCTTCTACCACTAACTGTCTTCCATTGTTGTTTTTCTCAGTATGATGAGCTGGTGCCAGCGTCTTTGACCACAAAGCTGGGGGGATTTTACATCAACACGGGCACGCTGCAGTTCAGAGCGGCCTCCGACTCGGAGGGAGAGGGGGATAAGGTGAGGCTACCTAAACAAATACTGTACATGTCCGAACATATGAAATGTTATACGGTGTTTCAAGCTCACATTATCAGGCCGTGAAAATGAATACTAGTATAAAAGATGAGGACGTATTTCTATTATGGTTCTTGATGTGAAACAAGACGCAGGAATCCAGGTGACTATGCAATGTTATGCTATCAACTAGCCAACACAAATATTCTCAACTCAAATATTTTTTAAAAATTGGTTTACATATACAAACAAAAACTAGCTTTTTACCCTTAAATGTTTGATAAGCCATAATATATAGGTGCTCATTTGTTTATGTTAAAACTCAAAGGTAACTTTGATGTTGGAAATACATAAAAAGGCTAATTTTCAGCTGTGGTAATTTCTCTGCTCTTTAACTGGCAATGCCGCTCGGTTGGTTGGTCCAATATCTCAGTAACAACTGCATGAATTTGCAAGTTTTGCACACACGTCAATGTTACTCAGAGGATAAATCACAATGACTTTGGTGGCCGTCTGATATTTCTGGCCTTTGCTAATTAGCAAAGCATGCTAATACGCTAAACTGTGGTGGTAAACCTGATAAAGACAGTGTTTAGTTCAAAACACAGCTGTGCCTAAGCACAGGATCGCAGGTGCTACTCTATATTTTAGTCTTGTTTTTTAATGCGCTACCTAAATCCTGATCTGTGCCAAGTTCAGTGAAGAAAAACAACATCTTTGACACTGTGGACAAATGGCAGTCTCGGAAATAAAACAGTATAATTTCTATGACACATCACAATTTCTAACTTTGAGAAGTGTTGGCTTCATTGCCAAACCATGGTTTATTCAGCAGTAAATAAAGCGTGGTTTGCTGCAGAAGAGTTGTTTGACTTGTTTTCATTTAGATAAATAATGTGGTTACCAGAGTTGTTGTTTGCCCCATGGTTATTGCAACATACGACACAGCAGGATCTCAACAGTCCTGATGAGGCATGTGAATGTGCTCCCAACAGGAGCTAGAGTTTTATTGGTTTCAGTGATCTGTGATTTAGATGTTATCTTTCACCACATCAAGAGAAATCTCTGAAGGACATACTGGTGCACACATACACACAGAGCGCTGTGTGTCCTCCTCAGGCAGCATTGATCGCTTGCCACTGTGCACTGTCGTCATCTGCTTATTTAAGTTAAGGAGTGTATGTGCTCTTGTTTCAGAAGCCAAGTGACAACAAGGAGCAGGTGATTAAGAAGAGGAAAAAGAAGGAAGTGAACAATCTGGAGGAGAAGAACCTGAAGAAGAACAGAGTACCTAAACAAGGGTAAGAATCATGGCATTGTGATAACTGCCTGTTTATTTTTATGGTTGTCCTGTATCGGTTGAAGTTATATTTATTTATGTAAGGGATTTTTGAGTTTATATTAATTAAGTAGATGAATGAATGGCTCCTGAACAGCTGAGCAAGCTAAAGCGGCCTTGTCTTTCTCGCCAGGAGGCCATTTCTAGCATATTTAAAATAGACCTTTTAAAAAAAAATCGCCCACTTAAACAAGTGATTCATTACCCTTTAAGCCAAGCTGTCAACAACAGACATTTTGTTTTGTGAATTGACAAGTTTTTCTCCTGTGCATGAAAAGTTGACCTTTTGGACACTTTAGCCCGCGCTGAATATGCAATGACGTATTTGTCCACTCCATACCGCGCTAATAATCCACCACCACCCCGTGTGGCATTATACTTGGGTGCTTTTGTGAGGATCGTCTCATGCATCTATCATGAGGCAGGGATGCTGACTGTGACTTCCTCTTAGTGGCTGTGACAAGCATGCCACCTTCTAGAAAACGCTCCATTATCTACGCTCAGATAGGCCAAATACTCGTGCCGCTATTCTAAAAAACAAATTCCAAAAATAGCAGCAGCATGTGCCATTGTGGCATTATGAAACAGATTATGTTCTATATGGGCATGAATGTGTCGGAGCCTTCAGTGCAGACTTTAGGTTAATCCCTCTGAATCCCCGCACTCTTCCCACGTTTCCGAGTCGTCTTTGTCGGAGTGTGTCGATGCCTTCATTTGCCAGTGAAAATATCTTATTTGTTTTCAGGTTGTGTTTTCTACCTCCGCCCCACTCTGTCGCTCTTCTGTAATTGAAATTGTTGCTTTATTAGGACGTATAGCTCACATTTATTCAGCAATACATCTGCAGTTGTGCCTGTTTACGGTCGGTTCTGCCAGTTGGAGAAATGGACAATCATAGCTCAGCCGGCAGGATTAAGAATTGAGCTATTGATGGGGAAATAGAGACTGAAAAATGGTAATAAGCGTGGATGAGATTGACGCAGTTGTCAGTCAACTTACAGAAATAACAACTCTTAAATTGACGTGTTTACTTTAGCAATGTGAAAAGCGATAATCACAACTAATCACAGCAACAGCCGTGTCAACTGGAAATGACTTTCATACCTTCCATTCACTCATATCAGTTGGGGCAAAAGAAAACCCAAATAGAAACTAGCTAACATCAACACAGTGAGTATGTTTACGCGTGCATGTCATCTGTAATCAGTGTCTGCACAGCACAACAGGAACTCCTGCTTTTTATTGAAAGTTAATATGATCCGTCCACTTGACATCCGTGAATGGATCCAGTTTGTCTGCCCCATCAGAATCATGTAAACGAGGAGATTAATAACTGGAGCTTCTCGTGTTCCATGCAAATGTTCAACCCGGGACACTAATGTGTGTGTCTTTGTGTGCGTATGTGTGTAAGCGTACTCAATGTCAGGCTCAAAGAGTGAAGTGAAACAAAATGCCAATGCAGTCTGAGGCACTGTATAGCCTTTCATTCAAAACATATACTCAGCATTTTGCTAAAAACAAGGAATTTCTTTGTTTCCCGTCAACAGAGTGACGGCTCTCAGCCTCCACCGGCCAGAGAAGAAGAAGAGGAAGAAGCTGATGAAGGACTCGCTGTACCTGGCGGCCATGCTACGCCGCTTCACCCGGGAGAAGGACGAAATAAAGAAAAGGAACCCGAACATGGCTCACCCCGGCCTGACAGGAGGTGTGGCTAACAAGCTTCACTCCACCAACTCAACGAACCACCTGTTAGCCTCTAACTCCACCCACCTGCAGGGCAACACGGCCAGCAATGACCTCTCACTGGCAGACCTCACCTCGGACCCCGCTGTGATGTCACTGCTGGGCTCAGCCAACGAGAAGGAGCTGCAGGATCTCCTCGGCGACCTGGACTTTAGCTTGTTGGACACTGACCAGCAGCACGCGATGGTGGCAGCACGGGAGAACGGCATTCTGGGAGTCGGTGTTCCGTCTCATAAAGCAGCAGCAGGAGGAGGAGGAGGAGGAGGAGGAGGAGGAGGAGGAGGTGGCGGAGGTGGCCAAGGGCGAGGCCTGGGGTCTTCCAGTGGACTGTTTTCTCCGCCCCCGCTGCCTGATGGACTGCCTGCTCCTCTTATTAAACGCATCGAGGACCTGCGGGCGGTGAGTCAGCTGTAGCCTGTCTGTGGGTGGCTGTAATTATCTGCGAAGCCTCTTTACTGAAGTTAAACACAAATGCCAATCAGCTCAGGAAGTGGCACAAAATGTTTATTGTTATTTAGTCCAACAACAGTCTCGTCTAAAGTGTTGTAGAAACATGACTCCGGGATGAACCCTGAGGGGTTTTATGTAACTAAAACCGCAGGGCTGGCAACACAGCCTTTTGAAGAAGTTCTCATTTTCTAGTTGCTCTTATGTCACAGAGACACAGTCAATCCATGGCAGAGAGATATTTCTCTAGATGATGGTAAAAAATGTAAAGCGAGCCAGAGAGAGGGATGATGCAAGTAAAGGATACAGAGGTGAAGAGGGAGGCAGAGATATAAAAGAAGCGTTTGATTGTTTTTGGTGCCTCTAAAGATAACATATTATATAAGTAATGTAAGTATTTTTTACTGAATTCATTACAGGCTTCTCCTGTCGTCTAGTTCTTTCTGTTTCGTGGTCAAATGAACTCTGAAAGTTATACAGAACAACATGTAACTCTTATGTTGAACTGCTTTAATGACTGTATGTCGACCCACGTGGGCAAAATCAAATCCTAGGACCGGGCAGCAAATCATGTAGCAACCTTTCTGTCTGTTATGTGTTATATTTTGTTAGCTGGTGGTCTCGTAAGCTCACAAAGAAATGTTTGATTATAAGCACTATTCTTATTGACTGCAACTGGATGTTGTATGTCATAAATAGTGATAGACGGGATGCATTTGTCCCCTAATGTCACGGAGGACAGTTAGTGCTCATTTTCTTGTTTTATGGAGGAGCGTCGAAATCCGGAGTTGGACACGAGCACAACAGACTTTCTGACTTTCTGAGGCACTTTCTGATTGTTTGGAGAACATTTGCACATTCGCATCCTGACACATGCATGTTACCAGCATGGTTATTACATGATGTTGCGTAAACATGTACCTTGTATTGATCATGAGATTCTTGACAGTTCCAGCTATCAGCAGGTGGATTTAACAGGAGTTAAACTTTTGAATTTGTGCGCTTACTATCACAAAATCCAAAAGAGACACCCGGTTGCTTCGTCTGCACCGACCGATGGCTTTAAAACCAAATCAATGAAGTTAAATGTAAAACCATCCGTAGAAGTGTATGGTTAAATTTAGAGTCAGGTAAATGTTAGTATGAGGTACAGTCTGAGTCTGAGTCTAAGAAGAAAAGAAATGTGTTTCTGTCAGCACAGAGTCCTCAGAGATCCAGCGTCACAGATATATGTATGTGTATTTGTACTATATGGAAGAGTGCTGGTATGCTGACTCAACCTTTTCTCCCACAGGCCTCGCGGCAGTTTGATCAAGAGGGCAGGAAGAAATTTTTCACCTTGGACATGAATAACATTCTCCTGGAGTGAGTAGGACAGCTTTTAAATCACCGTCAGGCAGATCTCAGCTCACTCTCCTCTTTCCTTTTCAGTCTTTTTCACTCATTTTTCAGCAGATTTCCCTCGCGACCTCTCCTGCTGTCCTCAAGTGTTTTATTTTCTCTCTTTCTCTCATTCAGTGTTAATTAAATGCTTCTCATTTCCATTCTTCTCTCGTCTCTTAAACTTTCTGTCCAGCCTCCTTGCATTCTGTTCAAATACCCTTTATCCTTCCACATCCATTACTTTAATTTCCCACCTCTCTTTTATCCTGCCTCTCTGCATCCACCACCCTTAACTCCCTTTCTACTTCCACCACCATAACCGTGCTTTTCCTTCCTCCTCTCAGTATCGAGCTGCAGGCCCAGGAGCAGCCTCCTGGGGTGCGATCAGACATCTACTCGCACATGGAGGCATTCGTGCCGTGCAACAAAGAAGCCCTCCTCAAACGGCTGAAGAAGCTCAGTCTCAACATCCAGGTGAGCGAGGCTTAACTGTGGTCGAAGTGATAAATCCCCCTCAAGTTTAAATCCGTCTAGAATCTGATTCGATCATGTCTTTCCCACTGCACCCTTTGTGGCCATTCTGTGGTTATTAAAAGCCGAGGACGAGGCCTCTGCGCATGTGCACTGTCAAACCTCATCACAGAAACAATGATTTTCTGTGAATCCTGTCTGTCCTTAAATACATTGTCGCAAATTACTGCAAAGACTGAACTTCAGGGTTGAGGATGTTGCCGAGAGGAGAGAGATGCGACGACGGTGTTGCACTCCGTTGTGTGTAGAATGGAGAAATGAGGGTTAGAGAGAGGTTCAGGTCCTGCATACTTACACACTTTGACTAATCAGTACGTGAAATTGGTGTGCAGTTAGATTGTTTCAGAAAGTTGCTGCACAATCATGCTTCATCTAAAGAAAAATAACCGTTTTTCTAGTCATCTCACCACCACTTGTGTTTTTATTCTTACGGCATCATTCCAGTGGTTTTTATGTGATTGTGATTTCTTTGGCTGCACACTCATTCTCATCTGTGACCGCAATATATTGCAGGGATTTGTCACAACAAACTAATCAGGGAAGCAACAAAATATCGTTCCACGTGTTTCCTTCATATTGTTGCTGTACATTTGTATATTTCTCATCTGCTTCGTTTAGCGTTTGCTTGGTTCATTTGTCTAACCCCAAAACTGATCCTCTTGTCCCTCCACATTATTTTGTGCCTTTTCATGTAGCTTTTAATCCCCAGCCGTCTTTACTGCTTCAGTTGTTAATGTGTAAGCTGGCTGGTGCGATGAGGACTGCCACTGAAAACTCTTTTCTTCTAAATGTCTTTTGTCATGGACCATTAAAGTGGCATTGTTGACAAAATACATCAACATACCCCCCATTCTCTCTCTCTCCCCCTTTGACTCTCCCTTTTGCTGCCCCTGCGTCTTGTTTTTTTCCACCATTTCTTCCTTTTTTCTTTTTGTTTTTCTTCTCGTCCACTGTTTTTCTGCATCCATGGTTTCCCTCTCTACTCACACTAACTTCCATTTCCTCCCTCCCCTTTTCTCCCTCCATCTCTTGTCTTCTCTCTTTCTCTCTGTCTCTCAGGACGATCGACTACGAACGCCACTGTTGAAGCTGAAGCTGGCGGTGTGCAGTGTAATGCCAGAGCAGATAGCTAGATACAACATGGACTGCATGGCCAAGGTTGCAAAGTAAGGAAATCCTTCTTTTGTTTCAGACGACAGATTACTGAGAAGATTCTCTCCTCATTTTTAATTAGCTTTGTTTGTGAATGTGTGCATGTATTGTATGTTTACATTATTGACTGTGTGTGTGTCCTGCAGGCAGCAGTCAGAAGAGGGTGATAAGAACGGCTCTGAGGAGGAAGATGAGGAAAAACCTGGGAAAAGGGTGATGGGCCCACGTAAGAAGTTTGTCTGGGATGACAAGCTCAGGTAATGATCCAGAACTGCCCTACTGGAATAGCTGGCTGGGTGGCATGCTGTGTGTTCATGCTGCTGCAGGTTTGACTTTGTATCCTGTCTCATCTTTCTCATAACCTGCCCCACTTTTTTTTTTTTTTTTTTTATCTTCATCTCTTTTGTCGTTTTTCTCCACTGTTGGTGTCAAATCTAGTAACGTTAAAAGTTCAGAGTTGCTGGCATGGAGAAAGATGAGGTCTCAAAAGTTTTGAAAATGAATGAGTTATGAATATTCATCAGCTGTTAGAAACCCGTTGGATTAACACTCTTTACTTCATCATGCATAAAAATTGCTCCCTTGTGATTTTTGGCTTAAAATATGCAATTATATTCCCTAAATGTAATCGAACAAGACCATTAAATGAGTACTGACTTAGCACCGTACTGTTTGAAATCAGTGCAGCAGAAACGTTTATACAATGTGTTCTTTGTCAAAGCCTGGGCCTACATTACCCACAATGCAACTCCACTGCTGACAGTTTAGTTGGAGATTCTAGTTACACTAGTAGCAGCTAAGGTAGCCTCGAGCCAAAAGCCTCAAGCAGAGATGAGGAGTGAGCTACAGACGTCTGGCAAGCTCACTTCTTTCTAACTCCACACCTGCAGATTTGTTTCATTTTTCAGCTTTCATTCAAATTTGTAGTCTCCAAACTTCAACTGACCCACCTGAGGCAGTTCATCAGACTTCACACAGCTCCCTCTGGATCCACAAAATGCTTTCACATATGCAGTAGTACTTCACAAGAGCTGTAAACGGACAGTAATGTTAAAATCAGCGGAGTTCCTTTTTAAATCGTGGAAAGCCTTGAAGTTTTAACCAGCGTAAATGTGGAAACCCTGAGTAAAGAATTAGTGTACTAATGAAAGGAGAAAAACCTTCAGACTGACTCACAGCTTCTTTTCAATCATTCATTTTCATAACAGCTTGTGAATTTTTCGGAAAGCTTTTATTTAACACAGTCATTACTACCTCTGACTCACTGAAGAATAACCGTCTCCTCAGTCATTATGTGCTCAGCACCTGCAGCCTAATTTAGATTTTAATATCGAATGATTTGTGCTGAATTTACTGTTTGCGTTTGTGCAGGAACCTGCTGTGCAGCTTAGTGCGAGTGAAGCTGAGCTGCTATGAGATGGAGAACCAGTGCTCTCTGTCTGTGGAGGACTACCTCAAGGCCTTCTTAGAGAATGAGGTCAAGCCACTATGGCCCAAGGGCTGGATGCAGGCCAGGTCTGTGTGTTTGTGTGTGTTTCTTTGTGTTCTTGTGCTTATGTGGTGTTGGTATCACTGAACAATTTCCTGCATGGTGATAAGACAAGTGTGTGAGTGAGAACAAAGGATTTAACCTTAAAACTAGAATTAAATTGGAGACAATAGGGGTGCGTGTGTGTTGTGTATTGTTGTATCTAGCAGCCAGATATGTATGTATTAATTTATGTCTACTACATTTATTTGGTTCTACTACAGTTACTTTTTTTTAAGATTATTTTTTTTGGCCTTTCCAAGCTGTTATTGACAGAGACAGCTGAAGAGTGACAGGAAATCTGGGGATAGATAGAGAGAGAGAGAGAGAGAGAGAGAGAGAGAGAGATTGTCTAATGTTGGTACAGTGGCTTCTTATCAGAGGTAATAGTAATGGGGTATTAAAAAATCTTGCTGAGACTGACAAACATTACTTTTATAATTTAGAAGTTGGGCCCCATCTTCTTTTTGCTTTTTTTGTTTGTAAGGAAGACGAAGAATCAACATTTCTGTAATCGTGCTAATTTTCACCTGCAGTCGTTTGACAGGATGATCTAAAACGAGTGAAGTGACAGAGTAGACATAAGACAGTAACATGCCAAAATGTCAACAAAGCACTACACCATCGGCTTAGAAAGGATATGTGACCGTGCAGTGACCACATCCACATTTCAGTACACGCAGCCATGCAGAGCGATGAGATTAATGATGTAGAAACTGTCTCTGTGCTTGGAAAAATAAAAAGAAACAGAGTTTGAAGTTGAGAAGTTGGGCACATTTGTTTTAAGCCATCCTCATTATGATGCAGCAGTGGCACTAGTAAACAAATATCACAAAATGAAACCACAGGTCTGTGTTGTGTGGGTCAATTAGTATCTCTGCTGCTCGTGCACAGCCTAACACACAGACAAGCTGTTTTCATGAGTGTTCCTACTTGATAAGTTAGTCATGATGCATTAGTTGTAATTGGAAAGCAACAACTTTGCTTTGATGACGTCCAACGGTGATTTTTCTATTAACTGTAGTGACTTTACGAGATTGCTTGAGACCTTTAACCCAACATTAGTCCAGCCTTTTTTGTTCTCTGGCATTAACACTGTGTGTTTCCTCTGGTTTAGGATTTTGTTGAAGGAGAGTCTTTCCGTTCACAGTCACCTCACTGGAAACCTGTGAGTATTTACCTTATCACACACAGCTCATGTTTCTTCAATAGCACTAAATACTCTGGGATTTATCTGAGACTGGGCTTGAATGCAGAATGTAAATAGAAACGGGCTGAATGGCATGTTTCCACACAGAGTCAAGAGGAGAATGGTGCCTGGGCCCAAGGCCAAAGCCAAGGTGAGTGATTGCTCAGATTTTGTGCTTCATAATATCTTAAAAATATTCAGCTGGTTCTTTTTTTTTTATTATTACTGTACAGTTGATATGTTGATAATTAAATCAGAACCTTTTTACGAAACAGAATTTTGCCATTCAGCTGCATTATATTAATAGACTGTATTCACTGCCTCATAGTATGTCGTGACTGATCAAATCATATTTGCTCAGTTCTCGAGACAAATTTGCTGTTTGGCATTCACTCAAACTGAATTGGACATACAATATTTGATGTTTCAAGAGTCCTACTTTGTTATTTCCATGTTGGAGGCTTGTTTTAATCTTTGTAACTCTTGTATAAAAGCTGCTATTTAAATAATAATGCGATCAAATACTGGTCGAGTAAAAAAAAAAAAAACACTGAGTTGAGCTACTGCAACAGCTCGCATGATAAATTTACTAATATATACATGTTATGCGTATAAATGAAATAATGTCTTTGTAACTCTAGTTTCTTCTGTATCATACTTCCAAAGGATGTTAAGTTACTGTCAACAAGACTTTTAATGTGAAAATCCTGGAGGAAGTGTTCATTTGTGATAGATTGACATCATTTGAGAAGGTGGTGTAATGCCTGAAGTTTTGAGTTTCTATTAACTGTAGAAATTAAGAATAAGAGCTTCGATCGAGCTTCGAATTTACGGTATCTTTCTGTTGCTGACGTGGACTGTGTCTTTTCTTTAGGAGGGTCTCTGGATCCACAAACCACCTCTCACGATGACCTCCACACCGTCTTTGCCGACCTCCACGTCTGCTCTATCCTCCAACCGTCAGCCCGTCTCCTCTTCCTCGCCCTCGGAGCCCATCTGTCTGTCGGACTCTCTGGATGAGGATCTGACTGCTCCCTCTCTGGACTCTATCTCTCACGCTCTGGCCCTCCTCAGCAATGCATCCAAGGGCTTGGGCCCCTCAGACAGCCCCTTGTCTCCCCCACCCCTACAAATCCCCACCTCCTCGCCTCCCCCCGTCACCCCTCACTACCCCTCAGCCTCTCAGCTCTCTGCCTCGGCTGCATCCACAACGCAGCAACATTCCCTGTCTAAGGTGGAGACCGCTCAGCTGGCAGGCGCGACTGCCGGGAACTTGATAACAACAACGCTACCAACCTCCTCTTCTACCTCCTCTTCCTCGTCTCCCGCCGTCGCCTCCATGGCTCGTGTGCAGGCTGCAGGCCTGTCGCTGGCCTCCAGGACTGCAAATGGTCCCTATGGCCTGGTCAAAGGATCTGGCACAATGGGCCAAACCCAGACTCAGAGACTTGTTACTATGGCATCATCCAATCACAGGCCAAGCTTGGTGATGGGCGGGAGTGGCAAGATGCATCCACATCCCTCCCCGTCACCTCCGAAGCAGCGGCCTCCTCCCACGGCTTCCCCTCTGCTGCCCCCCCATCAGAAGAGCTTTGTTAGCCCGGTGGGGATGCTGGGAACTATGGGAGCCCCTCAAGGACTGACCAAGAGCAGTGCCAAAGTCAGCGGCATCAGCAGCAACGGCAGCGCCGTGAGCAACAGCATCACACCTTCTTCCTCACCCGCCTCACAGTCCCGCTCCATCTCCACCACCCACCCCGGCCTGCAGTCCTTTTGCCCTCCCTCCCCGGTGGCCTCCTCACCGTCCCCCACGTCCCATACCTCACACTCCTCTCAAGGTAAATCCCACACACACCACCACCACCAGCCCAACTTTATCACGCCCATGCAGGCCACCCTCACCAAGTCCTCCCACAGCAGCAACTCCTCTCCCATCATCAAGCTCACCCCTCGGCCTCCTGCGCCCACCCCACCTCCGTCCTCCTCCCCTTCCCCGTCATCCTCGCCCTCACACCCGCTCTCCCACCAGATGATCTCCAGCCAACAGCAGCAACACCAGTACTCCCCCAAAACTTTTCGACCTCCATTCAGTGTATCGGGCGGCGGGCAGGTGAAGCAGACGCAGGGCAGCAGCAGCAGCTTCGCAGGAGGCCAGAAAACTCAGTCCACCACAAGCAACAGTAGCATCATCATCAACAACTCAACCAACAACAAGGGAGTGGTATCAGCTGTCTGCAGTCACCCGGACAAAACTCCCTCGTCTTCTGCACCTTCAGTCTCAGCCAATCACGGGCAGAGGCAGAGGATGGTGGGTGGGGCAAACCAGAGCTCAAAGGCAGGAAACGGTTGGGCGGCTTCAGGAACTTTGGCCACGTCCTCCACAACGTCACACCTCTCACAGGTCAGTTTCTTGGTAACAAGAACAATATTGGACAGAAGTATGTTTTATATTGAGCTTGGTTGATCGAAATGGATGAAATAAATGGGAGAAAAGATTGTTTAATCTTCTCTTTGCATCCTGTTTCCTCAGGTATCAACAGCAGGCACCTCCCTCCTGGGCAGCCCCTCCGCTCTCCCCCTGGGCTTTGGGATGTTAGGAGGCCTGGTGCCTGTCTCGCTGCCCTTCCAGTTCCCCCCACTGCTCAGTTTCAGCCCTCCTGGAGCCCCAGGAGCCGCTGGCATGGGCTCAGCCCCCAGCTCCAACTCAGGATACCCCCTAGCACAGAGCGACCTAATGGGTAAGTTGGCATGCAAAGACAAAATCATTTTGGCCCAGGGGGGGCCGAATGTTCAGTGTGAAACACATTGTGTTTGTTTCTGTGAAAGCTGTGTCTGAGTCTTGAGCAATGTCCAGCCGGGCACTTCAGGTTTTATGTTTTTAAATGATTACACTGAAGAATTTACTTGGCGCAGAGCAGCACTCATTATAGGTTAAAATACTTTTGTGAAGCTGAATAAATTAAAAATGGCAGTTTGAAAGAACAAGCTGTAAAAAGTTTACTGAAAAATCAAGAAGCAGCCTGTCGCCTGAACTCCACCCAGCTGTAGTTGAGCAGGTTAATCTGCTAAATTTACCTGCAAGTCAAAATGAGTTTGGTTTGAAGAAAAAAAAGAAGCTTGATACACAACTAACATGTTATCAGAGAGAAATGAACAATTATAACTTGGCACAAAAATAGCAAAAGCACCATTCCTAAATGAAATAATCCAACAATCCACACCACAACAAAAAAACATTTTGTTTTTTTTGGCATCTGTTTTTGTCGATGAATCTCATAAGTTAAAGTGTTGATGCAGATTTACTCTTGGAAGAGAAAATGTATAAAGCTGGATAAGTAAGGAAGATTAGAGGACTCAAAGTGACCATTGAATCATTTACATATTCATAGTCTTTATATATTTTAATTCCATTCTCTGTAACTTTATGTGTGCGTGCTGATGCTGAAGTGTTGACATCTCTCGCTGCGACCCTCTCACTCCTGTCTCCATTTTATTTGTTGTCTCTCTCC
This sequence comes from Protonibea diacanthus, assembly GCA_028641955.1. Classification (NCBI taxonomy): domain Eukaryota; kingdom Metazoa; phylum Chordata; class Actinopteri; family Sciaenidae; genus Protonibea; species Protonibea diacanthus. The sequence goes on along the minus strand of CM053977.1, from coordinate 17,678,510 downwards.
TTTGTTCGCTGCGTCTTTTGTGTCCGTCTCTGTCATCTCAACCTTTTGTACTCGGATGCCTCGCTGCCATTTCACTTTGATCCTCACCTCTCTTTTGTTGCCGGTCTCCCACTTTAACATGCCCTCCGTCACTCTGCATCAACTTTTCCGTATCCCCCTTGTTGTTGCTGTGTTGTTGCCTTTAATCAATCGATCAGTCGATTTGTAGCAGCTTTCATACAGTGTTTTGCAGCTCAAAATACTTCACAGGCCGATAAGACAGGATGAAAATGTAATAAAATAGATTTAAAAGCTGATAGTAGTAAAATAAACAAAATAAAATTGATTACAATAAAACACAATAAAATAGTGATGGTGATGACGGAGGAAATATAGTTAAATAAAACGCTAGACTTAGAAACTAGATAAAATAGACTTAAAAGACAAATCAGACTAAATTAATGAGGGATAAAAAAATAAAATAATAATAAGATAGCACAATATTCAGATTTGAATCATAAATGGAGTAAAATAAGTGAATAAAATAAATAATGTGTAGAAACCATTATTAATTGATAGCCAGGCTGAAGAGGTTTAAACGCTAGCAGCGGCTTGGAGCATAAAAACTAAACGATGCCTCACCAAAGGTTTTAGTCCTGTACTGTGGAACAACTAACGCACTTGTGCCTGGACCTGAAGAACCGTTAGGGGTCATAAGCTTTGAGCATGTGCGGCATACATGTTGACCATGAAGTGATTTCAAAACGTCTCCAAAAGAATATAAAATCAGACCAGATAGGAGAGCATCAGCTCAGCCTGCTTTGAGTAAAATCAGTTTCTCTCTGTCACTCAGAGAGAGAAGTGGTCACACTGTGAAATATGTTTGAGGTGACAAACTTCACACAAAAATTGTGAGTGAAAGACTTCTGTGACCAAGATTTCTAACGTGTTGGTGTTTTGCGGTTACCAAGCTCTCTGAGCTTTAGAGCCTACGACTGAAATCTTGTGGAAGTTTTATCCTGTAAAACAAGAATGTCAAAAACACATTTACAGTCCTGGGTAACATACAGTTGTCTGTCATCAGCATAACCTCACACGTTATTTTAGAGGTTTTTTGGGAAGTTGTCATCCACTGCAACAAAGAACTCTCTGCAAGAAAGATGAGTCCATCTCATCTCATCTTCCCTCCATCTCTCCTCAGATCTGTACAAGAGTCTCCAGTCAGGGTCGCAGGCTGCCCTACCTCCTCACTTGCAGCTTGCTTTCTCAGGTAATCTGCATTCCTCCTCCACGTCGTCCTCCCCGTCTCTCTCCCTCTCTCCCTCCCTCCATCTGTCTGTATCAAGTCGACCTGTCATCCTCTCCTCAGCTGCTGTGTTGTTTGTGCTGAAACTTTCTGCTTGCTTCAGTATATTTTGTGTTTGGCATGCCTCTGTAGATGTAGCACAGTGGATGCATGCTGTAAAGTTACTTTTTTTTTCCGGTAGTTTGCAGAATACACAGTGAGGATTTACTTGTGCAGATGGTTCTTTGATTCGAGAGCAGCAGTCTAATTAACATATGAAATTGTAGTGTGCACTGTGTGAATTATCAAAAATTAAGAACATTTGCTTGCTGACATCTCAGGGACCCGCGGTTTATTAATACTTATATTTTTATCTGTGATTTAAAGCTGAAAAGAGTCACTTTGAGCCGTATATTTCTGTATCATAATTCATATTTTTATTATTATTATTCTACTATTCATTTTCTATTTATATATCCTTATACATACACAGTTGAATCTGCTCTAAAGTTGTTAAAAATCTCCTCTCAGATGCGAACCAAAGCCAGGGTGGAGACATGAAGAGGAAATCCCACTGACCAATAACAGCGAGGTGACAACGCAGCCTCCTGGACACATCCACCAATAGGAATCTTCACTTTGATTGACTGACACAGTGATGTGGTATGAGGGGGTGGGGCTCCACTGCCTCTTTTAAAAAAAAAAAAAAAAAAAAAAAACAACAAACAAAAAAAAAAAATGGACCTAAAGGAGAATCAGTTTATCCTCGCTACGAGTGGCAATGATGAATTAATTTAACTGTATTTTCTAATGAACCGGGTATGAGAACAAGACGGCGTGAATGACGAGAAAACTTATTTTTTGTTCAGCTTATTTTTATTTTTGTCAACATGTTTACATATGACCGACCTTGATCACTGTGGAATGAGTGTGAGCGAGGTAGTGGTACAGATGAGAGTAGTAGTACGCTACGTAATATAATTTGTATTTAAGCTTATGTGGAATAACAGGACTCTTCTTGTTCTTGCAGTACAAAAAGAAAAAAGAAAAACAGACTGAGTAATGAATTTTTTTATTTTTCTGTCTTTTGTCTCAGATGTGGGAATCGTCGTGTCTGTAGAAATTTTATTGTTGGTCACCTCTGCTCCCACAAATGACTGTTAAGTAGTAGCTTAAATTAATATTGATAAATTATTTGTAATTTACACAGGGACAAAAACATCTTATGATATGTGTGTGTGTGTGTGTGTGTGAGCGTGAGAGAGAGTGAGAGACAGAGTGTGAGAGAGCGAGCAAGTGCGGTGAGGCTGATTTGAATGTGTGTATGTACATAAAAAAACAAAAACGACAAAAAAAAAAAAAAAAAAACACAATATACTGTTAATTCCTTTCCAGAATATTCTGTATGAATGGATAAGGATGTGTATCCCCTTTTCACAATAATGACCGAGTGTAAGTTTGATGCCCCTCTCTTGCTCAGTGTGTTTTTGGTGCTGTTTAATCACACTGGACCTTTTCTGGAAAAAAGACTTGAATTGAAAAAGTTTTGGGCTCCTCTTCTGGAGAGAGGAGCCGCCTGTGAGAGAGGGGAGAAACGTCAAGATTGTAGCCTACTTGAATTTGAGTTTTTTTTTTTTTGTTTTTTTTTTTTTGTTTTTCTGTGAGTTAAGATTTTTTTTTTATTTACTTTCTCTGCTTATTGACTCGAACCAACTTAATATAACACAACGCCTTAGTTTATATCGAAAACGTATGAAAAAGATCTATGCAGGACTGTAAAACGCTCAATGCAAAAGTGCAAGTCGTCGCTTGGCTTTTAACCTCTACTCAACTTGTCAGTGCATTTCTGGAGTTGTGAATGTTTGTAGATGTTACTCTGTCACTTGAGACTCCTTTTTTCTTTTCTGGTGTGTGTTCAGACGGAGCGTAAAGCGAATTTTGTGACACTAAGTGGTTGCATAAAAAGACAATGGAAAGACTCCATTAGATGCAAGGCCACCCACAAATGGACGTGAGTTGGAAATGTTTCGACGTAAGCGAAAAAAAAAAGTCAAGTCTGAAAAATTAATTCAACCGAGTTCTGAGTTTGAGATGTCAGAATGGTCTGACGTCGTCAGTGTCAGACCATTCTGACATCTCCCGCTCAAATCCAGTGATCTGGTTGATTCAGCTAATGTAAAAGTAGTTACACTGTTATGCTACAGATGCATAAACACAACAAAATAAGCTAACGTAGGCTTTTTATCTGCTGTGGTTGTACAGCATATATATATATATATATATATATATATATATATATATATGCCAGTGGGGTTGGAATAATCCATGAACATGCGTGAAGTCGGAATAACGGGTGTTTTTTCTGTTCTTCCCTTTCTGCTGATGTGGCGTGAATGCAGCACCCAAAGCTTTATGAATCTACTTAATAAAGAAACGTAAAGAAAAAGGACACTTATAGGAAATAATAAAAAAAGAAACCAGAGTTTCTGCTGAGTTCAGAGGCTGAGCTGAACACAAACGCACTCCCACGGAAACGCTCGGCACACCCGTTGCTAGCTAGCTCATAGCTCACGTCTGTGCGGTCTGTACATTGGTTGTTTGGGGCTAATAAACACGAACCTGAGGGTAAAAATTCACTTGGCTGCCTGTCTGAACACACCTTTTAGAGAAACCTTCCCTCTGCCGAATACCTCCGTTAACAAAACTGTTCTTCCTGAGTCTCTGGCTGTCCTCCCCCAACTAGTTCCCCGACCTCCTCCATGTATGTCTGGCTGACCGGCTGCACCGAGAACGGCGCCAAAGATTGTTTCTGTAGCTTCACATGTATTAGATGGGGTGTTGCTGGTCAGTGTGTGTGTGAGACTGCGTGCGTGAGATTATTCTGACATTTTTCCCCAAAAATGTAAAACCCATGAGTGTCAACGTGTGGTTGTTCAGGGTGTCATTGTGAAGTCATGTGACTGGAGCAGTGGGTGACATCTTATAAATTGTGCTTTCTTTTTGGGGGTGGGGGAGGATAAAAATGACATTTCGTGGTTAACTGGTTACTTAATTTGGTCTTTTGTAGATTATTTTTGTGTGTCAATTATGAAATTAAACAAAACAGGTGGTTTTCATGATGACTCGCCTGGATTTTTTTTTTCTTCAAAGTGTTTCTTCCTCTTTTAAGACGGCACGGGGGGGCGGAGGGCGTCAGGTGAAATGAAAACACCTGTGAATCAGAGGATGTGAGCGTGCCGAACGCGCCTTTGTTCTCCCCCTGGTGTCATTTTAATTTTTGTTTCACACTTTAGTTTGGTCCCAACTTGTCTCAGACTCATAAAGCTTCACTACAGAAATGAGATGCAGTGTCTGCAGGCTGGGGGTGCTCATCTGGTGCCGCCGCCACCAACCAGGGAAGACAACATCCTCTCTGGGTCCAGCCACGTAGTACAGCCACGTTTCTTTCCTCCACCATGTCTGGACCAAAACGATGCTGGTGTCAAACCAGCCATGACACCAAAACCGACAGTGAGTTAGTCCATCCCTCAACACTACTCCTACTTCTACAACAAGTAAGAAAATGTCTAAACTGGTCACGGTTTTATTTAAAAAAAAAAAATAGGCCAAGTCATTTTTTTAAAGCAGCAGGATAATAGAGTTTTTAGTTCACTTTATTTAGTCTGGAATAAAAACCCATTTTTTGGGGGCTTTATTTGCAGTGGATTAATACACATTTGTTTTATTACTGCAGCAATCGTGTGTGTATGATAGACGACAATGCAGTGTTTATTTAGATGAAGTTTTTGATGAAATTTCCTTTTTGTTTTTTGTTGGTAGAATCATTTCATTGCTAGTTTTGGTCTTTTCACAGAAATAACCTTCAAGTTAAGTCCAAGCTGTTTTAAATCTCATACAATTTCAAGACCCAAAGATCAAGAGTGGACAGTTCAGCACAGAGCATCCAGCATTTAGAAAAGTTTGAATGTGACAAGAACAGGAAATTAAGGCTGCAACTCTTGACTATTAACTCAAAAATGAGTCTCTTGAGAGTCCAAGTTGACGTCTTCATGTATTCTGTCCAAAAAAACAATAAATTTGATTTATGGTAGAAAGTGAAGAAAAGTAAGAACTCTTAATATTAAAGAGGCTAGTCGATTAAATTATTGTGTGAATTATTTTGCTGTTGATCTATTAATGACATGAAAAAACATGATTATAACAGGAAATAAAAGGTTAAAAATACTGAGAAATATTCTTGCACCAATTTACAAGCTAACTGTCAAAGTATATCTGAGTATTGTCTGCAGTCCTCTACAGCCAGCAGCACTCGGCAGGAAGGGCAAAAAAAAAACAAGAAACCTGGAGTCTACTGAGAGAGTGCAACACGAGGATGAGTCAAAACACCCAAGGGAGGAAAAAAGACTCCAGTACTTTAACTCTGGTCCAAAAAAAAAAACCCAAAACAGCATCAGAGCTACAATGAATATGCTTTATTTTCCTTTTACAAAAACAAACGAAACAAAAAAATTACCATCTAGAAATACAGGCATACAAGAAACAATACGATGAGAGTATTTGCAGTTGAATGCCTGGTTGTCAACAGCCAGCTGGATAATAATAAAATAAAAATGAGTTAACTACTTGTGGATGATAAAGCTTCCAACCAGATGAAATCCCGTGCAATGCATCATTCCCCAAAATAAATTCAGTACTAAACCTTCTCCTGTGAGTGGTCCCAAAAATCTTAGTACAAACATAATTTTAGGAAATGCTCCGCATTTTCATGTGGTTAATCACACTGGAATACTGATTTTGACCCAAACTGGTTATTATGAACACAGAGGTACACAGCGGATATGATATGAAGCACAGCAAAAATACAAAAGACAGGAGAGGAAAAAAAAAAGAAGTATTGAATATCTCCTTGATGCACTGTTTTTTTTTTTTTCCATCTAATTCAGATTTTTCTGTTTCACATCTCTAATGAAGTCTTTGCCCAGGTATGTTCTTATTTAGTGTCTAAGGCACTTTTAAAGAAACATCTGAGGAGAAGGGCAAAGCAGTCTGCTGTAGACAACCATCCCAATCTGCATATCCAGAACAGGGACTAAATGAAAAGTAGAGATGATGGATGGATTACTCTGGCATGTAGTTTTCACACTGTAGTGGTTTAACTGTTGAGGTGACTGCTGTACTTCAAGCAGATCTTCACTTTGCTAAAAACACTGTTAAAGGAAAAAAAAAAAGGTCTGATTTTCAGACCTGTGAATACGAAGTGCTTGATCTGGTCAGTCGGTAGTCTGAAGGGTCAGGAGTCAACTCACAAAATCATTGCACAAATTAGCCCCGAGTTTGCTCATCGTTATCGTGTGTTAGCATGACATCCGAGTCACAGAGCTACTGTAACGAGTCTATTGGAAAATTAAGACCGCGATCTCTGAAAAATAAAAACATTCACTGGTCTGAAGGTTGAAATTCTGCCTGTTGCTGTTTTCGTGAGATTATTGTTGGCAGATTTTTTAAACAGTAGCCAGAAATGTTTGTTTTATATGACAGAAGAAAAAATGTTAGTTTGTATGAACATAAAAAGGATGACGTGACATGTTTATGGACAAATATCATTTTCACTTCTTAATTTCCTCCAATTAGAGAACACTCGTAACATTCGTAAAACTGATTTTTCTGAGAACTCGAAAATCTTCAGCAGCTAATCATTCTTCATAAAAACCGACTCTTTGGCTCTGTGACTCATGACGATAATACAAACTGGGGCTTGGCACAAACGCTGAAATGTAGTGAGAAGATGACTTTTCAAACTGTCTCCGTTTCTAATCATCACACACTCTAATCACAACGACCTAAGATGTAACCATTTAGTGTCACATGGGGAATGTGGACTGAGCGTCACTTTAGTGCTTCCAGTAAGAGCTCCCTGTTGGTTTCCAGTTTCAAAGTTCAAACACCTTCCTGTGCAGTTTGCATTTTCCGGCGACTTTTTTTTTTTTTTTTCCCATCAGTCGCTGCTCACGTCAGTCCTCGGCAGTAGAGGACTGTATACCGGATCGTGTTTCCGATGGTCAACAATACAAAACAGATTGTGAGCTTCCCAGTTAAAACCCAGCTACACATTCCTTCACTAAATGTTGAGATGAAGCAACAGAGAAAATAAAATACCTTACTTTGTTTTCACAGTAATACAATTTCAATTCAGAGTCCTCGTTTTTTTCTGCTGCATGTCCCGAGATGTTAGTCATTCCTGTGGCGCTGTAGTCTAGAAGCTGAACAACAAACAGTCTGTACATCAGAGGGAGACTCATGCAACAAAAGCAGCCGGCACTGCCGTCCAAAGGCCACAGTGACCTTGGTTTTGGGTTTTTTCCATTTCGAGAGGGCAGTCAGTCTGAACTCGAGAGGGAGAGGGTGAGTGTGTCGAGTATGAGATGGCTTGTACACAGAAAGCAGAACACTAACGACACCAGAGTGAAATACGTTTTTCCTTGTAGTCCTGCATTTCCAGTATGGAGTGCATTCACATACGTTACTTAACTGATGTGCGTGTGTATACCTCACAGCCTCCACCTACGTCACACACGCAGAGTTTCATGTGTATAAAAAGCACTTTGCACCTATGCGTACTTTCTCAATAAGCTGAGCATAACTTCACGCCTGATGGATGGGAGAGGGAGAGGGGGGGGGGGGGGGGTTACATTATGACGCTGAGATGATACATGGCCGAGAGACGAGCCAGGACTAGCAGCTTGCCAGAGGAGAGCAGAGTAAGGCAGAATTGTCCATTTGCCCCTGTGACTCTCCGGGACTGGAGGCTTTACTTCAGGGGAGGGCGGTTGGATTTTTCCCTGCAGTGTTAACTGATATAAAAAGGGCAGAGGCGTGCTGCCAGGCGCTCTCCACTCAGCTTTACCACAGAAAAAAAAAAAAAAACAGATCATCGCTTCAATCTTCTGTCCAGTCTGTGGTCTGAAATGAATAAAGACGATGGTGACGCTGAGCATCTTTTGGGGAACTGTGCAGGGACACAGGTGGATGAGGTGACAGTGAGGTGGGTAGTGATGAGAGGAGAGAGGAGGGGCGGGGAGGCGAGGCAAGGGGAGGGGGTAAAGCGGGGAATGAGAGAGTCGCTGTGTTTATTCGGCGTTGGAGGTTTGTGTCTCGTTGAAGTCGCCGGCGCGGCTATCGGCGTCGTCGTCTGACATGTCGACGGAGGCACCATCCAGGTTGAGGTTGCGGCGGCCCGAACGGCTTGAGGAGGAGAAGGTACTGACTGGACCACCGCGCCTGGTCAGAACAAAACAAGTGTGAGATGAGAGGAAACTGTTATGACTGTGTGCCAAGGAGCCAGTTAGCTTAGCAGTTTTTATGCTAAGCTAAGCTAACTGCCCCCTGGAACTAGCACCACGTTTAGTGTACATAATTGCCTTTGATTATAACCTATAATCAGACAAATATCAGGACTGTATGACTGAAATAGCTTGACATCTTCTAGCAGTACACACAACTGTATGGCTGTGTCACATTCACACCATTTAATCATGTCTTTTTATTTTTTTTTATTTTTTACCTGAGGCGATTCTTGAGGGAGTTGACCTCCCGGGTAAGACCCTCGCTGGCCTCGGTGGCGTCGTCCAGCTCCCTCTGCAGCTTCCTGCGGGAGGCGTTGGCCCTGGTGGCCTCCTCCTCCGCCTCCTCCAGCTGACGCTTCAGCTGCTTCATACGAGAGTTGGCTTTCTCCATCTGACAGGAGGACGGACACATGGGGAAACAGACGGAGACGGTGAGAGGTCGTGGGTGGTTGGCTGAATGAAACATCCTCTGTGAGAATGAGTCTTTGCGTGCGTGTCACTTTGCTTCTCGTGAGTCAATACCTGCTCCTTATACTGGTCAGCATGACGACGCTCGTCCTCCACCTGCATCATCACCTCCTTCAGTTTCTTCTCCGTGCGACGGACGATTTTGTTGGCTGCTGCTCTCTCCCTGAATGGATAAAGATGAGATGAGCTCATCATCATCTGTACTGTAACTTTATGTTATAACTAGTATTAATCTTTCATCCAGGACTCTTGGGTAGCACCATCTGCCACCATTAATGTCTTGAAATTAATGTCTTAATCTCATCAAAAAAAAAGAAGGTGCGTATGGTGGCTTACTTTGCTTCCTGCTCCAGCTGCTCCTCCAGCTGCAGGATCTTGGCCTCCAGGGCAGTGATGGACGCCTTGAACTTTGACTTGACAGTCCCCTCCAGCTCTGCCAGCTTGGCCTTCAAATCCTGTGTTTGTAAGATGCGACTGATCATGAGCACTAAATATTATAAGACGCACACTGTTCATTTATATAATCTCGACTTTTAACAAAATAAAATAGTAAATTACAAAGTCAAGGCAGGCGAGACAATAAACAGTTTGCCATTCTGACATTCTGCGTGTATTCAACGTTGACAGATAAACAGCTAGCTCCCATGTATATACTGTACATTAGCACATATTCATATATGCTAATGCATTTAACAAACTATACAACACCTTGTTCTGCCGCTCCATCTGCTGCCGAGCGTTCTCACTCTTCTGAGCGGTGCTGCGCTCTCCGGCCAGCTCGGCGTTCAGGCTGTCGACCTGAGAAAGATGAGAGAGGGATGGTAGAAAGACGGGTGATGCGAGAGGATGATGCACTCCGTTAACGTGTTTGTGTTCGAGTGTGTCTTTTTGTAACATTAAAAAAATCAATCTCATGATCTGAAACCAAGTTTATGACAGTGATCCTGACTTCTTATCATCTCGTATGTTTACCTGCAGGTTGGTCTTTCTGAAGCGGTCGTTCAGAAGCTCCATGTTACCCTGCTCCTCCTCCAACTCCTCCTCCAGCTGGGCGATGCGAGCCTCCAGCCTCCTCTTCTCTTCCAGCAACGACGACCTGGCGCACACATTTTTTTTTATTCAAATCTCTTATTCTGACTCCAGTTTATTGTTACAAAGCTCCCCCAAAAACAGTGACTACCTCTCCAGATTTCATTACATAAACTTTTATACTCCACAAAATAATCAGCACAAAACAAGGTGACACTGACTTTCCAGAAGCACTGTTGGAGATCTCATCAGCCAGCTCGTCCCTCTCCTGTTCGGCATGTCGACGAGCCCTCTCCGACGCTGCGTGGTCCTGCACAAACAGCACACGCATGAGGATTAGTATGGAGAAGATCTGGCATGAGCTTTACTCTGATTCTTGGATCAAATCAAATACAGAAATTAAGTCTGATATAAAAAAAAAGTTGCTGCTAATTCTCTGGTACAATAACAGATTATTATTAACTGCACATATTAACAGACGATTAGCTGAAATCTCATTAAAAGCTAGTCTCAGTGTGAAGTAAAATCTGCAATTTGACCTCCTGTAGCTGCAGGATTTCTGCCTCCAGGCTCTTGAGTTTCTTTTCGTTTTCCTTGGACTGGGTGAAGATTTCGTCCCTGGAGGCTCTGGCCTCCTCCAGCTCCCTCTGATAGTCCTTCATCTGAGCCTACACAACAGAAACAGTGAAGTGGAACAAGTCAAAGGCTGACACAGCAGAAAAGTGACCACTCAGACCAGGAGTTTTCAAACTGTGTTAAAAAGTCTGGCCCGTTGATTTGGTCCACAGCAGCTGACACAAAGCTCAAGGAGGCATTTATGGTATTTTAGCCCCCTAGTGCAGAGTCAACTCCAAGCACACAGACATAAAACACATTCACAACAAAGATAGACAGTAAAGAAGGAGAGAGGCGAACCTGAACCACTGTGGTAAGGACTCACTGTCGCTCTACCAGGTGATCTAACAGGTCAGTTCAGTGTTACAGCAATCCAGTGATAGTAGTTGTGGGTATATATAGGCATTGCTAATAGCTAATTCAGTGTAACAGTGTATTGAACTGAATGTAAGCAAAGATAAGCTGCATGATTATCCCAGAAATAAGAGAATAGAAGAAGAAAGAATAATTTTTCAGTCCCTTCAATGTGACTCTTAGTGTGTGTATGTATGTGTGTGTGTGTGTGTGTGTACCTGCAGTTTCCGGAGCTGTTTAATAGCCTCGTCTCTGCCTTTGTTAGCGGCTTCGATCTGTCCCTCCAGTTCGTTCAGGTCCATCTCCAACTTCTTCTTGGCGGCGACAGACAGAGTTCTCTGCTTCCTCTCGTCCTCCAACTCTGCCTCCATCTCACGCACCTGGAGGAGTAAAACGACACACAGCACGTCAGGTTAAGAAGAGAAATAAAATGTGTATACTGTACCAACAGTGCAGAGGAATTTCTTCCTTTCTCGGGTCAAACTTTTGTTATTTCAAGACAAAATATAAAACAAATGGACCCAATTCATGTTGGTCCTCATCCGTATTGTGTACCTGTTTGACAAGCGCCCTCTTCTTCTCCTCTCCTTGCTCATCTCTGGCCTGCAGGTCTCGGTCAAACTGGGCCTTCATGGCCTGCATGTTGACCTCCAGACGCAGTTTGGCGTCCTCCGTGGCCTGCAGCTCATCCTCCAGCTCCTCCAGCTGAGTTCTCATCTCCTCCACCTGTTGCTCCAGCGTTCGCTTGGACTTCTCCAGTTCATGGACCTGAACGCAGCATCAGGAAGAATAAACCAGGACATCAACACAGCAAGAATAATACATACTGGGATAAAGAAGGTTTCATTTAGCGTTCACTAGTGTCATTTAAGAGGCCAAAGGTCACTCACATTCTTCCCCACGTCATCCTTGGAGCTCATCAGATCCTCCATTTCAGCACGCAGCTGCTTGTTAAACCTCTCCAGTTCCTCTTTAGCCTCCAAAGCCTCCTCCAGAGCTCTGGCCATAGACAGAGCTTTGGTCTCCTTCTCTCTTGCCTCAGCCTCTGCACGGTCACGTTCCTCAGCGTAACGAGCTGAAATGGTTTTCTCCTCAGCCAGCAGCTAGTGTAGAGAAACAGACACTGATCTTCAATACGCTGAACGCACATCTGACCTCAAGCATCATCCCTGAAAACATGTTGGCAGCTCAGTGTACCTGATCAAACTTTTTCTGCTTCTTTTCGAGATTTGAGACGATCTGTCTCTGGTGGTCCAGGTCCACCATCAGGTCGTCCAGCTCCTGCTGCAGTCGGTTCTTGGTCTTCTCCATCTTGTCCATGGCCATGGACTTCTCCTCCAGACGCTGGCTGGTCAGCTCCAAGTCCTTCTGGAGTTTTCTCTTCACCTCCTCCAGGCCCTCCATCGCTCCCACGTCGTCTTCCAGCTTCTTCTTTGTCTCAAACAGCTACAGGGAGGACATTTTTTTAAAATCAGTGAATACATTAAGATAACACAATATTTCAACAAGTCAACAGCATGCAGATCCCGTGCTTTTACCATTTGATTTTTATTAATCCAAACGAAACATCCTGAACTGAGATTTTCACTTTAATTTGATGCTAGTCCTCACTGCTTCACAGCTGTCCACATGCTGCTCTGCACATCAACGACAGGTGTTCACAGCTGGTAAACAGCTGGACATTTTTGCCCCGTGCTTCTCTTGGCACTCAGCTGAATATCAGCGGTACCTGAAAAAGTGTGCCTGCCTCATGTTTGTGTGTGATCTATGAATGCGTGTCTACATACAGCACATGCTTAGGAAACCCACAGTCGTGTTTGTGAATACGAACGACTGTACCTGAGCGTGCACCGTCTGCAGCTGTTTCTCCAGGTTGCGTCGTGCCTCCTCATCCTCCTCCTGCTGCTCCAGCAAGGTGTTCTTTTCCACCTCCAGCTGACGGATTTGGCCGCTCAGGTTCAGCTTCTGACGCGTCTCCTCCTGCCGCAGCTCCTACACACCAGACCACAACGAGAAATGACGATCAGACAAAAGAAAAGCAGGGAGGCGTGTATGTTATATCTACTAACATTCCCCTACTACATTCTACGTGACATTTGAAGGTTCAGGAAATGCCTGATTTTGCCTGATTTTCTTAGTTTTGAACAGTTACAAAAGTGATCCTTTAGAAAAAAAGATGTAAAGTTCTATTGTTGGTGCAATAAGTGAGTTGTAACAAACTGTAACTCTGACATGATCTGCCTGATGAAGCTCTGGCGTTGGCTGTATGCCATTAACCATGGACAGTGTAGATTTGTTTACATTGTTGTAGTAATCAGTGATTTGTGATGGTTGGTCAAATTTCCTGAAGCATAAAACTTGTTTTGACAGAGAGGCTGATCTTTCATACCTCTGAGTCTTGCAGTTTGCTGTTCAGTTTTTCAACTTCCTTGGCCAGTTTGACGCCCTTCTTCTCTGACTCCTCCAGCAAAGCCGACACGTTATCCAGCTCCGTCTAAGAAAAAAAAAAAAAAAAAAAAAAAAGAAGAAATGATTATGAGGAAAGTATGATCTATGGTAAGGATCTAAAGCATGACATTGATATTTTCTTATAGTGGGCAACAACACAATATTAAAAATGTTCTTTGTTTCTAGAGTAATCTGGAGCTCCATCTCTTCAGTTTTATAGGAAAAATGCTTCAATACAATAAAACTGTCTGTGGAGGTATTTACCTGGAGTTTGTGTGAGCGTTCAGACAGCTCTCCCTTGGTTCTCTCTACCTCGGTGGCCCTGGCCATAAACTCCTGCAGCTGGGCCTCCACTTTCTTCCTCTTGTATTCTGACTCCGTCTTGGCCTGCTGCAGACTCTTCACCTCACAGGCCATCTCTTTGTTGTCGCTCTCCAGACTCTGCTTGTTCTTCTCCAGGTTGGTTTTGAACTGCACAGAACGAACAATAATGATATAATGCTCCTGTGGGTCACATATGTAGTCATGGTATATATTTCTGTAATACTCTGAACTGAGACTAGGATAAATAGACTAAGAACTGCAATACTAAAACAGAGACAGAACCAAAGTGTCTAAATCAGTACTAGTTGCTGAGATCCTACAACTGATGTAAAGGGCAAGTATATGACCAGCTCACCCTCTTGGCCTGTTCCAGCTGCTCGGACAGTTCTTCCAGCGCCGTGGCGTGCCTCTGTCTCATTTCCTGGATCTGAGCCTCGTGGTTTTTGGTCTCCTCATCTATGGCCTTCTTCAGCTCTGCCACCTCTTGCTCTCGCTTGGACCTGGAGTTTGGACACAAGTGAGAGGGTTAAGAGGAGAGGACGTGCAGAGTTTATTGGTACTCTTATATTAATAAAATCCCAACTGTCCACTAAGCAATGAGCGTAATATATTGTATAATTAAGTGAGGCAATTTAGCAGATTTCACAAAGCTCCCTCTGCAGCCACCAACCTCTTAATTTTCTCAAACACTTGTAAGCACACTCTAATGTGTAAAATTGGTGGAGTTCCCCGGTTATCACTGATAAACCGGCATCAAACAAGTACCTGAGCTCCTGCTGGGCAGCAGTGGTATCCAGCGTGTCCTCCAGCTCTGTCTTCAGAGCCTCAAGCTCCTCACTCAGGTCCCTCTTAAGTTTTTCAGCTTTAGTTCGACACATCTTCTCCGACTCCAGATCCTCCTGGAGCTCAGCTAGGTGAGCCTGCAGCTCCCTAACCTGCTTCAAGGCATTGTTCTTCAAGACAGTCTCCTCGTCGCTCCTGGTTGGAGACACAAAAGTACACATCACTTTTCCCGGAACTTTCAGCTTAATCTCCAGTGTCATGAAAATAATAAACTTTCATCGGAGGATCTGAATTATACAAGATTTCTTCTATATTATGTTAATATCTTAAATAAAGTCACTATGTTTGTTTTTTTCATTTTAAAATTTAGGTTTAGCATAAAAATCTGAGGATGTTTTTGTTCTGAAATTAACAGCACAAGAATCTAGATAATAAAAGACAAATAGAATTTATTTGAACTGCTTTCAATGTGACATTTCAACTCCTTTCATTCAGTGTTTACATGATTTTTTTTATATTCTTAGAGCACTTCCTTATTGATTGCCACTTAAACTTCTTTCAACAATTATTTTTCAGCTGTCATTACGACCTCCGATTTGACTGTAGTTATTTCTAATGTTACAACTCAATATTTTTAGTGAGCAAACAAATTCTATTTTTGCCTTTTTCAGTTTTACTGTAGAAATCTATGGGAATATTTTGGTTAAGACAAGATGTGTGTGTCAGTTATGTCATTTTTTATTTATTTTTTTTTTTAACTGAAATGAGGCCACCGGTGCACACAGGGTGGCAGTGTGGTAAACTGTTCACTGCTGAAGTCGTCCACACAAAATGTGTCTCCATTCTCAAGATGAACATTGTAATGAGACTGTTTGTTTGCTGCTGGAAGTTAAATTCATGCTGGCTGCAAAAATCTTGTAACATTGCTCTCTCCCTTACGTAGAAACCCAATGATTAAGCACAAAGAATGTAATTATGATTCAGTTATATAATTAAAAACAATGCCACGATGTTGATTAAAGGCACGAATGACTCCCATATAAACGTAATTTACCATTTTCCAAACAACGAGAACACAATTGTTCTCAGAATAGCTGCGGAATTCTAAATGAGGCACATCAAGTTTAATGAAAGCTTAATTATCCGGAGCTATGACTAAACTGATGATTTCTGCCTGTGAAATTAGTCAGACAAACGTTTACCATCGACCCCTGTAGTCTGGACTACTGGCCTGGTGTGAGGAGGAAGCCACATCCAGCTAATCTGAGCTGACCTTCAGAGCAACGACCTCCACAGCTGTTTACCTCATCTTTCGCCTCATTATGATGGCTAAATGGGAAAATAATTGAGTATGACACCAAATGTGTTGCTCTGAATATATTTTGTACTATCAGGATAATCTACAGCCATAACCGGCAATGTTTTTCAGTAGATAAATTTAGATTTCAGGAAATAAAAGATAAAAATCCTCTCATGAGAAAAAAGGCAGTCTCATTAATAGTTTCTCCTGAAATGTGAAATGACAGCCTTATTCAGCCAAACTCTTTATTGCTTCATGTGGAAAAACTACTGCAGAGCCCACGACGGAGAGCATCAATCAACAACAATTTGCCTGTAATCAGACACGGCTGCCTCCAAAGATGAAAGGTCTCAGCCAGAGTCACTGAAAACAAACACTGCAGCTGGGAGCAGCGAGCAGAGTCGAGAGAGAGAGAGACCAAGGTGAGTGAAAGATAGAAAAAAAGAAAACAGTGTGCGTACGTGTGCTGAAACACTGACTGCAGCAGCTGAAGAGGACATTAGCTGCTTCAAGTCAGAGTTCAGAGTTGACACAGTATTCGTCTGTGTGTTGTAACGTCTATTTTAGGTCTCTCTATTGACTTGGCTGCACCACAGTGGAGTGCAGTTGTCATGGAGATGGGATTTACTGCAGAGTGTAAGTGAAGTTGCACATTACATACTGAAATGAGCAACACTACTGACAGTGATATTTTTACCATATGTGAGTTCAGAGGAGACATCTGCCTCGTAGTGGCTGTAAAAATACACTTCAGTGTATTGTAGGCTTTTGATTTAAGGCGTGTGGTGGAGGAAACAATGCACACTCCAAATCTGAGTTGAATCGAGTTGAAATACAACAATTTAACAATATCTCTATCATTGTAAAGGCTCAAATATTAAACTTGTGTACATTTGAATGTATATATATAAAACTATATATTTTTATCAAGTGTTTATGTTGAAAAAGTCCCAAAACATTTTCAAATGCGACAGATAACTTTGAGCAACGTGATACGTGTTGACGTGTTCTGTCTTTATTTAGTTCCTCTCCATTTATTTTCTTTTTATTTCTCATCTTCCTTTTTTTCCAGTTACTGTATGTTTCTAAATGAGTTCAATGAGAGTGCAAATGATATATGTTGATGAGATTATCATAAATGTAAAAAATACATACATGGTCAGTGTATTTTCTGTTAATGTTTGATCCGTATTCAAAAAAAAAAAAAGAAAGCAAAATCGTGCCATCACCACAAATTTAGTCATTCTTTCCTTCCTGCCCAGTGAGAATTCATGCAAAGATGTTGCTTTTTTTTCATAAAATTACCATAATTATGTATATTTCAGTGTTTTTACATCAGCTTCCTGTGTTTTAATGATTAATGATGAGAGGGCTTATTGTTCATCTGTTGGTACAGTACACTATCACTGCTAAAAGTCTCATGTTTGGATTTAATTGAACTTTAAATTAAATTATTTATTTATTTATTTATTTATTTACAGAATGTTTCACATGCAATCCTTTCAGTTTTGACAGTTGACTGTGTACTTCTCAGTACTGTGTACTTATTTTTCTCTTACTTTTATGTCTGTTACTGACCTGGCCAGAGCAGCCTGGAGCTCCTCCTCCTTTTTGGCCAGTTGGATCTTGAGCTCCTCGATCTGAGCCTGAAGCTCAGCAATCTGGTCCTGCAGGTCAGTCGTCTCAGCGTCCAGCTTACGTTTGGCCTTCTCCAGCTCCTGGCGCGTTTTCTCCTCCTTCTTTAAACGTTCTAAAAAGGGAGGCGCAAGGAGTCACGCGTATGAAAAAATAACATTCACAAACAAAATGCAAAATCAAAACATGACCAATAGTCACGTAATTAACTTTTGGCTATTACTGAAGTGGTAAAATGGTAAATGGGCAAAGTCACAAGTTACAGAGGCGGTCACAGAAAGTGACAAAACGCAAACACTTAATTGCTAACAGGCTGACACAACTAATGGTAATCAGATTAGCAGCTTTGCAAGGACATTAACCCTTTAATGCAGTTTTTTCAAACATCCCCACGTATCACAGATCTTTAGAGACCTTGTGCTTCTATAGCGCTGATTATGCCATGTTGCATATTCAGAATGTATTATTAACAATAACAAATCTACAAACTATATTCTTGTCATTCATGAAATAATATTGCTGGCAAAAATTTATGAACATTTTACAGATCTCAGAAAAAATGTTTTATTCATAAATATACTGAATGTAAGCGTAACCTATTTCATATTTACACCGTATTATCTTACACATAGCCTGCTGACTTCTCATAGACTCAGACACAGACACCTACCAAATCAGCCAGCACACTAATCAAAAATCAGTCACTTGCTCTTGGTCATTGTAACATGGTTGCGTGCATTTAAAGCCTTTCTGAGAGACTTCCTTATGTGAAGCAGTTCAGAGCAGCCATCAGCGTTTGGAAATCATGGCACCTCTTTCCTTTTGTCTAGTTACAACAGCTTCAAGGTTTTCCAGGAAAGCAAGTACTGTGAGATCTTGTAGCTGCAGAGTGTTGGACGCTTGGAAGTTGGAAACTACCTGCATGTTATAGCAGTGAGGTAACCCCATGAGGTTCCCTCATGAGTCATAACTGTCAACGATATCATGCTTCAGGTTCAAATGACCTGATTCATAAATGGCACAGAAACAAAATCCTTCATCTTCATCTCCAGAGCTGCCAATACGAACGACCTGTATTTATTCATAGTAACAGTGAGACAACAGCGCCATCATGAAGCCAAAAAGGAAAACACATTACCTGCAATCACTTTGAACCAGTAACACCATGAATAAAGTCTCTAGTGACTCTATAAACTTCAGAGAAAAAAAAACAAAAACAATATTCACTACAACACTATTCTTGGACACAAAATGGAGCCAGTAACTCATCTCTCACCCTCCAGGTCGACCATCATCATCTCCTGCTTGTTCTTGACTTTGCCCAGGTTCTTTGCTTTCTCCTCCTCCTCTGTCAGCTGGGAGGTCATCTCGCCGATCCTGTCCTCCAGCAGCTTTTTCTCCTGTTGGGTAAAATCAAAGTGTGAGGACTGGAGGCTTTAAGACACACTACTAATTGGAGTATGAAGGCTTAACTAGTAAGCCATAAAAGTCAAACTGATGTTTGTTTTTGAACAAATTATGCCATAACACCCTCACCCTACTTTATATAATCCCAACCTAAAGCACTTGCTCTGCTTTCTTGGTTCATGTTTGACTCATCACGTGCAGATATATTCGTCTCACCTTGAGGAACTTGGAGTTTTGGTCCTCCAGCAGGAGAATGTCTTCCTCCATTTTCTTGATCTTCGCCTCAGCTGTCACTTTGTCCAGCTGCAGCTTCTGTCTAGCAGCTTCTTCCTCATCAAGTTGCTCCTCCAGGTCCTGTGGAGAGGAAAACACACACATAAAGCTTCACAGCCAGTCCAATATGATGAGGTTGGCACTGAAGCTTATAAAGCGACAAGTTTGACACATTAAACATTTAAGGTCTCTGAACAGTTGGCTTCAAATCTCTACAGCAGTAAATATTTATGACGTAATAAAAAAAGTGATCACTGTCAGTGTGGTTGGCTTTGTTAGACATGTCTTTAGACTGAA
Organism: Protonibea diacanthus; assembly: GCA_028641955.1. NCBI lineage: Eukaryota > Metazoa > Chordata > Actinopteri > Sciaenidae > Protonibea > Protonibea diacanthus. The sequence continues at coordinate 17,658,970 of CM053977.1, read as the reverse complement.
TGGCACACATTTCAACCTCTATATAAATGGATTTTCATAAATGACAGTGTTCTACAGTGCCAGGTTTCTCTTCATGTAGCACTGAAACCAAATGTCTTTTGTTTGCTGATGATTTACCAGTGAAAAGATGAAAAGAAATGCAGAAATACATAATGTCAAAACTTCTCAAACCTTGGCAGAAAGTAGTGAGATCATGAAGGATCCCATCACTTATAGCACTGATTAAAAATAAGTTATTGGGCCTTTTAAATGTGTACAAGTATAAAAATAAATTTCCATTTATTTGAATGTCAACATGTCAAACTGATAGCAGAAGAAGCATTTGTGTGTGTAGAAGTTCAATTCAAATAGGTAAAGATATATACCTGGATGTGTGACTGCATCTTCTTCTTCTCATTCTGCAGACTCTGGTTACGCTCCTCTTCCTCCTCCACCCTGGACTCCAGGTCATGAAGGATCTCCTCCAACTCCTGCTTCCTAGAAAGCAGACGAACTCTCATCTCTTCGGCCTCGGCAAACAACTCCGTCTCTGCGTGGAGTTGTTCTGCTAGAATATTCTTCTCTTCTAGGAGCTGGAGAGAAGAAACAGTTTGAAGAAAAAATTATCCAGTGTTCGTAGCTACGAGATTGATTTTTTCAATTGTCAAAAATTGATAGTACAGAGTAACTACAGCGATTTCCTTACAAATACTCGGTACAGTGTTAAAATCGTGTCATAATAATTGTTTCTCTGATATGATTGTGGCCTCATGAGGGCCATAATTACATCAGCTTAATACAACATATTTCCAGAGGCCATGTTTACCTGTTGGTGTTTCCTTTCCATCTCCACTAGCTCATTCTCCACCTTGAGCTGTCTCTCCTTCACCTTTATCAGCTCCTCGTCTTTGGCCTGCATCTCCTCCTCCTGCCTGGTGACCTGCAGCAGAGGCTTCACCTGAGGAAGAGAGAGAGAATATTAACCTCTACAGGGTTTCTGCAGTGTTCACTAAATTCAATGTTTGACCCTTTTAATACCACATAGAATGTAATTTAATATCCATTTCATGGTCATACTGGTCAAAGAATGACAGAAAACCAGGGTTAATAATATTTATTAAGTACATGAATTTATTGAAAGTTATAGTCACATTTTCACTACTTCTCAGTAGTATATAAATAATTCAAAGTAATATACTAAATCAATTAACCTGACCTAGACCCAGATAAACACCAATTAAAAAAAACATGCATTCAAGTTTTTGCTCAAATTGGCCCATGCCAGTTATGATTAGATGAGCTTCCGAGCTACTTTATGAAGCATTAGGCTCAATGTGTCTGCTGGCATTGACTAAAACTGTAATTAATCAGTGTATAATGTCACCGAACAGCCCACAATGACATACAGATAATTACAACTAATGTTATGTCAGCGGCCTATGGCAGGCAAGAAAAAAATATTTTTCTGAAATTAAATTTAATATCTTCAAAGACTTTAATGAAGTGGATTCAATGCATATTCTCCGATACATTTCCATAGCAACTGTGCCAACTCTATTCCTCTCTAAACTCTGTTTAGTTTATTCAACTGAAGACGTTTTTGAGACATCCAATCACTAATCTCTGAAAACACAATTTACAGGCCTCAGATCGACTGCCGAAGCCAAGATGTAGAGATGTGTGTGTATTGATGTATTGACTACTTGGCTGGAGGAGGCAGCTGTCACGGTTCTCACCTTGGTGAAGAGTCTCCACCACTGCCAGTGTCGCAGCTTCAAGTAAGCAGCACAGTTCCTTTGGAGGACCTTTAGGGCACTCAGCTGCTGCTGCTTCTTAGCAAAGGCCCTGAGGAAAGGAAAGAAATGGTACAATAACAGGCGACAAATTGCATTTCTATAGCAGTGTTTTTGAAGACCAAGGTTGGGTTGCGTTCAGTGTATAGATGAGCTGTAAATGCACCAAACTTGAACCTGCACTGGCCACTTGGGGGCAGCAGAAACAAGTTACAAAGCAACATTATCATTCATTTGGAGCTGTGTCTCTGGCTTCCTAATGAATGCAGATCCAATATTTTATATTTATATTATTTTATATTTTCCCTCTTTTAGCTCTCGTTTTTGATCTCTAGTAACTCCTGAGAGAAATATCTGGTCCTTATATATCTGGCTACTAAATGTTCCACTATGTCACTATGTATAACTGTCTGTCTGCTGTTTTGTACAGAGCAGGTAGTGTGAAAACCAGAGCTTTTGCACTGAAAACAGCTGAGACTGGTCTAAGGTTTAGCTGCTTTAAGTGAGGAACTAAGAATGTGTGTTTCACAGTCAGCGCCTGTCATAATACAGAGATCTGACACTCACTTGCGTGCTAAGTATCCACGGCACACAGATTGGAAGTAGATGATGATGTCAGTGATTTTCAGATCTCTCTCCTCCTCCAGGTGAGCCAAAACACCAGTTCTGAAGAAGATTTTACTCTGACCAATACGGAAAAGGTTGGGGTCCAGCTCGAGGGCTCTGATCTGTTAAAACATTAGGAGTTCTTAAGAAGTTCTATTACACGTTAAAAATACACAGTATTATCCAGGAAAGCAGTTTTAAATCTGATTTCTGCAAAAGAAAAAGCACTACCATTCTCTCACAGGCTTGTTTCCCATCCATGAATCCCTTGGGGATCGCGTTGGGTGTCAGGATCTCATATCTGTGAACAAAAGGGAACATAAATATAAACTGAAAATGAAGCCAATGTTTCCTCTGTGTGAAATTTAGTTATGTTCAAAAAGCTTCTTTGTTGTTTGTCACCTCTGTCTGAACTCCTGGAAGACGATGCGGTTCGGGAAGCCCTGTCTGCAGATGCGAATCCCCTCCAGGACTCCATTACACCTGAGCTGATCCAGAACCAGGTGAGGCTCCAGTTTACCAGCCTGAGGGAAAAGACAAATACAGCACTAAGACAATCTGAACGTGACGTTTTCTCTGGAGTACAAGGCAGAGGTCATAGTCTTTTCTCAGATTTCTTTGGTCAACAGGTCACCGTTTCTGGATTTCCCTGACAACAAGGCAAATGACTATAAAAAATAAAGTGACAATAGATAAATCACGCTACATGGACAATAATATTATTACACAGTAAGAGTTACAGGTCCCTCATTTTTAACTGCTTGACACACAGCTCCTAACAGATATGTATTTACCCGTTTTTCATGGTTCGGGATGATGCAGCGAACAAAGTTGGGGTTGGTGTTCCTCAGTGTGGCCATGAGCTTGGTGAGCGACTCCTTGTAGAGCTGTCCTACTGTACGAAACATGCCCTTTTTGGTTTTGTAGGTGGCACCAAAGGCCGTCTCATTCATTCCTGCCACCTGGTCCAGGCCCACGATACGGTCGACTGGTGGAAGATGTGGAGAACTGGTTAGAGCAGGAAGACCTTGCAGGGAGCAGAGAAAGCACTGTACAAGCTGCAGTAGCAACGATGTGGCTACATGACCAAGTGCGGATGGATGAAAGAGAGATTAAACACTATTGTCAAACAACAGCAGTCCAACAAAATAGCATTCAAAGTCTAGAACTACCACTAGTTTCTGCAGATGGAGATGGAGTGGGTCTATTCCTAAACCTAAAGGTCTGTACATACAGGGCTCTATATGTTATGGAACCTTGGAAAGAACCACAGTCTTTAATATTATTTATTCACTAAGCAGTAACAAAGTTTAACTGCAATAATTAAAATGCTGTCTCAAGTCCTGGTTGATGATTGATGATGATTGATGATAGCTACATGAAAGCTTTTAAACACTTTATTGCTTACGACACAAAACCTGCATCAACATATTGCCAGAAAATCATCTAATTTCAACAGATTAAACAAAATTAGGCAACATTCATGGGGTTGCAAACACGGGATGCAAAAATATGACTGTTCATAACTTATATTAAAAGTGGCACTACACCAATTTTACACATGACGATCAGCTGACTAGTCATTGTTAGTCCTACTCAGCATGTGGAAACTGTTATAATCTTTATAGCTGCAATGATTAGTTGACAAATCAACTGTCAGAAACGTATTTTGATAATCAAAAAAATCATTCAAATCATTTTCAAGCCAAACAAATTAGTTGTTCCAGCTTCTCGAATGTGTGGATTTGTTAAATCTCCTTGTCTTATCTCATAGTTAGTAGACTGTCTGTTGGACAAAACAAGATATTTGAAGACAACTTGCAAACCGTGATGGACATTTTCATAGTTCTCAGATGTTTTTGTAGACCAAACAATTATCTGAGAAAGAATCTGCAGATTAATCAATAATGAAAATGATAATGTAGTTGGGAGAGTTTTGGCAAGTGTGAGAAAATTACTCAAGTATTATTTCAGCTTTGGCTTAAAAACATAAAAACTGAATTGTGAACTTAAGATGTGGGTGGCTGTGCCTCCGGAGGTAGAGCAAGTCGTCCACTAATCAGATGATTGGTGGTTCGATAAAAGCGCCAGCTAAATGACTAAAATGTAAATGCAAATAGCAGCATTATGGGAAATGTAGGATCGAGCATTTTTTTTGGAGTTTGGCCAAAACTATAGACTAAAAGTCAGGATATCTGAACCTCTGCTGCATCAATTAGTATTTCATGGTTTTGACAACACAATACTAAATTGGTGGAGTAACCCTTTAAAGGTCATATTTTTGTTGTATTTTTGTTTTTGTTTTTTTGTTATTGTCAACAAATCCTATGGAAAGACCCAAATCAGCAGTCCAATGATGTAATTTATATATAGAGAGAGAGAGTGTATAGTTTCAATGGTTACAGAAGGGCTATATAATTTCCTAAAAAGCTCAGCCAGCGCAACGGTGTAGCTCCCTGACAATGATGACACAATGGGGCTCTATGACACAAAAAAATAACATAAATCAGGGTTTGGAAACAGAGAATTATTATGGTGCAATCAATCCATTGTTGTTTTTAATGTTGTATTTTAATAGGAATTCTTGACAATAAGAAAAATAAAGACTATCTCCAACTTCCATCAAATAGTACATCTTTTTAGAATCGGGCAGCAATATCAGTCGACTTATTCCAAAAAATCTGAACAAAATGAGTTATGACTCAATGAAAAATACACTATATCACTTAGTAATGTTCAACCGACTAAATTAAAGTTACAAGTATTTGCTAAGCCGCAGACAGCTGGATTTTAAACATATAAACTGAAGTGAAGTACGGTCTGCCGTCTGGACCCTCTACCCTGACGTCTGCGCTCGGAGCCAAAGCAAATACCAACATCTGGTTTCAATCCCCCGCCACTGTGATCCAATCTAGGCAGGAGGAGGGCGGGAAATTAATGTCATTAAATTGTCTTCAGTCCAGCTTCAAATCCTTAATTTACTTGTGGATGTATCGCATCACAGAGGAGGACAAAAACAGAAATAAGCTATGAAGTTCAAAGAGGTGCACTAGATCCAAAGCTCGTTCTTCAGGGCTAGCGACCATACAAAGATCACAAGACCCATGTCAGCCTATGAAAACACTGAAACAAAGCACACTAGTTTGACTACAGGGAGCAGTTGACTATATTCTGCTTTAACTTTTTAAGGAATTAAGCACTACTGTACTGCTTTTGGCTGAGACAAGGGAGCCATGCAGCCTGGAAGCAAATGGGAGCCATTGTAGCTATGACGGACACAGCACCGGCTGAAGCATGAAACATACAGCCAGATCTGGGCAAAAATATACCAGTGCACTTTCAAGAAGTTAAGTTAACCTACTTGGGAAGCAGGTCAGCTTAACTCATATTCAGCCTATCAAGCACCTTGTGCAGCTTGTTTTCACAACCCAAAACTGTTTTCATTTCGAGTTCTTATTATTTTGGCCCAGGTCTGCTACAGCACGACCCAGTCATTCACCTGCCGGGTTTTCCAGACTAGTGACATTGTCATAGAATGAAGCCCTTTGAATGGTCTGAATCTCTACAACAGAGAGAAAGAGACAGGGAGGGGAGGGTGATATTAATTCTTAGAAATCATAAATGTGTAGGCCTGGGTCAACAAGGCAGACAGCTGTTGTTAGCAGGCTTGAATGAGAGACACATTGCTTGTTAATTGAATAAGCATACAGGTACATACATAATGAATCTTAAAGGACGCGTTACTAAATTCGATTGCCTCTAATATCTGCTACTGTTTCCAGTGTTTAGAGGTACGTAGGTAGCAGCTTACCATCTTTCCACAGTTCAGCAACAAATTTGTCGGTCGACTGATGCAGAAGTGTGGCCACATTGTCATTCAGTGGGTCCATGTTCTTCATTAGCCACTCATCTGCCTTATAGTCCACCTGTAACGATGAAGGGGTGCAATTCAGCAAACAAAATGTCATTATGGAGTACTGGACTACAAAATAATGATTACGATGATGATCATAGTGGTTTTATTGACATTAACATAAAACCTTTTAAAGGGGCACAACATCTTTAGCATTTCTGTACTTCGAACTTTTGTTATATCCACTCTCATATTATTTAAATTAAAATGAGGTAGTCACGGTGGCATGCGCCATGTCAAAAGGTAATCAGTGGAATTTCTTGCTTTCTTAATGTGTCTGAGACCATCAGTTGTGTTGCTCAGAGGTAGTGTTACCATACAGCAAACAGCCCTATTCAACTACTATAGTAATCCATATAAGCAAGTGCATGTCCAAGTAAAGAGAAATGACAGTCCATCATTACTTAAAGACATGAAGGTCAGTCAAACTCGGAAACTTTCAAGAACTTTGAAGAAAATTTCAAGAAGTTTCTAGAACCCCCACAGGTGTGGTTCCCCCAGCGAAGCCAGCATGGTTCTTTGGGATGGAGGAATTTGCTTTGCTGGTGACACAGTTGGTCACATAGCATATAGCATATATGGGACCTCCTTCAAGACAGTTGGAAAATCATTCCAGGTGATGACTTCGTGAAGCAGATCACCAAAACAAAAAGGTGGCTACTTTGAAGAATCTAAAATATAAATCATGTATTAACTATGAATTAGTGGTCAAGAATATTGCAGCCTGATATGCAAAAACATATGCTTAATAAAGTTGTCCTACTACTTAATATATAGACAGAATACATAAAGTCATATATTTATTTTAGGCATACCGATGTTGACAACATTAACAACATTTGGCTTCACAGCGCTGCAGATTTTTCTCCACAGCAGACGTTCTTAGAGTCCAAATCTCTGAGTGTTTGACTGATTGTGGTGTAAAACGACACAGTTCACATAATGTCAAGCAGATGTGCTACTCAGCAGGTCTCCCTGCAGGACAAATGCTGAGTGCTATTGCATAGCATCACTGACAACATCCAAATCCACTTTGATACGTTTAAAAAAAAAAAAAAAAAATCAAACCCAGACTCAGCATTTCCCTGAACTCTCACCACAAGTGAACATTGTGACACTGTTTAATCAGAGCCACTGACCAGCAGCAACTTTTCCCTCACTGTTTAATTTGTGCAGTAGAAGAGAGAGGAAAAGGATACATTGAAAAAAGCAGGAATGAAGAATCTGGTCCAACACAGAACACGTGTACAAAAAAAAGTGTAGAAAGTCACATATAGTGTATCATATATTTCTCAATAGTAACTGAATGAATGGCCTAAGGCATGAGTTGATGTGCCTTAGCAAGCTAAGGTAAACTGAGCCATAACAGCTATGAAGTTCAACATGATTACCTTTTTCCTGTGTGTCTGTCTCGGCCAGTGCTTTTCTGAAGAGAGTCTAACCTATGTCCTGAAAACAGGCTCTATAAAATGAAAGCTTTGTCCTTTAGTAAACTGTAATTTCCCAGGAAATAACCAATATATTTTTTTCTTTTGAAAACCAGCCATGTGTGGACATCCAGCTTCAAAAGAAACATACACTAACAATGTATTTTCAGTGAAGCAGACACAGAAACCTACTGAGTGAGATAAAATGAGCGTACCCTGCCGGCGTAGTGGATGATGCAGAAGTCGGCCTTATCTTTGAGCTGGCGAGGCTTCTGGAACTTGGTGTGTGTGCCCTGCTCCTGGATCAGCTTTTCTACAAAGGTCTTGTCTGTGGCCTTGGGGAACCAGCACTCTTCATCCAGCAGAGCCAGCACTCCAGGAGGGTTTGCCTGAAGTAATATTAACACAAAAGAAAAGACTTCAGAGAGTGATTAATAAATATGGCATAATTATTTACCTGCTAGATTTGCCAGGATAAGTGGAAAAATAAGATTATAAGTAGGTATGTTTATGTTTCATTCATCTCATTGACACTAGTTTTTCAGTCACACTGACCGGCCTCTCAATGAGGTCGATGCAGGGCTGCAGGTCGAGGCCGAAGTCGATGAAGCTCCACTCGATGCCCTCCCTCTGGTACTCCTCCTGCTCCAGGATGAACATGGTGTGGTTGAAGAGCTGCTGCAGCTTCTCATTGGTGTAGTTGATGCACAGCTGCTCAAATGAGTTCAACTGTAGGAGGAGAGAAATACAAGGAAGAACAATACCATCACTGGAAATGTGTGTAAATGACAAGAAATCATAACCTCAAACAGAGTAGGTGGCTAACAACAAAAACAAAGACAAAAGAACAAACAAACAAAAGGAAAACATTTTCTTTAGCCACAACAGCACAAACAGTATTCTCTAAAGATTCAAAATTGAAAAGATTTTAATCCAAACCTGAAAAATCTCAAAACCCGCAATGTCCAGGATGCCAATGAAGGAGGCCCCCTGTCGTTTGGTCCTGTCCAAAGCTTTGTTGATGCGGTGGACCAGCCAGCGGAACAGACGCTCATATGTTGCTTTAGCCAAGGCCTCGACAGCGAAGTCAGCCTGGAGGGAGAGTGGGAAAAGTAATGGTGAGACAATATAAGGAGATACACAACTACCAAAGATGAGTGTGTGTGTGTGTGTGTGTGTGTACTTAACAGGCAGAGAGACTGAGTCAGTATTATTCAGACATGCTTCCAGATTATCGAAAGGAAATCTACTCAACACTGGACAAATGGACTTGTATATCTTGGCAATACTTAATGCTCCACATGTTTTCTGAGTCAGACATGTGTTATCTAAAACAGTTGAGAGAAAAACTGTATCCATTATGATCAGAAGTCTGCAAGAACACTGCACCTAAAATGGCAATGACTGATTTATAAACAGGAGATGTACTTTGGAGCAGTTTCAGAGAAGGTAAAACTAACCTTCCCTTGTGCCCAGAACGATAAGAAACAATCTCTTTGATATCAGATCAGTTTTTTGAACTTGGTAATTGGAACTTTCTTCCCAAAATGCATTGTGGGAGTCACAGCTGACTCCCATCTTCATACAGAAAACATAACAGAAAATCAAACATACTTGTATTACTGAAACCCTTGTTGCCTGAAATTGCTTCTTCAATTACACAACTCTATTACTCCATAATGACATTTACTTGCACTGAAAAGACCTACTTCACTTGCGTCATTACTATGACAGGCCATTATTTGTGTCACCAAGAATCTCAGCTAGCAACAAAATAAAACATCGCTTACTGACCTGCTCTTTAGTCTGTGCTTTCTGCACATAGTCTCTTCCCACTTTGATCCTTGGAGACAGGATGGCTCTGGTAAACTCCATTACATTCATACCGAGCAGATGACACAGCTTCTGAGCAGCTGAGAAACACAGATGGACAAAGCAAGAATAAGAAAAAAATGTATTTAAATGAGAGCGGAAAGAGGCCACAGTAATTTCAAACAGTTTATTTGACATATACCTGAGTGTTAAATTGTCAAGATGAAGCATAAAAATTCAGGAGAAATGATTTTTTTCAAGTGTGATTTGACAGATGAGGTTCTTTCCCCATATACAAACCATACAAACTGAACTGAAGTATCCCTGTCAAATGTGGTAGGTCTACAATGCTGTTTGCCTATTATTGATTAATATTTTGAATATGATATAATAAAAGATGTTTCCGATGAAATGTACTGGGGAAAATGTCATATTTTACATGGCTGGAGCTTGTGGAAAATTAGAATAAAGCAGGATCTGGTGTAGAGCAGCCAAGTCTCACTACTTAAAAAAAACAACACATCTGCTTCAGTCCTGAGTTCTGCTCGTCTCATTTGGGAATATCTGGCCAAGCTGCATCATCGGCAATAGCCTCATTCTCTCTCCCTGTCTCCCTCTTTTAAGTGCCAAATATGCAGTGCCACATGTGGAGGAACTGGAAGGCTGTGCCCCATTTCCTTCAGGAGTAAATCCACATAATGATGGGGCTTCATGGCAGGTTGACAAGGCTCGGACAGAGAAAAGACATAAATCGCTAAGTTCCTCTGTTCTGGGGATGAGGTACACGGTGTGAGGGAGGCAGGAAAACAGGAGGAGAGGAGTTGAAGTATATATGGGAAGAGGAAAAGGAGGAGGAGAATGTGTTGACCTGTGAGCTCCAAGTTATGAGGTTATGAAGCAGATGTAAAAGAATGTGTGTGTGTGTGTGTGTGTGTGTGTGTGTTTGTGTGTGTTTGTGTGTGTGGGATACCTACCAGTATTATCAGGCATAGAGGCTTGGTCAGTGTTCCTCTCCTTCTTAAAGATAATGTTACCAAACTGAAGCACTGAGGACACCACCTTCAACATGGCTACAGATGTAAGAATCCAGGGAAAACAACATTATTACAGTCAGACATCAAATAAAACAGTCCGTCAACCATCTGGCTGTTGTTTTTGAATGTTTTAGGCCGGTCTTCTGAAAAACATACCCAGAATCTCCTCATGGGCGAAGCTCATAATGTGCATGGCCTCCATGGTCTCCTGGAAGTTGTCTTTGTCCTGCTGGCCAGGGATTGGGATGTTACCGTTGGACAGGAAGCGGTAGTTGTTGAATCCTTCCAAAAGCAGGTCCGCTGTGGACAGAAAATGGAAAAACATTTAGAAACATGGTGAATATATGATTTTTTTTTTTCTCAGAAGAAAAGGCCTTGTGGACTAACAAAGGACTGACTTTTAGTGCCACAGATACAAATCAATAACTATACATATAAACTATGGAAAAATCTATGCTGCTGTCTAACATCATTCATCGTTTACATAGTAAAACTTCCAAAATCAGCTGTGGTCTAGAGGGATGACAGGCAGAGAGGATAATAAGTACCTAGATGGTATAAAATCTCAGCCTACTTACATCTGAGGTGCTCTCCAGCGCCAGCCAGCAACTGGTAGAAAACATGGAAGGTGCGCTCATCTTTGGCTTGACGAATAGCTCTGGATTTCTCCAGCAAGTCTGACACAGAATGGTCAAAGAATAAATCTGTTTTGTGGGTCAATCTGATATTGAATCAAAACCTATGTTACATGCATGTTAATACATGAGGCATTTCCTACTCTGGGTCAATCCTCTCCTTCAATATTGGCACATATTTAAAGTATTCTATAATGAAAATGTCTTGGATTCATTTCTGTGTGTGCTTTCAGCAAACAATCCTGGTTAACCACTCACATACAAGAACTGATAACAATACAAAGCTAGTCAATATTTTAAAACAGGATACAGGTTTCAATATTGGCCCCAACAATGTATCCAGTGACATCAAAGTTGATTCGGATGAATTTCCCCTGCAGAGATGAACAGAAGATAAATGTTCAGGAAGTGGACAGAAATCAATAGAAATCAATAGGCAACATAATGAGTCTGCTGGAACAGTGAGGTATTACGGTGAGGAGCATCTGATAAGTTTAATGTTTACAGGTTAATGTACTGAAAGTCAGTATGAATCCTTCACAAACATGAACACTGACACAGATCATGGGTAGGACTCACATCAGCACCTGTACATTTAATTGTATTGTTTGCATACAGGTCCTGAGCTAAGCACTACATGATGATATGATTAGGTTCTCATTGATGACAAATGGAGACTATTTATACCGTTGCAGCTGGCCAGGGTTCATTTTATGAAGCAACACAGTAATTAGTAATAGAAGAAAATTCCCTTCAATTTGACCGATTAATTCACCACAGTCATTTTTAAGACTTTACTCATGTCCATCTTGTCCTATGTCACAACTAAAGAAGTATGCTGAGTGGAATTGCCTCTAGTCCTAGAGGATCCACTACATCAAAGGCATCATTAATGACTAGCAGGCGCCATATAATTACAGGAAAAGTAGGATAATTAAATTACTTCCACTTAGCTTTACCTCTGTTTATTCTCAAAACAAAAAAAGTCTTTCTAGATGATACAAAAACGTCACCTACATCTGATTCATGAGCCAAAGTTAGTGCTGTGACAGGAGGAAGCTATGGAGTGGACTTTGTGGAGATGCACATTAAGAATGTAGCCCCTCGTCATGGATATCATTTTGTGTACTTACAAAACGTGACGAGTTGTCGTTTTTCACTGTCTTAGCATTCCCAAAAGATTCAAGGATGGGGTTGGCTTGTAAAAGCTGACGTTCCAATTCACCCTGAAAAACACAGATGGATGTTACAAAATCTCCACCAACTTAGAAATATAAAAATAAGAATAGCTCTGAACCACTGATTTTAACTGATGACTGAAAGATAAACATAAACATGCAGACAAAGACAGTAGACGCCTGAAGACATGTCATTTTATACTGCATTATCACTGTGTAAATGAACAAAGTGGCACTGGTTTTTGTATTTCCACAGCTGCAGCGCAGACGTTAAAAGTTACCTGAATTTACTAAATTTTGAGATTAAAATTTCACAAAGACTTCTTAGCTTAGGCACACAGATAATGACAGTATAGGAGAATAATTGGACCAATAGGAATTGAGTAAATTAAGCCCATAATCATCATGATAACATTGATGTGTATGGTGTAAGAGTTAAAAGATTTAAAAATAAGAAAAACACTGTACTCCAGATACTAAAGATATGGCCAAAAGATCATCATGTAACTTCTCCACATAACAAGGAATACTCATCTTTGTAGATCACTTAAAAGACGAATTGAACTGATTAGTGCTTTAACAATTAGATTATTAATGACTTATTTATTTTTTGTCAAACAGAGAAATAATTTATCAAATATGAATGCCAAACATTCTCTGTTTCCAGTTTAAAAACTCTGATGTGGTGTGAAAAGTATTTAAATACTTAATTTGGGGCTCTATGCTCTAATGCTTTATAGACTGACCAATTAAACAAAACTAATCTGATCAAATTCAAGAAATCAAAATGCTGAAAGCATTAGTTCTTGGCAGTGGACATTTTGTATTTTATCAAGCACATAAAATATAAACTAATCCATTAAACATGGTGATCATAAAACCTTTAATAACACAGTTAAATCCATTTGCAGGCATTTTATCTTTTGAAGTTTAAACTGCAAGACACTGAGTCCGGGTCTAGTTGATTGAGACTAATAAAGAGTCACACTGCGTGATAGCGATTGAGTGAACATTTCTGGGGAAATTTTGGCTTTTTGTTGTGAAGAGAAGCCAGACAGCCTCTCTATCATATCAGGAAGAATGTGTCCACAACACACAACAGAAACACTTAAAAACGGCCTGGACACTTTATGAGGCTGAATAAATAAATAAGCGACTTATGCAGATGTTTGGACAGGTGGCTCACTCTGTTTCCATCAAAGCCACATTGCGGGCTTTGTCATGACCAGAGAATCCAAAATGGCTGAGAGCAAAAACAATTCCTTCTGCAATGTTACTTCTCTTCTTGTGGCTCAGTGGAATATTTTCCCATTACGTCAAAAATAGCTGAAGGTTTCAGGAGGCCATTTTCCACAAAAGGGAACTCTGCGGCATGAGGAATCAGCATTGCACTCAGGATGTGAGACTTGTAATGTGATCTTTGGCCATAGAGCACGATGGGCTGCTTTTAATTGAGTTTTCGAGCATCAGGAATGAACAGTGCTTAACGGTCCTTTTCCAGCTATCAGAGCAGTAGCAAAGCCCACAGAGAGCAGAAGATTCAAACCGAAAGCCTTTGTTGCTATATAAACACAGGCTTGTGGTGCAACCTGGTTGCTAAAATTGCTCGTTGGTAACATCTACTCATCTGTGGGGTCTGTTGTATGCACATAAAAATAAAGAGCAGATTACAAACACCAGTGGGGGGCCAATTTAGCAGCATTAGAAGTTGACCCACATTCCTCTTGTAAAGTGAGCATGTCAGATGTCATTTTGAAACTAAAAAAAAGACTCATCATCTCCTTCAAACTAATCTTTTTTTTCCTTTTTTCCCCCCCCCAGGTCTTTGCTACAAGTATGTCTCTTATCAAAGTGCAGGCTGTTTGGCAGGGCAGGAGCAGTACTTTAGGAGAGATTGAGTGTAGTCAAAGAGGATCAGTCTTATGAGGCCAGTAGTTGTATTCAGTGCTCATCTGCTCCAGAGGTCACAAGGCCAGACTAACATTACAAGTTCCTCTTTTCACCAGCAAGAAAAATGAGAACATGCTTTGGGAAATGGCTCAAAGTATTTGAATCTGGACGGTATCAACCCAATGTGGAGAACACATTTTGGTCAACAGAGATTTTAGGCTGAACTTAATGTGAGAAAGGTCTCCATTAGGTCTAAGTCAAGTGATTTACATGAGCTGGGTTGAAAACCAGTGAACCACTTTAATCATACAGTACTTAACATAAATGTTGGTTGGATATCTTGTGTTGTAACTGTTGTTGTAGCTTCTTACATACTGTACATACAGCAAATATGAAGATACAGAACATCCAGCAAACAGGAGGATCATTGTGAGTCCCTTATGACTAGGTGCTTTAGTCGTACAGTGTACATAGGCTGGATGATTAATCAATTATTATGCTGAAATCAGAGCTTTATATTACCGCAAGTGAAAGTTAAGCCAGCAGCTATTGATTTGAATAGCTACAATGACAACTGATCCCAGTAAATTCAGTAGATTAATTCACTTCAGTTTTGTAAGTTGGCGAAACAACAAAAAGGAAATTCCTGCATCCTAGTTATTATGCTCTTTGGATCTATGCTTCTGTATATGTCAGCACTGCACAGAAACAGCACTCACAATTTTAAGGCTTTAGAGAAGTAAAAAGAGCACTGTGTATTTTTGTTGTTTCTCTAGTTTCTCTCTACATAAATTATCTGGATCACATCACATTCATTTCAGAGATGTAGAGAGCTGCTAACTTAATAGTCGTTGAGTATAAATAACGGCTAGGGGAATTTTCAGAATTTTCCAGTTAAACTTTAAAGTGCGTCATATCATCGTTTTAAGCTGGAAACCCTAAAAGAACTGAGATCTGTCAGTCTGTGAAGCTAGCGTTAGCTTAAAGGTCCAGTTTGCGACATCAATTAAGTGGATCTATTTGCAGAAATGAAATAGTCCATAACTATGTTTGTTAACTTATATTGAGCCTTTTATATCTAGAGAGAGCAGGCCCTCTTACATGGAGTCTGCCAGACTGCACTGCAATGCTTTTACAGTAAAAAAAAAACAAACACTGGCTCTAGATAGGGTCTTTTTGTGTTTTTGTGTGTGTTTATAGCCACAGTAGTTTCTCCTAAACACTTAGAAGGCCTGGTGAGGTGAGGGCCATTCAGTTGGTTGCAATCTGCAATCTCACAGCTAGATGTCTCTACATTCTACATACTTGACCTTTAAGCCGCTTCATTAGAGCGCTTTATTTCCCTCAAATCCTTGACGCCTAGTCAGCAGACACCTGAGTTTTGTTGTGGGATCTCAGCATACATCACATCATTTTTTAGACAGAGTGGAGCATATTAGACAGTAGATGTGATGTTGTAAATAACCTGCCTCATTATAATGGGAAAGTGATCCATCAGCTTCATGATTCATTCATTAGCTTATTAAAAAAGGATTAGTGCAATGATTGAGTTGTATGGGAGGAGATGTCCTCACATAATGTAAACGTCTGAAAGAAGTAGATTCTAATAACTCTAATAATGACAGGAAGTGCAGATCATGCAATGCAGAAGTTAAAGCAGAACTACAGCAGGTAGATTAAGGTGGATGGAAAGCGTCTACTGCCCAGCTTCAGGCAATGTGAAACGGTTAATAGACAGTTATTTTAAGGGTAAAAGGTAAGTGGCAACAGAGTGGGTACAGCACCCCATTTGTATTGTAAGTGAGGTGCGATAGGTGAAAAACTACATACTACTCACATAAAACAGGTTTCCACTCTGTAGGATATGGGGAGATTCAATTGTTATTGTGGAAAATAATAAATTGCATTGATGTCATGGATACAAATGAACCTGTTGTTCAGGCTAAACATATTTTAAACATGATGCACTAGTGTCAGAATCTAAGCACAACCTACAGCAGTCTGTGGATGGAATTAGCAACAGGTGTAATTATAATACCTCAATGGTCTATAATCCTAGCCTTTCAAGATCCAGATTACTGCTGGTGTTCTAGGTTAACAGGTATTTAATTGTTTGTGCTGTGCATCTCAGATATACTGTAATTCAGTCACAGGTAAGGTGGCTACAGGAAGTGACTGCAGGTGACCAGGACTGAGGCTTATTCTTATGGATGGCCTCAACTGACACTTTTAAGCAAGACAGGTCACCATCTTAACATACAAAAGTCACAGATACGATACATGCCTACCTATAATACAAGTATAACAGGCATTTGAACTATTTTCGCAGCAACAGAAATGGCTAAGTTTTATACAGCACAAGATGACAACCAATGCTCAACATGTGGCTTTCACAAATAAGAACAACATGCATGTGACTATGTTTCACTGAATCACAATAATGACGATTTACAGCACATCTGAACAAAGTAAAACTCATTCACATACTGTAAAACATAATAATCATGCAAGTTTTAAAATGTACTTACAACTGCATTCTGTGCCTGACAGAGACAGAAAATATAAATGCTAAATATGCTGTTTTCATGAGTCCTTAGTAGGCTCGTGTCAAACAAATATTCTGAGCCCATTTCAGAGAAAGTAATTTAGTTGGAGAGGAAAATGTGAGTGTAGTATTCATGTGAACATGGTGTATAAGAAAGCATAAAGACTTGCCTGTGGTTTCACTGGTTTTGGTGATTCTGGCTGTTTGTTATAGATAAACAAATGCAAATAGTTAGATTGTGTGTACACACATCCGGTGCACAAAGCCATGTCGCCCACAAGTGCTGGTATCTATACTCATGAATATACCGTTTGTAATAATCAGTAAAAGTCAGTAACTGTCGACAAGGCCCACAACAATCTCACCTCAACCTAACTGCTTGACTGCTCATTAGTTATTTCAAATGATTGTTAATCTAATTAAGTATTAAGTGTTATGTAATGTCATAAAAATAATAAACCTGGTCTTTGGGGGTTGTGGGACATAGTTATTTCAGTCATTAAATTCAACATTAACATTATTATTTTCACACTCTTCTATGGGCTCATTCAGTTCAAGCATTGCAAATCTAAATTATAGAGAGGAGAAAGACGAATATACTCACGGGAATGTTGTGGTCTTTTCTTCCTTTGTGGGAGGAGGCAACATGTGCCAGGTACTGAATGACCTTTTTTGTGTTTTCCGTCTTGCCAGCTCCTGACTCACCTCTGTGAGGCAAAAGAAGACAATGCACACAAAAAAACAGGCATCCTCTGAGTAGTGTGTGTGTGAAACACTAAAATAAACGGATCCTTTCATTCATGCCTTACACACACTGTGATCCTAAAAACTGGATCAACAAAGCAAAGACATACTGTCCTCCTTTAACAGATTTGCAGGTACCCTGTCCTATTTTCTGCTAAAACAGAAAAAGAAATGCACAAATATAATCTTAAGACTCAAACTAAATACTGGTGTGTATCTAATCATGTGTGGCTTTCTCTGCAATATTTTTTGAGTGTCAGTCCAGTTTAGGCCTGTGGTTGCTGGCGTGTGGATGCGCTCCCGGCTTTTCACTGCTCTGTCATACAGTGACCATGGCATAGAAAAACAGGAAAGAAATCTTCTCAAGTCTTTCAAGCCATGCAAAAACTTTGGGGGGGGAGGGGGGGGGCAGTTTACATTTAGAGCATACTTGAGGTTTTATAGTAAGTGCAAATTTGCATACACCAAGTATGCACAAAATATTGTTTTGCTTTCAGATTGAGTGAGTGTGATGTGGCTTAGAGTAAAGCCTGGGAGACTGGTTTGTAAGCGCTGTCAGTTTTGCTGGATAGCGAACAGAGGGTTATCATGGAGGGATCATGTCAGTGTCTCTGTTGTTGGCCTTGGGCTGCTAGGTGTTAGATTCCTCAGCCACCCCATTTTAGCCATACAAAAAGGGAGTGCTGACTTAATCATGTCTTGTCTAGTATGTCCAGCTTTAGTGTTCTGGTGTTGCATACTAGTCTGTAATCGGTTTGTGTATCTCCAAAGCCCTTGACAGTGTTCATAATCTATTATAATGTTTGTATTAAAATATAGATATATTGATGCATGAGTATGTGCAAGCATGAATATATCTTTCCCTGTGCAACACAGCAATACAATACAAATCAATACAATAACCATTCAATGAATACTAACCAGAGAACCTAACCTAAATTTTCATGTTAGTTCTCATTTGTTTAAACCTGATATTTTGTGTTCATATTATGTAATGTAATGATATTATGTGTTTTAGTCTTTGTTTGTAGTGGTGTTTAAGTGAATCATCTATGTTCAATACAAGTTACCCCCTGTCTGTATACAGTGAGGACATAATAACACCTCATTACTCACCCTGCCTGAGTAAGAGGGCTGCTGCATGGTTTATGTCTGGATACTTTCTCAGGAATTTTTCTTTGCTGACATCTCTGTCATACGTGACACTTGCCACTTGCCACAAGCCTGTGGGCTGTGTGGCAGAAATGTCAGGCATTCCTCAGACCCACATTTCTCACTTTCTATAAAGTAGTGACTGTCTGCTCAGTGTCACTGAGATAGACGATTTAAAATAACCATCAACGCCCTTGAGACAGCTGGCTCACTTGCACTGCTCATGATCTTATATAATAGCCAGTAAATTATGGTCACTCTTAATTTCATTTAATTCCAATACAAAGACAAAAAAAAAACATGGAAATATAGTGCATAAAGTGATTTCTGAGAATATAAAGCGGAAAGAAAAACATACAAATCCTAGTAATACAAGATGTAAAAGCATGTGTGGAGCCTGTATACCTAAAATACTTTTAATATTTAATCTGGTGCAATAACAACAGTTTCAATAAATCACAAAAAGTGTTTCTATAAAACTGAAAATATAAAGATTCATGCAGTAGTGGACTAACACTGTATACTCACGTGCAAAGAATGGATTGGTCCTCTCGATCTGTGGGAGACGAGACAAGGAGGAAAGGGGGAAAGAAAAAAAAGTCAACCTCAGCAGTCGCCATACGATTCAGTCTCTGCTGTGCTTTCACAGGGTTTGATTGACAACCTAATTATCAAAACACCGTGCCAAAAGTAAAGTCTTATCAGCAGATCTGAAGGTCAAAGTCAAGATTGGCGCATGGATGCGAGTGTGCCATCAAATGTTTTAAAATGTCATGTTTTTCACAGCCTGAGACTATTTTTTAATAAGACTAACAAAATTGTTTTTTTTTGTCAGGGCATATTTTTCAGTAGGCTTAGGCTTCACAGCATTTCACCACAGGTATTTCCTGGAATGTGATGTCAGAAATGCAGCGAAGCGGCACTTTGAGGTCAATTCACTGCATGGGGGAGATAAAGCAACTGTAATGTCAGCGGACCAAGTACAATTTTGAGACTTGGACTAGAGCCAGCAATCCCTAATTTTACAATCAAGTAAAAATGTGAAAATGTACACCGACAGACATTCTCCATTACCAGCAGATATAAATGTAGAGTATCTTCGCCAAGATAGGCAGCAATAACAACTACAGACAAACAACATAATTACTGTAGCCTAACAGACCCACTAATGTTGAGGCTGAGAGTGATATCAATATTTGGGCATTTTAGATGTCATATATATCAGCCCATAGTAAATATTTTTTGCATGAATACATAAACAATCTTAATATGGATCCCTTAGATCTTTTAAAGGAACTGTGACCTTACATGGCAAGCAGGACATTTTACAGATATGAGCAATAAGCTCTGATCTACCAGCTTTGACTGAGGCAATTAAACAGTACTGCCCTTGGTAGACTATTATAATGACCGATCTCTAAAAACGTCAGCTAGGTCAATAAAATTAAATGTGGAAAAGTTTCGCCGAACATGGCTTCAGCCAATTACAGTACGATGACTCAAATAGTGATCCAATTCTTTTGTTGTCTAAAAATGTTAATGTGCACTGTGCTGAGGGAAATTAGCACTGTGGTCATGTGGCAATAAAATATGACATTTAATGTGTCTCCATTAACCTCCCGGATATTCCAGCGCAGTGTGGAGTGTCTTGTGAGCTTAGAGTGAGACAGATCAGAGTCATCTAGAGGCCCTATAGGGGAATATAATGGTTATGATGTCATGGGAAAATAGTACTTTGTCTTCCCGTCAATGCACCCCACAGGGAGAGGGTCTCCTGTCCAGTCACATGCATGGCTGAGCAGCAAGAAGTCCATAGATTAGATTAAAGTCATCAGACTCTCTTCACTCAGCACTCTGTCTTATTGTTGCACGGTTCATTCAGAGCTAAAACTTTAGGCCTGACACAGTGTCATGTCTCTGTCAATCAGAACTGTAACTGTGTATAATTTATTCATTAAGAATACTTGCTATATAATGATTAAATTCATATTGAGAGTTATTTATCAAGACTATCTATTGCTCTTTCAATTAATGAACAGTCTGCTGCATTTGAACATTTTAAATTGCCTTTAATTTCACATCGTCCTCTTAAAAATGTTGTGAATAAAATGATCCTCAGTTCTAATGATGCTACCACAACATTAAACCAAATCATATGGATTTATCCTTGACTACCAAATGCAGCTTCATCACACTTGCAGGTTGGTTTGACAGTTTAAGATTGATCGTGCATCGACCTCATCGTCAACCTCAGCCTCATGTCATTCTAGCAAAATGCTACAGTTTCCTATATCTCTTTGATGAGTAAGTGCCTGTTCATCAAGGAGGCTGATCTCAGAGGCCATTAGTCCTCTACCTGTATTGCAGAGTCTACATGTCTGGTAATTGAAGGAGTTACTGGTGATTGACAATTTGGTGCATTAGTAGATTGACTTGGGAGAGGTAAACCATCAATACCTCAGGAAAACACAGCTCATTTCTGACTTTAAATATGGCTGTGAGTTAATAAGCTCACTCCGGTCTGAACACTCATATTTATCCAAACATAGAACGTTTTCTAAATTTAATTCAGCAACAGCCTGAAAAAAAGCACTGCCCTCGAGTTTGCCCTGAGCAAATGGTTGCAAGGCAACAAGAGCTTGCAAATGAATTCACTTTGAGTTACAACAGACACGCTGACAGAATATTATTTCTCTGTTCCTGAATCAGTGGATGCAACCCACTCCACATCAGAACGACCAAGACCTGCTGAAGAGATCTAAGAGAGTAGCATTCAAAATAAGATTCTTTGTAAAGGAATGAAAACTGCTGGTAACAAGCTAATAAAATACACATGATTAAAATCACAGTAGTAGCAATGGCTGGAAGGGAGAACTGATCATTTAACCATATGGAGCAGCAGAGCACACAATCTCAGAGGTCGACAGGCTGATTAATGCCAAGATTAATCACAAAATTATATTTCTTTTTCTGCAATTTAACATTACAGGAGACTATCACCGAATCAGGCCTCTAAATCTATTAACACAATCCCAGAAAAAAACACATCACACCTCATAATGGCACTCAAGGCCATCATATGTGACAAGGGGTCACACGTACATGTTGCTCCATTTTGAGGTGTCGCAAGCCAAACATGTTAGAAACCACTGCTCCACGCTGTGAATATTTCAACTCATTTTGTACATGTTTGGTCCCAGACAGGACTGTTCTGCCAGAGGTGAAGGTTTCCTGGACTAAAGTGCTGACTGTGGCGTAAAATGATGGAAGGTTATCTGACTGAGGACACAGCTGGATGGCTCATCAGGGACAACCTGGGTTTCCTGGCCTGGACCAGAAACTTCCTGCACTAAAGTGCCATATGAAGGGGAACGGGCCTCACACACACACACACACACACACACACACACACACACACACACACACACACACACACACACGCATGCATGCAAGCAAGCGCTCGCACACACGGCAGCTATTCAAGTCCTTTAGGATTTCTCAAGCTATGACGTCAACCGCTGCTCCGTGCATGACAGCACACATCCAAACACAATCCCCTGTTTGCCCCCACCTCTTTCTCGTCTCTCTTTACATTCACATCCCTGTCTGAATCAGACACAAAGACAACGCTGCCCAGAAAGCTACTGTCTCCTTTATCAGACAGGCTGCAGACACAGTGGAAAGATATGATCCTTTCATTGTGAGACTGACTGTTCACTTCCACTCACCAATTTGCCAGCACTGCTGCACCCTTTAACAACCTCTCCAGATAGTAAAGCGCTGATTACTGGCAGAAGACTGTGTTCAACCCAAACAGGGGAAGTTATTCTTGTAACCTTACTTGACAGTCATAAGGACTGTTTTGTGGGTTTCGCGTGATTTGTAATGCTCTCGCCAGCTTCACATGACTCAATTTTGTTGGGTAGGCAGCGAAGATTCCCCCAGGATATATAATTTTAGTTCACGTGACAGCTGAGAAATCTGAAGATCATTTTTAATATAAGATCCAGACATTTTTAAGAGCAGAGTCATTGTCAGATTATTCAAATTAAGCAAGATTGTATAAAAGTTGGAATAAAGTGATCTTCATAGTGTTTCAAAAGATATCATGGACATGCCACAGGATACACAGATGATGATAAAAGTCATGCTCAAATAGAAAAGGCTTGCATCAATGCACTGGTGACAGTGAAAAATCTGCGGATGTCTTGAGGCTTTGACATAAACACAGCAGCTCTGCATGTGGTGTCTCTCCCAGTAAGGAGAGAGGAGGAGGGGGAAGGGGTGGCTGATCTCAGCTCACGACAGTTAGCTCATTGTGAGGCTGTGGCACGCTGGGCCTGGGCCAGTGTCTGCCACTGATGGCTAATGCCTCTAGTTAGGAGTGGCAATGAAGTGCAAACACTCACCTCAGATATCAATCCTGCCCGCTGATCTAGCCATTACTAAAGTGTCACAGCGGCACAAAAACCTTCAGAAAACCACAGTGATGTCAATAGCAGAACATATCAACTGAATGTTCAGGGTAATGAAGACAAATCCATGAGCACCATGACAGTTTCTCATTAATGGAGGAAATAGAGCTTTGTCTCTGTGCTGTCTGTGAAGAAAGAGAGAGCTACAATAAATGTTACTGATGATGTTTGCTTTGTTTGCAGACAGTATATTAAGCCCATTACCCAAGTCATCAACTAGCAGTTACTGAAGTTATCTCAGTAAATGAGCGTCCACTCAACTATAAAATGAAAATCAAAGACTTCATTTCCTTTTGAGTATCATATAGGGCAGCCCGCAGCTCACTTAGCCCTTTCTCCTAAAGCAAATATCTACAATAAATACTGATTGGAAAACTGAATTACAGTCATTTTTAATGGAAATCTTAATAATACATGAATTGTGCAGCCATAGCAGATGCTTTCTCGAAGGCTTTTAACAGATGTTTTAAATTACTCTTGCTGATTAAGCGCAGTCAGCTTGAACCTGGGTGGAGCTATGCTGTGAAATGTGTGATGTCACAAAAACATATGGGCTAATAAGACCCTATCCCACCCTGACAGGTGCAACCAAATCACAGTTTGTATATGCCCACACAGTCCTGAGAAAAGCTCTAATCACATAACTGAAAACACCTGACTGACTCTGAATTAGTTAGTATATAGTAGTAGTGGTATATAGATATATCTTTTTGAAATGTTTTTTGAACCTTGGTGTTAACCACCAATAGGGTTGCAAAAAAGCTGGAAACTTCCAAAGGGAATTAACAGGAATTTATGGGAATTAACAGAATATATATAGTATATATATAGAATAAATATAGTTGGGCAAAATATATTTTTTCACAATCTTGACTAAAACAACCAGATTTCATGCAAGTACACTTGAATATCTATGCTATTCCTCAATCACATGCATATAGCATACTACTTACTGCAGGGCTATTGATGCCACACCCCCTACACGCACTGTGCATTCCTCCATCACATGCACAGATGATTTCTAGAACCCTGGACCACACTTTGAAGCCCAGAGCACAAGACTATTGAAGCCACACATTTGAGCCCATGGACTACATAAAGTGAAGTACGTTTTGATGACATAATGGGGTAAATATAGTTGATGTATGGTATTAATGTTTAACTTGCAAATAGCACATGAAAATTTATTCATAACTCTAACTGATAAGGGTTAAGTTAGATGCTATAAGCTATAGCGAGCATTATTTCATTGACCATTTATGAGGCTATCTTATGATGATGCTAGCTTACCCCCCAATACTCAATTACCAGTTAATTTCCAGTTAATTCCCATAAATCTCCAAAATTCCCATGAACAGTTTCTGATTTGGAATATTTCCAAAATTCCCCAGCTTAACTACTTTGACAATCTGCACCTTGCTCTCCTCTTCCCGTGTGGTCGACTGACAATCACACAGCTCCACTGCGGAGACACATGGAGCGGAGTGAGATGTTATCTGGTATTACATTAAAGGCACAAACACACAACACAGTGTTAATTTTACCTGCATGGGCTGCAACAGTAAACACAACTGGTTGGTACCACAAACGGCAACATTATTAACAGCAAGCCCCTTCTACACGCAGGTCACCTGCTACTGTGAAAACAAAACTGCGGATGAAAAAGTTAGTGAGTTAAAAATGACTATAAAAATACTGTTTTTCCTGTGCGATACAGAGAGAGGAACAGAACGAGGCTGTTCAGGCCAGTGTGTGTTCACTGAGAGATAAATGTAGGTGTATGTGTGTGCAGGGAGAAAAGTAAAGTGAAGAGATTAAAGTAGTTTGTAAGTTAACACTAAAATAAAGTAATAAAGAATAACTTACTAGAAATATAGTAATGTAAGTTATACTGTTACTGTGGGTAACACTGAAACTGTTTTTAATTTAAAAAAATACAAATATCCTACTTTGTGTGTGCCTAGGACTTTTTGTTTTTACATATTTTTAAATGGAAAATCTAAAAATTAATGCAATCCTGCAAATCTAACCATACATCCATCTATGATGTAAAACTAGCTTAAGGGCTGTGATGACCAACGTCTGACAAAATAACACTTCCAAAACTGTATAATGACTATGCACGGACAACCACATATATTTGATTTTCCAACTGAACTAAAATAGTGGGTTAAGTATCCCACGAGGCAATTATGGGATTTGCTTCTAAGTACACTTGGACGGAGCAAAAGTGTTGGCATGAAATTAAACTATAACAACAACAAAAAAGAAATCTTAGGCATTGCTGACTTTGAAGAATTCTGGGTGTCTGTCGTGCCCTTTCTGGCAGAAAAGGTATCTCATAACACGCAGTGGCCTGTGACTGTTTATTAGTGTAACAGTCAGAGCAGTTATACGTTTGACAGGGAACCGACGGAGCTTTATAGCCTTTTTAAACAAGACTACATTAAGACTGCGTCATGTTTGAAGTGGCATTCCCAATGCGTGTCTCTCATCTTGTTCTGCTTTTTACATATCAGAAAACCATTTGCTATTGGTCAAGAGGGATGTGGATTGAACACAAAGGTATCTGTCAATTGGGTTTTAAAAGTCAACACAGTTAATCATTTTAAACCACCCGTTTTAGGACTATAATGACCACGGCCTCTGGTGTGGCCAGAACTGGGGCTGATACTTCAGCTAAGGGCTTACAAATGGAAACAAATGCAATAGAGAGTCATAGTATTTGGTTACTTGTGTGGAGCGTTTCTGAGAACTGAAGTCTGTAATGAAACCTGATCGGGAGATTAACTGTGTTTGAGAAAGACTGACAACAGGATTTTGATTTTGATTCAAGGTATGCAAACTAAAGCTTAGAGACCAGTTTAAAAAATACTTCAGGAAATCTGAGATTAATATCTACTGTACATCAGGTGCAAAATAAATCAGTGGTGACAGGTAGTATGGCGGCCAAATAGAGGCAACAGGAGGGAGGAAGATGGAAAAATCATGTCAATGCGAAAGGGAAAATAAGACATACTCAGGGTGATATATTTAAGAGAGACAAGAGGAACAAGAAGACAAAGAAAAAATAAATCTTCTTTGGCTCAGAATATTGTATAATAAAATGCTGGTCCATAATGTTGTCACCCGTCCAGTAGCTTATGTAATGAAAATAGCCAGCAGGTGAGGTTTCGACACACAAAAAAATCAGAGACTTTACAAGCAAGACTCATATAAACTAAGTCTGCCAGAAATCATTTCACACTGGGTGACAATAACGAGACGGTATGTCCCGTAGATCCACATCTGAGCAATTGTAAGATGGATGGAGGCACAATAAGCCACAAAAGTGGAATCAGCTGCACCAGCAATCACAACAAGTAGGAATTTTGTGGGCTCTCTCTGTGGAGAGATTTAATCAGTCACAAAAGTTGTATGCTCAGTGGTTTTGTTAAGCGTCCCAAACAGAATGGTCAGGAGATATGACGCTACCTGATTAACATAAGACACTACCTCATTAAAATTTTTGTAGCTTTGTCGCTACTTTGTATCTTTGGTGGCAGCTCAGTGATGTGTGTACCACCATGTTTGAGTTCAAACAGATGTTACAGGACAGATGTTACATGTTTTTTGGAACATATTTGTGCTTCTACTTACAATTTGTGAATGAATGTAAATCAGATGGAGTCACCTGAAAAAGTCTGAATAAGTGGGTCTATGGAGGAAAACATTAGTGGGATGCACACAGCGTCTTCAGGGAACTAACTTTTTTTCAGTATTTCTCACTGGTAGTTTTACACACCTGTCCTATTACATTTAATTTGAAGGGGACGCCGGAAAACTGTGCTAGTACTAAATTTAGGATATAAGTGTGAGCTTTTTTGGGATCTGTTACAAAGAAACCAGGAGTGCTCCTTCAGTTACTGACTGAGCATTTTCGCCATCCACAATCACATCTGTTCCAACAGTTGTGTGAGGAAAAAAGAGCGATCTCTGAGAGGAAAAGAACAATAGTTTCAGTGATGGTAAGTCTGTCGCTCACCCACCGCTCCTTTCAGCTTCTTTTAGACATGTGGTGGATCACTTTTTTAAAAGATTAGCAAAAATTTCCTGTGGGCTTAATGTGCTCTGGTGTGCCCAGGAGGAGGTTTGAGGTTGAAGGAGCCCAGCATCAGGCCTTGGTTCAAAAGGCCATCAAAGCCATTACTGTTGCTATAGACCTCATTGGTGCCAGGTGAGCTAGTGTTTGTTGAGCGTAACACTGTGCCATTATAAACACTCCCAAGTTCATTCGTGACAGTATAGATTAGACTGTACATGGGAAACCTCATGAAGAATGCTCTGAATTCTTCAAATAAGTAATTTAATCTTTTATCAATATCAGTAATGCTGCTGACATGTGAGATGAAAAGTGCTTTGTTCATTGTTGACAGAGCGGACCTCTTTTTGAGAAATCAAAGAGCTGTACTTTGGGAAAAACCTCACTAAGCTAAGATGGATCTAGCTGGACTTGACCTAACGCCCTGATTAAACACTAAGGAGAGACTAAAGAAGGGGGGTCTTTCACCATTTTCACTGAAACAAAGACCCCTTATTTCAAAACCCCACCTAGGGACACTCAATGCTGTTGATGCACATCCACTTTTGGAATCCATCACAACTGCTGACATGACCAGTCCTTCACCACATGTTTTCATTCAGGCAAGCATCAGCATTTCCTTACAACACATTTCCAGATATGATAAAATTAGCTTCTTGTGCGTCACTGAGTTCACATCGGCTGAGCGAGGGCAATTATGTAAAGTATCTGGACCACTAATCAATGGCAGATGTGCAGTAAGTTCTAGAGGTCTGCTTACACACCCTGTCTTTGTTAGGTAACACCTCATTTAACCTCCCATCTGAGCACTGACTGGCTTCACAGCAATGCTGAGGTAATTAACAGATCCCTGCGAGGTTTAGACGCCCTTCAGCCGTAAATATGATTTGACAATCTGTTCAGTTCGAAAGGTCATAAATTAGAGGCAACAAATTATTGGTCCCGAGTGTTCTTTCATTTTCAGATGGTGACTGACACTGCAAAGTCTAAACATGAAGTGTGAAAGGTCTGATAATAATCAGTGAAATGTAATGAAACATTCTGAGATAACTTTGGGTTGGGCGTTATGGTGACATATAACATGAGATGATATAAGTTTGTCAACAGTCAGAAATTTTAAATACATTTAGGTGTATTGGACTAGGCCTGCAACTAACAATTATTTTAATTTTATTTTAAATCAGTGAATCATGTGGGATAATACTCAATACAATTTCAAGAGATCAAGAGGGCATCTTCAAATCGCTTGTTTTGTCCAACCAAAAGCCAAAGATATGCAAACATAATAATGTAAATCAGACATAGGCTGAAAACAATACATGTTTGGGATTTTCTCTTGATGAATGATTAAATTTATTAAATGGTTAATCGATCATGGATAAAGTGTTTCAGCACTATAGTGGGCCATCGTAGGCAGCTTCATGGTACTTCATGGTAATATTGCATAGCTGTATGGTTTTTGCATCAAAGTGATGAAGTATCTTGACTTGTCAGGTATTTAGTTTGCTGAATTAGCCCAAAACAGACTGCCATTTTAACATTTTAACAGACTGTTATTTTAACTACAAGCATACACACAGTTAGAAAATTTCAAAACCGGGACATGGAATAATATCTGCCAAAGTGTTGGTCTTTCCAGTGACTTTATTGCCCACTTGGAAAAAAGAAAAAATAAACCACCAGTGCTAATCTATACAGCTGGATATTCATTTATATATACCAGGTTGCTGAAATGCTCAGGGCCACAGCTGAACAGCAGCTGGCCTCCGCTAATCTCCAACCTACAAACCTCCTTTTCAACCACAACACTGTTAATTCTGAGACGACCACAACTAAAAATGGGTTGGAGTAGTAGTGCATTAAAAATTACAAGTCAGGCTTGTGTTCACTGAGACTTACAGTATACACGCAGCACTTTCAAAAGCTCCAGGGCAGAGGTCAATGCTTCAAGAAAATAAGAAATGCACAAATATGTTGGAATCAATGCATTGCTAATTGACAGGTCTTTCAGCCCTGCCCCCATGCATCTATGTCCAGTCATGTAGAAACGCAGCGTGTAAAGAATAGAGGATGTGAAGAAAAAAGGAGGAGGTGACAAGAAACCAGCTGGACTAAACGACGAGCTGGCAGAGCTCCATAACAGCTACAGCAAGCCTACGACTGAAACCGTGTTCCTGTGCTCCTACGTCATCAGCTGTGAAGAGCAACTACCATTCAATCATAACAAGCATCTTTAGACTTAATAAAGCATAACCATGAATAAGAAAATCTGAACATTTGTAGTAAAAATGTCTTGCAGCTGTCACTTAATACAGTAGTTTACTGTGGGTGAAGGTATCATCAAGCTACTTGTTGACAACACCGAAACTTCCTTCTGTGTACCAACATGGGGAGAGCAAAGCCTAAAAAGGGCCGACGGGACTGTCCAGTTTGTCACCACCCCCACTGGTCGGCCCTCGCAATCGCACAAAGGACCTATTGTCAAGCACAATGGGGTCACCCTCTCTGTTCTCGCTGGTCTGATCCCAGTCAGTCACTGCTCATAGAGCCTGGAAGCTTGCCATCTACCAGGCAAGAATCTTTGAAGACACCACACTGAGTGGACCGCCATCACTTACAAGATTTTATGTTCCTAAGTGAATTAAAACAAAATAAGCGGTCGCATGACAGCAACATTATGTAAGAATTGGTATTTTGGGGGATTTAGTGGGGGTTGAGGTTAGTGTCCTCATGAGAGCCTTAACCCAAAGTAGCATAAACACTAACACTCCCCTGCTGCTCTGAAATCACAGTCTGGGCAGTCGAGCTAACAAACTGTGCCAACATTAGCTAACAGCAGCTACAGTTTAGTTTAGTGTCCATCGGGGAATTCTGTAAATCACAGAGAACTGATGTGGAGCTGCCAGAGGATGACAGGGGAGGCGAATGACAGAGACACCATTCACCTGATTAAACTTCAGTGTAACATCAAAATGGTTTTATTTCATTTTATGGCAGAAAATTGATACCACGTTCCTTTAACTCCAAAAGATGCAATCTAAGTAACTGTGAAAGAGGAGCAAACACAATGAGTCATATTTGTATGGACTGATAGAGTTTATGCTTCGACTGTAAGGAGGCCTGAACTGAATTGAAAATCTGAACATTATGTCTATATAGATACTTGACTGTGAGCATACAGGAGGATTCACGTTGTCGCCTCGTTGCTCTGTGTATTCTTCAAATGAATCACTTCGAATTGATGTGAAAAACATCAGTGCCATCAAAATTATATGAAGACATTAGTTTCATGGTCTCTCGGTAGTACTGACAAATCAAAATCTGAGAAGACGGCACTAATGGGCTGAAAAGAATTTTGATCCAAAACATAATTAAGTATTTGAATATTTTGCAAAGACGTATTCAGCATGAACAATGCCAAAACGAAGATTAAACAAACAATACTTTATAGTATGTAGTGCAATTTAAAAGGCGAGAGAGACCCTAATAAATTGGGTGTGACATTTCCATGTAATGCTGACACACACAGAAAACACTTTACTGCATCAACCTAACCAACCTTGACACTGGCAATGAGGTGAGTAGATGTGACCTTTGGAAGAAGACACTGGAGGTAGGCTGTAATAATTTACAAAACAATAAACAAGGCTTACCTTGTAGCATGCATCTGTATGCAGACTCTGAGATGGCGTAGATATGTGGGGGCATTTCATGCCTCTTTTTGCCTCTGTACATCTCAATGATGTTGTCTGAGTAGATGGGCAGGTTTTTGTAGGGATTTATGACCACACAGAAGAGACCAGAGTATGTCTGTAAAAAAAAAACATGGTTCACTGTTGATACATTACACAACAATTAATATTTTATAGTATACGATTATAATGAGCACTAAATGGACTAAACTGACAATGAATGTGCACAAAAAAAGACTCTAAGACTGGGCTCTACCAATGAGGATTCATTTTCAAACCTGATTAAATTTGACGATGTCATGGTTTAACTTTAAATTATGTTGCCCCAAACTTTAAAGCTATTTTAAAATTTCCAAAGATTAAATTTAAGCCTCTCTTTAAACCTAAGTTTAGTTTTTACTTTAAACTTGATGAAATTTCATTGACATACAGCGTATACGGGTTGTTGATGAGATAGCCGAACATTTCACCCCATTCAAATGATTACATTTGTTTCATCATCGTCCCTAAAACAGATACCTGTTCAGACGTGAGTAAACACACCAACACGTTTAGTGTTGTCTGGTTCTGGGTCCAGTTACAACTTTAATCGTAGTTTTAAAGATCACTGATGCCATAAAAATTAAAAACAAATATTTTCGGTGTTGGATGTTTTTTTTAATGTGTTAAAAAGTGGCTGAAAAAAGCAACCAAAGACCAAAAATTAGTTGCCTATTTCTCAAAATTTGCTGTCGAATCCTGCTCAGACTGTACATGACTCATACAACATGTTTGGAGCACTCGTGAATTTAGTTTGTACCGAAGAGAAAATGCGGCAAAATTGGTGAACGGCACAATCTAGATTTGCATGTACACTACATGCCACTTAAGGACAAATCTCTTTGTAGGAGTGGTTCTTGCATGAGACCCATTGTGTCGTGTGCATTATGAATTCACAGATCATGCCAAATAACTGTGCACAGCTGCAGGTTGCTGGCACGCGGTCAAAAATCCCGCAGTATTTAAGATTCTTGCTCTGCTCACTTTTCATGTGGAGATTCTACATTTCCTTTTCTTCACATTAAAATGATGGTCATTTTATTCAGACAAGGTTTGCCTGTGACCAGAAATCAGATGCAAGGGGGGTGGTGATTTCAATCTAGAGCACTGTATCGGTCCCTCAGCTGTGTAATGCAGGCAGACATGCAGTCAAACAGGTCAGGACAGGGTTAATCCCTGACATGTCTGCTGCTGGAACACGCCATTAACTCAGGAGTCCATGGGGTACACAGTATACAGTACACAGACACTGATAGATTAAGGCTTTTTGAATCACACATCATAACTGGTATCAAAAGTCTTGATACATCATGGCAATAAAAAAACATTTAAGGTGGATAAAATGCAGCCATCTATCCACTCATGATCATGCTGAAGAGGTTGCTGAGCATTTATGTTTAACAGTATGCTGCTTTTTATTTTCATTATCATATTCTCTTTCATCCTGATCACCCTCTGTTAGTTGTACCGTCTGTTTATTGTGCTTTTTACTCCTTTACACTTGCATCCCTCCTTCTTTTTTCACCTTTCAGATCTCTGTGCCTGGCTGGGCTGCAAAGCCACATTCTTTTAATTATGTTGTCTGTGTGGCGGCCAGTGGACTGCAAGGGGCCCAGGGCCTGCTAACCCAGTTGTTGAAGTGGAACAATGGTGACATGACCAAAGCATGCTGTGGGAGCAGAGTGGATTGTGTGTGTGTGTGTGTGTGTGTGTGCATGTCTGTGAGAGTGAGTCAGAGAAAGACCTCTGACAAACACATCTCAACTGTCACCTGGCTGGACGTTCACACCACACATTCGCACATACACAACACATATCTGCCGTCTGATACTCTGGAGCCTCAACCAGGGCTGGGTAATAATTCAATATTGTCTACTTTTGGTTACTGTACTATAGTATAAATAGCTGATTATCAGCATGATGATATTAATTTATTCCATATTTCCAAAACATTCACTCAAATAAAGATCTAAATTAAATTCAAATGTTGCTAGTAATTGAGTCAAAGTTTCTAAAACCCTCTCAGAAATGCATATGAGTAGCACACGCAAGGGATGTCACCGGTAGTAGTCATGTGGTGCTGTAGCCTACGTGTGTGTGTGTGTGTGTAATGTCACCAGATGGCCATCAAAACCCCCCTCCGCACCTCTTCCATGGGCACAGATGCTTTAGACACAGCTCTGTGATGCAACCTGGCCACATACAGGTTTGTCACCAGCAGTAGCATTGTTCTACATTAGAAAGGCCAATACTCACACCTTGCTTCCTGCAACTGCCAGTAAAAATATATATATATATGACCATTATTATTATGGTCACAGAAACGTCACCATAATAACCCTTACAGTGGGCTCAGTGCCAGGCAGACAGATCAGTGCTCCTGACCCAGCATGGGCCACAAGCAGTGGGGAGACAAATGACTCAGCTGGTTGTCCTTGATGGTGAACCCCAGGGGGTATTTGGGGGATTAATGGGGCTCAATGGGCAAGAGGTTGGACACCTACACAACCAAGCAAAACAAGACGCCAACCAGCCAGCCAGGCAGTGTGTTGTGGTTTGTTCTTTTCTCAAAATGCAGAGCTTGCAAGGAAGGAATGTCTAATCACTGGAAACTTGCTGCAATAATGTCTGCTGATAGCTGAACTGCATATCAATCTTTGAATATATAATGTATATTATTTTGAGCTGAGAAATGGGTTTGAGCTGGTCAAGACAGCCCTGAGCCTACAACCCCGTGAAACTCAATAGAGGGAAACTCTGACACAGTTGAAAAGGTTCCCAGCCCTCCGGAAATGTCCAAATAAAAGTCTGTGAACCAAGTAGTGCTTAGCAACAGTGCCTCAGCCTCTCTCAATGGGAGAAGGGGAAACATTTTCTGGGGTCTCCGCTATTGTATTAATCGGTGCTTTCCATTTTCACATTGCTGGGCTAACTGGGCTTTACCAAGCCTTTTAAACACTAAAACGTGTATGTATCATTTCCAACTTACCATAAAGAAATGCCTTTGTCTGATAGAAGCAATTTTAATTATTTCCAGTACTGCCCAGACAGACCGTGAAGATTCTCATCGCTCTGTATTTGCTCTAAATCTCGAAGTGCTCTTAATCTCACTCAACAGCACTTGATTAAAAAGACAAACCTGTCATCACTGTGTGCTTTTGACTGCTTACGAGAGGGAGCTAACCTAAATTCAAACAGCTTTGACAACTGGGAAAGATGACAGTGTTTAAAAAAAAAAAAAAAAAACTTGAATGCCTGAAAAGACTGAATGGCAGAATTACAGTCTGAGACATCTTGCTGCCTCCATTAAGCAAAAATAATTACTAATGTGTGATGTTAGACAGAAACTATGGTACGTGAGTCATTGAGTGGGGGTTTTAACAAAGTATGCACCTCTAGACAGTAAAGAGAAAAACTCAGCAAATTGGCAAAGAAGTCACGATAAAGGCAAGGGCTGGATGACATGGAGTTGTAATTACTATTAGTGGTGACATCTAATGCTGTGGCTGTGGAGCATCATGGTCTAAATGTTAATGGAGGCTGACCAATGTGGATTTTTAAAGGTCGATATAATAACAACAATAGTTTGGAGCAGGAAAAAGCCGACAGGCGATTAATGAGCTGATCATGGCCCCTTAACAATCACTGACAACCAGGTATTTCAAAAAAGGTACCAGGAACCAACAAGAAGCACAAAACACATAAGAATTTGAAGTTCACCTCTGTGTATTATACAGTCAGTGCTCAATACAAAACCCACAGTTCTCAACAAACACTGAATGAGTCCTTATATCAATAAGGACTCATTTGAGACATACAACTGCTGGCCAATGAAAATAAATCCAAGTGATGTCTCTTGCGCCTAACAGACAAGCTTAGCCATTCTCCGACATCTCCGGGGTTACATCCCGTACTCCGGCCAGTGCACTGCTGTCATCTCCCGAACAATGAATTACAGACATTTTGGCTAGTTGCCAGGGGTTGGCAAGCTAATCGATCACTCTCAGGATGGACTGGGCCTCTTCCACTTGTGAGCAGATGCGCCCTTTTTGGTTTGGAGGCTACACATTGGCCAGTATCGTAGCCACGTTGCACCGATAATGACATTTAAAATGTCCTATTGGCCACGATTAATCCCCCAAACCAATGAATCAATACATGAGTGTACAATGGAGATCTTAGATATTGTCAGCATCTGGACAAATAAATTAAATCATGGACAGGCATTCATGGATAAAAGAGAGAAAGAGAGAAAAAAAAAGATATTGTATTTAGGATTCGGTTGTGAACAAAGAGAGCTTAATGAACAGAGAAACAGTCTGCCAATAAAGACACACAAGTATTCCACATAAAGCTCTGAGCCTGGAGCTGCAAACCATCCTCTTCAGGATGTACACTCTGCACCAAGAATGCAACAAAGGACGTATATACAGTGGCCTGCATTCAATAATACATTACGGTGACATCATGACTATATCTAGTCCTCCTCCATTCTCCTCAGCTATTTGGTCAGCCATACTAACAGGAGTATGATAAGTTGCCATATATTTCCCTCTTAATTTTTCTCTCCTTTATGTTCCAATGTCAACAAGTTTGAAGCACGATTATCGCCTTTACGTCCACTGCCTGCTGCGTGCCGCTATGCTATGTTGGTCTGACTTAAAAGGTCAGACCAATCCTCATGAGCAGGACAGGAAAACAGGCAGAGTTGGGAATGCTGAAGAAAAATGACCAACAGAGTTCTGCATGCGTGCAAATCAAATCTCATAAAAAACTCTTTGTTCATTTGCTTCACACTTGGGGACTTTGGCTTTGAGGAGAAATCAAGAGGATGGTAATTTAGCAGCAGAAAAATTCACTGACTGAGCATGAAAAACTGGATCAGAAGAAAGGCATGCCAGAACAGCAAAAACACTCAAACATATGGGCTGCTTGTTAATTAAACATCAGTTTTCTGACAGAAAAAACTGAAAACACTTTCAGTTACTTGAGCAAACAGCTGTTGCTTATCAGTGAACACAAAGAACTCTGTTAAGGCAGTTTGGTTACACTGTGACTCAGCAGGCCTCCCTGAGCTAAGACATGAGGCTGGGGTCACTTCTTTCTGCCCATTATAATCCCTCTGAAAATACTAAAAAATACAAAGATTTTAGGTTTACTTGGACTGAATAAATAAATAGTCAAGCAGAATAAAGAAAGAGTTTTGCTCCAGCACAACTACAAAGAAATCACCTTTATGATTTATGATACAAAATTGACTTTAAACAGTCTTGTAAGATCAGCTTTGTTCCAGTATGGTGGCAAGCCACCTCTGCTCTCAGGAGATACAAACAGATCAAGCGGTCTCTTGGCAGGGAGCCATCAGTAGACAGTGACCACATGGCAAAGCTCATACTGCTAAACCCCTGCCTGGTCATTAACCAAAAATACATTACATTAATTAGATAGAGATTAAATTATACATTTAACCAATTCAGAAAAAAAGATTTTGGTTCTTATTCTGTCATGTTGGAGGATTGCACTCTCATTGCTGTATCATATTTGTGCATTGTGAAGCTTGTTACACACATGAAGTCACATACTTTTATTAATATCAATCACAAAAAGACACGAGACATGTGTAGTAGATTTAATAGATCATGATTTCACATATTATTAATATATATTTTATTTTCAGAACTAATATGAATAGTTAAAAATAATAATTGGCAACAATGTTAATAATCAATCCATCTTTAAGTAAATTTGAAGGAAAAATGCCACATTCACTGTTTCCAGCTTCCATTTTGTAAATATCATTTTCTGCAATAGCAAACTGAATATCTTTGATTTACAGACAGCTGGTTGGACAAAACAGCAAATTTGACATCACTCCGGGTTCTGATTCACATTTTTCATCATTTTTGATATTTTATAGACCCCCAAATTAATTGATCAGTCATGAAATGGCAGCAAAAGATATACTTTAATCATCAAAAAGCTTGTGTGATCAAACAAAGTGAGTAAAATAATAAAGTAAAAACACTCATTTCAAAACAACTCTTAGGATAAACTGAACATCACAGACTGTTTGATTTCCATCAGAGTAAGAATACCTGCGTATAGAAAGAATTCTTTCCTTTAATTATACCACAGAGCGACATAATGCCATTATGCCGGTGGTGGTTTGGCAGGCCATCTACTGGATGATGACAGTGATGTAATCATGCCTCGTGAACACACAGAATACATAGTGTCTTCATTAACCTTTCAGATGTCATGACTTCATCCATAAATCTTCCACAGCTCCATCTCAATGGCCAAGACAGAAAACCACAAAAATACTTTTAACTGCAGCTCATTTCCCTTAAAACCGAATATAATCCCTTGACCTGAATGGAAAGTTTTTTTTGTTGTTTTTTTTTAAATGATGTGCATGTAAGAATAAAGTATGAGTAAATGATTTCAGACAATCCCAGCTGTAACCAGTCTGTTATGATATTATTTTATGTAAATCTCTTAACGAACGGAGAAATGTTTAAACAGACCTTACTTCTCACATTCACCCAAGTAAAATCTAGTTTAGCCAAGCTCCTTTTCTGTTTTTGTGACCGGGCCTCTAAGCATGAACCCTTCAGCCCCTGCCTCCCCCCTGGAGTCTCAGGTGGCCCACAAGCTCCGTGTCTTGGCTATTCCAGGAATGCATGTCACTAAGTGGGTCATAATCACAAGGGAAATCGGCAGCTTATGTAGGACATGATGGCTTGCTCATTGGAGGAAATGTGTTTCTTAGTTTCTTGCATTCAGAGACTTAAGTATGAAAAGTAATGGATAAGATATTGAGATGTTGTGGTTTGGGGGATTCGGTAATATTTTAAAATGCAGTTAATGGACAGTTCGATGGACTTCCATACTGACACAGTGATTAAGCACTACAATTAAAAATACCTCAATTTGGTTTCTTGAAAGTGGAACATACATGTGGTTATGAGTAGATGTTACTTCTAAATGATAAATACTTACATAGATGAGGCCAGAGTAGTAGCGGTCTTTGAGGTTGTGAAGCACAGAGGCTTCGTTCAGGCAGGTGAGTTCAGCCATGTCTTCTACTTTGCTGAACTTTGGCGGGTTCATCTTCTGGATGTCATCCTTGTTGACCACCGCCTTTTTCCCATTCTCTGCCAGCTCCACCACCACCTCGTCTCCACGCTCCTCCCGAATACTGGCAGCTTCGAAGCCGTGGCGTTCTGACGGGATCCATACTAGCCTCTTGGCGGTCCAGTCGGCCTGCGCGGCCGGGTTGTAGACCACGGCGCGGTCCACAAAGAGGTACCGCTCCGGGTCCTCCTGCCCACTCCTCTGTGACATTGTTGCTGGAAACCAGAAGCAGAACACACTAAGTCACCTGCAAAGAGGAGAGAAAGTATAATGTTTATCTGACCAACAAATACAGCTGACTAATGTCACACCATTAACTTTGTAGAGGACAGATGAGATCACCACTATGACTCAAGACTGTGTGAAAAAATCTTTCAATAAACCATTTCCACTGCAGACATTTTGACTTGTGATAGCAGGAAAAGCACGGTGTTACTATTAACATTAACATTAACGGCTTGGCTCTACTCAAGCGTCCCTGTAAGCCATGACAGTGTGACAATATCACTGAAACTGAAGCAGCTAAATGGAATTCAGCCATCAGTAATTTCATCATTTACACAAGTCTAAACGATAAAAAGTGTGCGTCCTGATCATAGTTCAGTTATCAAACCCTGCGTGACTGTTGACAGTGCTGTCATAGAGGAGGTTGCTCCTGCTTCTGGTTCAAAAGTGGCTTAGCTGGCTTTGCTGAGAATCAGCACCAGAGTTGAAAGTCAGAGCAACTAAAGAAACTGCCCTGCATTTCCATCTCCCACCTCTATTTCCATTAGGGTTAGTTTTGAGACAAGACATGGATGCTGTTACCAAATGCTAATAACATGTTATCACATATCATGCACATCAAAGCAGCTTCAGCAAGGATTAAATAAAAGCAGTGACTTGACTGACAAGATTCAACCCACGTGCTTCACAGCTTTTGATTTGAATCACTGACATCATTGACATTTAAGGGTCAGCCCTAGTCCAGTGGGAGACATTCAAGGATGTAGCAATCCTTTTATCATAGTACATGTGGGGTTTTTTGTCACACTATCAGTTCCATCACAAGCAATCAAAAATGTGTTAATGGGAAAAATAACCAGCTAAATCTCAAATCAAACTTGCAAACATTATATCCAATGTCACCATGAAGCAGATCCTGCTCAATGAGCTCAAGGGCCAAAATTAAACTTAGGTGTTCAAGGGTGAGCTATATGAGCTACAGCAAAATGTCTGATTATTGATATTGATATTATATCATTGTATATAGTCCCATATCTTGCAGCAATGGTGTCAAACTACCTAGACTTCATCTAACTCTTGGATGGTAGCACCATGACTTGTATTTTGACAATTTATGTAAGATATTGATTCAACCAAGCTGCAATCGATACAGCTAAATGCTGAAGCTGGTGGTAAAGTGCTTTAAGGATGAGACAGCTTCTCTAATGACCGCTAAACGCTGGCTCAGACTCTGTATCAAGCAACTGGAACCAAACATAACAAATCCTCATATTTCTTTCAGAAGAAGCTAGGCATTCACTTGCCTTTGCCTTATTATTATCATCATCATTATGAAAACGATTTATGTTTCAATCAGGAGATATTATGGTTTAATAAGTATATTTCAGGACACGTCTGATTAACTGACGAGTGACACAGCTTATCACAGTCATCCATGGAGGTCACTTCTTGCCTGTCATAAACCAGCAGGGATTTGTGAGGGCTACCCTTAGATTAATGTACTACTAGTAGGAAAATGTGGGTCATCTGGGTATCTGTGCATATACAGTAAGCGTATGCACTGCCTTTTAAATCATAATCTCTTATAAACAGTGACAAACTGAGCATAAGAGGGAGCACCTGTTACATTACTCTTATGTAAGAAAAGCAGGATAGTCTTTCTGAACAAATGAGAGAAAATGAAACAAATAAAAATGTACTTTGAATTATTTGTGTTCTGTCTTCTTGATGGATTCATTTTCAGTCTGTCCTTTGCTTTAGGTCTTTGCAATGTTCCAGCAGGACATATTTGGCCCACACAAACTGGTGTGTGAGCTTTTACACCTCCATCCCTGTGCATAACCAACCCACATGTAGAGTGACTTCACCATTTGAGCCTCCTCAAAAGCCAAGGGAAACCCTGACTGTGTTGTGTAATAAAAACAAGGCAGAAATCTCAACCATAAACCAAGGCACGGCTTCCAAATCATAAAATTAGAGTATAGTAAAATTTATCGGCAAATATTCTAATAACTGAATATTCGTTAAAGCCATTTTCCAAGCAAAAATGTCAAACATTACCTGTCCATTTGTTGCTGCTGTTCTTTGTCTTGTTTGATAGTATATTGAATATATATGTAGGGTTTTTGTTGGTTACACAAAACAAGCAATCTGAAAATGATGCCTTGGGTTTAAGGACATTGTGATTGGTATTTTTACAGGCCATATCATTAACCAAGAAAATAATCAGCAGATTAATATATCATTAAAATAATTGTAAGCTACCTCATTGGCTTTCTTTGTCATTATATAAGCATATAATCACACTGGATGCCCTCAAACCGCTGATGCTCAGACCAGTCTGAATGTTATCCATGACACAAAGCACCTCTCTGACTCCAGCTTGCTTCTTTTTAATCTGAGACAACATCAGCTGATGACTGCTCAGAGATATTTAACCTACAATCAAGTCCCATGCTTAAATCAGGCGCTGGTTATAAACGAATCTGGGTCAGGTCAAGGGATGGATGGGGGGGGGGGTCAGTGCATCCCCTCACTCTCAAGTGGAAAGCACCAACTTTCATCCCGCATTCAGCTCCACATCCCGGGGATATGAAGCACGCCGCACTTCCGGTGGGATATTTGAACAGAAGAGGGTCAAGAAATTGCAATGAGCTGTCACAATGAGCTCATCGTGGACTGAGAGAAAACGTATAACCCCGGCTGGGCCAAACAGCTGCACCGGCTAGGTTAGCTTGCTAACGTTAGCTCAAAGTTGGCGTGCTGTGCTTTCATATCCCACCCGCTCGAAAAGATGCCCGCAAGGACTCGGCTGCTCTGATAAGCAAACTAACACAAAACTGGAGGTTTATACTAACGCTCATGTTACTTTAAACAATTACAAGCTGAACAACAATCTACCAAAATAGTCTTATTTCTAGGCAAAGGAGAGTTGGGGTTGTATTGAGCAGCCTCCTCAGACAAAATCCCATCATGGGTGTGGGTGGCTCAAAGACGTCTGGGTGGGGATAAACGCAAGCGGACAATGACCACACCGTTTCACCATATCTCCTCAAGGTTAAACTTCTACAATAGATAGCAAAATATTTAAAATTATATTAGACTAACACAAAGAGCACGTTGGCTGTGCGGCGCCGGCTAACATTAGCAGAGCTGATATGGTCCTCCATCATTGAGAAGTCATGGCACAATAATCCGCTAGCTAACGTTAACGGTTACTGTTGCTAACCACTTACATCCACATAGAAACGACTTTATGCTTTACGCTGAACTCACCACACACAGTAGACGAAGAAACCCTGTCCAGGTGTTCAACAGTATCCAGTAGATGAATGTAATAATCCACCAATGCGTGCTAAAACAGTCCCTTCTTTCGCCCGCTCTCTCATCAGTGGTACTCCCCCACCATCCAGCACCCTCTCAACCAAACTCTCGCCGGCCGGGGAGGATGCACCACACCGCGGCACTCTTTTTTTTTTTTTTAGGGCGACACCCACAACACAAATCTGGAATGTGATTGGCTCTCGAAGTCTGACGCCCAACCGTGATTGGTCCAAAATAATTTCCATCCCCAAACTTTGATAGTTGACGACTGACGCCCAAGATATCAACACCTGCACACCAATGGATGCTTCTGCCTCTTTACACGTTTGTAGAACATTATACTAACATTTAGTAAACGTTTGGATAATAGGAACTCATGTAGATTGATTCATTTCACAAAGACACATATGATAAAACAAATGACTTAATATACTAGACCTATTAACACTTTATTATGAGTTTTTTTTTCTACTTTCTGTTCACTATCCTCCTTTATATACTTTTTTTTCATTTTTAATCTTATTTTTTTTCTATTTTTTGCAATCCTACTTTATATAATCTCATTTGTCTTTTTTATCTTATCTATTTTCTTCTTTTGTAATAATAATATATTGTATTATACTGTATATAAAAAACGTAATTTTTATAGCACCTGTATGTGCCACATACATCGCATACAAAATAACTCCTGCAAACACTGTTAAATTAATTTTGCCTCTCTTGTTTCTTATGATTTTCTTCTCAGACTGGCAGCACATTTTTAATATGTTGAAATAGTGCCCTCTGTTGCATAAAGACTAACATTACTAATACAGACCATGTGTCTCCATGTAACAGATTGATAATGAAGAGCTGCAAAAGAGCAAAAAATGTCAGATGTCAGAAAAAAATTAAACAAAAGACAAAAAAAATCAGTTGGTTTGATATTAGTTTGTCATCTGTGTGCTTACTCTGCTTTCTGTCATTTTAATCGTATTATATTGCTTTTCCTACACAGGTGTGCTTATAAAACTTGCGTTCCTACACTTGCATTAAGCCCAAATGAATTTAGGTTTTGGCAATATCGAAGACAAAATCAAAGTCATAATTGATTGCTCTTCTTTGTTACGTGTTGTGCTGTAATAAGTCATTTTGACTTGTTGCGTCTTGCATAGATTTGGATTATTTTGCTTATCCATTATTTAAAAAATCAGTAGAGCCTTAATAAGGAGTATTTAGCTTTCAGTGTTTTTCAAGAAAGCATTTCATGTGTATAACTACTTATTTACCAAGTTACTTTGTTAAATATTGTTCCTTTTGCATTCATTTCAAAATAGGAAAAAAAATGCAGTTCACACGTTCGTAACATACATACAACAAAACATATATACATCATACAGTGGTTGGGTTGTACCTCTCCTTGACTAACATGATACCTCTGACACCAACCTGGTACTGGTACTGTGTCCACATCCTCCAGCTCCAAAACCTCACCACCAAACCTCATGGAGCAGGAACTCCATTTTTGCGTGCAACCTCTGTTTCATACCTGAATATACCAGATGTCCACACACAGAGACACACATTCATTTCATATTGTGAACTTATATTTATATCTGGTAGGGTCTGGTACATCTATTAGTCATAACAAGTCATTCTGTCTGAGATTCAGCCTCCAAGATTAAACTTTTCTTAAACCAAGGAAAACTGTTGGTCGCTTATTCACGGTTTGTTTGTTTCTGGATGTTGGTGCATCTCTGTAATCTCAAAAATGTTTGAGCCACATTGGTATGTTGAATTTGCTCGGCCCTATGTGTTTGCTTGTTTTAAAGAAAAATAAATAAATGTAGGTACAGACAAAATGACCTGCTGGAGGGAATTTGAATTCAAAATCAAAAGGAGGTGGGTTCACTACGGGCAGATCCAATAAATTACCCATAGATCTTTTTCACCATATACATTTTGACATGTCATAGCATGAAAAGCACATGTGTACCTAATGACAATAATAATTACACTTATTA
The DNA here is from genome assembly GCA_028641955.1 of Protonibea diacanthus. NCBI lineage: Eukaryota > Metazoa > Chordata > Actinopteri > Sciaenidae > Protonibea > Protonibea diacanthus. The sequence continues at coordinate 17,615,286 of CM053977.1, read as the reverse complement.
CAGTGAGCAGTAATGCAGAATTAAAATGCTCTGAAACTGGGAGACCCAAACATAATCTGAACATCATCAACATTATTAATTACGCCTGTATTTTTTTCTAACCAACAGGTGAAATGTCCACAGACAAAAAGGGTCTATTGACTTTGTAGCCAACTAGTGTCTTAGTCAAAGCACAACTTGTTTTCATTTTATTCGTTTCTCTGCTTCTATGTAGAAAACATATGAACATATGAAAACATAGTTATACATTACATTATTAAATTTAATTCCTGCCCTGTTCTGTAAATAGAGCCCTCTAAATACTACACACTCGGCACAATTGTACACACTACACACTAAATGCAATTGTAGCTTGACAAGAAATAATTTGATGTGACCACACACTGTGCACATTTGTCATGCAGTTGTCTGCATCTATTCTATATTATTTTATTATATTATTTATCTATCTATTATATTATATCTATTCTATTTCTTTTTTCTTTATATTATTATTATACTGTAATAAAAACATAGTTATGAATATTTAATTTCTCCTATATTCTGTACCCACTGGACTGTGTGCTGGTATGATGTAGCCTGTTATAAGCAGAGCAGGAGCGCATTTTCTTGCAGTCTGGGTTTACATTCATGTTGATGACTAAAGCAGTGAAATAAAAATGGTATTCACTCATTTTTGTTTACAGTCTGACAGACGCAAAGGAAGTGATACATGATACACACTCTACCAGGTGAACCACTTTGGCGCCCCATTTAATTCACTTATAAAGCTTCTGTTGATACACTTCCTACTAAATTGTGATCTAATTATCTCCATCCACGATTAGCTTACTGCAAAATAAAGGCTTTGGTTGTCTGTGCCAACTTCAGCTGCAAGGCACAGCGTGTCCTTTCCGGCTCAGGGTCCACGGCCTTCCCCAGGTGAACATGGAGCTTTGCTTTGATGCCCATTGGTGCACAGGTCACAACAGAGCGAAGGTTTGTCACCAAGACTACTGATTCTCAAACTATAATACGGTATGTGTACCACTGGTGGTGTGTGATGTCCCTCTAGTGGTACTATATATATATTTAAAAGCATATTATACTATTGAAACACTACAACATTTCAAATGATAAAAAGCTGAGATTGCTGGAATGCAATTTAAAATGAATAGAAATAATAATATTTAGTTTTTCCTGAAATATTTTGTCATAGGATTATGGTTAGGGTTAGACATTTATCCATGATTAGTTATGAGCTAAAAGGTGACATAAGTACAGGCTAAGGTACAATCAGTAGTTCAAAAACTGAAATTATAGCCCTAAACAGGAACTATTAGGAAGGAAAGTATAGATCAGGAGTACCCCTGTCCCACCAAATTAGCTCTTATTCTTGAACCAGTTCTGTTCATTGCCTCATGTTATTTGAAGTGCAGCAGACAGTAGAGGGCAGCAGCAGTAAAGGTAAAGCTTTGCAGACTTCCAGCTTGACAGAGATCCAGTTGCAGTAACCGGACATCTGTCTATGTATGTGTTACACATATTCACACATACTATATGACATATATACTGGATGTTACACAATACATTTTTCAGTTTTTTAGAGTCAAACTAATTTCTTTCAGATTTTCTACATTTTCTGACCATATGTCCCCATATACTCTTCCTCTGTGTTCACTCACAGTACTGCTTTGTATATGAACCAGTCACAATATAGTAGACTAAGTATATTTCTTTCTAAATTTTATGTCACATACTGAGCACTGGCATATCTTGAGTGACAGATGCAAGATGTCTGAGTGAGTTATTTCATCTTGTCTTGACGAGTGACAGAGTGACACCCTTTGGTGTGGCACATTTTGCAAAATGCTGTGACAGCTCCATCTCTCAATTGTTGGCTTCTCCAGTCGCCTCTGTGGCATAATAGACCTGTCATCAGCATCGTCCTCCACCATCCCTATTCTGCTTTTGTCTAGACACCAGTTTATCAAATATTTCCATCTTTTTTCTTCTTTTTTTCTTCCTTTTTTGCAGCGCAGATAGGGAATGTCAAATGTGGCGTTTTCAATACCACGGTACCAGATTGAGTATAGATAAATGTTTGACCTCATTTGGCGCCGTCTTCAATTTTCTGTCATTTTGTCCATGATTGAATTAATATTTTCTTTGGTGGGGTGAGATGAATTCACCCATTTCCAAAACAAAAAAGTCATGTTGCTTGAAATATTTTCTATCATAGAATCATGTGTTTTTCCTCTTGATTCCTCTTTATTTATTCCGTATTCCTTTTTATGTTAAGTTTTAATTTTTATGTTTTTATGTAAGTTTTGGAAACAGGTGAAAAGTGAACCCACCTACTGATTAACTGGACTTGTGACCTCAGTATTTCTGAAATCCTGGTCAAAATTACCTTTGCCAATCCTTAGAATCCTTGATGGTGGGGCTTGATTAAAATTTAAAGGATTAAAAATAATATTGTGATCATGTAGCAGCCAATGTATTGGGAGTATATACATTCTGATCTATTCCCTTTCCTCAATCCTCATATTCTTTTTTTACCTCTACAAACTGTCTGATGCATTTGTTTACGAAGAGGCAGAATCTTCTCACTGTCCAACTGTATGTATACTTTGTGTGTACAGAAATACACACATCTCTATTTTTGAGCTTGTGCCCTCTGTCCACTGCAGCTGCATCTCTTCAGCACAAGTAGCTATCATTTCCCTTTTTCCCCTCATTTTAAATCTGCTCTTTTGGCATGGTATGTGAATAGATTTATGCTGCCAAGGCACAAAAGGGAAAATAGTGAATAGAGAAAAGGAAAGCAATGACAGTTATAATATAAAGCAAATTAGAAAATATATAATCAAAAGGGATTATTTAAAAAAAGATCATTATGTATTTTGGATATGGAAAGGAAGATTTTCTGTAAGGTTCCCGAGATGTCCATCAAGTCTAATTATGCAAATACTGTCATGCCAGAAGCTCCATGTATGGTGCAGTAATTTTATACATTACACATATTATACATGTAATTAAAGACAGTTTTATGTACTGTATGTCTAGGGGTTATTTGTTAGCTGTCTGTGTTGCCTTGTGGCGAAAGGTCATAATCTGTACATATAGTCTTCTGTTGTTTCTAATCTGAGTCCTTAAGCCTGAAATAGATTTTTGTAAACAATATAAATGTGTATATACATATATATAAATAACATATATGTATATTATACAATATAACTATTATATTTAAAATTTGAATTTCAGAAACAGAAACAGAAACACACACAAAAATGATTCAATGAGTAAAACAGAAAAGTGACAATAAAAAAGGTACAGGCTCAGTCAGTGAAACCAATCACAAGCAGGTAGAGATCAAATGATATTTAAGTTACAGAGGTATGAATGATTTGGTGCCGCTGTATTTTATTCCATGATGAACATCACAAACAGCAAAGGCAATCTTTTCAAGACCAGTTCTGGTTTGGAGCTCCTGGAGCATTAAACCAGTCACTGAGGCGTGTACTGCCAGAGATGAGATTTAAGATCGCAATTTTGCACCAACATTGCATCAATACCAGTGGTTATTACTTGTTTCAGCCAGGGAACGCCAATCAGCTTTACCTTATAGAAAGCAGTGGTGAGTGTCGTAATTATCACCACTGGTGAACCTCAGGGCAGGGTGGTAAATGAAATCTAGGGGTCTCTTGGGACAGTTGCATGTTGATATTTAAAAAATCCCCACAACCAAGAAGTGAGAGGAAAACTGGCACAACAAGATTATTTCTACAAATCAGAGGGGAGCTGCTTTTGTGTCTGTAGGCTAAGCATCTGTCACAGTTTACCAACAAGATTTTCTATGTGGTACTTAAATTCAAATTTCTTATCAAACCAGATGTCAAATCTTTTAGTTTATTTCAGTAGTGGAGAATTGCATATTTTTGTCATCTATATCTCTGTGATCTCTGTTTCTTTGGGATTAAATGACATGCTTAATTTTGTCATTAAGTACTAATTTAAGGCTAATAAAGGCATCTTGCAGTGCATTAAACCTGGATTAATTGATTCTTTTGGCCACTCTAGGGTAGTAGATCACAACACTGACATCACCAAATGACTCTAAGGTGGCTATAATCAATATTTTGATAACAATACATCAAATGACTATGTGCACTGTGAAAAGGGTCACTTGTAGTGGCAAACCAACAACCAAATCATAGCACCTTTCAGCTCATAGTTTTAGTTACTTTATGGCACCAAATGGGGAACAAAGTTAGCGACCTCCACACATGCTCTGAGACATTAAATTTCAATGCAATGAGGCATGACCTGACTGAGTATAAATAGGGTTATAGTCATATGATCCATTGTTATTAAAAATATCAACTAAAATAGCTCTAAAGGAGTTGCGATTTTGCAGTGACCAAATGGACAAAATCAGCAACACAAAAAACAGTGTCATCTGCGTAAAGGCGAATTTTATAATATTTTAGACATATGCAGAGGGAATGTATCTCTATAATAAAAAGAAGCAGAATAAGAGGAATCAGCAGAAATAGACGAGTGCATGCATACATACATGTCACTCACTGAATGTGACAATATGTGTGCTCAAACGTGCAGAAGCCCTTGATGCTCTCTCTCTCTCTCTCTCTCTCTCTCTCTCTCTCTCTCTCTCTCTTTACCTTCAGATCTCTCCACCCCCCTCCCTCTCTCTCTCTCTCTCTCTCTCTCTCTCTCTCTCTCTCTCTCTCTCTCTCTGTTTTTTTTTCTCCCCACCCCACTCTCATTCCATCAGGTCCACAGAACACACACCACAGCTTCCACACGCCTCATCTCCTCAAACCAGAGCGAGAGGATCAGGGAGAGGGAGAGGGAGAGTACAAGTGAGTGGTGAACAGCAGCATCACTGAGAGGCATCTCCCTCACTGGGGGAGAGGAGAAGTGGAAAGAGTGAGGAGAAAAGAGGAGAAGAGCGAGAGAGAGAGAGAGAGCTCAGCAGTAAGAGAAAGAAGTTTTTAGTTGGAGGGAGGACAAGCAAGAGAGTTTGGAGTGAGAGAGCGTGGTTGGTGGCAGTGGGGGGACTGGAAGCTTCATTTTCCCTTTTCTTTTTAATCGGCTGTGAGCACCGCCTGCCTCCTCTCCTCTCCTAGTCTCCTCCGTCTCCTCCTCCTCCTCCTCTTCTTCTTCCTCCTCTCTGCTCCTCTTCTCATCCCGACTCTCTCCCAGCTCCCGCCGTGGGGACTCAGCTCTCCGTCTCCCTCCCCCCCTCCCTCGCTCCCTACCTCCCCCGGGCCCTCCTGGGAGCCTCCGGGCTGCTGCGCCGCAGGAGGATGTCTCGCAGGGAGTCTCCGCCGCCACCTTCGCCACCTCCACCTCCGCAGCTGCTGGGAGTGCGGAGAGGGGAGGTGGAGTGCGAGGATCGTCCGGAGCGCGCCGAGCCGCTGTCTGATGCTGAGAGGGAGATCATCCAGGACACGTGGGGGCAAGTGTACAAGAACTGCGAGGACGTGGGAGTGTCTGTGCTCATAAGGTAAGCTTTGGCAAGGGGATTTCTTCACTTTGAAAAACTCCCCGTGTGTCTAAACTTTCAAGCCAGAGATCAGTGAATACTAGATATTAGATACTTAGGCTGTATGTGTTGATATGAAGCTAGTTATCCTGCTGTTTGAGCTTTGTATGTTGCTCTGTTGTTTGGACCTAGTTGCTTCATTCTCACGTTGAGTTTGTGATCAATTCACCATCCAATGCATCCACATTAATCAGCGGCTGGGAAGTTTGTTTGTTTTTTTTTCTTAATTTGTCCTCTGTCCTTGGCAATCTTTTGTTTTAGAAAGCAAAGGAAGATGAGGATGTTTTCAGCAAATGCATTGGTGTCACATGAACCATGTAAATCTTCAGTGTTACACTGAGAACAAAGTCACACAAAATTCTCCTATTTTAACTTTTACAATTTCAAAGTTCTTTACTGTACGGTGAGATTTCCAGTGGTAATTCTTACAATATTTGAAAAAACAAAGTACACACCTGATTAATCTATCAAAAGACAGATAGAAGCTGTAGGAGTAGGAATGAGCATTGATATAAATGTGTATTCATTAATCTAATGTATAATTACAAACTTTTTTTTTCATATTTCTTTTCCCACAAAAAATAGCTGTGTTATCTGGCTGTCATGTATTAAAACATTTAATCCTTGTACAATTTAATCCCCCTTAATCCTCATGTACAGGTTATGACAGGTGACATTTTGCCACACAATTATAGCATTTGTCTTTCATGTGTGAAGGGAATCTGCTGACATGAGATAATTAATCTGACATGAAAACAACGGTGGGCTGTATACCAATTGTTACTGTTCTGATGTTTAGTGGGTGTTGGTTTAGACTACTATAGCACAGAGTATTCCTTCATACATACAGTAGGTCTAATTTCTGAAAATCTTCTGTTGATTAATGCTGAGATTTTGCCATAGTGGCTAAATCAGATCTGCAGGCCATTTGACCTGAAATGACTTTTCCCATAGACAAAATGTTTCAGTGAACTGTCACAAGTGACACACACTGATACATGTGTCATGCGTGCTTAACCAGTGTATGACTCTATGTGCCAGAAAATCAGGAGAAAACCTGAAAAACTTTTTCAGCATACGTGCTCCATGTAACTCGTTCATTGTGATGAGTAAGGTGCTTTCTTAGAACATGGTATCCATCCATGTATAGTCCTTATGTACAGTATTGAATTAGAATAAAGTTCTTCCCAGATTTTTGTCCACTCGCTCACCACACCAAATTCTCAATGACTTCTTAAAAATTAAATCTAAACATGACCAGTTTAGTTTGGACAATTGCAGCACTTCTCACCATGGCTCTACTATGTGCCAAACACAAACCCAGAGAAATGATTTGCTATTCAGCACACGTAAATAGCTAAAAGTCCACGTAAACAGATAAAAAAAAAAAACATCTTAACAGCGGATGAAAAATGTGTTTTTACTCCTTCAGTAGTTTAACTTCTACAGATGTCAAATGTCTCTGTTCTCATGTACAGTAATTTATGTGTCTCATCAGTAAGATGAGTCAGTAGCAGTTACATTAAGCAGGAAACCCAGTGACAATGATAATGAAGACTGCATTTTGTGTAGACCCCAAACACACACACACACACGCACACACACACACACACACACCCACACCATGTTCGGTACCTGTTCCTTCAACCTCTCACCAATAACAGAGCTGTCACAGGAGTAGGTCTCATTAAGGTGCTGAAATACTCCATAGTCTTCTGCTCCTCACACCACAGTATGACAAGACACCCAACGTCAACGAGACTGCAAATATGTTGAATTTGTGCCTTGTGCATCAATATTTAAGGTAAAATTCATGTATAGAATATGTAGAAGGCAGAGATGCCTAATGAATTTTGTTAAATGTTCTTCATCATGTCTTCTTATGTTGCCATAACCATAAAATCAAACATTCTCCAAGACTCAAATCTCCAACATGCAGTAAAGAAGCTTCACTGCAAAGTGTTGCAGACCAACTGGATGTCACACGGCTTCACTGTGTTTTTCCTGCTTCTTTTCATATTTTTTGTTTGTTTTTGTTTTTTTGTTTTTTATATATATTTCAAAGAAGGGAGACTTGATTTGTTTGAATGTCCCCAGCTAAACTGGCTCAGTGTTACACTAAGAAAGCCCTCAAGGCCTTGTTAAAATGGACAGCGAGTGGTAGCCAAGGAGACTGATGTGAGTGAGACAAACTGATTTTCAGTTTGGGGTGACAAGTATCCCTGAGGGAGAGACAGGAAAGGGCAGAGAGCATCCTTTGTGCGTGCGTGTGTGTGTGTGTGTGTGTGTGTGTGTGTGTGTCTTGTGCTCTTATCTGTGGATGACAGCAACAAGCATTGGCACTTAAATGTCTCCTTCCATGCCGCCCTGTCTGTCTTCTCCTCTGTCACTCCTTTCAAATGTATTATCTTTCTTTGCCTAATTTGATGAAAAGATGATATTCTTCTTCCTGTCAAATGTCATTTGCCTGTGACTATCAAAATAGATTAGTGACTCTGGTGTTAGATACGTATTGAAAATTGAGAATTTTCATAGCTAAGATGTAAAAGAACACACACAGTGTGTTACCAGGGTGAGAGACAGTGACAGAACAACTTAAGAGTTTCATTATTGACTTAATCATACTTAGCACTAATTGACAAATACCAAACCAAGAAAGTCATCAGCTTGGGCCTGCATTTTCAAGAATTCATTATTTCTAGCTAAGGAAATGAATTGAATTTTCTTCTTTGCTTTTGCTGGGATTTAGATCATGCGACCAATGCAACCAATGGCTGGTTATTATTTCATATTTACATTACATTGCATTTATACAGCTCTGGAAAAAATTAAGAGACCACTCAGCTGACCACTCAGTTTCTCTGATTTTACTACTTATAGGTATGTGTTTGAGTAAAATGAACATTTTTGTTTCATTCTCTAAACTACTGACAACATTTCTCCCAAATTACAAATAAAAATATTGTCATTTAGAGCATTTATTTGCTCAAAAATGATCAAAATAACAAAAAAGATGCAAAGATGCAATGTTTTCAGACCTCAAATAATGCGAAGAAAACAAGATCATATTCATTTTAAAACAACACAATAGTAACGTTTTAACTTAGGAAGAGTTCAGCAATCAATATTTGATGGAATAACCCTGATTTTTAATCACAGTTTTCATGCATCTTGGCATGCTCTCCATCAGTGGGCTCTTATTTTTTTCCAGAGCTGTATAGACATGAGACTAGTTAATGATCTTCTCATCTAACTGTGCAGGAAATCCAGGTGTTAATATTCCATGAAGAAATTCCAAAGTGCCAGCTGTTTGTACATTGGCATGTTGAGTTTACATCACTAACAAATAATCACGCAGTACTTTAGTTTAGAAAATATGGAAAAATGCCTATACCCCAGAGTCTAAGGTACTAGATACTTTAAGATGCTTTTGTCTGACCCACAGCCCAAAAAAAATTGTGATAATGTGATTATCAACAGTTGGCTGGCAGTTCCTCGGTGACCTAACATATCCTGAGGCTGACACTGGGTCAAAGTCTTCCACGGTCAGGATCAGTACACAGCATCCCCCAAGTGAACACAGATTTGCATTTTCATGTCAATCCACATGTCTGCATGCATGGAGAGAATAGACAGTAATAATAGCCTCAGTTGATTTCACCAATGCGTACAAATGCAATTGCACCAAAGAGTAAGATCACTCCAGGCATCAGCAGAACACTGCATATGGCAGCTTAGTTAATACAATCAAACCCTGCAAACATTCACTCAGACAGTGCTGTTACATTCAAAACGCTGATGGGAGGATTTAAGCACATTTTCACTAAGCAGAAGATAATTGTGTTTAATTTTGTGTGTCTTGAAATTCCTCGTGTTAACCCTTTGCGATCCTATAAGGACTAAAATCTGAAGCATGGCAGAAAATATTTCTATAGCTGATTGTATTATATAATTATAACTGTTAACATTTGATGTCACAGTGAGTTGTTTTGCAGCATAGAGGCATCTAAAAACATTAATTGAATACACTGTTCATGTAGTCTGTTTAGACTTATTAGAAATTGCTCTACCTCATGGAAACTATGTGCTATGTGAAATAAGACAACATAAAGAGATAACATGTAGAGAAAAGAAGGACCTAGAGTCTATAGCTAGCTAATTGCTCTGTCAGGCTTTAAGCTGTATGCTAGCACAACATGCTAACCACAATGTTAACATGAATTACATGTGAGGATAATAAGGAATGTAATTCATTTTGGAGGTATTTAGTTAGAAACCAATGTATTGGATAAACTGGCCGTAGTGCTAGATGAACTGAACTAAATGAACTCAGAGGATCGAAAAAGTTAAGACAATTTATCTTCTGGGGACTACGAATATCTCAACGAAATTCAATGGCAGTAACATCTAGTAACTGTCAAGATTTATAACCTAAAATGTCAACCTGAACATGAATGTATGGACAAAATTTCATTTCTATTGAATAGTTGTTGCGACATTTGAGTTCATTTTAGGTCTTTTAAAATCAGGATTATACAGTGTATGTATTTTAATTGGTTAATAATTAAGCCAGCAGTGTGGAGTCATAGTTCACCTTGTGAAACGTTGTCCTTGAAGTTTCGTGAGTGAGGCTCAAGGTTGTTCATGTTGCGCCAAAGAATTATAAAAAAAACCCTTACAGTCTAATCAAAGTGTTATTAACAAGCCCCACTAATGGTTCTTCTCTGGCTTTGATGACTTCATTTAAATGCAGAGACAGGTACAAGAATGTGCTCAGAGCTCTCCAAAGTACTAAACACCAGTCCTCCTCTCATACAGGGACAAAATGTTCTTCCCCATGCCTCTATAAGTAGTATTATCCTTCTGAAACAGATTAAGGATCAGGTAGTCATTGTGGTCCCCCACCCTTCATACTATTGCAGCAAAAACAGAGCTAAGTATTACCTTGGTTATCTCTAAAAGAGGTTACAGAGACTGTGGTCAGGGTCCCGACGAAGGAAGCCAAAGCCAGAAAAGTAACTCAATGCATGACACATTTTTTACAGTGTCCAGTCCTCAGCCTTTTAATTACGTCTTTCAACTACATGACAGTCCTCACATTTAAAAGTATGGCATGTAATAAGTGCATTCACATTAAATCTATTACTGAGTGTAATAGCTGTATCCACGTGCTGATGTTTTACAGTACAGAGACATTATCCTGTCTACTTACAGTGTCAAAAACTATTTACGTCTAATGACAGCTGCTCTCTCTTCTCATCCAGCTTTGTTCACATATAAAGTGTGTGAAGGGATTCACACAGCTGAAGTTTGTGCACTGTTAAAGTCCTCCACCAATGATGAAAACTGAGATTTTTAGATTTAATGCAAGTGTTAATATGTAAGAAATGGCCTCATTAAAACATAGTGTACTATGTTGAGCATTAGGCAACGTGAAAGATCAGTTAGTTACGGTTAATAAAAACAATAATAAATTGCCCCACCTGTACTGGATTTCTGAGGCTAATACTAATGAAGTTGATAATCATCATTGTTTGACACTTGATGAATCAGGTAATGATTTATAGTAATCTTTATCTCCCTTTTCTTATCTTCTTTCTTTATTTTTTAATTGTAACTGAGATAAAACTGAGTCGGGCACTCACAGCTGAAAAATGAGCTCAAACCTAGTTTGGCATCTCTGTACTGCCATTTCCACACACCGATACTAATCTACTATCTGCAGCAAGGTAATGTGGGCCAACATGCTGGATGAATTTTTCAGTAAATTGGTCTGAAATGCAAGTTTGATGTTTCGGTCTGTGACCGGAGGTGAACTCTCATTTACTGAATGTTCTGCATGCTCATCCATAACTCCATCACTCCAACCCCACACCCTCATGCATGTAATTACTAGGGATGGAAGTCTGAATAATGTATAAGCCATTGGGTCCATGTCTTGAATACTAACTTTACTAACAAAAGGTTTAGCAGCTAATTCTGACTATTGTCTGGCTAATGCTAAACAATCAGTCATACAATTGATCCAGGAACCAAACACCAGATCAGTCAGTGTAATCCTTTAAACTGGCTTATTTTAAGAGAGCATACTTTCCACAACATTGGTAAATGATGATAGGGGATTTTTGGATGCTTAAACACCAGATCAAGGAAAAGGTTTCCTGTGCCCGGGGATGTGCCTGTTGAATATATTCTGTTTATGTGCTGCAGAACCATGCCTTAGCTACAGGGGATCAAACATTTATCATCCTAAAACAAGAACACAGACACAAAAGACCTCTCTTTTTCTAACTTTCATGTTTGTCTAAGCAGAACACGAGCTACTAGGAAGTCTGTATTATTCCTATCACCAAGCAAAAACAGTGTGCACGTATCGTGACAGCTGGTAGAGCCAAGTGACGAGTGCTATAGGCAAGCTGAGCGTTTGTAGACCTAGCGTGACATAGGATCTGGGGGATGTGGATGTAGTGTAGCAAGACTGCCGAGGGCCAAACTCCAACTGAGAAATAACTGTACTAGCAATTCTAGTCAGCTGGAGCACTGACAAGATTTAAAGTGGGTCAGAGCAGAAGTGTGTGTGTGTGTGTGCACATGTAAATCCATCTGTTTGTAATTGTCTGTACAGTTCTGTGTTAACAATGATACTTTGTATTGTTGTTTGTGAGAACTGACAATAGTTAATCTTGTCAAATTTCTCACATACCTCTTCAGCTAAGCTCGTGGAAACTTTGTTATTGCTTCGGCATACACACTTTCCTCTCTTTTGCTAAGCTGCTGTTAGCTCACAGTCGGCTGTGATACAAACTGTCAAAGCCCTGAGTCAAAACAAATCTTTGTAACTAGAATCCCACAAGACAATTTACATTTTCTTTGTATATCTCTCCTCTTACATCTACCAGGGTGGTTTGAAGAGTGGAATTTACTACATCTGCAGCTAAAATAACTCTCGTTGTACACACTGGGCAGACCTCAAACACAATCCAGACAGATCAGAGATGACTATCATTTTCTCCCACATCACATCTTAAATCAGTATTGAAGAGCTCTGAATTGAAGCTTGGTGAGGACTTTATTTCTGTGTTATACAACAAACTGAAGCTGTTTCTCAGGTTTGTGAGAAGATGTCAGGATGTTTATACTTTGCGGATGCTTTCTCATAACCAACTATACCAGTGTTTATTTTAAGACACACTAGTAAGGTGGCTCTAGGGATAGCACTGTATCCATCAGTTGGTTCACCACTTTGGTCTAGACTGTGATGTCTCAACCACCATTGGCTTGAAATGTGGTACAGATATTCATGGTCCCCCGAGGATGAATCCCAATAAGTTTGGTGACCCTCTGACTTCCCCTCTGGCTTTTGGACAAATGGGGTTTCAGTCCAAAGGGACATTTTTGGGACCATGGTAAACACTATCCCTGGTAAAGACGATGTTAGTTTTTGTGATTGCACACATGCTAGCATGCTGATGTTAGCATTTAGTTCAAAGCACCACTGTACTTACAGTACAGCCATACGGATCTGGTATGATTGTCTCTTAACAGGTGATTCAGACAGAAAAGAACCCAACATTTAAATAATGAAGGACTGTTTGGTTGTGGTATGTTATTTAAGGGATTAGTGAAGAAATTAAATGTGATCTAGCCAGTCCAGTTGGAGTCGCAAATTACTGTGTTATAGGCTTATCAGACACCAAAATACTGTTACTGTTGATGACTACGATTGTATTTTTTGTTGGGACTGATGTAAGCTAGAGGTAGCAGTGGACTGGCTCAATTCAAATGAATGAGAGGGATTTATTTTTTTGTCTCATGTTTCAATATGGACCTTGTTACATTTCTGTTCCAACACTACCCACATGCCTTAAGTCTGAATTGAATGAATCAGATTACGGAAAAAGTACAGTAACACATGATTCAGTCTAAACAAATTAAATATACGCTTGCTCGCTTTCAGCAGTGATCAGTGGTTAACGCTTGATTTGATTAAATTCATTCAAGAAGATGAATAACCATCATGTCTCTTTCAGTAAATTTCAGTAAAGTAACAATAGGTAGGACTATGTCGAAGCAAAAAAATATATGTTTTTAATCTGTTTAATACTGTGTCTCAGTAGGTGTCTTTCAGGTTGATGCACTTGCACAAGCAGCGCCAGCGATCCTTGCAAATTAAACTCCGCTCGGCTGCACACCTGCATCCAATTACATCTCAAACGGTGTGATCAATCTTAACTATCAGGGCTGCTGCTGCACTGTAAGGATTCTGCCAGGCATATTGAAGGTTCAGGTGGATAAAATGTTTCACAGATATGAAAAAGCATGTGTGTGAGCAACTCTTCAATCAAAGACTCACTTAAGTGCTATGAAACTGGAACGTGAGTGAATCTGTATACTCAACCTATTGATTTGTTCAGTAAATTCTTTTTTTAAGTCCCCACATGCTTTTATCGAATGTTGTGATGCATTATGATACACTATGCTTTATTATGGGCTTCTCATGGGGTTTGTCTCAATTAAGCCGACGTTAAACAGATGTCATAGTTGGTTGGATAACAACGATTCAAGAATAAATAGTAAAAACAACGTTAAGCGAAGATTTCATTTTTCTTCACATAATGTTTTATGTCTGAATGCTTTGTTTCACCTCTCCTTTCTGTATTCAGGATTTTAGACCTTGTCTATTATTTGTTGTCAGTTGCTATCAGTTGTTGATGTCTGAAAATGCTATTACTACTACTGATTGAATATTAAAAGGGCTTACTGTACAACAGCTCATGGCTGGTTAACTGCATCACGTAGGCCTGTGAACCCTACAGTGGTTGTCTGGGTCTCTCTTGCATCTTTCAAACATGCTGGGGAGCTAACATAATTTGGAGATCAGAAATACATGCATCCATTTAAATGTTTCTTTGACTCTCTTGTTGAGAGTAGCAGACATATTTCTTATTTGCTTAGATCAAACCATGGGTTACTATAGCTTTTCTTTCAAAAAACAAAGGTTTGCCTCATGATGGTGTTAGAAGAAAAGTCAAAGAACGACCAACATTTTCAGGATTCATCTGGAGACCATGAAGGTCTGAAAATTTTAAAATTCAATGCATCCAAGATTTGTTGAAATGTTTCAGTCTCGACCAAAGTGATTGACTGATCAATAAACATCCCAGAGTCACACTGCTAGCATGGCTAAAGAACCTAAATTATGTTTGCCTCCTTAGGTTCTTTGTCAACTTCCCATCGGCCAAACAGTACTTCAGCCAGTTCCAGGACATGGAGGATCCCGATGAGATGGAGCGAAGCAGCCAGCTTCGGCACCATGCCCGCAGGGTAATGAACGCCATCAATACTGTGGTGGAGAACCTCCATGACCCAGAGAAGGTGTCGTCAGTGCTGGCTTTGGTGGGAAAGGCCCATGCCCTCAAACACAAGGTGGAACCCATGTACTTCAAGGTAATCTTAAGGAGCAATCCAATATCTGATACTATCAGTCATTTGTTCATTATTAATCTGTGATGTTCAGGAGTTACCGGATGGTAAAATATATAAGTTGAGCCAGCCACAGTCTGCTTTACTCTGATCAGAGATTTTCTATTTCCTGGAAGTGCCTTCAACGATCCCTCGGGCTGGGTATCGTTTAAAAAAATTCTGATACCAATACCAGCATGTTTAAATTGATATTGATACCAACAGAGCACTTCATACGATTCGTAGCATTGAAGATGTCATTGGCCTTGCGAAACATGGTACAGCTATCCACCTTGAACTTTCCTCCGTACTTGATGAGGTGCTTTATCATTTCCCAGGTAGTTTTTTTCGCTTATCCTTTCTAAGGCTTTGGTAGCATCTCAGCATGCTGAACTGCCAGCTCCATTAAATACACTGACTTCACCACCACAAACTATACGTAGCTGCTAACTGTAGATGCAGTAGTGGGCCATTCAAACATTGCATTAGACTGAAGAATGCTTGCAGTGATTGGTTTTAAGCAAAAACAGACATTTTTTTCTATATCTGTGTTAGATGTAGGTATTACTTGATTTGATATGTTTCAATACTAATTTGTTTTTTTGGGTGTATGCCTTAAAGGTATTGTGTACTGATAGCCAGCACCAGCAGTCCGTTAAGATACATTCCCACAGGGGTGTTTGGTTGGATACATCTTGCTTTCTGGTTGTGGCCATTTGATTGATTCAGACTATGTCCTAAAAGATTGTCAAGTGCTCTTTTTCCTGAATAGTAGCATAGTGGACACATTTTTTTGTTGTTGTTGTTGTTGCTTCAGGAGCCCATTGACTACCCCATTGCCACTCCAAAGAAATATTCTTATTACTGTTTTATCACAGCTAATTCTACTGTCTATTTAAATTTAATCAGGCCAAAAATTGATTTTCCTGTTTTGCTCTCATCTTTTTTATTGCAGCTATTTATATGCAGCTATTATGTATTATCTTTGTGCCTGCATGCAAAAATACATCAAATGATTATGAAGCCACAAGTCGAGAAATTATATTTTACTCAGACGTGGCAAAAATAGCATAGGGAGGTTTTAAGGAGAACACAACATGTTTTACATTCAACTCTTCTAGTAGTTCTGTATAATTTTAAAAGTATGATGTGACAGACAAACTGCATATTAAGTACAGTTCAGTAATTTATCTCAACTACTTTCAAGAGTAGCTTACAGTAATACCAAATGGAAAAGTAGGTTTGAAGTCTCTTGCATCTCATTAGTGATGCTGGGTGTGATCAAAGGTTGTAAACACTCCGACAGTGATGTCACACTGTACTGACTTAATCAATCACTCACCAAAATGTCAGAAATAAGAAATATTGTGTGTAAAAAAGCATACACAAATGTCAGTGCAGATCACGTGTAACATATCTTATGCTATCTTATGCTAATACATATGCAAGAAATGGCAATGAAAAAGTACAGCAGCATTAAGTATTAATAAAATATTTAAGCAGTTTTCAATGTAGTCCTGAATGCAGATGTAGAGCTAAAAGTGCTGATTACCCGTGAAGGCAATAAAAGACAGAATCAGAAAAAAAAATCTCAAATATGTTGATGAAGATCCAGTGTTTGAAGTAGATCCTATAGCTGCATAATTTTCAATGTGTAACTCTGATATGATTCCCCTCTTCATGCGATTGAAGAGGGGAATCATATCCCTTCCTCACTTCAAGTCCTTTGAATGTCGTCTGCAGTTGGTTCATAAATGCAGCTGTGAGGAGAACACATTACTGCCATTTACGCACCCCTCCGCTGGTTTCCGATTGCCTTTAGAATACATTTGAAGATTTAATTGATCACTGTGAATAAATCATTAAATGGGTTAGTCCCACTGTGTATTCCCTGAACTCTTAACCCGATATGGGTATGCACAAGGCCGCTGCCATAATTACTTTTCATTATTTTGTGACATGATACCAGGTGGTCATACAGGGGGATGTCACGATCCCCTGCCTCCCTGCATTTATGACCGCTTGTTATCACATTAAGGTCATATGGTAACAATTCAAAGCATCTCTCCATGACGACTGAGCAACTCCATCCTCTAAGGAAGCTTCACAAACGTGTATCTTGTGCTGTATTTGATTCTTTATTCAGTTTGTAATGGTTTTATTGACAGACAAAAGCAAGAGTTGAAGGGGTTCTTCATGTGCTGCACTCCTACAAATGAATAATGTCATGTTTCATTGCTGCAGCTTTAATGCTACTGCTCATCTATCACATTTAAATACACATTCCCCTGTTTTTTTCCGCTTTCCCTTTATACTACTACTTTTTCAGTCCCCTGTGTTCTCTCTACTTTGTTGTTTTCATTCCCTTTGTATGGCCTGTCCGCCCACTGCTTTCATGTTTTACTGTTATCATTTTCAATTCTCACCTGCCTCGCCCACTTTTCTGTAACAGCAAATTGGATTCTTTATGTCCACTGCTCTGCTCTCACTTTACCTACTGAATCCTATTTCTCTGCATTACTCTATATTCCATTCAGCTGGCATTGTCTTGATAGTTACATATTTCCACTCTTTTGCTCTTTCTGTCCCCAGCTCTTCTCGTTTCACCCGATGTTAATCAAGAATCTTTCTCACCTTCCTTCTTCCCAGATTTTGAGCGGCGTGATGCTGGAGGTGTTATCTGAAGATTTCCCAGAGTTCTTCACGGCAGAGGTGCAGATGGTGTGGACCAAACTGATGGGAGCGGTGTACTGGCATGTGACAGGGGCCTACACAGAGGTTGGCTGGCTCCAGGTCTCCAGCTCAGCGGTGTGAAGAGTTTGGAAGAAGAAGAGGGGATAAAGGAATTCCAATTGCAAGGAGTTCTGTGAGGATGGTTTCCCAGACATGGATAAGATTAATGTGGTAATCCGTGCAACTCTGTACTTTATTTTGGTGCCATTTTGGTGCTGAGCATTTATTGCTGCGGTGTTTCTGTATCACAACACAATCCAGAGATCACAACACCAAACAATGTAGCCAGGCAACATTTGATATATGAAGATTTAGCTAGTTTAAGTGGTGCTTTGGGCCTGTGCCATGGAGGGCGTCACTGCTAATGCTATCCAGTTCTTCTACTGTTTATTCCAAACAAACTGTTGCTGCCAAAAGCATCACTTCAAAACATCACTTCCTATGTGGCATGGGATCATTCCCATTAAACAGCTACCACGTGCTCAGAGAAGCAAATCCAAAAGCTTTAATAAAATTGTAGATCAAATTACTGTTCTGTTACATTCACTGATAATTGACCCTTCACTAAACCCTGTTCACCTTAGTTACTGTTGCTAGGCTCCTCAAGCTTTTGAATCTGGCTGTCAGTGATAATGGTGGCAAATGAGTAATGCAAGATTCTCAGAAAATGTTGAAACATTCCTCGACGTTCCTTGATTTTTGCAGGTTTCAGTAGCCAGTTAATTAATGTTAGCTCAGTAAGTTGTCCATGAAAGCGTCTTAAATAAGCACTTGAAGGCTCCAAAACAGATATTTGCTAAAAGATTAAAGCTACATATCCCAAATAAACAGAAGAGCAGTATTTTTATTTTATTCATTTTTTTTTTTTTTGTTATATGATAGCAAGTGTGGGTAATACTACACATTGAACTTTGTGACCACACAAAGTTACTCATATAGTTTACCGTGCGTTAACGTTATGTCGGACAATTGTTTTTCGTGGTTGGGTTTTAGTGAATGGTCAGCTTGGGATGGCAGGAATATTAATTTATTCATATCAAAACGTTGCGGATTATTACTTGACAGAGTTCATTTCTGTGGAAACCTAAAGCGAGAGGAGCATCTTCCGGCTCAGCTGCACAAATGAATACACCTCATGATGTTTTGAAAGAGAGATAAAGAAATGTTTAAACGATTTTTAAGCTCTGAGAGGGGGGCAGTTAGTTGTTGAAGCCCTGACTATGGGACCATGGAGCTGCTGACTGTTAATAGATTCTCTTTGTGTCCTACTACAGTATATCCTCATATACAGGGGACATAAGCCCCTTTCTCTCTCTATTGATGCATTGCGTGCTCTTAATGTCTTGTTTAACTTTACAGAGGTGTTGTTTGTATTAGCGTACAGTGGGCAAGTGTGCATACTCTCTTCTGCCTTTGTTTACAACTCATTGACACGTTGCTCTTTCAACGTGTTAAAGAGGGCTGTTTTTTCTTTGCTAAAAGTCTCAGACTAGCGGCAATGCTTTTTTTTTTATTTGCCCACAACTTTCATTACAAAAAAAAAAACACTTACAACATTGTGAAAGTAAAATGGAAACTATCAGCAGGTGGACGCAATCAGCAACTACACGTACACTTCCCCACACAGACATGCTATAAGACCTCCCCTACACTAATATTTACAGGACTGTCAGTTAGTTTACGTCTTCAAAACCCCATCAGAGAGACGTGCTCCATTAAGAGCTTTAAAAAGTCGCGCTGGAGGTCTACGAAAAACATTTCAGTTTTAGAAGTGCCATCAGTCGGTTTCCTTATATCTCTGACCCACTGAACGAAGGTTTTTCCTCACAGTTTCTCTCTAAACTCACGCAGACACCATGTTCAGTTTGTTCAGTCCTCAGACATGCCACATGCTGTCAAACCAACTTTCGTTACCTTACTTCACCTCATCTTCTTTCTCACCTGCACTTCAGTAATCGCAGTCGCTGGACTGTGTGCACTCCCGCTCACAGTCCCCATCTGCAAGTCTCTCTCTCTAGTCAATTCCCAAACATACACGGCAAATCTGTTTAGGATGGACATTTGATCCAATCTTCAGTTTGCATCTGCTCCAGTGACGTCCTATATCTCCCATCTGACCTCCCTTGGCATCGGCATCTGGCATTAATGAGGAAGTAATGAGTCTCCTCTCCTCCTCATTTGGTCATTCATCTACTGTAACTTTCCATTGCCTCCGTTAGGACCGCGTCACTGAGAACAAAAACAATTATGACTGGACAGATGGTCTTAACCATTCACAACAATGCTTTCTAGAAATCTCTTTCATGGATTCATACATCATCATTATGGAAATGAGTTTAGCACAGTTGCACTTGAGAAAAAATACCAGAAATAAAAACATTTATCTAATGTTTTAAGTGACTTCCTTTACACGTTATGCCTTGAGTTAGACCAGCCGTGTCTAAAGTTTATCTAACGTGCCATACAAAATGTCCCTTAACATGTAAATTTACTGAATTTGTATCAGCCAGGAAGACTATTGGGGAAACTAAAAGAAAAAAAAATATGGCAAAAAGATTTTTATACTTGGCTGAGATGGGGAATTTATTATATCAATAAAAACAAAATATACGATTCGCCTTATATAACATTCGGAATCACAGGTGGATGGAAATATGAATTAATTGACATTTTTCTTTGCTGATTTTTTTTACCTACATCTAGACTATTGTTATTAGAGTTATTCTTGCATTTTCTGTGAGTTACAACATTACCCTGCTATGAGTAAAAGGGGAAACAATTGTTTTGTTTGAGATAAGATACACTACTCACAAAAAGTTAGGGATATTCAACTTTTGGGTAAAATTTATGGAACATGGAAAAGGTTCAGAGATATTATATCATGAAAGTAGGGCATTTAACTAGAAGCATGCAATGGTAATTTCGTCATCTCAAACAATTTATTGAAACAAAAGCCGGATATCCCTAACATTTTGTGAGTGGTGCACAGTAATTTAACTTGTGCTCTTGAAATAATTGAAGCAAAACAACCAGAGACACTCTGGCTTTAGTGTCTGTAAAACCGGCCATTGCAAGACAAGTTTCCCCAAGAATTCTCATTAACTGAGTTCCTTTTCAAGTTGAACTGGTGAGTCGTAAGCCTATGTCACACAGTGATACGTCAGACAAGTGGATAAAAATACACACAATAGTCAAACAACTCTCAAGGTAAACTATTTCCACTTTGGCTCAAATAGCTCGGGAGGCAATAAAGCTGTTGTCAGTCATAAATGATCTTTTTCAAAATACACACCCGGCCCATTCTTTGCTCAACTTCTGACGTCAGCATCCCTCTGAGGTCAGACCTCAAACAGCTTGAGGTTCAGGAATATTTTTGTTCAGCTGAATCCCCTGACATCTTGTTTATTAAACACTGTGTGGTGTGAAACCTATCTGCAAACACACACATGCACACACACACGCGCGCGCGCACACACACAGACGTTTGAGATGTACCGTTGCTCTCGCTAAGCTGATTTTCGTCCGTCCTCGTCTATATGCAGCATGTTCCTCGTCACACTATAAACACACACACAATTATGTGCAAACACATCCCGATGACTCGCTCAGTTGCTTTATTTATCACATATATTTATTTATATATTTTTTCTTAATACTTACACGCACACACACACATATGGTCTTGCATTAAATTGGCCCGAGTCGGGCATGTCCTTGCATGCCAAGTGTACTACAGCAGCACTTCATCCAAAATATATTTTCAGTCATTTTAAGATGAAAATGAGACAAACTTTCCTCCACTCATGATTACATTTCACACGTTCATTCTCTTTCACCAAATAAGGGCATCACAGCATATGTGGAACAATGTGTTTTTGTTGTGAAATGTTTCTGTCTCTCAGTTGAAAAGTTAGGACTTTATATTTTTCTAAATATATCTAAGAGAGGGATTCTATGTATTTGAATACTGTACATGAATATGTCATTGTATACTGCGTTGTTGGTGCGAGCGAGTGCAGTTGCTTTGTAGTGTTTTGAGCATGTTTGCACAGCCTACCACAGACTTGTACCTTCGCCAAACAGGTGAAAATGAATCATGATCATCAATAAAATGTACTTGTAAATTTGTCTCAGTCCAATGTTTTTTTTTAATTATTTATTTTTATGATTATTTTTATGAATATAGAATATAGATATGATAGATGATTCAGGTGACTTCTGGTTAATTCTAGTTTTCACTACATGCAACCAACAAGTAGGTAGACGTTAACATGCAGACACAAATTAATCAGAAATATCGTATATGGTGAAATGATGAGCACACAATTTATATATATAAAAAAGTTGTTTCAAATTCAGTTGGCTGTTTGATGCAACTGCTTGTCCATGCTCACCAGAAAATGTTACATCGAGGTTACATCACCTGGAAAGAAAAACTAGACTTTCATTTACACATTTTACTCACATTTATATCCGGAATGACTTGAAACGGTGGGAAAAGTAGATTAAAGTCCCTCAAAATTTCAATACAGTGATTGGGATAAAATGAGTTAACACTAACACTGTTTTTACATGTTTCTATCTGTGAGTACAGCAAAGAATTTAAAGTGAGGTTGAAGTCGAACATTAAAACTTTCTGTGTAAGAAAATAAAAACTGTAATGATACTATAGCTATCGCATGACATACATATTTTTTCCATTTTTCAAAAGAGGATTAAACAATTTTATTTGTGGGGGAAAAAAAGTTAGTTTGACAGCGTGACAAAACACACAAACACACATATCATTGGTGATCTATCATCTGCAAGATATTTATCTGTTTATAACATTCACCATTGAGGATATTTTGCCATATTAACCTTGTATTCAGACAAGTGGAAGTCAGGCTAACTAGCCTTCGCTTAGAAAGTTGAAGCCTTTTAGTTTAGCTTTGTAGTCTCATAGTAGACTTTTGTTGATTTTGTTAATTCAGCACTGGCTGCGTGATCACCAGCTCAGCGTCAAAAAACAGAATAGAGGTTAAATATAGGGTACCATATATACCTCCATACAAGGGAGAAAGATGCGAACGTAAAGAGTAAGGGGGTAACAATCTCATAATATGAAGAATTTATACTGGAGGTACTTATTCTAATAATACAGGATTCAGCGTGACCCACTGAACACAGAAAATTACTCTGGTTTTGGGAGGATTACGCCTTGTGAGACGTGATCTGAAGTGTCACCAAAGTTTTGAGCCTGAACCTGAGTGTTGCAGATATGTTTAGTACTTAAAAATAAAAATATGTGGTGCTTCTCTATGGGAGGTCTGGATGGTTGATAATCTAACGGCAGACCAAAAATGTATTTCGGCTCTGAACCATCCAGTGCTTTATATATGAATAGCATTTTAAAAGTAGTTCTTTGTGACACATGAAGCTGGTGCAAATATCTGAGGCCTGGTGTGATGTGTTCCAATTTCTTGTATTACCGAGGACTCTGGCACCAGGAACTGAGGAAAACTGATTTTCTTGTATGTATTCTTTTGGTTAAAATGATTTTGCTCTTTTAGGTCCGGATTTTGTTTTTTTTTTTTATGTCTTTCCAGTCTAATTCTGTTTTTTACGTTTCTTTTTTTATTTCCTCAGCCAAAGGTGGACTTGACCCAGAATACCCGACACAGCACATATCTCCTGCCTGCAGGTAGTCACTGCACATACTCTACTTGCCAGTCCCACTGTTTCAGGAACAAAAGATAATTAAATGGAATGAGATGTTAATGTTCTTAATCAATGATTAATGGATTGCCTGTTCGCTGTTTGCCGCTCCAGGCGAGACTCTATCTAAAGCTCCAGTGGGAGGTTCATGGAGGGAGGAAGACACTCATTTTTCAAATCCATACAGTAATTTATTCAAACCGTACATCCGATCATCAAAGACGACTTTCTGAATGCAGGGAGGGTGTTTTAGAGTCTTTAATGTTTTTGTCCAGCTTTCATAAAAGCAACTCACACATATTCCAGAGAAATCACTGTTATTTAGGATTTCAGTATTTTAATGGTTGGGTTACAAATGTACTGTTGCCTAAAGGAATCAATATGAAATCCAGGACATCAATTTTACCTTCTTGCTGTGTGGCTATATGAGTACAGGAGAAGGTAAATCAGGTAAACAACAGCATGCAAGACAGAAAATAGAGTAATAGAGTGTCTCCATCGTACAGTGTGGTCGACAGGACACTGACTTGTCACCATGGCGACACATTTTCCCCCTGCCAGGTATTGTGATTTCCATAGAGCAGTGGTAACATGGAATTGATGCACAAACACACCTGGACAAACTTTAGTCTCTGAAAATACACAAATTAACTATAAGCAAACTCTGAGAAGCACATCAGGCTCCATTACTCAGAGGCTAAAATTATCATAATTATTAAAATTATGAGAGAGAGATATATATCTTGGCATATTCTTCAGCTACTTGGGCTTTTAGATGCTTTGACATTTATCATTTAATCATGTGCGCATGCAGACACACAGCTGTCTCTGTCAGCAGGTCATTATTCAGATTAACCAGCTCATCTAAATATAAACTGACAGAGATTCACAAGCTTTTTATCACTGGTGTTTTAATACAGAAGGTGTACAGGTAGCACCAGTATGTAGACTGCTTGAGATCATTACTGTGATTCCATCAAGCCATGAATTTCTACTGTAATGAGGCTACGCTGAACAATTTGAATTCCTGCAAATTAGGAACCCAGGCACTATCCGCTCAAAACACTTGCCTCAATAAATCCCTTAATTCTTTCAGTCAAACGTCTAAGCCGGCCAGCAGGTCATCACAAATAACAGCTCTGTGACATTTATACCCCTGATTTTAAGGTATTGGTGAGTCTGTGCAGCTCTTCATCAACACAAAATTTGAGAGGAGGCCTGAAGAATTTTCCAATTAGAAGGCATGAGCTGGTCTCAAAGCTGCAGATGAGATGCACAGCCACATCGCCGCAACTTGACATTCCTGACAGCCACTTGTGTGAACTTCCTTCTGTCGGCCGTCCGTGCACCAGAGGTTTCGTGACAGAGCAGTGGCAGCAGAGTCACAGATGCCGTTACGGGGAATGTCATCGCTGGCTTGAGAATATCCACATCCAGCTGTCTGCAAGAAATATAACTTCAGCCTAATGAGACAGAAAATGGCGAGGCTTAGGGTTTGATTTGTGTGTGTGTGTGTGTGTGTGTGTGTGTGTTCATTTTGTGTGTATTTAGAGCCTTTCTCTGTCTTGGAGCCATCCTCATTACGTTGCCAGGTTGTTGTTGATCCATTTAACAAAGGTCATCATGCACCAGTGGCTGAATGAGATACAGCTTTTAATGTGGCATGAAATCCTGAATTATTCACAGATTTACAACATTGTAAGAGTGCAAATAAGCAGCACATGAGCAATTCATGGTGTCCAGAGGATGAACCTTAATGTATTTAATTACCCAACACTACGTTTTTAGTTATCCTGTGAAAATATCCCATCAGAGAGTCTGACAAATAAGAGCTGTAGTTAGACTAATTATATATAAAACTAGGTGGATGATCAGGGGAATAAGGTGCAGGTGTACAGGCAGGTAATGATTAGGTGACTGGGGAAGAGCAGGAAACTTGGTGAGCAGTGACAGCACGACAAGGTTTGACATAACAGGAAATGTTACGGCAGGGAGATATGGAACAAGATGCAAAAATAACTGAGATGGCTCTGTCAAAAAAAAAAAAAAAAAACGCCCTGTGCTTTTCTTTGAAGATTATGCAGCAAATATCTGAATCATGTGCAACAAATGCGCACTCATCATAAGGTAGCTTAGGTGTGCAGCAGTGCTGTGCCTCTGTAATGCACCATGTCATCTTTTCTAATCTGGGATTGACTAATCCCCCTATGTTCCCGATCCAACCGGGGAGTGTGAGAGAAAGAGAGACAAACAGAGCTGTGGTGAGTGGACTCACCATGCATGGTTCATGTTGACCGTGCTGTCTCTTTGGCTGCAGGGTGGTGGGCTCTGGGGACCATGTGCACCACCATCATGCTTCTCTCCACTCTGGCTCTAGTGCTGCGGCAGCATTTCACCGGACGACCCAAGACGTAAGTTGTTGTTCTTGTTGTAAACCTTTACATAAGCAGGACAGGGCTTTGTCATAATATGAGTTAAAGTAGTTAAAATGTCTAAAACCTGGAAATTAGGACCCTTGAGGAAACCCTCATAACAGAGCTAGAGACTTGAGCTGGAGACTTGACTCAGACTTGACTCAAACTTACTGGAGTGTTTTGTTGTGGAAATATGTACTGGAGATTATTTCAGATTAATAACATCACTTATTATAATTAAATGATTGTTACTGAAGTTGTAAGTCATATACTAACATGGCTGAAATTTAAAAATCCCCTGTGCTCCACCCACCTAAGACATGTTTGTTGAGTCACCAGCCAAAGTCACGTTATTTCTCCTTACATTATGCTGTCTTGCTCTGTGGTTACTGAGGTGAACTCCTCTTAATGTCTTCTTCAGTTACAACCAGCAACTCTGTATGTTGCTCTTGTTCTTGTTTGGTCAGTCTGCAAAGATTTCACCACCTTTTCAAAATTTTCGCCCCAGGAAGCTGAAATTTTCCAAGAAGCTCAAGCGTTTGTGTGCATGAATGTGTGGAAGTACATGGATGCAGCTGTTATGGATGTACACGTTCTTTTAGTTTTTTTTTTTTTTTTTTTTTTCATACAGGGATAGTGAAGAAGAAACACGGCAGAGAGAGGGTTATGACATGCAACAAAGGTCACTGGCTGCAATTGAACCATATTGTGGTTATGTGGTGGACACTGTAACCTTTCAGCTACCAAGATGCTCTAAGTGCTTTATATCTTTATGCACTTGCAAAAAATATTACGGAAGACATGACCTTATTGTCCCTGGTGACTACCAATCTTCTGTTGGTCTGTTAGTCATTTCAGAGAGAGAGAGGCACATAGTTTATATAAACACTGAAGAATGCATCTAGATAGGACCTTTAGGACATTTTGCAATGAAATGAGGAGGGTGCAATCCACAACTATGCCGCTAGATGTCTCTAAATCCTACCTACTGGTCCTTTAACACTTTAATTCAGTGGGAATCCAAATTTCAGATGTGTTTAAAAGCATCTTTTGTTGTGATCTCAGGAAAACAAACTTATTTTCTGTATTAAAAAATCTTTCATAATTTCAAGAAAACAAAATCTTTGCACATTTCCTCTCTGGCCTTCTATAAAGATGTTATAACCAGCATTTAAAAACATCCATGTGCCTTCTGCCTGGTCCAGTTTTTACCACTCAGAAACTGGAGCTTTAGGTTGAAAGCTTTACATTTAACTCTTTAATTCATCTTTAAATACAGCAACATGGTTTTGCTTTCTCCAGGTGCTGTAGGATGTGATTCGTAATGTTTGAGAATAAATTGTTTTAGATGTCATCATCCTCAGTTTGTCAGATATTGATCTCTCCACACAATTATGTGTAATGATGTGCTGCGCCTCAGTTGGAGATCCATGGCTAATGCCAGAGCATGACAAAGTATAGATCACTACATGAGTCATTTTCCAAGAGCCCTTCTTACCTTCAAACACTCAACCCCCGGGCAGGATCTGTCCTTGGACCTTTTCCTCATTAGAACATTCAACATCTATGGTCAGATAAAGCAATTATGTGGTGTGAATAACACCACGGTTTGGGGCTCGAATTGATTCCAAGGTGACTGTGTGCTGGGAAACGAGCGCTGATTATTGTGAAATGTTTTTGTCTTTCCCAGTTAGTTAGCCTCATTGTGACTGTTTTGTCACTGGAGGGAATCTCCGACAGCTGAATACCATTCTGAACTGACTAGGTTACTGATTGCAAATGGCAAGATGATTATGTTGAAAGCTGCAATAACACTGACAGCCTCGACAAGCTGATTCTGGGTTAAGATGCCCTTTAAGAAGATTGGTTTACATACATTTCTGTTCCAGACGTGTCTGGAATATGACATTTCAGCAGTAATTTCATATAATACTTATAATTCCATACATTATACATTATATGTGACAGACTTAGACAAATAAAATGCCACAGATTCAAACTAGTAATAACCATCCATTTGTTTTGACATTCAGTTAAATAAACAGATAACAATAAAGACTATACTGTATTCAGTTACTGAGTGGATGAACAATAAATACAGCATGAAACAAGGAAAAAGGTTTTTGAGGATTTGTTTGATGTGTTAGTAAGGAATTGACCCTGTTGTCTTTTAATGAAACTATCTACTGTTTTGCACTAGTTAAATATACATTGAGGAAACATCTTGCACTCCAGACCTACTGTATCTGTAATATGTTTACAGTTGCTCCTGAATAAATAGGCTAAATATGCAAAACCAGAGTTGCATATTTTCAGCTTCAAAACAGTGCTTTGGAAACCTATGGGTGACGTCACTCAGGCTCTGTCCATTCTTTATACTGTCACTGCTCTGCACACAGTTTTTGTGTTATACAGATTACTTGGCCTGATATTGTGTTTTTGAGGCAATGCTTGATAGTTTAAAGCTGGGCCTCACTAAAAGTCTAGTCCCTCTCACCGTAACTCGTCTTCTCAAAGCCGGCCCTCCAGCACTCCACGCCTGAGGGGCAGAGCGCTCCAGGCTTTAGAGGCAGCAGCAAAGCTGTCTAACAGCGGGATGAGATAATGTCATAACATACTTTTTGACTGCCTCAGCAACACTCTGCTTTGGTTGTAAGGGACACGAGACAGCCAGATTTCTCTGGGAGCTTTATGCCAGTGAAAAACCACACAGCTTAGTACACCACACCACACACACAGTGTCTCTGCTCAAAAGTTATTCCCCGCTGTTTGTCATCATGCCACTTGTCGATATGAGTGCCATGGTATCAAAGCCCAGAGCTCCGTGTGAAGCCAGGAGTTCAAACACATGTGTCTTGTACTAAACGCTGTTGTAGGCAAAAGAGCAAATGGGAAATGATCACAAGTTTCAGGATTTTGAATCAGGCTTTCACTAGTGCTGACAAAGCACTGAAACTAAATGTAGAGAAAGGTCTCGGTATGCGAGACTAGGCTAGGCTAACTAGACACAAAGTGCAGCTGAGGTCATTAGTTTTGCAGCTATTTGATCATAATCCAATATTGGGCCAATTAAAGTTTTGCTCTACTCCTGTTAGCATGGCTGAAATTAAAGGTCGTCCACGCTCTATGGTGGACAAACTAGTGGTGAAACTGTTTCTAAACTACCTCAAACGTATCCTTGGCATTTTTGAGCTACAGTTTCTTGTTACATATTGACTTAAAGTGACCAGTTGTTGAAAACAATTATAAAAATGTGCATTGATAAATGTTCAGCAGCAGACTTAGTATAAACCTTTAGGTTATGATTAAAAGATTAGGAGCAAAGTCAGCTAGCTGCTCCGCTTTACAAGCCAAAGTAATAAAATGAATATTGTTCCAGACAGTGACAGTGTAAAGTAAATCACCTTAAAATATGATAATTTAAATCATTAGTAGAAGAGATGGCAAAAGAAAAATGAGCCTTTGCACCTTTTTCATACTGACCCAATTCATTATAATCTTGGTCTGTGGTCCTAACACTCAGTTCTGCCTATTCTTTTTTTGTTTTTTAAAGATATTTTTTTGGCCTTTATTTGACAGAGACAGCTTGAAGAGTGACAGGAAATGTGTGGAGAGAGAAAGATGGGGAATGACATGCAGGAAAGAGCCACCCTGGGCTGCCGCGGCAAAGGCTGAGCCTTTGCATGTACATGGGGCGGTTGCTCCACCAACTGAGCTAAACGACACCGTTCTGCCTATTCTGACCTCTCCTTCACCTCCATCTCTTCCTTCTTTCAGCTTTCCAAAAGACTCCTCGGAGGAGGAGGAGGCACCCTGCGTGCAGAGCAGCAAGGAGAACTGAGGCACACTCAGCCTCAGGTA
Source organism: Protonibea diacanthus (assembly GCA_028641955.1). NCBI lineage: Eukaryota > Metazoa > Chordata > Actinopteri > Sciaenidae > Protonibea > Protonibea diacanthus. The sequence goes on along the minus strand of CM053977.1, from coordinate 17,585,568 downwards.
ACAACAACAAATACATTGTTTTTTTTGTGTGTGTCTCCATTCCCTGCATGGCCACAGTCCACAGATTTGTCCAACAAACCAGTCAGAGGGGCAATCTGTTCTTTGTTGCTTTTCAGTGCTAAACAATTGTGATTATGCATTTTTACCTTTCGCTTGGCAGGATCTGTGTCTAATCAACCACATGTCAAATTTTTTTTTCTACTCTGGTCCGGTGTTGCACTTGTCTGGTGAATAGCTAGAGCCAATCAGAGTCTTTGTGAACAGGATTAAAATGTCTGACAGCACCAGCAGTTTAATCATCACTCTGAGTCCGTGCTTATGAGTTAAACAACATGTAGTTAACCTTTTGACATTTAGATTTTCCCTGTTCTCAAGAGTCTTTAATAAATCATCTTGGGGGCAGATGTATAAGAATCTTAATATGCCAAGCAATTTATTTAAAGAGGGAGCTAATTACAGCAGTCTTTCCTTGTTGTCTTAGTGACAGAAAATGAATAGTAAGCCTGTTGTCATTTTTATTTCGCCCTCATTTCATTCTGGGCAACAATAACAAATCCAGTAATATTGGTCTAACATGTGGATTAAAAGTCTTTACACTGAATTACCAGTTTATTAGATAAATCTGTAACTAACTAAAGTGGCACTGGAATGGCTAAAACGCTGCTTATGTAATGCTGAAACCACATTTAGCCCAAAGCATGAATTTGTTTTGTCTCATACAGTATATTTAAGCAGCATTGAAAGATCAGACTCAATAGATATATGCAACCCATGTGTGTCACACTGGCGTCCTCTAATGTTTCTAACACAATGCAAGCTGCAACATTTTCCATTAATCATAAACACTGTGAGTCAAAGATATATATTATGTATAATACTGGACATAATGGGACTGTAGGCTGTGTCCACGCTATCTACACTGCAACCTAATATCTTGCTAGCAGAATAGTTTCGATGCTGCTCAATGTTACCACCCGGTTTTGCTTTTGTGTTGAGGAGGATCAGTTTCTAGAATCAGGTTGCATTGTAGGAAACTGTGTTGGACACTCGAAGGGTGGAAGTGGTCAGTGCAACGACCCAACACACTAGCTTGCTGGCACACTTTGTGGACAGGGACATCATGGCTAGAAGGGGAGACAGCTGGGCAACGGACACATGTTTTCCAGAGCACTGGAGGGATGTGCGACACTGGAGCATTGAGAAGCGACAAAGCCACAGAGTAAGACCGTCTCTGACCTCTGAACCGGTTCTGTCCTGCTCATTCTCTGTCTGTCTTCATACCATGAACATTTTATGGAAAAGTGTTTCTGCCGCAGGTCTTGCACATTTAACTGTGAACAGATTTTTTTTTGTTTTCCAGTACAGTTAATAAAAGTTATTTAGACAGTCTGTTATGTATCCTAGGTACTGTGCCCCTAATTGTCCAGCAGATTAATTGGTGCTCCTTTACTTGCCTAAACCTACTGTAAACTGAGCTGCAGTGTTTGTGTAATAGATCTATCAATTGTATGTTTTACAAGAATGAAAATGAATTTTCTTCACGGCGAGTCTCACCGCTTTAGGAGTTGCAACAATACATTTAGCCACAGGGATCAATAAAGTTTCATTTTCAGAAACACCATGTAATGAATTTAGTGTTATACATTTGCTCATATGTTGTATGACCGTCCATACATAGTGTTTGGGACATCATGTAATGTTCATGTCTCTGTTTGTCCTTCATATAAACATCACAATTCAAATCACTATATTTTTACTGGCTTTACTTGTCTTGTATCTTGTCTTAACGCTTTTTAATAGAGTTGATAAACTGACACAAATCTGTATCAATTAACATATTAATGAGCTTACTTAGTGAACTCATTAACACAGGCGTATTATCTGTCATTATGAAGCACCATTACACCATGCTGTGCTCCCAGTAAATAACAAACAAAGAGAAGGACAAATCTGCCTGTCGGCACAGACCGGTCTCAAGCTGTGAGGCAATCTTTAATTTATCCGTAAAGTAACTATCCAAAATAACTTAATAACTACCCACCCGAGTGCCTGACAGACGGCAATCATGTTAATCATAAGATGGCTACTGCATGTGTTTCCAAATAAACACAACGCCATTACTGCAATTATTGCCTGCTTGGAAAATTTAGATTTTGACTGCCTATTTAAAGATGGTAGAGAACTAGTTTCCTGCTCAGTGTGGACTTATGGGCCCATGAACTTCAACCCTGCAACCTACAAATTACCATCTGACAACACAGTGATACACAAACCCCACCACTAGATTAAGGGGGCAATTTATGGGTTTATTCAATTATTCAATAAAAAAATATATGCCATCCCAAAAAAATGTTGCCAAACTCTCACTGATGCACATAAAAACATGGCATCACCATTTTCCAGCATAGCCACAACCTGCAACAGACCAGAGAGAAAAACAAAGACAAAACTTACAGAAATACAGAAATCCCTCCTGTAAACTAACCAAAGGTGTTCCAATGTTTGATGAAAATAGTTTCTTTATGAATGACTGTATCACCCATAGCTGATGAGAAAATAAGTTTAAAGGGCCTTTAATTTGATAATAGATTTTAGATTTTATAATAGATTTAGGATGCCTTCAAATACGCGTCCAAAAACAGAACAGTCTTCAATGCTATGTCTGTGTTGTTAACAGTTTTCATATTGATTAATGAGGACCATCTTTGGCAACTAAGATTAAGCCTAATTAACCAACTGGCTGTTATAAGTGCAGTAAGGCTGAGCGCTTCCTGGAGCTCATAAACTAAAATATGAACCCACTCTGTTCACTCAAAACTGGTTCTGCTGTGTTCAAAATATGCACAATCCAATTCTACTTTGTAACATCTGTCTGTAAATGATGAAATACCTCCATTCGTCACTTTCCATTTACCCCCCTTTGCTTCCTCTCTTTCTTCCACACAGTTGTGGGTATTAGATGTGGAAGGTGTCCTCAGGTCCATGGCAAGACAGCTGGTGAGTTCATCCAAGTCCTTGTTATTTAAAACACACTGAATGCATTAATCTGACTGGATAGATAAGTTAATCATCAAATATGTAATTCATAAAAAATATCTTTGCGGTTTTTTGAATGTGGTCATTTATAGCTTAATGTGGGCAATGAAGTGTCAAACTAACTTATCTTCTCCTGTTCCCAGAATGCTTCTCTGGAGAAATATCCTCGTTGTAAAAGTGGAAACAGCCCAGAATGTCGCCCTCCATCTTTGAACCACTGCAGGTCTCTCTCCAGTCAACCATCTGATCCATAGAGGCGGCTTTAGAAGTCCGTAAACTATTCGTAGGCAGAACAGAGCATTAAGCCATTGATTGTTTTGGTACCTGTTTGATTTTTCAACAAAATAGGCACCTACAGAAATGTGGCTTTGTGTCATGAGCAGTAAATGTACAACATATTTGTCAGACCTCGGTTGTTGTTGTTTTTTTTTTCTTTTTTCTTTTTTTTTGCAAACCTGGCTGCTTCAATCACTCATGCGATGATCACTTCTCTTAAGCTGTTGTTTGACATTCAGGAGAGGAAAGTAATTTCACACCCTACTGTATCATTACTTTGTCCCATGAGCGATGAAAAGTAATTTCCAACTTGTGCTCCTCTGGAATGAATGCTAACGTTTTGTCTGCTTCTTGCTGCCAGACCAGAAATAAACAAATATTTTCTGAGATGTACACGGCCAGTTGTCTTTTTATTTAAAGCGAAATCCATACCTACACTCTCAAAAACACACCACCACTTATTCTTTTATATTGTTTTACTATCTGCACACCGATTCTCGTGCATGCACGTTAAATAATGACTAAATCTTATACAGTAACAATTTAGCCCTACAAATGTACGGGATCTCAGCAATTAATGCTGTTTTTCCTCGTTGTATGAGCTGCTGGACCATTTCCCTTGCAGACAAATGAGATCTGGTTATTTCCTGCCTGATTACAGAAATGATTGAATCCTTGTTGATATTAAAGTTGTTTTCCTGTTTGTTGTCCTGGGGACACCGGTGTGCATTCAATTTACATTCCACTGGGACCAACAGGCTAGAGAGTTATTTTTGAAAAGGGACCAAAACTACCACTGTGACAGGAATACAAGTGTTATGCATCTATCCTATTGAGAACTCTATTATCATAAAAAAAAAGTCTGTTTTCCTATGTGACAGCGGTGTACCAAATCCCTCCAGCTATAATACAATACTGGCAGAAGCCGGGGAAACTAATGTGCCTAATATGTCCCCAGGAACATCGCCTCTGCCAAGCATGCACTCTAAATCCGCCTGTGTAATCAAGGAGGTACAGTATAGGACACGAATATCTACTGATAGTGGTGGCAGCACTTCCATATCTCGTTGTTGCCTCCTGCCTTGATGAGCCTATCTGACTCAAATTACAAGGTGAAAGCGTGGCTTTTGTGCGCCCTGTAAAGTAGAGCAGCTTGAGTAATGAGTGTGATCTTCCTGCATACTCTGGCAGACCATGGGAGTTAATCTAATGATGCTGTAGAAAGCCATGGTTCCTAATGGCCTCAGAGAGAGAAGGAAGGAAGGTATGGGGACAGAGAGAGAGAGTCTAATACACAGCCCCTGTTTCTTTCCCAATCACTGGGGCCTCACGCTTGTACTAATCATCACTGCACTAGACTTTGAGATTGAATTTAGAAAGACGCCCAGAGCAAAGACCAGGAAGAATCGAGGGAAAAGAAGTGAACTTATTAGCTTGGGAGAAGCTGATTATAGTCGTGATGTTAATGTTGGCAATAGAAGGGTGCAGTTCATTTAGACATTACGTCAATATTCATCGTAAGTAAGTCAATATCAAGTGACCCGTTTTTTTTTTCTAGTCATCTGTCATGAGTCACATCAGCTTACGGGCATTTTTTAAATATATGTGTACATTTTTTTTACGTTTTTATACCGTAAAGCAGTGGTCAGCAATTAAGTTCAAACTCAGATCAGTATTTTCAGCGTTGTTTACTGGGAAGCCATGCAGGCATGGTGGAAACATAGGCCTAAATGTGTTTAGTATGTTTTGTTTCTTTTATTATTTATACATGTTTGCTTTAGGTTTGTATCCCAGGGCAAATGTCACTCTCTCTTGTTTTTCTTGTTTATTGGAAATTTCATGGCAATCCATCCGTTAGTTATTCACATATTTTCAGTCTGGACCAAAGTGGTGAACCAGTAAAAACATCAGCATCATATTTTTATGATTACCTCTAATTCAGTGACATATAAATTAATGTGCAAAGTAACCGTGAGATAATTAATGAATTGATGATCTGTTAAGTGATAAATAATCACATAATCTTGCTTCAGTGGGAAATTAATAATACATTGCACCCTCATTCATTCAGTATTTTTGCGCTTTAAGCTGTACGTAAAAATTACTTCAAGTAATCTTGATGTAACATCCAGTAATTGAATTCAATGAATTAAGTGTGCATTTTGTCTTCATCAGTGAATATGTCATCAGAACTTAGCTTTACTGGAGGAAGACCAAAATGTTGTCATGTCCGTGCAGATTTAAAGAGGCATTGGGAGAGGATGTTTTTTTTTTGTTTTTTTTTTGTAACACCTCGCCCGCTCTCTGTTGCATATAAGTGTTTCCGTGGTAATCCACACAAGTAACACGAATGCCTGATAATCAGCTGAAGGTTGATACAGCGAGCAGCCGCCTCCTGCAGTGAGAGCAAAAGTCTGATAAGATGCCACTCACAGGCAATTAGCACCCAGCAACAATAACGATCCTTCAAACGCTCAGACACACACACACATGGAAACACCTACGCACACGCTTGCGCTCTCCCTTTCTCCCTCTACTATTTTATAGGTTGTGGTTTTGTCAGGAGGCTTGAGTGGGTTGAAGAGGGTTGAGCGAATAGCCAGGTGTCCCCTCTACCTGCGTGATATGTTTGTTCTCTTCTCTCAGTGCCACTTCAGGAAATGAGCAGCGATATACAGAGGAGTTGCCATAAGTAGGTCACATATAAGCATCATGAGAGCTGACCCTGTGGTTGACACCGTGATGTGGGAAATGAGATGATGGAAAATCATTGCTCTACATGTCATACACCCTATTTAAGATTTTGATAACGAGTGAGACTCTTTAGAGCATAACCATGTTCTAATGAGTCATCCCATATAACACCCATGGATGGCAGAAACATGTGGACATAGCTTTTGTTTTAATCTGGAAGTGTACATGCAGCGATGTGACCGCTGTCTGCCAACAGATTGCACCATCTACAGCACACACACATGACTGCACCTCAGTGAACGCACATGTAAGTGATGCCCACTGGCCACGATATTCATATGCATTTCTGAAACAACGCCGCATTTCCAGCATTACATGGACTTCCTCTAATCGCGTCAGGCAAGTTGGTTCAGTCATTTTGCAAGAATGCATATGTGAAGCACACACATCATGCTAATCCAGCAGTCGTCCCCCCACAAACATGCTCCCACAGCTGAACCTCTAGAGAATGGAGGTGACCCAATAAACCACGTCCACATTTAATGAGGAGTGATTCCCCCGCTGCAGCAGGAGAGGCCCGGGCTTTTCCCCTGCCTCTTCTTCTTGGCATATCTTCGGTTCATTGAGTGACTCAGCCATTTGGATGCTCCATGGCTGCTGGGTGGCAGCTGAGAAAGAGTTTGATTAAAGGTGGCCTGGCGGATGCTGCAAGCTGCTTCTGTTGTCCTTGGGATGTTGGACTTTTGTGTTGGTTGTGTCACAGGTCAGATAGACCTCGGAGATGGGAGCCGTCCCCTTAATAACACCAGTGACAGTGGTGAAAGCTAAAAAATATGGTACAATTGGTATGCTAAAACAATTATTAGGTAGATCTGAAACAATTAATGAATTAGTCGACAGACTGAAAAATAATTAGCATCTTTTACTTTACTGTAAGTCATTTATTCATTGGTTCCAGTACCTCAAATGTGAACATTTGGTTGTTTTCTTAGTTAGTTAAAGAAAGTTAAAGAAAATGTATCATAGTTTGTTTTGGGACTGTTTGGTTGGCCAAAACAACCAATGTGAACATGTACTTCTAGGCTCTGGGGAATTATGATGGGCATTTTTAACCTGAACTATTTTCATTATGTTTGAATTTCCTTAATCGATGAAGAAAGACAAAAAGCAGAGATAGACAGTAGTTGCTTCCTGGAGCCTTGACATCACTGTGACATTGCCAGGCAACCAGCAAAACATAACCAGAAGTGCTTCTATAGATAATAATATTTCAGGAGTGCTAAACAGAATTAATGTATTATGGAAAGAGTCTAGTGGGAGTGTGAAGGAGCACAAAGCTGAAGAAAGCCCCAATATAATCCAATTTATTTTGACTACTAAACATCAAATTTTCCATTTATATTTCTCCATAAGAAGCCTTAAGGGGTGAAAAATCTGATTGTCTGTACTGACAGTATCTCATATATTCCAAGTCTTAATTGAAGATATATGATGTTTGGATTGAGAGAAATAATCAAACAAACCCAAGGCTCTAGGTGTTTTGACCCTCTAGATACAAGATTCAGTATTTCATTGCTATTTCATAGTCATAGTGATATGAATTTGCTTTGGTAAGGTCAGCACATCACATAAGCATATGACTTCTAACTGACTACTTACTTACTCACAGTGCTGGTATGATGTGCAATGCATCCAGACTTTCATATTTTGTCATCAGCGCCGCTATAAAATCCATTACTGGCGGCATAATCTATCTTCATCATCGCAGCAGTGATGTGTCTGAGGAGTATGTTGCTTTGAGGAAATGATAAAGAAACCTGACTTTTCCTTGGTCAAATCAAAGTCATTCTTGCATTGTTGTTTTGCTCCAGGCGAAGGCACATGATCCACAGAGAGGAGAAGGGGAGTGGTAGGAGGAGGAGGAGGAGGTAAGCATATATGCAGATGGGAATTAGTGGTCCCAGTAAACACCTGGAGCCAGAGGGGAAACGAAATGATCTTATTCACATGCAAGTCTTGTCCCCGCAGAATATGCTGCTGCGAAAAAACGCACAGCATTTCATCCACTTCACACCAGAACATAGGTAGGCATCACCTTAATTCCTTCTTTGGCTGTGAATGCAGCTTTTGCCCAAAAGCCATTCAGGCTTTACTTGAACATGAACATATTATGTAATTTGCTGCATCGGGAGAAAATGCCTCACAAAAACGTGCATGTTTCTTCAGCGTGAGATCATTATACACGCTATGGGCTTCACAACAAAAGAGGCCTTTCATTCCAAACTGCAGGGTAGATGCTGATTTCCTAAAAGCTATTGATTGAAAATGGCACAGCTGAGGAGCGGGAGAGGAGCCATGAATGGAGACAGTGGATTCTCACTTCCACCGCTCTCCAGCTGTGAGCTCTATTGCTGCCTGGCCTTAATGGGGTGGGGGGAGAAGAGGGCCGTCCTTGCATATGGTGTTTTTCATGGCGCTTAAGACACAGTAGATGACACTCCCATATGTGCTTGAGTGTATAGTTTTAAGAGGTTTCATCTCCAAAGGGGCGATGGAAATAAACTATGTTTTCACTGCATACTTTCTGCACACATGCCCCAGTTTGCACTAATTGCCATCACTGGCATTCCTCGCCATCTGGTTTCATCTCCTGAACATTAAACCACTGAAACAAGCTTAATAACTGATAAGCAGCCATTATCTGTTGTTAGGGGCGATGCAGTGCAGATGTCAACTTAGTGCATATCAATAGAGTCAATACATTAACCTAATTATTGCTTATATAACACACAACTCACTGAGACTGCCTCTACCCTATCACCAGCCCATACCCCCCCCCACGCACACACTGACAGATAACTGAGTGGGAGGCAGCAATGTCATATACCTCAGCATTTAGTTAGCATTGGCATCCAACATGACAGATTCCCCGTCTGGGTCACTTAGCACTGATGGCTTGCAGAAAGGGTTTGCCTGTCTGCACGGCTCTCCTTCACTTGCCCCTTAATTCTGCTCTGTTTCTTCACATGCCCACCCCCTTTGTCAAGGCGCTGCCATAATTATATAAGAGCTATGCAAACCTGTCTCTTGCTGGCAAACAATGAAACATTTCGAGCCCTGAAATGATGAAGTTTAATGGTGATAACTATGAGAGATATGCAGCCGCATATTGTGAAATTCATCATTTAAAACTAATAAAGTTGTCGCTGCCAGGATGCTACTGTATGTGGCACATCATCATTTGTGTATAACTTCATGCTAAATCACTCTCAGTCCTCTGCCGATTAGCTACTGTGAAAACTGAAAATGCAATTTATATATATATATATATATATTAAAAAAAAAAGTATTATCATTTGTTTTTCAAATGGCGTCAGAGGAGAAGTTATCGTTTGTAAAGAAATTTGCGTCCTCAGATCCTTCCTCTAACGTCTCACACTCCACTGACCTGCTGGTGTCTTTGTTGTTACGAGCTCATGCTGTGCAACTAAACTTGGTTTATGCTCGAGGACTTTATACGAAATCGTAGTGGCATATTACTATTAACAATCTTGTTTTATGTTCCAGTTGCCCCTGTATGTGTAGGGTCTCTGTGATAAAGTTTCAACACAACACAACATATTCTTAGGAGACTCAAACAATGGTTTAATGAGTTGATGAATACTCTGCATGCTTGAAAGAGCCTTTTAGTGATCATATAAAATCTCGGCCCTTTCCAATCCTATTTTCAGTCAAACACCTTTGAAAAGAAAAAAATAATGGAAAGTTTTACATGGTCAAAGTACTCAATGGGCAAAAATGCATGCATGTCATAATGTATGCATATAAACACTTAAACTAAGTGAAGGCATCACATGTTGGAGTGAAATGTGCAGAATTTCACACAGTAAATGCACTATGTTGTACGAGATTAATTGCACTGACTTACTTTCTGCAGTTTAGCTTTCATCACACACTGTGCTGTTTGGTTAGACTATTTTAAGACAGGCTTTTAAAAATATCTGCATTTCAGACCCAATATATTGTGGCTGGAAATGATCAAGCTGTCTTTTTCTCAATCAAACACTGCCATCTGGTGGTTGAACTGAAGTAACTTCTCTTTTATGCAGAACAAGGGACTTGAATAGCGCACATGAAGGCAAAGAAAGTATAAAGAATGAGGCCCACAGTTTGTTGCTCTTCAGGAAAAGGCCTTTAGATGGTGAATGTTGTACAGAAGAATCCACAAAATATATTTCACAGTAGCTCAGGGTGGCTGGTTCAAGCCCAACACCATCCAGTCAATACCAAGTGGAAACTGCTCAACAGTTCACCTCATGGGCACTGCTGAGGTGCTGCTGAACTGACTGTGTGGCAGCACCATCGCTATGACATCTCTCCAAACATTAATGCGTCCTGTGTGTATACCTGTACCTGTGTGGGCCTGTGAATATAAAATAAGCATAAAGTATAAAATGAGTATAAAGTATGCCTACTTCCTTCTTCTTTTAGTGGACCTGACCAAACTAATTTCTATTCTGGTGGGCAGAGGCTGGAACTTATTTCACTCTATAAACACTGTCTAGTCATGATCTCAATAAAGAAGTCTTGAAAAGGGTCTGTTATTGCGATGCTGCACATTTTCTGTTATAAGCTGACTTAAAGACACCATGTCATTATAATCATCATTATAATCAGTATAATATACATAATAATCATCATGTTACTACATCACATCTTCCTCATGTACATCACAGAATATCCATCCATCCATTTTTTGTAACCGCTTATCCTTATCAAGGGTCGTGTGGGGCTGGAGCCTGTCCTAGCTGACAGGGTACCTGTCAGGGTAGCCTAGACAAGTCGCTAGTTCATTGTAGTTTATGTCCCTTAAAATCCATGTCAATTCTGAGATTTCTTTTAAAAATACATGAAATAGGGTGGAAAATAGTTGCTGAAATCATGAAAAGACTTTGAACGATATGTTACTAAAATGTGGAGTTAGAGGTTAAAACAGTTTTTTCTTTTTTGGACGGTCCTAAAGGGTGACTTGGTGACATGCTGAGGCCACCCTGAGCCACCCCTGCACCCCTAGCAGAGAGATAGAGATTAATTCATCTTGCTCAAAGTGTTGCTCAAAGTTAGTCATGTAATTTTATGAACTCAACTGACACGTTTCAGTCGCTTCAAAATTGCTGCTTGACTGCTCCCACGAGTGGACGTGGCTTCAGCACATTCAGCGGATACGCCCCCACAGTCCTGGAGCTTTTACAAAATCTATACAAAATGAATTTTTTTAGATTATCAGGACTTATTTCTCATAATTGTGATGATGAGAATGCAATACATACACATATATTGACTGTTATACAGTATACTGTAGTTATTTATTAATGTGTGTTTGCTCTGTGGAAATGGTATTTCTGTCATGGTCCACTCCTGGTTTTCCTCCCAGAACATGGATGTGAACTGGGGCCAAGAGGCAAAGTCAGTGGGCAGTCCATGGAGACGAAAGGTGTGCTGGAAAACCAGTTCAGCCTCCTGTCACGTTGCCTCTGTCACTTGGGAGATAGAGGAGAGGGTGCGGGCTGCCACTGAGGACCAGCCTGGTCCTAGTTCCTGTCCCCCTGACCATTTGTTAGGTCCGGCTCACCTCCTCTCCGATGTGCGCCAGTGGGGGCATGCTTCCCGGCTCACCTGTCACTCTAGCATTCAGAGGACCCGAGACTTCCTGCAGCAGCGCTTCTGGTGGCCATCACTGGAGGAGGATGTTCGAGGCTATGTCAACGCCTGTCCTGTGTGCAACCAGAACAAGACCTCTCGTCATCCACCAGCCGGCTTCCTGCACCCATTGCCTGTTCTTCATCGCCCGTGGTCACACATCTCCCTGGACTTTGTAACTGGCCTACCTATGTCCAAGGGCCACACTGCCATCCTCACAGTTGTTGACCGTTTTAGCAACATGGTCCACTTCATTCCCATTTCCAAGCTTCCCTCTGCCCAAGAGACAGCTGAACTGGTTCTCCAGCACATCTTTCGTCTCCATGGACTGCACGCCGACTTGGTCTCTGAAGGGGGGGGGGGGGTCCCAATTCAAGTCTATGTTCTGGAAGGAAAACCAGGAGGGGACCATGACAATTTGTCTCTGTGCTGTAAGAATAAATAGTCTTCTTTGCCACATAGTTGTCATCATCCCTGCCTGAACTGAAATCATAAGAAATACAATTAGTTCATGAATCTTTGTCAGCTGTCCTTTGACAAAGTAATACAGTAAATGCCCTTTTCTCCATTTGCAGTCAGTTATCCTCATGTGGATGTGCGTGTAAAGATTTTTACTTGTATGTATTTAAGAACACCAAGACAATAAAATGCACATTAATCCTTACCTTTAATCCTTTTTTCAGTGTTGTTGTTTTAGGCTTATTAAAACGTCACGTCTAATCAACACTGATTAAAGTAAATTTGTATGCAAGTGGGAAACCTAATGAAATGCATAGTGTCAGAGAGTGACACACATTCACATTTCTCTATGGTACACATCAATTATTATATGTCATGCACAAAGCACTGATTTCTGTCATTACTATACTGTTAATAGTCACAAACAAAGAGGGAGCTCACATAAAAGTATTTTTGTATGGAGAGAAAGTAAAGGTCACTTTTTCATTAGGCCTTTTTTACAGAAGACATTCTGAGATGTCACAGTAGGAAAAGCACAGGGATAAATAATAACATGAGCTAAATTATATTTGCCTCAGTGTCAGGGTCCTGGCGTCGTTCATGCTGACTCACTGTCACGCTGTCATGGCTTACTGAAACACTTGAATAGAGCCGAGCCATCCTTTAATGTTATCAGTAAGACAACTGCAACTCAAACTCAACATGTGACTGAAGAGCTGTCTTCACTCACATAATAAATATTACTTCTATAACATCAGTCAGTCTCCTGAGAAGTTATTAATGTAGTAAATACACTTAATTGGTCTAAATTTATTTTGACACCCTTGATTATGAAGTTTGGAACCTGGTCTTTCCCTTATCGTACCACTAGGTGGGAGCATACCCACTCTTTTTGCCGGCAGGACGCCCGAACAGTAAAGTTCAATCAAACTGCAGCAAAGTGCGTCAAGCTAGCAGGAGACACTCACACCAGCTCAGATAAACTGGGCGGTTATGACTTCAAAAATAAAAGCTTAAATTGGTCATTTTGCATCTTCAGTGGATTATGACAATAAATGTGGAATAAATCGATGGCTAAAAATTATTGAATGTTGTATATTGAATGTGTTTCACTATCATTGTTAAAGAAAATGCTGTGGAAAACAGTCTAGTACACTTACAGGACTTACAGAAGCCTCCTGCTGGTTTTCCATCATGTCTTTAATTATACATATTCACCTGCTGTCCTCTGCATCGCAGGCTTAACATTCATGTATAAATATATATATATATACATACACAGTTATGCATAAATAAATAAAAACATAAACATGACATGACATAGACTTGATTATTATTATTTTAAATAAGGGAATAAATGACTTATTTAGTATGCTGTGGGGTTACTGTTTATCAGCTGGTCTAATTAATTGAATTTAATTTAAACTAAATCTTAATACCAACTGAGTGTAAGTGCCCACAGTATGTATTTTGTGTTCCCCATACAGTACGTGTGTGGAAAACAGCTCGTCAAGTAAAGTGGCTTTTATTTTGAAATGTAACCGGATATGGTGTGTTTTATTCCGTTTACCTTCACACCGGTCCGGGAAGCAGGCTGTCAATGCGGTCCTGTCTCCACTTTGCTCGCACCATCCAGACGGATAGCAATGTAAGAGTGCGGCTGCTGCTCTCTCCCGGACCCCCCGCGTCTCGGTATCCGCCGTCCGCCTCAGGATGGATCAGAGGATAACTGAACCGGACCACTTCAGCCCGGTTTCACTGTACGGGGAATTCACGCTCACTGGTAACCGAAAAGTCCGGTATGCCGTGAGCTTGACCGAGAGGGACCTCATCGTCCAGAGACTCACTTCAGCACCTGTCGGACGGAACAAGCTGGTGCTCAGCCTAAAGGACTGCGTCGGATGTCGGGCTTATCGGGGAGATGACAACGCGGACCCGGCAGCTTACTTGGCGGTGTACTTATACCCGCTCAAACGTCGGTGGATGAGTTCCGGGGTGTCGCGGCAGAGAGTGGAGCACTGCTTTCGTCTCGCGGCGCTCCAGGACCCGCGCGCTAACCTGGAGGAGGCGGAGAAGTGGGCTCGCGCTGTCCGAGAACGGTCTGCCCGGCAACAGAACAGAGATGGTGAGTGTCCCATAGCAACAGGAGGGAAAAGTTTAGTACCAGGACCACAAAACACAGGCACATACATGATATCGCTGTGTCTGGAGGCAAACTAGCTGTCACATACATGTACAAGTGCACGTCTACACGAGTGTTAGTGAAAACAGAGTGAAGAAATTAGTTGTCTCTATGTGTTGTAATAATTACGGTGGCAACTTAATCATGAAAAATGCACCATAAAAGCACAATAAATGAATGAAGGCTGGACTGCATCTTAATTCAGGGCCTCGGGATTAGGCATGCAAGTGCTATCTTAAAGCCTCTATCATTCCTATGTACACTGTGGTTTAGTGGTGCTTTACTACCAAACACATTTGCAACAATTCATTAAATCATCACAAAGTAGTTGAACTGAACTGGGTTGAACTAGTTTAGGTCTGGGGCCTTGGGGTGTCTTTAACATGGTAGGCTCAAGGGATGTTAACTGTGACTGTACTGCCCACTCTTAAATTATTACCAGAACTGATCTATTACAGCTCTTTTCATTCGTTATCTAGATTAATCAAATATATATATATTTAGTCTATAAAATGCCTGACACAAAAAAACACAATGGTTTCCAGGTTACTATCACGTATGAGAAAAAAAAGCAACCCATCCACACAAATAAAAAGCTGGAACTTAACATCATTAAACATTAACATCATTTGCACTTAAATGATGAAACAGTCATCAGTACTTCAGGATAGACAAGATTATCTAATGATCGACCTATAGCTTAATTGTTTCAACTCTGCAGTACCATTATCACTTTAGTGAAATGATCTACGTGACCATTGTCGGTGAGGATAGGCCCCTTGGCTTCTCCATTATGATTAACTAACTGAGTAACTAACTATATTTTGGAGAAACTAAACTATGTAAATACTGCAGCCGTTTTATCTGCTTAACAATACTTGCAATATACAATAGAGTGTAGTCTGTAAATGTGATAATAATTCTCCTATAAGAATAGAAGTGATATTGCAGGACACAAATATCTGACATGGGACGTGCTGTTTTTTTGGGAAGTACCAATCTTTGTCTTTGTCTGCTTTAGCCAAAAACTCTTTTATGGTTTATTCTCGTGTCAGTTTCTCATTAAGAATATTTTGCCCATCAGTTATTGAATTATTTAATAATATGCACTGATTATTTCCTTTACATTGTTGTTTTCTTTTTGCCACATCAACCATACCTTAGCCGAAGGCTTTGCTATCTTTAAAGTACTCCTTAAATAAAATAAGAGGACTGGTTTGGTGCAGAGTCACATTTCAGTAACTCCAGAATTCAAACAAGGATTACCTTTGACATACTCCTTATATGAATAAAACAATAGGGCTGGTGTGGTACTGTATACAGAGTCACATTTCAGTAACTCCAGTCCGCAAACAAACCATTTGAAAGGAAAAGACACCTGAGAAACAGGAGACAATATTACTGCTATTGAGTTCATGTAATGCCAAGAGGTATAATTACTCCAGTGGGAAACTGAGTGTCCTAGAATTGGAGATTTATAAAGATAAGTTTTCTCATTATTTGTCCTCTGTACCAAGCTGACCTGACTCTATTATAAAAACCAAACCAAAACAGAAACGATTGTTTGCCTCACAGAAATGTTTTTTTTTCCTCAGACAAAATATCCTGAAATTTTATACTGCTTATGTCAAGAGGGAACAGCAGTCTTTTAGTGACTCAAGATAGAATTGTTGGCTTTGAAACATATTGTGATTGTCTGGAGTTTAACCCGAGAGTCATGGAGACAGTGACCTAACAAGTTTTCTACCTTTGGGACAAGGAACCAAACACACAGCCGTGTCTCCATGGCTTCACCTGCTCTGTAGTCATATAATGCACCTTTATCTCCACCCAGACTTTAAAAGGTCTGCTGTAACTGGAGCTGTTTTTGCAGAAACATTTTTTTTTCTTGCTTGCAATAATTTAGCCCCCCTCCCCCCCCCTTGTTGTTGTTGTTGTTGTTACTGAAGTAACACTTGTCAGCTGAAACTGACAGATTTTATCAGCTGTTGCTAGCTGGTTGAACGCTCTAGCTGACTTATTAATGTTTCCAGCTGACTTGTATTGTCAAACAATATATTTTATTTATGCAAGAGACATGGCTTTGAGAGTGAAGACTAAATGATGATTTTGCCAAACCAAACATGAAGCGCATTTTTGGTGTTTTTTCAAGCAAACCAAAACCGTGTGCTGGATCCAGACCCTGAAATATGACAATGTGCTGCTCTTTCTTAAATATCTTTGATGTTGGACAAAGAAGAAAACTGAAGACGTCACCTTGAACTCTGGGAACTTACGCTGGGTATTTTCACCATTTTCTGATAAATTGAGCAAAGTAATTGACTAATAGAAAATCTGTGTGTGCCATATTTTCATATTTTGGCACTTTAGACATCCTTGATCAAGGTTTATTTTTATTTATTTATTGTATCCATAGTCAAACATCTGCATTTCTTAGCATTCTTGTGGTCAGCAGCTTTCATTTACGCTGCATAGGTCTTTATTATCTCTGGAATGTAGCGACAGGATTCCTGTCTAAAAAGCAGTCTACAGAAAGTTACTCATTATGCCAGAGGCCTTGTGAACCACTCTAAATCATGTCCAGGAGCTCTGCATCCAAACCATTAGTCTAATTTAGGTCAACACTGCCTGTCTGACCTCTCCATCAATAACTGATGCATGTCATGGCTTGACTTCCAGTGTTCTTACAAAATTATACTGAAACCCTCTATTTTGTGCAGATCCATTTACCTTTGGGGTCTACGAGGTAGACATCTGATGAAAATGTAATGTGACCACATCTAGTTCTGAAGGAGAGTTTTCAGTCTTGGGTAATATGTTCTATGCACATTCGATAAAGATTTATCACCCAAAAGGCCAACTCTCATCTTCAGCTCCATGTTTCCATGAATGTTTGGTCATCTTGTGTAGATAATGTTCACATGCAAACAGGTGCTGGACATGTTTGCACATGCTCAGGTTGCCTCTCTGCTCTAATTGGAGACACTGCAAAGGGACTGACTCCACTTTCATGGCAGGAGCATGAAAGTGGAGTCAGTCAATGGTATCAATAATCGTTTGCATAACAATGATCCAAGCATCCGTTAAAACAGTGACACAGCAAGATCTCAGCTGCTGCTGTTTTTGGTGTCTAATAACATCAGTGCATAGCAAGTGATTTTATAGCAATGTTGCAATTATTTGTCAAAGATAGTCTCAATTTGTATTCCGAGTTCGATTAACCAGTCTGAACATGGGTTTCTAGTTTGTTTTTATTAGTCGTTGGCTTAAATCCAACTTTTAAAGCAGCAATTTGTAATATCTGCCCACATGCTGCAAAAAAAAATAAAAATAAATAAGGGGCAGCATGTCACACAGATCAAAATTGTTTACACCAAAAATGTATTGCAAACTTTCCAAACTTGTAACAGCAATGCCAAGTGGTCACATAATGGCCGTTGGGTTATTTGTGCTTATACACCCACTTTCTAATGTTACATTGGTATGAACCTAAAATAAAAAATAAACACGGAGCTCTCCTCTCCCCCACGGATAAGAGTCACCAGCTAAGAGCAGAATCCAACGGTACTCTCTCCTGCTCCGGCTCTCCAGCTCTGCCCCTGCTGTCTCTTCCTTCCTGGCCTGCTGCTGCTGTCTGTCTGTCGGCTAGCAGCAGCTCTGTCCTTCCACTCTGCCTGGTTCTCTACTTCCTTTTTCCTCATATTTAACTGAAGGCAGACGCCACACACAGTGAGTCACTATCGCCGTTTCAGCACAACATTATAGCTGTTACCTCTTCCCATTCTGTTGTTAATTTTTTGAATGTTTAAACATTCTTGTCTAAATCTTAAATATTGCGCCACAAAACGTGAGGCGACATGAGAGGACACGTGCATCAATCTTTGTTGACACTAGTTCTTCTGCCTTTAAATTTCATCTCTGCTCAGACAATTACGATCGACAGTTCAGATGCATTGCCAAGTATTTCCTAAATACTATTGATCCCATGCTGTCAATAACTGGCAGCAGGGAGGGAGGTTACTACTATTGATGAAATCAATCACTGTAGGTCGTCATTCGGCTTGAGCACTTGGCGGCTACTGTCCACTGACAGTGAATTACAACTCATTGGCAACTAATGTGAATTAATCCATTAGGGTTACCCAGAATACATCTGGCCAATCACAAAACACAGGCACTCAGCAGATACAGGGTCTCTGGCATTGTGGTCCAACATTTTTTAATTTGGGTTGAACACCATGCGTTGCCCTCATAATATTAGATTCAGTATATTACCATGCTGATGTGCAACCACAGGTGAATTCAGTATCAGTATGATGAGCATTAAAATAACTGCATATTTAAATATCCTGGTCATCATTTAAAATGATGCAATAACTCAAAGCTTAGACACTTAAGGAAAAACTATAGATAAGGGGGAGTTTATCATCACAGGGGTCATGACTTGCACTAATGCATTATGACTGAGGAAGGCTGTTAGTAAGGTGTGAAACCATGGAAACGGCAGTGATAGAAAGCCAGATGAGAAGCACCTTATTCAACATTCTCAGGGGGGCCGGCGTTGCTCCTTTTAGCATCAAAATCCAGGCCTCTCTCAGCCAGTCAATGCTGTTACTGTTAACAGCCGGGACAATTATGCTGTATCAGACTAGACTGGAGCACATGCAAGCAAAACTAGGAGGTCTGTGTTAAATTGTGTGATGCCTTTTTAAAGGTCCAGTTTTTAAGATTTAGATGGATCTATTGGAAAATATGTCAGAAATCATTTCATTGCAGTCACCTGAAAATCAGAATTGTTGTGTTTTTGTTACCTTAGAATGAGCATTTTATATCTACAGTGAGTCCTCTACCACAGAGGCTACCATGTTGAACCACCAGTTCATGCACTAGATGCCCAGATGCACAGATATGTCCTTTTGCATTTTTCACGTGTTTCGTGGCCACCATTGTTGTTTCTCCTTCTCGCTTGGAAGGTGAGAGTGAGGCAAGGAGCTGTTAGCTAGAGCCCACAGAAGATGGTGTATGGCAGAAATTCAACATGCTTGTCAAAACACAGCAACGACTGTCCTGCCATGCATGTTAAGACATGTTGGGTCTTAACAGTTTTAGTACCTGAAATTGTGGTCGTAAAGCCTTTAGGGCACAGAGTGACTTTTGAGAAATTCCAGATTTAGAAAATGTTCTGCATCCATCAACTCCATACTCCTCGTGTTTTGTTTTGTATCTTGTGACATGGTTTTGTTTTCAATTTCTTATCGAGAAAATCAATATGCAGCTATTATGATGAAAAAGAATTGTTTCAGTAATTGTCTTGCAAAAATGCTCAAACATAATTTGATTTTTGAATTGTTTTATGCCTTTTTGTTCAGGCTGTCGCTCAGGAGGTAGAGCGGGTCGTCCACTAATCGTCCCGATACTGTGCCATCAGTGTATGAAAGGATAGCTTCTAAAAATTGATGAGCCAGACAATGCCACCAGTGTGTGAATGTGTGAAAAGCGCTTTGAGTGGTCGGAAGCAATGAGTATATGAATGAGTATAAAGAATGGGCAGAGCTTGAGTGTCATCATCCATAGGTTTCCGAAGCGCTGTTTTGAAGATGGATGCCACCATGTTGGGTTAATTTTTCGAATAAGCCATCTGTAATGGCACTTACCTGTCAATCAAGCGGCAACGCTGTTATACGTAATTTTAAGCATTAATATAATTTGGAACGGGTGAATTTTAAAAAAATTTCAAGGCTGTAACCATCTTTATTTCTGCTGTGAAGTTGGACATTTTAATGGTGATTGACTCACTTCTGCAGTCTGCCTCAAGTGGCCGCTCGAGGAATTACACTTTTTAGTACTTCCACATTGGCTTCATTTCCCAGCATCGGAGGTTGCTGCTTCGTCAGAAAACTAGAAAGGCGCTAGTACAGTCCAGTTACCATTATCAGTTTGTGTTACTGAGTTACTGAGTCTATAACAAACATTGGAATAAAATGACTGATATTCATATTGTAATACAGTACATGTGTTGCTGCTTAGGCTCTGTGTGGGTGTGTGAAACATGAGTTGTGCGGTGAGTGCACAACAGACACAAGAGGAGCTTAGTGTCCATTCACATTTAAAAAATGGGAAACTAATAAAGTATGCGGCTATTATCATTGAAGGTCACAAGACTGTTGAAACTTCCTGATTTTCTTAAAATGAAACTATTTTATCCTTGCTCATACAGGAGTAAAAAAAAAAAAAGACTTGATCAGCGCAGTGTGCTTTTCTTTGGGATATCAGAGGTAATGTGTGTGTGCCTCTCTGAGGACTCCTCCTCATTGGATATACACTGTAGTAGAGTTTGACGTGCTCTCGAGACCTCTGATTCAGCCTCTCTGGAGCTTTCTTCAGCTCTCGGGGCTCACAACAGCGTCCTGCCCAATCTTTCTCTCACCATGAGCACAGAAGTACATCAGAGATATTTAGCAAAATACACTCCAGCCTAAACCCCATCAAACGTTGCTTCTGTTGTTGCTGCAGGATATCTACATCTCAGCCTGGAGGATAACTTTCTGTACATTATACCGCCAAGCATAAAAAGCATTCGGTGCTCACCCAGTTTACTATTCTCAGAAATGGCCTCTCAAGACATTCTGTGATACGCCGACAACAACAACAACCACTAATTGACCATTCATCTTACAGAGCAGCTGGTTCACCTCAGAGAAAGTCTGTCTGTGCCTGGTAAAAGAACATGTGGTTGTGGGTTTTTTTATGGTGGGAAGTCCATTTCCTCCATACGCCGGCACATTTTATATGCATTTAGCTGTTTTTTAACAGTTTGCTGTAAACTCGCGTTTTGCCTTATATTTCTGATTTAAAATGGACTAATACTAAGACTAATACCTGGAAGTGAGCGTCCAGTCGAACATGCACTACATGTAGCGCCAACTGAGGTGACAGTAATTAATTGATGAAGTTCCAGTTTGCATTAAAAGAAAACATAAACTCTAAACCAGTGGCATTACAACTGAGTGACTTTAGAAAAGTTTGTTTTCATGCAGCAACCTAACCTCCCCTCCCTAATCTGACCCTGCAGCCTAAAATACCCATTTGGGACACACATCATTCCACAAAGGGACAGACGGTGGTTTCATCCTCTCTCTCTGCTGTCCTGACCTTTCTCTCTGTCTCACAGTATATGTATCTCTTTATTATTTAACAGTGCGGGGGACACACTGCAGTCAAGTGGTTGACGGACAGCTCGGGATGATTTTAATAAAAACCTCAATGTCATAAACTCCCTGCCTTTCCTAATATAGATCTCCAGCAAGCTAACCACTGCCACCTCCTCCTCTCCTCCACCTCCCCCTCCGTCTCCTCCTCCTCCTCCTCCTCCTCCTCCTCCTCCTCCTACTTCCACACCCATTGTGGTTCTGGCTCAGCAGAAATCTGCTACGTGCCTGAGCAGCTTCCACGCTTTGATTTACAGACAGCATTGTGGACAAGAGTTATCACCTCGCTGTGCCTAAATGTTACTGCAGTTTGGCCGAGTGAGGCGAGTAAGGTTTCTTTAAAGGGGCAGCCTGTGATAAACAAAACGGGTGGACCCATAACCAAACATTAAAATAGAGGAGTTGATTGGCGGGTGTTCTAATGAATGTTTTAATGATTTCTGATGTGTGGGATTTTCACATGAGTTATGTTAGTAAAACATGGCCACATTTATTTAGGATCAGATGAGGAACACAGAAAATCAAACCAAATCCTCAATTATTATTATTTCAATTATTTCAATTATTATTTTCAGACCCTAATATCCTGACATTGTTAATCATTATGGTGTGATAGAAAGGAAGAGATGGTGCAACGGGTGTAGCACCTTTTATGCAGTAGATTTTATTACCTTTCATCATCAAACTTAAAGACTTTGCATCTCTTTTTTTGACATTATGACCATGAGAGTGGATGGTTGTCTCTGTGTCCTGCGATAAGCTGGCGACTTGCCCCACTGTGACCCTGTTGAGGATAAGCGGTTACGGATGGATGGATGGGTGGATGGATGGATGGATGGATGGATGGATGGATGGATGGATGGATGGATGGATGGATGGATGGATGGATGGATGGATGGATGGATGGATGGATGGATGGATGGATGGATGGATGGATGGATGGATGGATGGATGGATGGATGGATGGATGGATGGATGGATGGATGGATGGATGGATGGATGGATGGATGGATGGATGGATGGATGGATGGATGGATGGATGGATGGATGGATGGATGGATGGATGGATGGATGGATGGATGGATGGATGGATGGATGGATGGATGGATGGATGGATGGATGGATGGATGGATGGATGGATGGATGGATGGATGGATGGATGGATGGATGGATGGATGGATGGATGGATGGATGGATGGATGGATGGATGGATGGATGGATGGATGGATGGATGGATGGATGGATGGATGGATGGATGGATGGATGGATGGATGGATGGATGGATGGATGGATGGATGGATGGATGGATGGATGGATGGATGGATGGATGGATGGATGGACGGACGGATGGATGTGGGCACATGTAACAAACTAGCATCACCCAAACACAAGACAATATACGGTCACACAGTATAGTGACACATGTTGCGGCCCACGTTGACCTGCAGTTAGGTCCAGATCCAAACCTTGAAGCTACAAATAAAGCACCTTACCATGAATGATGGTATGAATGGTGACCTTTGGGTATGAGAACCGGACCTCTAATCATGATGGATAGACCCTCAGCTGACCTTGGACAAAGCTAACATTTAGTAGATTGTGATTGGACATATCTATCATATTACAGGAGGCAGACAGAGTATAAATGCCAGGTCAAATACATGTTAATCCATTAATTCCTTAATGTGGAAACAGGATTCCGTCCTAATGGGCATTTGTCAAGACACAGTGCCCACATCATGAGTGAGAAGGAAACAGAAACACACGAGCAGTCTTCTGTAGGAGACCAATCTGTCGGTGGATACAAGGTTTGTTTGAAAAAGTACATCAATTTATCACAAAGTTACAACTGATAGAAGGTCTGCACAGAGCGTAAATGATACTGAAAAGATACTACAGACAAAACCCACTCCAGCCACAGCCTGTTGTACCTGCTGCCAAACCGCCAGACTACAGAGCTGCTTCTTTCACATTCATCCTCTGCGCCTCTGCAATAATAGTATTAGTAAGTTATGTAATTTTTACTACAGCTTGTATTTCATTGCACAGCCCTGCGTTGTAGAATGATAAATAACCTTGTACCTTGAATGCGGAGCAATATCATGTGCCAGGCTGGGCACATGCCAGAGTTCACACCATGTGTACACACAAGTGCCACTTGTGCTTGTATGCGATATAACAATCAGTATCCTTGTTGATTCACAAGAGTAAAATAAATACTAATCTGTGTTGATATGAGCCAAATATCAATCTGTGGAGTGTTTTCTTTGTGGGATCTGTGAATGGCACATGTTCTTTGTTGACATTTTATACTAACATGAATCAGCACGTTTCAATGCCGCTATAAAAGCTATGTCGGCAGACTGGGAGGAACAGGAATACCTCCCATTATTCCAAGCTGGGAGTGTTCAGCCAAGATTGTGCAAGCCTTATTGTCACACTGTTGAAATTATGTAGTTTATTGTACTACGCTGTTTGTTAAAGGTGCATTATGTAAACAAATTTCCATTGTATTCTACATTTAGGTGTAATTACCAGTGATGGTAGAGGTGCAGTTCGCTGCCATGTTGTGTCAAGCGACTCTTCTCTCGTTCATTTCATTAATAGAGAGAGCGTGCAGATGATTGTTCTGACTTGGCCGGTTGTAATTATGCTCTGAGGGATTTGATGTGAACACGGAATAAATGACACGCACAGAAAACAAAACATGTTCCTTTACATCCCCCAATGACACGTCTGGTCCCATCTGAGTTGTACATTTATGCCAGCTAAGCGGCGGTGTGGTGTGCTGAGCCTGGTGCTGTTTTACCAAAACTGCTGCTTCATTCCTCAATCACAGGCGGTTTATGCTTCATCATGCTTCACTGCTGATTTTAAGGAAGTGTACGTGAGACACCAGCATGACTGACTGACGTGTGCGACGGGCATCGCAATGAGTCAGCGTGAGTCGTTGAGCAATGACGAGGTTTTCGCGACCAAGTAAGGTCACGGACAGTTCACAGTGAGGATGCAACGTGCTGAATAACGTTTTCGTTTCACCCACATCCCATTTCACGTGAAACGTCTGGACAAGTAGAAATATTGTGCAATTTTCTATCTCGAACAGTCTTAATGCGAACAAGTAAAGACCTTCATCTCTGTGTCTGGTTAATAGAAGCTGACATCCTTCTGAGTGTACTGCAGAGTTGTCAAACAAAGTTAAGAAAGTTGTCTATTCTCAGACTCTATATGCACCCAGATAGCTATTATAGGGAACCTTGCCGGAAAACGTGTTTTTTCCGGCTCCTGGGTTTTTCCCTTTCATTTAGGCTGCCATTTCCTATGGTGAATACCTCAGTAGTGATTATTCCATTAAGATCTGGGACAGTTCCCATGCTCTCGGTTTGAGGGGCGCAGATGAGACGTCTGTAATCACAGAAACAAGTGAACGCGGTCGAGATGCAGAGCAGAGCTTTGTTGTTTTGTTCCATCTTTTTCATCTCGGCTGCTGTTTGATGATTCAGTTAGGTTGCTTCAGTAAGTGTCATTCATTTTTATCACTTCATCCCAGACGGTAATTGACTGTTTCTCTGCACTTGTTTAGTCTAGGTGATTACACTGTGCCTGTCTAAGCGCTGTCATCATGGTTTGTCATCATTTTTGGCTCATTTACAAACTGATAATGTAAGCGACCCTTGTGACCACACGATTGGACAAAAAAAAAGTGACTTTATATCATCAGTAGCAACATATCATCACTTGACAATCAAGACTACACCCTCCCTATATAAACAAACCAGACACATATTACATAAACTGCCGATCCTCAATGAAGAATAATAACCTTCGTTTTCATTAAAAGTCCGCTGCAGGATGTCCAGCATGGCGGATATTTTAGATTGCAGAGGGTTGTTTGGTATATTTTGTATGTTTTTCTGTGCTTTGGTAGATGTATGTCATACGTTGGCACTGTGCCATGATGTGGCTGAAGCCGAGCTAATGATAGAGGAGGAAACCCAGAGCGTGGACAGACAGAGACGAGTAGATAGATAGTGCCCTCTGGAATGTTTTGAGAAGGGGAGGGGTGGCACACAGGAAGTGGCATGGGGTTGGATTTAGCCAACAAGGTCTGCGTGGGTGTTAGGGCACACGGACGGCAAGGTCAGGGCCTTCAGTGCCCAGCTGTCGTGCCAGCGGATTCATGAGGGCGCTTGGCTTTTGCTCAGGAGTGCAGTCGTTATGAGACTCCGTAGAAATATTCATCCTACAGAGAAAATGGCTGCGCCTTTAAAAACCTGTTTAAATCATACAAGAAATGTAAATTAGTTGTTTTGCAGTTTTAAACAAAAACGTACAAATCCAGTTCAGTGAGCTGGGATAGACTCCAGCTCCCCCATGACCCTAATGAGGATGAGTGGTCACAGAAAATCGATGGATGGTTTTATTTCTGGAGACAAAACATTTTTTTTTTGTGCATTTCACTTTAACATATAGTACAATTTAATTTTTACTTAGCAGCAACGTTCTTGCACACCAGGAAGTCTTATCACCAGATACATCGGATCAAAAAACAAAACAAAAGCACCCACTATTATTCACTTGTACCCCCATTAATAACGACGTTTCAGTCATCAGACCTTTAATCAGTAAAAATCAGTTTTGTCTGGGGACCAAAATGTCTAGACAAATATACAAACTGGCAGCATGTATTTTAGTTTTTATAGTCACAGACACACTTGATCGTACTTGTGTTTTTACTGGATGCTGGACAACATGATCAACCCTCCCAGTGCATGCTGGGATAGTGTGCAGACTCCCTATCACTAGGAATATGCAGTCATAGATTTTCCTGAATGAACTGATTGAGATCTTTTATGATGTTATTTCGGGAATCACAGAAAATCTGTTGTAACTGCAGTGATTCACATGTGGCCGATGGTTGCGTCATTACAGTTGAACAGCACCACAAACTACACCCTCCAAAGTGACTACATGGCTGAATCAACACCTCTCAAACTGAACATTATGACCTTCATGAAAGGAGGTTTTCATTGCACGACTACACAGACGGCATTATTTTGAGCTTGATGTGTAATAAACTGGTAGCCGGTCCTGTTGTAAGGATTATCGG
Source organism: Protonibea diacanthus (assembly GCA_028641955.1). Taxonomy (NCBI): domain Eukaryota; kingdom Metazoa; phylum Chordata; class Actinopteri; family Sciaenidae; genus Protonibea; species Protonibea diacanthus. The sequence continues at coordinate 17,558,903 of CM053977.1, read as the reverse complement.
AGAACAAAAAGCCTGATAAGTCCATTTAAACTCCAGCAGCACAGATGAACAAAAAAACTGGTTGAGGTGCGTTAACGTATGAGCATATTTCTGACCTGTTTCGCTGCATTCCTGTAGTAACACTGTGTGACTTAAGAACAAACCCTGTCAATTTAGAACCAGGTTTTGAGCCAGTTAGATGTCCTGGAGCAATGACACTTAAGTTGTCCCCGCCCACCCTTACTCATTTATCAGCTGTCAGTCATGTTTGAATGGTTCTCCTCCCTTCAGGCTGACAGTGTTTTTGATCTTTAAAAAAAAAAAAAGGAAAATGCAATACCGAGCGAGATCTCACTGCAGGAATGTCACCGTAGGCTTTTTGCCTATTAGACCGCTTCACTGAAATGGTATGTTTCATGTGTGTGTGTGACATATTTACAAAAATATATTTTTGGGGTGAGGGGGGGAAAAGACAGAAGATCTATTAAGTAACTTGCTCCAAAACATGCAGGGAGAGGAAGGGTAAAAAAATAGAAACATTTCTCACAGTTTTACCATCGCAGTCTGATGTCCATCACATCTACATTTCTATTCAGTTATCCCCGTCTCTCATTGCAAATATCCAATGATTGATATTTGGGCAAACCACGGTCTTATGCAGTACTTAATTATCAATCCTCTTCAGATGCGTTGAGATGCAGTCAGACCAGCTCCTTCCAGCTCCTCCCTCCTTCAGCCCCATGCTGTGCCTCTAAGAGATCTTCAGTGTTTTAAAGGATTGGGGATCTCTGTAATGTATGGTCTGTGTAAACCCTCTGAAATCTGTGTGATCCCCCAGGATATTTGCATAAACCATGTAGTAAAATTTGCCAAAGGGGCTGCTATGTCTGAACTTGTCCATTTTTCAGATGGAAGTACCGTAGGTAACTACAGACCTCCACAAATCTCCTGTCAATGCTATGCACAGTGGGTTTTTTTGGAGTTTCAAAATATATGCAGTACTATAGACATTAGATTAAACTTCGGCTAGGTTATTGCAACAGTATATATGATATACTGTAGGGGCTTTGTCACCGCCCCCTCTCCCCTTGTCTGTCTTCACTCGCTCTCAAATACTGTAGCAAATAGGCAAAAAGCCAAGCAAAGAATACAAAAATACTGTTTTCATGAAAGATTTACAGGCTGAAGTTGCACACAAACAACTGTGGGAGGACAAATATATGGAAATATGTCAAGGCGTGCAAATATCAGCTAATAATTTATCCATATTATCACAGGAGCTAACGTATATATCTATAAAATAAATATAGGAGATAAAATATCATTGTCCTGTCTCGTTCTGTGGTGGCTCCACAGAAGGAAAGGATAGTTTATCGAGGTAAAAAGAATAAAAAGAATAAACATAGTCAGACTTTTGCTGGAGAAACTTCATTTCTTGACCTTTTTAAAAGTTTAAATGTTACAGTTTTACAGAGTTTCTTCAGGAGGGCACACGTATGACAAAGACTAAAGACAGTGAAAGTACGGCTTTCACAGCAGCGCAGCGAGATGAAAGGGAAAAAGGATTACTTGTCATTGTGCGTTTTTGTATCTCAGCTATTGTTGGACTGTGGACCATGAGAAAAAAGAAAGTGTGCTCTCTAAACAGTTCATTTTTCATCAGAGTCCATTTACCGTGCTGTCATTGCAAATGTTCTGGAAAAAAACAAACAGTGTCATATAATAGCACATCCTTGACTTGAAAATGTGATTTCGGGTTGTGGAGAAGTGACCGTATTACTGACCAGTTGCATTTAAATTTGGGTTTCACAGTCATTAGGCGGTGCAGTGACTGTAACTGTGACTTACAAATATACGACATGTAGGATGTGATGATACCGCGAGGTGTAATAGTCATATTTATTCATAGTTATATTTTCATATCCGCCTCTTCACCTCTCAAAATGTATTGTTATGCCAAGATATTAGTACGTACGCACTTTAAGACAGCGGTGAGTGCAAGGTTTCTTTTGTTGTAAAAAATCTGTCAGCAGAAGTTTCAAAATCAGAACCAACTTGTTTCTACTGGCAGATTAAGACCTACTCTAAATTTTTACAGTTATTAAGATGATTATTGTCCTTCTCTCTTTTTCGTTGCAGTCATACATCATGTGTCTTGTCTCTCTCTCTCTCTCTCGTTCTGTAGAGGTGTCGAAGAACAAGTTGTCTCGTCCGTGCCGCATGATGCTGCTGGTGAACCCACAAAGCGGGAAGGGACAGGCGCTCACTCTCTACAACAACCACATCCAACGAATGCTCAGCGAGGCGGGAATCCAACACACTCTGGTTATCACGGGTGAGTTTGAAGCAGAAGTACGTGCGAGTCCATGCAGAACAAAAAGAATTAAAGGTTTTATGTCTGTAAAAGCTTTAAGTTTGCTCACATCCATTCATGGAAGCTAGTCTAATGTCCTGCTTATTTGTTTTCTGTTTCACCCGCATTTGCATCTGATGCAAATAGATCCAACCAAGGAAGCTAAATTAAAAAGAAGCCGTCTTCTTCCTCAGTAGTTCTTAGTTTTTTTTTTTGTTTGTTTTTCTACAAACCCATCTTTTCCCTCTGTGGATGATCATACTAACAGACACACACACAATAACACAATAATAACAACACTAACACCTCCCTTCATGACCCTGCTTCTCTCTATCCCAGTATCCCTCCTCTAGTTTAAATCCTGTCACCATCATTACGCTGATCAAATGCCTCTGACCCATATGCATTCAGAGCAGTTATGTAATAAATATATGTACACACAGCGAGATACACATATGGATAAAAACACATCCATGATAAACACAGATATGTGCACAAAATCCTCTCTTGCCATGGCTTGATTTGATATAATATCTCATATTGATGTCTTTATTATACATCGCAGTATTAGGAACGCTCACGCGTCCCACACTGTATCCGGACGGATCGTTTCAGTTGTTCTGTAATGTTCCCTCCTTGTCTCTTATTTTCAATTCCACCCTCTGCCTGGGTTTGTTCATAAATCAGTGCGGTGTCAGACAAGAGACAAAAACGTGTCTTTAGTCGCAGTATGAGGTGAACAGACGAAGAAAAGAGGGCGAGAGAGAGACAGAACCACAGAGACACATGAGAAATCATTTACTGGTGCTGAAAAGGTTGAAAAGTGAGCTTTTTGTGATTTTCGAGAGGTACAGTACTGTTTGATCCTGGAGAATGCATAAGTATAGATTAAATCTCCAGATCGACATCTACATGAAATTTTGAATTCCACAATGAAAGACAATCTGTTTGACAGAGAGAAAAAATAAAACATTCATCATCAGCAACAATCAATGCCTCGGCAGTAGAGTATTCAAATTTTCATATTTTTCATTTCGTCCTCTGTGTGTGTGTGACTTTTGCGTGGCATTGTCAGGTCACAGCTCTCAGTTTGATCTTACCTTATTGAGGTCACATAACTTGACAATGACAACAAAGTGAAAGAAGCTACATCTTAAATCTTCTTAAGAAAGGGCGGATAAGTTGTACCTAATGACTAGTTAATAAATCATTTTCTAATGCTTTATAAGTCAGTTAAGGTCTAATCTAAATTAAATCTAATAGATCTAGATTAAATAATTTAGTCCAATTTAGTTGTAAACACATTGTTGTAAAGGTGGTAAATGGTTATGACACAGCACAAAGGTCTCCCAGATTTCCTTTAAATAGAATGTAATTATATATATTATATGTAATTATATATATATATATATATATATATATATATATATATATATATATATTCTCTCTCAGAGACACAATTTGAGCCATGTTTTTTGGTGACTGATTCAGTGGAGGTTCTTTGCAGCTGTTGCCGTTTGGTTTCATGGTTAAACCTCAAACTGTACACTCAGTTCCTCTCTTTATTTTTCTGTGCTGAGTGTTCTCACAGGTGTTTGCACTATAACCATAGACTGTCTAACAACTTTTTGAGCCGCCCCGGAGCTGCTTTCCACCATGATTTTGTTTTACTCTCTCTTCAGCGCTGCGTTGTGAAGCAACTCCTCGGAAAGTGAAAGTGACAAGTTCCCTCTGAAGTGTAAAAATGTTTTCCATTCATTATGGGACTGTGGCAGGACAAATTACACTGTAGCTGGCCACCACAGTCTAGGTAATTCTTGGGAAACGCTGATTTACTAATGCTTTATAGATCAATTATAAGCCAAAAACGATAACTTTTAAGTTCCCAGGTTATAAAAATCTCTTGGGTGGTGTTTATTGTCCTCTAGCTGCTTATTTCTGTCCTTCTTTTTTAGACCCATATAATGGATCATTATGCCACTTCTGGGAAAATACTGTGAACCATGTCGTATCATCTAGATCAGAGTTATAGGCGGGCACTATTCTGATCATTACTATAGTAACTGAGGTCAGAGGAAAGGACTGTCAGAAACCTCTACAGAGTCAGAAAACCACTAAGGGTAAACATATTTACTTGTTTGTGCACTGTCAACCAACTGACAAATACCAAAGTACATACAAAAGTATGACCATAGCCCAAATGTTGACTGAGACAAAACCTAAGTACATCATCAATAATAAGTGTTGAGGAGGTCTTCAGATGCTGTTAACCCTTTACCTAAATTTAACTCCTGAAGCTGTGTGGGGGGATACCCACATGAAGCATGCCAAAGAAAAACACAAAATGTTTCCTAAACATCAGGGAGTTTGAGAGTATGTCACTGAGGTCACATGACTCATGAAGAGAGCGTTCTTCAAAAACTAAGAGAGTAACATCTTGTGTCATTTTCAGAAAGCCAACATGCAAAGTGTTCCTTGATTTAAATAAAGATAATTGAAACCTTGACAATACAGTTGCATCTTTCATTTGCTCTGTCTGTCTGGCCATTTTGCGTCCTTAAAGCAGAATGTGAATTGATCCTTTTCAAAGCGCTGCCCCTTTGTTACCGTAATTCAGTCTTAACCACTATAGGATGTACCAGGATCCTAAAAATACACAGGTAAATACACAGTAAATCTACTCCGTTATATTCAGAACACAAAGTTTATGTTACGTTTAAGCCTTATTGTTAGTGTTTTTAACAAATCACATTTGAACATGACATGACGGGTTTTTGAACACATTTCAGGTAAGCTTGAGTAAACACAGGAAAGAGAAGAAGAGAGTTGCTAACGTTAAACTCTGATACTGGTGGTACACTGGCTCCTACACAGTGGATGTGGAAGTCTTTTACTAACATAACCCGTAATGGCACATAATAGCATGCTAACTTATGAGGTAATGCCAAATTACTACTGTAAAAGATACGCTAGTTAGTCAGAATGACTGCTAACATTAGCATCTTACTTAAACAGTTGAGGAAGGTGATTAAAAAAAATCATCTGACTGTAACTCTTTTCCTGAGCTGTGATGTTTTAGGCAGTTGCTGGGACACACCCAATTTGAGTCGCACATTACCAAAGAAAAATGTGTTTTATAACAATATGTTTGGCCTCAAAACTGGCTAAACAGCATATTCTATCTGTTCTGTCTGTCTCTCTCGTATCTTTGGGATCTGCGCCCGACGTATGGTTGGAAATCGTTTGTATGCGAATGAGAGCAAAAGCAGACCGACTCATTATTGGATTCTTGGTTGTGTGGCAGCTGTGGGCACTGCCAGGGGTGGAGGACAGATGAAGGATGACTGCACTGCTGTTGGGTCCCGATGCAGAAAGAGAGAGAGAGAAATTCTGTTTGTCTGAGTGTGGTTTTTTTTTTTTTTTTTTTTGCATTTGTCAGTGAGTTTCTGCTCCTAGGCAGTCTCCCTCCCTGTTCAGGCACCCTAAGATGTCTGTCAGACAGTATTAATTAAACGACAGAAACACGATCGTCTCTGCCTTGGATGCAAATTGTAAATATTTTCCAGTAGAGACAGATATCCCCTCCAGCCTCTCTGTGCTGCTCTTTTTTATCTTTCAGTGTTTGTTCTCCTTTTTCCATTTGCTCTTTTAAATATGGATTATTTAACATGGCACATCCTGTGAGTTGTTTGAGCTCCTTTCTGTGTCATGGCCCATGTGAGACAATTATTATATGAACTGTAGTAGAGAGGGCAAAGAGAGGACAGGGATCTTGGGATCCTACAAAATAAAGGAAAGCTAACTAATTATCAGTTTTTGCTGGTTTGTGATGCCTTAAGGTGACCTTCACACATTAGAATCAGTTTACTCATCACACTGTCTTCATGATGATGAATGCCCACAGCTGTGGAAGTTGAAAGATGTGAGCATTCAACAGGGATTGGGGGGGGATGTCTAAGGAAAGATGCTGTTGGGTTATGCATAATATGCTGTTTATTTTTCATTGTGGGGGTGTGGTGAATGGAGTGTGCCAGAGGGAAATAGAGGGCCCAGTCTTCACTTGGTGTTCAGGGAGAGAGCAAGAAGCACCAGGGTGATTAACCGGGGATGAGCACCTGGGTACTCATCCGGAGACGTTCTTGGTGCTTGAATCATACAAGACATTAAAAGTTTCGACATCTCTGCCTCTGTTGCTTCAGTTTTTACCCTTTGATGACCCTGCAAAACTGTTGGAGGATTCTTTAGAGAATACCAAAGTAGAAAATAGGCACGATTTCACATTGTGACATTGAGCAGGCCGTCACTTCTCTCTTTCTAAGACATTTTGACTTTGCTTGTAAAGGATGACTGTAGAGACACAGTGTTAGGAAAGTAGGACACGTCTTTCCAACATCATTCTCTGACCCAAAAGAAATCATTTCCAGGATTTTATTTGTTTAATGTGGTTGTTACCGCTTCATGTAATTGCTGCTTGGTGTAAATATACTTCCTAAAGTTGAGCTATATCTTGATTGTTGCTCAGTTTAGGAACTTTTTTTCCTCTGCGGCAAAAGATTTCCCACGTTTAAGCTCTTGTTAGCTGGTTCAGGCTTGGCTGAGGGCAGTGTCAGTAGAGGAAGTGTCTATCAGTGCCTGTAACCATTGACACAGCCCATTCTAGTCCCTCTAGAGCTCTGATTAGGTGAGTTTCTGTTACTACTCCTGTTTTCAACTGTGGTCACCTCTCCTTTAGTAGCAATTTCTGTCTCTACCAACTGATAGCGACTGATGTTTGACTGACCAGCTTTGCTTTGCTATAAAGCAAACGTTTTGACTATGCAAACACAGCCAGTCTGACTTCTTATGTTCACATGATGTACATTTCAGCTTTGGGAAGGTTTCAGGAGTACCACTTGAGACTTGTGTGTGTGTGTGTGTGTGTGTGTATGCACAAATTTGCATCTTCATCCATGTGGCTATGTGCTCAGGCCCTCCCAACAGCTGAGTAAGCCGCCACAGTGTTTATAGTGTTTCCTGCAATAACGGCACACGCACACACATTCAAAAGGCGGTGCTGTTTAATTGTCATCACCTGCTGTCATTTTGGTGGAAGAGTGCTGCAAACATTAGACGATCCTGCTTCATGAGAGCTGCAGTCAGGATGTGTGTGACAACAGGGTGGAGACTCATCTGCCTTTAGTCGATGATAAGGTCAGCAGGAGGACAGAGCTTCTTTGTTACTTAAACTGTCGTGATGGAAACGTTTGAAATCTGACAGTGTGGAAACAATGTGGCAGCGTGGAAATTATCACCTGAATCTGCAGCTCCCATCGGCTTCATCGAGTTTCAGCTCATTGGTCCGTTGTACGGCAGCAACTTTACTGTTTTCGTTTATTTTCACCGCTCTCATGTGCGTCAGACACAGCAGGCAGTTGATTCAGCCTGTACAGTGCCTGACCAACGCCAAACAATAGGCAAAGCTGAGTTTGTAGTGTAGACAGTATAAAGAATGGATGTCATGATAACATTTCCAAAGCGCCGTATTGAAGTTCAGAGTGCTGGGGCTCTGGCCATCGTCATCTTGGCAGCACTGCCTCTTCTGCATCCCGGCTAATCTAAAGATGGGCAAAGACAAGAATCGATTTATTTCTGCTGTGAAGTTCCACATTTTAATATGGGGGCTTATGGAGACTGACTTATTCTGTAACCAGCCTCAAGTGGACGTTCTAAGACCTGCAGTTTCTGACATTTCAGTATTGGCTTCATTTCGCAGCCACAGAGGTCACCATTTGCCACGCTGGCTGTGAGGCGATCCCTTTGTACTGCAACTCCGATGTAAGATGAGGGCAGAAGTTGAGCTGAAGTTGATAGGATGCTTCAGCAGTGTACGGTAGTTAAATTAAGTTAGTATCCTTCAAAGTTACATTCATTTTAAGCCCAAGCTTCCCAACACATGCTGCTTGTTTAATTATCAATACAGCTGCGTTCATTATCCTGATTCACTGATTAATTGTGCAAATTTGTCAATGAAAATCTGTTATCTTGCTAATTGTTTTAGCTCTATAATGTTCCTCAGAAATTAGCGATACTTATCCACAAGGTGCAGTCATGACCTCAGCATAATCAATATCGTAACCTCCTGGAGCATTATTATATTTCAGTATGTTTTCCTCTTGTACAATCAGAGACTCAGACACTAAGATTTGGCCTTGTTGCACCCCCTAGTGGTCATCCTGTTCAGTCTTTCAAGCCAGTATGTGAACAATGCTGCATGCAAACGTTCATATATCCATGCACCTCAGAAAAAAAACATGATCCTAACAATGATTTGCAGTTTTACGTATCCTCACAGGATCCTGTTACTCACCTTTGTATCCTTCTGACGATTCATTTATAAAGCATGCACCACAGTCTCTGTCCAGGCGGTGACCAGAGGCCAGTAATGAAGCAGAAATCAGCATGACTGTAATGAGTCACAATCCACTGCCTCTACCCACAGGGAGAAACTCAGCTGGACAAAACTACTGCGCTCCTCTCCTGCCCTCTTCTCCTCCTTTCCCCTCTGCAGTATCATTACTGCAAAGCACCGTGTGGCTTGTCCCCGTCCCTCCATCCCTGATATTTGTTTTCCCCTCATTGGTTCGTTTTGCCATTATCAATATAACTGAGGAGCAGAGTCGCATACTAAAACTCTCTGCTCCCCTCCCACCACATTGCAGTGTCCCTGCTTCACAGTTTTGTTGCCGATTGCGGCCTTTCAATGCTTTTTAGTGCACCGCCTCTGCATAGATAGGAAAATGTGATGTGACTGGACTGATAAGAAGGAATTGATTCCTTTATCCTGCAGAGTTTAGGAAAGGGAAGAGAAGAGGAGAGGCCAAGAAATCAGATCCCTCTCTACGGGACTCTGTGTGTGTGTGGGTGGGTGTGCTATTCTCCAGTGGGTGAAGACATTAACACAATGGCAGCATTAAAGTGAAGAATGAAGAACAAGATGACCATTTACACCAAAGAGACACCAAAGAGACACCAAAGAGACACCAAAGAGGACAACTCATGTTCAGGTCTCTCAAAGTCTGCAAAAAACTTGGTAAAAATATTTATTTAAAAAAAGGGTAATAAAACACGATTGTATCACAATTTATCTGACTTCACAAGAAGTACTACTCCTTTATTTGTACATTTATCAGTATTTGAAGCTTTTGCACAGAACATGGTCACTGAGGGATGATTAATTAATGAACCCTGGTAACAAGTACTGAAAAAGAAGAATGACTTTATTAATCCCCCACACACATTGTCCCAAAATAAACACACAGGACTCATATCGGGAGAGATGTTTTAATGATCAGCCACATAAACAGTCCCAAGCAGTTTTGAGCTACAGCCGGCCCAAATATTGAACGATGTCTGTCACAGTGAAACGGAAATAGGATCATCTTTAGCTTCAGTCATTTGATATATGTCCGAGTTAAACCGAATATATGGATGAGGTTTAGTTACAGTATATTTGAGCCATTCCTACAGATGTGATCGGATCGTTAAAAGTGGTCACAGGTTAGTGAACACAGCGAGATGCAGAGCTGTCGAGAGACATGGCAGTTGACCTCCATACTCACCTCCCTCACCCGAGCTGTTTGATGAATTTGACTGTCCTACTAAGATGTTGCTTCGCAAGGCTAGGTTGGTTAGCTAGTCATCCTCAAACCACATTTGACTGGATAAATTTAACCACCCCCGAGATGGGTCATCAAGTCTGCGTCCTCATCAAACCTTCGATAAGTTTTAAAAACACCTGTATGCTCAAGGCATTCAGTCAAAGAGAGTTTCATCTTGGATCTGTAATATTCTCTAAACTATACTGTATAGTATAGATTCAATTCCACACTTTATTGTAGCCATACACTACAGAGAAGTGTCACCTTCATGATCAAACTGACAAGTGGCAACGTGTAGAGGTTCACACAGATTTTGCAGGACTACAGAGATCGTTTTACTATATACTGTACATAGCAGGTACATTTACATTTTACCCGCTGGCAGTTTTGGAAAACAGGGACCCCTGGCAGTCCTACCGTTAAGAGTAGATTTACCGTGTGACTTCACTTTTGAGTTTTGACAGTCAGGAACAGTTAGTCCAACATCTTAGGTTGCTCAATCTTGAACAAAGTCCACGTGTGAAAACCTGAATATTCACCTGAGTCTAGTCAAAAATATTAGCAGCTGAAATATCTAGTCATCTTAGATACACACAGAGCACTGAGTTACCATAGGGCAAAAATAATATTTATACATGCTGCATGAAAAACAAACAAGAGGACTATTCACTTTTAGCAGCTTCACAGCTAAACTTACTTACTTACTTTTTTCCTTTGTTTTTCCAACTTCTCGTTTGGTTCTTGTTTCCTCATATACTGTAGGTTGTGCAGTAGGCATGTCTTGCCATCAGTAGAAAATTAAATCAAAATGATGAGTAATAATATTCCACCACAGATGGCTCTTTTTAAAGTGAAAGAAAAATGGTATGAAAGAGTAGAGAGACCGAAGGAAAAAGCTTTCAGTGTTGCTGAGCCTCAGCAGGGGAAAACTGTGAATGAAGTCGTGACAGTCTGCTACACTTGACTGACTTTGCTTCACCCCTCACAGCACTCCCTCTGCCCTCTCACCTTTAGACAGAGGACAGGAGGACTGAGACAGAGACAGATGGATACCTCCACAAACACACGTGCACACTGATTTAAACAGAAAAAATTCAAAAAAAACTGTGAAACTGTGTTGTATCAGATGATAATATGTCTTGAATGCAAGAAAATCCGGGATTAACAGGTTTAATTAGATTTTCAAAGTTCAAAGGGATGAAGAAGTTTCACTGAGCTGAAGATTTTACTCAGTCAAATTTACAGAAATCCAGTGTTTTCATCTGGCACAACTGAACTTCAGATAGAGCACTATCACTTAAAAACAAACTGTCGTTCTATAGTCTGTAAAAAATATTTTTTATGTCCTCCAAGTCACTTAACATACAGTCAGTCTGTAGTGACATGTTTTAGAGTTGCCTGCAAAACAATAAAAAATCTTCCCCTGTAGGTCGTAGTGCAGTACATTTGGTAATACACTTTACAGCTCTATCTAGGTTATGCAAGCAATTAATTGGAATTAATTGAAAGTGTACTAATTAGATTTTCTCTATAATTAATTCACTTCAATTCAATTTTATTTTATTTATATAGCAGCATATCATAGCAAAAGCTATCTCCTGACACTTTTTATGCAGAGCAGGTCTAGACTGTACTCTTTACAATATTATTTACAGAGAACCAACAGTTCCACCCTGAGCAAGCACTTGGTGACGGTGGCGAGGAAAAACTTCCTTTTAACAGGCAGAAACAAATTTAAAAGGTAGAAGACCAGCTGTAGCGTTCTTCATTTCAGAGAATACCAAATTACAAAGTTCTACGAAACTTCAAGGAAACAAAGTGACTGTTTGCAGTCCAAAGCCACAACATCCACATAATACTGTTGAGGTTATGTTAATGGGTAGTTTGGCACTTGCTCTTCGAAATATACTTTTCTGTATTTTTTGTAAATAGATTACTTAAATTACATTTTTTTTCTCCATATTTAATTGTCCTGGTCGTGGAAACTGGCTCCAGTGTCTCAAAAAGGTACTCTTGTGTCGTACTTGAAGAGGAAGTTCAACGAGGCGCCACTTCATCAGATTATTCAGATTAATTTGACAGAGTGCTCCTGGATAATTTAGTTGTTCTGATCTAATTGGCAGTGTAGTAGACGCTTCATTTAAGACCATATATCAGCTTTCCCTCTCCACAGCGATACTTTAATTTGGCAAGAGAGGGGGGAAAAGAAAAGAAGACAGGAATGACTAGGACTCTTGTATTACCCGAGATCCTCTTTTAGTCATTATTTAAATAACATGCATATTAGTGTCTCGTGTAACTTGAGCTGCTGATAACAAACACCTGTACGGGATACTGGATGTTTCTCACGCCTCACACCATTAGAGCTGACGGTGACCTCTGACCTGTCCGGTGAGGGAGGAAGCTGACAGGACCTTTTCTTCCTCTTTTACTGTAACAATCACAGTATAATGGACGTTTTATAGGAAAGACTTAACTTGAATGAACACACTTTATATTTATGTGCGTGTTTGTGTGTGTGTGTGTTTTTTACAGAGCGGCAAAACCATGCCCGAGAGCTGGTGAGGGAGGCCGACCTGTCGCAGTGGGATGCTTTAGTCATCATGTCTGGAGATGGACTTCTGTTTGAGGTGAAGAGAGACGCACGATCACTGTGTTCATTATATTCTAACACTGTTTGACTTTACATTAGAGCAAAGTCAACACACTTCTGCGGTGACATTAAACTGAAATGTTAAGCCAACATACACAGTATATATACTGTGTATATATACATAAAATATACATTGAAATGTGTGAAGGTATCAGGTGACTTGAAGAAAGATGCATATACATTATAAAGAGCTGAAACAATCCATTAATCAGTCGATAGAACATTAAGCGGCAACTGTTTTAATGATTAATAGATCAATTTATAGGAAAAACTCACAACTATTCTCTGGTTCAAGTTGTTTTATATCATTGTAAACTGAACATATTTGGGTTTTGGACTTTTTATTGGACATAACAAGTGATTTGAAGCCCTCAATTTGGGAAATTTGAACAATCCATAAACCCTACCCCTAAACGATTAATTGATTGATTACCCAGCCTCACTTATTAATGTAACTAATGTACTTCTGTCCGTCCATCTGATCAAAGCTGTTGTTTTCTGTGTCTGTCAGGTGATAAATGGTCTGCTCGAGAGAGCAGACTGGGAGGAGGCCATCCAGATCCCACTTGGTATCCTTCCTGGTGGATCAGGAAACGCCTTGGCTGCATCCATACATCACTACTCTGGGTGAGCCACGTGCAGAAATGGGCACTGTATTGATGTAGTTGTGATACTGCTGGTTTAAGAACCTCATGAAGTGCGTCGAGGCACTTAACTTTTTAAGCCGTTCCTAAACTTTTAATCTAGTTTTATCTATCTAGTTTTAATCTATTTTACTGATCTGCTCAGCTCTGTAGATCTGATATTGTTTCACAGCTGCACACACATCACATCTCCGGAGGGGTGAAGTGACAGTAGATGTACTGTAGCAGAGCTTCAATGACTAATACATAACAGTCAATATGAATATCTTTAGGTTTTGGACTGTTGGTTGAGTAAAGACATTTAAAGACGCTGTAACTGAGAGAGCCCCACAGAAACCAGTCTGACCAGTTGTGCCACCTCATTTCAGGTGTAATTGCACAGATAGTGTATCCACATACTGCAAATCTGGTTTAAACAGGATTTTGCTATAGGTACTTTAAGCCAAACAGTGTAAATAGTCAAAAGATTTGCTCTAAAAATATAAGCTAACCCCTCCGCCCCGTCAGTCATCAGAGTTACCTGTGTTTTAAAGAGGTGAAACAGGACACTTATCCAGCTGTCAATACAAGCAGTCCTGTCTATTTTTATTCTCGTGTGCAGGATGGACAGTTGAAGCTCTGCAGACAGAGACATGCCATAATGCCTCTGAGTCTGCGGTACTTCAGTGGAGCCTGTAGTATTGATGGTGCACAGTATCTTAGTTGTGTATAAATATAATAAATGCAGCTCCAGACACTACTGGGTGGGTAATTATTAAGTAAATAGATTTTGTTTGTTTTGAGAATAGATATATAGCAGTATCTTTTGTATAGCACAGCCTCAGACACACACCGACCTGCCGTCTGGTGCTTTTCAGTGTAAAATGCACTTATCTCATCTATTAATAATTCATGTTTTGCTCATTTGAGTGATTGTTTGGATTCAGCCAGAACAAAGGTCTCAAAGGAGAAGTTGAAGGACAGAACAAAATGAGGAAAGAGCCAATGAACAACTGGCCAAGGCCAGCAGTCTTCCAAGATATCCAAATCTGCACATCGTTTACGTTAATTACAACAGGAAGATCCATCCATTATCTGTAACCGCTTATCCTTATCAGGGTCATGGGGAGGTGGAAGCCTATCCCAGCTGACTTTTGGTGAGAGGCGGGGTACACCCTGGACCAGTCGCCGGCTCATCACAGGGCACAGAGACAAACAACCATTCACACCTACGGGCAATTTAGAGTCACCAATTAATCTATTAAGGTCACGTCTTTGCACTGTGGGAGGAAGCTGTGTATTTGACAGCAACAAGACTGAGAGTCTGACCTTACGCACAGAGATGCTTTGAGTGAAATGCTTATATCAGCACTGCAAGATGCTCACAGTGACGATGAAGACATGTTATTCAGTTCCTGACTTGAGTTTAGTTTTGACAATCAGGGCTAAACACAAAGTACAGCTGAGGCTGATGGGAATATCGTTAGTTTTGCAGGAACGATTTGAAATGTCACGGATCACAAAAGTCATTAGGACTCATCAGTTTCGTACACGAATGTCTGTCCAAAGATCAAATCACTCCAGTAGTTGGTGAAATATTTCAGTCTGGACCAAACAAGATCGATTGATCAGTTGATAGACCAATATTGTCATCCGGCGTGGTTAAAGATTTAAAAACAAAATAAAAAATCAGGTTCTTCAGAGGACGAAGGGAAGACAAAAGGCTTAATGTGTTTTCTAATATTCCTCAGCTGTGACGCCTCTGATAGCTCCACAGTCTGCGGCACAGAACACGTCGTGAATCTCTTGTTATTTCACTGCAGGTCCTCTCCTCCTGTGGTCGAGTGAAGGTACCTGGTGTAGTTTTATTGCTTCTCGGACTGCTCGTCATATAAATCTGGACTTGAGAGATTTTCTGACATTTCTAGTCTGAAGCCACCTGTCACATGGGAAATTTTAAAACCTCATAAAGTGCCATGACTTCCTTTTTAAACTGTTTCTCCTATTTGCAGGTCACAATAAGGTTTAACTTGGCCTTTTACTATTTTATTTTGCTGGCACTCTGTGATTGTGTATCTCAGTGTATTTGTTGTTTTTTTTGCTTGCTGTCTACCAATCATTGTTTGTGCTGCAGTTTTGTTTTTTTCTCAGTGGGATTGATGACTGAATAAATGATAAATTAGCTGATGGGTCTGTCTTCGGCAGACAGTCACGTTCATTCGTCGGTTCGACCACATCTGTCAGTCAGCTCCTCGTCAAACAATGGTCTTCCAGCTAGACCGGTAGCAACAATGAGAGGAAGGGACCAGACTCTGTATTGTTTCCTTTCCTCTCACACTCCCGGGGCATCCAGAAAATATCTCCCCCTCTCTCCCTCTCTCTCTCTCTCTCTCTCTGGTTACTGCTGGCTGTCCCGCAGTGGCCCTGGCTAAAGTGTATTCGGCATTATTCCCGGGTGAATGTAGGGTTCACTGGGGCTACATGGATCAAACGAGTGACTAGACTAGAAATGAGCTAGAATGTTATCAGGTATCATGCGGTGAACAGGTTCGCTGAGTGTGTTTTTAATGTGTTCCTGTACACAAACATGAGCCCGAGCTGAAACATCATACAAAAGGTCGATGGTGTCTCAAGTGACAGGTGAGAGACACGTTGATGTGAGTGAGAGTCTCCCTCCCCTGGTGATTTACAGATACTGCATAAACAACAAAATACGTGGAGGTGATCCGGAAGTACGAGGAGCTTGTTTAAACCAGTTTTTATGTACATGCAGCTTAAAGTAAAGTCTGACACATCAGTCCTGCAGTGAATCCTCCCTTCATGAAGGCCGTAATGTTCAGATCTTGCTGAAACAGTTTTAGACAGATGTTGACTGTATGATCATTTTGAGGTATGCAGTTTGTTAACAGCAAAGTTTACTGTCAAAAGTACTCAGCAGGAAAGTGACTGATATATTGTTTTATTTAACATTATCATCACTGGTTGACATACAGTTACAATTATGGAAATCTAAATAACAAAAGTAACTAGTAACTACGGCTCAGGACTAAACAGTTGAGTAGAAAGTACGTCATCCCTCTCCTAAAATGTAGCAGAAACGGGAAACACACAAGTAAAATGCGCATACTTCAGTGTTGTAATTAAGTACAGTAGTTGAGTAAAAGTAGACCTGCAGTGCTGCAGAGCTGGAATCATTTTATTTCTTGACCTTTTTTTATAGACAATGATTAGAAACAAACAGAGCCGTGCAAATGTAGATGAGACAATTTGGATATGAGACTGGTGAATAAATTCAGGATGATGAATATAGATATCTGCAGGGCCACTGCCAGCGAACTCCACTGAGACATCCAGTCTTCAATGTAATTGGCCGTGGGTGGTAACAGCAGGCAAATCTGTGTGTGTGTGTGTGTGTGTGTGTGTGTGTGTGTGTGTGTGTGTGTGTGTGTGCGTAAGGGGTGTTATCATGACCTTACACCCCTGTCTCCACTCTCCCAGATGGGGTTGTCTTTGTTGTCTGACTCGCCTGTCATGTCTGAAGGCCCATAAGCTGATTCTGTCCCACCTCGGAGATTTGTCCCCGAGCCTCCCGTTTTTTTATTGAACCCTCTACTCCCCCACCCTCACCCTCACTCCCTGCATAGATCCATGGACCTCCTCACCCTCCTCTCTCCTCTGTTTTTTTTACCGTTACACAGTAAGGTCACAGTTATAACAGAATTGTATAACACCTCTTATTGCTCACACCAGCCTCGACCCACTTCCTAACCCAAAAATATTACCTTCCAGTTTTTATTTTGGTGTCTGCCTCTTATTTTCTATGCTGGAAAAAAAGCTACATGCCGAGAGAATGTGCTGTTTCATATCCTTGTAAATAAAAATTATTTCTTTTGGACTGTTTGGAAAAGGTTATTTAAAGACGTGACTTTGGGCTTCAGGCGTTTTTTTTTTTTTTTTTTTTTTTACATTATCTTCTGACTTGTGTCCACTTTGAATCTGTTGCATCTCTGCCAACTAAATGGGCATGACCTTCGACCATCTAATTAGAGCTGCTGCTGCCTTAAAGACAGGCTCTCAAGTCTAAGTCTGGAAGCTGTAAACACAACCTGTCACACATTCAAGTGCATTTGGTCGGAAATATTGAAAAGCACCCTGAAGGGCAAATAATTCTGTGATGACTCTTGTTTTGTCAAGCTTCACATTCAGTGTCTTTCCTTCTTGCAGAGCCCCGCAGGTGTCCAGTGAGGAGCTCCTAGTCAGCTGCGGTTTCCTGCTGTGTAAAGGACTTGTGTCTCCTATGGACCTGGTCTGCATCCATCTCTCATCCAGCCCTCGTGTCTACTCCTTCCTCTCGCTAGCCTGGGGCTTCGTAGCGGACGTGGACATCGAGAGCGAGAAGTACCGTCATGTCGGAAGTGCTCGCTTCACCGTCTGCACGTTGGTGAGGCTTGCTTCTCTCCGCGTCTACAAGGGCAAGCTGGCTTACCTGCCCGCCACCGACCTGCCCAAACACGAGGAGGGGTTGAGAAATAATAAGACACTGCACTGCAACAATCAGGTCTCCACTCTTGGTCCAACCTCTGGGCTGGGTCGACCTTCCACGGTCTCTCCCTGCGAGAACACCTTCCACAACTCCTGCCACTCCAACAACTCCCTCAAAGTGAGGAAGGTGGAGAGCACGCCTTCTCGAAGCACCAACATATCCCTCACCGGCCCGTCTGACTCCCTGCTGCCGCCTCTGGACCAGCCACTACCCAGCGACTGGGTGGTGGTGCAGGAGGAAGACTTTGTCCTCGTGCTGGCTATGTACCAGTCCCACCTGGGAGAGGACATGATGGCAGCACCAGGCTCCACTTTGGATGAAGGTGTCATCCATCTTTTCTACGTCAGAGCGGGAATATCACGTGCCGCACTACTGAAGATGTTCCTAGCTATGGAGAAGGGTACACATTTGGCTAATAACTGTCAACATCTGGTGCACACCAAGGTGCGGGCATTCAGGCTAGAGCCATATACGCCCAAAGGGATAATAACAGTAGACGGAGAGGTGGTGGAATATGGGCCTGTTCAAGCTGAGGTACACAGAGGCCTGGCGAGAATAATCACTGGGTGAACTGAAACCAACGTCAGCTTTCATCTCTGCTGCTGAAAGTTTTAAATCAGAAATGGTACGGGAGTCACAGTGAAAATAATATATTGGTTAGGACAGACAAGTGCCATGTGTGCAGACCCAACGTGTTCAATATTTGATAAATAAGACATAAAGAGATAAATAATAATATAAATAAATGCAGAGAAACCATGAAATTGTAAAATAACATAATACATTTTTCACTCTTAGCAACAAGCTCTTTCATCCTCTTTTCACAATAAGAGTGTTTTTTTTATTTATTTCAAACTCTTTCAGTACAGGCAAAACAGGACAGAGTGAGTCATGTGATCGGATGTCGCTTCGGTCTGTTTTAGTAGACGACCAATCACATAACTGGCTCTGCTCTCTCTTTGTGTTGATTGAGAGACAAAAGAAAATCTTATGAACCCCCTGAAGTCCTAAGACACAAAATAAGAAAATATAAATTCTGTTATTGTGAAGAGATAAAATGTTAAAATTTCACAGTGGTCAGCTAAGGTTTAAAAAGTAATGAATTATTTCTCAATTTCACGCCTAATTTATTTCATATTGAACACTTTGGTCCTCCACGCTCGTGACTTGAGCATCAATTTGCAGACAAAACACAAACAGACACACCGTCATCTTTAGCCTCCGGCATCTCATCTCGTCTGGCGCTGCACGGAGAGGAGTTCTTTCCTCTGTGCTGAAGCTGACACATCAACCTGAATTACAGCATCTTATGCAACAGCAAAGGGTTGGATTCATGCCTTCAAGGCTCCTTTGTTGGAGACTGTTTGTATGTGTGTGTGTGTCTGTGTGTCTGTGTGTGTGTGTGTGTGTGTGTGTGCGTGTGTGTGATATGATAAATGTGAGGTAGCGGCAGGGTCATCGTGGCGCTGTCATTGCCCCGGTTTTAAGAGAGGTCATCAGCTGTTTGCGACTGTTTATTGAACACAAAGAGCCTCAAACACTCAATTAGGACCAAAAGTCTTTAACTTGAATTTTTCATGGGTCAGTAGGTGGCATGACGATGATGATGCTCATCTACTTTAACTTTCCTAACATGGCACACTGCTGAGTGACGCGAGGCCAGCCTCTAGTCTGTGCAAATGAATCCCAAGAAAGCACATCACGTGGAACATCAGTAAATATAACTGTTAATATTTATTTACTCTTAGCAGAGCTTTTTGGGGATGGCACTACAGCGTCCGTTTGCACGCCTGGTTTCTGATCAGAGGCCGTCAGTATTAGAAAAGCTCGACGGATTGCCTTAAAGAGTTGCACACTCCATGCTGGTTTCCTAAACCACGTTACCTTAACGGCACTTACAGAGCAGACTCATGTCCATCAAACCAGTTCTTATATCTTCTATTTTTAGATTTATGAGTAGATTTTATTCTGATTATAAAGAGACAGCTCTTAATAGAAAAGTAGTCATATTTAGGCCTCGAGGGTGAGTTACTCTGTTGAACAGGATTCCCGCTGAGATTTTTGCCGCCACGCAAATCGGTGGAGGTAAACAGTTTTGTTTGTTTTGTTCAAGTCAACATACTTCCCTGTCAGCACTTTATGTCAGGACTACTTTTTCTGTAGAAAGTTGTTCCAGTGAAACTTTTCCAGATAAGCCAGCGTTGAGTGCAACCCAAGCAGAACACCACTGACCAACAGTCGGTATGGAGATGGACGTTAAGATCTGCTGAAATATAACCAAAACTATCCATATGATGATATAGCTCTAGAGGTAGAAGAGAATATATATATATATATATATTTTAGTATAATTTGCACCATGCATTTTTTGTAAGGTTCATTTATTTGTTTGGTGCTGATTCATCCCATTCATGTGAATAACTGGCTAATTCACCTGCAAGTTTACTGGCAGTGAGTTCATGGAGCACTAACTGAAGTCGATGTAGATAAAAGTGGGAAAGGTCAGTTAAACACAGATGTCGTGAAAAATACCTTGTGGAACGTGCTGAACATCACAGACTGATGACAACAGTGTGAACATGTTCAGTGCTCCGATAGCTCCGATCCCGGAAGGGTGATTGATGCGTTTTAGTGTCTCCGCAGCTGCATCCTCCATCCCGACATACCACTCTTCTTCTTCTTCTTCTTCTTCTTCTTCTTCTTCTTCTTCTTCTTCTTCTTCTTCTTCTTCTTCTTCTTCTTCTTCTTCTTCTGTTCTCTGCAGAGCCGTCCCAGGTCTCTGGCCCCAGCTGCTTTTCAGACACAAACACACATACACAGGCCGTCCCTGTGGGAGATTTACTCATGATCATCACCAAGGTGTCCTTACCATTGAGCTTTAAGTCGTGGAAATGATGACTGAGGCCTACGCGGGCAGTAAAGTCTGATTTTTTTTTTAAATGTGTTTTTATTTGTGATTCGACACAAGAGGCTAAAAATCAGATATTCTTCACCTGAGTTAAAGTGAAATGAACCCGTGACGCCTTAAACAAGGATTTGGGGGGGTTGAAGCTGGTTAAAACAGCACATTGGTGTGAGGGGAGGATGTGGAGGTGGGGGGAGGGGAATATCGACTTGTTAAATGCTGCATGAGGCAGGCGGCGTTGTGCTCCTGACAGTACGCCCTCATTCTTCCTCCTTACACTTTCAGTTTCAGTCATGAGTAAGCATAAGAAAGGTCGGATGTTGAAGTCTCGACTTCACCCACAGGGGCTTCAAGATTTTCCTGTTTTAGTCACTGTGTTTGCATTCGACTCTGAAGAAATGACTTGTGAAAGACCAAAATTAGTTTCTTTTAAGGGGATTTTCTTTGATAAACGTTTTTACATAATGAAAGTTCGTTGCCAATGCCGTTTTTAAGCCTTTGAGGTTGATTTTACGTCATTTACTTTCTCACTTAGCTGGTTTAAATTATGTTTACTCATGAAGGACCCTGCAGCAGGAATTCAGCTGACAAGCTACAAGCACATACGATGGAAATAGTACTTGAAAGAAGCGTCTGTTCCGCTTTTGCTTCCGTTTTAGGGGAAAGTGTGGTCTGTAGCACGAAACAACTGGAGGAGTTAATGACTGTTAAAAGTAGACACACTGTACATCCAGCACAGAGTGTTGCCGAATTCACCAAAGAAAGACTTTGACCTCCAGAGATTTTGATTTGAACACTTTTCGTGGCCTTAAGATGTAAAATGATCCTGCAACGACAGAGATAAAAGAAAAGTGCTACTGACCCAGACCGCTTTCACACATTTTTTTTTTTTTGTCTATGCAAAGTCAGATTTCTTGTGAGTGATGCTGTGCTCCTTTAACAGTTTGATGTGCCTTGATTGTGCTGCGCCCTGGTGGTTTGAACATGGTAGTGCATTCACTGATTTTCATTTGCTACTTGTTTTCTCACCAACGTTAAATTAAAACTCTGTCGTGCACGGAGGAACGGACAAATTGGACAAACTGGAGTCAGAAAAAATATTTATGTCCGGCTTCTCTGCAGAGTGCAATTGTGGCACAGTGCTATTTTGGTTAACCTGCGTCTAACTTTTAAACTTCTAAAAACTGTTAATGATGCCGTGGTGCCGCCTCTTCATCAATTATTGGCGACATTTTCAGCATCTTTTAATTTAAAGGAAGACGATGGAGCAACAACCAACAGCCTGAATCCAATTTCTGGCTGTAGTTCTGTGATTGAAAATCTTAATGAAATTAATAAAGTTGAGCGATGATGTGCATTCCTCTGTCGGCAGCCTGTCTGTCGATTTGCTATTTATGTCTTTACCTGCTGCTTCTCACCTGGTGTTTTCTTGTGTATTTAAATGTTTATGGTGATGGGAATCTTTTTTCTTGCACACTGAAGATTGAATTCTTTATTCAAAGGGAGAGATCTATTTTTCCAATAGACAAACGACTGTAATTTTTCTATAATCAAATCAAACATTCTCCTGGGGTGTTTTTGATTGAAAAATAAATATGATAACAAATAACCAATGTCTGGTGAAGTATTTCTTTTGCTTTTTTCTGGCTTGAATCAGCAGAGCAGTTACTGACCGCAGCTTATGATCATTTTGGTGTTAAACTCACTGATCATGCACTGAATATAAAAGGTATACCCTTTACTCTGGGGAGGGGGACTCTCTTCTGTCATGTTGCGAGGGTGAAGCCACAAACAAGAAGTTATTTAAAGAACATTTTCAGCAAATTTTATTTAGGTCAGGTGGAGGGAGACCGATTCAATGGACTGAAAAAAGGTAATCTACTTCTTAAAACTTGAGCCCAGAACACGTTTTCCCTTCAGTGACACTTTTATCCTGTACCTGACCTGAATAAAAGAGATGATGTGCATTTAACCACCTGCATGAACTCCAAAACAAAAACTGTATCAAATATAAAGATGTGAGAATCATGAGACCATGACAGACACGTACAAGGCAACTGTCCTCCCTGTGAACATTGTGCACGTTTACTTTTACTCTTCTAAACTGCATCTGAGCTTCAGTATATTTTGACGCTGTCTAATCTCTGTCACAACAGAGCCATACTCACACCTTACACAGATATTATATTATATTTACAAAATATTACATTATTATTTGGTGCACTATATGTGCTGTCCAGCCATATCATGACAAATGAATAAAAATATAACAAATCAGACTGTATATTCAATAAAGCTTACATAAAATACTACAGCATCTTATACAGGAAACCTGTGATACAGGTCGTTAAAGCAGAACTATTTTATCAAACCTATTAAAACTACTGTGGCATACTTTATGCACTATCCAGCTCAGAAATAAACCTGTCAGATGCTATGAGCAGATATTCAATAAATATTACATAAAAATATGTAAAGACTTACTTTTGACTGAGCTCTTTGCCTTCTCAAAAAGTGATGTTAAATATGTGTGTTCAATCGCTGATGTGATTTTAACAATAGAGCTCTATGCTCTAATATTAGGCTTTGGATGCAAAGGGACTACTTAGTTAATCAATTAATGGATGGTTTGGGCATTTATGTGATTTTTTTAATATTAATGTTAATAAAAAATAGAGAATAACACCAGGCTTATCCCTTAATGTCATCCTGAAGAAAAGCTAACAGGGATCCAAATAAATAAAAGCCACGATGTTACTATGGTACTGCTTGCAAAGTTTAATACATCACTATACAGTCGTCTTAACGCAACAAAAAATGAACCATTAAAAAATGAAAAAAATGAAAAGTACAAGAACACACTCAGCAGTTTGTACATTTATGCCCCAAGCATCCACGTGACTTGTTAGAACTCAAGTTTGTGTTAAATATATATTGTATGTATTTATATATTTCAATATAGTCATGACATCTGTACAGAGGGAATCAGGCTACAAATCATAACTTTATTAGTTCTTATTTTTTTTTAATATATCAATAACAGGCCACTGTGGAAATGTAGACATCGTACAGTCAAGTCTTGTGTGTAGCCCATTCAAAAGGCTTAAAGCAACATGTTACATGCTTTGGCTGTAAAACAAACTTCTCGCAGTAATAATAATAATAATGATAATAATAATAATAATAATAATGGTTTAAATCTGAATATACACACATACACAGAAAATTGTACATAGCATCGTGTGCTTGATATCCTGCCAGATTCATCTAGCGAGATAGCTTCACATTTTCTGTTTCTGCGACTGTTGACAAATGAGAAATATGGAGCAATAATGTCACCTCACAACTCTTCGTGAGGCTTTCCAAAACTCTGCAACCGTTCAGACGGAGCTCTGACCATTTCAAAAACACAAGAATTGTGAAGGTGACATCTTACAAAACAGCAGCATGTGGAGGGGGGAAAAAAAATAATAATAATAAAAATAGGGGGAAGAAAGCAAACGAGGCTACATGCTACAGCTGCAGCAGCCAGCAAAGAAGACCATACATCCTCCTCTGTGGCGTTAAAGGCAGCGAAATAAAGTAAAATCCAGGAAGAGGACAAAAATATCATGGATGCCTGATTGCCACATCTGGTACAGGAATGCCAGTTTGAAGAGTCGTGGGGGGGAGATGGAAGACAAAGCAAAACAAAATACCCTCATTCAGGACCTCTATTTTTTTTTTTTTATTAAGTCTCTTTAAAACGCAGCAACTCTTGGCTCATGGTTTCTATCCTCTCCCATCATCACTCATAGTTTCATTCGTCAGCATCAAAGTTCTTTGTTCAAGTAAAATACCAGACAGCCAAGGCTCTCTTTGTTTATTCATGGGATATAGCAAGCACAAGGGGGGGGGGGGGGTTGTCTGACCTGTGTTATTATCATAATAATATTTATTACAATGAGATTCATAATAGCTTAAAGAATAAAAGAACATTATGTCAGAGGTGGGATGCAGTTATTTAAAAAGATGTAAACAAACACTGCTCTGATTTTCCCCAGGAAGCACGAGTGGACCCAAAGGTGATTTTTTTTTTTAAACTTGCTTTCCACAGTTAATTACAGCACAAAGCAAAAAGTTTCATGGTAACTTGGTAAATAAAACCTTGATTTCTTTTCATCCAGACTGAATATATCCCATGCAGGGAAAGAAAAGAAGATCGCAGACAACAGTCGTATCAGCTGAATTTTTTTTTTGTGCTGTAATTTTCCTCTCGTCAGCGGGGTCAGCGGTTTCCTTCGCGGGGATAAGACGCCCGAGTCGGGGGAAAAACATGGAATGACGGAAAATAATGACAATCAAGCTCAGTAATTATATCAACAAACCTTCAGTGTCACACTGACTGTGGTTTGTGTTCCGACGTTATTAAACTCTGCACGTGCGATTTGGAGAGGAAACAGATTACAGCGACGAACGCAGTGCGAGAGATTCATGATTCAAGAGCCGGTGAAGGGGGAAACTGATCAGAGATCTGCACTATCAAAGCAGGAAAACACTGGAACGGGGTTTTAGTGGTTTTTTAGTGTGTGTCTAAGTCTGTAGAGGTTAATGTCTAAAGCATGACACAAGCAGCTCTGTACACAATGGTCTGAGATCATTAAGAACAATTCAAGTAAGGCAACGTTGACATGAGATGACGGAATGGATGCTGTATATATATATTTTTTTTATTATTCTGTTTATTATTTAAATTGTGTCGTTTGCAGTGATGTGGGTTCACCTCCGCCACGGACAAAAAAAAAAGTGAAGCATTGTGAGTAAAGCTCCACTCCACTAAAAACAGTTCAGCCTCCGTGAGTAAAACGACCTCATCAAAAAAACACCAAAGCACAAAGTTTCGTTTTGGTGTAAAATCTTCGCTAAATTCTACAGAAAGTGAGTGAACGTTTCTATGTTGAGGCGGCAGCTGTGTTAAGCTTTGACTAGAGAGCACACATACCTTCACACAGAGCCACCTAACTCTAACTGTCGTCCCGTGCCTGGCTGGCTTCTCTACGCACCGAAATGGCTACAGCAGTCTGACCTCCAGAGGTGATTCGTACGTAAACTTTGTCACTCGATGTTTGCCGCGTGGGTTCAGTGCGAGTTGTTGGCGAAGGAAAAATACCAGCAAGTGGAAGTGGAAGAAGTGGCAAAGCTGTTGTGTGGGTTGGCAGTTTTACTGACATTCAGTATGTTCTACTTAAATATTTGTGTGTTTGTGGACAGAGAGAATTTGGCAGAAAGCGTTCAACCAGAGATTTCTATTTAAAAAGAATCCTCCTGGTCAGTGTATTTATACGGTGTCACCTCTCCCAGACCAGATTGTCCATTCGTTTGTTGTAGTGCAGGATGGTACAGCGATAATATCAGTAGTGCTACAGGTAGCCGCAGCTGACCCCCAACAGCCAGGAGAGCTGGGCTTTGCAGTTTTTGCCCCCATTTGGACCCAGCCATCTTTGACCTCGTCCCAAGATGCAGCGGTGATCACAAGTCTTCATTTAATCAGGCTGATTGAGACGGCGGAGTGGTTATCCAGCAAATCCCCACCCAGAAGGTGTGTGCCGCTGGAGGTGGAAGTGGATGAAGAAGGGGGTTGGAAGGAGGGATCATGGCACTGATTTTTCCATCTCATTCGGTCCTTGTCGCATCCACACGCCGCCTCCAATGAAATCCTGCTGAGGTCAAAAGAGAAACTCTGCCTGCCTCCAGTAAAAAAAAAAAACCTCCACGTGTTTACCTGTGTCCATGAACAGATGAGGGTTCTTATGTGACGGAGTAGCTTCCCCGTTGGTTTGTGTAACTGCACATGTGAGGTCCACCCCTCTTTATTCATCAAACTCATCTGCAGAGACACTGAGGGAGAACAAAAACATTATGAAGTCGCATCCAAACCAGAACTTGCTCACTCTCCTGATCGAAAAAAAAAAAGGTGCTGTTCTCCTGCGCTCGTGGTTTGATCGAGAAGGATTGTGGAGAACAGAAGAAGAAGGCAGAACAATGTGGAGATTGGGGCAGCGGGAGCAGTACAGACTAAGGAGATAAAAGGACAAAAATGTGGGCAGTGCTGGGGGCACAGTGCAGCTCTGGACAGGGGTACAGAAGATTGAAAATTGTAGTCCCCCCAGACAAGTAATGGATCCTCCTCTACAGCTTGAGGCAGATGAAAAGGTAGAAGAGAAGGAGGAGGAAAAAGAGCAGGGAACAGTGCAGAGGTGTGTCGGGGGAATGGTGAGGAGGCACTTACTTGTCCTCTATGTGCTCAGTGATGCCAGCGGCGGCCAGTGCAGCTCGGTACTGCAGCAGCACGCCCCGGACGCTCTTCACAAACCCTTTAGAGAGCGGGAAGAGTGGGAAGCCGATGTCCGGGTAGCCGCTGCCCTCTGGGAGGAAACTCCTGTAGCTCTTTCTCCGTTTCTTTGGTCGCACCACTGGCTGGCTTCCTGCAGAGCCCACGCCTCCTCCGGTAACTGTGGCTGAACCTCCTTCTGACGTCCCGCCGCGGACTACAGAGCCAGGCACCGTGGAGCCGCCCCTGTTTTCAGCACCCAAAGAGGCGTTTCCCTGGGTGCTGTCGCAGTCTGAATTCTGGCTCAGCTCCTGCTGAGAGGCCGCTGTGGTGGAGGGACTCAGCCCTGAATCCTCCAGCTCCTCCTCCATAATACTGGTAACTCCTGCTCCCGTGACCCCCTCCTCGCCAGGCTTACTGGGGCTGCTGTGGGCCACCACCACAGGCCCTGATCCCAGGGGCAGCTGCTCGTCCAGAGGCTCGACAGATGAGGGTCGGTCTTTTGAGTGCTGAGCCCTGGAGGACATGTGTGCTGCCTGACCCCTCTCAGCGGCGTCGTGCAGCTCGAGCCACACATCCAGACGGTGGACGAGCCGCCAGCCGTTAGAGGCAAAGTGCTCCTGGATCTCCTGTTTGAAGACCTCCACCGGGTTCTGGAGGAGCTGCGTCATAGACTGGACCATCTTGATAAGGGCCATCTCATTGTAGCAGCGGCTGTTCTCATATCCTTCCTGCAGGCCTCGGTCGCTGTCAAAGCCAGCCTCGTTATAGTAAGGCTCATTGACGAGGATAAGGCCTGCAGAAAGTGTTCATTCCATTATAAAAATGCATTTCAAGGCACAATTAAGAAAGTCAAAGACAAAATATCAGTTGTTTCATCTGAAACAAGCAGTGAACTAATCTAACCTTATCGTCTCTCTAAGTAAAAACTACTGGATGTTTGGGCAGCATCAAAATAATCACTATGTATATATTGAGTGAATGAACTACTGTAATGGAAAATTACTTTTTTTATTTTGTCTGACTTTTCCTGTTTTATTCCACGTTCCATGTATTTAGTTTCTTTATATAAATGTCCTGGCAGACTCGTCACAGTCTGTGAGCCCGGTACTTGTCTTGTACGAATAAAACGTTTGTTGCCGTCAAACTCTTTACTTCAGACTTCACTGTAGTCCGTAGTTTGTACTGCGAGTCCTTCGGTTTGGAAGAGGTGTCAAATAATTTGACGCCATGTGCTGCAGCAGAAGCACTTTGTCCTTTATGATCCACACTTGGAGAGTCTTGGTTTCATAACAGTCGTGTTTTTAGTCCCCAATGTGATGTAACACCAACACATTCATGTCATGATCTCAATTTAAAGTCAAATTCACATTTCATGTTTTACTTTTCATGTTACAAACGTCAGATTGAATTAATTACACAACACTCCTGCTCTCTCTCTTACTTACAACATATTACTGCACTATAAGTGTATTTCTGGATCTCTTACTATTTTTTTCTGTATTTCATTGAATTTTATATATTTTTTGAATTTGAATTGCTTCTCTGTGTGAAATGTGATAAATAAAGCTGCCTTTCCTATATAATTTCATAGATTATAAAGGTACTAAACATAGTAAAGCACGTGTCTAAGTCATTCAGGAAACACAAGACGTAGTTCTTCTAGCCTACACAAAATCCTTTTTTCACGAGTCCAAAGGAGTCAAGTCAAAACTAGTTAAGTTGACAGACAGCAGCTTTAAGTTCAGAGAGGTTATTTGACATTTTAACAATCTAATGACTCTGCGATAGTGAGATTCTGATTTGACTCAACAAAAAAAAAAAGAATTAAAATCTGCAGGACATCCTGCAGAAAATGCCTGTGCGCGAGGCAGATACATTTAGCTGAATCACTCTGTGCGACGCTGCACTTGGAGACCTTCTGAGCAAATGAACACATGAATAAAACATTTTTTGTGCTGCAGAGAAGAGAGGAGGGAGTGTTTGTGAATGAACACACTAACCTTGTATGGAGATGAGGACTTGCAGCAGACTGGACTTGCTGGTCCATCTCTCAGTGCCCTGTTGATCACAAATCAGACATGATTTATGTTATGTTTTTTACACAAAACTGTGTTGTGTACCCAAACCGGAGCAGAAATAAGATCATACCCGCACTCACATAATCCTGTAAAACAGCACTCACCTTTCCAATCCAGGTTCCCAGCAGACTGACGCACACCTTGCCGTTGTCGTAGAGGTTGGGATTGAGACGGCCGCTGCACTGCGACAGGTAGCGAAACAGAGGCGGCACCGCTGGGTAGATGTTTGGCAGCTGGATGTCAAACAGGAACAGACCGTCCTCGTAAGGCGTACGAGTCGGCCCTTTGATCAGAGCTGAGAACAAGTCCTGTGTCAAAGAAAGTAAAAGAACTTCATGACATGTTTTATAATGTATGCCGTCGGTATAATTTAATGGAGACTGTCTGATGTGTGGCGCTGAGGTTACTGTGGGTGAATAGCAGTACATCATCATCAGCAGTGGCAGTTTCATTACTACTTCTTTAAAAAAAAAAAACATTAATATTCCTTTTCCCATGAACCCCTGCTGCTTTCTTAAACACAGAGAATCCTACCACATTTCTTTGGTCTTACTCCCTGCTGTTTGTTTTGAAGCCTGAGAAAAATGCTCAGAATTGATGAACATGTGGGCTTATAAAAAGGTCAATAAGATGTTGAACTTGTGAAATGATGTTCTGTGGTTGTATATCACACTTCATATCTGTCAAAAACTTTGCACACACACACACACACGCACTAATTAACATTGGTTGAAATGTTTGGCTCCTCTTTTTACAACCAAAAGTGGGTTGCGAACATCTGCGTATGTTCCTCTCTATGAATTTCAGTTTTCTTCTCTCAAAACCAGATGTTCATAAAATCACAAATGAAGAGTTGAGTGAAGAGTTTATCTACATGTTTGCGTAGCATGATTTACAACCAG
Source organism: Protonibea diacanthus (assembly GCA_028641955.1). Classification (NCBI taxonomy): domain Eukaryota; kingdom Metazoa; phylum Chordata; class Actinopteri; family Sciaenidae; genus Protonibea; species Protonibea diacanthus. The sequence continues at coordinate 17,528,917 of CM053977.1, read as the reverse complement.
ATCGTGACATCAATGACAGAGAACTCACCATGCGATCTTCAAACGTTTTGACCATGATGCCGTCAGGCAGTGACGTTGCTAGTAGAGCCATTTCCTTCCTCACCGTGCTGAAGAACTTCTTCGCCTCAGCTGGCTGAAACTCCATTTTCTTAAATGAGTGTGTGTCTAAGAAAGAAAGAAAGAAAGAAAGAAAGAAAGAAAGAAAGAAAGAAAGAAAGAAAGAAAGAAAGAAAGAAAGAAAGGAAGAAGAAGAAGAAAGAAAGTGAGGGCAGACAGATGATGACTGAATAGAAACACGATGAAATAAAAAGTTTGCAAATACAACGTAGTGTGCGAGAGCAAAGCTAACATGGAGAAATATGAGTGAAAACTTTAATATAAACCCCGCTGACTTGTTTTAGTGACACAATGTGTATAACTGATTCTTAAAGTACTCACAGCAGCTTAAGTTTGAGGTTTGTTCTTTACTGTAAGTCTTTGTTTCATATCAATAAAATAATACTGATAGTCTGGTTTCGTGAGAGGAGCTGGATGTTTGTGTTCAGATGTCTTATCTGGTTTGGTTGACTGTTTTCATTCATCCAGCTTAAGTTGATAGTAAAGATTGCAAAAGACTCTCAGGAATGATGAGATAATGGAAGGCAGAAAGAACGGAAGGAGGAAGTAAAGGAAACAAGGATGAGAAGAGTTCATGGTGCATCCTCGTTTCTCACCTGGTGCCCACTCCAGCACAGAGAACACCTCGCCCTTGGCACTGGTGAAGGTGACGCCAGGCTTGCCGCCACTTTGTTGGCACAGTACTGGTGTGTCACTGAGAAACTCGCTGGGCCATTCTTGTCCACCCACTGGTGTCTGCGGCTCCTGCTGGGGCTTTTCCTCTCCAGCTCTCTCTACCTGAAGAGCAACAGACCAGCAGGTAGAACCAATCAAGATAAATGATGCCAAACTATTGTGCATTACAAGCGTTGTAAACACCAACCTCTGTCCCCGCTCCTCCACTCCCGCCCGCCTCCACCACAGCCTCCATTTTCTCCTCCTCCACGATGGCCACGTTATCCAGCGTCTTCCTCAGGTTCTCCTGCAGCTTCTTGATGTCATCCAGGAAGCGTTTCTCCTTCGTCGGCTTCTCTGGCGCTGTGGGCGTCACCGAAGTCGCCACATGAGTTGTAGAAGCAGGTTCGGCAGAGGTCGGAGAGGTTGGAGAGCCCCCTGTCCAGAGCTGTTCCACCGTCATGTTTTTAAGGCTCTCCAGGATCTTCAAGGCCTCTTTCAACTCCCTGAAGCCCCGAGAGGCCCCATCTTTACTGGGCTTCTCCGCTCCATTGACTGCCCCTGGAGAGGTCACTAAAGCATGCAGAATATACAGTTAGAGACATTTCAAGCAGGACACAGGTAAAATGTTTTCATTATCATTTTTTCTGTAAAATTTACATAAATAAAATTTCTCAACAGTTCTAAGTAGGACATAAAATCCTCTCTTATCCTCTCGTCCTATAGAGGACAATCTGTCACAGGAGTGGCGACATAAGAATGATTAATGTTTTGGACTGTGGCGTTGACACTATTCCCTTGAAACTCATAATAACGTCCCACCCACCTCCACCAGAAGCAGGACTAGCCACAGCCACAGACGCCTCTCCCTCCTCTCCAGGGACTCCTTTAGTGGGGCTGGTGACCCCGGCTTTGCTGCCCTCTTGAGGAGGGATGATGAATGTCGTGGAGCTGGTGGGCGTGGGGGTCGGGGTCGCCGTGTCGATGATATCTGCATTGTTGACATGGCTGTCGTCCTCTGTGGTGAGGCCGTTATCCGTCTCCCAGCTGTCGCTCTCGTCCTCCCACTCCTCGGTGGACAGGACGCTACTTGTCTCCTCCACCGAGTCGTAGTCTGTCTCCTCGATCTCAGACTCCACATTGTAGAGGTGCTGCGTGCGATCATCGGGAGAGTGTCAGCAACAGACGTCTCACAGAAATTCAGTTTCACCGAGGAGAAACGCGCTTACCTGTGGCAGCACGATAGTCATGGAGTTATCCGCCCACACCACCTCCACTTTGCTGCTCACATCCACCCTGGACACTTGGCCAACTGACGTCTGTGGGAAGGAGCAGCAATCATCAACAACCAACAACACATGAGACAATATGAAAACCAGACTAACAGGATCTGTGGGTGTTATGTAACGATTGTAAATATTGTAAAGGCCTTTTGAGGCACATCTGGGGCAACATAAATAAAATCAATGTGACTTGACTAAAAGAACAGAGCCTCACTCACAGACAGTAATATTTATTACTCGGTGACAGTATACTAATATACTAATGCCTTTGATTTTCTTAAAGCTTTACCAGAAAGGCTGAAATATGTGACATTTTGTGAGGTCGCTCTAAAAAGCCAGAGAGAGTGGCACCACTCTGGGGGCATAAACGTACTTTAACAGTCAGATTCTGAATAGTTTGCAGGCATTTTTCTTGAGCGTCCTGAAATATTACGCACTCAGTTGTTCGTTCATTAGGTACACCCAGCTAAAACTAATGCAGCGCTGCAATAAATTCTACTTCTACTTCTTAATGTTCAGTTTTTTTTGTTGAAATGCTTTCAGAGAGGTTCGTTCATCTGCAGGATCATTTCTGGAGGTGCTGATCTGTACCGTGTTATACTGAGAGGAAGAGAAGAACAGCTTCAGCACAATGCACCTGACACACAGGCGAAAAGAAGCGAGATTTTTACACGTCCTCACCTCATTTTCGCAGTCGTTCTGTCCGTTCTCTGAGTTCCATATCCTGATTACAATGTCAGTGGTGCGGAAGTGGAAATCTGGGTGATCCGCGATGTCGTACACGCTGACGTCCTCCTCCATACCGAGAACCTGGATTAAAGTAGGAAAGAACAGCAGGCCCATTTCATTATTACTCCAAAGTTGAAGAGCCACTTACAGCAGTCAGGTATCACAACATAATAGCATCCGCTGATGGAGGAGTGCACGCTAATCCACCGCCGCTTCTCTCCTCCTCTGTAACGCTGACAATCTATGTTTCGTTCGGACACACATCAAGCATCTTCATGATTTTCAAGTGTTTTTCTTTTCCTGACTGACCTCCACATCGTCACTGGAGGAGTTGAGTTTGATCCACTTAACGACACATGTTCTGCCCTTGTGATCACCAGACTGGATCACACCATACACTCCTGGGTCCTGGAGGGCTTGGGCTAAGAGCACATACACACAGTTTAGAAGGCAGTTTACACAAAACACACACAGAACCTCTAAATCTTAAGATTTAGAACAAAAAAAAAAATATTTGTCTGAAAGAAAATGGAAACTTTAGTTGACTGTAACATCGCAGTTTTAAAGAACATCTCTGTTTCGTCACACAGACTTGGCATAGTTTCAACAAATGACCCAGATACTGTAGGTACTGTGTGGCAGAGTGGCCTATATAAAAAAATTCTCATCGCAGTCCTCAGGGACAGAAATCTGACACACACTGTGTCTTCACTAGCCTGAAAAAAAGTGAAATAAAACAACAGAATTCATTGTTTAAAAAAATATTTAGATAATTTTTCCTTACGCCGTTTGTCTACTACAAAGTCCCCCGGACAAAACTCGTGGCTGTCGAGGTGCTGGATGGGGATAAGGTCATTTGATCTGATCCCCTTCTCCACCCGCCCATCCTTCCACATAACATCAGCCGTGGTCTTTGTGGACACGACTTCCACCGCAACCCTGTGCACACACATAGACACACGGTTCAGACTTACACGCGGTTACAACAAAAAGGATTGCTCGCTTTGATTTGCAGGTCTGGTGCAGAGATTTCTTCATAGAAGTTTTCAGTTTGTAGAGATTAAAGGCTCAAAGTTAAGTGTCTGCCTTTCCCTCTCAGCCTTTCCTGCGTTTCACTCATCATAAAAGCTACAATAACTACAATAAGATATTTCTGCTATTGTTTTGTCCCCTTTTGCTTTCTTATCTACAGTACCATTTATCTTACTCAACCACTGCATTCACCTCGTCCCTCTCACTCTTTCTTTGCTCTAGTTTTGAGTTCTTCCTCTCATCATTTTGTCCTGCCTGCAAAGCATAATGTTTTTTTTATTCATTAACACTCTGCATCAAATGTAAAATGAATATCATCAAGGTAATGGGTTAAAAGCACAAGGAGCAGCATTGGTTTGTAAAAAAAAAAAAAAAAAACCTCAAACATCTTATAGTTGAAAGGTTTTGGCAAAGAACAAAAAACAGCGTTGTGTTATGTTTGGTGAAGTAAAAGCAGCGAGGAAGGGTGTGTGAAATCTGTCCTGTAAGCTGAGGATATGTGTGATAGTGTGTGGTTGAGGAAATGACACTATCAGCGCGCACTCGGCCCTGAAAGACTTTCTGTGTGCGGCTGCTGTCGGGCTCCAGTGTCACCGACACAGATTGAGACATGAGCCCTTTGACAAACAAGAGAGAGCGGACGGAGCGACACACAGACACAGTGTTGTCAGTTTTCTCCAGGCCGAGCAGCTGCTGCTTTCGCCGTCGGTAACAGATGATGTCACTGGTCTCATTTTTACATCCCGATCCTGATTTAGCTGCGAGGCAGGGGGCTAAAATGGAGCAACGTCACCAGATCCATCAACATTATAGATCAGACAAATGTGAAAACACTTTTGACTTGGCACAGTTGTTTCTGAGACGGTAAAAAAGGGACTGGATCAATGGTCACCACAGCGGTCGGGCGAGGAGTCGTGAAATGTACAGAAAAGCTGACCGACATGATGAAATGAAGAAAATATGAATGGATAGAAGACGAAACAGAAAGCGAGAAGGATTGCAGACTGTGGATTGTAGTATGCACAGACAAGGAGTTAAAGTACTGGAGCATCTCCTGCTGTTAACCCACCGGTCCCCGGGCTTGAACTCGCGGGAAAACTTGGTCCTCTTCTTCTTATGCTTCCTCTTCAGGTTACGGATGGAGAGCGGGATGCTCTTCTTCCGATTCGTTCCGAGACCGCCGCTTTGAGAGGAGGCTGTGGAGCTGGCCGATGATGTCAGAGAGCTGCAATCACGATTGCAGCGAGAGATTAATTATTCACAGACAGCATGATGTTTTATCACACAAACCGTACAAAAAAAAAAACTCTGTGAAATCTTTAAATGTTCTGTCCAACCATCCCAAGATATTTTAATTTAAATCACAGAAAATGAAGAAAACCGAAAATACTGATCTTTGAAAGGCTGAAACCGGAGAATGACTTAGCAGTTTTGAGGAAAAAAATGACTCACAATTAAGCCTTTATCAAAATTGTTGGTGTCAATCAATTAATTGGAGATAGTTCTACTTTAATCCCATTTACCGGTATGCATTGTTCAGGACAACAACACAACCAACTGGAAAATACAATGAAATCCAGTGTAAAAACAATACTACATTTAGAAAGCTTTTAAGGTTCACATTTTATTGACGACGTGTTTAAGAGATGATGATTCTGATGATGATGAGCTCTGTGGTCATTTCTAAAGAGACTTTTAAAAAAAAGCTGTGAGGATGGCTCTCAGCCGAGCGTCTGAGTTTGGTTGCCAAACTGACAAAACGTATTTCCGTCAATTATATTTAAGGGGATAATTAACCTGTTAAACTGTACCCTATTTTTTTATTAATACAAAAGTGTAATTAAAAAAGAACTAATTAAAGTGTGTGACCAACTGTCTCATATCTCCCTCTCTCTCTCCGTCACACACTAATGAAGTGGATTTCATTAAGGAACAAGTGGCTCAGCTTCATTAATAATGCAAATCAAACTTAACCAGGCAAAAGCAACAATGAGAGGCTAAAATTATTAAATTCAAATGCACATCTGCGAGCTAATTCAGCCGGGTAAATTACAGCAGGCAGAATAATTAGCCATAACTACTGCAAGCCTGGTGTAGAGAGAAGTTTTCCCTCACACTAAAACAATATAATCAGTGCATCGACACATTCAAATACATAAGAACACATCTAAAGCTCTGCCACAGTAAATAATGCTGCTTAACTGGACTGAATTATAATACTGAAACAATACGTCTATTAATCGATTAGTTGATCAAGAGACAATTTATTGGCAACTATTTTGATGACAAATTATTTTCCAAGAAAAAAATGACAAATATTTGCTTCTTTGATGCTTTTCTTTGGAATATCTGTGAAATTTTTCAACTAATGTTCAGAATTAACAGGAAATTTAAGCACATCGCCTTGAGCTCTGGGAAAGAATTATTAAAATCACTATTATTTTATGACAATAAAGAGACGACTAATCGGAAAAGTCTCTAGATTACCTAATAATGAAATTGTACTGTACTGCATAAACTTTGTTATTCTATCCACTTGGACACCTTTATTCCACTTTAACACAACTGCCTCAAATATTAATCAGGCTTTAATAAAAACCCCCTCAAACATCTGAACATTTCATCTTCACAAAATGACTTATTGCCTCAGATCACACTATACTTTACAGAAGCTTGTGTTGTTGTGTCAGTAACGTTTTAAAAAACTGACCTGGTATCGTCCGTGTCTTCTGCAGCCTCGTCGTCAGCATCCTGCTCCCCGTGTTCAGCCAAGTTGTCATTGGCGTTCTGGGGGTCCGCAGCGTTCTGGATGGGGACCACGGGGCCGTTGTTGTTGGGATGAGACGAGTCTGTCTGCTCTGATTTGTGCTCGCCTGGAGAGAGATTAAACAAAACAGGACTTGTTAGGATTTCTACTTAAGGGATAGAAGGATAATCGTTTAAAACAGGAAATGAAATGGTTTATATGTAAAACACAGAATCATTCAGGGGCGTAAAATTACCTAATCGGCTAAATCAATAAAATTTTACTCCAAGTTTTAATTTTGCTATGGCTTTACCGAGAGACGGTCTCATCATGCAGACAGATATATTCCTCTGCTCAAGTGTGCTGCACATCAGCACAATTTCCAATTAGTCTGTTCCCCCTGTGCCGAGACCCATTTGTGGAAAGGAAGGGACTGCCTCATGTCTCCCAGGAACCTTAAATCATTCTGACTCTGCTTTGCATGGAGACACTTAGTTCTCAGCTACTTTCGGGGAGACGCAAGCAAAAAATAATGCTCACTTTTCTGACAGTGATAAATGATTAAAGGTTGTGTGTGTGTGTGTGTGTGCGTGCGCGCGCAATGTGTGTGTGTGTGTGAGAGAGAGAGAAAATATATTTTATGCCTTCTTTATTGTGTTTTTCCATTCACATTCATTTCTGTCTAACTGCTAACTGACTAATAGCTTGTAGAAACAGGAGATCATCAGTTTTTGACTAATGATGAAGCGTGATGACCACTGCAGCGGCGTTCAGAGAGACCAGGCGGATTAGTTGGAGCAGAGCAATTTGAAGGGGGTGCAAAAAAGTTGGCATTTGTTTGTTAATGAAACAGCAACAGAGATTAACTCAGAGAAATGCGGCTCTTCAGTAAAACACGACCCTATGAAACACAAACAACAACTTACACTCTGGTTCTGGTCCTATGCTTTGTCTAACCTGGCTGGTGAATTAACAGATCTACTGAAGCAGTGGACTGAAATTAATGACTTCTCCTTAATGTGGGGGAACGGGGTCAAGTGAAAAGAGACAGGAGTAAAGTAAGAGGAGTGATCATTATATTCTCATTTTTTTGTGTCAGCCGGGCTCTGCTTAAAATGATCCTTCATGCTCGTGTCAATGTTTGCTTTCTTGTTTTCCACGTCTATTTTTGGGCAAATTAAACTCTCGCAACGGCAACAGCATTACAGAACAGATGTGTGCGTGTGTGTGTGTGTGTGTGGACGTTGTGTACTGTCTGTTCCTCTGGATACTGTGTTTTCTCTGCAGAGAGTTGATTGGCACCTTGTGTGTCGGCGTTCTCCGTCTTCTTCCCTGAATCCTTCTTGAACATCCTTTTCAGCTGTAGGAAAAACACACACACACACACACACACACACACACACACACACACACACAAAGACAGACAGAGTGAGAGTTTGAAGATGATCAAGAAAGCCTCACAGTTTACAGACACTATCCAACATTCGAGGACAACTTTCTTAAAATATACCCGTGTAAAACAGAACGTTGTGAGTGTTATTGCGCTCTCTGACAGATGTAAATTCACACCTTTCTGGCCACAGGGTCTTCAGGCAGGACAGGTGCACCCTCGGGTCCTTCACATGTGATTCGTGTGGCGTCCCCCTTAGCGGGGAACACATACAGGGCCCTCTCTCCCAGCTGCCTCTGGGTGTGGTCATAGTATCCTAGACGCCTCACCCTAAACCCAACCAGCACAGGAGCTCAATACACGGATTTAGATTCATTTAAATTCTTAAAGAAAATAAGTTACAAAAAGGTCAGAAGTCTATGTGAGGACACGTGGATGAATATTTTGACTGACCTGCAGAGGTTCTCCTGTGTGATGGTGGAGGGAGGAGGGTAGACGCTGTCAGAACCTTTGGGAGAGTAGCTCTTGGTGATCCACGTCACCTTCAATTCGACCACTTTTACCTGAGAAGAGCGCAACCATGGAAACCATTTAGACAATTTAAGATAAGCAAATGCACATAAACCCCAATTTAGAACTTTGATCAAACCAAACCATTTCACTGTGATTAGTGATTATGCAAAACATTGTAGTGAAACAATGAAGATCTCTGCCTCGGATTTAATTATGCAAACTGTATGACCTGCAAGTGCCGCATTAAGAAATAACTGCATTTACAGCGAGTAACCATTACTAATAATGTGAACTCCTCTGCTGCACAGTCGGAAGTGATAATTCACTGATACGATGGAAATGGGTTGATTTCTTGCACTCAAATAAAGGAAAGCTGCAGAGAAAAGACGACAGGTGTTCAAAGAGAAAGAGATTATCATCGCAGTCTTACCTCTTCTACCACCACCCTGAACTTGCACTTCCTGCTAAGGACAGGTTTGACCCCTGACAGCCACTGTACATTAGAGAAGACTTTGGCCGGACCGATCAGGACCTGGCCTGGGTAGAAACCGTAGGCCTCGTCGAAGAACAGACCCTGGACAACAAACCACAGTGATAAGATCCTCTACACAAATGTAAATGTCCAGCTATATGACTTAAAAGCAGAGGGTCACATCAGTTATTCCTAGAAGTATCAATGAGTAGAGGACAAGGCAGCAAATAAATAATTATTACATATTATAACAATTATTCAAACTAGTTACAGACTATGAACCAGCTGTTTCTGTCTTGACATGAGCTCTTTGTTAAGGAATCTGACCCCTGACGAACAGCTGTTCTGTTCAGGGTGGATTTACCTGAGGGGACAAAAAAAAGAGCTTGTGGCTACATACCGAATCACTGACATGTGGACAGACGTCGTAAAGCTTGGCACCGTCCTCCACACTCATGGAGCACCTGAAGCGCGCGCGAGAGAGGGAGAGACAGAGAGAGATGACTTGTTGACATTCGCCGCATTTGGCAACGATGAATGTGTGTCAGCGTGCAGACATGATCACAATGTATAATCTCCGTCTACCTGGCTCCATTGGAAAGCTTGAGGATAATGTGATTAGTCAGGTCGTACACTTTCCCCAGCCAGAAGTCGTAGGCAATGTAGTCGCCATACATGAAAGACTGGACAGAGCACAGTGACAACAGGAAAATGATTAGTCAGTGCTTGCAGATCAGTGCTATTGTCTACATGACTCACATTTGCTAATTACTTAGCAATTAGCAATATTAATGAAGCTGCGGAAATACATTTGATAATGCTTTATTTTATGTGTGTGTAGTCTCCTGATAATTCTCTTGCAAATGTAGAAAGGACTACATAATACGGCATTAATTATCAGATGAACAATAATAACAGCTACACTACAGGTCATGTGTTGCTGTACTGAAACGTAGCTCTTCTATGGATTTATCTTCTTTAGTTTTGACAACGTGTGAAAGTTAATTTTTGTCACTCAGCATCTGTGCATACACAAAAGGTATGAAAATATTATTTTCCTTGTATAAACAGAAATGTAATTAGTTGCAAATTACATACTTCTTGTCAGGAGGTGTCTTTGGAAATTACAGACCTGTAAAGTGAAGCGTAGATATATACAGAACCACCTGTGTATCTATTCAGTAAAACTGTACTCTCTTACCCAGATGTGCTGCAGGTCTTTGCTGTTAACTGGATACAGAACACAGTTTGTTCCCACTAATTTTACAGCACACTCGATGTCAATGTTGGTCACAATACCACACTGGTTGTCCTGTAATGCAACAAGTACACAAGGTTCAGAATATCATGATTTTAGGTCATCTAAGTCATTGACAGAAACACTTGCTAGCTTCAACAGAGAGAAAATCTCATCAGTTTAAAGTTGTACTGAAAAAGTGTCCTTGTGATCCTTTGTAAGTGCCAACCTGTAATAATATTCCAGTCATGTTTGATGCAGCAAGTGGAACAGAGCGCTGAACAGTGACTTGACTGACAAAGGAGAAAGAAATGAGATAGAAAGAGAGAGGTGAAATGAAAAAGACGCACGCAGAGGACTCCACTTACATTAGAATTGTTTCGTCGTACGATGTCTCTAATGACGATGGATCGATCTTCAAGTTTCAGCTGTAGAAGAAAAAGCAAACAAGTTTAGAAAATGGTGGCTGCATGAACTCCTCTTACACCAACACAAGCTCTGAAACGGACGTTGGATCATAATTACATTAACTCTTAACAGCAGAGGAGAACTCCACTGTGATGAACATTAAACATTACGTCACGTTCACACAGCCCACGAGAAAGTTACTGACATGATTTGTCACACCCTTGTCCCGTCCCTGCTCAACATGCACAGTCAGCAGAGCTGGAACGCGTCCCCCAAAGAGCAGATGAAATGGTTTCGTCATCCAAACAGATAGAAACATTTCACTGAGCAGGCCGGCGTCAATCTCTGGTGTGAGAATCCAGCTGTGTGCTGAGCCCAGCAGCAGTCAGAAAACATATTTTCACTATCAATTATTAATCAACACGTTGAAATAAAAATAAGATCTGTGAAATGATACGGTTTACAACTGCAAGGGCCGACAGTTTGATGGACAGATTAAGCCAAAACAGCATTGATCAAGTACGAGAAGCCCCGGAGAGACAGAGGGCAGAGGACAGGAGCCGCTGGGCTAAACTTGGCACAAGCTCAGCTCCCAGAGGGAAACCTTGTTCCTGTGAGCAATTTTTTTTTTTTTTTTTTTGCTGTGTCACTATGCCTGCATGGAAATCAAGTTTGAATAACAGATCTGTGAGTCTGGAGTCTAATCATAAGGCAAAACACTGAGCAGTCATTTGCAGCCATGAAACAGAATTTCACTCACTTTCTGCGACAGCATTACAACAGCAATCTACCGGGAGCTCACAAATGTTTAACTGGCCAACGCGGAGCCTTGTTGGATGACGTCACATTACAATGCGACAAGAGGTGAGTTAGGTCAAGGTCTGGGACTTTTAACCACGTTTTACATTCTTCTCAATGGATGGAGTTTGACCACACTCAAAAGCTGCTCTCACTCAGCTTCATACTACAAGATGATTGACATTAACTTAATATGTTCTGTCAGTATTTGTTAGTTTTGGTTATCTGACTGGTGAAGGCGGCTGAGAGAAAGGAAGTTGACCTCGCGGTAGGTATTTTTGGCAAACTGAACTCGCATCAGTCTTTTTTGTCACTTTCTTGTAACTAGATTTTCTATACAAGCATTATCCTGACTCAGCAGCCGAAACCATCAACTATTAACTCGGCATCAGCACAGTGACCCTGCTTACGTTACTATATTGTACTGAGTCCCATCAAGAAGACACTCCATCAACTTTACTTGACCTACATGAAATTCAAACAAGCGTGGTGGAGGCAGAATTTCACACCACAACGTTGCTTCCACAACAATGAGTCAGTCGCAAAATTCAGCTGCAGGCCTAAGCCTTGTGGATCCCGTTGGACAAAATGTAGAGAGGTATAAATATGATCTAAGTACATCTTGCACTACAACACTGACAGTCACCCAACCAATATGATACAGGCTGTTGACAGCATCTCTGCCGCTCTTCATTATCTACACTGCTGATTCACAACTGTGGTAGAATATTACTAAAACTGTTGAATGTTAGCCAACCAACTAAGATTAACCACTTCTGCCCTGGATAAATATTGGTTTGATGGATGCAGTGATTTAAGTATCGTTACCTCCTTATGTCATAAAGAAAAACCCCTGTGTCCCACAGAGAGTGTGCAGAGTCTAGACACTTTGGTGATGCTTTGTGGTTTCACGCATAACCTGTTTGGATTAAAACAGACCCTGGTGCACTTGCCCAGTTAGTGCTGTTCATTTGGGCTGGTGTGAAAGTTGTCAATCGGACCCTGGTACAAACGAAAAGACTGGATCAAGACCACCTGAAGAGGGTGATCCCTCCAAGCAGATTTCTTTCTTTTCTTCTTTGTGTGGAGTCCGTGTGGGTACTATTCCTGATTAATGGATCAAAAGCTGGTAAAACTGCTGTGCTTGTGTCCTACTCCATGTACTTTGTCAGCTCATTAAGTCAATTAAAAAGTGTGTGACAGTGATCCCATAGTAAAAAGCCCTGAATAATTACTGTGCAAGACGCCTCCTTTTCATCCTGTCTCCACGTCATCATTTACAGCATGTGGTCGATTTGAAGTCTAATAATACCAAGAAGGTTTATAATATTTTATTTCTTCATGGTCTCTTTGTAACACCACAGAGCATAACGCACATGCTGTGCTTGTTAAAGTACTATGACTTCCTCATGTGGATTCACGAGTTACCTGTCAGTCTGTATAACTTTATGTTTACGACTTTAGTGCTGGTTCTTTTATAAAAAGCCAGCGTGAACAAGAGCCAGAACTAAAATGCAGTAATAAATTAAATCGCTTTCCTCTTCGTCTGGACAAAATCAACTGGTGTGAAAGCACCGTCATTTGTTGGTCTGAATGAAGCCACCACAGGTCTGGCAGAAGTTGAACAATGCTTAAAAAACAAAACAAACATGTACATGAAACACTCACATAAAAATCTACCTGTGGGATGCCCAGCTTCTACTCTGCTAAGCTGCAGCACAAGCTGCTTTACTGGCAGGAAGTACACAGCAAAACGAGGCAGCGAACTGCCAGCCAGAGTCTCTGAGTTTGGGCAGAGACAGATGGAAGTAGAGGAGGAGAATGTAATTAGGAATAAAGGGAGTGAAGAAATTAAAAACACAGACGCCTGCTGCATGTTAAGTGTGTGTGTGTGTGTGTGTGTGTGTGTGTGTGTGTGTGTGTAACTGTGTGTGTGCCATCCATGCACGCATAAACAGGGAATATTGTTACTATATTTATGTGAGCAATCAATTCACTTCCATCCATCTTTCATAACAATTATCCTTTAACGCGTGGGGCTGGAAACGATCCCAGCTGACGTTGGGCAAGAGGTGGAGGAGAATACACCCTGGACAAGTTGCCAGTTCATTGCAGGGCACACAGACACAACCATTCACGCTCATATTCACACCTACGGCCAATTTAGAGTCACCAATTAACCTACACTTGGACTGTGGAGGAAGCTAATCACTGCACCAACACGCCGCCCTCGATTCAATTCACTTTCCACTACTTTCATTTAAAATATCAACGAAAGTATCAAATTATACTCCCATATTTTTCAACCTGCACCTTGTGATCCTTCTGAGCTTAGCTAATGTAGCCAGCCGCATAGAGAGCTGTCTCAGTAAACCACCACGTGTGGTTTGCTCTGCCAGTGGTGCGTTTCACAGATCTCAACAACAGAGGTGTTGAGTGCGAGGTTAGCGTGACCTGTAGTGAGATGACCTAACCTGTCACTGTGTTCATATTTATTATTTATGACGGTCCTCTTTTTGTTCCACGTGTAAAGATGTCCAAACATCCTACCGAGGGCAAGCAACCGAGCGCGCGTTCACACTCACTCCCGGCATCCTTGGCAGCGCTTTGTCTCGTAACCCTACACCACTGAATTCTGGGAGAGGAAGAGCGTGAGTGTGTGTGTGGAGGGGATACGATCGATGGGTCGCCATGTTCCCTTGTAATCTATTAAACAGCAGCCTGTCTGCTGCTCATGTCTCTGCTGCTGGGGGTTAGAGTATACTTACACACACACACACATATACACACTCATATCTCTCTCCTCATCTAAACCTTTTAGTCGAGAGAAGCTCACAAGTAGAAAAACATTTTTTTTTATTTTTTTTTGGGGCGGACACACATACACAGCTCTTCTTCATTAATATTCTTTCAGTGCGTTGTGCTGCAGTGCGCTACTGTAGTAACTGATTTCCCCACCAGTTGAAAACAGTGTGTTTAAATCAATAGCATTTAGGACACTGTAAGAGAGAGCAGACACAGCGACTTAACACTCTGGCTCTCAGACTACTGAAAACCACAACAGGACCTTTGCTCCTGTTACAAATGATGACAGTATACTTTGCTTTTATTCAAATGTCTGCTTTGCTGGTATAACCATTGTGATAAGTGTAATGTTAATTCCTTGCAACTATATCACAATCAATGCTGCTAACAGAGCAGCATGCCCCTGCAGTGGGAGTGATTACTCTCCAGGAAGAGACAAAAGCGAGGAGGGAGGATAGTGCCATCACTATCACACTGATCACAGTGATATGAAGCTGAATTAAAAACCCTCAGCTTCATATCACGAATTTGTCTCATGCTAGGGTATTTCCTGAGACGGCATTCTCATTAATGCAAACACACATTGCAAGATGAACCAGACAGCTAGATAACAAAGCAGCTGACTGTTGCTAGGGCGCATATAGAGTTGATGAGAAGAGAGGCGGGAAGGTGCGGATGGCCACGGCGTCAGACAACAAAAGGAAAAGCGCTCGAACGGATACTCGCGTGTGTCTATTAGTGGCTCTGAGATACAAGTCAACCTTGGCTGCCTCTTCACATTCAGCCTGATAAGGCAGAAGGGGGGCGGATTGATTACAGGAATCGATGGAGGGCAGCATTTGCTTTGACTTCCCGGCCTAATTAACACAAGTCACCATTCAGGTGCTGTACTGTACAAGGAGGAGGAAGAAGTGGGGGGGGGGGGGGGAGAACGAGACACTGCAGAGGACTGCAGCTCGGGGCCACGCCTGTTCTCCAGTCTGACAGACAGTTTTCAATGCCGGGCTTTCTCGTCTTTCAGATTCATCTCTACGCCGACGAGCCACCTGATCCGTGAAAAAGTGTGAGGGAGTCAAATAAACGTAAATAAAAGGCGCTTGCAGTAGTAATAGGTGCACATACTGTATTTCTCTCCACACACACATTTACCTGACTACTGTATCTTAAAACTGAAATGAAATTCCACCCACAGACAAATATCGATTTGTGATAACGAAGGTGCAGTCATCATACGGCGCAACATCCTGCACCTTTGCCCTCAGCCTCTGGCAAATCATGGTTCTGCAGCATCATTAGAGTTTTTTAGGAAGTGAAAATAATTTCTCGAAGTGGAGGATTCTTAAGCAGAGAGGCCTCATGGATCCACACGCTTCACTCAGATTGATACCACTACCATGTCTGTACTGAAATATGCAGCTGGAGACTAAACTAGCTAGCCTGGCTCAGCGCCTCTTTAAATGTTATATATTGTTTTATGTGGACCAGTTGCCAAGCAACCAGGAGATGATCCAAGAAGTTCCTGTTGTTCTTGTAGGTGATATTCCCGACCAGCTACCAACTTACATTTTTCTCTCCTGCTTGTAGTTTTGTGTGTGTGTGTGTGTGTGTGTGTGTGTGTGTGTGTGTGTGTGTGTGTGTGTGTGGTTTTTCATTAAACTATGTTCAGGTTTCTTAAATGATCTGCAGTTTTACATTACATTGTGCTGAAGAGTACTGTCATGCAGCCTTTTAAAAAGCCCTGCACACCCACACAAGTGTCTTCTCTTACTGTAGCTGATTAGACCTCTGCTCAGGTTGAAGCTGATTGGACGGATGAACGGACTTCATGGACTAATGGGAAGAATAAAGGTGTGAAGGTACGGTGACATAAGCCTTCCGCCCTAAACATAAAGGACATAATGTCACAATTCTGATTCTGGTCTGTTTATGAATATTGTGCGATCACAAACTATGAGAAAAATGCTTGTAGTTATGTAGTATAATGTTGTAATAAACACATGAGAATAATAAGCTCATGTTCCAAACACAGCACAGCAGCGTTTCGACTGACTGATCATAGATATTAACATGGTCAACACCAAAAGACAAAGCTTGAATTTGTCCATTGTCCAGCAATTGGTTTTGAATGAATAGGAGCATGAGCAAATATTTGTAATGTGCCCTGCTGTACCTTCAAGTTGTCCAGCCTGAATAAGCACGCTCTGAACACGGGCAAAACATCTCGTAAAGATAAGCAAGAATACCTGTGTGGGTTTACTATGGGTCTGCGAATTGCCATTTAGTTTTTAGTTCAATCTGATTGAATTTAGACATGCAAAATTTACGTTTTATGACTCCATGACAAAAATAAAACAAGCAGCAGAGAAGGAGGGACACTGCTTGGACAGTTACAGAATGATATTGGAGTGTTTGATAAGAAAACGTATGACATATTATCTCCTGTAGTTTACACTTACAACCTTACCCATGCTACTTCCTGTCCTGCTTTCATAGCACAGTACATTTCACCAGAATGAGGTCTGAGCGCACCTTAAAACAAACACCATCCTTCCCTCTAGGGCCTTTTTTTTTTCCTTCACAGAAAAACTTCAGAGGTGACTCTAAAAAGTTAAAAGTATCAAAACAAACAGATATTTCGGGAACTATTTGAAGGGTTGTGCATTAACACCTGTATGAACGTGACACAAATCTTACATATACGTTCCTGTGACTGTCATTAGGTGTCATTTGGTCAGTTCATTTGAGCTACATTAAACATGACAATTGCCATAAACATCTAATGCACGCCCCTTCAAGTAACTGATTTAACCACTGCTGCAAGATAATCTGTGCTACCCATCCGTATGCTCACTCACTACAATATGGCTACACACCATGCTGCCAATCCCTCACTCATTCACAAACCTCTCAAGCTTGTGTGCATTGGTTTGCTAGAGGACCCATCTCCTGCTCTGCCATTGGTCGGGAGAAGTGCTCTGTCATAGCTTCCTCATTGGCTAACCCGATGCTGCACTTCCTAAACAAAATGGAGCGTCATTACATCACACTAGACAATGACTTAGCAAGGATGGAGGCATTTTTAATAAGGATACACGAGCCTGATGCTTTGTCTTGCTAGTTGCTTAATTTTTCAGACACAGATGAGATGTGCGGAGCATCCCTTAAAAACTGGTTGAAGACACACGAACCAAAACAAAGTTTTTTTTTGTCATTTTGGATGATATGGTGACTGAATCATCAATCAATCCTCACAGTCTCTTTGCTGCTGCAGGACGGTGCTGTCAAACTTAAGATTATTGATTTGGACACACAGAAAGGCTGCACAGCTCTATTAAAAGAAAGCAGGTATGGGGCCTTTTAG
The DNA here is from genome assembly GCA_028641955.1 of Protonibea diacanthus. NCBI lineage: Eukaryota > Metazoa > Chordata > Actinopteri > Sciaenidae > Protonibea > Protonibea diacanthus. The sequence goes on along the minus strand of CM053977.1, from coordinate 17,511,372 downwards.
CCACACAGCCCACAAGGGAATGACAAAAAGACTAATAGCACACAGCATCTATTATAGAGAAGTCTCCTTATTGTGTAGTTTCAGAGACGGAACAAAAACGAAGCAAGAAAAAAAAAAATAAAGACACAGAAACGGCAGTGAGGGCTGCAGGAGACACAAAGCTGTACATTAGGAGGAAGCAAAAGAGCGTAAACTAGAAGAATGACGGAGCAAAAAAGGACAGAAAAACAGAAAAACAGTCACAGAAAGGCAGAGAATGTAAGATGGAGGCAGAGATGAAGGATGGGACGAAGAACACTCAGTCACAAAGACGAAGAAATGGATGGGAAAAGCGGGGTAAACAAACTGCGAAGGAGGGTGCAAGGAGGGGGTAGACGAGGTGTGACGGGGGAGAAAATTAAGATGAGCAGTGAACGAGGCACAGAGGAGGCAGCAGCAGGCCCAACAAGTGGGAGATCGAGACAGATCCCAGGAGAGAGACAGAAAGAGTGAGGAAACGAGAAAAGCAAGAGCCAGAAATAGACAAGAGCACAGCAAACACAGCAGATAGTGAGATAGGAAAAAAAAAAAAAAAAAAAAGAGGGGGGAGTAAGAAGGGTAGAGAGAGAGAGCAGACAGTCTCCCCACTGGGCTGGGCCAATACTGCAGAGAAAAAAGGGAGGATGAGATGATGAGGGAGGAAGAGAGAGAGAGAGAGAGAAAGAAGAGAAGGGAGGAAAGAGGGCTGGTGGGGTGGATGCAGGCTCCAACATCTAGGCAAGTCACTCCGGAGTCTGTCTATTCCTGTGTGCGTGTGTGTGTGTGTGTGTGTGTGCGTGCATGTGTGTGGTCTGCAGAGAAAGAGAGAGGATCAAATGAGATCCATTATCTGAGGGCAGGAGCTGGACGACCATCCAGTCAGCACCACATTACGTCAACATTCTCCAACACTGGTCTGCTGGGACACCGAGGGAGGAGAGGATGGAGGTGAACTCAGGGAGGGGGGCGTTAATAGGGTGGGTTAGGATGGGAGGAAAGAGTGGGGGAGGGTGAGGGAGCAGGGTAAGGGTTTGAGAAGAAAACAGAGGAGCTGGAAGAAAAAAAGAAAAAGACAAGGAACGTTGGGTGAGGTGGGGGAACCGACGGTCATGCTGTGTTCGTTCATCAGATTCACTGTAAATACAAGCTGCTGACATCATCCTCCAAGTGGTAATTAGAGGCGGTACTTGTGGGAATTTAGTGGCAGGCTTGGATTTGTCCGACATGATGCCGCAGATGTGTATCTATCAACACAGGTAGCCGACACAGCAGACGCTCCACTGTCAACAGCCTAAAAATAACCAGCGGGCCCAAAATCAATCATACTGTCCACATTAAAGAGGTAAACATCTGCAGCTGCACTTAGCGATCTTAAAAGTCAGTTAGAAGAGTTTGTGGTTGCTTTAATGAGCTTGATATTTTGAGACAATTAGTCGATTTGTTCAGAAACGGGACGTGGAAACATTGAGGATTTTTGAAAAGGAGACATGTAAAGAAATAGGAAGGAAAACTCATTGTGCACATTCTTATTCTCACAGTGTGTGTTGTCTCTGTCCCGTCTCATAAAAATAGTCACCACAGTGCTGTTCTGGGTATAAAATTATGTTTAAAAACACCATTGAAAGTTTATTGAAAGTACCAAAAAGGCAAGGCACCTGTCTCCAAAGTGTTCAGGATCTGCAGTGTGTAACCGCACTGAGAGACAGTAACAAACAAACTTCACGGCATTACTCTGAATACAGATATCATCAAAAACCAGCCGGTGCTTGCCTGACATCTGAATGAATGTACAGTAGCTATTCAGAGGCTCATGTCTGCCCAGTCAGCAACTAGAACGTACAGGTGGAGGAACTTTTGTGGCAGGAACTGCAGCCCTAATCCAATTAATTCATTAATTAATGTCTTTTAGTCACTAATGGGTGTCTGAGCTTGCAGTGGAAAAGCTCTGTTATACAGCGGTTCACTACAGCATGAGAGGGACTGCGTGAATTTGACTTCAAGACTTTTTAAGCTTCTTCTTTCTGGTGTGATAAAACAACAGCAATGCAGCACCAGAACTGCTCTTCTTGTTTTCAGAGGAAGCATACAAAACCACAATAGCCAATGACAAAACCTGAGGCTGAGTGCCTCTCAGGGAGCGTGGATGTTTGTGTGTGTGTGTGTGTGTGTGTGTGTGTGTGTGTGTGTGTGTGTGTGTTCCTGTGCCTGCCTGGCACCTGCTCCAAACCAGAACTAGCACCGTAGGGTGGGCCTTGGCAACAGCCTCATATCCCAGATTACACCAACGTCTGCCAGCGTACCTAGAGCACCTGCAGACAGATCCTGAGCAAACAGCACTGAAGGATGCATATCTGCAATCATGACCTCATCTGAGGGTGTTCACGCTGCAGATTTGGAGCACATGTACAAGTCGGAAATATCTGAAAGGTGACATTCAGAGACTAGGCGAGCTGCAAAAGTCAGAGAATAAAATTCCACCAATTTTACAGTTTAGAAAAACATCTTATTATATCTCGTCGTTCCTGTCTTTGGGGTGAGACGAGCATACAAAGATCAATGAGATTATTTAGAAAAGAGAAAAGTGTGCAGATTGACTCTGACAGAACGAATGGCTTAGGTGCTAAGTTAATTAGCGCGCGTGGACTAAACAAATAGAACTAGCTAATGTGATCACTTCAGTCTGCTCTAACTGCTGCACACCACTGACCGCCACTTCGAACCAGATGCTAACTGAGTTTGCTCATTTATAAGCTACTCGTGGTGAGAACAAGTGAGTTGAGATGAAGAGCTACAGGATACGGGCTCAAAGAAAGGATGAAAGAAAAGATGCTTTGGATGTTCCTAGAATATATTGTTCTAATTAGTGTGTGAAGGAGTCAAAACATCACGTGGATCTAGTGACACAAACCCAAAAGTTCTCTTTAGGAAGATTCACCTCCAAGAATCAATATTGCTACCATCTAGAAAAAATAATATTCCGGCCTTGTGTCTTGAAAGCATCTCAGAGGTAAGACAATCTCTTTCCAAGTGCTCGGTAATCTCGCAGCGGAAACGCCTTTGGAGAGCCAAGGCCTGTCTGAGAATGAAAATCACTTCTGTGATCGCAAGCAGCCGAAAGAAATCTGCGTGGCAGCTTGACCGTAATTCAGCAGTCAAGCCTTTCAGGACAGAGATGTTTCTATTAAGCGGGGGTGTGACCGGTCTTCAGTAGATGGATGGATGAGGGCAAGAGGGGGGTGCAGAGCCAGGTTGACAGATGGGTCACCCTGCAGTCCGAGCATCCAACACCTGCACTCTTTGCCCTCTGCTCACCCCTTGCGTTTTAATGGATTTTTACAACCTACCATTCGTTACTAGTCGACAACTTCAAAATCAGATAAACAGGCAGCCTTTTTTTTCCAGCTGCTAAAAGTAAGACCATTTTCATTGTTACAATAATGTTATTTTAAAGTGTTTTGGCTTTTTTTTTAAGTATTATAATTCTAGAGGAAATCTTTGCATGAGCTGAAGAGATTGATGGCTGACATCATAGAGTTTCCAGAACAAAGGGTGGGGGGGTCACACAAAATGCATATCACCCTTCTGTTACTACAGCTGTCAAGAAACCCTGCCACAGCCATTTAAAGTACTCTCATTTCTTTGCCTGTACCCAGCATGTACTGTACATGAAGCCCTTATTTCCGTGGCGATGAGCTGTACAGAACGATGCCCTAAATAACTGTCCAACTGTGGTTGCTGTTACAATCGGACTAGCTGAGCAGGTGGTGCACGATTACCGGCACAATAAAAGGCAAAAGATCAAAAGCACTGAAGCCCAAGGAGTCTTTCTGTTCACTCCATAAAGCATTAGACTCAATTGAGTTTTATTATCTCGCTTGCTCAAATGAACTGATGATAAAAATGTTTTGTTTTTGTTTTTTTTTCCAGATGTGACAGCGGGTAGCCATGAAGAATTTATCAAAAGCAGATCACAGCAATATGATGGTTTTAAGGAAAGTTCAGCTTTAGGACAGGAAGTTGAAGGTATTTATAGGAAGACAACACGCCCGAAGAAGATGGGAATTTAAAATGGCTCAGAGAGGAGAAGGTGGGACCTTTCAAAGACTAAAAGCCCATACATTACCACATCAGCTATCTGGTACCAAACTGTCTGTCGGTCTCATTACCCACTTTCCCATCAAGATTTTTTAATATTTACTTTTACTTCCCCCTAATAGTTAAAATATCCAGACTAGAGATGCAATGACTAACCAAATCACTATTAACCACGGGTTATAACTGCCACAGTTTAGAAAAGATGCTTTGCACCATTTATAAATGTAACTCTCACCAAAATGGCATGCAATCCCTGTAATTGTACCATTAAAATCTATAACCATTACATCCCTAATCCAGAAGTCGCATCAGCGTGCCACGCACAGCAGGAGTTGCCCTTCAGCACTTTTGGGGGTCTCAGGAGTGCATTAGTGAGTCTACAATATGATTGATAAACATCTGGGACATCTCAGACACACCCTGCACTGTTATTCCCTCAGTGCGTCCCAGTACTAGCTACCTGCTGCAGTGCACTTCTGTCCTTGGATGGAAATTTCAAGGATGTGCTGCAGCAACAGGGCTCTGTGTGTTTGGTAATACTGACTGGGGACTGAGGCAGGCCCAAAGCAGAAAGTGAGGCAAGGCGCACTGGCAAGGTCACAACTCTGAAAGTTCTCTTTAAATCACAATAGTTTCAGAAGCTATCTTTAAAAAAAAAAAAAAAAAAAAAACATACATACATTGGCAGGTCAGTATAATGAAAAATCAAAATCACCTGTCAGGTGCCTGGTGCCATGGTAACCAAAGCCCTGCGATGCACAGAAGTACAGAAAATCCTTCACGACACAGGCTGCATGTTAAAGACCTTTATGTCTTACACAGAAGTGAAACAAAGGCATCAGACCACAATGTCAAGACGCAGTTCATCAGTGCTCTTATGTTAACTTCTGCACCAATCTGATGTTTTATCTACTTTTAGACATTTGTTTGCATTTCTCTGAAACAGGCTAAAGTCACACAGGAGGAAAAAACAAACATATTAAAGGTTATTCAGTTCATATCTTCACTCTCAACAACAGCCGTTCCAGAAGGCTGCACCGACTGCAAGTAGTTTTAAGGCCAGTGAGGAAAACCTCGATCCACAATCAAACCACAGTGTCCTTGTACTTACAGGATTATATATCTATTACTGTACCCGTCTATTAAAGCACAAAAGAGGTTCAGAGGCGTTGAGCATCTGGTCTTGTGTGCCTTTACAATAGGAGAAGATCAGTTAAGGTGACAGTTATACAGTGATCAAAAAGTGGGCAATCAATGACAGCACTATCCATCAGATGCTCATTATGCTGAGAAAAAGAAATCACTGGAGACTCATTCAGGCCCTCTCTGCTACCGCTCTGAAGCCTTGTAGCCAAATGAAGTGAAATAAGTGACTGACTGACTTGCAACCAAACCAGCAGTGAAACCGCAAGCAGTGCAGCTGACTGAAGTGTCCCCGCACATACCTGCACTGCGATGCAGATCTAAGCTCACTTCCTTTGGAGATAGTTAAGATTTCAGACAGTGATTTTGAGTGATGTGGCAAACCACAGATATGTTCCCATGTCAAGGCTGCTACATTCAACCTATCCCTATTTAAAAGGGTTCTAATACAAGCTAGTCTGAGAGTCAATGACTGAGGCCCTAATAAAGTGATAACAGAGTCTGGTGTGCATGAATACATGTTGTGATATATGTGCTTGGTTGCTAGTTTGATCGTCATATACAACAATAAACCCTTCCTTCATGGCGGTTATGTTCAGTTCTTCTTGTTTTACAGATGTGTTGATTCAAGAGGTGTGTCTAATTTAATTTAACGTGCGTCTACCCTCATTTCTAGAAATGGACAAAGCCACTAATGGGGGGAGCAAAGCTATTGTGATAACAAGATATTCACACAATGCTGAAGCATAAGGAACATCAATTAAAGACTGCAAATGGGCTGTGTGATGTACTCATGTTCTTGGGGAGATGTGGACAAACTTCCTTGTCAGAGACAGTTGGTCACACATCTTTTGAATCAGCTCGTCTAAAAATAACAGCAGTGGTCTCTGGGCTCAGAGTAGCCAGCTTAATGAAGATCTGTCAGCTTGTAAAACTGATTATGCTCATGAAATACACAGGCCATGTTAAACATGTTTATGGTGTTGCCCCCTTCTCTGAGTAGGAAGACATAAAGAAAATGTTGTTTTATACAGTAAAATACATTTTCAAGCATTATAATGAACCAACAAAGAAACTAAGAACACAATAATAATTTAGAACTTGCACCCAATGGCTGCGGCTATGCTCCAAAATCCTAGTTTTGCCGTGAAACTGCTGGTTTTATCGACCTCAGGAGAAATCCTGACGAAGTGTGGAAGATTTTAAACATCAATTTTACCTCCGCTGATTGCTCCTAAGAGAAAACATCTTAAGTGGTAGCGCCTCCAGAATAAATATAAGTCAAAATTTTGTGGAAAATATCATCTTGAAGATATGCAACTTTGCACACTGCAGGAAGTAATCATGAATTATTGATTCAAATCTTCACCGAGCTCTCAGGACATATGCAACTAAGAAGGAGGCTGCTGAGACAGGGCATGTGGTGCACGCTGATAAGCGCACACACACACAACAAACCTACATGAAACATAAACAAGAATGCCGCAGAATGAAATGCACACACGTGCATGCTGGCACACACTAGGTCCTTTGGGGACACTGACTAGAAGTGACACAGCATTAACAGTAAAGGAGGAATGTAAACATTGGTGTCATTGTTGAACGCAGCCTTTGTTGTGACAGAGGTTGAATGACACTCGCGACCAGAACGTTACTCATTTAGCCCGAAGGACAAAACAAGGCCCTGAAATAGGTTTCTTCTGGTCCTGCCGTGTGTCTCTAAAACAAGCTTGTATGAGCGTTTTCCAGACCAGTCTCTCATTAAACCCGGTGACCCTTTGCCACAAATCCCAGGAGAAATCTAGAGAAGCCCTGAGGGAACATACATGACAGCAGATTTCCCGTTCCTTCACCAATTACAATTGAATTAATTATTTAGATAACTCACAAGTCAAGACGATCTTTTACACTCAAAACACAACACTGGCTTCCATACGGATGCTTTTGCGCGGCGATTCATTTCAAAGTTTCAAAGTTTCCAAACTTGCACAGGCAAAACAAAAGCTTGGAAGCAGGTTATTGTATTTCCATATGACCAAAAACCCTGAAAGGGACTTCTAACATTACGTCTATATTCCAGTATACCGTCACCTACAATTGGTCAACAATGTCAGGTGAATTATTTATTGTCTCCACCCACTGTCACTAATAAAGATATCCATGTAGCATGTATTATTTGGGTTGCGAGTATCTGTATGTTCTCGTTCAGTGAGGTTGTTTAAAACAAGACTGGGCCTAAAAGTCATCATAAAAAGGAACATAAATCTGAAAATATCAAAGCTGAATCAAGGTTTGGACTGTTGGTTGGACAAAATAGGCAAATTAAAGACGGCACCTTAAGCTTTGCTTATTGTTTTTGATATTTTTCATGGACCGATCAAGATGATAAAATGCAGGTAATAAACAGTCGCAGCTAGAAAGTACACGATAACGGCACAAAATTGGTACGGAGTGATGAAATAATGTGGAGTAGAGTTGCAACTAATGATTCAAATGTTGTCTTCAGATATCTTGTTTTGTCGGACCAACAGGCGGGCGTCCAGACATATTCAGTTACAATGAAACACAACCATGAGGGAAGCAGCTAAATCTCAGAGTTCATAAACTGCTGGAGCCAGACACAGAATGTCATTTTTGGATGACAAATCACAACACACGGTTAATCCATTATCAATGTAGCTGCCAATTAGTTTTCTGCTGATGGAGCAATCAATTCATTGAAGTGTTTCAACTGCAAAACTGCACACAGCTGACAAGATATCACACTGAATCTGATGACAGCTTCTGCGTTAGCTGGCTGCCACCAGTCAGATATTTAGGGCTTTATGTGAATAATAATGTCTGTTCTGTCATATAAAGTGACTGACAAAGCTTGGTCTCAGGCCAAGTCACACCCAGCTGAGGAGCTACACACTGACAACGATGAGCTAATCAATAGGTGTAAGGTTCCTTAGCAGGGAGCTGCACCTGCCAAAACCTGTACTGACATCTACAGACAGAAAGCAGCTACCTGACCAGCCAGCCAGCCAGTCAGCCAGCCGTGTATATGTGATGTATTAGTGGCTACATGGACGCAGTCAGGTGGAACAACCCTGTGAGGCTGCCAGCACCAGCTGAGTGACATGAGGCTACGAGCTAAACTGCTAGCTAGCATGTGTGCTAGCCAGTTAGCGAGCTAGGTTACTCGTTCCAGGCTGGATTAGGTGAACTTTATCCCGCACTGGTTAGTAAGCAGACCCATCATCTCAAAAGCACCACAGGCTGTTGGAAATAATGCAGCCCCCATGGCAGGCTGAGAAGATAACCCGGTGTCAGTGTAAACAGTTAACACATTAGCTGCTCTGTGGTACCTTTGTCTCCCTGATGTCCTGCTTTCCTCCTTCAGGGTACCACTGGACGCGGACAAATCCCCTAATGAGAGGCCGACTCGGGGTGTCCACAGCGCTCTCAGTGTCCGAACCACCGGGGACTCGTCCTCCTCCTGCTCCTCCTCCACCACCACCGCCGCCGCCGCCGCCACCCCCTCCACCGCCGCCGCCTCTCCCTCCGCCATCATCGAGGTCCGAGTCTGAGTTAAAATCCTCCTCGCCGTGGATCATCCGTACGAGGCCAAACCGGACTGAGCCGCGATACCGCCCGGAGACCAGGTCGTGGGAGAAGAGCAGCCGCTGAGAGCCGTCCGCCGTGGGTGACAGAGCCATGGATGGTGGCTCCGAGCCCGGGCTGGCTGCGGGAGACAGGCCCGGGGTGGGAGATGATGCCGCTATTGCTGCGTCCGTTGTGGCCGCCGCATCCGATGCTACGGGCTCCGCCATCGCTGCTGTTGTCAGGGAGTGATGCTAGAGCGCGAGGATGACGGTGGAATGAAAAAAACTGTAACCTGGAAGCGGCGAAGTGCACGTGTTTACGTCGAGACGGGGAGCGGCGTAACTAACGCACTGTGACAGCGTCATCACGTAGTCCCCTCTGTCACCACCGAGCGGCGCTGTGAGCCACAACCTGTTATCTCATCATGCACTTGTTCAATAAGTTTGAGACAGAAATGATCCATGAAGCAGAGAGAGACGACAGTAAACATGCGGCATGTAACATCAGCTCTGTTTTATTTATATCTGTGGGTACATTTACACATACAAAGAAAAAAGTTTTCCCCTAATATAAATAACTTTAAAAACGTATTCATATATTCCTAACAACAATAGTATACATACATTTATGTACTATAAAGAGTTGTTAGTCCCTTCTGGGTTAATTAAGGCCTAGTTTACAGGCTCTATAGGCTCTCAATTTATGTGACTCTCATTCAGTTCAAGTCATGTCAAGTCAACTTTATTGTCAACGCTGCCAGATGTACAGGACATCCAGAGAATTGAAATATCGTTTCCCCTCATATCCCTGACAAACAAGCAATAAACGTGAAATTTAAAATATATACAAGTGTAAAGAGATAAATTTAAAAAAAAAAAAAAAAAAAGTATGGCAAATATATAAATAGGATCAACAGTGCAAACAGTGTGATGATAGCAAAAATACAAATATATGTAAGAGAGAGAGAGAGGAAATTTCCACTCAACATAAGTGAAATGAGAATGAGAATGGTTCTTCTATGCCTTATCGATCATACAATTATAGTTACAACCATACACTCTGAAAAAAGATAATTAAGGGAACAAAGACCCAGAAAATATTGAACTTAATGTGAAGTTATAAGTTCGTGCTTCTCATCTTCACGCCCGGAAACACTGCCACTGCTTATGTAGACTGAACACAGGTTTCTTACCTGGAATCCTTTGGCTCCAATGAAATGAAGAGATTATTAACAAAATAGGGACATGATGAACAACGTAGAATAGAAAATCCAAAGAAAACTGAAAACCTTCTTATATTTAAAAATCTAAAAGAGAAAACCAGGAAAAGCCTCTCATTCTTTTTCTCTGTGCATCTGCAGATGTAGATTATTTTCAGCCTTGTGACCCGTGCAGAGGTTCACCTGCTCTTGGTGTCAGTTCGTGTTAATTGGACCACTCAGCTGACTCCTAAATACAAATGACGTATGAAAAATGCAGTAAAGCAGTAATGAGTTCTGCTGCTCTAAAGTTTGGTGGGAGAAGACAAGAGCTGTCTATGAAACTAAATGGCTACATGTAATTCTTAACATGGCTTATTTACCACACGAGAGGTGACAAACAAACTCATACACATCCTGTAATCCTCTTACAGATCTGGAAAAAGCGTGGAAAGATTCCGAACTCGACTTAAAGCGACGATGGAAAGTCTCCCTCAGAGAAATCACATGAAGAGTTAGTGGTTAGAGATAAATCGAGTCCTTAAGATGGCCCAGTTAAGTGACACCAGCAGAGAGCTCTCAGTCTCCTCAGTGTGCCAGCACTGATTGACAATGACGGTTAATGGCAATACTTTTTTCAATCATCCAATATGTAATCCAAGTGAGTCACTTTATTGATACCTGAAATTACTCTTGATAATAGGTCGCTAATATGTTGTGTGTTGGTGTGAGAACTCCAACACATGATCAGTAAAATCCAAATCTGCTGCGGGTGTGATGTGGGCATGACAAGGATAATTCCAACACACAAATATCCCTCTTGACCCCGACTAAATATGTTTATTGTTCATTTTTCTCACGGGGAAAGGAGGGTCATCCAGCTCGCCTCGGGATTAAAACCAACCGCCCCTGCTCACCGAGGGTATAAATACTGACGCTGCGCCACTCTCTGCTCAGTCTTTACGCGCATTCCGGTTACGCACTGATGAGACTTTGAGACGAGGAGATACTCGTGTTAAAAGAGAGAGTAACAAAACCTCCAGAGAGTAAAATCCCAGCACTGTTTGCTTCACTTCAAAATCTTTTTGAGAAGAAAATCATAAGATCATGTCGGTGGTGAGCGCAGTGCCGTTTATGAAGCCACTCCACATGCGCTCTCCGGTGTCGCAGGGCCGCCGCCACACGCTGCCGGCCAGCGAGTTCCGCTCCCTCAGCCCGGAGGATGCCATCAGTGTGTTCGAGATTGAGAGAGAAGGTAAGCAGACTCTTTTAATGAATTGCATTACATGTCAGTGACTGCTTTAATAACTCCAGAGCAGTTGTTCCCCGCACAGTTACGCACACAGGGACATTGTCTTTCTTTTAAAACGAGACCTTTATGGTCTGATGTGTATGATGTGTACTAACTCTTCACTAAATGCATATGACTTCAGGTGGCTTTCACCTTTAATACCCGTGTCTGTAAACCTGTATAAAAGGGAACATTTTGCCCACTTCCCTGTCATCCAGGCTTCTTGTGTATGATATTTGGTCACACTTTCTCCTCTTCCACACAGCCTTCATCTCAGTGTCCGGTGAGTGTCCCCTCCACCTGGATGAGGTGCGTCACTTCCTCACCCTGTGCCCTGAGCTGTCTCTTGGCTGGTTCGAGGAGGGACGTCTGGTGGCTTTCATCATTGGCTCACTGTGGGACCAGGAGAGGCTTACCATGGTAAGACAGAGCAGAGGACACCTGGACAGTGATTTACCTCAGGTTGACTGGCAAAGCAAATGCACAAGGGGCAGATTAACAGAAGAGATTTTAAAAGGTTTAAGGGAATATTTATGGTATGATGTGTTTGGAAAATCATTGAGTGAGAATCTCACTGGAAATATTTAGACTGGTAGGAGTAAGATTCAGCACCATGGCCTTGAGGAGAGGGAGAAAAATATGTTTTCAGGTGATAGGCTACAGTAGGCTGTGAATTCAAAAGTTAAAAAAAACAGGTTTTTGATGCATGCTCCAACAGTCTGTGACAGTCCTCTTGTGAATCCAAATTCCAGTTCTACAATACAGTAGAAAATAGCATGTTATCCCTGCTGAATGAGACACATTCGATTTGCCTTATTTTCCCAAATATGATTCTGATGGCAAGCACAAACACCGGACTGCCCACATGAAGTGATCAGTCAACCGTAATTGTGTAGCACTTTTCATACAAACAAAATTTAACACAAAGTCCCTCACACAATACACCCAATCGCAGCATGTAAAGGTTAAAAAGAGTATGGGCCCTAAACTGAACCTTGGGGAACACCGCAATTAATTGTATAGCTTTTTGATGAACATTCACCTGTACCAGACCAAGTAAGGCTGCAGCAGGAAAACCTGGGTGTTTTCTGAACTGAGCAACAGCAAACAGTTTTAGTAAGAGATTGAAAGTGTTATTTCCTATTTCAAAAGATACACAGTGTCACTTTAAGGCTGAAATACCATCAGCTCCCAAACAGCAGTGAGAAAACTGGATTCAACATGGATTTTTTTTTCAATCGTTTTGGCCCTTTGGTATCAAATAAAGCTTAAGGCTGCTACTTTCTCTGCTATCAAAAGCCCAACATGCTTTTCAACAATACAACATGTCTGCTCTCTGTTTTCCAGGATGCTCTGACTCTTCATAAGCCTCATGGGACCACCGTCCACATCCATGTCCTGGCTGTCCACCGGACTTTCCGCCAGCAGGGTAAAGGCTCCATCCTGATGTGGCGCTACTTGCAGTACCTCCGCTGCCTTCCCTATGTCCGCCGCGCTGTGCTCATGTGTGAAGACTTCCTGGTTCCCTTCTACCAGAAGTCAGGCTTCAAGGTTCAGGGCCCCAGCGAGATCACAGTGGGGCCCCTCACATTCATTGAGATGTTCTACCCAGTCAGGGGCCACGCCTTCATGCGTCGTAACAGTGGCTGTTGAGGACAGAAGGCCTTTAAATGTTTATTCTCCCTGACCATAAGTGGTGATGGGATGCCCTTTTCTTGGAAACAGGATGAGGCGACGTCTGAGCTGCTTTGTTGTACGTGAGCGACCAGCTGAGTGTTTGTGATCACCACAGTGAGTGAGACTTGTATAGCAGACAGTGAGGGGTGTGTTCAGTCTACAGAGAGCCAAAAACAAAGCGCTGCCATCCAGCTGCCAACAACAGCTGTTTGGAAAACAGAAACTACAAATACATTGATCTGTAGTTTAGTATGAGGAATGCATCATCAACCAAATCATTAGAGCAACATCAAAAAAGAATGTAACACATTTTCTTTTTTGTACAAAGCCATTTTATTTTAATTTTGATATTTTTATTGATGTATTCAATAGAACAGAGATGCCTTGTTTCTTTCTTTGCCCTCTTTTTTATTTTATATTTGTTATTTAACCCATCTAACTTGGTTTGTGGCTCTGTAAAAGCCAATAAAACCAGCATCTGCCCATTATTATTGCATGTTGCCCTGCAGCATTAGAAGATTACTGTTAATGTTACACTTTGTATACCCATGATGATGATGGTACAACTATAAAGTAATATGCTGGTAACAGGTAACCTTCAATGATCATGGAGTAAAACACAAAGGGAGTGACATCAGTAATCAAACATCAGATTATAAGTCAATGTACAGTATCGACTTGATCACGCTCGTCTGCTCTGAATTGTGTATTGAATGTTTGTCTTCATTGGTGACTGCTGGCAGTATTGTAAATATTTTCTGAAAGTCTGTAATGTGTGTACAGTATGTGATATAGCCTTTCATAGAATACTGAATAATATATGTACACTTAAAATTACCATTTACAACCATTACAGTGTCATTACAGTATATTTAGATATCCTGGAAATATGTGCTTTGAAAATCTCTCCTTGACAGTCTCCTCTCGCCTTTTCCCTTGTAGACAATCACCACCTCTGCCTCCCAAAGTCTTGAATCAAGACAAATGTCTCTCTCTCTCTCTCTCTCTCTCTTTTTTTTTTTTTTTTTTTTTTTTACAATGCTTTGTTCCTAAAATAATAAAAATTTTATTTTCTAGCATGTCTGCTTCTGGATCTTTTTATTTACAATCTATGAGGAAAAAACATTTTAATATTAAATCATCAGTAGATGCAGTTTATTTTATTGTCAACTGCCATATTCTGAACACTTTAAAGAGTTCATGTTATCCATGTTAGCGGATGTTTATCCATGAAAATATAATTTTAAATATAGTTTTTCCTCACTTTAATGTAAACATGTCTGATTTATCATGAAATGAAACTCCTTACTGACACACAAAACTTCATTATTACTAGAGTGGCATTTATTCTGACACAACAGCTTTAACACAGTTTTTTCACATATAAAACTGAAGCAAAACAGTACATTGACCATGATTTGAATTTCATTTGAAACTTTCCCTTTTTATTCCAATAAATAGAAAAAGGGTGACATTATTTGGTCCCAATGCAAACATAGCTGCATACAGTCATGATTAAAGATGTATGTTGTGGTTCAGGTCAAACACTCACATGCTCACATATCAAAAGGCACAGTAAAGAAGTTCCCTAAAAAAGGTGGATGTCACCGTTTCACACTTTTCCCCACATACTGTAGGACGGAAGATGACCTTTACAATCTAAGTACAGTGGTGTTATAACTGATTAAAATATCTGAATTGTCCAACACAACCTATTCAGCATGTTTTTTTTCTCCCCTCAACAACACCAGATGATCAGTGAGTCAGACTCACAGACAAACTTGCGTAATCTCATAACTCACTTAGTAACTCACATAATCCGCCACACAACAGCCAGCTTACCGTAGCTTTCCTAACAGCTGGGGTCAACACATGCCAGAATCACAAACAGCAGATTCAAAACAAGAGCCGGGAACCTGTGAGAGAAATGTTTCACTTCAGGTGTTAGGACTTGTGACTTTGTTTGGGACCCACCAGAATGATGACAGACTGTTGACCACAACCCAAGTGATCTAGGTCCAGACAAAAAGAAAAAAAACACATACAGAGGGAACAAGACTTTGTCCGGGTTTAGTCTGAATGCATCTGTTTGAGGAAAGCCCTGCCTGCAGTAACACTACTATTTAAAACAGTTTAAAATAACCATTCTTGCATTGTATTTGTTTTGTAAATGGTATAAACAAAGTCTTTCATGGTACATTACAAAAACATATTAAGGCTCAGGTGAAACATAAATTACCTATTGTGATCCTATGACTGCCTTCACAGAGTCAAAAAAATACAGTACAAAACTTGCTTAACTTCCAACACAATAGCCTGTTTCAATAATTACTCCTTGAATAAATATTATTTTCATGATTAAATCTACAAAATGCTTTAGGCACCACTGTGTTATTGGATTAATATGAGACATGATAAGTAGAGCTTGACTGAGAACTTGACCGTGGCAGTGGCATACAGAAAACTAAGTGACTGAAAAAATAACATGCATATGCAAGCAGCATGTGATGTTGCTTTGGTAGGTTAGGGTCAGAAATGTGTTCATTGGCATTCAGTAAGTTGATCACAAGCCTTATGCAAAAGTAAAATGAGGCATCTTTGTAAAATGGCATAGAATGTTTAAGGCAACTAGTGGTTTTAGATAAATCTTGCCTTAATTGACCACTGATATTTGACTTTAACTATTCTAGCTGCACAGTTAATACTTGGAACACATTGTTACCTTTAGCATAACATTTCACTGCTCCAAAGAATATGAACATGCCAAGTGCATATATACAAAAGACCAAGATAATAATAAAAAACAAAACAACTCTGAACTGAAAACATGTCACTACACATTGAGAAGTAGCAGAACTGAATGAGCTTTTGTAGTGTTTAACCCAGTGTTACTGAAAATAATTATTAATATGAGGCATCTGATGTATCTCAAGATTCCTAATGACCCAATATGGCATCAGTCTTACTTTTCATCTCAGCTGTTTGTCGTCCATAGAGTTAAACGGAAAAGAGATTGTAGGCCAGAGATGCCGATGTCTTCTTCTGTTATTTGGCTTCTTTAGGTTGACTTTTTGTGAACTGAAGGAACCAGTCCTGTTCTGTGGATCTTTTCATTTATGTCCACCCAGCTCTAGGTAGTTTTGATGTCCTGAGTATCTTTTCCTGTCCTCGGATTCTGAGGATCAGCTAGCCCATTAGCAAATTAACATGCCAGGTAGTACCAGACTTTACTGAGGATTAAAAAGGTTGAGTAAAGTTTTATGAAACTAAGCAAGTCAACAGGCTGAGGAGAATAAACCGATCCAGTCCCATTACTTTGATCAGGTTCCTTGATGAGTGAATAATGAAGAATAAGATTTCCACATACTAAAAACGCCTGACCTGGAGACAGTTAGCCTGGTCATTGTCTTTAAGATAGCGGATTACAGCACAGATGCTGTGGTCATCTTAGATATAATGAGTATCCTAGAGACTAGTTCACCACATCTTTGATATTATGGTCGATGTCGTACTTTTCACAGAACTTGCTTGTGAAGGGTAGGCAGGTGAGATGCTCCAGCCAGTGCCAGTTAATCGGGTAAATATAAAACCAAACGATGAGGGAAGAGAAAAGCCCGATGTAGGCCAACATCGAGACAGCAATGAGGATACGTTTCCGATACTTGTCAAAAGTCCCGAAGGTGATGTAGGGCAGGAAGGCAAAGGAGAGCAGCAAGCCGCTGAGAAAACCAAATATGTGGGCGATGTTGTCGATCCATGGCAGGAGGCCGCAAAGGAAGAGGAAGAGGACGATGCCCAACAGTTTGAGAAAAGCCTTCCATGGCTTCTCCAGGATCTGCCAACCTTGAAACAGCTCAACAAACAGACAGGCAAGGAGTCCAAACTGAGACCCAGCTGGACCCACCTGGAGGGAGAGAAACAAGATACAAACTGTTCTATATTTTCATATAAGACTAACCTAACAAAAAGGGACAACCTATTGGTTTTAGCCCCGACTGAGGAGCTGAAAAAGTCTTTCTACATTTTCCCGCTTGAACAGAAAATAAGCCCCACACTATAGTATATTATAATACACTACAGTATTTACTATACTGAAGACTCATATGTATTGGACACACATCATCTCCATACTGTGAACATGTGCAGTGTTTTTTGGGTGTTATTCAGATCCACTCCTGCTCTGTTAAGCATCTCTTTTCCTATCTCTGTATGATAATGAATTCAGTATAATTTAATTTGGACATATCACTAAATCTTGGTCACAAGACACCATGGTACATTGCAGAAGTTTGTCTTCAGAGCTTTCTAACGCATGGTTAGTATTGTGAAAGGGTCTATTTTAACCCAAACTGTGACTGTTTCCTATACCTATCCAAACTCAATGACATTCAACGAAATCTAAAAATAATAAGTCAACGGAATCTAAAAATAAGTCAACATGGACAAACCCAGTGGGACACAAACCCAGGTCTCTGGGGTTATTTACCTGCCATTCATCTGCTACTACCTGCTCCTTATATGGACTTTGACGTCACCTTACTTCCTAAAGCCCTTAAGGCAAACTTCTCCCAACAGTGATACAAGACAGTATTTAAGGTAACAATTTAACTTACTCATCATGAGCATTGCTAATCCTGAACTGAGGTAACTGAGTATTAACGATTAATGAATGAATGTAGGATAATAACTCAGCATCTCTCTCTGGTCAGACTGTCACAAATTAGTCTTGAAAGTAAAGCACAAATTTATTGATTACAGTTTGGGGACATTTTAAGGCAACCTGTCCCAACGGCTGGTGAAACCCAAAGATGTTGTTCATGCTTAATGTCTCTTTTAGTTTTAGATCTTCTGTGGAAGAACTACAGTACGAGTCCTGGGTCAAGCAGTAAAGGTGAGCAGATTAGAGTGACGTCATGGCTGAGTTTGGAGGCTTGGCCTAGTCAGAGGCAGATGGCTAATCTGTCAAGACATTAAACTCGCACAAACAGAAAAAGACCATGGCACAACAACCCACCCACACACCCCAGACACGCAGGCTGACACGTTTTTCTCACACGCCATGGTCACTCATCATTGGCTCAGAAAGTAATGGGAGAGATGAGGATGAGGCAGTGACTGGGTGGCTAACCAGTGGCTAGTGGCTTGTTGCACATTAATCAGTGGCAATGAAAACATGCTGAACAATGGAATTACATTTACCTTAAATAATCTTTTTGAGCAATGTGTGTTGGTGTCATGGGAGGTCATTTGATTAAAAACTACATAAAAATTACGACACCATAATCTTCTGTTTTTCAAATCGAGTCTTCTACCATCCATTTTTCAGCTGTCATCAGGCTGAGCTCTTTACTTCCACTAACAATCAAACATATCCAAATCAACGGGTGGAAATTTTTAATGCTAATGCTTTTGACGACTTTCCATTTTCTCAAAATGTTTTTTCTCCACACACTCAGTCTAAAGTTAAATCAAGATGTTTTCCTGGAAAGAAGCAACACTTGCTAGCTCTGGTATTAGAGACTTCTGATAAATATGTTTGGTGACAAAAATGCAGCATCAGGTCAATAATAAAAGGTCCAGGTCCATCAAAGGCTGGCATGATGTGGGAAGTTTGGTGTTGTGCATGTTAGTCTAATGCTTTAGTTCTCTTTCTGAGTGCTTACTCTGTTGCCTATAATAGGACACTGTACCCTCCTCATTTTGTTTTGAGATAATATAAATACTATGAGTCATCAGTGGGAGGGAATAGATCCTGATGCAACAAAACTGCCCCGTGTAAGGACACAGGGTTGAGCATTTTGACCCTACCCTTTTTAAAGGTGGGGTAGGAGATGTTGGGAAAACGGTTCCAGCAAGCTATATTTTGAAAATACACACCCATGCCTTTTCTTCAGACCTCCCCTCGAAACCACGCCTTCAAAGTAATGGAAGGGTCTCTATTCGTTCACGAATGGGTGAACGCGCAGAGGGGGAGGGAGAAGCGGACTGAAGTTTGACGGACGTGTCAGGATCCCATTGTAATGAGCAGCCCCATCAACGTGATTGGACGGTGTTTTCCCATGATTTCGCCCTCTAGACTGGACGAAAACATTTCATTTTTTTGACAAACCTTCTATTTTACTGGCTGCAATGGGGTCTTGAAGAGGTTTTCAAGGAATATGGTAAAAAATGCTCCAGAAAACATCTCCTACCCCACCTTTAAGTACAGGGGCATCATGCCAAGACTATGAAAACGTGATAGCTTATAAAAGTGATATTTTATAAGATTATCTGGCTGCTGTGCTATGTTTATCTGGAACAAAGAAACTGTTATCACCAGTGGTTGAAAAAATTTAAACAGCTGCAGGATGTCACTCTTTCCATTAGAGTGTTGCTTTTATTTAATTAAAGCACGTGAGTAGCACATATAAAACCAGGCACATTACAGCTAACACCAGTTTAGCTCCTTGTGAACTCACATGTTCCCAACCAATGTATTCCCAGACAGACTGACTGTCCTTTTCATCCTAATTCATCCTGGCAAGTGACATGTTTAATCTCCACTTGCACTTGCAGCTGACCACTTCCACAGTGCATAAAAGTTATTTGCTTAAGTCATACAGTTGGATAGTAGTGCTAATTCAACAGGCACAATATGTATAACAACAGCAGGGTATTTTTGCTTTACTGCAACATAAAGAAAACAGACTTTATTAGACTGCATTCATTTAATCAAATAACAGTCCATTCAAATATTGAGATATTTCTTTTTATTCCTCTTTCACAGAGCAAATTAAATGGATGTTAATATTTGCTTGTCTCTCTGCAGAGAAGAAACTGAAACTGCTGTGCTTTCACAATTCTTTAAATCTGCTTTACTTGTGAGCATTATCATTATTCCAGTCACAGCTGTTGTTTGAGTCATTAATGCTTACAGTTAAAGGATAATCCACTTTAACTGCCTCCTTAAGTGGCTTGACCGCCCTGTGTTGTGCCTTGCATGTGCTTCCTCTGGTTATTCCTGGTCTGTGAAGACCTGTGAGCCGGTCATTGCTAAGGAGAGCTGGAAGGTGGGATTTCTGGCTCTCACGTCACGCTGAGAGCCACCTCATGTCTTACCACGCAAATATCAGATAAGAGGAATTGGTGTAGGCTTATGAAGACGATAACAGATGTCTCGATGACATCAAGACAAAATACAAAGGGCAAGAAGCTAAATGTAATTCCCATGAATCTGTTGTCATATGTAAGCATCACCAGTACACCCGGTCACACATCACTGCAACAATTGTTTTTGTTTAAAAAAGAGAGTGTAATCCACTCAAGTCTCATAGCAGTGGCCTTTGTCGATCCACACAATGGCATTAGACTAATCTCTTAAAGGGAAAAGTGGTCTTTAGAGAGAGACACACTGAAGAGACGTGCCAGTAAAAAGTAGGTAATCCAGACGGGGTTCATTTCACATGCTGAGTAATTTGCACAGCTCAATGTGTTGTTGTTTTTTGTAAATATTAATCTTTTAATTAGAAAAGATTATACCTTTAAAAAGGGACAGAGGCATTGTTGCAGTTTCCAGCTTTCAGAAATGTTATGTTTTAATAAAACATTAGTGGATCTCCATATTCATACTTATATTTCCCCCCTGTATGTATATTTATGAGCATATACAGACTTCACCTAAGATAGTGTTTTGGCTGCAGGTGACTCAGCAACTTATCTCTCTCTCTTTCTCTCTCTCTCGTGCACACACAGACTTAATTTTGTGTGCCAAGAGGATTGTTTTAACCATCAACGCACCTGACAGGACATTACAGATTAACTATAGTGACAATGTCCACATAAAACACATGAAGATACTAGGTGTAAGTCAGCAAAAATCGAATTGTGTGTGGTGTCTATAACATGTCAAAGTGCACACTGAACCTAACCAAGCTATCATATTTTCATCTTTTGGCCTTATATTCACCGAGTTCTCCTTTGTCTCTATTGTCCAGCACATATTTGATTATTGAGGAAAGGTGTATCCAGTATGTGGCTTTCATATATTTGCACAAAATTGTGTTTTTTTTCCAAATTAGAGAGATGATTAGAGACTACAACCAACAATTGAGTTCAGCAGCAGTGCTACAGTAAAGTGGTGTCATAATGTGTTGTCGAATTAACTCTTTACTCAGGCACTTGCACAGTTAATACCATGAGGTGTTTTCTGTGCCCTCTCTAGATCTCTCTAGATGGGGGCAGTCAAGTCCACTCTGATAATCCCCAGTATGAGGAACTCCCCTCTGTTAAGTGAGCTAAGCTAAACTGAGCTAGGCCACTGAGTGGGACCAGAGCAGGCGGAAAACTATAGTTACAATGGAAAAATGTAAGTGGTTTACTGTTAATTGTAAATGTTAATGTCTCATACTCCAGACGTTTGACCAGTTCAGAATGACGTGCTTATTTGACTGTGTGAATATGTGCACGTGTCAAATGTGAGTGCTTTAGTAATAATCATAATCCTTTTTAAGGTTTTCCATGAGTTTAAGCACCAGTAACATTACAGCAGTTCATGTGCATTACATATTTAATACATAGCAGGAATAATCAAAACATCAGACATCACAGACTATGTACAAAATAAATGTGTTTGTAAGTGTTTCTATGCTCTATCAAGAGAGACTCCTGTGTACATACTGTACATAGAGTGCATGACCTGGTTTTATGTTTGTAGCTGTGCATAGACAGCTCACTGCCTGTACTCTTTACGTTTTACATCTTCCAACAATTTCTATAATCAAATTAATTAAACATGGTATACACTAACAGCCAAGTGAAGCTCACCCTAACTGCCATGTAGTTTTACTAAGAATGTATTCATCCTGCTCCAGACTATGTGTGGATGCGTCCTAAGTAAGCGCATGACTGCATGTATGTATAAATGTGAAGAACTCACCTCAGCTCTGTAGGGCAGGAACAGGGCAGAGGCAAGGTTTCCAGTGATACCACTGAGGATATAAATGATGGAGATGCGGACCCAACCAGCCAGCTTCTCCAGGTCTCTCAGTATGGTCATCTGGAACACCACTGACACCACACAGTGTAACAGCCTACACACAAACACACACACACAGTCTGAGAATAACTTATCTGTGCAGTATGTTGACATTTCAACCAGTGCATTGTGCCAAATATACATTTTCCCATTCAGCTTGCTTCTCGTTTATTTACTTGTTTTAAATGTAGACCTCAGGGATTTCCCTCATGTGCCAAGTATTAGCACTAAGTATCAGTACTCATGTGAGTGAACGAGCTCACGGGTATAGGGGCCTCAGTTAGAAATATTTCATTAGGTTTGAATCCCAAAGGATGCTGACATAATCCACAAACCACACTTAGTAATCACTCATAGCAAACGATAGAAAGGGCTCATTGACTCAGCATAATAGGCTTAACACGTTGTCACAGCAAATTAAACACCCTATCAGCAGTTATTAAGTGTTACATCTACATGTATACTTGAATGGCTGACTCAGCTGAAATAAATCGTTTATAGCTAATTGCAATGTGAGACTTTTTACAGTAACTGAGACAGAAAATATAAAGAAAAACAAACCAACTAACAATATGTAAATTTAAATATAGAATGAAGGGCTCCACCGAAAGGTGTTAAAAAATTTAAGTTACAAAGAACGTCTGTGCGTACCCAGCATGAAGGAAGAGAGAGAGCCAGAGACGGTAGAACTGATCAGGAACATCAGGGTTGAGGAATGGCAGCAAGCCGCACACATCATCCAGACAGTGGACCTGCACAAGAGTAGTGTATGGATTCAGAAATATAATAAAACACACCCAAAGACACACACACACACACACACACACACACACACTCACAAACACACACGCACACACTACCTGTGAGCAGAGTGTGGCATCCTCATGGAAGTAACCATGCATGAAAGAGCAATACTCTCTGGTTGTGATCTCACATCTACAGGAAGGACAAGCAAAATGAAATTGAAATTTCCTCCACATGACTCAGCAATGAAATGGCAGTTCAGCAAACAACTGATAAAAACCTGTGGGATAGTAAATAAAGGTGATATCTGCACTCCTTGAGGCCAGTAATAACACACAGTGGAAAGTATAACAGCCCATGTGTCTTACCTGCCCTTAGTCCCTATGCAGCAAGGCCGTCCCTTGATGTTACAGTCCATGTGTCTGAGGCCTGTGTGGTTCCACTTCCTGGGGTATGTACACACCTGAAGAAAGACAAACATACTGTACAATAATCTTTGCTTTTATGCTATTCCCAGTTGTAGGCCTGTAACACAGAGAGTAGCATGAACAGAAATATTTTTATTTAAATATGGAATGAAATAATGTCCCCTCACCGGCCACTGGGTTATGTCATCCGGCCATGTATGAGGGTCTAAAGAGGCAGGCTCTTCACACGTTCTGCTCACAAGAAACAACACAGGAGGAGAGATGTGAAGCACATATTGGCAGTTACTTCACTTAAAAATCCATAATAAGAACTTAGTTGATTAGTATTGTTTCTCACAATAATCACATCCACATTCTCACCTGGGATCTTGGTGACAGACAGAACCAGAGGACCTGTGTATGTCCACAACATCATTGTTCCATTTAATAAAGGTGGCCAGCGTGTCCTGCATATACGGTACAATACATACGTGAACATTCATAAGAAATATCAGTTAACAACTTCAATTGTAAGAAATTACAAGAAACAAGGTGAATATATCTTTGCACTGACACTTTTCTTAGTGTGTGTTTTACAGGACTTATGCAGGAATCCTGAGGTTAAATTTAACACCATTTAATACCTTTTTAATACCTTGAAATATTTTTTAAAACCACAACACAACTTGCCTCTAGTCCTGTAGCAAAAACAGGATTGGTAAATGGGAGGGCATCGCACTGTTACTGTCAATCCTTCAGTTACATTTAGTCATTTAGCTGAGGCTTTTATCCAAAGTGACTTTCAGAGAAGATGCGATGGCTGCAGTGGAAGTTTGACTGGTGGTGGGACTCGGTTGGAGTGGTGTACTGGGCATACCAGCAGCACAGATATTATGTGATATTAATGGCTGCTCTCCCATCAAGTTGTCAGTCAAATGAACACAGTAGATAGATCCAGCTACATAATTTGAGTTACGCTACTCGACATCTGCTAAAGAAATGACACAATGCCTAAGATTTCAGTACCACTCCACACATAACCATGTTCTCTAATGAAGACATCAAGTAAACTTGACCAACAATATTTTACAGGAGGATGCTCGTGAACAGCTGTTCTAGTCACACTTTTCTTTTTTGTCTTTTCAATGTAATTTTCAGTCTACGAAATCAAAGCTGGTTTCAGGTTTTACTCCAGCAATCAACCATGTACATAACTTTTCAGTATTCAGTTATGTTGTACCATCATACTAACCACAGACTTCTTGAGAATCATTACAAAGTTCCAGGGCGTTCCCATAACCGTGGTAACTCACGGTGCCGCAGGAGAGGGAGCGATGCTGAATGTCGTTTTTACACGATAATGTCTGGACAAAGTCCAGAGTAGAGTCGTCGTTTCACATATGTAGCAACAACAGACGTGTGTCAGACGTGTGTCAGACGTGTTCTGACATGTTGACTAAACACAGCTCTGTGACGAGTCCATACTAGATAAGCAACTAAACTATAGCGCTAATGCTCCGTGTTTAGATGTGGGTCACACGCACACTTTAAACAAGACCACTGGCCTCAGATATACATTGATCTCATAAATGGCCTCTGTGAACTCTAATTGACGGAAATAGCGACAGAGAAGTCGACAGTCTATGTAAAGAATTCTGGTGAACTTTTAACAAACAAACTTACAACAAATCACATGCTGTTCTTAAAAAAAACAACAACAAAAAAAACTCTTAATACTTTTTAAGGGCCTTAATTTTCAGTTGATTTACTACCTTTTAATACTTTAATACCCCACGGACACCCTGGTTTTAGTGATTCAGGTCTGTGTATCTATGAGGAGAGGTTTTAAAGCACAGAGTAAGCAATGTGTTGACAAATGTAATCAATGGCAAAAACTCTGAGTTAGCATTTAAAGAATGCTGATAATATGCTTATAAGCTCACGTGTACAGTATACACATATACTGTTTCTAGTCTGTGGCTAGGCACGTATGTTTAACTTAAGCATGTTGAAAACCTTTTTGAGATTTTCAGGGCAGTTCCTGTGCATGTCCATTGAATGTGTCTATGCTTCACTTTCATACAATGACAAACTAAGCAGCTAAGTATGAAGATGCAGGATAAACCACTTACAGAGCAGTCAGACCTGAGGGTCTGCACACATCCAGAGTTGTCATTCTGAACGCAGCAGCCAGATTCTTTCTCCAGATCTCTGGCCTCCTGGATCAGACGGACGATCTGTCTGTCCTGACGGATGCATGGTGAGAACTTAGCCCCCAAGTGGATCAGGTCCTCCTGAGAAGGATGCACAAAGATCTGTAAAGGTCCACAACCATTGCAACCTACACAAAGTAAAGTGATCTACTGAAGACGAAGGCTTAAAATTCATTCCTTACATGCATAATTTCGGGATGTACATTTCTTTGTCTTTTAATAAGTTGTAATGTGTTCATGCAGCTGTTCTTTCATTTTCTAGAAAATACAGGAAACCTTTGGTTTCAACTTGGCAGTTTCAAAGACCCTAAATAGTCTAGTTGACATTTTTAGGGGACCTAGCAAAGAGTCCCTTATAAAACAGTGTGAACTAAGTGTGAATGTTAGGGCTTGGTGAGAGCGACAGTATGTGATAGGAAACGGAGTAACTGAGAAGTCAGAAATACACAAACTAAGGAGGGTGTAACCCTACACAAGACAGGGCACATCTATCTACATCTATGAGTGTTAGTGTTTTACAATCTGGCTCAGTTATAAAATCTGTTCATTCTAGGAGTGGGTCATTTTAAGGAACAGTAAACTTGGGCTTCATACATCAATGTAGGTGTCCATCTAGGTGGACAGTGACAAACATACAAACATATAGTGCAATACAGCAACAGAGCTGAGACCAGCAAGAGACTCACAGAGCTGGGACCAATCCAGAAGTTCTCCTGTTGGATATACTTGACACTCTCGTATATGCCTTTGTTTTTCAGCACCTACAGAGGGCGACAGAGAAACACAGTTGGCAACGGCTTTGTTGAATGTATAAAATGACAAAAGAACCACATTTAAAGTTCATTGTTCATTTTTCCTGGGGACAAGAAAACAATGATTTTGTCTCATAAATGCATCTTTTTGTTTGAGGACAAGAAAAAAAATGAAATCACTTTCTAAGCTTGCTTTCGATATTCGATATTTCATGTTCATGTTAAATGCATCCAAATAGTATTGATACCTAGCTACAATGCTCAATTGCACCAGACATTTTGGCACTACAGATCACAGGATGTTTATGTCCTCTTTATACTAAAAATGCTGAAATGCAGCCAATTATGTCAAAAAACATAATCTAATTAGGTCAGTATTTTGCAGTAAAAAAATTCACTCACCAGTTCGGTGGTAGAAGATTGCGCAAACCCCACAGGGGCAAAACCATATGTACAACAGGCCAGCAAAGTGATTACTATATGGACAAATGTAATCCAGTAGGTAAAGTAGGGCCTAAAAAACAGCAGAGAACCACTTTAGGTCAGATAAAACGGGTGAAAACCAGGACCAGCCAATATATAGTTTTAGTCGTTGTGTCAAACATCATATTACTAAAACATGAAACTAATAAAAAACTCATTATAGTGCTCCAAAGATTACTATAACTTCAAGTTATTTTTTACTGCTACGTATATATGTCAAAGTACTATCCACTAGTGTGGCCATGCACATTAGCATCTACTCATTTCCAACCTGTGGCTATGGAAGTCGTCCAGCTGCTTCTGGACGTTGCTGCTGAGGCTGCGTCGGTAGTGCCGGTTCAGCCACTTCCCCACGACGCCCATGCCATACTGCCGCTTATGTTTGTCAAATGCAAAGTGCTTAACTTGGGAGGCGATGCGACCACCCCGGCGAGGATGGCTCTTATCATGCACTACTACTGGTGTCCTGGGCGTTCGAGATACGTCCTTACTGGGGCTGGGAAAAAGGGGAGGCAGGTAGGAAGGATTAAAGTAATTCAAAAGGGGAAATAGGGGAAAGGCAAGAGTGGTGGAGGAGGCCAAAAGGTGGTGTTTAGACCGATAAAGCAGAAGAAAAAGTGTATGAGAATAATAATATAAGCGTACAAAGTGAATGAATATAATAAAATAAATAAATAGCACAAGAAAAGGAAGAAAACTATGTCAGCAGTATTATGTCAGTTCGTCTTTGTTATAGTCTACATACGTGCCATACTCGCTTGACAGACCCTAAGCTCCATATTCAATTTTAAATTCAACGAACCATGACATTATTGTTATATATTCTGGCACGAGCACTGAAAACTCTAGCGGGGGCTTTCATAAAGTGTTCAGTTTGTTTGTGTTTGTGTAATTTGTGAATTTACTCACAGGCTTGGAAACTTCTGGTCATGCTGCTCGCTCTGAGCAAAAGCTGCAGACATGGGAGGCGATTCAAATACGTCATCAGCGATAGAGTAAAACTCATCATGGGCATCAACCTACCCGGGAATAGGCAGAGGTCACACAGGAAGTGCAGGAAGAGAAAAAATGACATCTGTAATTAATAAGCAGCGAGGATCCTGTTGCAGTAGACATTATTAAGAAGGGGAAATATAGGACATCTGATATGATGAGCAGCTTCTGGATTTTACACTCCATATATACATGTACATACTTATTAGACAGAAAATGTTCAACATCTAACCTGTGTTTTGCAGCAACTAACTATAAGGTAATGGTGAGACAAAACAAAAGAGATTAGTAAAAAAAGAAAGATAGTTGTGACAAGAGATAAGAAACGGTCTCTCCGTTGCCCTTGCTGACTGACGTGAGGATGGGAGGTGCCTCAGAGGTGTATATGAAAGGATAAAGATAAAGGATAAAAGAAAGAAGATAGTGTTTGTTAAAAAAGTTGTTTGATAAAAGAAGCAGACAAGCTATGAAAGTGAAATAAAGTAGTGGAGAAGTGTGACTGCTGACATAAGCAGGAAAGGAAAGGAAGTAGAATGGGGGAAAAAAGCCAAAGAGTGTCGAAGCAAACAGATTTTGCTGCCAAGGCACTAACACCAACAGTGGCTGCTGACCTTGCTGAAGAAAAGCGACTCAGATGTGTCTGCAGAGTCCACAGTGTCCTCGTCCATCCAGCTGGGCCTAATAAAACTCCTCTTGGGGAAACTGCGACTTGTCTGGGAGCCCGCCAAGCCACTACGACCCTAAAACAACACACACACACACACACACACACACAACATAATAAGTTATTTTACACACAGATAATGTATCTTAGATCAGTTCTGCTCTATTTAGAAATACGAAAACAACTGTAAAACTTTTAAAAGGTATCTTATGAACTCAGCTGTCATCAGCTGGAACAGTTAAACATGCACGCAAACAGCCTGATTCCATGAAACTTTAACTTTCCATAACAACAAGGAAGCCTCAAAACCATTTTATTTAAAAAAAAAAAAAAAAGTTTTATTAGGGAGGAACATTTGTAACCAGTCTGGATTTTCAACCAAATAGCAGGACAGCTGTCAGCAGTCTGTCTGTCTGTCATCATGTAAAATAGATGAAAATCAATCAAATCAGTCATCTTCATTTAGTTTGTCTTAATAAAAGAAAAAATAATCTGCTGGTGATGGCTGCGTGGCGCTAATGTTATTACAACATAGGATGTTTGCCCATGGTTACAGACATGCTGCTTGGCTGGGGAGCAGTGGCATTTCTGAGCATCATATATGTAGCATTCCTGGAATTTAAGCCAAAGTAATCAAACTTTAAGTCAATGTAATTGCAAACAATAAGTAAAATAACTGTCTGCTCCCTATCTGGACCATAACACAGGCGTTTTCTCATACCCTACCCACCCTCATTAGGTTGGATGCAGCTCGGATGCTCATGCGGGCGACAGACTCCCTCTTCCGCCTGGGGAAGCGGCTGTAGCCGGAGCGCTGGCTGGTAAAGGAGCTGAGTGAAGTGACACCCGGAGTGACAGGACCCCCCTGAGGGATTTGGGGTGTCCTAGGAGAGCGACTGTCCATCTCATCTGGGCAACGGAAGGCTCGACCCCGTGCCAGGGGATCCACAATCTGGCAAAAAAAAACACAGAGTTAGAGTCAACCTGACATAAATATTTAAGTCATGTCATGGCCACAGCCCATTAAAGATCTGCTGTAATCACTAGATCTTATGTGTCCATGTGTGAAATGGATTAATGCAAACTGTTCTCACTGGCTTTCTAAATTGCAAAAGCAAACAGATTCCGAGTAGTAGTCGAGTGGAGACACGAGATGGAGAACAAAAGAAAAACAAAATGCTGATGTAGATGAGTAGAGCTGTGTGACACAGACTGAGGGGAGTGACATGATTCATCTGTGGCACAGATGGTCTTCGTCTGTCACCGTACAGTGCTGCCCTTTATTGAAGCCAGACACATTTTCCCTCTCTACTCACATTCTCCATCTTATTCTTTCTGCTCCTGCCCTTCCACAGAAGTGTCATGACATTAAATCATCCAGGTTAACTGAGTGTAAATGTAGTGACATAGAGACTGCTGTGTCCTGTCCTGTTTCTTCTTGCTGTCTGTGCAACTTATTTTCATAGAAGGATCAGGACAAAGATTTTACTAAGTTATGTTGAATAAATCTTTAGTCAGAATGTGAATTAATGCCTTGTGTGTAGGATAAGATTCACAGTGTTCATATGTATCCATGAAAGTAGAATACCTTGGGCATTTTGTGTGTGGCTGGTGAGTCCAGGCCCTGCTCGATGCTGGTGGCTGTGTCAGGCTCTCTATACTGGGCCTTCAGCTTGCCATAGCGTTGGCTGCAGTGCCGTAGACTCTTCCTGTGCCATACCTGCTGCTTGGTCTCACAGTCTTCCCCAACCCCAAACCACTGGGCTGTATTCCTGGAGGTATACAAAGAAAAGGGTGGCCTCAGTATCACATAATACAGTGAGTCAAACAGCAAGGCCAGGTGATGTTAACACAGGAAGAGAGCGTATGTTTGAACAATGTGTGCAGCAGTTCTATTAATATTTAAACAATGGGAAAAAAAATGTGTTATGATCGAAGGCAAAGAGCTGAACACTTGTTGAAATAGGTCTACTGATGCCTGTGGATACACCTTCAGTGATGTTCCAGGAATCACAAGGTATTGGGCAACATCAGATATCAGATATTTTCGGTCTGTCAATTATCATACACCCTCCTCCAAATGACACAATTAAGGCTGATCAGACCCCAGTTTGTGTCCTGACAGATAGCTACATCTGGCCTCATTGTTGTCCGTTCTTAAGCAACAACCGTCTTGATGCTTTATCTGCCACTTAAGTGCTGTTACATGTTGTGGATGGCTCTCCTCCTCTTCTTTCCCTCAATGCCCAAATGGCTAAAAGCTGTGGTTAGACAGCAGGCTGCAAAACACTTGCTCTCCAAACAGCCTGTTTCCAGGGCCCCTTCTAAGTGATCTGCAACTTAAATTGGACAACTTTTATATTTTGTGTTTTATAATAACTTTATGGCTTTTTTTTTAATGGCTTTTATTTCTTTTATTTCTGGGGTTTAGGGTTAGAACATACTCTAATACATCGCTTGAGAGGTATGAGGTAAAGAAAGTAGTAACACTATTCACACACTAGAGGCTTGAGGTGCATGAAGTGAAGGGGAGATCCTGCGTGTACACAGCTGCTCAGCTGCAATGACTGAAAGAGACTTTGTGTTTGTGTTTCTAACTAAGAGAAGTTTTTGTGGATAAAGCCTTGGTTGTTTTTGTACATAAATGTATAAACATAACTTAAAGACATTTAGTTCATTCTCCTTTTAAATCAGGGAATACAAATCACTCAGGCTACCCAAGTCATCTCATGAGTCTTGCTCATCTGCCTCTCTGTCTGCCTCTGTGACTACTCCACTCAGGAGGGATTTCCTTGATAATTCCTGCCAGTTTCTCACTGAAGTGGTTGAGCTCCAGTGTCATCTTTCCTCCACCACTGGCACAAAAACAAGTGCACTTTTTTGGGTCTGCTTTTATGTCAGTTTGCCACTTGTTTTTTTTTTTTTTTATTTTGGAGAGGACCGACCTCATGAACCACATCCTTCCACTCTAACGCCTTTTTGGCATTTTTATTGCCCACAGTGTGTACACAAAGCAACATTTTTTTTTCTTGTCTCAAACTCCCCTCACATTGTGTGAAGTCACTTTTTTTTTAGCCTTTCGTCCTGTCGTCTTCATGCAGTCAGTGTGACTGAATACTAATTAGGGACATTTCACTTGCTATTTATAGGCAACTATGTGCCTTATGTGAAGCTTTCAAAGGTGGAGCACATTGCAAGTTAAATGTGATTGTGTTATGAATCAGGATATTTTTGTCTATGAGGACTTTCTATGTTTCACCTGTATGCAACCTTTTGACGTGGCTCCCACACAAAGTTTTATAAATGAAGCCCCTCGTCAGACCTCCATCTGTACTGTCCCTCTCCAAGTAACTTACACAGCACCTGGGAATGTGCTCCACGATGGAGCGTAGTGTACATGCAGGTGAATCTGCATGGGAAGCACACTTTACAGTGCCTGGATGAAGAATCTGATGCACTAAGGCTCAGCTAACTGTGTGTGAAAATGTAGGAAATTGCACTATGAGTGAAAGCAAAGGGCTGAAGACACAAGTGTGTGGAGTTTCAGTTCAACTACCACTACCTTTTTTTTGCTGGCTACCACAGCAAAAAAAAAAAAAAAGAGAGAAAGAGAGAGAGAGAGAGAGAGAGAGAGAGAGAGAGAGAGAGAGAGAGAGAGAGAGAGAGAGAGAGAGAGAGAGAGAGAGAGAGAGAGAGAGAGTGTGTGTATTCTTTATATACTGTGCATCAGGCATTACTTCCTCATGAATACTGAGGACATTTTTTTGGTAGTGACCTGTGGGGGACAGTACTTGCCCTTCTTGTATAATATACTTTGCTGGTTGTTTTAATGGGTCATAGTCAGACTTGACTGCAAGAACAAAATAATAAGCATGAAACAAACAAACAGTAAACTCTTCATCTTACTTGCGGATGCTTTGTGAGAGCGATGTTTGTCTACCAAACTTTGCTCTCCGGTCAGTGGCTGAGAAGCGTCCATCTCGGGCTCCGCTCATGCTTTCTGAGACAGATCCAGAGGCTTGACCAGCCTCGCTTTTTTTCAGAGACGATCGCAGTGGCTGACCAGAGGAAAGGAGGAATAATATTATTACAATGAACAAAA
Source organism: Protonibea diacanthus (assembly GCA_028641955.1). Classification (NCBI taxonomy): domain Eukaryota; kingdom Metazoa; phylum Chordata; class Actinopteri; family Sciaenidae; genus Protonibea; species Protonibea diacanthus. The sequence continues at coordinate 17,478,991 of CM053977.1, read as the reverse complement.
TAAAGCAAGGCAGAGAAGATTTTTAGAACACATACAGGCCAGGATAATTATGAAGATCTACAGCACTTTATTGGCTAATTTGGAGAATAAAACACACTTAATTATTGCAGGACCCTCAGGAATGATGAGAACACCTCAGATTAAATTAGCATTAAATTCTAAGAGTATTAAGAAAGTAATTACGTAATTATTATAATGACTGTAATACTCAGGATCAGCGGCATGACTAAATCCCCATATTGAGATGGCTGCATTAAGTGCACATTTAATGTAGACACAAATCAATACTTTGTATGGTCGGGCATTGCTAAAAAGGCTAGAAGAACACTCTGTTCTCTTAAACACCTACTTGTACGTGCTGTTTAGTGTTCTTCTTTTATGTGGGGTGCAGCGATCCCTCTGAGAGTCCATTATCTTAACCTGCAGTAACTCTGCAGTTGGTGAGGCTAATGGTTTTGTCATCCTGAGAGTTAATGGGGCTTGAAGTGAGCTGTAAATGAGCCATGTGTTCAGGTTGTGGCTCAGCTTGTCGAGACTCGGGGATACGCTGTCTCGGTTTCTGCCCCCATAAAGCCGTTATCAGCAAAAAAACAACAGTTGGACATACAGATTCCAATATCTTGGACTTTATCCAGGATTCGAGCACTTAAAGTTCTCTATTGGCTTTACAATTACAATCTTAGCATCAGTTAATCATAAGTAAATGTAGATGAGTCTCTGTGGTTTGTAAAGATTAATCTTATAGTGATGCCATTAATAGTTTAGCATTCAGGGAACACTATACATACTACTGTTATTGACTGTTTACATTATATTTTTTTGGCCCTAATGCAAAAATATATAGGCTGCTGTGGATTGCATTGCATGAATACAACACAGCAGCACACAGCAGCTCCTCCTCTAAATGTGACCACTGACAAAAACAGCACACATAGAATAAGACCCAGAAAACGTCAAAAACTTTACACTTAGACTTAATATTACTTAAATTTGTCTTGGTGAATACCACAGTTGGCCTGAATACGGGGTCTCTTTCTACTTTCTTCTTCTTCCTCTTGTTAGTTAGTAGTTCTAAGTTACAATGAGTGCCTGAGGTTGCACTGTATTTGCATGTTTATCACACCAGTTGGTCGTGATGTACATTTTAACTGCAGCGTGCTCAATAAACTTTGACTACCATCGTTCATGTTCTAAGCAGAGGGCCCACAGGGGAAAAATATATGGCCTTGTGCCCAAACACTGGAAGTCAGCTGTCCAAAATACCTCCCTGCCCTAGCAAATGGCAAATTCAGAGAAACAGAGGGAGAGCATGCCACTCCCATTAACACGTGTTAATCCCAAATCAAATACATTTTTCCTACAACTCCTTTTGAACTTCTAAAAATAAAGGTTTTTTTTTTTAATCCTGTATATATGCTAAGCATTGGATCTTTTTCCAAAGTCAACCAAAGTTTATTTCACAAAACTGAAAATAAAATAATTATTATATTGATTAAAAAAGCAGAAGCAGTAAAAGCAGAGGCCAGACTGTCAAGAGTTATAGAGAGTCTTTGCAACGGGAAAACGAAAGACAGTAAATATGAGCTACACTAATAGAGATGGCAGCCTCAGGTTACTTTTTAAAAGTTTTTATTTATTCACTGCACATGAGAAAGTGCTTCACACCAGCAGTAAGGTAGGAAGGAAGTGATTAGTCATTGTGATAAACATTTTGGGTGACACCCTAACTCAAGAGGCCGGGCAGTGAAAGCCTACCTGTTTTGCAGGGTCGTGGGCCATCATCTCTTCAGGTGGAGGGATGGCTATTACAAGGCTGGGTGGCTTCTTGCTCTTTAGACGGCTATCTGACTGACCTCCGTTTGGAGGAGGCTCCTCCCCCCCCTGTGATGCCATACTGTCAGAGTGCTGCAGAAGAGACAAATCATCAAGAACGTAACTTTGAAACACACACTCACGCACAGAAATAAAAATACATCATGTGTTTTTGCTCCAGTTTTCCCACAAGTTATTAAAGATCTAAACCATCTTCTAGAAACAAAAGGTTTATTTCTCTCAAATTTTGTACACAAATTTGTTATAAACTGTGTTAGTGAGCACATTTTTGAAATATGAAACTGCACTTTATTGTGAGCAGCAAGAGATTCTAGGAAGCATTTAGACAAATTATCACAACACCACATGTGCTCCATCAGCACTGCAAATGTGCAAATAGGTATTATAGGAGTTTATACTAGAGTTACAGTGGTACACAGATATAATGGTATACCTTGGTATGAAAACTTCCTTTAAGGGTTATTGTAACTAATGATTATAATAATAATAATAATTGTGTGATAGTGCATACTGTTACACCATGAGACTTCCAAGATGTTATCTGTGATTTCTAATGTCTATAATTATGTTGATGATAGTGGATGAAGGATTAAATGTCTCAAAGAAATATGAACTCACTAGCACTGCTAAAACATGTAGCCTATTGGATGCATGTTGATACTATAATCCTGTGTGTATGTGAACTAGATCAATGTTGCACAATGAAAATATTTTTTCAAGCTCAATTGTCATCCAACCAAGAAATAAGAGCTTAAAGAATTGCAAATTGCAAAATGTTTTAAGTGTTAAAAACTTCAGTGTTTGTGTATCAAGTTTTTGTGTGTGTGTGCGGGTGTGTGTGTGGCCTATTTGTGGACTGCAGAGGGCCCACCCTATCCCTTTATAGCCCCAACAACTCAAAAAGGAAACAATTACAGTCTATCCAAACAAACAGTCTCTATAGCCAGAGCTGGCTCTCCTCCAGTTTAATCGGCTAAAACAGTCATTGCTAGCTTTGCTTTCTTTTTGATTACCTTCAGAAGTAATTTCTTAAGTGATGCTTTAGAGCCCACCCTGCATTCACTTCGAGCAGATGAGAAACTGTGTTACAGATAGTAACCTTGTCTTGCTACAGTGCTTAGGAAATTTATTTAAGTTAATGTAATTGTAAGGAAAAAGGAAAGGAGGGGACGAGTCTTCCAGAGTATTTCACCATCAGTATGTGTAAAAATATAAATAAACAAACAAAAAAGTAAAAATATTAAACATTAAACTTCAATTTACCGGTCATGCATTTTTTTAGATTTAAATCAATTACAATTAATACATTTATTTAATTTAAAGGTGTCATAGTCACTGTGATTTATATATTCCCTTTGAAAATATTAAGTTTCCTAACCCAGTTAAATAAATACCTGAGAAATCAAGACACTTCATCACTATCGCATTGATGCAAAAATGATGTAATCATAAGAGCCAAAGCTGTCCTGTTCATTGATTTGCAGAATTGCTCAGAGATATATTAAAAGCATAGCTACGCTGGCATAAACTATACAGCAAAAGCTACTAGTTTATGATAGTTTCATGGTTTACAGTGTCATAGTCACAGTACTGTCAAGCTCAGAGACTTAAAAATAAATACATTCGATTTTAGATACAGGGGGATTTATTTACAGGCAAAAATGAAATATAATGTCCATCCTACTATGTTTTAATTAGTGTATAATCACCTAAAAATAACAATCGCTATGTTCTGTTACCCTAGAATGAGACTTCTACATCTACAGATGCCCTGGGTTATGATGGTGGCTTTTTGTCTTCTACCTGCCTATTGTTTCCCTCTCCATTCTGCGTCTGTCTTTTCGTCGGGTTTGGCCTCCTATCTGCCTTTCACCTGATTGTCACCTCATCACCTGCTGCTCATCATTCAATAAAGCCCTGCCTTTCCAGACACCGGCAGATCATTCAGTCTCCTTCGTGTTAACTACATAACAGCCAACCCTACTTGTTTGTGACTACCCTGCTTTCCCTGTGTTTCAGGAACTCCCCTTGTCACGTCCAACTCAGTCCCATCCTAGCACCTGCTCAGAAGTCCTCTGCCACCGCCAGCCCCTCACCATTCAAGACCTCATCTGCTCACCCTGCCCCTGAGTTTCACTATCACATGTGGTTTTAATGATCTGTTTAAACTCTGGGCTTGTGTTTGCATTTTGGGTCTGTTACAGTTTATTATAACAAACTGAACCGCCGTGTTTCCACAGCGGACCAGAACAGACAAACTAAAAACTCTAGATTGGGCCCTTCGTGTTTTTCCACGTTTCACAGCCACCATAGGAGTAGAGGGTAAAGGCACTGCAATTAGCAAGTACACCATTAGATGTCACTAAATCCTACACACTGGACCTTTAAAATAAATTAAAGGGCAATAGTTCACCAACTAAATAAACCAGAAATCAATTCTGCAGCACTTAATGTATGAATCTGGACTACTAATGAAAAAGCAACTGATACACCAGCTGTTTAGCTGTTAGGAGTGACACCCCATGACATCAGATGACAGCGATCAATAGTGCTCTCAAATCATCATGCATCCTCCAGGTGGTGAGTAATCCATATCCTTTTCCACAGCTTGAAAACAACCTTGCACTCCTTCTTATTGATTGCATATAATAATGCTGATATAATAGCAGTTGAAGCTTTATATTCTGCTTTTACATTCATTTATAAGTTTCTCTGAATGAGATCGACAGCTTAGGTCTAAAATATATTTTACACCAAACTATGTATAACATAACAGAACGATGACTGTCAAGATCACTGCGCCTTATGGTCAGTGTTTACAAACAACATATCCTATTTAGCGGACTACACACATGTCCACATGCAGCACAAAGCGACACATTCAGTCTTGCCAGCTGAGTTGATGTGATTAGACTTTTCACCAGCCTCTCGTCTGCTCATTACATGAAATAATATTGTTAAACTCACTTATCTCCGTCTTCCAGTCTTTGCCAATCACAGTCAACAGCGGAACAACCGGCCAGTCTATTCCTGGAGCTCAGAGAGCCTCGTAGCATTACACTGAATAGTTCCAGAGAAATCAAAGGCATTGCAGAAATAAACCTAGAATGTCACAAGCCTTGGCCAACACATCCATTATGTCATTATGGTCTTGAAAGCCTTGAAGTTGTCCTGGAGTTGCGGTTTAGAAAATCAATGCGAGACCTGGGGTGTCTGCGGCAGGAATGGCAGCAGCAGAGAAATCTGATACCAGCTCAGTCAATAGCCTAGTTTTCACTACAGAGCCACAGCACAGTCAGACAAGGCTTTACATAGCGTCCACGCCCCTCCACCCCCAAAAACACAGCATTTCTATAATACCTTTAAGCTAATAAGGGTGTACATTTCAATTCGACCAACGGCGTTTTCAATTATGGGTGATAAATATTTCAAGCTTGGGCAGAAAGCCTGTTTCAGTCCTCTTGGGACAGAGAGGAGGCTACTAACAATCCAGCCAGTGGTCCAGTGGAGTCGTGGGCAGGGGCTGCAGCTCATCTACTTCGATAATGAAATAGCTAGGAATTTGGCTAATGGACAGAGTGCTCAAGTGGCGGTGGGACCACTGCTGATCATAGTCTATCCATGTAGGCAGGCAGTTGTTAGGATCCACACAGGAAAACTAATGGCAACAAACTATAAATTGTTCTCTCCAGAGGGAAGAAAAAAGATACAGAGATAGAAACGTACAGAGTATTAAGCACTAACCAGGGAAACATGGTTTTACCACCACATGTAAATATATACTCTGCCAGCTTGAAGTTATATTTTGAAACAATACCATGATATCATCCTGAGAGTTCCCAATTTAATTTTTGCCCAGGCTTTTAATTAAATTTGCCTTTACGTCACATACGTAGCATTTAGGAAACAGCGCCTAATTGTGCGACTTCTCGGCTCAACTGCCTGCATCCGGTCTTATCAGCAAGAAGATACCAGACATTCTGTAGAAACAATATCTTGAGATTTCTCTACAAGAAGATTTCTCCTTTCTCACTAAACATGTAGGTATGACAGCCAAGAGAGGGAAAGACAAGTTGCTCAGCTTGTATTACTTAAATGTATTTTGGGGAAAAGAAAGAAGCACTCCCTGATATACTGAGACTCCTGATATAGGGTATGGAGATAAATTCAATGTATGGCAGCACTCATGGTGAGATAGCTTTAGAGCAGGATGGCTACTGAGCTAATTTAATGTACTGATGTGTTTAATGATTATAGCAATTGTTCACAAACAAGACGAATGATTTCTACTGGTGGTAAGCATCAGGCCTGTTCAAGCATACCGTAAAATGTATGAATGAAGGAGTTCAGTTATTTTTACTGAATCCATAACTGTGATTGTCCACAGCTATATCTGGAAACGGTAGGACATCAGTAAGTAGCAGCACCATAAGGGCATGTTTGCTAAACAAACATGGATCTTCCCCCTCCCCATAATCATTAACCACGTGTGCACTCTCTCTCATGTACAAAGCTGATATGCATTTTTCCAAGTGTAGTGAATGGGATTGGGGCATATTACATACAGTATGTCAAGTTGTTTTTCTATAATCATGACAAGAAATTAAAGATCAAAGTCAAATTGAATCTTGTCTAACCTTGCTAAGAAGACAAGGGAGATGAACAAAAACAAACAGGGGATAAACAATTTGATTCATGTTTAAATCACTCACTGTGATCCACAGATACCAACGAGTCATGTGACAGAGCAACGAAAAGGCATGCCAGTGACATCATCCATAGCTAATATCATCACATGACATGGAAAGTACCATTTCCAACAAGTGTCTCTGTAAGTCTGTGTCTCTTAGCGGTCTAATTATTCGCTGGCTCACTTGACCATTAACCAGTGGGACTGTACTGTAATGTACTGTACTGTACTGTACTGTACTGTGTATGCGTAGTAGCCTCCTCCACCCTCCTCCCTTTGTGTTCGGTGATATCACATGTTCCTCTGCGAGTGTGTCACCATGGTTTGGTCTCTTCCCCCAGAGAGAGGCCCGCACTGAGAATGTGTCAGTGTGTTTGTTTGTGTGCATTCCCATTTGCCTGCTGCCAAAGGCAGTGTTAAACCTGGAGACAGGGTGTACTGCGCTCAGAGCTGTAGGATTTTTAAATGCATCTCGACGGGTTGCAAATCCAGTCAGGACAAATTGTCCCTGTCTTACAAACCCCATACATAACCCACATGTAGGGCTGTGGGGAAGAGATCATGTTTCATTTTCTGCCACACTCGCTCTACACAGCAGTTCACCAACGCCACTTGACCCGAGCACGCTAACGGTGACTTATGTGACGTGTAGGCGCTTGACAAACATGCAAAACCAGGGCGCTTTGCTGTATAAAGCTTATCAACATGAGCTTAAGTGTACTGTTTGACAATGAACAAAATCTGTCATGATAGTGTAAAAAAAAAACATGCCAACTGTGAAACACCATGATCATCATAATTAGACGTTTTATTGTAATCTGTTTGGGTAATGTTTGGGTAGAGTGTAGAGCTGAGGCCACATTCATCATACACAAACACATGGAAAAATATGAGACATCTACTGCGTCTACTTCAAAAATCAACCCAACTCTTTCACTCGCTGGATATTTCTGGCATTCTTCTCACATCTGAGCCAAGGGAACTGTTGAGAAACTACACTACGTGCCTCCACAGCAATAAAAACCATGTTGTTGCTGCTCACTGTGTGGAGAAAAGAGTGAGTCTCACTGAACTGGAGTGTTGCGAGTGCCAAGCTGAGCGTTCTTTCTCCTTCATTTGTAGTGGTGGAGAAATCTTCAAATCTACTTCAGCTGTGAAAACAGCTAAAAGTAATAAGTGAAGCGTTACCACGGTGCCCTGTCACTGACTAAGCGAGTAAGAGCTCATGACAAAGATGTGGTTTCCCCATGATACTGGCAAATCTGACTTTAGCTCGGAGGTGAGGAAGTTGGGGATTTCATTTCATTCTTTTAGAGAAGCTCGTGACTGAATACAGAGGACTGGCCAAAGGCAGCTGTACATTAGGCAGGCTGTAGCAAATACTCATAGTCAATACTCAGACCCACTGAGCAAGAGCTTAATCTCATTCCACCAAACTGTATCCCACTCAAGCCTCCAGCCTCATTATTTATTGGTTGATAAATCTGAATGCATCAAGCAGCTGTGTCCAGTCTTCTCTTCAAATGGAGTGATACAGTACAAATACTGACATGACTACACAGATCGTCTCTGATTAGCTTTAGCCACTTCTTATTTCTAGTTTTAAAACCATACACTATTCATAATAGTGTATTCTCTATAATAAAAAAACATGTTAAAGTAGTTTGCGGTTGATAAAGTCAAACCTTTCAAATGAATACGACAGGAGTCTAGCAACTTCTTTTGAATCTTGTAGGTTCATTATCAAACATTATAAAAGCAAAAGTGACCTTAAGTCAGTCATTTAACATGTCACGTACAGGCACTAGGGACGGTGGTGTGAATGTGTAATAGTTCAGACCTATACACAACTTTGCACAACATACTTCCTTTTGTCACAGCCACTTGAAACTTACTTTTGCTTACTCACACTCAGCAATCATGTACATTTAACATAATGGTACAAGTCAACACTATGACTCAGTTTGAGTTATTACTATTATCTTACTGTGCATGTCCATATTTGAATTAGCAGCTGTGGCGAGTGCCATTTTTGGACTTATTCTGAAACTCTTTGATGCTAAATGAGGAACTGACCTTCCGATAACTACTTGATGACTTCATACCATCTACCAACACCTACTTGAGCGTGACAAGGACACGCATACAAAAGCATGTGAAACTATTTACTGTTTACCATGTGTTCATACATTTTAAAACCATAACCTTAAACTTATAACTCATAAAATCCATTAAAGATAACTTCACACGAGCACTTACTCAGAGGCTTACAGAACAAGTGTGATTAAAATTACGAAGCACCAGTGAGAGGAGTGAGGGATGAATAATAGTGGGAATTGTAATTATTTCATGATTAAAATTGAAGACGACGCTGAAAACAGTTTTTTATGATGATGATCAGAAAATGTTCATCCTCACACAGACTCTACGTCTCACGCGGTAAGTGTGTGGACGACTGCATAAAGTGCAAATTTGTACAGTACGTGGGACTTGCCCACACTGACAGTGTGAGCTGTGACAGTAACATGAGATCATTGTGTGTTTACCCTGGATTGTTTCCAGAAAGCAAACCAAATTCAAATAACTGCAAATTTCTTCAAACAAAAACAGGAAACGTGTTAAAGTCAAAAAGCTAGTGACATTTTAATTCTGCGGCGCAATATGTTGATTCATCTGATTAGACACTAAACACCATGTTTACCTCAACTGCCAGCACAATATAACATAACTGATAACATAATATGTTAGCTGTGCCATGGAGATGCAAATGAAATTGTCTTGCCGAGTAGTCATTAGATTTGGCATGGATAGTCATTGTTTGCAGAAGATTATCGAAGATGACTTTGGTGAATGTTTTTCAACAAGGAAGTTGTTGTTGACATTTGTCAGCAGAGGATGAACTAACATATCTTGCTGATTTACTGATCCTTATTGTGGCGTAATCGTAATTTTAATTTTGTGGTTTCCATTCTCATGTCAACTTTGCATACAAACAGTACTGTAGCCATTTTAACTTTACACCTCTGTGTTTTTTTCTGTTTGGAAAGCTACCTCAAACTAAGGGGTGACTCCTGTCGTCTGCTTTAGGTGCTAAACATAAGACCTTATACATTTAGTTACATTCACAATAATTACAACAATGTGCTACAACGTAATGCAATGTAAAACTGTATCTCTCTATGTGATCTGTACATGATGTGTACATGAGCTGTAAACCAAAGGTAAATCAGCTGTAGGGTTTGACCCCCAAAAGTTCAATCTCTCATTTTCACAAGCAGCAACAACAACAACAACAACAACAACAACAACAACAGCAGCAGCAATCCAAAGTGATTGCGGGATTCATACAAGGTAGAGGCTGCTTATCGAAATTATTTTACCATGTTCCACATGCTGAGGTTTTCAACTGAAGCATATCTCTCTACAGACCGAGCTCTTGGACCAGTCCCATGCTGTAAATGAAGAACAGAGAGGACTGTACATGGACACAGCAGTCAGTTGGCAGAGTGCCTGAAGAGTAAAGAGGAGTGTTCTGCTTTAACAAGACCAAAGACAAACAAAACCTTTGATGGCAGCAATACAATGGCATCCTCCTGATGAACTTCATTCAAACATTTCCAAAAGGTGGTTTGGTTCAGTCTGCCTGCACTGATGCTATGTGTGGAGGGTACAAACGGATCACGGCTGAGTGAGCAGACAGTCATGATCAGGCGTAGGAGAGGGTGCTCTCAGTGGTGTGTGTTACATGCCCCTAAACAGTCAGAACAACAATTGAAACTGCCCACTCATTCTTCACTTTCAACCACAATATCTCAGAGTGATGACTCCCTAAACTAAAACTTTGGGTCTTTACATATCCAATTACCCATCTTTGGCTGACAATAGCACTTCAAACAAATCAATGTTCCATTTCAAAGCTATTATAAGACAGTAATTCAAGTTCGCTACAGAGGCATCTTGTTTGAAGAGGACCTTGGCTTCAACCTAACCATTCCACAGACAGTTAATATTGAGTTACATTGCGCCATTTTCCAAGAGTTGCATGCCCAAACTCGCATAACAGTGAGCTACTACGCAATACCTCAGCCTTGTTCACAGGCCAGGAGTTCCTTGCAATCCTTACGATATGACCTAAATAACTCATGATCTTAAAAAGAAAGAGCAAAGCAAAGTCTGTCAAATCATTGGTGTAACAAATGTGTGAATACATGTGTGTATGTTGCAATGTATCACCCAAAACAGGTAACTTCTGAGGGCTTTGTCAGAGAAAACTTTGTCAAGGGGCAAGCACAGGCTGTTAAAACTGAGAAAAACAAAGCAGTGCACTCTCACTCAGTGTCATAAACCAGCAGCAGTGCCAGAGACAACGTGAGTTTAGGACACTTTGGATCTCCCAAGAAACAGAGAGAATAATGAGCCTTTTCTGTGCAACGATAAATGCAAATCAGACTACTCTCTGCACCATTAAAATCTTTATAGCAAAGCCAGAGTACCCACAGAAGTCCTTTTAAGGTTTACGAGTCTTTGGGGTTCAAAGCATTTCCGGTCCAAATATTTTGAGATAATGTGTCATGTACTTTGAATGAAGGTTGGCATGGGAGTGCGGGGAAAAGAAATTCCAAAAGCCTGGCCAATAATTTGATATTCCTGGTATGAAGTGGGTTGTTATTGTAAAAGGGGTAAAAAGGCGCAATGTTTTCTGGGCGTGTTATGGTGTGAGCAGCTGAAAATAGATAAGAGCATGGTAGGAAAAAGGGAAGTGAAGATTTGATTGTGATACTGCAAATGCAACTAGACAAGCCTACGATTTCCCAAACTCCAAATTAAAAGAGCAGTAAATTTAGCTATACATTATTCAGGCACCACATTAGATGATACTGTGGTACAGTATTGATGGGGAGTTAACAACAAAGAAACAGAAACCTCTCAGCAGATGCAATTTCTGCTAGTGCACTCCTGTATCAGAAGAGGCAACAATCAATGTATGAAACCACTTCACAGATTCCTGGGATGCCGTGTGGAAATCCAGTAAGCATCCTAAAGATCAGCATGCACCATTGGAGAAATGTACAGTTTGAAATCGGGTTTAGGAACACAAAAACACGAACGTCGATGTCCAAATTTCCACTTTGCCCTAGAATATAAACCTCATGACTTTCGGGCGCAGTTTTCCTTGACACAGTCTAAGGCAGGTGTGCCAGCGGTGCAAACGACACGCCAGTTCAACCATGCACATGCAGCTGTTATGCAGCATAATCGCTTGCTGTACAGCATACATGTTCATATATTTCCTCTTTTTTTTTTTTTACAGACTGACTTCACAGCTGCATTTCTATGATGTGCTAAAATGGTCTCCAATGGAAAAAAAAATAAACATGCAAGAACACTTTATCATTCACCGCTTCTTCTTGTGCAGAATCACAGGGTTAATTTTAACCAGGCACTGCATGTAGGATGAGGTCATGAAGTTGTGAATTATTCTATGATGACACTGTTGTGAAGATAACATGGTGCCTCCTGCTGCTGCTTCAAACTAAAATATTCATGATGTACTGCTGCTAGTTAAATTGTTGAAAATAAAACACAAGTAATGCTAAAAAGAAGAGAGACAAAGAGATAAGTGTTATCTTGAGCAATTACCTTCAAAGGAACTATGATGTTGAAACTGATCTGTGTACAGTAATACTGACTTTGTGCACAGTCCTAACGTTTCCTATGGTCAGTCATCTTACCAGACACGGCTGTATTCAATGGAAATGTGTGACCAGCATCTTATAGCTAGCCTAGCCAGCCTACACAAGTTGCTGACGGCATACACATATGCAGTAATGTTAATAATAATAATAATAATAATTAATGATATTGATTTCCTATTGTTTCATGGGTTGAAAATGTGCTTGCAGATCAATGTATTGGTACTTTTGACAACCTCATTACATAACTGCACCTGAACTTATCCTACACTACAGCATCAACTCTGCAATATAAAGTGTGCTGAGTAACACTGACCTACATTTTCAGCTCTCCAACTCTCTTTTTACTGTTTGTTTCTCTTCACATCAGTCTGATGAGTTCATTAAAACAGCCATTGCCATTTCTGTGTGAAACACTCATACACATAGTTCTGCCTCAGACCATATCTGATAAGGTTTTTTTTTATCCTTAACAGACCTTTCTGAGACACAAACTAGCACAAGATTATGTAGTTACTATGTGCAGGAGGTGGGGAGGTAACTCTGAGGACACATGAACTGTTGTATCTGCAGTAACTTTTATTTTAGTCACTACTGAATAAATATATTGTTTTAATGATTTAAAGATTAGCTACACCAGAACTGAAACTTGTTTTTTTTCTACTTGATGATGATACAAAACTAGTTTCTGATGAAATGTCAGTTTCGTTCCTGGTTAAATTCCAGTGAAACACCGTGTGTGTGTGTGTGTGCACTCCCTCCTACAGTCTTTTGAAAAAAAAAAACTAATGGGAGGGGTGCAACAACAAATGAATTTGTCCGCGCATGGTGAGCTATACTTAACTGTAAGTGGATAACATTAGAAAATCTGAGATGAATAATGGCATTTATCCCGGCGGGTAGAGTAACAAAGGGCTTGCCGAGGCATGCATGCATTCAGGCTCGTCTGAGCTAGATGAAGACGACCGTTGTAAGCTAACGCACACCAACTATCACTAACTGCCTGTTCAAAAAAAAAAAAAAAAAAAAAAAGCTGTAACTTAACTAGCTTCATCCAAACTCATATTATCAGAGTACTAACACACGGTGACCCTAATATATTTTACATATCTGCTTTTATTTTCTTAAAAAAAAAAAACACACACAACTCGAAAATTACCCAAACATTAAGTTAACGTTCACTTTTAACGTCTTTAACGGCTCAAAAACAAACGTAACGTCTGAAAAGTATCATTCCACTCACCTCCAAGAAGAAATAACCGGGTTATTATTCATTAGCAAGAGGGTATATGTCCGAAAATGCTACGATAGTGTAGATTACTGTCCCCGAGTGTGTCACTACTTCCCTCTTTATCTCCAACATCCTTGACTGCAGCTCCTCGGAGCAGCAGGGGGCGGAGTTACGACTTACCGTATCCACAGGCGGCTCCATGATCCACCGGGGAGAGGCGAGCTGGGCCCGGTCCAACAACTCTCCGACACCCGCCCGCGTACAGTCAGAAAAAAAATAGTACTGTAGTTAATGATTAACTCTCACACAGACACACAGCATACCTCACTGCGTTGCTGTTTGGCTGCAGTTAATACATTGATCACGCTTGTTTTTATTACTGTGCAACTTTAAAGCAATAAACTGTATCTGCACTGTCTCATAATGTATGGAAGCCATGAAAGGCCATAACTCTAATCATTTATATTTTGTTATGTAACCACTCAATGCTCTTTTTTTTGGTCATTTTTAGATGCAAGATTGATTAACAAAGGTCCAGTGTGTAAGATTTGTTTGCAGAAATTAAATGTAATATTTTCACATTACGCCTCCAGCTTGTCCAGAATGCAGCAGCTAGGCTTCTAACCTGTTTCAACAGACGACATCACATCTCACCAATATTAACTTCACTCCACTGGCTTCCTGTGCGTTTTAGGATTAATTTTAAAGTTTTATTGATCACTTTTAAAGCCCGCAAGGGTCTGGCTCCTAAATATATTGCTGATATGCTAACCCCCTACGAGCCAACTTGCAGCCTTAGATCCTTGGGCGGATCACTTCTGGTTGTTCCAGGGTCGAGGTTAAAAACTAGGGGTGATCCATGGTTTTCAAACTACAATATACTATCTGCTGTAGTTTCATGTCACAATTAGGCATTCAGTTGCTTAGTCAGTCCTTTTTTATGTCTATAGATGGCTGCATTCAGGCAGGATCAGGCACTGTAGCAAAAACACAAGTTTTTCCACTCATTTGAGTGGGGGTGGTCCATTTTGGATGTGAAGTTGAGCCAGATTAAAGTTTTGGAAAAATGCAGCTCAACACTGCCAATCAGACGCTCAGACTGGTCAAACCTCCACAGTCAGCCCGAAATGCCTCTGAAACAGTTTATTTTGGTTTGGTTATTTTATTTTGTGTCTGATGGTTTGAGAGAGAGAGACAGAGCTTTGGTCGAGAGACATAGGCAGTGAATAAGAGCGTGTGAGCATCTGCCTCTATGAGACCGGTTAATCAGAGAAACAAAAATTTATTTCCTGCTTGTTTCATAGCGGTTATGTTTAATCTAGACACACCTCACTGCCGCACAACCCTGTGGAATTTCACCGCAGCAGGGCTCCTGTCTGAATGCATCTTAACTTTTTATTTTTGTCTCATTAAAGGTCCAGTGTGTAAGATTAACTGGGCTCTATATATAGAATATGGCATACATTGAATATGATATGCATAATAAAATAAAATAAAAATGTTACCTTACAATGAGTCTTTTATATATCTTTTTTTATAGCTACAGACATGTGTCCTCTTCTACAGTGTCTGCCATGTTGAATATCATGCTTCTACAGTAGCCTCCAATGGACAAACTAAACTTTTGTATTTTTCATGGGTTTTTAAGGCCACTGTAGTTTTTGCTCTATTAGGAAGGGTGGAGGGAGGAGAGAGGGTTGCAATCAGCAACTACACCACTAGTTGCCACTAATGCCTACAAACTGGTCTTTTATTGCTGCAGTTTCTTTTGAGTATCAACTTAAAGGGTTACCTCAGCAATTCCATTAGACACATTAAACGGACCATAATTAAATAAAGAGTAGTCAAAGTCAATGCAGCAGAGGCCCAGATATCCAGGGTCAAGCAGTCAAAATGCTGGGTCATACCATTCCCATAATGCATATCAATAGCAGCTTTAATTAGAGCCTCCCACTCTGGTAAATGTCCACATCTTTCAAATTCCAGACCCCTAGTTAGGAACACATGCTTTGAGTGAAAGTCTAAGTCTGAAACTCAGTCCATGATAACCCTTTTCAGACACCAGAACACAGAAAATACCAGCCAGCTATTGTCTGCTTTAATGAACCACTGAAATATTTTTAGCATTAAGCATTTTTAAGTGTTTCTAGTGTTTTTTGCAGCAGGATCATCTTAGGTAAAAAGCGATAAACCTAATTGTGTTTTAAAAAAAGTGTTTTTTTTAGTGTACTATAATGCTGCTTAAGTTTTTGACATAGGAGTATGTAAGGTCCCGTCAGTATATTTCTCATAAAAGTGGCAAAAGCATGTTATTAATATTAGGCCAGAGGCAGTTTTTTTCCAAAGTTGGAAAACCAGCTCAAGCTGGTTAACTACAGAATCAAGACAGATGATCACAACACATTGTCATTTATTATTTAATATCCTTACAGATCAAGTTATTTACCAACCATTAAAATCATGTTTAAAATCATTATTATTCAAACATGTCAACAAATTATCACACACATGTTTAACAAACTGCTTGTAAATACAGTACATACTGATAATCGTACTCGTACAGCAGAAATCTAATTATTAAAAGTCAAACGAATACAGAAAGTGAAATGTTATGACACTTCTGACAGAAAATTCTCCATTAGTTAGATTCAGAAAAGCCAACTTCCCCAGGTACATGTTTATCCCATAAATCATGTTTACAGTTCACAGTGAGGCTTTAGAATAAAGCTCTCCTGGTTACCATGTCATTACAGTCACAAATGAGCTTTATTTGAGTAGTTCTGTCGCTACTGATTCTCTGAAATATAATACATTTCTGCCTGCTAAATCAATGTATAACAGATTTTTTCTGACCCTGTAATAACAAAATTAATCTAGGGAAAAAAATATCCATTAATCATGTCAATATTTGAAACAGAAAAAGCCAGGAGGATTTGAACATGACATCATAGTAAAAATTGATTTATTTCAGGTTCGTATTTTGAAATGTGCTATCTGGGGTTTTGACCCTTCTTTATAATATATCAACCCCACACAGCAGGGAGGGAGAATACTAATTCACATATACAGTGAGCATATGTGGCCTTTGTACATTCTTCATCATTTATAAGCTTTCTGTCCCATGAACACACTCAAGAGCATGTGGATGCACAGAATCGTGTGATCATTGACTTTAATGACTGAACACAGTTTTACAGAGAACCACCATACATGATAGAAAAATCCTGAAAGTGAGCAAATCTTCTCAAAAAATGAGAAATTTAGAAGAAATCACTCCAAAGTGTTTAATTTCATCATAGGCAAGTCTTTGAAAGCCCCTGAATCATTCCACTGTCTCACATGGGTCTCTCTATTGAGCTCAACTTTTATGAGTGGAGCATATTAAAGAATATAAAGTATAACAATGATATATTATACAGCAAGAGATGCTGACGGGCAGCTGGGCTGAGATGAAAGGTAGATTGTTTTACCTCTGTGATTGAAATACAGCAGCAGGTAGATGCTAGGTGTTTTTCTGTCCTGTCAGGACTACAGATCATTGTGACTGACACAGATTCAAGGTGGGGACCCTGTCACTGTTCTCTACAAAGCTATCAACATAAACCCTTTCTAGTCCACAGAGAGACAGTATTTAATGCCAATAGTATACATTTTAGATAAAGTTGTCATTAAGGCTGTGAGGAACAGTTTCACACAATCTAAGACAGTGACTTTTAAGGCATAGCAATTAAAATTATTACCGCTCTGAAGCACAGTTGAACTTGATGTAAATGCAGTGGTTTTATCTATTTATGTGTACAAATATTCCAGCTGTAAGTCTATTTCCTAGCCTGTTTATCCAAGGCAAACTGCACGATGACTGAGGTCTATATCAGTCACATCACACCATAATTCATGGGTATGGCATAGTGAAGAAGAAAAGATGCGTCAGCTTTATGCCGACAGCAATCGATAAAGGTCATGTATAAATGAGTGCCTCTTTAATAACAAGAATGACAAACAGCGCAGTGTCTTTTCAAATAACAAGTTTGTCCGTGTAGTCAGGGAAACAACCAAAACTGATTACGCTGCTGGCCTGTTCCTCACATAAAATGCTCTAAAATTATGTAATTTTCATAATAACATTCTGTTCTTGTTAGGAAAAAAAAAGAGAGATAGCTTTTCCATCTTGACTGGCTCACACAGAAAACTCATTAGGCACACAGTAATAAGTAAAGATGGGGGGAAATTAAGTGCTTAGAAATTTTCTACAGAAAGTATTGTAAACTAAACTGAATTGATTGCTTCAGTATTCTAAAAGCTATTATTGCATCCAAAATCACAAATTCATTTGAGATTTTTAAGATCTTCTGGTGTTGTTTCTAGTCCATCTATTAATGGCAATGTTCTCAACTTGCTCCCCCTGTTTACAGCCCACTGTGATTAACCCTATCATCATCATCAACATCATCATCATCCCCACAAACTTGTGTTCTACATACTATGACCTTCAAACTTGACCACATACAGAGAGGGGGGCAACATTTCTTTAAACTGGTAAATACCAGTTGATGGCAAATGAAGATCGTTATGGGGTTGACAGAACACTGTTAATGCTGTGCCTATATGCACAGAGATGAAGGGTCACAGCCAGGAATCAAGGTGCAAGAGTCAGCTCACAGTTTGGAACGTAGGGGCTTCAGGTACTTGTGGTAAGATTCATGGACCTGGAGAAGAAAGAAAGTATAGAGAATTTATTCAATTGAAATAATGAGCAAGACCGGGGGGCGTTATATGTATGTTTGTTATGAGCATCCTCATGACAAATGATTGTGATTGTCCATAGAGTACACAAATAGCTTATAGCTTATATATGCAAAGCTATTTAAGTCACTTCATCTTCCATTTTCTTCATGTTCATAGAGGCATCTTGTTATTTGTTATTTTTGACTGCTTGCCAAGTTTCAAAGGAATCTTATCTAACATGACTCGGCCTGAGGGCACCCAGGACAGAGAGGAGAGATAAGGATGCATGGGAGTTGTTTGCAGTAGATGAAATAAAAGAGCAAATTTTTCATACACTTCAAGACCGTGAGGGGCAATGAATGATAACCTTCTTCCCTAAAGTATTTCAGTTTCTGTTGACCTAAATTAGGCACACAGTTGGCGTCAGGAGAGGAGTACCAGGCCTGCCCTAAAACCTGAGAGCTCGCTGAGGTTCAAGTAAGGCCTGTATCCTTTTCTTGCTGCTGGCATTTATTGTATTTTGTGACCGGTCTGTCTTGTACAGCCATAAGGTTCAACCTAAAACATTTAATCAGTACCATATATGCAGTGGAACTATAATTATTTCATTCCTGTGGTCCTGACTTACCTCTGTGGCGTTGAGGGGTGAGCGGCGAGCCCAATCAAACATGTTCTCGTAGACGTTCCCATCATATCGTCCAAGGACTGAATTCAGTTTCTTGTCGTGGAGGTCAAAGGCATCCACCAGAGCCACAGCGTTGACCCTCAGCTGAGACAGCAGCTCCTTGATACGAATGGAAATCTGCAGCACCTGAGGCACACTCAGCAGTCCAGCCTGAAATAAAACAGATGGAGATGTGGATGAAAATATGCCACTCAACAGTGAGGAAACAGACAGTAGAGACAGTTTGTTGCTGTTAGACAAAATGTTATGCCTTCAGAGCAAGCATGAAATCTTTTAGTCTTTTAATTTAAAGCTCAACTGATAAACTAAATCTAATTTGCTTCATCTAAACAGCAAAAAAGCTACCAGCCAGCCACCCAAGCATACAAATCCAACAGACAAAGACCCCATTTTGTTAGCTGTGAAACAAAGAGGCAATTGAGGCTGTTTTTTCTGCTGGTCTGGAACAGACAGTGGAACTGACAGAAAAACAGAACAGGGAATATGCAAATGTTTGAAGCTGCTTTACACAATGTGTGTATAACACCCACGATTAATCACTGACTGTGGAACATATTGTCTCTATAGGTTATGATTTCTCTGACCTGTAGGAAGTCTCCTGAGTTATTTGTGATGCCGTGCAGGGCGTAGAGCAGAGCCAAGGATGACATCACTGAGTGGATTGCTGTGTCACTGATCTCCCCCAGCTTGTCAGTAAAGAGCTTCACCACAACATAGTGACAGTGGGCCTGAGGAGGAATGAGACAGAAAGGGACTGAAAACAGTTGGGGCTCAAATCTCTGCACTTACCCATAAATCCACATTTGTGACCCACAAGCTATGGCAAGCTTGTATCTAATGATCTAAAAATATCTTGATACCAAAACCAGGATTACATTGACTTAATCTAATTTTATAGACATAAAGAGATGATAAATCATAATAAATTTGCACAGGAAAAGTAATGCACATTATATATTCAAAGATTGGCTGAGATGCTAACTTCTGGTTTAAGGTTAGAATGAACTCACTCTAAGATTAAAGTCTATGCACGTATGCACACACAGACACTGAACTTACATCTGAGGCCCTGACCAGGTCGATGGCACTGTTGTTCCAGGCATCTTCCTGGCTCTTCCTGCGCTGCAACTCCTGCTGGATGCACTTAGCTGCCAGCTCAACTAGACTACAAACACACACACACACACACACACACACACACACACACACACACACACACACACACACACACACCAACCAAAGATGTCATTGACACTTTATACCTCTACATCTTTAACAACAGTTATTTATGTTTGAGTGTTAAGTACAACAGAGGCTGTCTGTTATGGTCTTTTCACAAACCGACTACCATCAATCAAATGGGAGGACTGTGTTGAAGTGAGCCTAATCAGATACACAGAATGATTTCCAACACAAACTCCTCTTTGCCTTTCATCCCTTTAATTTCTGAACTAGCAGGCCACATTTTTGTCACCCTCAACCAGTCACTGTTTGCTGATACCGACTGCCAAATGAATTTAGATGTGACTTAGGCTGACAGTATGCAGGGATGTGATCAGGGCAGCATATATGTCAAACAATGAAAAGGACAAAATGCAAAATTATAGCTAACAGCAAAAAATGGCAGATTTAATAAGACAAACTGATTAAACTACCAGAGTGATTAACGTTGACAACCAAAGCTCTTTATAGGCACAAACACTTAAATTCACATTTAGCATCTGACATCCAAACACTGAAAGGTACATTTAATAAACACAGGCCATAGTCCAAGAAGCTAGGTCATTTTACTACTGTTCTTATCTCTTACATGGCAGCTCGTAGTTTGTAGACCTCCACCAGGCTAGCCAGGTCATTTATGTCAACCACAGTTGGTCTGGCAGCGACAGGCTGGGGCTGAACTCTCCGATGCTCTGCTTCATTCAAGTATGACACAGTACCACTCAGCTGCTGGCCTGCTTTAGCCTGCCGGTAGCTTTTCACCAGGTATCTAGATAGGCAAAAGTTGATGGTACACAGATGAGACAGGTGAAGTTAAGATTACGTTACTCGTTAAACTCCTTACATTACTGTAACTGCATTGATATATCATATACTGAGTATGTGGATGAGTAACGTTAAGTGCACTGGCTGGTGTAGTTTTATCACAAAGGTTAGCTGCTGTGAGGCAGCTAGCTGACATGGCTGGTGCTCAATGTGTGACTTGTCAGTTTCTGGGGTCTTTAAAGTCTGGTTTCATATCGACCAATTGTCAATTCATTCACAACACCTTTAGCCTTTGAGTGCATCAAGTATGAGCTCAATGAGCAACTGAACATGCCATGAACTGTTCGCACACCCATGTCAGGAAGTAACCCTTTAAAGGTCAAAATAACAGGTTTTAGCTGACTACAAGCACTGCTGTTTGTTGTTGCAGTGGGTGCGTCTCCTGCATTTGTGGTACTGTAGGGCTGCTGAGTGGGAGCATGTTTATGTCTGTATGTGTCTGTATTTGTCTCTGTCTTGCTCTCATTCTATCCAAGTGTGTGACAAAAATGATGGGTGGAAAGAGCTGAAAAATCTTTACGTGTTACAGCTTAAAGCAAAAGCCACGTAAAATAATATTATCCCCTTACTGTGTAAGCACACAAAGTAACAAGAGCAGTAAAGACATTTTATTGTGTGCTTTGTCAGAACTGGGTGGACAGTGTGGTCTTGGTGAGGTGTCACATTTGTACTCATGCATTTCTGTGTGATGACTTGCCGTGCAGTCTGCAGCATCATGACTGTGTTCTCCCCTTCGTACGTGCATGTAGGGGTAAACTCAACATAAATGTCTGGCAAGGCGCTGCTGCGAGAGTAGCCGTGGCCACCACATGACATGCGGCACACTTCGATGCCTGCGTTGGCTGTCCATGTGGTAAAGGCTTTCAGCCCCGCAGACAGGGCATGGAGCTGTAGATTAGAGGAAAAAGCTTCACGTAAGCCTTAACTCTGGATAAAAGGAAATACAAAAAAACTCCAAATCACATAAATATGGCCCTCAGCTTTGAAAATATAGAACAATCTAAACAACACCCCATATAAATGTATAATAATGTAATTAGCCATGGATGGCCATTTGACATTTTCTCTATAGGCACCTTTATTTCTGTAAATATTTACACAGATAGAGGATTGAAGCCTGTATAATAAATATTTAACAAAATAACTGTAGTACTTGATTGGAAGAACATGCATATGCTGAGTGTGTTTTCATGCTGACTGGCCAAGCTGCATGTCAATAAACAAACTTGTGTCACACATTGCTACACATTTCAACAACGCTGGAGAGATCAATCGATGTGCGTAATCTTCAGTTAGGCAGTTGGCTAGGCCCAGATAACATCCTCTGTATGTATGTCAGTACCTCTGGCATTTCACTGAAATCCCCCTCGTTGATGTCTCCACTGATACGGTGGTAAGTTTCTCTCATGTACTGGCCGACGAAAGTGAAGGCATAGGCCGTAGCCAGCAGAGGGATGAGCTTGTACTGCTGCGTCTGATAGTCGAGGATTTGGGGCTCTGGCTCTCTGAGGAACAGGAACACACAAGTTTGAGTTGCCAGTATCTCATCACAAAGCGCACTTCCTTTTTATACATGAGGATGTGGTAAGAATACTAATAATAACAAAACTATAGACATTTTCATTTGTTTTTGTAATGATGTGATGAAACCAGCGTGCTGGCTGTTACAGAGTACCTATCAGCTATGTACTATATTGACATATTGTCCCTCTTCTGTAATTTATCTTCATATCACATAGAACGTCATTTGGTCCATATACTGTATAAACACACCATGTTCTTATGGACTAATGGTTCTTATGAACTGAACCTTTAAAAAAACATGTTACAAGTCAACACGTATAGAAAATATTTTAAATATTATTTATCATTTCAGATTTTTCCTTTTCCATAAATGACACTTGACCAAAACTGTCGCACTTTGACCCCTGTTGACTGTTATGCATACGTAACCTTAAGCATGGGTTTGTTTTTACTTGCAGCTTGTTTGAATTTTGCAACATTTGTGTGGTTGTTTGCTAAAGTGCCTTCATGAGTTCATTTGTATTGACTGACCCCGGACGGATTTCAGACTGGTGACGAACAGCACTGTAGCGGATGGCGATGGTGCAGGACTTGGCGAGGGCCCGCGCTGACTCGCCTACGATCATGGAGCGGATGAACACCATGGTGCCGTAGGTCAGCTTGGCACTCGGTGGCTTTACATAGGTTCCATCTGGCTCCACCTAGTGGAGAGACAGAGTCATTACGTCCCACTCTAACTGAATGCACTCCATTCATATTAGGTACACCTCGTTAAAACAAATGCCATAATCTAATACAGATTAGAACAGTCCTGTAATAAATCCTACCATTCATTTTGTGCTGCTGTTCAATTTTCTATTGTTTTGTCCACCCCCTTTGTGTCAATGAAGATGAGCTACATAACAAAAATACCTGAATCAAAGCAGACTGCATTTCTTTTAGGTGTACCTATAAATTGGCAACTGAGTGTATAAACACATCATTACAATCAGCAAAGAAAAGGGCGATGTACTAGTAGGTATTATTATGTTCTGTATACATAAGATTTACTAACTAGTTTGCATAATTGGATTAGACAAAAAGAAAAAAAAACAGGAGGGTGTGTTTACAGTGATGACTAAAGTAACATGTACATATCAATTATTCTGCATTAAACATCGGTTCTATGATTTTTGCTGTTCTGATGGTTTTGCTTCTATGATACATAACTTGATGCAACGATGCTTCCCTATTTGGTAAACAAAACACAGCATTGCAGGTCTTGCATAATTATTTAAGTATGTGGGGAAAAAAAGCCTGTGTTATAATCTTTAGTGGCAAACACTCAAGCAGCCGTGCGGAAAAAAACTGTATAGGTGCAATTACACTGAAGGAAATCCTCTCACAAATTACCAAAACATAAAAAACAAGAACTATATAATCAACTTGAAATCATATTATGTCACATCACCTTGGCGTATTTCATCAGCATGTTCTCCCGTGGGATTCGTACGTTCTCTAGTTTCAGGAAGCCATTGTCAACTTCATTAAAGCCAAACTTCGGGCCGATATCTCCAACCACAATTCCTAAAAGAGACAAAGAAAAAGAGAGTGTGAGCAGAAGAGTGGGAGAGAATGAAAGATGCAGAGGCAGGAGGAGTAAATGAGGGCTGACGTTACCACAAACGCCACGTCCAAAGATACATTAGAGATGGTAGTTACCTGGCAGGGGCACGTGTGTGTTCATGTCGCGGATGGGTACAATGAAAGCATGCAGACCGTGGCAGTTTCCCTGTGTGTAAAGCTGGGCTAAAACTATAGCATGGTTTGAGGTCTTCCCAACTAGAAAAAGAGAGAGAGTGAGAGGGTTAAAACTAGTTTGTTAACAAGGTTTTCTAAGCCTGAAAGAACATGAAATACCTTGTTTAGACTAACAGGAATTCTGATACTAACTCCTAACACTGCAGAAACATGACCCTTTGAATGTACTTACGTCCTCCAGGCCACCATTTGATGGAGCTGACTGTGGGACTGTTTAAGACAAACTCTTGTGTGGCTGGGTCATATGTAGCTGTGGTCTCCAACCCTCTGAGGTGAGTGCCTAGAGGGAGACCAAATAGACCAAATATATACACACAGAACACAAACATACAGAGTACACAGTTGAAAAGTAGAAATTAATGAGTGCTCAACAACTGCAGTAAACCATGAAGACAAGCAACAAACAACAAGCACAAATCTGAGACACTCTTTAATCAGAAATAAAAAGGATGAAAGATACATAAAGGAGCAATATAGTGTGTTTTGTAGGTGTTTGACAGATCTAAAAACATATGCAACAATCATATTTTAAGATCTACGGCATGCCACAGTCCCCAGGCATGAGTACGGTGGACTTCTTAATCTGATTTCAGTCTGAATGGCCTATTCAAACTGGGATGTGTGTTCTTATATTGGTCTGTATGTCAAAGCAAACATATAAAAACACATTTATGTGTTAGTAAAAAAGTAATAGAGGTAGTTTGTCTTGGAGGGCTCTGTAGGCTCGTGGACAGGGAGTGACTGACTCTATTGCAGAGGTTTGGGCATGAAATTAAAAAGGAAAATCTAATTTTGTACAAACGTTGGTCTTAATTTCATAGCTTAGGCCATCTTTTTTCTTTTGGTTTTGGTTTTGTCCAGTGGGTCACCTGATGTAAGCGGTCAGACAGGTTTTAAATAAGGTTAACCACAACAAATATTACATTGGATATTTTGGTTGCATTCAGTCATGGTGACTTGAAGCAACTTAGGACCTTTGTTTACGGCCTGTCTGTCCACTTGTGTACTCTTTCCCTGTACCTCTGACATTTCTTTTATTTAATACAAGTGATGGCAAAATGGAATGGGATTTTATACAAATAATTAGTTTTAACTAAAGCATAAGAACTATCAGAATCTTAAAACTGTAGCACCAGTCTGTTTTTACATACAGACAGACAACTCTCCTGTTATCCTCAGATTTACTAACATTCCTGTGTTCAATTTGATCCCATCAACCTCTAGAAAAACTACTACTACTTTTCAAGCATTATGTTTGGAGTCAATTTCATCAAGTCATGCGGCCGTCAAAATGACTAAAAATGTACTTTCTTGTTCAAGTGGGGAGAGGGACCATAATAACATTATTATAATTTATAACCAGAGTCCTCCCCAACATTATCCTCAGTCAGACACATTGTCCTGTGACAAAGCCTCAGTGGTAGCTAAGTTACTTGCTTCGGTCATTTTCAATTAACATAAAGAGTGAATACACAGAGCACCAAGAGAAATGGTTGAGAAGGCCGCTGTGCAAGCACTTATGTTTCCTCCCATATTTCCCCTTCCCCACCGGACGAAAATATCAAAGTTCTCAAAGGAATCATGTCAAACTGAATTGATGAAATTGACCTCAAGAATAATAGGAGGGTTAAAGGACAATCTACTGTATGTTAACATCATTTTAACCTTAAACCACAATTTTTGGGCAATTTTGGCAATGGCAATGATAAAGCAACCAAAAAATCCCTGTCTATTGACAGGCCTGATATTTTGGGCTGCTCTGTTTACCGTGGCCCATTTCAGTCTGGGCGTAGGTGCCGATGATCTCTAGGTTCCAGGCGGGCATGAAGAAACGGTCCATTTGTTCTGGGGTGGCCTGGTTGAGCAGTGTGGGCAGGAACATCCCCAGATGGAGATCCAAAGGCTCTGGCCTGTCGGGGTGCACAAATCTAGGCCACGCAGCACAGGGGCAAACGGAAAAGAAAAGTGGGTGGTAATGTGGAAAAGGCAAGAGGGGAGAGGCATGGGGAAAATTATGGAAAGTTTAGACCCATGTAAGTGCAACAGGGGGGATTATGGGTAGGATAGATAGAAAAGGATATATATGATGATAAAGACAGCGGTTGTGCAAGCAAGCGGTAAGGATGGAAGTGACAAAAACAGCTTGTGAGCATATCATGCACATTGGAACTGCTGATTTGATCATATGGTCATAATTTGGCTTGAAATTCCACTCTTAAAAAAATCATTGTAAATCTTTCTTGAGTAGCTGCATCAATGAAGATCTGTCAAATGTGAGTCTGATTACCTCCGTTATGTACTTTAGTCTTAGCCAGTTCTCGGTTTAGGCTCTGCAGTTCACCATTTCTGACCATGAGCTGATCAAATCAAAGTATCAATGTTCTGTATCAAACACACAGAACAGATTAAGCCCACATTTCTTTACACCAAGTGGTCAAATGTAAACTTCTCTTTCTAACTACCTGAATGTTTAACTCTTCTGGCAAGCCACCAAGCATATTTAGGTGAACTTCCCATTGAACTGAATGAAGATAAATATGAAAATTGGACCTGCTTGTCTCTTTATTGTATATTTCTCAGGCCCAGTCACTACCAATGATGGTATAAAGGTCACTAGATGCACGACAGAACTGAAAATAGGTATAGTTACATGATATTTTAAAAATGAGGTCTAGGCAGATAATAAAGGGTGAACCTTTTTTTATCTTTTAAAGTTATTTTTCAAGCAAAACTGCCAAGAAAATGATTGTTCCAGTTCTCAAATGTGAGCATTCAAAGTTTTTCTTGTAGTAAATTGAAGATTTGGGGGGTTTTGATGCACAAAACAAGACATTTAATGTCATTATCTCATTATGTATCTCTCATAATGTGATGTGCATTAAATTGATTAATATATTAATCAAGAAAATAATAAGCAGATTAACTGATGAACAAAATAATTGTTACTTGCAGCCCAAGACAAGTAGTCACAGGTATAAATGATACTCTAGCACTTTGGTCCCTAACCTTGTTAGCACAGTGTCCATTAAAGGCAGGGCCATTAGTTCTAAACTTTCAGTGTAGCTTTGCACAGATGAAATACAAATTAATTCATTCACGATGTCCACTCAGCTTTGTTACAACAAGGCAGCAGCACACAATAGCTGGCTTGGCCTACATTCTTTCTCATCGCAGATCTTTTGGCCTCTCCGATTACAAAGAGACATTCAAAAGACAGAGCTCGGCCTCATTGCGGCTCAAAGACCACATATTTCTACTGCACCTATTGCAGCTTTGCATGCTTTTGATGTAGGATTGCATACCAGCACAGCTTCTTCACCATTTTGGCCAAGACTCAAGATGCCAACAGCCCAACCAAAGACAGATATTTGAATTAACTGGAAACGGAGTTCATCATTTGCAAAAAGATGAAATTGCAATCAACGGAATCAAGACACACCAATTAAAATGCACACAAGCTTCACCATCAGTGCATGATCATTCCTTAAAGAGGGAACGAGAGAGTTGTGAGTAGAAAAGCAGTAGATCTACCTAACGTTGATGGGAATACTTATTTTATTTGAGGACTCTACAAATCCTTGAAGGTGTAAGAGACAACCACTAGTGGAGCGATGTTAATAATGCAGCTACATCTACATGGACAAGCTACAGATGGCCATTTCTTGTTAGAATAAATCAAGTCACATAGTCACATATGAACACAATTGTCAGGACACACATGCAACTACCTTTATATTTTCTACATGATTTGGATCTGTCAAACACGTACAAGAATTGACCAGAACTACAGCTGGTAGCGGTTTCCCAAATCTGATGGAACACACTTCTCGTTCTGCCCCAAATATTATTGTAGCTACATCAAATTTAAAAACACAAGTGCCAATTTGTGCTATTTAGGCACAGCACAACAAAGTTGTGTCTGAGGACCTTAAACAACAAGTAAATAAATTAAGGGCTAAGTCCAGGACTGACCGTGACCCAGCTCAGTTTGAGCATACGTGCCCACGGCCTGGTAGGACTCTGCCAGAGGTAACCATTTCCTGGACTGCTGGGGGTCACACTGGCTGTACAGCGTTGGGAGGAACATGACAAAGTGCAGCCCCATGGCCTCATGCACGTTGCCTTTGACCATACTGGGTGAATGGAAAGTATAGGATAGACAATTGAAGTTCAGATGTGCTGTTAGTCAAACTGATGTATTTGCTGACTCACCATGATGTGGACTTTTACAGCCCGAAGGCTAAAGTTTATCTTACACATATAGGTTAGTTTGTTGGTTGGACATTCAGTGTTCAGTCCAATTCAATGGTTGAACAAGTAACTAAACAAGATTAAGATCAAATAAAAAGCCCACGGTTGAGCTACTTCATCATTAGCATTGGATGAAATGGCAGAATATTTTTCTTATTTACATTTCCTTTTAGGGCTTCTTTCTGGAAATTGATCAAATTCTTGGACTGACATTGACATTGACCACCAATCCTACCAAACCATACATCGATCAAGAAGGCAAAGTCCAAGACTGCAGGAACAAAGCACACTGAAAGCTTGACCAAAATCTGCTGCTTAAAGTGTCAGTTTAGGCTGCCATTATCTATGCTGCGAAAGCATGTTAGCATTTTATGTTGCAGTGTATCACAATGCTTAACATCTGTCTGATATTGTCAACAAAAGACAGCATTTCTTGAGAGGGTGACCTACTACATTTCATAACAGGTGAACACCAGAAGCTAACACACCCTCTGACACAGTTTTAATCTTAAAATGAACTTTGCTCCAACTAACACACACGGCTATATAAAGCGCTGGTCATGCTGCATTTTATATTACACATTTTCTCCAAAAAGTCAAGTCAAAATGATTGTTTGAATTGTGTACTATCACTGAAAATATCTGAATTCACCTATTTTTTAAACATTACAGTTACATAACCATTGTGGCGTTATATGGAGGGTATTTGTGGGAAAAGACTCATCACAATATATAATATATATATAATAATATATATAATATGAAGCTGAGAATAAAGCATTATACATTTGTTTTTAACATTTCACTATCACTATCATATTATGGCACCCAGACGGCATCATGATACCATTTTAAAGTAACATTGCTCATTTCAGTTTGCATATTGCACGTCAGTTAACAAAGAGTGCAGGTGTATTATTTGTTTACTGCCCCAAGGTACGGTCAGGGCATAGTAGCATAATAGTCAAATTGTGTAACATCAACCACATGTGTCATTTAGAAATTTCATTTCACTACATCTGACACAGGTCATAATCATTTGCCTTGTATTAAAACATGTAGTCAGTAAGTATAAAAAGTATACTCATGAGTGCATACTGTGTTTGTCAACTTAGATCTTTGGTAAAACATACTGTAATAGCAACAACAACAACAGTGAAGCATACTCAGTTGTGATTAACTACCATAATATGTATAACTTCTTACTCCTTTGATATTTCTGTGTCCACAGTGCTGCACTCTTGTGTGCCTGAGTCATTTAGCCGCCTCCTTAGGTGTTGAATTACCTCCTAACAGCAGATATGACTGTGTGTGTGTGCTGCTTTCACTCACGTACACCTCTCTGGATCAACAATATATTAACCAGCTGACTAGTTAGTTTCACACACAGACTCCATTACCACATACTTCTTATAGCAGTAGATCTCCTCTGGGTCTGCAATGCCATACTCTCTGAGCTTCAGGATCATCTGGGCACTTTTTCTTACAGCCTGGTCGTAGCGCTCGCTGCGGGACAGAAAGTTTGGATCCTCCTCTTTAAAGTCCGGGTCTTTGAGAACCATTAACTCTGCAACGGGTAGTGAATGAAATCAGAAATCTTTTAGTCCTAACAGCTGCTCAAAATGTGTGTAGCCATGACATGAATACAAAGATTTGTGAGTATCAAGACTAATTACATCAATAGTAAGATTGGCCATGACTTTTTATTGCCAGGGGCTTACATGTAACTATTAGCCCTCCTGTTTGCCAATGATTACAGACTTTTGGTTGTACATGCCATGAGCACATTAACCTTGAATATCAACAAACAAACACAACAAAAACTTTAAAAATGCACTTTCTTGCTCAAGTACAAAAAAAATCTCCATAGAGCCATTGTCACTTCCCTTTGTCTATTTTAGTTTGGTCTTCTCTCATATTTCTGTGAGCTGAAACTGAAGCCTCCATGGAAAAGATTACTCATACAGTATATCCATGCAGTGTCAAGGCAGCACTGTTTCAGTAGTGGCCAGTGTTGAGAAAGTTATCCTCTAACCAGAGTATCCTTTGCATGATGTAACTGAGTGTTCTGGTGAAAAAAATATTGTGAAATGTTTTTCCATCAGTCATTAGGGGGGCCAGCGGTATTTCAGTCTGTAGGGATAAATTATATGGAGACAATTCCTATATGGAGGCATCGTAGGATGGAAGTTAGTCAATTGATCTACAAGTCAATGGTCAGAAAAGTGGAATCTATTTATAGATAATCTGATTTTTTTTTCAACAACAACAAAAAGATGGTTCCATCCTTTTAAATATGGTTATCTGATGGTGTTGTTGGTCTTTTAAATGTATGAATTTTAATGCGTACAGACATGGAAAATGAGATATGACATAAGCTTTCAAAGTTGATTTAATTTTTGTGTCATGCACACAGTGTTGCAGCATTTTATTTCATTACTAAATGACTGACTTTCCTCTTGCACCTGACTGGTCTTCCCTCCCAGGCTCTGTGTGTTGTTCTCTGATATCTCTACCTGCCCGTGTGCCTCTAAAGTGTTCATATTTCCTCGTGCTGTTGAATGCAACACCAAGTTAACCGTTGATAAACGTTAACCTATCTATGCTAACGACACACACATCATCAACACTAAACACCTTTGACGGTATGTTTGCTAAAAAGAAAGAGGCCGAATTCACCATTGAAGCATACAAAAATCATCCCAACATAGCTAACTTAATAAAAACCACCTTAAAAGAGACTTCAGGTGAGATAGGTTTCTAAATAAAGTAAAAGTTTAGTTCACTTCAGGACAACGACATTACGCTGCAGCAGCAGGAAGAAGCGCCTCTGCAGCAAACAGCCGATGAAAGCACTGTTGGGTTAGCTGTTTTTTTCTATACTGACTATACTCTTTATAGAAATCACTACTATTATCACCATCACCGTCATCATATCAAGTTTTATGTCTCCGCAGTAACGAACTCACCAATTTCTCGCCTTCTCTTGGTCTTCTCTGGGCCGCCGTCCAAAATGTTTGTCAGTTTCTCGACGTCGAAAGTGGCGTTTTGCCGCTCTCTCATAATATCAGGATTCATGGCTTTATATCCGGATGAAAACAGTATTTACAGTGAAAAATAATAATAACGCGAATTGTGTTGTTGTTTAACCTCTTGCACCCTCAACCTGACGGGTCCTACTGGCTGAATCGGCCTCTCCTCCCGGCGCATGCGCACAGGACGAAAGAGGCGGAGGCTGTCATGTGACCCATGTACCCAGGAAGTACACAGCCACAAAACTTTAACCGTGTCTGATTTTTACTGTCATCATTCAACACTTTCAGATTGTGTTTTAGATTTCATCCACAATTGCATCTCTTTATTTTAAAAATAAAATGCTTCCAGCAGCTGCAGTTTTCCATTTCCCCTGGGAAATAAACTCTGGGGCAGTGCAGGAGGGAGATTCAGTGAGAGTATTCGGCAGGTGAGTTTTGACTGTAAGTCATTGATGTGCTATAAGTTTATGATGTACTGACTGAAAAATAGATTTGTGCGGAGGTCCTAAAGTCCCAAAAGGTGCTATTTTTTTTTTTAATTGTGTGCATGAACACAATTGAAGACAAAGATGTTGAAATTCTTGTTGATTTTCCTTATACAAAAAGATACAATGCAATATCTAACCATTCCAGTCAAATCATTTTTAAAACCTCCATCAGACCCTCTATCGTCTTGTGATGTGACAGTCCAAGGTGAAAATAACACAGCTGAAGCTGTAAGAGATGCATATAAATTTACAGTAAATTATCCTGTGCGAACAAGATTTAAAAAAGGCACCCTGTGAGACTTTAGATTTGAATGATACAAAACAATTTGCATTATAAACTGTGGTTTGTCTGCCCTTAGCGTTCTTTGAGAGCATCTATGTAACCTGTCAACAAAAAGAAAAATACACACATTATTTTTCTCGGGAAATAAAGAATTCATCAGCAGTAAAATGCAATAAATATGCTCAGAGGTTTTGCTGATGGAGCCTTGCTTGGTCTGTCATGACTATTTATTGTGGCTTTCTTTATCGTTTAGATTAGATTAAATTAGATTAGATTCTTATATTTTAGTTGCTGCACTATTTTATTTCCTGGATTGATTGAGCTAGATTTTGCTCTACTTGTGATTTTATTATTATTATTATTATTATTATTATTATTATTATTATTATTATTATTATTATAGCCTCAGATCTAAGAATTTTATTTCCAACAACTGATTCATTGTAATTATTGGGTGCAATAAAAGAACTGAACTCAGCTCATGTAAGCAGACTTCATATAGAAATGGATGCACAACTTCATAATTCATCTCTACTTGTGCTACTGTTTATATTGAAGTATATGAAGTACATAAAAGTTATACTTAGTGACATATCTCTGAAATAATTACTGTTGTTGCTGTTATTGAACATGACAGAATACAGTGCAACTTTATTATCCACTAAGGTGGAAAAAAAACACACATGAATGAATGAACAACACATGAGTGAACAGCTGTTCATTCATTTGACATTGTATAATACAACAATGCCATTATGACAACTTTAAGTACTGAAATATAATAAACTAAATTTAAGAACAATTACTTTACTTTAAACCTGTTTTTCCAGACTTTCCTGCTATCAGCCTGAAGAGTCCAGGGCTACGCTGTCAGCTCAGCATGCCTCAAAAGAGCACCATGTGATCATCCACACTGTGTTTGTCGAGCCCTTTAACCCAATAATTGGAGCGCAGTACATTGTACTGGGTGAGACAGAAAATGCTGAGGGTAAGGAAAGACTTTCTGGGCTGTTTCAAGTGGGGAATGTTGAATTATTTATTAGGATGATCAAACAGCTTTTTCCTTGTTCTTCTTCTTGGGTCTTGGGTCCACATACCAGTCTGACAAGAAATTGAATAGCTGACAAATATGAGTGTATACATGGATTCAAAGCTGTTACAGTTCCAGCAGTAATAAAGAAAAAAGTACATTTGAGTCAGCTGTGTAATTTGCACATAAAAACTGATGTTGTTATGGGATATTAAATTCCATGTAAATATATAAAACATTAGATTGTTAAGTAACTCTCTGGTCATTCATTTGTGGTGGATCTTATATCAGTCATTAAAATGTTTTCTCCATACCTCTTGCATCAGATTTAAGTATCAAGCTGAAATATAACTTGGAAGTCACAACCTTTAAATGCCGTTGTTTCTTTGCCTGTATAAACATTTCACTCACTGGGCTCATTTAAATCTGTCCCAGACTCTTCTCCTTTATAACCTCCTGTTATCTGTGTCTTCTTGTCTTACAGTGGTTGGTGTGATGGTCCGTGCTCGTGTGCTGAACTGTGTTGATGGTGTAAACATTGCCCTACTACAGAAAGCCATCAATGAGCAAAGAAGTTTCTTCAGGGAGAGAGAAGGCAAACAGGGTGCTGCAGCACAGCCTGCTGATGCAACCTGATCAGGGTCTTCATTCATCAAATTTCCCAGGGTGCTCGTTGACTACAGTGCTGCCTCTTAAGCTGTTTGCCAAGGTGCAATCCGGTGCTGCAATGTGCCCTCAAGTGAACTTAAAGGCTGTTAGGTTGGGTACAGAAGAGTTACTTGTTTCACTTGTTTATATGACCATAACGTTGTCTGAACTTCATAATTCCTGGTGTTGCTATATGGCAATAAAAACGCCAAATTAACCGATTGATATTAGGGTTTCATGGCAGGTCAGTGAAGTATTAATAGCTGTTAGATTTGAGTCCGTGACCTGTGAATATAGTGAATTTTTAGCCATGTCTCTTGGTGTTGATCCATTTGATAATAATTGATAATAAACTGATCATTTTCAGTGCTGCTATTTTATAAAGTGGGTGTCTCCAGTCTTGTGGTTTTCTTTAATGCAGAACACTTTTTATTCTTGAACATTTTTCACTGACAAGTTTGCCAATATGTCCTTTAGGTTAGTAGTTATAGTGTGAGGTATTACATAGATCAGGACTTGCACTGAAACTCCACTGGCAGAATTAATATAATTGAAACAATCCATTTTATAAACTTAATTCAGTTTTAAATTATTACGTTTTTTTAATGTGTTTTTACAAAGGCATGTTCCTCTGTATTTGCAACTCTTAACTCATAGCACAGTTTATTTGTCATCATGAACAGTGTGTACTTCTAGTAAGTTAGCTGTACGGGTCAAGAGTACATCTTAAATTATTATTCTTTTAATGACAAGGAAGTTTTGATAGTTGATAAATGACTGATGCCATTTGTCATGCAGAAATGCTTTTCTTTCTTTTCCATCATAGCTTGGTTTTATGTTTTATTTGCATTTTGGGAAATTGTAATTGCCATGCTTTTTTTTAAAATTGTTTTCTGATATTATGTAGACCAACTGGTATAATATGATAATAGTGATAATAAAAGTAACTGCACTCCTACTGTGGTTGAAAACGATGAGTGGTTTGACTGAAGTATAATTTTCTGTGCATTTTATTTGAAGGAATTTAGAGGCCTAAAAAGGGGGAACCCATGCAGTATCTCAAAGGAAAAAATAATCAGCATAAAAATGTTTTTATTTATTTATTTTCATCTATATGATCATTGGCTGACTCCTGGCAACCCTTTGGTGGTCCCAACCCCCAGGTTTATAACCACTGTATTAAAAGATAAATGCATACTTCAAATTACATCGAGTACTCAAGCTCAAGTGTTGCCCATTTGTTGTCATTTGAAATCAGTTGAGGAACACACACTTCTTCATCTTGACGCGCTTGTGACAGTTGCATAAAATTGGAAGGAAAATTTGAAACTGTATATTGTACCTAATTGTGTGTTGTATTTAAAAAGACTACGCAGCACTGAAAGTCCACGTTTTTATAATTTACATTTATTGATATATGTTTCTTCATGAGTATCAAACAAGATTGAGTTTAAAGTGAACAACGTCAAAGATAGCCCACAGGTAATACAGAATCAAATCAATCTTGGTAAATAGCATTGCACCATGTCCCAGTATCCCTAATAACACAATAATATCAAAGATAAACTGCATTTATATTGCATTTATATTCTCTGTTTTTAAATTAAATCAAAAAAACATCTGCCCACATCACACGCTTGGTAAACAAAGGCAACTCAGCAGCAATCATTTTGGCTAGACAAACTTTGCAGTAGAAGACTTTTCCTGAGTCAAAATTTACATTGCAATTAATGTATGGATTTTATATGGATTTCCCATAATCTAACAATATTTTAAGCCACATAACTCCACAGACCACATATATCCAAGTATGTTGTAAACATATCTAGAATCTTGCATATTTTGATGTAGAATTGTAGGTGTAGCCAGAATCTTTAGAGGAGGCAGGCAGCATCGGTAAGCCCGTCGCTGGTTCTTTCTTACAGCGATCCAGAGCTTGCTTGTAGTTGATCCTCTCCTTTGTGATCGGGTCTACAATATCTTTAACGTAGGTTGTCTCAGCCTGCAGCTCCCTCACCATTGTGCTGTCGATCATTTTGGCCCCAAGGGCATCAAAGATGTTCACTCTGCTTCCATTTTTGGGATTGACCAACCCTCCGGTCAGATACTGTGCCTCCATGTAGCGAATGGCAGTGTCTTTTGGCATCCAGCCTTTCTGAATAGCTTCTCCTACAGACAAACACTCTCTGGTCACGGGGTCTTCAACCCCAGAGAAAGCCTTTTGGGCATTGAGTAGCCTCTGGAGTTGACTGTCCTCAATAAGGCCTCTGGTTGCTGCTTTGTGAACTGTGTATCTCTCTTTGTTGTTGATGTCAATGATGCCACCTGTTGCTGCCTGAGCCTCCAGAAGTTTTTGGCCGGTGGTTGGGTCAATCAGTTTACGTAGGGTGGCACTGCGTATTGTAAAGCAGGTATCAGTGTTTGTATCTATTACTCCAGCAACTGGGTAGATTTCTTTCGTAGTGGAGGCTGGGGGGGCTGATTTCACTGTTGTGATGGTATTTTGGGTGACTGAGTTGTACTGGGGTTGCCTCTTATTGTCACCTGCAACCAGTAAAGCGAACTCTGAGATGGGAATCTTGCCTTGTTTGTACTGTTGAAGATTATACTCTGTCAGTCTGCCTTCCTTCAGGGCATCTTTGATGGAGTACTGCTTTCCACTCTTGCGATCCTGCAGTACAGATGTCTCCCCATCAGGTCCCATGGAAGTAATCTCCTCCCAGTCACACTCAAGCTCCTGCAGATGAATGTACTGTTGACGATCAATCAGGCCCTGCAAGTAGGCATCATAGGGAGACATGTCTTTGCCTGTATCTGGATCCAGAATGGTGATTTTGGTGGAGACATTGGTCTCTTTGGTCCTTGTCTCTGTTTGCTCCTCTTTCTGCAGTTGCATCAGAAGATCCCGGATGGTGCTGTCTCGCATATGGATCTTATCTTTTTCATCCAGGATCTCCCTCTCCAGACGTTGGGTGTCAGACTCCATCTTAAGGCTCCTCTGCCTGCTCTTCTGTGTTCTCTCACTAATTAGCCTGCTCTGCTGCTGGAAAGACAGGCTGGTGTCATGTTTTTTAGCTTCCAGTGTCCTGAGCTCCCGAGTGAGGTTGTCCTTCTCCCTCTGTAAGGCATCTCTGTTTATAATGAGGGTATTCTCCTCTCTTGAAGAACTGGACTTGCTGCTCATCAGAAGGTTGATTTTATCATTAATACGTCTGATTTCATCTTCCAGGTCCTGTCTGGTAAATTTATGTTGAGACACCTGCTCCCTCAGGCGATCCCTCTCTGCTTCGACCGCCTGGTCTTTCTCAACACGGACAACCTCCTTGTATACTGTCTTCTCGCTAGACTTCTCCCTCTGCAGGATCTCAAGTTTTAGAGTGAGGCTACGGATCTCTCTCTGGAGACGCAGGATATCGCTGGTTTGCTGGTCCATGTCTGACCGAAGACCATTTGTCATCCTCTCCAGTTTCGGGTCCCTTTCAACCTTCAGTACCTCCTCGACAATAATACTTTCTTCAACAGGAGGTGGAGCATTCTCCAGCTGTGTGATGCGCAGTCGGATCTCTCTTAGTTCAGACTCGGCCTGAATCCTCTTTTGGCGCTCAACACTCTCTCTTAGGATCCTCTCTTTATCTTCCACGATTGTTCTGAGCTGCTGCATCTCCAGCTCTATTTGACGCCGGTTCATTAATTCTTCATCCAGGCTCCTGCTGAGCTTCTCATGCTCGAGTAGCTGCCTTGGATCCTTCTGTAAACGTACAACCTCCTGCACAACCACTTTCTCCTCAGGCTTCTGCCTCTCCAACAGGATGTACTTGTTTTGCAGGTCAAACACCATCTCTTCAATGGAGCGCCGCAGCTGTGCCTCTTCCCGCACATCTCTTCTCAAGCGGTCAGCTTCTTTCTCCAACAGAGGATCAGGTTCATATTTGATGACTTCTCTGGTGACAAGTTTCGTCTCTATCTTGGACTTTTCAGCCTTCCATTCGTCTCTCTCTTTCCTGAGTACTGAAACCTTGTCCAGGAGGGAGTTGTAAGTGGTGTGTAAATGATTCACCTGATCATTCAGCCGCTGAATCTCTCTCTCATTTTCAGGGCTTCTTTCCTCCTTAACCACCTCTTGCAGAACTTCCTTCAGCTCCACCTTGGGCTTCTCTGAACGAAGGATATTCAGCTCAGATGTGACCTGGGTGACATTCCTCTCCAGATCAGTGCGCTGCTTGCCCGAGTCTTGTATGTCTTTTCTCAGCCGCATTATCTCCACCTCTGTGTTTGGATCTATCCGGTAGATCTCATTAACGATTTCCTTAACCTCGACTTTTGGCTTCCAGTTTTGAACTTCTCTGTAGCGGCTGTGGAGGTCCATCAGCTCTTGGGACAAAGAGCTGTTTTCAATCCTCTCTTCCTCTACATTTGTTCGAATCTTCTTAGATTCAGAGATGAGGTCTGGGTCTTGTTCGACCTTTTTCACCTCCTTAGTGATGATCTTAGGCTTGATGTTAGGAATCAGTCTCTCAAGTGCATTAATCTGGCTCCTTGTCTGGAAGATATCATCATTGAGTAACTTGCTTTTGTTATTCTCATCAGAAATTTCCGTCTCAAATGTTCGGACTGCCCTCAACATTTCTGGGTCCTGTTCCACTTTCACCACCTCCTTCTTAACCACTCTTTCTTTGATGGGTGGTCTCTTCTGCTCGAGAATCGTAACTTCTGTCTTCATCTGAATGTGCTCCCCATCTCTCACTCTAATTTCATCTCTCATCCTTCCTATTTCATCCCTCAACTTAGCGGCATCTACGTCTAGCTGAGGATCTCTCTCAAACTCTGTCACCTCTCTCGTCACCAGTTTGGGTTGAGTGTTTTTGAGGGTGTCCTCCAGGACGGTGATTTTCTTGTTAAACACCTCAACCTCAGTCTGGGTAGTGCTACGCCTCAGGGTCTCATCATGCAGACTTCTCTGCAGGTCAGCCAAATCTCTTTCCAGTTTTGGGTCGCGATAGTACTGCAGTACTTCTTTCTCCTCAACACGCTCGACTCCTCTGCGACTCTTCAGCGACAGCATCCTGTCTTTAAATGTTCTCAATTCTGACTCAGTATAAACTGTTCTCTCTTTCTCTTCCTCTAACTCTTTGAACAGATTATTCAACTCAAAAGCACTCCTTTGTTGGCTTTCAAGCTGCACTTGCTGTTGTGACACCATTTGGACTTTCTCTTCATTCTGCAGCAGGAAAAGCCAATTAATTAAATGGCAATAAGTGATTGTCTGGAAGGTCGTATAAACGATAGAAAACACTGCATTTTTATTATGTCCTGCTTTCTTACTTGCAAAATGAGATTCTTAGCCAAGCCCATCTGTTTTTGGCGTTGGGTGTTTTCAGCTGTTGCTTCAGCGAAACGGTTGACCAGATCCTTTTCCTGTAATAAACAAAACACAGCAAAACATCATCCACCTTGATCTTTTAATAAATGTAATACATGTATATTACGTTAAAAACATATGAGCTTAAACATTACCTCTTTCTGAACAGCATCAGCCAGTGTGAGCATATAAGGTTTCTTTGCAACAGTGGCTCCAGCATCCTCAAGTGTACTGTTGTATTTGTCAACGTTGGTCTCATATTCCTGCACAGATGTGGAGAATTAGGCTATGCTTGCTGGTCTGAGCACAAAATAATTTATTCAGTTAATCAAGTATGTTTTTGAATGATTTGAATTGAAAAACTCTAGGTAAGGTGATGATGATGGTAAAATTAGAGATGTATTTGTTTCCTTTTTATATAATGTCTTCAATCACAGATAAATTCTCATGCTAATATTTTATATTATAATCCATTTGAGTCTTACGTTGAGTAGATTCTGCAGATCTAGAGACACATCGGAAAATCTGTCCATGTCATCTCCCTTCCTCTTCAGGTCATCCATCACCCTCTGTGATGAAAAGTTGGCAGATGTTACTCACTACAAGTCATTAATATCATCAATCATTAATAATAGCATTTTTTTTTTCTTTTTACAGATTTACATAGATCAACAACAAGAGTTGATGATCTCATTGTTCTCAGCTATTCTTCACATGACATGGTCAGGTAACAGTCTCACCTCTTGGGAACTCTGCTTAGCAGAGACCTGAGACAGATCATCGCTGGGGCTGATCACATTTGTCGGCAGGTTGTCCAGGAAAGAGTTCAGGGATTTCTGTGTGCTCTGGAACTCCTGGTTCTTGGTTGCAGCTTCTTGTAGGATATTTTCTCTGAGGGAATGTATCAATATGACAGTAAATTAAACAACTGACGATTGTTAAAGCTCTGCATTAAGGTACTTTAATATTCAAAGACAAGGTGATTAGCTCAAGTTTATTTTGGTTTTCCTAAAACAGATTTATATCTGAGCTATAAT
Organism: Protonibea diacanthus; assembly: GCA_028641955.1. NCBI lineage: Eukaryota > Metazoa > Chordata > Actinopteri > Sciaenidae > Protonibea > Protonibea diacanthus. The sequence continues at coordinate 17,438,633 of CM053977.1, read as the reverse complement.
TAGCTGAAACCTATACTTGACCACATCATATCAGTATGTTTTTTTTTTTTTTTTTTTATGTACTGTATGTAATTTAAATCAACATCAATTGTATATTCAGAGAAAAAACAAACAAGCAAATCATCATTGTGACCCCTCAACATTATCTTGCGACTCAGACAGACCTGACCTCCAGGTTGGGAACCAGTCTTGGTGGATTAAATGACCCAAATTGAACTAATTGATTTAATTAACACACATCTGTGTGACCTACTGACATTCTGACTTTCTAATTAACCTGACTGAACTTATGTGACTGCAGTGTGATTCTCACCTCTCCTTCAGCTGGTTGGCCACGTTTGCATAGCGGGTCTGCAGCTGCTTGACCTCTGTCCTCTGGCGCTGGATGTCAGGGCAGTACTCCTGGTAGCCCTGCTGCAGAGAGCTGCATAGCTGCTCTGTGGTCTCCAGATCCTGACTCAGCTTCTTCATATCATCCTGAGCTGCTGCCACAGACTTTCGCTGGTACTGAATACAGCAAAGAAGATGTGCAATTTAAAATCTAATCACCTATGAGGTAGAATAAAGACTTTAAAGGAATGCAGAAATGGGGATATCCTCACCTGAATGTCCTCAGCACGAGTTTGGATAGCATGTGGTACATCAGGAATTGGGCCATCTTCACTCAGCTTTTTCTCAAAACCAGAGACAAGGCCATCCACCTTGTTAATCTGCCTCTCCAGGTTAAGGGATGCGTTTGCTCTAAAGAACAAACAAACAAAAGATTATTGTATGTAGCAAAGCTCGACACAGACAGACAGGTATACTGTATGCTTACAAAAATATGTGTTTTTTTCTTCTTTGTGGGGAAAAAAAAAGTTTTAACTCTCTGTTTTAAAGCTTTGTTTTGGAGACAAAATCCTCCAACATGTGACTGCATAAATGTAAGTTTCAGAACAAAAACGTACTTCTTGTTGTAGAGGTCAGCAAGTGCTGCAATGCTGTCATGCTTGTTGTTGGCGTCGCTCAGTTTGAGTGGCAGTGCAGAGGAAGTATTGCTGGACAGCAGAGGCTGCAGGTCAGCCTGAGCTGCCAGCTTCTGCTGCTCCAGAGCCTTGAGAGCATTGGCAGCTTTCTGTAAGGGACAAGTGTAGGTGCTTTAGGTACTTGCACTAATTTACCTATGGTTCAAATGTCACAACACACTGTAGGCGACTCACTTGTAGCCACAAGCAAAAATGAAGCAACATAGTTTGTAACTTCATTCCTCTCACCTCTTGTTCCCTCAGCCTGTTCACCAGATCTGCAGCTGGGTCGGTGCGGCTCAGTGGGGCTCGCAGGCGGCTCAGCATGCTTTCCTCGGCGCTGGCCAGGTCATCGTCCAGCTTGTCCAGCTTCTGAGCCAGGGCTGTCACTTTAGGATCCAGTGAAGGAGAAGACACTGGGGCTGGATGATGACACAGGAAAGGTTAGGGGAAGATAAAAGGGAAAAACTATTTGTGCAACTGGCTGTAAATAATTATCATGGTTTATAGGACTAATTATGCCACGTAATTATGATATTTAAGGATTTAATTTATAGATAATAACCTGATTGTTGGGGCCTGGAGATGTCTGATTTGTGATTCTTCAGGGATGCCACCAGAGCAGCTCTTCTCTTCTTGATGTCGGCCAGTTCACCACCCAACCTAATGAATTAAGAATGGAGAGAGAGAGGCAGAAAGGAAGGTAGAAATAAGAACAGTATTAGTGGCTTATTCTTACATGGTTTGTTATAGCTACATAATAATACAGTCTTGCATTACTTACAGGTCCACTTTGTCAATGGCCTCTGGATCAGGTGGAGGAATCTGGAAACAAACTCCTGGGAAGGTTTTTGTTTTCCCATCAGCGGAGATGACATCCCAGTTCTCGATGTCAGAGTTAGATTTCAGGGTTAACTTCTCCCCTCTCGCCAGAGTACCCTACACGATAACAACAAAGACAACACATGCCCAAAGGTTTAGACAAGAAACATCAGGATGTATGAACATTTTAGCTGCATCTCTGCCTTACAACAATTTCAAGTTAAGACGCTCCACCTTATCTGTCTCCCAGTCGCACAGGGACTCCACTGTGATGGGCCTGTTGGGGTTGTTGCGCCGTAGCTTCAGAGGAGCGATGGTGGTGCTGCGTTTCCTCAGGTCAGCCAGCAGCTGCTCACTGTTCTGTACAGCCCTCTCCTCCGCCTGGTGGGAAACGGACCCAGAGGAAAAGATATTTTAGAAAATACACATCTCATGGTGGATAGCAACAAATCTTCACCTTATACATCCTACATAATATACCAATTTCTGTTCTTGCGTGTTTTATTAGTCTGAACTTTGGCAGTAAACCAGTGAGCTGGATTTCTTTTAAAAGATTAACCTCTTTTAACTCGGACATGTAGTATGATTCACAGCAAACGATACAGAAAAAACCTTAACAAAAAAGAAAATACGTACGACCCTCTCCCACCCCTCCTATAGAGAAGAGCAAGTTGAATTTCTTGTGTGCATCAGCTTGCAGTGTTTGATTGTTTGTCTGTAATGAGGACTATAAAAGTTGCCGTGTACCTCGAGCTGCAGCAGTGTCTCTGAATTGCTCTTCTTGCTGATGGACTTGGGGTCCAGGCTGTTGTTGAGTTTGGTCAGTGTCTCTGACAGCTGGTCGGTCTCCATTTGGTACTGGAAAATGGCACAAAAACACATTGTTTAAACTTTTTGTAAATAACCTCCATGTGTTAAAAGACAAAATGCATAATGTTCTCACATGTAGTTGATTGTGAGAGTGACATATTGTGAACGGTGTTCCATATTTACCCTTTTGAACTCCTCCACATTGTCCAGGTGTGTCTCTTGACAGATGCAGAGATTGAGGAATTTCTGCCACTCGTTTCGGACAACGTCTCTCTGAGCCTGGAAATATGTAATATTATGTAATGAGTTAAATAACATTTAAATAACATTCAGATGAGTTTGAGGTCGCGGTTGAAAGCACTGTCCAACAGGTAACAACAGGTATACCTGTATTGTGGCACTGGCAGGGTGTTTCATTTCAGTAAGTCTGTCTCCTTCCTCCTGGAGTTTGTTCACCTCGCTTTCATGGGACAGCAGGCTGTTGTTCTTGAAGTTCTGTGTGAGATCAAAGTAGGGTTATTTACATGTTTGGTAATCCTATCCCATTATTTATGACTTTATCTTTCACTGTTTTGGCTTAACAACACATCGGTCCTGACCTCGTACTGCCTGCGGACATCAGGTGGATCCACCATGCGGTCACTCCAGTCCTGCTTTTTAATCTTCTCTTGTTCTTCTTCAAGGAAGGCCATCTCCTTGTTACTGCCCTGCATGTATTCGTACAGGCTGTTCAGGTAGTGGCGACGCCACTTGGAGTTGTCCTGAGGAGAAAGTAAATAAAAATGAATAAAACCTGAGGAGCTCTGAAAGTATAAACATGTTATGTCATATTAAAATTAAAAAGATATGCATTCTTTGCTGAAAAAGTACAAATTTACATTAGTTAGAGCTCAAAATTATCATTGTGTGATAATTAACCAATATATTGGTATTGGTAGAATATTAATTTTGTTGTTTGTCTTTATAGTCAATACTTTTCACTGTAAAACTAAAAAAAAACAAATGATGTGTAATTACATATGAACTCAACTCACCAGTAGATTGTTGTACTGTTTCTTCAGGGCTGTGTATTGCTCCTGAAAGACAAGATAGCAACATGAACTGCTAGAAACCGTTTTCATTAAAATGAAAGAAAACATTCACAGTTTTGATCAGCCGCTGGGTTGAAAAAGCGCTCAAAATGTTTTTTTTGCTTCAGTAAAGACACTCAGAGTATGACTGTGAATGTGTTTTCACGTAAACACAGTTGTTCACCTTGCTGCCTGCAGAGCTGACGCAGAGCTGTGAGTTGTAGGCCTCGATCTCTTTGTGCGTGAGGTTGTGAGCAGCAATCTGCTTCTCCAGGTCCGCCATGGTGGGGCCGTACTCCTCTACATTCACCTCTTTCTGAGAGCACACGCACAGGAAGAATACAGTTAAAGGTATGTAGAAACAAAATAACCACCAGAGGGCAAATCTAACAGGTTGAGGCACTCTGTCATTACTGACTAACTGCTAATGTGTTTATTACAGGGTTGTGAGAGTCTGTAAAGCATGGTTTACATGACTGAAAACATGCACGGCATGTTTGTAAAACGCAACAGGCGTGTACTGATGTTAATGTGTTACACGTTTAAAGAATAATGATGGTGTTTTTTTGTATTTTTATTTTATCTTATTATTTTATTATCTTTATTATCTTATTATCTTATTTTATCTTTTATCTTTTTTTTTTTTTATCAACCAATGCCATCAAAAACAAAACTTCCATAATGTGTCTATTCAGCTCTCACCCCAAACTCATGTAGTCCTGACGATGTTAAAAACAGAAATATATAGTTTATATTATTATTATTATTATTATTATTATTATTATTATTATTATTATTATTATTATTATTATTATTATTATTATTATTATTATTATTATTATTATTATTATTATTATTATTATTATTATTATTATTATTATTATTATTATTATTATTATTATTATTATTATTATTATTATTATTATTATTATTATTATTATTATTATTATTATTATTATTATTATTATTATTATTATTATTATTATTATTATTATTATTATTATTATTATTATTATTATTATTATTATTATTATTATTATTATTATTATTATTATTATTATTATTATTATTATTATTATTATTATTATTATTATTATTATTATTATTATTATTATTATTATTATTATTATTATTATTATTATTATTATTATTATTATTATTATTATTATTATTATTATTATTATTATTATTATTATTATTATTATTATTATTATTATTATTATTATTATTATTATTATTATTATTATTATTATTATTATTATTATTATTATTATTATTATTATTATTATTATTATTATTATGGGGTGGCCACTGTAGTTCTTAGCAAACATTAGAAGAACTGGAGAAAACAGCACATTTGTTGAGGACTATTTTCAACAGCGGATGAATACACATTTGGTATGGGAGTATTTACAAAGGACTGAGTTAAAATAAACAACATTGGTGTGACTAATTATTAATTAATGTGTTCAGTAGTTTTTGGACAAACACAGGGCTTGGCTTTTTTAACACAGAGGAATAGAGGAAATACATATCAGGCTTTGACAACGCAGACAATAAACTGTGTGTGTCAGTAGGATCATTTCTGGTTTTGGTCTTTTTCATGGGATTTGTTGATAATGAGAGAAATATAAAATACTTTCAACGTTATCATTTAAGATAAAGACAAAGAAAAACATTAATTCTTTGAGGAGAATGGCCCAAATGCTCAGACAGTGTCATTATACTTACTTGCTTCTGGTTGAAAACAGGCCCCCAGTCAATTCTGGGCATCAGCGACACATCATCAATCTGCTCGTAGATGTCTCGGTAGAAGACGCAGTCCTTCAACCAGCGGTCATGGAGGTGGATGACACTGGAGTTACCAGAGGACAGAGGAAATGCAAAAAAAACAAAAAACTTAGTATTTACAAAGATCCAAAGTGTGCAATATAATCTGGATCAGAATCACTTTTATTGGCCGATTATAATATATATATATATATATATATATATATATATATATATATATATATATATATATATATAATATAATAATTCCTGCAGTTTTTATTTAAAATAAATGTAGTTTCTTCTGTGTCCTGATTATCTTAATTGAGAGACAAAGACTTTGTGAAAAGCAGCATTTTGCTTTGGGGAGTAAGGAATTGTGAACTAAAAGAAATGATTTATTTGTTTATTCTATATAACACTATGGGCCTCTACAAATATTAGCCTTAGCTTTTAGGGTGGAGACACGATGATGTATTGAAAGTCACTGGAAAATCACTGGAGTGGTTGTGGAGACACTTCACTCTCCGGTGGGCAGCTATTTCTTGTGTATTACATTTCCTACTTGTCGTATTTATTCTGTGAAAAACTCACTCGCTCTCGATCTCTCTGGCCTGTGGATGTTTGAGCTTCTTGGCTTTGTCGACGTCCAGGAAAAGGTCCTTCAACAGGCCCTCAGCATTGCCAAGCTTGTCTGAAATCTCTTCCTGATGCTGGAGGGGCAGGTCTTTCTTTTCATTTTCAGCATCCTAGTAGAAACATACAACCGTTGACCGGGTGATTTCTTTAAGAAAGATTTTGCCAGTAATAGTGGTGCATCAATAGTGCAATGGTTTGTCCTTGTTTGAGTGTTCTCACCACAGCCAGCAATCCCTCAGAGTGGAGGATGTCTTTCTCCACCTGGTCGGCATTCTTTTGCATCTGGGCGATCAGCAAGGCCAAGTTGCCAGCTTGGTTCCTGCAGGGTGAGGAGAAAGGTCACAGATGACGCTACAAGTACATATCAGCAACATATCCTTTTGTACTCCGCAATCCATCTCACAGTCCTGTATATGAGGGCCCACACTCACTAGTAGAGGTTTTACATATTGTTAGACTGATAGATGAATATCTCATTGATTATCATCTAAATACTGATGGCAAAACTGCTAAACTCAAAAGACGCACGGTGACTGGGATGAAACCAAACAAGAAATCACATTTGACAACTTTTAAAAGTGTAAAAAAAAAAACCCAAAAAATAATGAAACCAATTTCAAAATATCTGGATTCCTTAAAAATGTTTATTTTTGGTTGAAATAAAACATCACCACACCAATCGTATTATCAGTTGATTGAAAGATACATTTTCAAGAACAGAAGGAAGTCACGTTGTCAACAGCGTTTTATATGAACTAAGAAAAGGACAAAACATATTTCAGAATCACCGCCACCATCAAACGTGTGCAGGGACAGTTTCTCTTTAATCGTTTCACTCTCATTCACTCTCTGACTGGTGCCTGTTTATCACGATCAAACGCAACCTGATAAATCACGTACTGTCACACGGGCCACTGAGATGACTTAGGGTCAGCATTATCTAAATGCTAACCATTCCACGGTGGCTGTGACTGTCACTTCCTCTGCGTTCCTCTCTGTTGATGCCACTCAGTGATTGGAGGAGAAAAAGTAAAACAATGTCTCAGAAAGACAAAAGTAGGAGGAGGAGGAGGAGGAGGATCTACTTGCTGGCAATTAGAGATGAACTGCACCCATGAAAAAAAGAGTTTGGAGTTACAAATCAAAAGATCTTGAAGCTAAGGATTTGCATAAAGATAACACAGGATGATGTTACACTAACAAGAACTGTTTTTGTTTGACAGGCCTTGGGGTAACTGAATCTGCTGACAGTAGCCCTAAATCAAATAATTTACAAACCTATGAGAAGGTGAGTGTTTAAACAAGGGAGAACAATGAGGAGACTTGCAGACTCTTGACTGTGGCGATCTTGGTGGTAAAATGTAAAGTGTACAGTCACCTGAGGTGTTTTCACAGCCCTCTCAGTCACAGATAATAAACCTTTCTTTCAGCCACAGAACAGCATCCAAGTTAAAGAGAAATTATCCATCCCCACTGAGTGTTTATGTAAAAATGCCGACAAATTTCTGAGACTTTAATTCACCTGCTCTTTAACACTGGTGTGACATTAATATATCCTTTTGTAATACATACGTTTCACATCAGTTGGGAAAGTAAAGTCACCGCTGTGTGAAGGAAGAAACAGACAAACTCTCCACTGACAAGTCTTGAATCATCACTGATTTTACAACCTGAAAAGACCTCCTTCATGCAATTAAATCTCCTGAACAATGCTGATGTGTTAACTCTGAGCCAAAGAATGTTGGCATACCATCGGGGACCTCGCTGCTAATTGACAAAACATACCAAAGCTACCACAGAGCACAAAGTCGTGCCTCCCTGTAAAGAAAAATGACAACCTAAATGCAGTTTCATGCAGCATTTTAATGACAGGAGTGACAGAGGAGGAATGCAGGTCGTCTTCCTGCACTGACTCACTGAGCGGCGAACCGATCTGGTTCTGCAGCCGCTCTGACAACAATGGCCTCCTTATTCCTGCTCACTCAGCAGGAGAGACAGGTATGTGCTGTACACACACAGTATACACAACAAGATTATTTCGTAACTTTTCAAAGAAATGTTTGTGCTCCAATCACCGGAAATGACAAGCGGTCGGCAGATCATGGATTAATGAAGTAGCATGATAATTTGATCTACAGGGACTTGTTCTAATGGTAATACATCTTATTGTTACATCTACTGGATGTAAGGGATTGGGAACAGAGGTGCGTTGAGGACATGAATGGTGATGGTTCCTCATTATTAACACAGCATGGTCACACCCACACATTTTTGATCACTGTGACTGTGTGGGTGTGTGGACACAATGTATCTGCATCCACCTTCGGTATGCGCATGTTTCCTCTGATCCAGGGACTGTATGAGAGCTATGCGAGGAAATCGGAGATGCTGCGCTTGTAATTTGAGCTCCTCATCAACAGCACCGCTGTCAACAGCTGCAGAGGAAGTGATCTGCTTTCCTTGAGTAGAGCTCTGTTTAATTAACATCTTAAAGCAGTCCTTTACCCTCCTTCAGAGGCCAAAAAATTTGAATTTTAGTGAAATAAAAGGCAGCAAAATAGCGGCACTGTTTATTCTCCATACATTATATTCATTTCATATTTAACTCCAAGCCTCTCTTGCAGCGGCTCTATGGAGTTTAGTCTCTTAGGCTTTGCATCAGTTTTTTGTTGAGTGAGCTACATGACAGCTTCCAGTGGCAAAGAATACACTATTTCATATATGAATATTAGAATGAGTTGAAAAAAGGACAAAGCAATGAGTATTTGGTGTCAGTCATGATGGCTGAAAAGGACACAGTGAGCAGCTATGGCTGATTTGACTTGAAAGCAGGATAACTGGATAACCCGCGTAATTTCGAAGGGCTTGCCTGCATTTTTTAGTTAGTTGTAAGATCACAAAACTGGTACCACGAACACTCCCTGAGTTTGTCATAGCTGTCAAATGTCCTCCCATCGCACAGTCTGTGTTCAGTTGTGGTGAATGTTGGGGGCTAACGGAGGTTTACAGCAGCTTAAAGTTCAGCGAGGTGCAGATGTTTGGTGTCAGATCACAGAGAGGAAGTTCATCTCTTACGCAAGTTTAAGTTCAATTCTGCCTCATGACTGTACACCAAGAGCACGAAGAGACTGACCTCGAATTCTGTTTTGTGACACGAGATAGATCTTTAAAGTTTGAAGCTGCGACAGTTTTGATTCATGGATCTGTTTAACTTATTGCTGAAACAGGAAGTTGATTTATGTTTATTGGTAAAAAAAAAAAAAAAAATGTACTCAACAGCAATTTTGATAACCAATGAAGTCATTTATGAAGTAAAAATGTGAAACATTTGCTGCTTTTCTCTGATTGCTATCACTTTTGACAAAGAATTTTATCTCGGGCTCTGAGAAAATGTGATGCTGATTTTCTGATATTTGATAAAGCAAACGATTATTTGAAAAGACAAGGGAAATGATAACGAGCTGCAGCTTTACTTCACACTGTTTTGAGTGATTTAATGGGTAAGTGAAACGCCTTAACTGCCAAATAAACGGACTAAAGCGTCCTGTGTCACACCATAAAATACAGTTGGGAACCAACGCCCATACAGGAAAGAAACCAGCTGAGCAGTACAGGCTGCCCAGCCCTTATCACACCTTTGGCAGTGACACAACAGGTCCAGGCCAGGGGCAAGGTGAAACCTCAGGGTGGTCACCACCTGCCTCTGAAACCACGTTTTTGTGACGCCAGACGGGAACACAACAAGGGTTAGCTACTCATCGGTTCTGCAGCTAGATTCTCTCTGACACACTGTGTGTTTAAGCATGGCTTTAAAGTCAATTCAGTCACCTGAAGTCAAGTATTGTATGTCCAAGGGGTGAAATAATCTATTAATTCTTTACTAGTTTGTCAGTAGCTGAGAGTTTTTTTTAAATTTGGAGATTTCTTTCACATTTCACAAACGATCACTGGCTCCTTGCTATCCTGTATCTTAAGTGTAATGCATGAAAAGGACATTAACATTTTACATATTACAGAGCAAATGAGGCTTTTTTTGTTTTACTTTAGCCCTCTGGTCATCTTAATAAAGTCACAAGCAGCCTTGTACCGCCACTTGCCAAACTGAAGTGCTATTTGGCAGCCTGTATTGTATTAGTGACTTATATTTCTACATTTGAAACAGTAGCCATGGCAGATAGAAGAGCCTGGATAAATGCCAGCTGTCACTGAAATTATCACTCACAGCTCTTGGAGAGTTTTTTTCTCATTGAAACGTGATCATCAGCAGTAATGTTTTGCTAGCCACTAAAAGATTTGGGCAAAACCGGCACGTGAGGTCACGATTTTTATGGCTTGGTCGCCTGCGAAACAGTCTTATGAGACTTTTTCCGTCTGTGACTTTCACTTCTAGTTACAAACACATTTTCAGCAGTTCCACCTGTTTTGTTAAACCACACTGATGTTTACAAAGTAAACCTGACCTCAGGGCCCTCAGAACAAGCAGACATCTCACTAAGCTTTCAACATCCCCGAGGATTAACTCTGACATAACTCCACACTTGAAATCAGTGAGGAAATTCACTCAGCAGACTCGCATCAAAGCTTTCTTTCGGCCCAGCTGTAATGTAACAGGAGTTGAACCACAACACGCAGAGAGAAAGAGGACAACGGCACATACAGGAAACATGACACAGGCTTGGGAAGAACAGGAGGAGGGGGGAACATGACCGAGATACATTCAAACATGCATTACATTCATAAAATCCACAGGGGGAAAACTCACTTGGTGACCTTGCCCGAGAGCTTGAGCGTACTGTCCTTAGTTTCCTTTTTCTTAAACATCTTGGAGGTCGTGGTGGGTCAAGCAGAGATCCCACAAAAATCTCTCACTCGCACTCTCTTTTACTCCTTCTTCGTCTCTGTCTTGCTCACCCTGTGGCTCCCACTCTGTCTCTCCTCTCCCTTTGGTTCCTCTCAAGCACACTCGCACACACATTCACGTCAGCACAGTAGCAGCCCCTCCCAGACAGGTTAACAGGTGTGTCACCGCCCAGACATCCATCTAGTAGAGAAGGACCGGACCGACCTGTTCCCCACACTCTCCTTTCCTGCCCTTCCTTTTCATCTGGGGCCCTGACACACTCTTAATGCTCTCAGAGGGAGCAGGGGCCCTTTAATTACCACAGATGCATAATTCGTGGGGCTGGACGGACGATGAATTCCTGAAGGGAGTTGAGAACAAAACACGTTTTATTCATACAAATGGCATTTACAACACAACAATGATTCCAAATCTGGCTAATATTGGTCTACTGGTCTATTGGTTGCATGTGTCCCTCTCTTTCTCTCTCTTATCTCTCCAATGTCATATTATGATATATAATATAATATCCACAATCCATTATCTGATGTGAGAACCAGTTTTTACTTCCTTCAAGCTGGTTAGCAGTACGCCGTGTCTCTGAAATGAACGTTCATATAATATTTCAAATTGTACACAGCTGATTTTAAAAAGCGATTTTTTTATATAACCAACACATGCCTTCTTTTATAAAAGCAAACCCTCTTCATTCACTCCTCGTCTTCCCCCCACACACTTTTATCATGTCTACACAGAAGGAGACACACTGACAACTACAGAAACAACAACAACAACATGCACACCACGACATCACCACCTCTCCTTTCACCTGGTTATCTTCTCCAGTGTGTGCCAGATTTTTTGAATCAGTCACCAATGTTAGTGTCGTCTGTTACCTTTGCGTGCCAAGCTTCATGTTTTCTTATCTTCTTGATGATTTTTATCCACGATGGTGAACCAATGAACCTGTGACTGCATTAAAAACCTTGTAAATGTGTGATAGTGATGGAAAAGGGAATACAGTAGGAGTGATGGGACTGTAACAGCCTGTGGCAGAGTACCCTCCCTCTAGTTTAAATATTGTAAACATGTTTTCAGAGTACTGTCTTCTTATTTTGTCTTCATTTTCCTGTTTCCTTCCCTCATATTTTCTCATCTATTCAACATGTTTTATTATCTAATTGGGTTTTGGGTCTAATTGGATTTATTTATTTACAACTTTACATTTTAAAAGAGCAAGACTTTAAAAACTAGGAATATTTAAAAGTCTTTTATTTGAACCTGTCTTGCTCACACCCCTCTTCACTCTCACCCTACACTCCTTCAGTCGGGATTCAGATAAACTTTATGTTATGTCTATACAGTTAACACTTGAAAAGCGTCACACCACCAGTGGCTCAGAAAGGACGTTTATGACATAATACCTTCATATTACAGGCACATTTTGTGACGTTAATGATTAAAGATGACTTCCATGCATTACAAAGAGCCATGTGTAGCATCTACAGGCATGCAAGTCATTCAGGATCAGGGCGTCTCTCTGCAGTGTATCAACAATAGGAAATCATGGCAAGGAATGCAGCTGAGCAGCTTTCTTTGCAGCTGAGTGTGGAACGGCACAGAGAGCACACATTTTTGATCGGTCCGGTCATACAGTCGCTCTCGCTCTCTTTCTGGGTGCGTCCACCTGTCTGGAAAAACAGATACTCTTTCTGTTGCTAAGAGAAACACGCAGCTCCATCATCCGTCTGTTTAACACTTCAACCATATGCTGTCAAACTTGGACACTGAATTTGAACATTTTGGCAAAGTAATGCTGTAATGACACGTGGAATAAAGACATTTTGACTTTTCATGATAAAATATTTTGGATAAGACCAGGATGAAGCTGCTGTATGAGGACGCTATTTTAATTGTGTCAAAAATAATGATAAAATGGTTGACTAAAAAAAACCTCTTTGAGCTTTTCTGGAGCTTTTGAAATGCTGCGAGTAGCTAGTAGTTTGTTTTCTTGTTTTCCAAGGTCAAGAATGAACTTAGATGTTTTCTGAATCAGGGAGCCTAGATTAAAAATAAACAAAACAGGAAGAATACATACAGCTGTATGTTGCCACAGATCTGACAACGCTAACATTCTGCACTCAACACAAAGTATGATTCAGGATGACATGACATGAACTTTGACTCGATGATGGTGCTAGAAGAAAAGCCAGCAGACTGAAGTTAACACAGTTCTCCCTGCAGGTGCAGTTTGTTGTCACATGTCAAGACATCTTAAAAAGAAAAGTCAGCAGGATTCAACCTCAAAAATTAGTCTGGACGAGAGCCACAAATCTAGTGTTGCTAAAAAGGAAACAACACACACAAGAACATGTCGAGTATGAAGAAACAGCTGTAAAAGTAGTTGTTACGCAAGAAGTCTGGTCCTTTGGGGTGTTATAGGTCAGCGGTGTCAGTGATGGTTAAACTTGACTGCGCTTTCAAAGGGATCAGTAACATTTTGATAGTTTGCAGGGCAACATAAACATGGAAGAGAATTATCAGCATGCCACCTAATTCCAGGGGAACTGGGAAGAAACAACGAAAGTAGAAACACGGCGAGGGTGTGTCAGGTTCTTTCATGAAACTACACACGGCAGACAAAGCATGGTTGTCTGGTTTACAAAGTAAATCTCATGCCTTACAATGCTTGGATGCTTGTACTGTACCCTGGACTTTTCACCGTTCCCCTGTACTGTACAGAATAAACAAATAAATCTGCTTGTCGATAAATAAATGTGCAGAAAATAAGGAAAACGGCGCAAATAAATGGATGTACAGTAATGTAAAAACACTCTCAGACTCTCAGTAATACTGTCTTATTGCTGGTTTCTTGCTGCAGATTAGCATTTTATCTTCACCTCATCAAAGCACAAATATCTCAAGCCTGATGAGGCAGAGCACACGTGTGTGTCTTTGCAGTGACAAAGGAATGCGTGTAGAGGATAGTGATGACAGACAGCTGGTAAGACATCAGGAAGAGATGCCGTGTGTGGGTTTGTGAGTTACTTTGTTTAATTAAATGTGCCTAGATGTTAAAATGTCAGTTGCATAGCTGGATGTGACTGAGTAACAAGCACACCTATAGTATTATTCATACTTATACTTAATAATACAAACACACAGTAAACCTAAACACATTCACACCCTGCGAAGGCATCCTACGCACTCCTGCTAACACACCCACACCCAAGACAGAGGTGCAACACACGCTCACACGCACGCCCCCAGACACACCTTTATTTCCTCGAGGATTTCACCTTTATTTTGTAAATTTTGTCAGATTTTTTTTTTTTTTCCATTGAAAAAGTGAATGAAGAACATCAAGAAAACAGTGCTCGGTGCAAATATATTTTAATTATAGGCCTGGAAATTAAACCAAATCATACATTCTCATCACTTCATTTCTCTCTTTCCACTTATGTTTCCAGCCATTATTGATCACATTTGTTTTCCAGGCTACTTGAGGTCAAGTGCTGGAACTATTTCAGCAAATCCATCTTAATTCTTTATCATTAAACAGTGAGGGGAAAAAAAATTAAAAAAAAAATTTAAAAAAATGAAGAAACATTAATAAAAATTAGTGAGCATGTGTGAGTGACACTTTAACAGTACTCTAGGTATCACAGGGAAACCAGGTCCCATCAGGATCAGAGGAAATGAACGGCTTGGGAGTGGACATAATGGCTAACAAACAACTGTTAACAAAAGATTTTTCTAGCATTACAGTTTATCCATGGACACGTTGTTGGTGACGAAAACATTTTTGTCCTACTCATGACGGATGCACAGGCGTGGTGGTGTGACGAGTGAAAGGCTGCTAAAAACTTCAAGTCCTTCCTTAATGGCTACTGCTGCCCAACAACAGTGAAACTGCTGAATGGTAAGTTAAAAATGTCAAAATTACAACAGCACAGGAATGAATTACAGTCTGAAGAGCTGCACTTGCAATTATTTCCCACCTCAGCACTGGTGCAACAAGCAGCCAGCAGGCCCTTTTGTAGAAAACATGTGCCTCGATCATGTCAGATACTGAGGGGTGTTAAAAATGAGGCTTGTACATGCTTCTGAAGCAGTTGGACCCTTCTCTACCATGATGAGTTAGGGTCACATCTCATACAGCCCATACTGTATGATCTGTGTAGGCTACAGATGATAACCGACAAATTAAAACACTGACCCAGCATGTTCCTTTTTTCAAGATTTGATTCATGGCTTTGTATTTCTCCATCCTTTTGATGCACCTAAAGGTTTCAAGCTTTATCCCAGTTCATCCCGACTATTTTCTGAATTTATCAACAGTCCTCCTCTGTTTGAAAAGGCCTGTTCAGATAATTTGTAGACATCACACACCAATTACAAAAGACAGACAACAGAAGCTGTCGAGATATCTTTCTTCTTGTGCTTTTTAACAGTGAATCATGACCAGTTTAATGCTGCCACCTTGTAGTGTTCACCTTTTTTTCCTCCTTTATTTCTTGGTGAAAATTGTCTGTGTGGATAAAAGATGTGGTGGGTGGCAGATTGATCAGCATATAAACTGAAGGTCTGAATCACAAATTGGTGTCTTAACGCACAGTCAAAAGGAGGAGAGCGCAGAGACACGGTTGAAGGGAAGAAATGAGATGCAGCTGAAGTCCTGTGAAACTGCAGTGTTTGATAAAACAGCTTCAGTTTGTGTCACAAGTTACAGGATATTTCTGGTATTTGATTAGCACTACTTGGTTTTAAGTCAAAGTAGGTGCCAAAGCAAAACTACACGTTGTAAATGTCATGTTTAAGAAACAATGCAGAAAACATCTCACACAAAATTAAAATAATAATAAAAAAAAAAAAGAATTACAATGATCAATAATTACATGAAGGCTCTTACGTAACACTGAAAAAGAAAAATTACTAATGGTGCCTATGTGGCTTAGTTTACTCTGGTAGGACTGCAAGATTGACAACTTGGCTGTACTTATTTAGATCATGGCATGGCGACCTGTAAAACGTGAAAGCCACAAAGACACTGCCATGGCTCAAATTAAAGAGGGATGCGACAACCCAGCAGACTGGTGTAATTACACCAAGTTGGCAGGTGGACTTGGGTCATATTGCTACTTGAAATGGATGAAATTAATATTTGGAATCTGTCTTGGAAGATGATTCACTCTGCCTTCCTCAGAAATGGAAACTCCACCCATCTTGCACTTTGAAACTAAAAATTAAAAACATAAAAGTAACTGAAATTATTCTAATTAACAACAGACCCAAGTCTGGTTGTTTGTGGTGAGCTCCTGTGGAGACCAGAGCCTGGACGACTCATTTAGCTGCCAAAGCCAAAAATGCCCTTGATGTAGCCGGTGAATCCACCCACGCCCTTCTGCTCCACCTTGTCATCCAGAGGTGGGAAGGCCACGTGGTTGAGAGCAAGGTCAAAGAACAGGGGCTTGCAGGGGATTGGCTGGAACTCAGGAGGGAACTGGACCAGATTGGGCTGTTTTCCTACGAGGGTGGGATCGAGGCGGAAGGTGTCCAGGCGGTTGCAGAGAGGCTGCACGAAGGAGGAAGGAAGTCAAATTGATAATTATGCAACCACAGACAACTGTAAGTTATTAACTCAGCCATCCAGCCACTCAAAACTGAGTTTCAGAAATGAGGTGACAATACTCCTCTTACCGTGTTGTCTTTCACCTGCTGCTGAGAAGGAACTTCAACAGTCTCATCAGTATCTGAAACACAAACGTTTCTTTAGCGTTGTGCACAGAACGAGGCGGGACAGGATGGGACTATGTCGGTTTTAAGCCGTCAGTCACAAATGTGCTCTCACCTAAAATGGCAGCTGCTTGAAGGGAGTATTTCTCAGCATTGACCTCAGCAATGAGCTCCTGAACGTCAGGGAGATCCTGCAGAAACCAGAAATACAAGAGTGATGTTTCTGGTCCAAAACCTGAGAAATCCCTGTGTTGTGGGTAAGGAGACTTTTTCATGATACATTTTATGACAATTTTGTTGGTACCTGCTGTGTGTGTTTTTATATGACTGACCTGGAGGCTGTTGTTGAGGCTCTTGGCCTTAGACCTGACCTCCTTGGCATATTTCAGCACCCTCTCATACAGCACCAGCGCCTCACTCCACTTTTTCACCAGCACATAAGATTGGGCTATGAAGAAACACCTGAGAGGGCAGGAGCACATTAAGACATTAGTATGTATTCATGCATTGAAAATATGTGTGCATGATATTTTTAGATGAGCAGAGTCAATTAAATAAAGCCAATGGCACCCCAATAAAACATTCTCCAACAGATATTTCTTTGGTGTACCATGGCTGTCTGTCCTTATTTGGAGATCTGACATGTTCAATCCGTGTTCGATGAATTTTGGTAAGTTTGGCCAACTGTTTAGTTTGGACTTGTTTGATTAGTGTACCACGGGCGCCAAGTTTTCCAAACACAAACTAAAATTGCCAACATCAGAATATTCCCTGTGTGCCATAATGTCTGACCTGTAGGCCTTGTAGACCAGCGTCTTGAGGGACACCTCCTTCTGAAAGGTGTGGTCATCCTCCAGACCCTGTAGGGTGGAGAGCTCAGCCAAACTCTGCAGAGACGGACAAACAAGAGAGGAAGGTGAGAGAGAGAGAGAGAGAGCGAGAGACGAGTGAGTTACTGTGTGAGAGGGAAGTGACAGACAGTGTCAAACAAGGCTAAGTACACATCCCATCACTGTTGACAATACAGATAAAACAATGTATCACACACAGCCACTGAGTACACGAGAACAAACGTATTTATATACTGAAACACATGCTGTTATTATGAATTATAAATAACAGTGACCTTTGTTTTGACACATTACTGCATGAACTCACATCTGTATAACTTCATTGTTAACAACTTCTCCATATATACAGACGGTTAAAAATTCACAATGTACTTGATACGCAGACATTTACCTGCAGGATGATGTCGTAGAGGCGGATGAGGTCCTGTGGACGGGGGCCTCTCTTGTTCTCGTCGGCTTCGGGTTCCTTGAGTTTAGCCTGCAGAGTGTGGGCCATGCTCTCATTCCTCTTCACCAACGTACACAGCTTGATGTAGGTCAGGTAACTGGGGGAGGAGGCCAACAGCGTATTTATTAGTCACTTATTATGGCGATAAATGTAAGAACAATAACAGAGGATGGAAAAACTAATTCATGCATAAAACCTGGATCTATGTAACTGCATGACAGGCATTACTTGCAATCTCTATAAATGAAAATGCAGAGCTGCTGAGGCTTATTCTTTGTGGTGCAACAAGCTGGCAAGATCTGTCAAAAATAATGACACGCTTCATGCATTTCCTGAAAGTTTCTCCTCTGTTGTAATCCACCTGCACAATAAACGATCCTGGAATTTACAAGTACAAGTTAAATGTCTGTGTGGTTTCCAGATTACCTGTGCAGGAACTGCAGGTTGGACACCTTTCCACTGTCGGCATCAGAGCTCCTCTCTCGTTGTTTCTACAAAAACAAGTCATTTTTAATTTCACATTCCCGTTTTAATGTCATACGTCTTAATAATTAGCGGGCTCTAAATGAAATGGATGACTCTGAGCGACGAACGAACATAAATAACAACTCGCATCCCTCGACTTCACTGAAACATGTCGACTTTTTAACCTGGTGTATCTTACCGCCTCACTCTTGAGCTCCTCTCTCACAGCCTGGATGGTGTCTCTGCACTCAGCCAACAGGGTCTCATACAGATGCTCTTTGGTCTCCTCGTTAGCTGCCTGCAGAACAGAAACACTTATTTATGATCTACAGTGGGACATTGTGATTATTTCATACATTTAAAATCTGAATCTATGTGTGGAACTATCGATCAAATAATAAAATGCATTTATTATCAAGCAGATGCAGGAAGTGCAATTAATTCCCTACATGGAGCCTTGATGCAATATTAGAGTCAGATCTAAGATGATGAATGGTGGTGGAAGTAAAGGAAATCGTGAAACTGTGTCAAAGGGTTTTACATCAAGAGGAATTTGGGAGGGGAGGACTCTAGTTTAAAGAGAGCTCTTTGTAAACTTGACACGAGGAAACAACTATTTGAACATGATCTGTACCCTGTAGAAGTCTACAACTAAAATATCTTACAAATGAAAAAAAGAATAAAAAGAAAATGTGTAATTTAATGCCTGAACACAGACAAATGCTAGACTTGGACCAATAAGCGTAAATCATCCAGCGCAAACACAAATATTTCATCCATGTGAAGTTGATACAAAGAGTCTAAGTGGGGATGTGACTGTTCAGCTGTGGGAGACATGCAGGTATGTGGCCTGGCAGGATGCTGAGACATTCCTGCACACAACTCATCAGCCATCAGATAGTCTGGAGTTTCAGGGTTCGAATCTTTTTGAATGACAGGATTGTTCTTCACCTCACCTTTCTCTCATCAACAAGCAAACACAATAGGCCTGTGTACACTACAAAATCCTCAGAGATCTAGAGAACACATGTTAATATTTAAATGAAAGAAGCCATGTTGGATTACTATAAATGGGAAATGTTCACGCTCAAAAAGGGGCAAAAGCTTTCAGGAGGCAACACAGTGGAGGAATGTTACGAGAAAATTCCTCGCAGTGATTACTGATAATAGACAAGTCATTGGGCTGCCCTCATACACCCACAAGGCTGATGTTATTTTGTGTCGCACTCTCGTGTCAACACCCTGGCAACGCCTAGCAAGACCGGCTCAACCTGTCAAGCATCTTTCTGTTGTTCAGAGGGAGGGCTGGATGGATAAACCGATTAGAGGAGGGAGGAGTGTACGGAGCTCTTCTATTGGGACTGAAGTATGGCCCAATGCAGCGTTCCCTGTCCCCATAGGGCAAGAACTGATAACCGGGTGTAATTTACACAGTATGTCACACCAACACCTTAAACTTCCCTGACTCTCTGTTGAGTAACTGAAGACAACTGGCACCCAAGCTTACCAGTTATATAACATTTACTCCTTCAGTCCCAAAAGATAGTTGATGAGAATGTTACTTTATAATGTAGGCCAAATAATATTATAAAAGTACAACTACCAAGATTACCGCCAGTGGCTTCCATCAAATTCAGTTCACAGCCACTTTTAGTCTAAGAATGGCCAGTAAAACTAAAGGTGTTATCTGAAACTGAAAGGTGTTTAGAGACATAATAATACTCATCAGTCCACAGAGGCCTGCTGGGTGTAGTCCTATATTCATGTGTGGGCTGAAATGCATAGAATGCAGTCGTGCGATGATGGAGGCTGCATGCCAGAGACCTGAGAGGATGCGGGTGTGACAGGTGTGTCTGCAGGGTGTGCTGAGCTTTTGACAGCATGACAAATGAGCTGTGGTGGCTTTGAGAGGACTGTAAAGAGGAGAGTGCCACTTCCTGGAAATGTAAGGAACTGCATGGACTGCTGTGAGGAATATCTGCTCAAACACAGGACTTCATTCGGGTATGCACACTGGAAAAGTGGTTCAACACATGGGGTGGGCCACACGCTCCTATGAGGAAATGAGTTACAAGGCCTATCAAAACATAGGGCGTTTGAACACAAGGATGAGGCCTTCATTGTGCTTTTTCTGATTCATTAGAACAAATAAAACAAATAAGAGCATTGTTACTATGATGTTGCAATGCTGATGATGATCTGTTATTTGTGACGGTTGCACTGGTTTGCCTTCTAATGTGGCATAAACTAGTGGCTTAGTTTTCCCTACAGCTAAGAAGGTAGAAATGAAGCATTATTAGACCACAATGTGTAGAAAGGAAAACATTTTGGACAGTGTGTGAACATATACAGAAGTTTACGTCATGCAGACGGTTGAAAGGTATAATTTGAGGTTTAGGCTGCAGGGGCAGCCTAACATGTAATGGTATTGTAATGGTATTAAGAGCTGCTAACAACAGGGGCTTCACTTTGGAAGTAGTGCTTTTTGTTTTTACCCCCCTACAAAAAGGAGGAACAAACAAAACACTGACCTGAGCGATAGCGGCCTCGTTGTCTGCCAGACCCAGCAGGAAAACGCGGGCCTTGTCGATCTTGACAGGCACCGTCCGTCCTCGCCACTCCACCTCACTCATGGTGGCTGCCTGCTTGGTTCTTGCCTGAGTGATCAGGGCCTGAGGAGAGAGACGAAAACCATGATGCTTTGAAGAGCCAAGATGTCTTCAGATTTCATCAGTGAATATTCAGTTTTGCTATGAAATTCTATGATTATTAGCAAACTAATTTGCTCTGATTACTTTTTTATTAGGACCAAACTTGAGTGTATGTGCTGCTCTCCTCTAACATGATACCATGAAACAACAATATTAGAGCCTGAACATTACTGAATGTTTAGGGCTGATGTCAATATCAGGGAAAAAACTAGCATAAAGTACAAACTTTACTGTCCAAAATAACATCAATGCACTGAAACAGTAAACGCTACTGGGAATTTAATAATTATAAACATCTTTTTCTACATTGTACCTTTTACATGTTCTGTAAAAACAATCACATCAGACTATATAAGTAACAGCTAATAAAACCAAACTACCAATATAACATATAAGGCCTCTAAACTATGAACGATGATACAAGAGTATAATCCAATATCAAACTCCTGCATGTTCACCTCTAGTTTCTCGGCCATCATGCCTCCTCCTCCTCCAGTCAGTCTCATCTGCATCAAGTCAATGATGGCGTTCTGGTCGCCTGCGAACAGATAAAAGTTACAGTTACAGTTACACAGTGTGTTTGTGTGGACGTGCAGTTTGTGAACAATGTCTCAGGATGACTGTCAATGTTGATGGTAATAAGTTTTCCTTCACTTCTGTGTGTGTGTGTGTTACTCACCAATGTTGTAAGCACAATAGCGGATGTTGGGTGATATCTCATCCACACGCTGGCGATACAGAGCTGCCATCTCCTCAGTGAACGCACTGGCCAGCTTCTCATAGATGGTCCTGACAACACAAAATGGTGGCGTTTTATATACAAATTCATCCAGGACAAAACACAATGAGCCCATCAACAAACTGTAGTGATGTCAAAACTCACTTGCACTTGTTGAAGGCCTCCATGGCAAGCTTCCACTCTTGCAGTTCAAACTCCACCATACCAGTCAGGTACGCAGTGTAGGCCTGAAATAAAATACATTAGCTATTATTAGTGGTAGTTGTAAGAATAAGAAGAACCTGATTTTTGCTCTCTGTAACACAGCAGAAAACACTTTTTGGCTGAAGGTGTGTACCTGTGCCTCAAGTTTGGTCTTGGCGTCAACACGGGGGCTCTCACAGAGCTTCTCTAGCTTCTCGCTGTGCTTGGCAGCTTTGCGTAGTCGCGCCAACAGGTGGAAGCGCTTGCGTGGCTCTGTATTGGCCTCCTGCTTCAGCTGCATGGCGTAACTCCATGCACGCTCTGCCTCCATCAAAACCAGCAACAGATATCTAAAGAGGGGGGAGGTCATGGAATCACTTGTATGGCAGCATAGCGCACACATAATTGAACTCATATACAAAGACAGAGCCAGCAATGACCTTCAGCAAATATAGTCACAACAAGGACTGGTTTAATTCTGAGGTTTGGCAGTGATGTGTACCAATCACAACTTTTTGGTAGAAACAGCCTAAACTCATCTGTGATGTATGTTTATTATTGTGCAACAAACACACACAAAGATTTGAGTATCAATCTGGTATTTACTCCGAATGAAGCCAATTAACTGCACATGCTGAGATGATCCATTTCTCACCTGCTGTCAGAAAGTATTTCGACAGTGATCTTCTTCCCAATGAACTTGTGTCGGTTGCCCATCTTAAAGCCAAGAGTCTTGCGCAGACGGCGCAGTCTGCGTGAGCAGTAGCCCCTGGACACAGTTGGACACACAAAGCGGTTACATTAGGGCAAATTAATAATACTCACATGTATATCTTGGTTTTTCACAGTGGACATGACAACCACTTCATACACTCTCTTCTGTAGTCTGCATCACAGTGAATAAATTGATGTTTTTTTCTTTGTCTGGCTATGAATGACCGAATGGTGTGTTGATTTTTTTGTTGCAGCTGCTGCAAGGAAGTGTAGGATGGCATTACCTCCTTTCCTTTTGTAAAGGATGGTCCGGTGTATCCTATGCTAAAGGAAATAATAAAGGAAGCCCTGAAGTACCTTTCATTAATGTTTAGAGATTTCGAACAGCTCTTATGATGGCAGAAATACGTCCAGGTCATTTCACTCAGTTAAAAACCTTCCTAAGATAGACGATTCAACCGTACCCCTAGTGTTTTCTTTGAAGGACTAGTAACTTGAATTTTCTCAGGAACGTGCATTACTCTATATGTGAACCATATGGCAGCAGAGGTGTGCATGCATACAATGAATAAAACAAGAATGTGGTCCATAAAGAAATTAGGTGGGACTGATTGAATATGGACTATACAATACTGGACAGTTCACCACAGACATGTGTGCAGTATGGTCCACATTGTGCAGTTTTTATAGGTGACGTATGAGTGGACACAACTCACCTGTATCTCTGGTAGTCTCCGTGCCTGAGGCCATGCTGCTGTTGGGACTCTTTGATTATTTGCAAGACTGTGATCAAATATTAAGGAACAACTTTGTGTACATTATTACACAGGAGAGCCCAGGCGAATAAGTTTCATTCATATCAAAGCATGAATGCGTGTGTCATGTTAACTCTGGGTGTATAGACCATAGACTGTATAGTCAATGGCATAGACCATATATAGACCATAGACTGTATATACAGTCAATGGCATAGACCATATGTAGACCATAGACTGTATATACAGTCAATGGCATAGACCATATGTAGACCATAGACTGTATAGTCAATGGCATAGACCATATATAGACCATAGAGTGTATAGTCAATGGCATAGACCATATATAGATCATAGACTGTATATATTGTCAATGGCATAGACCATATGTAGACCATAGACTGTATAGTCAATGGCATAGACCATATGTAGACCATAGACTGTATAGTCAATGGCATAGACCATATATAGACCATAGACTGTATAGTCAATGGCATAGACCATATATAGACCATAGACTGTATATATAGTCAATGGCATAGACCATATGTAGACCATAGACTGTATAGTCAATGGCATAGACCATATATAGACCATAGACTGTATAGTCAATGACTTAGACCATATGTAGACCATAGACTGTATAGTCAATGGCATAGACCATATATAGATCATAGACTGTATATATAGTCAATGGCATAGACCATATGTAGACCATAGACTGTATATATAGTCAATGGCATAGACCATACATAGACCATACATAGACCATAGACTGTATACAGTCAATGACTTTAGACCATATGTAGACCATAGACTGTATATATAGTCAATGGCATAGACCATACATAGACCATACATAGATCATAGACTGTATACAGTCAATGACTTTAGACCATATGTAGACCATAGACTGTATAGTCAATGACATAGACCATATGTAGACCATAGACTGTATATACAGTCAATGACATAGACCATATGTAGACCATAGACTGTATATACAGTCAATGACTTAGACCATATGTAGACCATAGACTGTATATACAGTCAATAGACCCACAAAGTGACTGCAGATTTGTAATACGTTGCAGAAAGGGCAACGTAACGTTAGCTGCTACTAAAACTCAGAGGTTACAACAGTTACAAGAGAACAAATCAACGCGTCTACAGCCTGACACATTACTATTAGTTCATTTAACGTCTTTAGACTTGAAAAAAGTTTGTGACAAGCCAAATAAATCTGCTTTTTGCCACTGACTGTCTGCTTCAGTGTGACACGTAGCCTAACGCCAGCTAACGTTATCCTTTAACCGAGCGGGCTAACGTTAGCTTCGGAGCCTGACACAGATACACCGGAGCACAGACAAAAAACGACCGCTAAACATCTCTCTGCTGTGAAGGATACTTTCCAGTCCGAGTCCTCCATCCGGTGAATTTTCTTTATTTTCTTCCATGGAGGAAACTTTAGCTTCGTTTTGCTTGTCTGCGGCCATCTCTGAATGCTAACGGCTAAGCGGCACACACACACATGCTCAGTCAGAAGAAGAGCCAATGACGGCACAGGGAGGGGCGAGAGGACCTCATCCAAATCCCGCGAGATTTAGCGCCGTATAAACTTCCCCCCACTGTCAGTGATATCAGCTGTTAGGGTAGATCCAGTGGATATATCACATATCTATGGTATTAAAACACCCATGATTACTCTTGCAGGCAAAATCTGTGATTAAAGTCCCCATTTAACACTGACAGGATGGGAAACAGTTTCTTCCCACAGGCAGTCAGACTGTTGAACAGCAAGATGTAAACATGCACATATATGCACGTTTATATGTGCACATTGCACCTTATTTACCTGCCGCTGCTTAATTGTTTTATTCTATCATACTGTATACATTCATATAGCCATACTGTGTGTGTATATATATATATAGCCCTTCTTGTTTTTTGTAATGTATGTGCACATTGTAGTTCTGGCTATACTACGTTCTATGTTATATGTAGCACCAGTCCTTGGCAAAACATTGTCTCATTTCACTGTTAAATATGGTTGAATTGACAATAGCCCCCCTTGAACCATTAAGAAATATATATTGTTTTTAATTTGAGGCATTACTTTAGCAGCTGTTTGTGCATTTGTTACAACTGAAACACTTTCATAATAAAACAATTTATTACAGAACACGGACTCAACTCATAAGCAATATATGAACTCAATGTAGAAAAGCAAATGAGGAAATCATCGATATCATAAATGCAGCAGCATATATTTCCTAAAGTATTAACTCATAAATATTGCTATGTGGATCAATCTGTCTTGTTCTGTTCTGTGACTATAAATACATGTTTTATATGACTTTCCCTCAATTTAAAGTCCTGGTTGTGCATAATTAAGGCATGTTAAATAGGATGTGACATATATTCAAAAGTGCTACAACACCTACAAAACTGACTGAGGTGAAATTGTTTTCAAAGAGGCTTTTTCAAAGGAAACCTCCAGAAAAATATTGATTCAGAATGAAACAACTGACAGAGCACATGAGAATATCAGACATTTCGTATATTTTATTAGAAAGTGAGACAAAAATAATGACACAAAATCCTCCTGTAATACAAATACCACCCTGCTGAATTCAGACAGTAACACAAAAAGAGGATGGGTTACCTCTTTGCCTGGGAAGTACCTACAGAAGGATGCAGGATGAGTCCTTAGGTTATACCTGCTAAAAACCTGGAAGTACTTGCACCATGTGTGTTTGCACATCTTCTTCCTACCAGTCACAAAAATAATTTCTTTGCCTTTAAAACAATGTACAGAACGGCCACCTGTCAGCCAAATATGCCTAAACATAAAAAAATCCATAATTCTTTATTCATAGTGAACCAATTCAGGACAAGAAGTTTCTGAATTGTAAATGTGCAACAGTTTTGTTCCTAGAAGGGATGCACAATGTGCAGACTGTCTGTTTAGTTGCCGGTATAAAAAGTCCATTCAGATGTTGTCAGCAGCAGAAATGTATCTGGAGAGAAAGTTCTTGATTTCAGAGATGTGCATGGTCTCTTTGATGGTGGTGTCTCTGCTGCGGACCTGAATGAGGCCACTCTCCAGTGTGTTCTCACTGATCACAACAGTGAAAAGCACTCCCATCTCATCATACCTAAAATACATCAACACAGAGATGAACGTCAGAACAACACAGCAAAGATAACTTCTTTTGCCTCTATTACAACACCGAACTGCACTTTACTTTGTGTTCAGCTGCTCCATTGTTGGCAGACTTTTGAGATACCCAGGCCACGCAGAGATCTTAGCCTCCATAAACTCCTGCAGCAGACCTTCACACACCTACAAAATGATTAAATACTCATTAATCTACTTTGACTTACACAATGAACACGTTTAATTAAATACTTCAGTGCTGATTCTATCACAGTCACTTAAAACAATTATTTTCACCGAGCACTTGACACAATGATGTGGATTCACACAGAATTAATCAAGATAAATAAAAAGATCAATTAATCACTGACGTCGACAGTTAATACATATTTTTCTTACCTGTCTCAGCTCCATGGTGGCTCCCCTGCCAATGTCTAAAGCCACTTTGACCGGCGCCAACACTGGATGCAACTTCAGAACCTTAAATCAGCAGTGAAACAAAATTCAGTGAAATATTTACAGAGACTCGTGTCACAAATAAGAGAGCAAATGTCACGTGATGAGGAAATATCATCACCTTTCTCTGCTGCAGCTTCTGCTTGCCGTATTCTTTCTTGACCTGCTGGAGTGAGTTGGACAGAAAGGCCATCACACCGCGGTCCATGTTCCCGGTAACAGAGACAACACAAGGAACCGACTTACGACCATCTCGACACTGAAAGACAATTAACACTGCATGTGATTACACCAAAGACGGGCAACAATAGCAGTGAACAGCTGCTTGTGTTTTTTACCATAAGACTGGATATTTTATCAAAATGGAAGGCGTCTAAAAAACATTAAAAATGTCTCTGTTCCATTCAAATGTCACAGTAAGTTATGACAGAGATACAGCAAACCGGCATGAACAATACCTGATAATTGAAGCACTTAAAAAGAATTCAGCCATCAGTCATTTTATTATTTACACTTAAGATTTTCCTACTGTGACACTGTGGCAGCCGCACACATCTGGGGGACAGAAAAACTTGCATGGGTTGCGATTTGGTAAAAACAGTACACATAGCCTATAGTTTAAATGGTTTCTTTTGTCACTGGAGGCTAAACATTGTTTTATCATTATCATTATCATCAAAAGAACCTACAGTATTAACACCACCTCAAACCTCTGACCAGGTGTTATTTAACCAGTTTACATTGATTTCTCTGGAAGTATGTCATGATATCAAGTGCGACTGCTGATCTATGTTGCTGCTGCAAAGCTTCTAAACACTCTATGTCACGTTTCAGTAAAGGCAGCGTGACAGATCCACAGAGCAAACTGGATGCAGATATATTAAGTGCATGTACAATGTCCACATAAGGACTCGAAATAAAAGAAGTTGGCCGACCTGTAGTTTGGAACGAACTCCTTTGTGTGTCTGCAACAGCTCTGCGTTTCCTCTGCTCCACAGCTCCTCCAGGGGCTCCTGTCCCCACGGGAAGCTGTACATGATCCTCACACCACGAGACATCGTCTCCTCGAGTTCCTCTTTTGGGACGTCACTACTGCTGAAGTCCGATGGAGACAGGGCAAACTGGAAAGACATGGGTGACTTGATTTCATGGTACTGACGTTATCTTGATGAAGTAATCATTACTTCATTTAAGTAATCTCAATGTTGATTTTTGAAGGCAAGTCTTAAATCTCAAACCAGTAGTAAAATCTTACTGCGTCTTTCAGTGATAAAAATAAATACCACTGATGGGAATCAGAGCTCTTCAGACTGGTTGGTTTTAGAGTGCTTATTTAATGTAGCCCACAAAAACAGGACCACAATCATTTCATTACCACTGCACAATATTAGTTAAACATTAATATGAAATATAGATCTACTGCAATAAATGCAAACTCACAATACGTGAGAACACATCTTGTATAAGATGTGTTTTATCGGAGTAGTGATAGACGCTTATGTTAGCGTTTGTGTTTTTCAAGAGCCTTCCAGAGCCGTCCAGTTTCCTGGACGTGAAAAAGTAGCTAAACTTAAGCTTAAGTTAAATTAACAAAGTATTTTGGGGGACACTGCCTCAAATACTCACTTTCCTCCACCACTTGAGTCTCTGTCTTGTCCAGTGATCCAGCCACTGGGAAGAGGTACGAGGAGAGCAGAACCACACTAGAGACGTCTGGGTAACTTCAGCTGGGCTGGCATAAAAAAACATTACATGATAATCACAGTCAGAGTTTTTTTTTTTTTTTACATGTTAACTGCATTTAAATAATACTATTCTGTTAGGAAATGTAGCACTGCTTTGTTTTTGAATCACAAATGTCCATTAGCTCAGTAAAAAAGCAGATATAGAATTGTTGACATCGTATCCATCGAAACTGATATGATTAGTTTGATGTACCTTTTCAAAGGATTAGCAGTCAGTGAGTTGTATATAAATAGCCATTGTCAAAACAGTGTGGTATTAACATAAACTCATCGAGTAATCTTAAGTATAAAGGCGCATGAAGATGTGCCCTCAAGCCAAAACCTCATCTGAACTTTTGTAGTGTAAACCCACAGACAGGTAGATGACATAAAATAGATGACGCCTCACCAACCAGAGCCATCTGAGGGCTGGAAACACAGACCAGTCTCAGCCAGGCCGAAGGGCAGCTTCCTGTTCACCAGCTCCAGTGAAGGAACAAACTCCTCCAAGGCACCTGCCAACAAACCAGACAAAATCTGAAAAGTGCAATATTTGCTTCTACACAGTGGTTTACAGACTAAAACCATCAGAGGGACTTTCTTGCTCTGAATTGTGCCTTCCATGTGGAACTCGAAGCTCCTTTTCAGACCTTAATCGTGACCTTAATCACCATTGTGCTAAACACAACATTTGATTGGTGGTACTGGAATAGAGTCCACCACACTGCTCTGCTCCAGGTCATTTTACTGTGGCACTGTGATAGTTTGAAGAGCTGAGGATGGTCCATCTTTTCTTGTTGCGCAGACCAATCAACCGTTCTAACCATTACACAGTTTATAGCAGTGCATCTATTACTCTACCTTGAAGAAAGTTTGTCCTCACAGATGGAGATCTCTGAAGGAGCCGTCGTACCTCCTGGACGAGCAGCTCCTTGCTCAAGTCTTGCCGTTCAAGTATTTGTTTGACATGTTCAGACTCAACAATCCTCAGTTGTCCCCGTCCATCTGTTGCTGTGTCCTCGCTGCTACTCAGATTATTTATCCCAAACACCTGAACTGTGGACCTGGTCACAGCGTGCCACCACTGGTCCAGCAGGTTCCTCCTCAGCTCCATGCCCAGTGGTCCATACCTGCAGCTCATCCCACGCCGAAACAGATCTACATTAGTCTGACCGGGTGAAATATAGTATCTGTCCACACAAAGCTGCATCAAAGTCCTGACCAGATCGAAGTCCTCGGCTGATGATGTACTGCAGTGTCTCCTGGTGTACTGCAGAGTCGGTGTTAAGCTGCACTGCGAGGGTTTTAATATGGAGAGACGCCTTGATAAGACGTTTCTGGCACAGCAAGTCAACATGATGGGAAGCCTGAGAGAAGAGAGACTGATCCAAATCCTGTCTATGACAGTGATGAATCCTCATGAGTACAGCTCTGACTCCTCTTCACAGACCATCAGCAGTCCAAATGAACCTTAAATGCTAATGCAAAAGAAACAAGGTAAAACACAAGTAGGGCTTAATTTATTAAGTTACCCCTCTGTCCTCCTTCACTGAACTGTTCAGGGAGAGGTGACTGCTTTATCCTCCGTCTGTTGGCTGCTGGTGGCTTATACGAGCTGCCGCAAATGTTAGCACCTCTCGGTGTATTTAAAATAAATGCACTCGCCAGTCGTTCACTATTATTGTGTTGTCCCAAAATTAAATGTTTTATGGTTACCGCTGGAGTTACATGTGAGATTCGACCCGGAAATTATATCTTTACATCCGGTTACGTACTGTCACGTCACATGGCGCTTTCAACATATTTGTATAATTTCGTCAAAAAGTTACTCGTTTAGTTTTTAATTTTTATATATGTGTATATGTGTAATTTTTATATAATTTATATGTGTATTTTATTTATTCAGTTAAGAGTTACTTGTCTGTCTGTATGTATGCATGTTTTTATTATTATTTTTTTTTTTTACTTGAAATGGTATTGCTTTCTTTCATGTTTGGGGGGGGGGCTAAGTGAGCTAATATAGTATAATGTACATAATATATGTCTTTCTTTTATACTATTGTTTTCAAAGTGTCACCATCGTGAGAGTCTCATCTCTACTGACTGGAATAAAAATGCTGGTGAAGAAATTCTTTGCTGGCTTAGTCAAATTTAAAGATATCAGGTCTAAATAAAACTTCTGAAGCCTGAACAAAAAAAAAAAAAAAGTTGGGCTGAAAAAGGCAGTGGCTCCACAAATGTGAGGCAGGTACATTAAGGGGGTGATCAAACATTCACCATGCCCCATTTTACTTACTTTGCCTGATCTCAAGCTGTATCGATGAATCACCGAGGAGCATGCAAGAGGCTGCCAGCTGGAAACTACTCCCTTGAAATTGCATACAACCATCCTTTTTTGACAGGAGAAAGGTGGTGTCTCAGCAGCATGTGCCGGCTGGGTGGCCAGAATGAGTTCCTGGGCATTGTGTACCTTGTGATTAGTTCAGTGTGTCCTCAGATCCATAGTCACGACTCTGCTCACCTGAAGGTTAAAACTACCCTAGGAACAATTTTACTTTTTCATCTTTTGTCCATCTGCCTTAGATAAATATGTTCAGGCCCACGGTTTATGAATCAGAAATTCCTGATAGCGTAAGGTTTACAGATGTATGGTTTGGAGGCCCCAAGATCAAAACAATCTGATTCTAAAAATTTTTCCAACCCAAACTTCCCACACAGACGACACAACACCAGGTCTTCATTTCTTATTTTTATTTAAAAGGGCTACACGCACCCTTTTTTTTTTATATGATCTCCATAACATTACTTTAAACATACCACAACTGAAAACACTGCATTACCTAGTAAAAATAAATTACTGAGGAATGTGACCAAAAAAAGAAAAAATAAACAGTCAAGGAAAAGTGCAGCAATCAAAGTTGCACTATAGGAGACAACTCTATGACTCCCATTTAATGCTCTGGGTTTACTGAATAATTCCAACCCTGCTGTAAGCAAAACAAAGTTAAACAGTACAAAGGATAATAATAATAATAACAATAATAATAATAATCATCATCATACTGTAAGATTTCAAGACTAAACAAAAATCATGTTGGTTCCATATATTGTGCGTATATCATATCTACTGAGGGAAAGGTGGTGGCATGGGGTAGGGCACCATTGGTGGTGGGGGTGGTGGTTGTTGGGCCTGTGGTGGTGGTGGCTGAGAGTTGAATGGGAACGGCGGGTGGTTCATGCCATTCTGAGCGGCCCTCTGCATTCCCCCGAACTGAGGCGGGCCCTGGAAGCTTTGGTTACCAAAGGCACCCACCTGGTTTGTCGGAGCACCAAAATTACCCTGTCCATTGCTGTTGCTGTAACTGTTGTTGCCATAGCTACTACTAGAGTTACCACTGTTACCTCCATAGCTGCCACCATTTTGGGCCTTATTGCCACCAAAGGCACTTTTTGGCCCATTGCCAAACCCTCTATCACTGTCCCTGTCCCTGTAGCTGCTACCGCCAAAATTGCTCCTCCCACCCCCGGAATACCTATCGCGACGGTCGTCCTTGTAGCCACCTCTTCCCCCCCTTCCACGACCTGGATGAGATGAGGACAGGAGAAAGAGCTGACTGTTAATACACCGAGCCTATAAGAACATAGTAACAATACTAAGACACATAAAGGAGAGCTAAATAAAACCCTTTACAGACATGAGATATGCAACACTGTTGGCTTCGTCCAGCTGTTATTTGTCTTTTAAACACAAGTCTGTCACATAAATGTTTATTATGATGTGATTTTAAAACTTTTTTAAGTTTTAATTCGTCACCAATGTGAGCCACTGCTTCTCACAATTTATCTCCCGATAAATATTGTCATCTTAATCTATTAAAGAATTCTGCTGACTAATCTGCTCAGTGTATCCTGGTTTATATATGAAACTATTAAATTACGAACAAGATTAGTGTCTGAAAGGAGCTTTCGAGGCTATGACTAGTCAAAGATTACCTCCTCTGTCCTCTGCCATCTGGATCAGTTTTGGGTTAATGGCCTGGTTGGCCTCGCGGAGCACAGAGATCAGGTCACTGGCTTGTTTCATGTTGTTGGGGGTGAAGAAGGTGTAGGCTGTGCCCGTTTTTTGACTTCGGGCTGTGCGTCCAATGCGGTGGATATAATCCTCGGAGGAGTTAGGGTAGTCATAATTGATGACAAATTTCACATCCTCCACATCTGTGAAAGTGTTGCAGTGTGGCAAAACAAAACATGGAGGCCACACAGGAGTTTGCACACCACAACAGCCAGATCAAAGGGAAAAGTTAGCAGCTGTGAAGGCTGGGGAAATAAATTGGTTATTAGGCTGCGGAGGGAATGTGTTAAAACATCATAAGATTGTGTACACATCTACTCCATGGGAATACTACTGTGGGAAGAGAGAAACGATGCACACTCCAATTGCTTACCATAATCAAAAAGATCCAAAAGACATTCGCTCTCCCTTTTGTTAACCAAGGGAGGAAAAGAATGGATTTAAGTCTTACCATAAAGGAGTATGCATTCACTAGTCCTTTCCCAATGCAGCGAAATCCCCCACAAATTGTCAAGTGACATCCAGGAGCTTCTACGCAGTTAGGCCACGATATGCACTGGGGCCTCCTCATGAGCCAATATAGGACCACTGAGTGGTACATTTTTGCAGGTCCGTTTATCCCAGTACACTCTCAAAAAAAGCTTGATATTAAAGGCCGCACTGCACGTCTTGCCAAGACAAAATAAGACCAAGTACTAATTTGAGCAGGGGCAAAAATGAAAACGGCCCAAGCATTGAACCCT
This sequence comes from Protonibea diacanthus, assembly GCA_028641955.1. Classification (NCBI taxonomy): domain Eukaryota; kingdom Metazoa; phylum Chordata; class Actinopteri; family Sciaenidae; genus Protonibea; species Protonibea diacanthus. The sequence continues at coordinate 17,404,921 of CM053977.1, read as the reverse complement.
GTGGGACCCCTCACCGAGCACAGAACAATTCCTCCCACCCCCTTCATCAGTCTCATCAAGGCAAGATCTTCCAAGAAGCCAGTGTTCACTTGAGAAAATGTCTCTCGTTGGCAGGTCTCGACATGACTATAAAACGCAGGCGAGGGAGGAACTTTGGTTTGAGCTGTCTCACTCTCTTTTTCCTCTCACTAGATGTTCCCACTACCCCCTAAACACATGTGCCAGGTCTCATCAATTTTCAGAGACAAATAAAAGATTTCAAACTGCTCTCTCCATTTCAAGAAATCCAGCACTTTGACGGGAAAAGAAAACAACTGAAAGCTTAGACAGGCTCACAAGCACCCATGCTATGTGATACAAGCTCCGAAAGGTAACAATTATTCCAAATCTCAAACAAGTGACTTGCAATAGAGCGCTCTCTAACACAACAGCATGCAAGGCAAAAGTCACAACATCAAGCATATATAAATATATATATATATATTTTTTTTTACGTTTGAGTTGGAAACAGCTGGATGGCATTTGTCAGGTGAAATCCATGGACAGAGAACAGATGTGTGTGTATTTCAACAACATATCAGAGACAAAGGCTTAGCCACACAGCCTTTTGAAGATCACTGGCACACAAGAGCTTTCACCTCTCTAGGCCCACTGGGTGGCAAGCCAGTTGAGCACTTCCAATATGTCATCCTTCTCCCTCTCGAGGCCTGGGACTGTCATGCCTAGCGCCTGCCACAAAGACTCCACCTTAAGGTGAGAAAAACTCAGAAAATGCATAGAAAAGTTAAAGAAAGCAAAACCACTTTCTTTAAAATAAGTGTAACACTGATAAGAAAGTGGTGATACTCGATGGCATACTGACCTAGGCCACGGGAGGCCACATCTGTTGCGATGAGGATTGGAGCTTTACCATATCTGAACTCTACAGGGAGAGGGGACAATATTTATGTCAAATACAGAGCAGCTTGATGCCGATTCAAGTTATTATTTTGTTTTTTAATTAAATCTCACCATTAAGGACCCAGTCCCTCTCCTGCTGACTTTTATCTCCATGAATTCCCATTGCTGGCCACCTGTGACAGACAAATTGAACATATAACTACAAGGCACTAACAAGAAGGAACCATGATGAAGAACTGTCATCATGCAGCCCTCCTTTGAGGGGACTGAAGAAGAGATCCATACCCATCTCTTCTCATCCTCCTGGTGAGCTCATCACAACGTCTTTTGGTCTCCACAAAAATAATGGTCTTGTTCTCCTTTTCACTCATTATCTCCTCCAGCAGACGGATCAGTCTGACAAAGTAGAGACAAAACTCAGGTTAAAAACATTTTGTCACAACAACATGCATTATGTTTCTGCTGGCTGATGAAAGTACTGTTACATACTGAATTTGTTCTTTATTTCCTTCTTCTCTTTGCTTGCTAATTTAAATAATGTTTTGAGAGGTGAAGACACCTGAAACCTGTATGGCCTAGGACTGACTCAAAGCTTTTTCCCCCATCACATCAATTGACTGACTGGTGCTAATAAAGTGGTAGGAGTCTACTCACTTGTCCTCCTTCTCCATGTCACTGCAAACATCCACTATCTGCAGGATGTTGTGATTTGCACTGAGCTGCAGTGCACCAATATTGATCTGGACGTAGTCTTTCAGGAAGTCCTCAGCCAGCTGGCGAACTTCCTTAGGCCAGGTGGCACTCCACATCAGGGTCTGACGGTCTGGCTGGTAAAGACAAAAAAAAAAGAGGACTTGCACATTTCAGTTACAGCTGATCTCAGCGAGTTCAAGTATTGTTTGCAGGTTGGTCAACTTGTGTGGAGAAGTCTTTATTTATCTTGGGTGCTAGGCAAAACATTTCCCATTTCACAATAACTATAATAATAATTTACTTGACTCTGAGATTGTCTCAATAATGACATGAATTATCTGCCAAGAGAAACAATATAAAATAACTCACCCGAATTTGTTCCACTATCTTGCGGATCTGAGGTTCAAATCCCATGTCAAGCATGCGGTCAGCTTCATCCAGCACCAGATAAGTGCAACGACGCAAATTAGTCTTACCACACTCCAGGAAGTCAATGAGACGACCTGGGGTAGCAATGCAGATCTCCACACCTGAGGAAAAAAGAACAGGAAGAAGACTCAATTATATTTTTGAACTTAAAAAACAATCAAACCTCAAAAACATAAAAAATGCCTATTAGCAAAACAGAGTTTTTAGAAGTATTTAAATGGTTAGAGTAATAAAGAAAGCATACCCCTCTCAAGGTCCCTGATTTGAGGTCCTTTGGGTGCACCGCCATAGATGCAGGTACTCTTGAGACGGGAGGCCCTGCCATATTCAGCAGCCACTTGTTGCACCTGTTGAGCCAACTCGCGGGTTGGCGCCAGCACCAAGCACTGAAGAAAGACAGATGCAGTTTTTAAGAGCATTTGAACATGAAATTGACCAAATCCGTACAACACATACATATTGGGTAGGGATGCATGATATATCGGCATTAATATCAGTATCGGCCGATGTTTGTCATTTGTTCCACATATCGGCATCGGTCTGATGAGGAAAACTGGGCCGATATTAACAACCAATGGTTATATCCGTCTAGTTGCTGTTTGTGTATGTGTGTTGGGAGAGGGAGGGGGTATTGGCCATGCGGTATTTGTTTGGGCATGTGATAGTGACGCAAACACAGCAGTGCATTGTGGGGTGTCCACCGGGCTTGTCTGTGGCAGATCAATCCCCACCTCACGGCTCAGCCGTGGTCCGTTTCAGACACGTCCCAGAAGCATCTCTACGCTCAGCTATGCTTGATGTGAGCAGCACACGTCAATGTACACAGACCACCTCAAGCGGGCGGAGGCCACGCACAGAAACCTCAAAGAGAATCTGGTGGATTTTCAAAATAAAATACCCCATAAAACTGCCGGTCATAAAAACAGATTTGTGTTTTATAGTAGCCCTGTAACCTTGTTACTTGGAAGTAAAATGTTTTGAAAATAAAAGGAAGATATTCAACAATTCAGTTTGCATGATTTTCAGTCTGTACAAATATTTATCAACTCAGAAACTTTATTTTTTAACATATATCTACATCAGTAAATATTGTTTATTGGCCATAACAGCAATATTAATATTGGATATCGGTATCGGACAAAATTTTCATATCGGTGCATCTCTAATATTGGGCAACGTTTGTGTTTATCCATTCATGTAGAACAATTTTTAGACAGGGCCAAAGGACTTCACTACAGATCCCTGCAGACCAGAAGCAAAACTGTCCCTTTGAACGTCACTATAGCAAAAACGCATAGCATAAACGTGCCATATGGAATGCTCTTTAGTTGATATAAGTATAAAAATGAGTTAATACAGAGTTATTGATTAGAGTTTTCTGATGGACAGATAGCTTTACTTGTTGCTTTAGTAACCTGCTGTTAAAGGAAGCTCTATAAATGACAGAGAGTTTAGGCATAGCAGGATGCCAGCAGTGAAACCTTGCAAGAAAATGAAACAATTAATCTGTCCTCCAAAAAGGCTGGTAATCCCGCTATACCACAGTGTTATGGTACTGGTTGTTTAACATCACCAAGGAGATAATTCTTCTTGCAGCTAGGCGAAACACACAAACGACAGCAGGTTTCCTGGTTTCTTATTTGTTTGTCACACCATATTGAAGTTCAGCAAAAGGTGGATATTCAGTCATATACAGAGCGACAAATTAATCAGTAAAATGTGCTAATAGAGACAACAAAATCACACACAAAAACAATATTATTATCAAGTGTACTTACAATAGGTCCATCTCCATGCTCCAAGAATGGCTGATGTTGAATGTGCACAATTGCAGGCAGAAGGTACTTAAAAAAAAAAAAAAAAAGCATTACATTTTAACTCATTGTTTCAGTGCATACCAACTGCCTAGCATTTCATCAGTCAATAAAGTAACATCATATTATTGTTAATATTTTATCTTAAAGGGATAATTTTACATTCACAGCATTCTGTCCAATCATGAACCTACTCCAACTGAGATGTTCAGAAGATTACTTCTGGCAGAATCATGTAGCTAAATTGACAATATTGGCACGCTCCCAGATCTTCAGTATTTCGCTTGTTCATCTTCTTTATCTAGATAATTACTGTAAAACTTTGGCAGAGAGAGGTCTGTAGCTTTAATTTTGGATTGGGAAAAAATATTATGTCTTAACAGCCTTGGGAAGCGAGTGTGACAACATATTTACCACATATGTTCTGGACAGAAAAAAAAAAAAAATCATAATTGTGAAACACTTAACTTACTGCAAGGGTTTTCCCAGACCCAGTTTGAGCGATGCCAACCATGTCTTTGCCACTCAGGGCAACTGGCCACCCCTGAGACTGAATGGGAGTTGGTTCAGTCCAATTCTGTTTGCCAATGACATCCATGACATAGCCTGAAAAGGTAAGATATTACAGTTTAACTGTTGAATGTCAAAGCTTTGGGCAATTACAAAGTATGCTGAAATATTTAACACATTTCAGCAAATATTTAACACATTTCAGCAAACAGGCAAAGGGCTGTTCAATATTATTTGTGTGACAGACGGTGAAGTTCTACTCACTTGGAAAAGCAGCTTCATGGAATTTTACAATTGGTTTGGGGCAGTCTCTGCCTTTGACTGTAACTTCTTTGCTTCTTCGGTACTGTTCAACCTCTTGCTAGAATTGGAAGAGGGAAATGTTTTAAATTACTACTGGCAATGCAAAAACATAAAAGCCCACATAACAGCAGGAAAAGCCATTGACTGTGTGAGTGGTAATGGTTGTTTTAGGAGTTATTTTTCTGGCTCAATTAACTGTACTTCAGTCTTAATGTGAGGATTACAGAAAGACGGTCTTACAAGTGGTCTGCGAGTAGCATCAGGATGTTCCTGGTAGAAGTTCTTCTGAAACTTTGGAAGCTCGTCCAGGTTCCAGTGCTTCTTTCGCAGCCTCTCGCCGGGGTTGCCAAACTTTCCTGGAGGAGGTCCGCCCCTATTGCCTCCTCCTCCACCACCAAAACGAGGAGGTCCTCCACCATACCTTATGTGAAAGAGAGAGACACGAAACATAAAGATGACAGATTACTTCCTTTGTTCCATAAGCACAACAAAAATAAATTACACAAAACAGAGAGCTTAAAACTGGTAAACAGCTTTAAAAGACTCTAATCAACATCTATGATGGTACTGAATTGACATTTGTGGGATCTAACCTACAAACACTGAGCATCTCTGGCGTTTTATCACTGTCAGTAGTTTCCTACAACGTGTTAGTTAATGTAGCCAAACAAAGGCTGAAAATTTAGGTTTCTGATGCTTATATTATAAAAGCTGTCGTACTCAGACAGGTCCAAAGCTTCATGTTGAGCAACATTAAGCTGTCAGATTACTGGACTGAGGATGACGTCTGCTCAAACAACACAAGAAAACCGGGACATGATGGGTCTCCAGGCGAGAGACACTAAACTGTAGTGTGCCAGTGTTAATAGAAAAAGAGTCGTTACAAATAAACTGGGCGTCTGCGGCACAAATCTTCGTCTGAGAAGTGCATCCGCAAGAGGAGACAGCACACTGCGTCACATGTCCACACAACAAGCGAACTGCCACCGACACGGAGCAGCCGTTAGCTGCCATTTTAACTCTAACCGGCAGCAAAGCGGACAATATTAAAGACACATCAAAGCAGGGGCGCTTGACTGCTTGGTATTGACTTTTAACATTTTTTGGTACATTGGTGTAATCAAATAATAAATAGTGGCGACGTAAACCGCAAGACAGCGGTCTTGTTTTGAGAATACAGCCGTGACAGCTCAGCCGCTAGCATCCGTATGCTAAGCGGTTCATCTTGGAAAGAAACCCGGAGCCGGCCGTGCTCTTACCCTCTATCTCTGCCACGATCCCTGTCTGAAAATCCAGGCATTGTGTAGCAAAAAAAAACTGACTTCGCCTAAATCCCTTTAGCCGGTCCACAAAAACAGAAGATCAACCTTAAGAGCTAAAGTCGGCACAGGGAAAACAAAAAGAAAATGCCGGCAGACAAAAGTCTGTCTGGAGGGACGGATGTGAGGTCAGACCGGGCGCATTACATCGTATCAATGCGCGTCGTACGGCGGCACCGCCGGGGTACTATTTCATCTCCGCAAAGCGATTTTCAGTAGCGGAAGAAGGTGTAGTGGCATGAGAATATTGACACTGACAGTGTATCTATTATCAAGTTTTCAGGTTTCAGCTTTATTTGTCATATGCAGGATAACACAGGATCAACAATGCAATGAAGTAAGAGGAACAGGTAGAGACATAAAGAATAGAAATGAGCAAGAAGTAAAATACAATACTATAAAAAATGGCAAAAATTAATAATATAAAATACAAAACATAGCATGGAATATGAAAAATAATGTATGAACGTTCTATACAGGTTGTGACAACTCTATTCAAATATTGACATGTATTGTATATGGATATGAACATACTATATAAATAAGATATATTACACTATTTAAAAGTGACATGTGTATACAGGGATATTGCATATAGTGGGTGATTGTATTTTGCAGACAGAGAAAAGTGACAGGTGATTTATGATCTGTGATCTATCTATCTATCTATCTATCTATCTATCTATCTATCTATCTATCTATCTATCTATCTATCTATCTATCTATCTATCTATCTATCTATCTATGTTTTTCCACCATACCATGCTCAATTTAAAGGTCCTGTGGATAAGATTCAGGGGACTCTATTTACACAATATGACAGAAATATATTATTATATTATAATATATATTATTATTTTATTAGTGTAAAATCATCTGAAAATAAGTAAATAAGAGACTTTTATATCCACGGATGCAATGAATCCTCTTCCACAGAGCCCACTAGAACCCACCGTGCTAGATGCCACTAAATTCTATTCACTGGTCCTTCAACGTAGTCTTCCTGAACACACTTACTGCTGTTGTATTGACACTGTTTTGGGTTGTTGAATGGGATTATTTTAATTTTGTGACTCTGAATAATGCTTGAATAGTTGGCCCAGTGGTACTTGAGAAAATTGAGCATATGCATGCAGAAATATATAGGATAATCTGTAATTTAAAAAAAATGTTTTTTTTCATCAAGTGATATCATTCAAATATTATAATCAGGGGCACCTGCTGTTTAATTATTATAAAGCATAATATTCACACTGAACCTACAATATCTGCATCATAACATAATAATCTGGGATGCAGTAGGCAAACCTAGGCCTATCTGTCTTGAGTGGTCTCATCTTGGATTGGAAAAAAAAACAAACATTGCTTCATCACTACAACAAACCTCAGCTGGGAAAGATGATAATAACCAGTAACAATATTCTGTAAAAATGTATTTTAAAGAGAAATGGGCTAATGTAAAACGACTTGTTTGAGCAGTAACAGAACGTGAAATTTAATCATATTCACTGTCTTCTGGCACAGAATGTTTGAACATATCCCACGATGTCATCTTGAGCAGCATGCATGGTATAGCTGCAAAGAAAAAACAAACACACAAAAAACTACAGTTAGGATATAGAAGAGAGAGAGAGAGAGTTACAACCCAGTAAAAGAAACCATTGTAAAATGTGCCAAAATAACATTTAAAGCACGTACTGCTCAGCGGTGTCACATCCAACCATTCCCAGCTCCACTGTTTATCAGGAATACTTAGACCAGTTCAGATTCTTACATTTCTTAGGCTTCTGTTCTGTTTCAGAGGGAGAAATATTCGAATCAGCCCGAATACAAAGCAGAGTTTTAATGTCCCACACTCTTAATGTTGTGGAGAAATTACTTAAGTCAAAGGTCAATGGTGAGGTCAGGAGGGAAGAAAGTGTTCAGGAGCCTCTGATGTCTGATGCTGTAATATTTATTGACGCTTGGCCAAGGAGAATTAGAGACACTCTCAAAGTACATCAGAAATGCCTGAGTCGGTCTCACATTCTGAATTGACTAAATGTTGACCTTGAAACACAAAAGGCTGTCCTTAAATGCTAAAGCAAAACAGCATAATAACTAATAACACAATGATCAGATCAATGCAACTTTGTGTTTGCAGACATTTCTTCTTATTTCAACAGCTTTACCTGAGTGAGGAGCGTTGCAACAAAGCTGCTAATTACTTCACCTCATATAACATAACATATACATATAGCAGTACACATAGTTTTGTTTCTGCTTGGAGATACTTCACTTCATTTGAAAAAACACAGAAAGAGAAGTGCAGTCTATTGTAGTCATGACGCACAAGTGGAATTACACATTAGCAGTGTGGTCACCTATAATGGGTGCTCACAGAGGAATAATGAAAACAGCGCTGCACACTTCCTCCTTTTTACTTTGACTATGGCATCTCAGATATACACGTTGTATTAAGAATCATATTTGATAGCTGTATTAGTAGGGGATATTTTCACGTACCACAAAGCTTCCTCAAGTGATCAGTTTCTTTGCTCAGTTCAGTGTTATTGGTTGTCAGAGTCATATTATATGCCAGTGACTGGTTTCCCTCGCTTCTCCAGTTGGTTTTGTCTTTTTTCACTATTGTAAAAAGGGGAACAACAAAAACAAATGAATATTCCAATACTTTACGATATTCTAACATCATTATTTAATGTGTTAATTTATTTTCTGTCCCTATTACTAACATCAAACACAATTTGGAAAAACTCACATTGGTCTCTGAGGCAAATGAGGACCACAATCAGGACCAGTAGAAGTAGACACACAACACACTGAACTGCTGAGTTTGTTCTGGAACGACTCCTCCTCCACGAGCTTGAACTAACCGCAGACACTTGAAAATATAAATATTCAATATCAGGTTCAAAATGTTTAGGACACTGCCAAGAAATATTACATTTAGCTCAATGTTACCTCATACTGTCAGTCATAACGTAACATAAATTGAAATTTGATTAAAAACAAAAAACCTGTCCATACCTGGGTGCTGAGCCACTGCAGGTTTCGTTACATTTTGTAGCGTGCCTTCCTCCAACCACGGGCTGTCATACACTCTCAGGCTTTCTGCACTGACATAGATATCCACTATGCTCTCCTTGTCCTCTTCAGGGTGAAAGGTCTTGGTCATACCAGGCTTAGTGCACGGGTCCTCCGACATTATTTCTCAAATGGCTATCGTACATTAATAATCCACATAAATAAATTGCTTTCACTACTGTACTCAGGAATACAAAGTTTGTTTTTCATCTCATATAAGAGTTGTGTTCTTTTTTTCTGAAAGAGGTTGGACATGCACACCGATCACAGAATATAAAAGGGGAATAGCAGAATGGGAACTCAATTTGCATTTGCGTCTCTGCTTGTTCCTTCTAAATTTACCTAACCATCAGTAACCTTTGATATTTGATGAGGTCAGTAATGAAGGGGATAATGGTTGAGGTAATGGACGAACCTTAGTTAAAACCATTAAAGAAAACCAGTATACAGTAGAATGAACTAAAACAGAGACAAAAAAACAAAGAGTGGTCCTACTGTGGTTGTAGAGGGGTTTGAAACAAAGGCAGAATGACTTTTAGAATGAACAGTCCTTTACAAACCTCAGAGCTATATGTCCATATATCGAACTTCAAGAGGTTAAACCTCACTTAAGACAGATCTGCATCAGGTTTAAGTTAAACCTCAGATAGAGTGACCTCTCAAGACTTTGTGGATTTCTACAGGACGCAGCAACCTTCAGCCTAAACAATATGCGGCTTCTGAGGACAGAAACGCAGGTTAAAGGGATAATTCTGATTTTTTGAGGCGGGGTTGTAAGAGGTACTTATGCATAGTCAGTGTGTTATTACCCACAGATGATGGCAGTCAGTACACTCCCACTTTAGAGAGGCTGACAGGAGTCCTGGCACGGAAGTAGAGAATAGCACTGCTGTGGACAAAGTCAGCAGAAAAATGCAATGCTTGTCCACAGACAGCCCTTTCCCTTGGCACTAGGTTGTCACAAATGTACAATTTACATATTCCTACACCTAACCTCAACTGTGCCATGACACGCTACAGATTGGATGGCAAGGTAAAGCAGTAAGAATATGAATATCACTCCCTCGGCTGTCTTAAATGGATATTGATTTCTTTAGGTGGACCTTTTTTATGTTGCTAAAACACATTTTTCTGCTGCTTCTCCAAACTGAGTGCACGCTGACCACTGCATACTGTAGGTAAAACACTCACTATCATAAGTGCCTCATACAACCCCACTTCAAAAAACAATCTGAAAACTGAACTATACCTTTGAGTGACCATGTGACTTTGACGGACACAACACAGATTTAAACCTTTAACTGCAGCTAAGCTAATGATTACAAAGCAATAGCCCCTGTGACAAACAAACAAAAGTGAACTGGCAAAAAAGTTTACTTGATATATTGATATCAATTTACAGAATTATTATGCTAAGCTAGTAGTATAATAGTGACATAGAATTTCATTTACACTGCGATTTCCATGCTGTACATTTAAATGTAGCAGAAAGGTCTAAACATATCCAGTTACTTTGCCAGTTGAAAGGAAAATATTGTATTCCTCGTTTTATTGTTGTATTTTGACTAAAATGTTAATGCCCTGACATTGATCTTGTATCACCTTAATTTTTAACAAATTGTTTTCAATGATTTACAGGCTGTTACTTCCCAATGACTTCCTCTATTTTCTTCCTTTTACTACCGAAGAGACCTTTGATTACTTCCTCTTACTCTGGGCTATTGTATTGTGATATACATGCTAAAATACGATGGGACTGGTCCAAGCAGAATAGAGTACATCTGAGTTGAATTAGGTGAAAGAACAATATGTCTGAGGATCTCTATGCCAAGGTAGATCACACCAAAAAAGTTAGATTTCAGACATCTGAGAAGGAGGACACAAACGCAGACAACAATGGTAACATCAATAATGTAACGATTTACGACAACTACTGGGCAGAAGGGAGCACTCCACCGAAATCACAGGACAACACAGCTGACAACCAATGGCAAAGTATTTATCTGTCTGTCTATCTCATATGTCCTACATACATGTGATTCTGTATTTACGATGAGTTATTTGTTTGCAATGCTGAGGGAACATTACATTTATTTTGAGGCTTTTTGGTTTTCATTTTGTTACAGCAAATTTGTACAAAATTGTACAATCACAGACAGCTTCATCAAATGAAATGTTGTGTGCACATAAACATTACTCAAATAATTATTTTTTAATAAAGAAGAACATCACTAACATTATTCAGGTAATTAATTAGTGTCAGGTATTAATTTTTATAAAATGAACTCAGCAGCACTGTTTATTGTGTCCACAGCCACTTCAGTCAATGTAAGTTCAGGACAGAGGAATCTTTTCAAAGCTGCTGCAGTGTTTCTGGGGCTGCTGTGTCTTGTCCTCCTGGCTGCAGTCATTGTCTTGGTAGTTCTATGTAAGTATGTAAATTCATCAAGCCAATACTCATTGTACATTACTCGTATGATATTAGTGATCTTTGAGCCTTCCACATGTTGCAGGGATTCAAGACAAAAACAACTGGAGGGTGAGCAACGAGAAACTGATCAGTGAGAAAGACCGACTACTGATAAGTTACAGTGAAAAGGAAAGCCTCAGTCACAACCTGACCCTGAAGACAAGCGAGTTACAGGCCATGAACAACAACCTCACCAATGAGAGAGACGAACTACAGACAAGTTACCATGAATCGAAAAGCCTCAATCACAACCTGACCCTGAAGATAAGCGAGTTAGGGGCTGTGATCAACAACCTCACCAATGAGAGAGAAAAACTACAGACAAGTTACCGTGAATCGAAAAGCCTCAATCACAACCTGACCCTGGAGACAAGCGAGTTAGAGGCTGTGATCAACAACCTCACCAATGAGAGAGACAAACTGAAAAGTGCGATAAGTTTAGGTGAGTGAAAGTATGAATGATGATTTTAACGAAGGAGTAGTTTGACATTTTGGAAATTACACTTTGTTCCCCAGAAAATTTGCCACAGGAGCGATACCACTCTCAAGTATTTACAGCAAATATATAGTTGGAGTTAGCCACCAGTTAGTTTAGCATGGAGACTGAAAAAAAATCAGCGTTTTGAGTTTGAGCATGAGTTTTGATTGTATTTGAACACCTGACTGTGTGGGCTGTTAAAAAATCCAAGGGGCAATTTTACATTACATAACATATAAAATCTGCATAAATACAATTCTTAATCAGAGCCCACACAGAGCACTACATTTTATTTTTAAAATTCATGATATTATGTGTCAAACAGCTGTTTGTGGTTTCCAGCTCTCTTCTCTCTCTCTCTGACATTGATTGTCCCTTTACTCCCCCGTTATTTCTTTTCTTGTCTGTGGAGTCATGCTACAACCACAAAAATGTGGCGTGCTCTGTTTTGTCTATCTATCTCCTCCGATCCATCTCTATATTTTGTACTATGGGGAGTGTGGCCCTGTAGTCACAGGTATCTTGGCCAGTACTTTAGTTGTTTTTGCTATATTTACATAAAGCTTAAATAGGAAGCAAAAAATAACAACTGCAACTAAAATACATTCGGCCATAATTACAAATGTTCACATAAACATACACACTCATTATTTTTCAATATATAATCAAAAACTACAAAGACACTACACTTGTTGTGATAAAAAAAAGGAACTTGATCTTGATAACCTCAGACTAAAGTGTTTCTGTGCACGCTTCTTCCATCAATGTCCCCTTTCGGTCTTTTCACCTCTGTGGGCTTCTAAGTCTGGTTACATTGCTCGCTTGCCCAGCTCTGGTTCTGGCCAGCTTCACTCTGACTCACACCTCTGACTGGCTTCTTCTCCATGGCAGCATTGGCTGTGGCTCATTGGTACTGTAGCATTAGGGGCCATGCCAAAATCACAATCAACATTATTTTTCAGAAAGAAATTTAAAATTATTAAAACTGGTGGTCAAAACATTAACCAACATGGTCACTGTGCCGTAAGTAAGAGACCCATGTTTCTATATTTAGTAACACTGAGTCATTAAAACATAAAACACCAAATTCTGAAAAGACTCACACAACTCTATTGTAGATTCTGCATAAACACATTTCTATACACACTGTCTCATGGATCCTGTTTTATCTTTGCCCTTTGTTGTTTGAATGGAAATTAGTTTAGTAATTCATTAGTTCATATTCACTAATGTTTACAGAGAACGTTTCAACCCAAACCAACCAAAGAAAAGATTGTCAAGATTTATGTCCAAGCTTCAGTTTTTAACTTCATTTGAGATATTGAGATAGTTTTTTTTTGTTTGTTTTTTCAATTGAAACAGAATGGGGATGGGAGTATTTCAGTAGTAGCCTTTATTACATTTCTTCTGTGAGGAAGTCCTGGCAACAAAGTAGAAATGACTGTCAGCGGAGAGGTGCAGACCTGGTGATTATCAACAGCAAAGAAGAACAGGTAAGTGTCTATTTGTGTATACATGCATGTGTGTGAATCTGTGTGTGAGTGAATACCGTGTCACAGAAGTGGAGGACAGCATGTAACTGTTTGTATTGTACTTATGGTGATGACTGTTTCTCTGTCATCAAGGAATTCATAAAACGTTTCCAGAGACGCATGTGGATTGGACTGACTGACAGCGAGACAGAGGGCACATGGAAATGGGTGGATGGGACTCCGCTGACCACAAGGTTTGAATGTGACTTAACTTTTTCTATTGTCATTGTGCAATTAAGCTGGGAAAAATAAATACATCATTGTCTTTTAGTTGTGACCGTTAAAGGTCCAGTGTGTAAGATTTAAGGGGATCTATTGGCAGAAATGGAATATAATGTCCATGTCAGGGAGCAGATCCTCTTTTCTTTGTTCTTACAGTAGCTCTGAACAGACAAACAAAACACTGGCTCTAGACAGAGCATTTCATGAGTTTTGCAGTCATCATTTTTCCTTCGTGCTTGGAAGGGCAGGTTAAATCAAAAGATATTCACACAGTTAAAGCCTCAGTAGATGCTAATAAATCCTACACTCTGGACCTTTCAAGTGATTTACTGTTGCACTTCCACAAATTTGGGGGATTCAAGACATTGATTAAATTATCTCACAGAGGGCTTTCTCTAATCAGAACAATAATCCCTTTAAATATTTTAGAAATTTTAGAAATTTTGCAACTAGTATGAGATTGTTCATTGTTCCTTCCATCATTATAATGCTTTCATGACAATAATTACATTAATTTATTCATCACTGACCTCTCTGAACATGATAAAGGATATGACTCATCTCAAGGGATTAAATCCTGATATAATAAAGTTTGACTACATAGTTTTACTGATACAGACTGTAGGTTTCTTTCAGACAAAGCACACACCTGATATATCTTTATCACTCAATAAAACATTAAAGTAACGGAAATATTTCGATGTTGGGTTGACGTTTAATTTGGCCTGAGTGTTGCTGCATGAGAATTACTAATAAAAAGATTTTATGTTTTAGCCAGATTGCCCAGCTGCACCATTGTGTTGTGTTGAACCAGGAATGAGCAATGGATATAATGGGGTGTATTGTGTGTTGTGCAGTTGCATTAATTTGTCTTTCAAATGTCTCAATAATATTAAATCTCGTGTAGCTAGACCTTCTAATATATATGAATAAATTAATCTCTACCTCCAATGAAAGTTTTTTCTAAGCATTTACTATACGATTTGAGTTTATGTTGGATTTAATTAAGTCATTTGACAGAAAACAATGCAACTTTGAATTGCTGTCTGTCAAAAAATGTTTATTGATATATGTTATTTGTAAAAGTCTTATATTTTGTTTTGGGGTTTCAGTTTCTGGGATGTTGGTGAACCAAATGATGAAGAAGGAAGCGAAGACTGTGCAGAAATCTGGAAATTTTATTCAGAAAAAAACTGGAATGATTACAGATGTGAGCAAAAGAAATACTGGATCTGTGAAAAAAGATTACCTTGATAACTCTGCATTTAAACCAACAAGACAGCGATACTCTATGTCTCATTTTTCAGTTTCAGCCTTTATTACCAAGACAGAACTAACATAGTGCTAAGCAAGCTAGTGTATCTGCAAGTGTTTCATTAACACACATAGACATCAAATCAAACATGAAATGTGAGGGAATTTCTAAATTAGCATGCCACATATGGGTTACACAGGGTCAGGTATGTCCCGACATCACTGTAGGGACAGTGTTAAATCTTAGATTGTTATGGGGACACTGACTTTTTCTCCTTGAGATACAGATCAGCTGTATGTTTGTGTTTAAGAAAGCAGGCGGCATTCTGATCTGGATATTGATTTCTTTGAGTAGATTTTTTTATGTTGCTAAAACTTGTTTTTCTGTTGCTTCTCCAAACTGGGAGCATGCTCACCACTGCATACTGTAGGTCACACACTGACTATGGATAAAGTACCTTATACAACCTGACTTAAAAAAGAAAAACAAAAACTGAGCTATCCATTTGAGTGATAATGTGACTACGATCCACAGAAAGCCCACAAGACTTTGGTATTGATGAATACCACTAACTATCAAAAAATGACAAATAACGTTTACTTTTGGAAATAACATTGTAGAATGTTTGGAGTATTATTTGTCATCATTGATGTAAATATTATGCTAAGCTATAGTTCTGGGCGCTCATTATTAGTTTGAAATATTTACACTGGGATTTGTGTGCTGTAAATTAAATGTAGGAGAAAGATCTATACAGATTCCCCGTATAGTAAAAAAAAAACAAGTCATGACATACAATACATATATTAAAACTATTGTGATATTAAATAGACATTGTATATATATTTGTCCTCTTCATATACTTTCAATCCTATCAATATCTGCAAACAGAAAGCTAGTGTAGTAGGAATTAAGAGGATTTGTGCTGGCTTTTCTCTTAACCTTGTAACCATGGGCATACCGATGTAAGTTCTATTTCGTTATATGCTGTTTTTGTAGTTTTCAAAGCTTGTAACTATTCCATCTTTGTGTTTTATTTACATAGGTATATATTTCCTTTGTTCCAGATCATGTCTGCTCCTGCTATTTCTCGTCATAAATGCCTAAATTGCTATATTTGTGATAGTTTCAGGGCAAACATCAGTTGGCACCTGTCAGAACACACATGCACATGCACAGGATCACACACATAGTGGCAGATGCCTAATACACACAGACTGGCGCGGTGGGCAGCGATTTGATGTGTCGAGAGTTTACAGATGTGGACCAAAGGAACACGTGAAAAGTTGGCATTTGGTATCCCCATGGTTTGGCGAGCAAAAAGATCATTGGAGAGACTGTTACTTTTGTTTAGTTACTTTTTGTTTACTTGCACACAATTATACAGTAGCCATATCCTTTGTGAAAACATAATAGTGGTAAATAAACATTGGAGTCATGCCTGTTTCTTTCATATTTCATTGTATGTCAATGTTTGAAAATGTTTATAAAACAAGCACATATCTGTTAAGTACAGTATTTTTCATATTTTTTAAGAAGACGGGGATCCTATAGTTCAAAAACTTGACGTGATAGAGAAAAACTGAGATCGGTTTTGGATTCCGCACCCAAAAATTAGTTAAAAACAGCTGTCAGACCTAACTCAACAAAAATTGTGTTCCCCAGTGTAATCGATGTTACCGTTGTCGTCTGTGTTTGTGTCCTCCTTCTCAGATGTCTGAAATCGAACTTTTTTGGTGAGACGTACCTTGGCATAGACATACTCAGACATATTGTTCTTTCACCTAATTCAACTCAGGCGTACTCTATTCTGCTTGGACCAGTCTCATCATATTTTAGCATT